>CM024610.1:48892044-50341325 GCA_014182575.1 Eucalyptus decipiens
CTTAAACTAAGCCGAACCACTATAAAACTGTGTTCAATCTTCTCCCTACTCTCTTTACTTTGATCGTATTTCATTTTGTCCGAAAGAATTTCCTGTATCTTTTGTCAAGTATTGCTTGCATATCTCGATAAATTGTTTATGCACCTATTCACCCCCTCTAGGTGCTCATACTAGCTATCTCAATACAGTTGGTGAATTTAATGCTGCATGGGATGCTCTTCTCAGCAAATATGGCCTGAGGGAAAATGCTTGGCTGAAGGAAATGTATGAAAAGCGTGAAAACTGGGTTCCACTGAACTTGGTGTGGAACATTTTTGCTGGAATTCCCATTGATGGAAGCCTAGATGTCTTTTTTGATCCATATTTAAATTCTCAAACGTCACTTGATGAATTTGTTGTGAGACATGAGCAAGGGTTCGAGCAACATCGTGGCAATGAAAGGAAAGAAGATTAAAATACATTTAACTTGCAGGCATTTTTGCAGATAAATGAACCGATGGAGGAGCAATGTAGGAGGTCTTATACCCTTTCCATTTTCAGAGTTTTTCAGAGGGAATCAAAGCTACAGGTATCTGGGTGCCAAGATTCATGAACAAGGGGCCATCAGCAGATATTTGATCGGTAAGTGCGGCAATGAGAATGAGAAACATATTGTCACCTTTTCTTTATCCAATCTCGATGTGATTTGTGGCTGTCAAATGTTTGAATCAGACAGTGTATTGTGTGGACATGCTTTGAGATTGTTCTGACTCTAGATATTAGGAGCTTCCATCTCTGCATCTTACATAGGTGGATGAGGAGTGCTTAGTATGGCACTGTACATGATTTTGAATCAGGAGGTTGTTCCTAAGATGGTCTGGAGTCTTCGTGAAATTGCTGCAAATATGTTGAGTTTGGTGCCACATCTTTGGAGAAAAACAAACTTGCTTATGAAATTATACCTGACGGTGCGAGGAAACTTTGCAGGCAGAGGTAAGTTTAGGATAATTTGTAGTTTGGAGTGTGTCTATAGTTTCTTTTCTAGCAGCCTGACTTTTGTAACTAGAGGGCATCAATTTGTTTTATGTGTATAAAAGCTCTCTCAATTAGGAAGTGAATTTGCGTGGATATGAAATTTTGCATTCTACTGGTTCTTTTTGTTGGTTTCTTCTGTTTATCTCACCTCAGAGACTCGGGGAAGTGGAGGTATGGGCTGGAGAAGAGTGAATGAAGAAACGAGGCTTAAAAATTGTACCTTCAGCAGTTTCAAAAGGTAAATTTCAACAAACGACTTGGGGGGGGTGAAGCCATCACAAGCCCCTACTGTGTGTCTTTGAGAAGCTGACCTGATATTTAATGAACCTGTAGACCTTTGCTCCTCCAAGTTATCCAATCTCTCTCTCTCTCGTGTAACTTTGGCAAAAGGAATGGGAGACATGGATGAATCTTAGTTTTGTCCTGAAGTTAGCAAGAGGCACCTGCTGGTCTGGCCCTTTAATGAGCTAATCATAATGAAGTTAATGAAATTCGTGTTGTGGTGATTTGCATTTCAATCCTCACTCTGGATAATCTTTTACATGATCATAAAAAGGAAATGCGAAGTTCATCTAATAGAAATATCTGAGTCAATAATCAATCACACTCGAGCACCTCAGTTGCAGTTGCAGAAAGTTATTCAGTGGATGTGATTTTCTTGTGGTAATGATTTTCCAGCAATATTTGGAAATGCCATAAGACATTCCATGATGTTCCACTTATATTGAGTGTGCTGAATAACTCTCACGGTACAGATTTGAGTATGAAGAGCAATAGTGATGCAGACAAAGCAAAATGAAATATCTCATAGAAGTATAGTAGAAACTCACGTATGTGTGATACTCGTTCATGAAGCAGCAAATTTGCTCTTTAAGATGCACAAGTAGCTCTTTAATAGATATATGTCCATTAGCACTTAAATATATAAGAAAACTAGGGGCAGTCATAACTATGCTGGCAGATAGATTTGTCCTTATGGCAAGAGGATGAGCTTCTACTTGTTATAGCAAGTTGGGCTACTCTCACCAGGTGAAACCATGAGTATTGTGACACCTCTCGACGGCCCCGATCCGCTAGGGTCACCACAGCTCGTTTTCCTTTTTTCTTTCCCAAATAACAAGTCACTCGATACCATTTTTAGTTGCAGCGGGTCCATACAACCATGGGGGGTTTACATCTTTTATTAACGGTCCCTTGCGCAATTTTACATAATCCAAGGGCGCATACAACAATTCCCTTCCTACATACGTAAAATCGATGCACACCTACTAAACATTTATAAGTAAAAGCCGACACGTTTATTTACATAGAGTAGATGGACATCATTAGTCGGGGGTACATCAAAATGCCATAGTTTTCTATACTAGGTTATACTTCAAAAGATTTAATCGACATCTACTCCCACAATCGTATGCTTAAGGTCCATCAACCAGTTGTCGGCGTCCAAAGGTTCTCTCCTTTGCTATCCCTTCTCCTCGCGGTCATATCCAACCGCTTAAACCATCTTACTAATCTGAAATGTTGGTCCCCAAAGGGGTGGCATAACCACTCGGGAAAGGACCAATAACAACTCAATGCATTATACAAATCATACATGCATTGCAGGCGTAACTTACCTTGCAGCCATGCATATACTATCATGCATCATCACCACAATCATAACACATACATGTGTATCATCATGTCATACTCATATCATCGTCATCATGACATTATTATATCACACACATGTCATCATCATCATGACATCATCATATCACACATGTCATCATCATGACATCATCACATCATACATGTCATCATGCCATATCATATATCATCATCATGCATATCATCATGCATATCATACCATGGGTGATCATCATATCACATCACATATTATCATCATCATCGTGCATATTATACCATGGGTGATCATCATATCACATCACATATCATCATCATCATCATGCATATCATCATGCATATTATACCATGAGTTAATTTTCATCTTTATCTTTAAATTTGATCACCACATCACCCATTTCTCAAATCATCAATTTCATCATCCCTTCGGGCAAAGACCTCCGACGGGGCTCCCAACATTCAGCCTCCTGTGCCACCGGGCTTCCGGCCCCCACATTCGGGCATCTCGCATCTCAACTAGCATCACGAGGCATTCCCTTCGGGCAAAAACCTCCGACAGGGCTTCCGGCCTTTACCCTTCTAGCCAGGCATCTCGCACCCCAATCCTGGCATCGCGAGGCATCCCCCTGGGCACAAACCTCCAGGGCTTCCGGAATTATGTACCGACATACCACCAGGCTTCCTCTGGAATTACGTACCGTATACCACCGAGCATCCCGACATTCCCAGGGCATTCCGGCAATGTATCTCTGTACATTCCGGCCTCATCCTCCACCACAACCTCTTACTCACATATCACTCTTTCCATATACATCATCCTTTTAATCTCATTATTACATGGCATATGATTCACACATGCATCACAATTCATGATCATGCATACACCAATGTCATATAACAATACATAATAAATTCAATAGAATTCATGGCCAATAAAATAATCCACTTTTATTTTTTATTATTTTATTATTATATTTATTTATTTTCATAAATAAATATTACATTTAATATTTTTGATTTTCCCAAAATCATAATATTCAAACAATCATTAAACAAACAATATGATGACAATTCCATACAAAATTCATGGCCAAATTGAATTTCACAAAAATTTCACAATTTCCACAAAATAGCACACATGATATTCGGATAATGGCCAGATTGCACAGTTTCCAAATAAATTCGATTAAAATACTCATATGGCCTCCAAAAATTACAAAAATTTTACAGGGTGATAGCCAAGACATTTTCGTACAACTTTCTTGAAGAACTCCAAGTCAGATTCTTTTTATATTATTTTACACGACCTCACGAAGCTTCTGGAACCACTACCGCTGTCGTCCAGAATACACATCTCCGAAATATTTAGATTTCACACATCTATGCTCTTTTTTGTTTCCTCTGAAATTTGGATATGTTATGCATCAAGGTGTCCTTTAGCAATTTTCATGAAGATATCTAAGTCAAATAACCAAAGTATGGTCACCATTTAGGTCCATGAAAGTCTCGGTGTCTCGAACACATCACCAGAATCTAGCCGATTTACTAGGCTATACTGGTTCATTTCTCTTCAAATTTTAGTATATTGTATTTTTAGGGTGTCCCCTACAAATTTCATGAAGACATCAAAGTCATATCTTCAACATAAAACCAACATGCAATCAAGAATCCAGCAAAAGGTCAGTAAAAACTTTACAGATCTGGGGTCTCCGTAGAATAAGATTTTAACCCTCTTTAAATCTCCATCATTTTCCACGAAATTTCAGTATGTTATAGTTCAAGATTTTAGCTACAACTTTCATGGAGATATCACAGCCAAAATCGAACTCTAAACATGCATTCAAGCTCTCACAACATTCTGACTCAAGCGGATTCATGCGAAAACATTCCAGATCTGACATCTCCGTAAGACGAGAGTTTGACCCCTCAAATCTCCATCATTTTCCATGAAATTTTATTATATTATAGTACAAGATGTTAGCTACAACTTTCATGAAGAAATCGAATCCAAAATCGGACTCCAACCAGTTCATACGAAAACATTGGTGCAAGAGTAGAAAGTGGATTCCCAACTTGCCTCTAGACCTCCTACAAACGGCGGCACACCGGCGACGGTTCCTTCTCCTCCTCTCTTGGCTTCCTCTCTCTCCCTCACTTGGCCGAACAAGCCACTCTCTCTCTCTCTCTCCCTCTCTCTCTCTTTTGGTTGTATATATTTGCATGCACTCTAGGTTTGCATGAGGGACAAGTGTAATTGTGGAGGAAGACAAGTTTCACTGCTCTCACCTCTTCCATGCCACTTGTCCTATTGCATGCATCATGGGCCTTGGAGTTGGGCTGGTCGACCACTCCTCTTGGGCCTCTATTGGGCCGGCCATCTTGGCCCATTAAAGGCTTAGGCCAATGGGCCTAAGGCCCAACCTAAAAATTGACCTTTTCCTCTTTCTTTTTTTGAATTTCTTTTATAAATATTTTAAAATTTAAATTTTCCACATGGCCAAAGTCTTATAACATTTCATTTATTGAAATTTAATTTATAAAGTGCATGGCCAAGCATAGATTATTCATTAGTCCTAAATTCAAAATTCATAAACACAAGCACAATAACACCTAGCCTTAAGAAAACTAATGGCTAACACATAGACCATAGGTAATTTCATTACCTACTTATAGGCTTTAATTTCTCTAGATGATGACTGATAATTTTGGGATGCCACAAGTATTTGGCCAAGGGACCAAGTTGGCGAATATAGCTAGCTTAAAGATAAACCGTTGATATGTGCTTAGACTTCTTAGGCCAAAGCTGATATACAACACCTGTAATTAGACAAAGATTCGGAACTGCATCAATTGAGATTTGCCTGATTGAGGGCTTCATAGAGTCCATGTTCATATCATATATGACAACCTCTAAAAACTTTAGGAACACTTTGGTATGGTATGATATGATATGATATGTTAACATTGTCTCCAGATGCCTCGACTCTGAAACCTTGAGCTTGAATATTATTTGAGATCTGAACATGCCTAGGGCTTTTGAAAATCATAGAACAAAAATAAATCAGGACCACCCCTAGTTAAATTCAAATTACATTTTCTTTTTCAGTTGTATCCTCCGAACTAGGCTTGATACACTTCAATTGAAACTCACTGAAATCATACAAAGAGAACAGAATTCTCCTTATTTTCGTGAATTTTTCTTTCAAGGCAATTTCAGAGTGTTTTTTTTATTGTCAGGTCACTGTCCATGCATCTCTTTAAGTTTTACGTGGTTGTAAGTCAGAAAGAGTTTTGAGAATAGAACTTGAAAGGACATTGAAGCATGTTTTGGTGAAGGTTTTTTCCTAGAGTTGGCTCCGTAGCTTGCGTCGGCTATGTCTGAGAAAGGTATTGCCCGCTTGTCCAAATCTCTTATGGGTTAGGATAGTTTAAGACTTTGGAGTGATTCGTCAGCTTCATTTTCTTTTTGTTTTTCTTTACCTTTAGCAACATAAATTGCTTCTAAGTTCATTTGTTCTAATTTCAGTTTATACTTCTAAAGGAATTTGTAGGAGTTAGCAGCCGTGGCCTTCTTAGAGTAATTGAATAGGCAAGACATGATCTTAGGGTTGTCAAGATGATTAAAATAACTACTTGTTGGAAGGAAATGGCCCCAGTCCTGCTGAATGCCGATCTTTGGGGTCATCACTAGTCACCTCTTACCATGGAAATTGTTTGGTTGTGCTCAAAGGGGAGACTATCATGAGCCTGTTGGATTAGTTGGGTGCACTGGAATGCCAAACACCAAATTACAGAACACTAACAGAGAATCAGCAAGAAACATGTCGCAATTTTTTTAACTGTAAAATCCTATGAAGCATGTAATTAACCTCAAGCATCATTACTGATGTTGGCCTAGGATTTGGTATAAATTTCACCAATACAGGACTGATTGAGATGGATGAGTCCAATGAGAAAAAATATGGCGGACGGTGAATGAACATGGTAAAGCTTTGGCACATTGTAGAGTTAAGAAATTAGTGCTTTGGGGGGTGGGGGGGGGGGCGGGGGCGTTGGTTGCGGGGATGAGACCTGGTCTTAATTTCGGGGAGTAGAAAAAGAAAAAAAGGTGAGGTTTCTATTTGGGACATGACAATATTGTAGAGTGAATGAGCTTTTAAAAGAGTTGTCAAGCTTGTGGGGAGTATATGACGAGAACTTTATTAATGAACATTGCAGGTTTGACTTTAGTACCTGGACAAGGATTTAGACGCTCTCATGCATCAGGTATGATTGTACATTCCTTTCCGAATTCATACTAGGATGCCAATCGAGAGTACTGCATTATTTTCATCTGTTGGAATTCAAGTCGGCGGAAGACGACTTGCTCGGATTCCGATGCGCAAACAACAAATAGCCCTGGAACGAACCTAGAATTGCGAATAAATCACGAACAACACTACTCACGTTAGTCTAGATACAATCACAAAGAAAGCACCCGTTTTCCACGGCGTAAATGCTGATTGTTCTTGCAAAACTAAAATAAAATGCCTTCTTCTTCTTTGATGGAAAGGGAGAGAAATCCGTGCGTATACTTGCCAACCGGTGCCAATGAGTGTCTACAAAAAGGCTTTTTATACGACTCCATGCCACCCCCTACAAATGGTGTCCTTCCATCGTAACGTATCAAGTCCAAATGGTGCGGTCCAATCGCACCCCATCATGGACGTACTAGCTAAAAGTACAACATCTCCCACTCGGACATGATGGGCTTGATATCGTTTTATCAAGAATATAAGGCATTCAACATTCATTAACTTTACAAAATAATTCATACTGGCAAATAAGCCATGCGACCAGTGAGTACACTTGCACTTGGGAGCTCAAATTATGAACCCAGTTAGGATGACATAATGGCTACAACCCCTAAAAAGAAATAAACAATCGATGTCTCAGTGTCTAGACATAATTTGTTACATCAGTCCAAGTATACCTATCCCTTAAAGGCTATACTTGATATTCTCAAAAAATCATGTATTTACAATTATATCCGCAACCACAAAGGGCGATATATTGGTAGACCAGTAAATACATGTAATAGATGTAAACAACAATAGTCTTCATTCGCACTCATGTCTCTCTCCATTTTAGAACAACCGCTTTCTTAGACATGTCCCATAAGCCATATATATTCATGACCACCCATAACATGCTAAAATAGCAACATTGATCTTTTACTGAGAACATAGTCAGAAGTAACATAGAACACATTATTGAGGTAAATTATAAATTACCTCAAGGGCTCACACGATGAGTAAATAGGGATAATTTTACTTATCTTCCTTATTGATCGTACAATGCACATATAGTATGAATTACATGATATAGTAGATTTCTTTCTATAAGAGCGTATGTCATTCACTAAATATATCCACTATACGGATCTTAGCATAAACATAGTCACGTGCCTCTCACATACTCATGTTTAGCCCGAGTGCTATATCAGCTCGCTTTCTATAGCACCCAATTAAGTACGCGCACCCGGCATCTTGCTGCATATACATGATTGTGAGACTATTGTGGCATCCCAAAAATTCAAGACAACCTCTAGATGAATTAAAGCCCATGATTAGGTAATGAAATTACCTATGGTTTATGCTTTAGCCATTGATTTTCTCTTAATACCAAGTGTTATTTAATTGTGTTCATAAGTTATTAAAAATTAGTATCATAGGATAAATAAATGAGAAGAATTTATTCTTGGCTATGCACCTCATAGATTTAGTTCCTATAGATTAAGTGTTACAAGATTTTGGCCATGTGAAATTTAAAACTTGAAATCTATAAAAGAAAGAATTAAAAAGAATTAGTGAAAGTAAAATTTGGGGTTTAATTAGGCTTGGGCCTTAGGCCCAAGAGTATGGACTTTGGTGGGCCAAATGGCCAGCCCATTGAAGCCCAAGGAGGAGCTGTCGCCGGCCCACTTGCTGGCCCAAGCCCAGCCGAGAGATGAGGCCCATCTTGCATGAAGAAGACCATGTGTCTCTTCCTAGTTGCCAAGTGTGGATCATGCAATTAGCAATCATTGCTAATGATGGAAGGGAAGACCATTAGGGGGGATAGTGGCCGGATAAAGAGAGAAAGAGAGGGAGAGAGAGGGCTTCGTCCAAGCCAAGAGAGAGAGAGAGAGAGAGAGAGAGTTGTGTGAGAGAGAGAGGGAAACCGAGAGAGGAGGAAGAAGGAGCCGCTCGCCATTCGTCCGCTTCGTCACCGTCCGTTCACCCATCCGTGTGCCGTCCGTGTGCCGTCGTTCACTTGATCTTAGAGGCAAGTTAGGATCCATTTTCTACTCTTGCATGTGTGTCTTGCATGTGTGTTTGGAATGGTGTTGAATCTTGGGTGTTTAGGAGTGAGAAACCGAAGCTATTGTAGTTTGTTTTTGAAATAGTTTGCTGTATTCGTGTATACCGCCTGACTCAGAAATTTGTAGAGGCTTGCATGCGTGTTTGAGTTGGATTTTTGGCTTCAACTTCTGCATGAAAGTTGTAGACAACATATAAAAAAGTATAACATAATAAAGTTTGAGACAAAATGGTTGATTTTTAAGGGGTGAAACCCATCCTCTACGAAAAGGCTAGATCTGAAGCTGTTTCTTCGACCTCTTGATGGTTTTGTGTGCTGCATGTCACTTTTTTACCAAGAATCTCCCTTTACTTCTTCATGAAAGTTGTAGAGAACATCCTAAAGACTAACATACTCAAATTTGAGGTAAAATGAGCAAGTGTAGCCTAGTGAAACAATTTTCTTTTGAAGACGGTAAATCTGGAAATACGGTACTGGACACTCGAGACTTCTTAGACCTATATGGTGACTATTCTTTGAGAATCTTACTTATATCCCTTAAATAAAGTTGTAGGGGACCTCTTGAGGCACAACATATCAAAGTTTCAGAGGAAACGAAGAAAGATAAGTAGGCGAAACCTCGATATTTTGGAGATAGCCACACTGGACTGTTTGGTACTAGAAACAGTAACTTTGAACGTCTATAGAAAATTATCTAGAACGAATCTGGCCAAGATGTCTTCATGAAAATATATCTTAAGGTCTTGATTATAACCTGGTAAAATTTCATAATTTTCAGAGGTCATTCGGGTACTTTAATCGAAATATTTCAAGAACTGCGCAATCTGATTTTATCCGAAATTACATGCTGTATTTGTGTGAACTATATCTTCTTGTGCGAAACTCTTTTTGGGCATGTGTCTTCATGAAATTGTTACCTTATTGTCTCATCTATCACATATCCTGATTTCATGATTTTTGAGAATCATATGGATATTTAATTTAAATGTTTTCTAAAATTGTGCAAGCTGGAATTTAGTAAATTTCAAAAAGGCATGATATATGGACTATTCTAAGTTGTATGGACTCCATGAATTGTATTGTTATGAATGATTGTGTCTTGCTGCATGTATGATGATGATTGGAAATGCATATATGAATCAAATGATGAAAATGATCTTGTTTACCATCACATCATATGCCATGTTAAAATTGAATTATAATTGAAGATGTGAACTAAGATAAGTGAGAAGGCCGTCGGAGGTGTGAGCCGACGATGCCCCGGGAGTGTCGGGATGCCTGGCTAGAAGGGTAAAGGCCTGTTGCCTAGTGGCCTTAAATGGCCGGATGCCGTCCTCGGGAGTTTCCAGATGCCCGGAGAGTGGGGGAGCCGGAAGCCTGGCAGGTATTGTGCCGGGGGATGCCTCGTGATGCCAGTTGGGATATGAGATGCCTGGTAGGTATTGTGCCGGATGCCCGGCAGGTATTGTGCCGGAGGGTTCTCGCGATGCCAGGATTGGGTGCGAGTGGTAAATATGGGATGCAAACATTGGTCTCGGGAAAGAGAAATGTGGCGGCTCAAAATGAAAGGATGAATTTTGGGAAATTGAAATTGAAATATGCATGATGGTATATGTATGACATGATGATGATGAGTGCATGTGATATGATGATGGTGAGTGCATGGATGTATGTGCACCTATGGCATGATGGTACATGTGACATGATGATAATGAGTGCATGTGACATGATGATGGTGAGTGCATGGATGTATGTGTACCTATAGCATGATGGTACATGTGACATGATGATGGTAAGTGCATGACATGATGGTGATGATTATATGAGGATGTATGTACATGCGGTATGATGACATGTGCATGATATCAAGGTAAATTGTGCATGGATGCTTGAATGACATGTGTTATGCTATGATTGTGATGATTGTATTGTATGATGCATTGAGTGGTTTATTGGTCATTTACCTACCGAGTGGTCAGACATGCCTCACCCTTCTTGACCAGCCCTTCGGGGACCAACATTTCAAATTAGAGAGATGCCGCTCCCTACTGTCACTCGGGGCGTCTTTTACGGCCTTCTTCCGGATGTGGAGGTCAAGTGCGTGGAGATCGACTGTCCCATCATCCCTGGTCTTACGTTTATTCGAGTTCATGCGATAGTGATGTATGACGTGGCCTAGCCGAGGGCCTTGTCATTCGGAAGTTCATATCTCCGTTCACGTTCGTCGAGATGGAGTGATGCGTGATGTTGCCGCCGCCACCGCCTAATGCACCGGGATGGGTGTGAGGCCCGTGCGTGAGAAGTAAGAGCAGCAACTTTTGGGAAATAGCCGACACTAGTTGATGGAGGGATTAGCACGATTGTCATAGTGGGTCGAGTGTCTCTTTTTTTGGGGTTATGGCCAAGCATAGCTAAAAGTCTTGGCCTTTCTTTGATGTACCGACCCGAGAAAATCCATCATGAAAATATGTAAATAAAAGTGTCTTGGCTTTATCTTTTCTTATGATGTTAGTGGTGTGCCATTGTATCATGGTTGTTGAATGGGGAATTAGTAAGACTCGATTATGCTTCCGCAAATAAGATGCGCTGGACCGTTTAAAAAAAATGCATACCTAGGGAACTTCGGTACTTCTTTGGTAAGATGTGGTGACCTTGGGCGTTTCGTGCCACAACTATCATGTTCGGTCTTGTTATAAACAAATCACAGACCTCATCTTGACTCCAATCAAGATGACATATTTTATGTACCAGACTTGCTCTTCAGCATTTATTTGTACATAACGTTTCATCTCAACGTGCTAACTACAGCACTTGAGGCGATTGCTCATGTGAGTGAGCCAATCCTTGCCTGCTGACATACTTTTCGATAATATATGTGTGTATGTGCTAGTCTTATAGTGGATTTGTACTTATTGATAAAACATCAAATCACTAATAAACAAACAAGTACAATACATCTGTCCACAAATACATAAACCAATTATCCTTTACAATAACACACATCACATTCTACGCAATCTTAGTGACATCCTATGGGTCAAGAATATGTCTCTAGGAATAGCCTTCGTAAATGGATCAGCAACTATTCTATTGGTTGGAATATATTGTAGAATCACTTCTTTCTCGCGCAATTATATCTCTAATGAAGTTGTTCTTTATGTCAATGTGCTTCGTCATTCTATGATACTTGGGATCTTTTGTATAAGCAATAGTTACTTGACTATCGCAATGAACTATTATCGATCTTGGAATCTCAGTGATAATGGCTAAATTTTTCAAGAAACGTTTTAGCCATATCGCTTTTTCACTACGGTGCGTAACATGCACAAATTCTACCTCCATCGTAGATAAGACCGTGCATGTCTGTTTCTTGCTATTCCAAGAAATCGCACCTCCATTGAGCAAGAATGCATGTTCAGAAGTCGATTTACGCTTATCCAGGTCTCCACCCCAATCGGCATCTGAATAGCCTAATAGGCATAAATCATTCCATTTGTAACAAAGTCGATAGTCCATGGTGCCCTTCAAGTATCTCAGATCCTCTTCACTGCTTTCCAAAGTGTTTGACCGGGATTTGATTGATATCGCTCACCAATCCCACGGCATAACATATGTCGGTTGAGTACACATCATAGAATACATCAAACTTCCGACCGCACTAGCATAAGGAACAGCCATCACTTTAATTTCTTCTAGAGTCTTAGGACACATCTCAATACTTAGGCCTTCACCTTACATAATAGGGTATCAATGGGATTACAATGCTGCATATTGAAATATTCAAGAATCTTCATAATATAAGACTCTTTGTGATAAAGTAAGAAGTTTTCTTGATCGATCTCTTTCGATCTTAACTCTTAATATATATGCAACTTCTCCCATGTCCTTCATCTCAAAATTGAGGACAACCATTCTTTTATGGTAATAACCAAAACCTTGTCATTTCCAGCCAATAGAATATCATCCACATAAAGTGATAAAATCACAAATTTATCTTCGGACCGCTTGACATATACACAGTGATCTTCCTCAATCATCGTGGAACCAAAAGTAGTTATAGCTCGATGAAAATGAAGATACCACTATCTAGATGATTTCTTAAGGTCATATATTGAGCGATAAAACTTGCAAACTTTATGCTCTAGACCTTTAGCTATGAAACCTATTGCTTGTTTCATATAGATTTCCTCATCTAATTCTCCATTGAGAAATACCGTCTTTACATCCATTTGATGTAATTCAAGGTCCAAATGTGCAACGATGGCTAAAATAAGACGTATTGAGGCAAACCTTACAACTGGTGAAAAGGTTCCCTCATAATCTATATCATCTTGTTGAGTATAACCTTTTACCACAAGGCGAGCCTTATACTTTTTAATGGATCTATCCGCCCTTCGCTTAACCTTAAAAACCCATTTGTTTTCAATGGCCTTACGATTGGGTGGTAGATCAACTAAGTCCCAAACATGATTTGCCCTCATAGACTCCATCTCATCTTCCAAAGCTTTTCTCCATTATTTTTATCGTAGGATGAGAGAGCCTCTTGAACAGTTTTAGGCTCGGCATCGTTATTCGAGCAATTATAAATGTTTCCCTTCAATCTTAAAACGACGACGAGAAATACTTTTACAATTACTTTTACGCAATTGAATTTCTCTTGAATTCAATTCGTTAGGCGATGCAACACTCCCACTAGGTCTTGCATGTTGAGGTAAATTTTAATTTCCCTCTACAACATCAATGAGTGTGTTATCGATCTTCCATCTCATATAATTGGAAGTTCTTATCAATCTCACCTCTACTAGGAAAATCGCTCACTAAGAACATGACATCTCGTGACTCTATTCCAGTCACACTTCCATCAACTTGTCCACCTATGAACACGTACCCTTTGGAGTGTTCAGAATATCTTATAAAGAGACATTTCTTCCATCTAGGACCTAATTTGCTATATTTATGGGAAGAATCATGAACATAAGCTGCACATCCCCATGGACGTAGACTACTCAAGTCTGATTTTCTACTAGTCCATAATTCATAAAGGGTGGAAGTGACCGATTTTGAGGGCACTCTGTTAAATATATAAGCAGCAGTCAATAACTTATTTCTCTAATAGGAGATAGGTAAATTTTCTTGCGCCATCATAGACCTAACCATTTCCAATATGGTTCTATTCATTCTCTTAGCTACCCCATTTTGTTGTAGAGTACCAGGAATAGTCAATTGTCATACAATTCCATTTTCATCACAAAGAGCCTTAAATTGCTCCGATAGATACTCACGTCCACGATCGGTTCTCAATGCCTTTATTGTTTTGTTCAATTGATTCTCTACCATCGCTATATATCGTCTAAAGCAGTCTAATGTTTCTGACTTATGGGAGATCAAAAAGACATAACCGAAACGTGTGAAGTTATCTATGAAAGTAATGAAATATGAGATTCCATGCCTCGCACTCACATTTAAAGGACCACAAATGTCAAAATGTATGAGATGTAATGGAAATTCAGCTCTAGTCCCTTTACCGAATGGTTTTCTAGTTGCTTTTCCCACTAGACAATGTTCATATATGGATAGACTAACATTAGTTAGTGACCCTAAAATGTCTTCTAGCTAATCTTTGCATTTTTTGCAATCAAATGTGACATAATCTAGCATGCCAAGTACTTACATCAATCTCAACGTTATGCAATTAAAGAAAAACAACCATCAACATTAACATTGTATTAATCATAGTCAATGTCTAACACCATAAAACCATTCGATACATGACCTGAACCATAATAAATTGTTCTATACAAAATGTCAACACAATCACCATGGAAATTCAATACATAACCTAAGCTTAGAAGAACAATTACGGAGACCAAGTTACGTCGAATATCTAGAGCATAGAGGACATAATGTAGGAATAGGTTTCGCCACCACGTAAAATTAATTTACATGTGCCAATACCCTTCACTTCAACTCTTGAGTTATTCCCAACATATATCCATCTTCTTCCAAGCTGTATCCAACTATACTCCATAAATGCTTCTCGGTCTCTAGCTACGTGATCTGTTGCTCCTAAGTTTATAGTCCATATTTGATGAGATTCAGCAAGCATCATAGTGCTAGAAACAAAAGCATTACTTAAAGTAATGGAGTAATAGGGTACCTCTTTCAACTTAGTGCATTCATAAGCAAAGTGACCCATATTGCCACAATTGTAGCATTTCATCTTGGCTTTGTCTTTGTTCCCACCATGCTTCTTGCGTCGGAAGGTCTTAGTTCTTTTGGGTGCTTGATCGGTCTTCTTCCCTTTGTTGTTGAATTGAAGATTCCTCTTACGCTTGAAGCCCGAAACTTGCGCCGAACTCAATTCAGCAACATAAGCATGGGTAGAGGATCTCGCAGCCTCTAAGCGCTCATCCTCTAATTCCAAATGACGCGCAATATCATCAAAAAAGTGACGATGTTCTCATTATGCGTCATATTGATCTTCATATGCTTCCAATTGTCAAGAAGAGACCTTATAACAGCCTGAACTTACTGTTCATCAATAAGGGAGTGATCTGCTGACTTTAGCTCACGGATCATGTTTGACATTTCCCAAAGATGTTGCCTCATCGTTACATTTGGACGCTTTCGGAATGTGTCAAACTTGATGGTGAGTCTCCTCAGCTTAGTGGCAGATGTACCCCCAAACTTATCTTTTAAGGCAACCCACATAACTTGAGCTTTATCATAACTTTCAAACTCACACATGAGATCATCTTGCATATAGCTCAGCAACGTGATGCGAGCAATGCTCTTTTTCTTTTTCCAAGCTTGATAAGTTTCTAGATCTCTCATGTGTTGAGCTGAAGTTCCATGCTCAGGTTCATCCATGGTATGGTTGAGAATTTTCAAAACCTCTTGCTCCTCAAGGATGTATCAACCTTTCGGTGCCAAATATCATAATTGTCACCGTTCAACTTCTCACCCTTATTAAGGTCAGCCACAATGGTCTTGGATGCCGAAGCCATAATCAATTGTTATGACACATTGACATAAAACGCAGAATCAATACTAGCACACTTTATCAAGTAACACACATATTTAATTTGCAACAAAGACAAACTAAATTAATGATAATTCAACAAAAAGACAAAGGCAAAAGTTCACTATGTTCCCAATTAACTTCTATGTATAATTGTTCTATTATCATTAATTAGTTTAATTTGTTAAAATTTTAAGTTCTAGGTGAGAACTCTTTCAAATTCTACTAACCTACGAACTTCCACTAGGAAAAATAATTACATGACCTTATGTAATTTCTATATTTTTCCATTAACACAAAAACATAGCATGATATGAACCAACATGCAAATAACAATCATGCTTCAACTATAATCAAAATCGCAATTCAACATATAATAGATTTCCTACCTTTGTTCGAATTTTCTAGCAACCAGAAAATTGCAAGTATATTAAACTATATACATGATATCATCGAACCAAACTCTACACAGCATATATGACATCATTTGCATACAAGCTAACTACTGTATTTCCTAAACCACGAAAAATACAAGCTACAAATGAATAAACTATGCATTAAACCCCAAAAATACGCGTACATAGGGTTTCCTATGCATTTTCATACATTTATAAAATTCAAAAGTATAAAATAATTATACCACAGTATAGACAACATTCATATGAATTAAGCGCCGCTGACCACGCTCCAATCGGAGCTCGCATGCGCCCCACGCGCCGCCGAGTGCGCGGCCCGTGCCGCACGCGCCAGCCGAGCCAAACGGCTCGGGCCCGTCCGACCGGTCCGACAGGGGATCGGTCCGACCAATCAACGGTCGGGTCGGGTTGGGTCAACCGGCCGGATCTCGGGTCGTCGGGTCGCTAGTCGGTGACCGGCCGGCCAACCGTCGCCGCAATGAGGTCATCGATGACGTCATCCCAACGGTTGCCGACTATTGGGTGACGTCACGGTGACGTCATCACGTGCCGGTTCGCCGACCAGCACGTGACGGCGCCCGCAGTCCGCCGACAAAGCGTGGCGCATCCGGCGTCTTCCGCGGTGCTCGACCCATTGCCGACTCGTCTCACGAGCTCTTTCACCCCGTATATTCAAAAATTAATTTTGGCCAAGAAATTATTTTGAAAAATGGCCAAACCATACGGGTGTACGCGATCCCGAACCCGTTCTTCACTTCGGTTCGATTTTGAGTTTTTTTCAGATAGCAATTCGACTATCGAGATCCAAACAGTAGATTTCATACTCTTGATCTCAATATCAAATGGTAAACGAGAAAATTAAATGAAAAACAAGGCAAAAAATCACGACCGTGCTCGATACCAATGTTGGAATTCAAGTCGGCGGAAGATGACTTACCGATTCCGATGCGCAGACAGCAAATAGCCTCGGAATGAACACTAAATTGTGAATACATCACGAACAATACTACCACGTTAGCCTGGATGCAATCACAAGAAAAGCACCCGTTTTTCATGGCGTAAATGCCGATTGTTCTTGCAAAACTGAAATGAAATGCCTTCTTCTTCTTTGATGGAAAGGGAGAGAAATCAGGTGCGTATATTTGCCAACCGGTGCCAATGAGTGTCTACAAAGGCTTTTTATACGAATCCATGACACCCCTACAAATGGTGTCCTTCCATCGTAACATATCAAGTCTAAATGGTGCGGTCCAATCGCATCCCATCATGGACGTACTAGCTAAAGTACAACATCATCTTTGTATTCTAAGACGATCTACTGCATTATTTTATCTTCCACTGCATAATTGATGACTAAAATAACTTGTATCTAAAGAAAAACATGTAGTCTCTCTCCCCCAACCAATATGTGCAATTTTGCTGTTATTTTGTGGTATCATACTAGATTTTTTGCGACCAGTCACGATTCATTACATTGAGAACTTTGTTATGACTCATGCCCATTCTGTTTTCTGGATGGATGATTGAAGTAAGTTTTTAAGAAAAATTGCCTGAAAAGTCAGGAAAATAAGCAAGTTTCTTTTTCCGTGGGCTCATAATTTCGACACAAGATACGATACCTACAGATGTAAATGGACTTACTGCTAAAACAACGACCTAAGAAATCGCATCACCAATTCACCGATGCTCTGTTTGTTTCCACGTCCTACACATGAAAGCTTTCTATTAATCGATTCCAGTATGATGATGCAAAAATTGTAGAGATCAATAGATGGTCTTCAGCAGCCGAAGAAAATATCATCTCGGTAAAAAGTTTTGGGTATCCCGAGACCAAATTATGACATCAATCTCATTCATCGTGTTTGTCCTTTTCCTTTATCGCATAGCATAATCGTCACTCTCTAATTTCAGCACAAGATAAAGGGAGCGACACTGCTGTCTTTCAAGAGAAGGAAGAAGCTCCAAACCAATCTCGCCGCATACCAACTATACCAAGAAAACATACATATATATGCCGAAAGCTAATACCAATAGAATTTAAGCCCAATAATTCGCACGTTGAAGTTGCTCCTTTTATGCGTCACGGGGAAAGGAACCTGAAAGGTTAAAGAAAAGAAAATGAGGGAATAAATCACAACTCGATGAGTGATAATTATCTCTCTATGTGATTGGGCACTAACTATGCACATTTCGTAAGTATCACCTTTGCTAAAATCAATTAACCAAACTTATACAGCCAAAGCAAAATACTTGTATTAATAGATCAAGATATTATTCTCAACAAAGCAACTTTGCATAAAACATAACTAGATAGGTGATGGAATGTCGGACCAACAATGGCTTTATTTTCCTTGGTTATATATGGATTGTTCATCAAATTTTGTTTGGACATAATAAAACATGATTATGGTGTTACATGAGTCCATTGTATGTAACTCATCATTATGTCCAATTATCTATCTAGAAAAAAAAAAAAAAAAAAAAATCACCAAGTATCAATAATAGATCGTAACCTCTATGACAATATGTTGTAACTAAGGATTCTTTAGTAGTAGCATGCTCATTTTCTTGATTGGCAGATACATATGTCAATCAGTTATCCATACTTCATTAAAAAGGATAAGTAACTCAATTAGTAAATTCTGACATTACGGCGAAACATTGTGTGATAGCTTATGATAACCCTTCGAATGCCGTGAATAACTTACAATGAGAATAGATTGGGCTATGAGACATTGAGCAAAATCTTACGACACTTTATAGCACCTCTCCACAGGACCTTGAATAAGTTACAACAAGAATAGTGGGGTTTTGTATATTATGGAGAATGCCCATTAAATTTTCACCAATCAATTTATTTGTCCTCTTGAATTTAATTTGTCTTTCAAATTGATCTAATACAATTAATTTGAAACACACTTTAGGTTTTTTTTTTTTTTTTCCTGTTATAACACAATAAATGAAAGTCATGATAGATCTTGGAGGCATGAGTCGTAAAAAAGGTTGTAAACCCAGTTATGTTGGATCATGCATCAGTTCAATTATATGAGCATGTTACAATCAGTCTGCTCATTTGCATTTTTTTGCTGTCAATCGATGACTATCAAATTAGAGATGATCGCCATTGAGATGAGAAAGATGGATGAAACAAATTATAGGAATCGAACATTGGTTATGTAAAGCGTAGAAAGTTCTAAACCTTTTAGCTTGTTTTGAAACTCAGTTTTATTGGGTCAGGTTTAAGACCCATTACATGAGCAATAAGTTGAAAATTACGATCCAAATCGCGCTAATTATGATGCATTCCCTCTAAGCTTACGACCTATTACAAGCATAATACTTTAAAATGACGAGGTTGCGATGGAAATGCCCGTTGGCCACAAACATTTCCTTCCAGCTCATGACTTATTACGAGTGACGTTATTCAAAATCAGCAAGTTATGACAGAAGAGGCCTTCCCACACGAAATGTTTGCTCTAAGATGACGACTTTTACAGTACACCTATTTACAGTCTTTGGTTTTGGGGACATGTGGAAGCATCATTTCGAATTTTGAAAAATCATAACAAGTTGTAATTTCAATTATGTCTTTTCGTAATATTAGAATAAATGTGCCATAACAACAAATTATTTACGTGGTAACAAGTTGTCAATCCTATTAGCTTGCTTTGTAACTAGGACCAATTTGTCGGTGGGTGCAAGATAATTAAAAATATTAAGTATAAAATTAATTTTTCGCTAAGGAACGAATGAAATTATGTTTAAAATAAAATATGAAATTTCAGGAGGAATTGCCAGAAACGCAAAAAATATAAATTATAAAAACATGACAACATGAAATAAAGAATCAAACAACACATAGTACTGACAATTCTTCAAATAGCGAAATATTGTGGTTATTTCCTATTAAAGCTTTACGTGTTATAATTTAGAGGTATAGTTTTAGATTAAGATGTTTAATGGATCTTTAACTTTGCATCTCTTTATTAATGTGTAACGGGCTTTTCTAAATTAGCATGTAAGAATCCTTATTTAATGAGACGTTATTAAATTCCTTATAGGGACGGTATATTACCAACCATCCATGTAAACTTCCAAAGAAGTTGACTAATTTAATGGGATGTTAGTTAGTCCCATAGATACTGGTAGTTTTACTAACCACACACCTGTAAAATGTAAGAACTTGCTAACTTATTGAGATGTCTAGTAAATTTGTTATAGCATCAGTATTTTACAAACCACACTAGTAAAATTTAATTGAAGTTGATAATTTTACTAATTTATTAAAATTTCGATAAATTCACTATGGTGTTGGTAGTTTAGTACTCAATCTTGTAAAATTTTAAGAAATTGGTAAATAATGGAATGTTGGCAAATTCCTTATAGGGTTGGTATTTTGTGTAAATTTTAAAGAATGTGGTAATTTACTAAATTATTAGGTATAAGTTAATTTTTTTATAGTGCAAGTATTTTACTAGAAATAATGGCAGGATTTAAAAAAGTTGGTAGCTTACTCGTTGGAATATTGGTAACTTTCTTGTGTGGATTGACACTTTAGTAAATTCACTTGTAACGGTTCAAAAATGTTGATAAAGTACTAACTTATTGCAATATTGGTAAATTATTATAGTGTTGGATATTTGCTTGTGATATCGGTAAAATTTAAGAAGAGTTGGTAATTTACTAAGTCATTTGAAAGTTGGTAAATCCCAATAGTATTAGTGATTTCCTAACCGGTCACTTGACCTCAAAGTAACCGGTCATACCTTTTTTTTTTTTTTTCAAATTAGTAATATTAGAAATTTACCAGCAATTTCATAAATCTATTAACAGCAGAAAATTTTGCAGTTTTTTCCCTTAACTGCACCCAAGAATCGTCTAAGAAGTCCAATTTGCGTATCTTCTCATCCATATTTCAAGAGAAACACCTATACTACTTCTCAAATTTTTCCGACTGCTGAACACGGCAAGATAGATAAGTTAGCTCTGTTAATTATTTGTTCTATTGTTGAATAAGACAGTTGAATAGGTTTGAGGAAAAGAAAAGATACCTGAGTAAGTTTCAATCTTGTAGAAGCAAAATGGTAGATATTGCCAAATTTTTGTTTTTATACTGCACTTTCCAAGGGGATGAGGACATTTCTTTGCCTCACAGAGAAAGGAATTGCCGAGCTACACAGACAAACTTGCGCAACCCCTAGGATTGCTGTCTGTTTATATACTTCCCCCAAAGTTCTCTTGATAAGACATTGGAAGAGATGGAAACAAACTAGTGCATCTCACGTTTACTGAATCAGAAGTCAATCTGCCTTTCATTTAAAAGAAAGTCAAACAAGCCAAATGGAATGAGTTCGGCATATGACAACACCGAAAATTTGGATGTATTGCGCTGAAACATCAAAGTGAGCAACAATTCAGACACAGGAAGATGCCCATAACGCTAAAGGGTAATCGTGAACTCAAATGCCCAAAATGTTGAGACTACTTGCGAATGCACGATGAAACCAATGTAAAAGAGAACAGGTCTGAGCTTGACGCCTAATTTTATCTCCCTTTGGGAAGCTTTGTTTACATGCGGATCTTCTCTCTCTCTTAACCAGCAACTTCAATGGTAGCTTCTGAGCAGCATGGGCCTCGGCCTCAATGATGGGCTCCCATAAAATTGCAGTTTCAGCAAGTGATGAGGTCACGACATACGGTTCATGTTTGAGGCAGGATGCCTGTCTTCCAAGTAACCCGTATCATTTTAAGCTATTAATTGACTGAGCAAGGAAGGTGAACTTTCTATGTTTTATCAATAATATTCAGAAATAATGAAGAGTTTCCTGAGGCACTAAAAGAACTGAGATATCCAAGTCTTAACTTCAATAAAGTTTTGTAAATATTGGATTAATAAGGGATTATATCAAGATTTATATTTGTTTAGTAAGCAAAACTGGGGGAATGCTTTTATGAGGGTTAACAGTTAGAAATTCTTTCACAGCAACAATCATAGAATCAACTAAGATCAAAATGAACAATTACTTTCCATGGACTATTTTTTTTTTCCGGTAACGTTCTTTGAATGATCCATGGAAGTTAAGGGTCTCCAATTGATACTTGGATAGAGCACAAAAAGGAACTGGTATGGTCATTGTTATAGTACCTTTTCCTTGCTTCTCAATGTTACGGCCACGCAAAATGAGCAACCACGATTGGCAGCTACCTGCATAACCGAATTTAAGTAATTCAGGCATCACAAAATTCAATTTAATGAGCAAACTTTGAATTTGACTAGCAGCTTGTGTGCTTCTTCTGAGCATTACCCAAGAAACTGAGTCCCTGTAGGCTGTATCATGCTTTCCCATCAACCTTCTCCCATTTCCTTCTATGTAGGTGCTTATGTGCTCTTCATGGCGAAATAAGAGATTCAGAGTTGCCTTCTTTATCACTTCAAAGCCTCCCTCTTCTGCCATGCTTTTTGTATTGTAGAATAGACGAGAAGCGCACTCCTAAATTCCTTCAATGAACAAAAATACTTAATCAAGTCCACGTTATATCTTTGGTGTCAACCTGTAGTTAGTGTGACACCTACACCAGTCCAGTCACCTCGTGAAGGAATAAAAATATTTTTATTAACTTTGGGATAATATGTTGCTTATGGTGATAGTAAAGTCAGCTACCAAATTTAAAAGTGAGGACAACACCAGCTTGCTCATCTTTGTTATATAAGCAACATAAACAACTAAGTATTTGACTACTGTAGAAAATGTCTATATGCACTTATTTTGTTTACTGTTAATGGCAATCCATTATTTTCTTTGAGCAAGTAATTGAAATTTCACCTCAAGAAGGTATGAACACCATATATGATCTACTGCTTCAATTCCCACTCTTCGTCCCACTTGGTACTCTTACTGCAGATTAGAAGCCAGTGTTGGCGGCAACAGTTCTGTGCTTTTTTTTTCACCTTTCCGAAACAACAGGCAAGATGGAGGTCAGATATTACCTGGCCTGGCATCACCTCTCCATTGGTGCCACTAATTTTGACACCGGCATATAAGCAAGCCTTGTAGTGAGCGTTGGATATGTCTCAGCCGAATGACTTATCAGCCCTAACACCACAATAATAAGGCCCCTATATGGACATAAAGCCTTGTTTCATCACAGATTTTCATATCAACTTAGCCTATGCCCATCAATATATAGGGAAATTCTTGATGAAACAATTTCATCTGGGGACCTGGATATCCTCCAACAGGCCAACTCAATGGCCATTGAACATTTGTCTGCAGCAGGGTGTTTTCTTGCTCATCCCATACCTAATGGGAACATTTAGCCAAAAATCATGAACCTATCCATTTCAAAACTTTCTAGTTCACGATAGAAAACTCATGTTTTTGGATCTCCTACCACGAAACATCATTGATAATGGGTTACTGAAAATTTCAGCAACCCTAGCACATATCTTCATTGGGATCGGCTTGCCAGCAGGTATGTTTGGATCGCAAATAGTTTGCAGACGAACAATAATTCTCCATAAACTAATTGAAACGCCTTTCTCGTTTGATTAATCTGTTCAGATGATAAGATAGATGAACAATTTTTGATAACATAATACTTGTTTTGGGGATGATTACCAAGATATCGTTGCCATCTAGGAAAGGATCCTTAAAATTTCTTGAGGACTGTTAAAAAATCATGAACTTGATGAAATGATGTGAAGGTAAATATAGTAAGATAGTTTCAGGTTTATGTCATCTTACCATAAGATCACTTCACTATCCTCCCCTGGAGCTTGACTAGTACTTGATCCATCGTAGTTCCACTAGGAAGTCCATACGAGTGCTCAACAGATCTAGGGACCATCCGATTATTCAGGAATCAAAAGATTAATAGCATGTAGCACGTGAACAAGAAAAACACTACATATTTTATTGTCACCATTCATACCCTTAATTTGCTGTGCAAATCTATGCCAGAACATTTGATCTTGTCTCATTGTTAGACTAACATTAAAATGTGAAACAAGATTTGCTAACATAGAAATTGGGGAAAAAAAAATGGCGTCAATTGTTGAATGTGCATAAAATATATGACATACATTTTCTGATAGAGATTAAAGGAAAAAGCAAATCTATAATCCCAGTACAGAATAGTTCTAGCATTGTTCATCTTTTTGTGCACCGGACTTAAAGGTTTTAGGCATGAAAACATACCAAATGCATTATGCAATTATCATATCGGTGGGCATGACATCCAAGTTGAGAAGATTCTTGAGTTTGGAGTAGTATTGTTCTCGGATTTCAAAGCATACACCCTGAACTTAGAAAAGCTCTTGGTGTTTCCACAGCTCTTCTTTTTAGCAAGAGAGAATTCCATGTCTTTTCGCTATCATGGGATTAGCGGTCAATGAGCTCTTTGTGATCCTCATCTAGCATTGTGTCACAATGCCAAAATCTGCACCATTTTTTGCCTTGTCTGAAAGTTAAAGTAGGGGTGAGTCATAGACATATCAACTGAAACAAAAAAATATGGGAGCTTAATCTCATGGAACATGGTTCAAACAACGAGCTCTATTTGTATGACTTGACCTTCTGGTATGCATGGGAGCTTAATTCTGAAAAGATAAAAGAATGGACTGGGTACTTTAAAGAAAGGGTCTCTTTAGCAAGTGCCAGACCACTTTTTGAAGACTAGTTTCAAGTAGGAAAAACTTACATTTTTGAAGCATAAATAGCTAGTCTTATCGATTGCCCTAAGGATACCACCGCATTCTCTTGAAAAATTAATTAAAAACAGTGGCATGACTATACTTCTCCTTTAAGAACCATTTCAAGGTTATTCTCAAGCCTCATTCCCAAAAGAGCTTGTGAGCAAGTAAAAAACTGAGGGTAGTTACACAGTCAAGGAAGCAGACAACAACAGTTTAAGAGATTAACCAACTTCCCAAGGATCAATCAAAGAAACATGTTATTCGATATTTCATTAGATATAATGGATGATCAACTCGTGAATCTTGATAGTGCCCCAAATTCTTTTCTCTCAAAATCAAAGGCAATCACATTTTAAGTACTTTCTTCTTTCACAAACTTGGCACAATTTCAAATTACTCTTGCCAACAGATCTGGCGAAAATATCTATCAGATATCGCCATGACAGAGCAAGACTACTGAACATAAAAATAAATAGTATGACCAATTTAAGTCTCAAAACAAGAAAATCTGAGACAAGAGTGCATACAAGAGAAATCGATTCCACATGAAGTCCACAACATAGACTTAAAATTGGTAGCGATTGATTTAGTCATCAAAATAAATGATAGCAATGAGTACCGATTGTTCATTCATTTTGCCTCACACAGCACGCATTTCTTTTGCAGACACTGTTGTCACAAAGAGATGAAGTCCATGTCAATTGTCAACCAAACGAAATGAACAAGACAATCTTGCAGTGATCAACATGAAGGTCATAGATTAGACTCCTACCCAACGGTCATAAGACCTATTTTAATGTCAAACAATTGCTCAATTGCTTAAGATGATGCCCAAATCGCAAAGGATTTACCTAAGAACCTCTCGCAGAATGGTTGAACCGCAAACCAAGAATGTGCATTTTTTTCAAACTCTTCCCATAAAGACTTCAGAAAATGTGATATTACACAAAACAATTTACAGCTTTTACTTTTCCCAATGTTGCTGTCAAATGCTAACAATGAGATAACTTCTCTATCCTCCCTTGAGCTTGACCACTACTTGATCCATAGTAATTCCACTTTGAAAGTTCAGATGGGTGGTCTAGGGATCGCCCGATTCAGGAAATTAATAAATCAGTAACATGTAGCATGTAAAAACGAAAAACACAACATATTTTATTATCGCCAATCATACCCTTGATTTGTCAGGTAGATCTATGTCAAAACATCTGATTCTGTGGGAACACATTTGCAATAAAGTAATTTTAAGGGAAGCAAACTAGAAGCCGTTCTCTAGAAAAACATTCCATCGCCTCATCTATGAGAGTTTTCCAGAAGTGTGCAAGCATTTTGCTCCTTGCGAAATCAAATAAGCAAATTGCAAACTATATCTACAGCATGAGTCACAAGCCGATTTAATGAGCTCGCACTGGATGAAGAAAAGTATGAATTTTCTTAATTTTTCTCACAAGTTCGGGATTAAAGCAATGTCCAAACCTTCTAGCGATCCGTCTCGTGCCCCAATTGAATCATGTAGTGTTGATAAATAACTTTATCAACTCTATCCGCAAGATATGAAATATCTTGTACCAGTCTCGCCTACATGTTTTTGGCACCTCTCCTCCAATTTTGGGCAACCCGTAATTCCTAGGTGAGTACAGAATAGTTCTAGTACTGTTCATCTTTTTGTGCATCGCACTTAAAAGGTTTTAGTGCATCAAAACAGACCAAATGTATTGTGCAATCATCGTACAAAGATAGGGGGCGTCATCCAAGTTTAGAAGACTCTCCAGCCTCGTAGTAGTATTTTCGGACTTCAAAGCATACGCCTTGAACTTAGAAAAGCTCTTGGTGTTTCCACTCTTCCTCTGTTTTAGCAACAGAGAAATCCATGTATTTCCTGTCATGGGATTGGCGGTCATGGAGTTCTTTGTGATCCTCTAGCATTATATCATTGGTGCCAAAATCTACGCCATTTTTTACCAGCCTGAAAAATAAAGTTGTGTAAGCAAATGCATATCTACTAAAACAGAAAAGGGGGAGCTTAATCTCATGGAAGATAGTTCAAACGACAAGCTCTATTTGTATGACTTGGCCTTATGGTATGATGAGATTTTAGTTTTGAAAAGATAAAAGAATGGACTGGGTACTTCAAAAGAAAGGGTCTCTTTAGCATGTGCTAGCAACTTTGCCCTAAGCTTAATCTCATGAAACCACTTTTTGAAGACTAGTTTCAAGTGGGAAGAACTCTTGCATTTTCGAAGCATAAATAGCGAGGTTTAAACACAAATGCCATGAACAATTCTACACAAACAGGTCCCGCTAAATAAATAGATAGATATATATATATATATATATATATATATATATATATATGTAAACTCTTTGCTTAATTTGCATGGAATATTTCTATAAAAACGAAAGTGGAAAGAAATCAAGAAGATGGAAGAGTCAAAGCAACTTAAAAGTAAAACCACCAATCATCAAATACTGAGCATGATGATCCAAAACAGAAATGCCATTGAAAATTTGAAATAGCAGCCACCGACCACACATCATAATAGTTTTTAGAGCTGCAAGAGTCCACCCGAGAAGCCAAATCAGCAAACTCGGCTCATCTTCACCAGATCAAGCAATAAATCAAAAGATACAGAAACAAAATTCACATGACGCCAAACAGATGTACTCAACTTTGCTCAGAAATTCTCTAGAAGCACCAACAATTCAAAGTTAAAAACCACATGCTGAACTCAGTGGGCATTGTCCTCTCTCTCCATAACCAAATCTCGTCGCAAACCTTCTCTCTCTCTCTCTCTCTCTCTCTCTCTCTTCAGCGATCTGTCCAGGTCTCCCAAAACCAAATCAAGTATTTGAAACAAAATTCAAAATTAGTCATGTAAAAATCTGGGAAACAAGGTCCCACATACCTTCAGTGAAGAAAATTAGCGCACCATCAACCTACAAGTTGTATGTTCGGGATATGAGCGATCTTGTCCCAATCCTTGCCTCGCTTGTCTTTTGCAATTCTCCTCCACCTCTCCACAAAAGAGGATGCTTAAGTGAGTAAGGGATGTGAGCCTTCGCATTGCTTTAGGGAATGATGTCAATGAGTAGCACCGCATGATGTCGAGATTTTTAAGTGATTGAAGGGCCTCGATCCGTGCTCCGGTATAGCCTTCAAATTGCGGCAATCCCAAATTCTAAGACGTTCGAGATTGCGGGCCCGTAGAAGCCACTCGGGGAGAGATGTCGGGCTTAGGAAGGTAAAAAGATTGTCACGGCGGAGACTCAAGTCCATGGAAATCCAAGATGATGTTGCCGCTTTCATCTTTGGACAAATCAAGCTCGTCACAATGCGAAATATCGAGATCCACGAGCTTCGATAGATGCCACAAACCAAGTGGTAGGGAAGTTAACCGAGGAAGATTGTAGATCGCAAGAGATTCAAGTGAGGTGAGACTTTCCAGACACTCCCCAGGCAAATGTTGTAGAAACTTCATCCCATCGATGTTGAGACGCTTCAACTTACCAAGGCCAAACCTGGGGGAAATGTTTACATCTCATGCACCCCGCCAATCCTAACTCAACTAAATTGGGCAACTCACTCATCCACCTCGAAACTCTCACCATTATATCCATCAATTATCAACTTCTCGCAAATTGTCTGGGTGGCCTCACCATCTAATAGTGCTTCATCTCTCTTCGTAATCATTTCTTCATCAATAATATTGAAAATGCTCCATGAAAGATTCAAGACTTCCAGAGAACACTTCTCCTCAGGTTTGGTGGCCGTGGATTCTTTTATTGCATCTGTCACACTTCCCAAATTTTTAATAGAAAGTTTTCCCTGATGTTATTAAGCCTCGTTTAGCTCCCCAAAGTCCGCAATATTTTAGCAAGACCTTTATCTTTGGGCAATATAAAGCAACTTAACCTATGCAACGAACTCAATTGCTTTAGTCCACATGGCATATAACTAAGTTTAACACAATCATCTATGTTTAGATTTTGAAGGCTGACTAACTTCCTTATACCCCTTGGCAATTCTTCAAGGGATCCACAACCGGAGAGATTAAGTGTTTGCAAATTATGCAATCTTGTGATGGAGTTAGGAAGCCTTTTGAGTGCATTATTTCCAGAGAGATCGAGATACGTAAGATGCTTCAACTTACAAATGAACCATGGCACCTTCTTGACATTTGCCGCATGCATATCCAAGATGCGCAACCTATTGAAACTTTGAATGAGTTGGCGTAGATCTGCTTCACTTGTTGGTTCCCTTTCCCGATATCTAGTAATGGACAAAAATGTTCTAAGTGCACTTGCTTTCAAGCATGAGATTAGAGGTTTACCCATCAAATTGGAAGTTGAATCACAAGATATATGACGAGTTCTTTCATATATGGGCTTTGTATCATTCCATGCCGCCCAACACTCGGTCCCCGCAACTGAGCAGGCTAGATCATGCATCAAATCATGCATCTTGCAAGTCTCCATGTCTTCTTGAAACTCGAAGAAGTTGCTCCAGAGTAAATTCATGAAATATTGATGAGCAATGTCTTCTAAATGTGGACTTCTACTTGATGGCTGGATAAATCCTTCTGCCATCCAAAGATCGACCAAAGTCTGCTTTTTTATCTCATAATCTTTGGGAAACAATGAACAGAATGCAAAACATTGTTTCAAATGGGAAGGAAGATGGTCATAACTTAGCTTTAGAGCCGATTTTATGCGGTCTTCCCTTTGGGACACTTTCGGAGCTCATGATCTTTGAAATGCAACCATTCGTGTTTAGTTTTCTTATAGAATAGTAAACTCCCAACAATTTGAATAACTAATGGAACACCGTTGCACTTTCTAGCTATATCTTCACCAATGACTCGCATGTCAGGATCTTGTATATCCTCTTCTTTTCGAGAAGCCCGTTGCATTAATAAATTAAAAGATGCATTTTCAGATAACTCCCCAAGAGTATAAGGCGAAGCAGTGCGGGTGAGCTCGGCAACCGAATGCAGTCGTGTGGTTATAAGGATCTTACTTCCTCTAGCACTTCCCACCAACAAAGTTTTCAACCTTAGCCAATTTTCTTGTTCTTGATTCCACATGTCATCTAAAACTAAGAGATATCTCTTTCCCTGAATTTCTGTCCTTAGATCACATGCCAACTTTTCCATTGCATCCTCACCGAGTCCTCTTTGCTTTATATGAGCTAGGATATTTGTGACTATTTTTTTCATGTCAAAGTCATTCGAGACATGGACCCACATTTTCAAGTCAAAGTATTGACTTACCATCTCATCGTTATATACAAATTGAGCAAGAGCTGTTTTTCCAAGCCCACTAATACCAACTATTGGAAGAATGGAAACGTTCTCTTTCACATCCCAATCCAATAAGAATTTCATGACCTTCTTTTATCATCTTCTTCCAATAATGTCTTCCTCGCATTTAAATGAATACGTCTCTTCTCTCTTCCTCTGCTCTCTCTCTACTTGCGAATCCATAGGTTGTTTGTCCAAGAGGTAATTTTTTGTAGCCCCAATGACTTCAATTCTCTTCCTCAATGTTTTTACTTTTCATTCATCTTTAGTTCAAAAGCAAGCTGGTTTGAACTTGGGAAAATGTCCTTACCTCCTTGATCATTTCATTGTCGCCCCTCTGTTCTCGTCGCGTGGCTTTTATATTATATTCTTCAAGCACGTCCTGCGCGTCATAGAAAGCGTCTTTCAGTTTGTCAACCCAATGTTTGATTTGGGGACTCTGGTAGTATTGCTCTTCTGCACGGTCCAGCACAAAACGAAGCATGGAGACAGTTTTCTTGAGCAACTCAAGTTGACCCTTGACGCCCCTAACTTTCCATCCTTTTCTAGTGCTTGAGTAATCAGATTAGCAAGGATGCTTCCAGCAATGCTGATAACATCTTCTGCCATATTTGTCCTCTCTATCTCTCTGTTTGTCTCGTTGGGGATGAGAAGATTTTAGTCCTGTCGTTCCAAGGTGGAGTCTTCTCAGATAATGTATAACAAGTTTGTCCTTGAGATAATAAGTGTACAATAATAGTAGATAATAGAAAATATTTAATTGACAAACACTATTCCAAAGCATCCTATGTCATATAAGATTTCGTCCAATCTAATAAGGCGAGTTCCTATTCATACATTATTCTAAAAACATTTATGTTCAATTTATGAGATGATTAAGTTTTTCTACTATATCTTTAAGTAATATTTCTAATTAACATTAATGAAAATGGGGGCTAATTGAGTGATGATGTGGTTCGACAGTTAAGCTCAATCCTACCCAACTCTCTTACTAGTTGGGTTTTCATATATGACAAATAATAAATTAGAAAGAAACTGAGGCTTTTTAAAAAGTACAAATAACTTTGTGCTTTCTTGATAAAATTCAAAATGTTATTTAAATGTAAAACGTTATATTCAAACTACGTATTAATGTTTACGCATTGTGAAAATTTAAAATGTAGACAAAATAATGTAAATGCAGACTGGGACAACATTAGAATAAACAAAAATAAAATGTAAAAATCTATCAAGACAAGCCATTAGCTACGTTGGTGATGTTCTTGAAATCTGCTCGAGGTGGTGGACCATATCATTGTCTTTTCTACGTGTCATCGTTTCTGTTTTCATTACTTTCCTCTTTAAGGGAATAGAGAGTGCAAGGTAACTTCTTGGTGAAGCAAAGCCTCAATTTTTCACTTCTGTCGGCGGACATATGGGAATCAGCATCCACTTACAAAGGCTACACTACATCCAGCACAATCTGCTCAAGCCCAGAAACTCTCTCATTGAAGCTTAGAAATAAAGTTGAAATAGCTATTTGGACAAGGTCAGCAGCATAGGTTGTGCCCCGATGGATGCACAATCTTTTGTGTTCAGTGGACAAGCTGGCTTTGCTTGGTGATAAAATGTTGTACTTTACAAGACGGTACGTGTCAGAGAACGAGAAAATTGAAAATATTAAGTCTAAGGCCCACTGTCCTTGTCAATTTGTGCATAATCTCGTCTGAACTCTTTTTTCTTTTTCTTTTTTGTTGGTACTCGTCTGAACTCTTTACCAAGCCACTTTCCTAGTCAGTGTTACACTCAAGTTTTATTCTAAATCAACCAAGCGAGATAAATGTACTCTCCAACATCTAACCTATTCTGCGGGAAGAACTAAGCTCTCAATGTATAGAAGGTGGCGTTCACTTGAAATTAGGTCCCAATTTATGATTAATAGCACAAGTCCTAACATTAGACTAAAGATTTTATAGAACATTTGGCAAGATGCTTGAGATCCTTAATAAGAATAGCAGGAATTGCACATTCTTATTCACTCCTAATCACAATTAGTTGTTGGATTTCATAACTCCCTCTTCCACGTTAGTTGCATGTTCATTTCTTCTATGGATGTCAATTCAATTCTCTATTGTTCCATTTCTTTCTAAACCCATTTCTCAGCTAGGATTTTCAAAAGAAGTCATGTGACTTGTTAGTATGTATGTAGCTAGTAATTTTTCATGTGATCACTAACTTTTACAAAAATTCTGACTTCCAATCTATAAATGATTACTCGCCTGTTTACATTACCAGTAACGTCTTATATAAAAAGTAGCCTGACTATGTTGATTCATATTGTCCCATATTATTTGACCAGCTTTTTTCTGATGATCCCTAATTTTGTCACATGATTTCCTTACAAAACAGTGCACGACCACATGCATGCCCAATTTGTTTAGTAGTGACATCGTGTCTTAAGTGGAACGGCACTTGGATCTTGAGAAGATAGAAAATTGTTATAGCTGTTTGGGCAACTTCAGCATCTAACTTCATGTGGGGAAAAAAAAATTAACTTTATGAATCTCTGCTTCTGTGCGAATGAAAATCAGGAGAAAAAGACTGAAATATAAATAGTGAAATGAAGTAGTATGAAACCTTGTGTGCAGAAAAGAAATTGTAGATTGGTACCGAAGTACCAATGTTCGGTGGGATGATAAAGGCAAGCTGATGAGGATGCTTTTCAAATTAATATTTTCATATGTGAAAGGTAAAACAGCTCTTGAAGCTAGCTAATCTTCTCCTTTGAATTCTATTTATGTGTTCATACGGGCTCAATTTGGAGAAGGCTAAATAGTCTAAATATGTAAATCTTGAGGGTCATGTTTACACCATATAAATCATATCTCTAAATTCAGATATAGGACGTTGATAGTTTGCCTAAGCATTCTTTGTTTCATCAGGCTATTCATTTTCAGAAAAGCTCTCTCATTAGTTGCTATAAGAAAGAACGAACCTCGGCTAGTAGCGGGGCTGATCGATGGCCGACCAACAAAGGCGAGGCCCCAACCGGCCAGATCAAGAGAAGAACACAGGAGACGTGTCGGCAAGATCAAGAGAGAGATGTAATTATACGGCGTGGGCAAGACTCCAGGAGAAGAGAGACCAAGGGCACTAATGGGGAAAGTCGAGAGGCTAGAGTCTGAGAGATAGGCTAGCTATGGGAGTGAGAACTAAAAGAGAGTAGCAAGGGTCTTAAATATAAAAGATTTAGCACTGTTTTGAACTGTTCCAAACCAGTTCTTTCCAAAGGCTGGTTCCCAGAATAATTACATGACCGAAAGCTGTTGGGGTCGGTGAATCTGAAACGTGGCAACGTGTGGCGGAGCGTGTGGACACGTGCAGCAGAAAACAGGGCTGAAATTTTAGGGCTTGTCTCTTTCGAGGGCCGTAAGTGTCGTGGTGGTGTCGATTTCGTGAAAGAAACAGTAGAAAGGGGGCATAACAACACCACTAGCGATGGGTTTGACCAAACATGAATACAAACACAGCTGACGTAATATTGCTACAACCACCACTATGATAGATTAACTCAATGGCGCCCCATTAATTTATAATGGCTCTAATACCATGATAAAAATAAAGTGGAAGAGAGAAAATGGAGGAACAACTGTATATTTTTATGTGTTGATAAATAATACATGAGGTTTTATTGAATAACTATTTAAAGAAATAAGATAAACATAATACCTTAAATAATTAATCAAGGATATGCATTATTAAAGAAGATATATGAATAATCCTGAGACATATGCAAAATCAAGTGAATATCTAAATATTGCTAATAATTAGAATGGAGATTTTACGTACTGTGTACTAAAATTAAATGTTAATTTATTAATTGTCCATCATTGATGGTCAATCATCTCATTTTAAAGATAAAACTTAATATCAGCACATGCCTCTGTTATTGTACACAAACTCTATTAAGATAATACAAGTGTACAATAATAGCAGAGAAATCGAAACTACCTAAATGACAAACGCTAATTGCAAAACCTCCCTTCGTCAATGCTCTCAAAATTGTTTCATCATATGCTTTCCTCGGAAAATGTCGCACTTCACATTTATGCCCAAATTGTTTAGTGGAAACATTGAATATTCAAATTAGCAGGATTTGATCTTTGAGAAGATATAAATTATTATAGCTTCATGGGCACTTCAATATCTAACTTCACATTTTTACCAAAAAGAAAAACATCTAACTTCACATGGTTAACTAAATTTTATTAGACTTGATTGTTTATGCCTTTTAAAAATGCAAAAACTCAAAATTTAAATTTTATTTTAACATTAAAAGATTTTGAAAAATTATGTCTAAATTACATATCAAGATTTAACAGTTGTAAAATTTGACAAGTTTCAAGCCAATAAAAAGTGTAAAAACATATTCAAGGCAAGACTATATATTGTGCTGAGGTTCGTGAGTACACAAAACTCGAAATTCGCGGTATTATTGTCCTTCGTTTTGACGTGTCCACTTTTCCCTTGTCCTTTTGTTTTTGCCTTACTTTCTCTTTTTCCAAAGGCAATCATAAAAAGGCAAGATATTTTGTCGGTGATTTCATTGGTACGTGACGATTTTGATTGGACGACGTGTAATATAAGAGATAGGACGAGTATGGCGGAGTTGGGTCCCACGAATAATCACTAAGGCCTTGCTATCAGGGTTCACGTCTGTGAAGCCGTGCTGTCATAAGGTTGACAGAGGAGGCAGCGTAATAATTACCACGTGACCGACGTGGTCAGAAATCAATTTAACTCAATCGTGGTTATATTAACCATCACCATGTTCTTTTGCTTTTGATTTTTTTTTTTTTTGAGCCACGTCTTTCCCCCTCCTCTGCGGTCATCTTTCTTTCTCCCCTGCGTTTTTTCAGATGGAGAGACCGTGCACTTTTTGAAACTCTGAAAGTTAACGATCTTTGACTTAATAATTGCCCTCATTAATAGTTTTACTTTCTTTTGGGTGTGAACAATGATAATGTTTCTGTTCTTTTTATTCTCGGTAACAGAAACAAAAAAATTCTCCTTCTAACCTCAACAAAAGAACGCTGCTCAGAACGCTGGCTCAAAATAAAACGCAATGTAAACACGTTTAAAAGAAATTTTATCCTTTTTTTTGTTTCTTTTAATTTTTTAAACATTTTTATTTTATTTTTCATTTTTCCTTTCTTTTTTATTTTTAGTTTTTTCAGCTGGTCATCGGCCTCCGGCGACCGGCCGACGGGGCCGACAGCCTGCCCAGCCACGGCGAGGCTTGCCGGCCCCCTGACGAGGCTCAGCGTCACCGGCGCGGGCGAGGTCGAGCCTTGCCTTGGCTGGGAGCTTGGGTCAGCCCAGATCCGGCGAGGCCAAGCCTCGCCATAGCTGGGAGAGCTCGAGGCCGATGCTCGGCCTCGCCGGATCTGGGCGAGGCTGAGCCTCGACGGCCGGTCGCCGGCCAGCCGAGGCCGGCGACTGGCGAAAGAAAAAGAAGAAAAAAAGAAGAAGAAAAAAAGAAGAAGAGAAGAAGAAGAGAGAGAAGAAGCTCACTGAAAATGTTTCTTCATTTGTTTTCGAACAAGAAACAACAAATCGTTGTTTCTTTTTTCTGTTCTTATTTCGTTCCAGAATAAAAAAACAAAAAGAATTAAACGCAACCAAATGCTTGTTCCTTTTTTCCTGAGAACACTTTCCGTACAAAAGTGTGCCGGAAACACTTTTTTGGAGTGTTTCCATGCACACCTTTAATCGATTCTGGTACGGCCATACAAAAGTTGTAAATATCCTCGGATAGGCTTCATGAACAGAAGACAATAAGATCTTAAGTATATTTTTTTGGATATTCCAAGACTAAATCATAATACTCAGTCTCATTTTTAGTTTTGATCTTATCACTCCTATCACATAGCAATTGTCACACTCTGATTTCCACACAAGAAAATAGGAGTGACACCACCGTCCTTCAAGAGAAGAATGAAGTCTCAAACCAATCTCTTCTTGCCACATGCCCATATGGGCCAAAAGCTAATACCAATAGGATATAGCTCAATTATCCACGTGTCGAAGCTTAAGTTAATTTATTCTTATGGATACCTATAATTTTATTTTTACAATTCTTACAGAGTTTGGTCATCACCTGCCTGAAACAAGAGTATGTGGCATTTTACATGCATTTATGAGATGAAAATATGTTTCAAGTTCTAATCAAAGCACTTTAAGTTGTTATAATTCTAGGTAAACATAACTTACGATGAGCAGTTGGTGATGTTAATTGAAGAGATTAGTGGCAACGCGTCACTCCTTTGAGACTATGCAAATGACAAAATCACATTGGAAGAGAAAATGACTTGAGACTACACTCATTCAAAGTAACAGGATCCATGGCTTGAACTGAAATAGCTTCCTTTGACCTCGAACCCTTGGGATTTGGCATTGCATGATTTTGACGTTTTATTAGAGATTACACTCTTCAAAGTAGCGATTGTAAGAAAAAGAAATAACTTTGTACATAAAAAACGATATATCTAGATTACTTTCGGGGTCAATCCTTGTTAGGAAATTGTAGTATCACAAGGTCTTTTTTGACAAACTATATTCGATTAGCTGTAGAGTGAGAATTGAGTACGAAGCCGACACCTCTTGTAATTTGAGTTTTTACAAGCGCAGCTCCTTTTTGGCAACCTGCCGATCCATCCAAAACTCTTATTGCCATGTCGTTTTCTCCGTTAAACTCGCCAAATGCAGAGATCAATATAGTGGTAGAAATTTTCTTGTACTTTGGAAAATATGAAAATTTCTGTTAATACTTTAGAAACTATGAAATTTAGAAAATCATGGTACATCGTTTTCGGATATCCAAATTCTTTAGTTGATCTAGTTAGAATGAATGCGTTATAGTGCATAATTGGCTTTTTTAATGACTTTTTTTCTAGATCAAACGAGATGATTGAGTTTTATTGTAGTTATTGTAAAGTAATATGTTTAATTAATTTAAGAAAAGGCGGGAAGAATGGAGTTTTAGATAATGTGATTCAGCCATTTAATTGTACTCTACCTTTCCTATCATGGATAGATATGTATATATATATATTTATAGTTTTGATTTCACAAATGACACGTAATAGCTCAATTTTCTTAGCACTCGTTTATTTGTGTTTCTTAAAATTAAAAACAACTGTTTACTTTTCTGTTAAATTTCAAAATATTGTTCAAGTACAAAATATACAACATAATTTGCTTCACATATAATACAATAAAGTAAAATAAAAGAAGGTAATCATAATGATAAGAGTTAGATGTGTGTTTAGGGATATATTTATTATGCTTTTTAAAATGCAAAAACTAAATTCTTAGAATGTTGTTGTTCATCCATCTCAGGTCCTACCCTTTCAAGTTAAAGAAACAAGAGAGTTGGCCGTGGAGGCGGAAGTGAAAGTCTGAGCAAACCGGTCAAACAGCGGATGGTGAAGGCACCAAACTGGTCTCCCCCAAACCAACCGCCGGTTGAACATGCAACAAAAACAAATCTTGTCTCTTAAAAATATATATTTCCTTTGCTTTAAGATAAACCACACCTATGAGGTATATCTTTGCACTATTCTTGAAGACTGACTGTTTGTCTGTAGGTGTTTGGCGACTTTTAATCGCACGATTTTCTGTTATAATACATAAATTTAGGCACGTACTTCGTTTACGATTTTTTATAATTATAGTGAACCTGGCTTAATGCGATACAATTCATACCCTTGTATTTGAGTGTCATGTATTGAGTTGATAAGAAAAACAATAAAGATTATGAAACTTTGTTACTCAAGTATACCTTACACAAAACCTTTGAATGATAGACGACTTAAGGACTCGTGACCAAACCGGTGGGGATTAACACATCTAATCAATGTGGGTAATGGCGTCAATTAAGTTACTGCATATTGTACATGAACTCTATCCTCGGTCACTTGTTAATGTCTATCGAAAATAGTTTTTTATGGTAAGGAGTATGGCAATATTTATGCAGAGCAATAGTATCTATTGTTGAATTTTTAGATATTTGGTTCTCTAATTTGACTCAATTAATAGGCCACTGGTTGATTACAATGATAATTTGTTATTTAAAATTGGCTAATAAATTTGTTGGCCTTGGAGTTATGTTTTGCCATATGATACTCATGAGCAACAAGCTTGTCAATCCGGGAGTACCCCGTATTGCTATTGATATTAATTTGTGAGGGATCCTTGATCGACATTCTTTGATGTTGTTATAATAATCGCAATCGGGGTGCACAAAGATGATTGCTTCTATGTTATGAGAAGTTTCTCGTGTTGCTGCGATCGATCTCATCGGACCCTTTCTTCGTTATATATATAATCTTTATTTATCAATATATGTATAAATAAAGATTTTATTAATGAATAAAGCAATGTAATTAGCATGATATGTGATTTTGGTGATATGATGCCCTATCACTAAAGTCAAAATCACATGTATATGGTGTATGTGAGAAGTAAAGTTTATATCCCCGGTATGAGAGAATTTCAATGATTTAATTGAGTAGTGACCGCCAAAGTGGCACGCTTGATTGGGTTTGAGAAATTTCGGTCTCGTATGTTGATTGGAATGTCTCCTGATTTAATGCGTGGTCATACACCCAAAGGAGGTGATTGTGTATTAGTTCATGGAGGATACATGATATTGTGGAGGAGTGACCGATCTTAATGGTTCATATGCCCAAAGGTGATGAATTCACGAAGATTGGAATATATTCTCATAACTCTTATCATGTGGGGAGTGTACAATTGCATGGCATATATTCTGCCCAAAGGTGATTATGTGATTTTGGTATGTAACTTCCTCGGATGTGTACTTGTACCAAGTTACACAATACTACATGATTCTAATTATATACATTGTTTGGTTTTCAGTCACCTTTTCTGTAATTAATAACTTCACTATTATTGAGGTTTTTAGTGCTTCAAATTTTAAGTCATGGACATATGATTTGTTGCTTGAGAAAAGAGCAATTGAATTTGCTTTATCATCTATGAAGCGCTTTCATTCTCGGGAACACTTGAAAAGCGCTATATTCCCGTGACCGCACCGCTATAAGATGATAGAAGCCTTAGTTGCTTGAAATTATGTCTTGTCGATATTGAAATTTAGACATATCCGCAAAGATTGTGTTGTGTCCTAATGACATATACATCTCGTATATGATTAAAAGGTTGTTTCCGAAAGTTTTCTATTTAAGGAAAATGGCCATGATAAAGAATAAACTTGTTAAAAATTAGTCTTGAAGGATGTTAGGCTTAATAAATGGTCAGTAAGTATTTTGACAAGTATGACAATGCGAAATAGCTTAAAGAGTCATTTGTCAAATACTTGGTAGATTCTGGGTGGTAATTTAATTACTATACCTGAAAATCCTGACAAAGATTTGGCCGAAATGCATAAATGCACCATATTGAACATAGTGATGAGTATGATTAGTAAGACTAATTTATCTGGTTTTAGCTGATATTATGAAAGCAACTTTTCATATACAAAATGTGTCTCTTATCAAAGTTGTTTCATAAACTTCTTTTGAGTTATAAATTGGACATAAATTATTTGAATCATATGCAAAAGTGAGATTATCTAATCCAATTTTAAGTATGTTGCAATTCGATCCACTAAATTATTTTGTTTCTTATCTGATTGTTAAAGTGGGCATTGATTTTATGACTCTAAAGAAGGTGCAAGAATTATGGAATCACATACTTAAAGTTTATAAAGATTGACGTAATTATGAGGATAATCAAGCCTCGTGCTATTAAAGATAATAGTATGATGAATATTATTGTGTCTTTGTCTTTACCTATATAAACAATTCCTGGTACAAACAATTGTAATCTCCTGTACCATAGACTAAACTTGTTGAGGTTCAAGGTATTATTCTTGATATAATTTATAATGAAATTTCTTAAACCTCTCAAGTGCAGAATGAAGTGGTTACCTTTTATTAAGGAGATTTGTTAAGGAAAGACGATCAGCTATACCATTAGACTATATAGTCTATTTGTGAGAGCATGATTACAATATCCACTATATTGTTGATGTAATGACATATTTATAAATGTCGCTTATTATTCTCAATCAAGATGTGATTAGATGCCATAAAAGGCGATATACAATCTATGAAATATCATAGTGTTTGAAACTAATTTACTTGCCTAAAGATTACAAGTTCATTAGTTGCAAATTGGCGTACAAAATTAAAAAAGGATTTCAAAGAAAAGCTGTGAAGTTTAAAACCAAATTGGTAGCTAAAGTTTTTACTCCTAAAGATGGGTGGATAGTTAATAGTAAAGAAATAAATATTTTTTCTAGTATTTTTAAAGATTCTTTCAGAGTGAATGCGACATTAATAATTTATTTTGATATGGAGTTATTACCAAATAGATACAAAATCTATATAGTGCAACCGGATGATTTTGCAGCAAATTCAAGTAAACTTGTATGTAGAATGAAAAGTTCTAATTCATGGTCTTAAGCAAGTTTCCGCATAATATTATTAAAGTTTTATAGTGTTGTTATTTTGTTCAATTAGGAACAAGGTAATTCAATATACCGCAAGGTCAGTGGGAGGAAATTTATTTTTCTCATACTTTATGTACATAATATTTTGATTACAAAAGTCGCTAAAATCTTGGACATCTTATATCCTTTCTGTGACCGGCGGTCCTCAGGATTGTTTTTGTCATATTATATTAGATTTTCTCGTGGAGGACATTCATTGGATTGTATATTGAAATATTCAATATACATCATCGCAAGTGTTTCCGAATTGCTCCGTTGTTAAGGGTGATGGACTAAATCTATCACATTGTTCTGGCTTAGATATTGAGAAAATCTAATTAAATGGTGTACCTTCCGTCGCTGCACTTAAAAGTATAATGTATGCTCGAATTTGCACTAGACTAAATGTTGTCTTTTTGACGGGACTTCTGCGCAGATATCAATCAAATCCAAGATGCGATCACTGGGTTGCTGCAAGAAGATCTAAAGGTACTTAAAGAAAACAAGAGATTATATGATAATTTATGTACATGTTCAATTCTTGCGCTAGTAGGGTATTTAGATGTAAACTTTGCTGGCTGTTCTAATGATATGCAATCAATAATGTATCATATATTTATGTTAGCAAAGAAGTCAAGAAATAAAGTTCTATGTCATCTTCTACTATGTAAGGAAGTGTTAGTAACATTCTTTTTAGGGTTACTTTAGGCTTTTAGGCTTCGTAACCCCATGAAGGAGTTGATCGTTTAACTTTATGGATAAATCCATACGTGTCATTGAGATAACAAATTTGTAGTATTATTTATTTACTACAAATGTCTTAAGGGGTCTAAATATATGGTGGCCAAAATTTTTACCATAAAAAACGTACGTAAAGGTGACTTATAATATAACATATTTTCACGCATGATGGGTTGCGCATCCACTAACTAAAGGTCTACGCCCATGTGTATTTGAGTGACATGTCATTAGCATGGGGCTAGGAGTATCTTCGATACCGTTGTTTAGTGGGGAGTTATTTTGGCTTTACTCGATAAAGTTCACATCCTGGGGTTTGTTACATTTAGTAACGGTTTGATATGTATCAACTTTGCATTCAATAAAATATTTTGAATGTGTTGTTATTATGTTGAATACATATTGATAAAGTCTCAAGGGATTGTATAAAACCTTGAGTGAAGGCTAGGGGCATCCGGCATCCGGTTATTAGCCTTGTGCATATGTCTGTGATACACAAAGAAAGGTTAATCATAAGGACAAGACATATGTGGGTTCATTGGAACCATAAAGCTCGTTCTCTAGTGGCACAAGTTTTTGCGACGCCTAAAGCTAAGAGAATGCGAACAAATGGGATCTCTATGAGAGATGTTATCCATTTGCCACACTACCATATTGAATCCATATCAATAAAGCTGAGAACATTCGTGACCATGGAAGGCTCCGTGTGTATACATGGCGCTACCGCCATTTTCGGTGCGACAACTTTATGGGATAGGATTGACTATTAAGAATTATCTCTCGACCAAATGTGCGCACATACAATTTCGATAATATAGTCTAAGTGGGAGAATGTAAGAGTTTTTCCCGATATGGACTAAATTAATTGATATTGTAATTTACCGTTTTTGCTACCGTAAACAGGGTGGTCTAAGGTGAGATAGAAGGTTTCTAATTGGGCCAATATGTGGTCCACACGTGGGCCGAGTTGAGCCTAGAATGCAGGGGGACTCTGCTGAAACTTTATAAATAGTGCTCAAGTCTCTCCTCTAACCCTAATTCTCACGTATCCTCACCTAAGAGCGTTTACCTAACGCTACACGTGAGGAGGGCCGCCATTGAGCCAATGCTACGGAGGGCAATAGAGAGAATGACTTGATGCGTAGATCCTTGATATATGTGGGTAATCCTTTTACGTTCGCTTTATGCTCATGGATCCCAAAATAGTGCGCGTTAATCTTTCTACTCAATTGCGCATGTTCTTGTTCTGGCTATGAGATCTTGGGCGTACCAATGCCTAACACTATTCCCACTCAAAATCCAGTGTTACAGTTTTATCCGATCCTTTTAGGTCGGAGTTGAGGTATCAATAAGAGTGGGTAAAATTGTCATTTCTATTGTAATATTCCTAGATAGTCCAGTATTAACAGGAGATAGGAAAGAAGGAACTAGCTTTTTCCCCACTTTCTCTACATTATAGATCGAAATTGGTACTTCACAACACTATAAATGAACTTTTTGGTTTTGAAACTCTTTTTGAGCAATTATGGACTTAAAGAGAGTACACCCATGAACTGACTCAGCCTTTTTGACCGTTAAAAGTGGAAAATAATCAGATGTACTTTCCATATATAAAATAATAAAGAGATGTACTCGCAATACAGAATGTCACTTTACGAAACACCCGTTCATATTCATCCAAAGACATTTAATTATAGCCAGGGCAAAATGCTTATTAAGAAGTTGCTAACAAGGAGAGGAACTCATTGGACCCTTGGTTGTTTTCTAATCATCATCATCATCATTATCTACGGGTTACTTATTTAGTGGAATGTTAGTACATGCCCATACGTCATGTGCCCATCTCAATGATATTTGTGTACGTATTCTCACCATGATAACTTCGTTTTTTAATTTGATGGTTTCGATCCCGTCGACGTAAGGTGTTTATCTTTGGCTTTTTTGAATTAGCACACGATGGATCCAAGATCGGTTTTGCCTTGACAGATCTAGGTACAGTCTTGTCTATCAAATAGAAGCGAATTAAGTAAATGAAGCTGCTTAAAGTATAATAAACCAGTTAGATCATCACTAGCAACTATACACTGATATCATCGTCTCAAAAACCATCTCCTATATAGATTGATATATTTATGCGAATATTGGTGTTTGCTTTATCACATGATCTTTATCATTTCTTTGATCAATGGCTATTTGAGAAAGTGGTCATCCAAGAGATAGAGCTATGTGACAGTCAGATATATTTCCAAATTAGTCTTATAACTTCAATCCTGTCTTTCCTATACTTCATTTTAGGCCAATGTATGATTGTTTTGATAAGTATAATCTTAAGAAGCTAACTTTTACACGTGTCAAACCCAATTGCTTATTAATTTTGGGTAATCACACATTTATACTTCTTGAAATGGTATCTCAGAAAACTTTCTTTACGAGCACATTCACTTTCAGTCTCTATAAATTTTATGCTTCCTTCACTCCCATTAATAATCAAGATCGGGTCGAGACTTTGCCCATTTACAAGGTTGCTCCTTTTCGTTGACTACTGTAAGTCTCTCTCTCTCTCTCTCTCTTCTCCCTCCTCTGTAATAGAGAGATTTTCTGGCTCTTTTTTTTCTCTTAATTAGTTTTTTTTTTACCATGAGCTTGATCTTACCAAAAAAAAAAAAAAAAAAAACAGGTCAATGACCTGAAAATGGCTTCTCAAAAATGCAAATCTAGCTACTGGAGAAAGCTTACGCACTAAAACATGCGATAGCAACGCAATTTTTTTTTTTTTTGATGATTTTCAATTAATTCACTGGATCTGTTTGTAATGGTTCTTCCTAAAGATTTGATAAATTCTGTCATTCAATGTTCACTCCATTTTTTCTCCCAAAATTTAGTTGAATTAATGATGCAGTGAGCTTTAACTCATTGGCTTGGGTTGAACACCGCCAGATTTGTGAAAAGTCACTAAGTCCATAGATTATCTGTGATTGACTTGATCCATGCGAATGAGATCAGAACACGCTCCATGCGTTTTCAAGTTCTTCTTCTTTTGGGTCCTTCCAGCCATCGAAGCTTAGGTCAGTGCTCAAACCATGACGCATTTGATCTAGGGTTCGGATCATCGATCTTTTCTGCTAGCCTCATTAATGGCTGATGGTCTCTTTTGACCCGAGTTTAGCATAACCGATCTTTCGGGCGATCAGAACGAAACAAAAGTGTGCCTACGTTACGAAGGCTTCTGTGCAAGACGTGTGAGCATCCTCGTGAGGTCTTAGTAATGATGATCATCGTCTTTTTGCTCTTTAATTTATACGCCATTCTATCGATTTCTGTGTCAGGAGCCAGTTCAATTTGTTACTCATCAAGCGTTTTTTTTTTTGCAACTTCTTTCATGCATGGCCGGTTCTCTCTCTCTCTCTCTCTCTCTCTCTCTCATACTACAAAAACACTTTGTGAAGCTAGGGTCTCTCTCTTTCCTAAGTTCATCATGTATTGTTACACATCAATTTTTTTTTTTTAAATTATTTATGCATGTACACAAATTTCCTAGTTTTGCTACGTAAATAAATAAAAGGAAACAAGCAGCTTCCAATTTTCAGATACGCACCGGCCATGGATTCTGAGGGGGTTCAACGGACAGCTGCAATGAACGGCTCTAATGATGAGAAGAACAAGCTGGACCTGGAACTGCGACTGGGATTACCTGACACTGACGAGAATCCACCCAAAAATCAGGGTCAAAATTTGACACCACTCTTCTGGCTGCTAATAACCATGTCGACCTGAGTCAACTTGCTCTTCACCCTCAGGTATGGTCACTTTAGTTTTTGTTTTCAGGTCTCTATTTCCCTTTAAGTCATTTTAGATTGTGCAAACAATACTTGAGTTTCCTTCGGATGTTTGAAGCTGCTGCTTGTTTGATCTTCTCGATAGTTAGCAATTGGATGATAATTGCGACTCTGTTAGGACCAATCTTGCGGGGCTTTATCAGTATCACAATATTTGGGTTAAAATGAGAATAACAGTTTATTGTGAACCATAAATTTGAAAGAATGGACCCTACAATAATTTATAATTACGTGTTATTTGATTTTTTGTGGTTTAGAGTAAACTGTTATTCTCATGGTAGATCAAATATCACCGCTCAATCATTTCTCAACCTCGTACTGTCGCTAGTTTTATGTCATGTGTTTTGACCCCGGTGCCTTTTCAGCAGGTTATATGATAACAAAAATAAAAGAAGCAATACATTATGATCATTCCTAGTCTACTCTAGCTCTAATGATTTGATCCTCCCGTTAGCAAAAGAAAATGGTCTTTCAAACTAAGTCTAGAGTATGGAATTTTCATCAGATAGTTCACTTACTAGACTCAGATAGTGATTAAACTTGTTCATCTCTGTAGGTCATTTGCACGCTTCATTTTTGATAAATGAATGGAGTTCAGTTCACTTTCCATTTTCGATCATTATGACTAATCATTGAATAAAGTGCTAAATTTTATTGAACTTATGTATGTAGATGCTGAATTTCACCTGTTCGTTTAAAGATCATATTTAGGACTAGTACATATTAAAGGATGCAACGATTTCACATTATTCCCTTTGTTAAAAAAAAATTCCAGCAGTTTTACATTAAGGGCTGGACTAGCTTATGTAATGTTTAAACTTCTCCATTTCTAACTTCTAGTTACAAAATAAGATACACAATTGACAACTTAAATACCAAGTAAGTTTACTGTAGTGATATCATTCATCTCTCTCTTACTATGTTCATATATTAATTGATAATTTATCTTCGATGATGTAACTAATTGCTTGAATAACTAGGGTCAAAAGGACGATCATGTGCCTCATGGAGGAGTTCATATCAATGCCGGTGCATGGCCTCCCCAATTTGGAATTCATGATTACTATGCAAACCTTAGAAAGCACTGTGCTTCATCAGCAGGAATTGATCTTCCTCCTAATAACCCCTTATTATTCCTGGTTTGCCACTGACGATTGTAAACACCAATCAATCTGTCGACATGGCCCAAATAAATAATAATATGGAGTTAGGGATGAGCTATTCATCCGGTGGGCCTCAGAAGTTACCAGTTAGACGCCGTCAACAGAGTCACGATGATACCGACAGTCCTATTAAGAGGTGTGCCAACCCTCAGTGCAACGCCACTACTTCCCCCATGTGGCGTCGCGGCCCTCTTGGCCCAAAGGTACGAAATCTACGGACTTTCCAATATTATTTAGCCTCTATATGCAAATGGGATCGACTATTTGATATAGTTGAATTGTGTTGAGTTGGAGTAGTTAGGATAAAATATGAGGTATACGTAGCATTTTTTTTCGTTTATTGAACTTCACCTTGAATTGATTATAATTTACTTAGCTCATTGCTTGCCGTTTATTTTTCAGACACTGTGCAACGCTTGTGGAATCAAGTATAGAAAGGACGAGGAGAAGAGGAGGACCGAAGTGATTATGCAGCAGCTGCACGAGCTTGCTGCCGCCCGTCATAAACCAGCTGCATGAGAGAGAAAGAGCTATCGTCCCATCGATTTCCATCATTCCAGTTTTTTTCCAAATAATGTAATCTCAAATCTGAGAAAGACTCTTGTCGACCGTCTCCTAAATTTCTCCGCTTGCGATTTCCTTGTAGTTCTTGACTACATAAGAAATTTTTGTTTGTTTTGATCTCATGGCTTATCGGTATGACCTTATAATGGCTTGCTGATTTAAAAAATAATTTTGATACAACATTTTATTGCCTCATCTCTTCTTAGTAGGTTGAGAAGAAACATCAATATGCAACCATAGACTTTGATTGAGTCAAGAACTTCTTACAGAATCGAAGACACCAAATCACTATATTTTAGGTTTCTCGCCAGAAACTGTCAATCTCTCTAAGATCCTAGCTAGACACTCATTTGGCTTATTGAAACGAATTGGGGTCTTCTGGGTAATGGGCACATAATAGAATGGGTTGATGGCGAAGTTTATGATCTATATTTCACATTGACATAGCCACAAGATTGCATTTTTCAACAAGCTTTAATTATATAGTCCGAGTAACCAATTATTTATACGACCCGCATTCTACATCATTAATTCAAATAGTTAAGTCAATTTTTAACTATTACAACTCATGTCAATGCTGGTTAGAGATGTGTACCATTTAAATATCCAATGATTTTGGTATAAATATGACGTTCTAACTCTTCAAAATGAGTTGCAGTTTATTGAAGTTTGGGACTGTAAGCAAGGGTGATAGCATAAATATTAATCACTAGAAGTTTTGTAAAATAAGCACCGAAAAAGAAGCGATATTATATTTCTTTGATAAATTTTAACTATATAATATGAGTAATTAATTGTTTATACAACCCACATTCATCATCTTTAATTGGAATAGTTAGTCGATTTATGAAGGGCCGCGTTCCCAATTTTCACCAAAAAAGACAAAATCACCATCAATAAGTTGACTGTAATATAAAGTAGTAATCCAAAATTTATTTACTTTCTTTTTTTTTTAGTCTTTCTGTTTCTATGTAGGATCTCATTGTCATATTTAGAATTTCATATTTTTTGGTTTGTTTGTTGTGGAGACTATGTTTCCTTATGAGAAAATCCCAAATAAGGATCAAAAGTGCTTTCCTTTTCCTAAAAGAGGACTCGGAGGAGATGTTTCAAATAAGGATCTAAAGTGGCCATTTAGTCTTAAAGAAGGACCACTCACCACGGTGAACAGATACATCTTCGATGCATATTCCGATGGCCTGATCATGGGTATTTTTGTCCAATTCTTTTTTATTTTTATTTATATTTTTTTGGTCGATGGTTGCATTGTTCATCAGCTTCTTCGTCCCCTATTCGTCTTCTTCTAAAAAACATTGGACTTGGGAAAGCGAGTTGGTAAGGGTCAAGGAGGGCCGGATGCCCATCAACAAACATGGGCGAGGGCTTGTAGGCCGACCCTCGCCGACTGGGGAGGGTGGCCTCGGCCACGGTTGATGAGGGTCGTCGATTCCTCGTTGGCTACGAGTGAGGGCTTGTAGGCCTTCGCCGGCCCTTATCGTTGACCTATGAGGTGAGCGAGCTCTTGCCTAGGGCCGGTCGAGGGGCAACCTCCCCCCGCCTCCGCCCACCGCTCCACCGACCCTCGTCTTCCTGCTAGGTCTATGATTGGGATGCTCACATCACCTTCTTCATCCCTTCCTCCCACCATCGCTCCCAGATCGACGACTTCTCCAACTACCCTTTGCCCTCGAGGACCTCCTTGTAGGCCTCGATTTGGATGGCCCTCCCCACGACCAATGAGGGCTCGATGGCCCTCGCCCGCTACTAGCGATGGGTGTCGAGCTCGCTCGCTACGGTGATGGGCATTGAGCCCTCGCCGGTCCTTACCAATGGCCGCCGCTAGCCTTTCCCTAATTCCGTGTTCTTGATCCGGGCAAGAAAAAGTTAACTTGGGATGAAGAAGACGATTAATAGGGCAACAAAAATGGAAAAAAATTGGACAAAAATACCCTAATCGTGCCATCGGAATATGTATCGCGTATATATCTATTCACCGGCCAAATGGAAAGTGAGGTCATTCTTTGACTAAGGGTGCGTTTGGCCGCACCCTATTTCTTTGAACAGAAATTTTTTTTTTCCTGAACAAAAAAAAAACAAACAAGAAACACAAATTTTGTGTTTCTTGTTTCAAACACTTTTTGAGAAACACTTTTTTTTCTTATTTTCTTGTTCTTTTTCTTTTGGCCGGTCGCCGGCCTCGGCCATGGCCGGCAACCGGCCGACGAGGGCCGGCGGCCTCGCCCTGCCACTGCGAGGCTCGCGCCCGGCGAGGTCGACTCGCTGGTCCCCCGACGAGGCCGAGGCTCGCCGTAGCCGGGCGAGGGTCGGCCTCGCGGATCCGGGCGAGCTCGAGCTCGCCCGGCCCATGGCGAGCCGACCTCCCGCCCGGCTTAGCCGGCGAGCTCGATCTCGCCGCATCCGGCGAGGCCGAGCTCGCCAGTGGCCGGCGAGCCTCGGCCTCGCCTTCAGGCGGGGCCCGGCGAGGCCGCGCCGCCGTCGCCGGGCGAGCTCGGCCTCGCCGGATCAAGGCGAGCCGCGCCGCCCGCCGGGGCCGGGCGAGCTCGGCCGCCGCCGGATCAAGGCGAGCCGACCTCGCGCCCCGGCCGGGCGAGCCCGGCGATCTCGCCGATCCGGCGGCCGACCCGCCACGGCGACCGGCCAAAAGAAGAAAAAAATAAAAAAAAAAAGAAAAAAAGGAAAAATAAGAAAAATAGAAAAATAAAAGAAATAAAAAAATTATCCAAATTTACCAAACATGTTTCGTTTATTTTTTATTCCCTAATGTTTTTACAAACGCATTTTTTTTTTGTTCAAAATCGTTTCCTAAATGTAAACACTTTTTTCTATTTCGTTCTCGAAACAATTTTTAAATAAAACACAAACAAACGCGCCCTAAACGACCACTTTGAGTCATTCTCTGAGACAAACTTCACTTCAGATTCTATTTTGAGAAAATAATGACACTTTGGGTTCTTATTTGAGATTTTCCCTTTTCTTTTTAATGTTTAGAGTTTACTCTTGTAGGAATTATTTTTGTTGAAAAGAAGAATTTTCAAAGAATCTATTTTTTTTCCCTACATTGTCAAGCAAATTGATGGATCAACTATAATGTAGAATTTAGAAAAATTTTGACATATCTTTTTTATAACACAATTATTTGTTTATAAATTTTCACTCGTTGCAGTATATCACAATCTTTTCTTGTCGATTGTCTTTTATACGCATATACATACAATGGAATGATAGGATGCGAAAAAAAATCTCTTCGTTACATTCTTTGATGTAAAACTTCAAGAGACAGAATTTAATTAAATCAAAACATTGCTTATAATAAGATATATATATATTTTAAATCCAATGAAATCTCATCATTTTAGATTGACAAAAATCATTATATTCCATAAAAATTTTACAAAAAAATAGCAAAATGCTTCATTATTCATTACTTTTTAACGTCAATTTTTTTAGTATATCCATCAATACTCCTATAACGTAGTACATGCTCTATGTAAAAAAATTTCGGCAATAGTAATGAAAAAAAGACAAATTCTTTGATGTTGTAAATTAAGAGAGTTGATATATATATCTTGGGAATTTCTCTTTTCGAAATTTTTTTTCCATGGAGGTAAAATCTAAAAATAAAAAAGAAAACATAATGCCTTTTTTGGGTATGAGAAGCATAGTGCCTTTAATATACATGGGATACCTACAATATGCAAAAGTAAAACATGTATACTTAATTATAGCAACTAAATCTTAAATATAAATGAAAATAAACCAATATAAGAAGGAATGGGGCCACCGCCACAAGTTGCAATAAAATGATCGAGGGAAATTTTATCTTTTTAGTGAAAATGAGTGAATTTAGTCGTGTAGAGGGTAGAAATAGCACTGCCCTCTATTAAATTATCACTACTCATGTCAAAGATGGTTATGGATGTGCACTGTATAAGATTTTTTTTTTTTTTTTGGGGGTACATACTTGATGTTCTAGTTCTTCAAAATGAGTTGCGGTTTATTGAAGTATGAAACCGCAAGCAAGGTCATAGCATAATTAATATCTCTGGAAGTCTTGTAAAATGAGAACTAAACAAAAAGCAATTAAAATGTTATATACACATGTTTTGTGAACAGCCACTTAATTAAAATATTAATACCGATGTCAATGATGTTTATGGATGTTTACCATATAAATATCCTTTTTTTTTTCTTTTTTATACATACGACAATTCCAGCTCTTTAAAATGATTTGGAGTTTAGTGAAACATGAAACCGTGAGCTAGGTGAAAAGTACGAAATAGCGGAAATGTCAATCTCTATAAGCCTCGCAAAATGAAAACCCGAAAAGAATCGATTAAAAGGTTATACACACACGAAATGTGAACAATCATTTATTGAGCTTCACCACTCTTTCTGATTACATCACGTCTGATCTCTCCTTATAGTTAACAAATCGGTTAAGCTTTCAGTTCCGCGCAATACGACCTATTCATCATTTTCATATATTCACTGTATTCATCCACTTAGCCTCTTTCATAATTGATGAATAAGTGGTTTTTGCAATAACTCCCATCACCATCTGAATTCTCACGCAGTGGATCGTGGGAGGCACACGGCTAACTAAAGAGTTACCATCAGGTTGATGTGAAATTAGCCCAAACAAGAGAGAGAGAGAGAGAGAGAGAGAGAGAAAGAGAGGGAGTGAGAAAATTCAAACGACAAAAAGACTTTCTGAGAAAGCTGAGGAAGTGCTCCCCTTTAATCTCTCCATGCGCAAGTATACTTTAAATCGTAGCCACATTTCTGCTTTAAATTCCACGAACAATTCCTGTCAACGGGAGTATTATCATGCTTCAAAATCGAGTGAAATCGCCATCCAAGTTGTATAGTGGGGGATGGTGGAAAACTGGGTTTTCGATTTGAGGCCGTGAAACCAACACGTGAAAACAAGTATGTGGTATATATTTGGTCTACGTTACATTGGACACGCGACTGGATGACGGTAGGCACACGTTGTTGCGTATCCAGAATTTTTCATTGTGCTTTTCGTCAGATTCAATTTGACCGTCTGCGCGTACTTCTCGTGAGGTATTAGTAACCCTCTTATTTAAATTAGCTTACGTCAAAGGTAGCATACTTGGATTTTATCCATACAGAGAAATACCATCTTTTTGCAGTAGGTGAATGTCGTAGTTATTAGCGTTTGGATGACTCTTTTCTTCTTCTTGTTATGTTTATGGGATTTTTTCTTGTCAATGACAGCCAAAACTCGGATGCATTGGTGACTCAGCAAGTCAAAAAAAAGGGGTTTGGATGGGGTTGGAACCTATGAAGTATCGATACTCTTCAAGAGCTTTCGTGTCATGTCGAACATTTCGACATGTGTTCGACACTCTTTGACACTCTCCGACACTCGGTCAACATGTGTCAAAAAATCCAACACTTGATCAATTTTCTTGACACTTTCCGATATTCGAGTCGGAATTTTGACATACGAGTTTCTGACACGTAATTTCAATATCGAAGTCAATTTTAAAAATTCAATAAATGAGATGTCAATATATATATGTGTGTGTGAAAAATAAAACACAATAATAAAAACAATAAATTGAGAAAGAAGAAAACCTAGTATTCTCTTCTTTTCTAACTCCCACTTTCCGTGATACATAATTCACCCTTAAAGTTTTTTTTCTCCTCTTCCAATATATCTAACATGCGAGTCCAGAATACGGATCACTTGTTTTTCTCAAAGTTTTATGAATTATTGAAATAGAGTTGAATTTGTCAAATTGAAACAATGAATGCTATTAATAAATGACGGATTAATGTTTTTAGTATCTATTCATTCTAGGCTTTTTTATTTATTTATTTATTTATGAATTTGATTCAAATTAATTTGATTGAAATAATCATAAAAATGATAATTTATTATGTATATATAAAAATATATATTTAATATATAATATGTCCCAACGCTTATAATTATTTATTTTTTGAAAAATAATACGCTTCGATATCGTGTCGTGTTATGTCACATGTCATACATAACGTGTCGTTGCTACTTAGATTGGAACCTACCTCTCCTACTGCAACTGCAAAACGTTCAGCCGACAAAGTACCAACTGCTTGTCGATACAGCTCCACTAGTACGACAAAAAAATAAAAAAATGCATCTCCACTGGGTGTGAGAGGGGAAGCCCAATATCAAAATGCACTTAAAGCCCAAGCCCATTCTTAGCATACTAATCAAGGTTTTCTGACACCAAATAACATTAAAGAACCGAACCCGTAACTTTCGGCTTGCCAACGTAGTCTTGCACCACTCAACTAACCGCCAAGTTGGTTTGAATTGCCTATATTTGAAAAGGGGAGAAAGCAAATCTGTGCTGTGTATCTTATCCAGCCTGTCTTAATTAACCAAGTCAACCCAATAACCTCGGAGACTCGTTAGACACTTGAAATTTGATATAATCCCTTCAACTTGCTAATATAAGCTACTTGAGAAACGATGCATCAAAACCGTGCATCGGCTGTCATTGAGATCGAGCACAGTAATACAGAAGCTAAAGCTCTTGAACAGAAACCACCTGTAATGATGTTTATCCATCTCACATACTATTAGTAGTCTATACAAAGCCTTTCTCAGATTAGCTAGAGAAATTACATATGGAGGTTCACCTTTCCATTCCTTCACCTATTCTTACTAATACCAATCGGGACAAGACCCCAACCAAGAAATGGTCTATAGCGGTCAGTCGAGTCCTGTTACACTTGATCAACCACTTGCTCTTCTGGTCCGATCTTTACAGCGGTCTTATTATCGGCCTCGAGATTAATGCACTTGTACCACTTCGCACAAAACAGATAGATCATGAAATCAAAAGCTGTAAGGACCGCTAGGAGGAAATAGAACCGGTCTATATGGCCCTTGTTTAAGTCCTGCGGGATCCATCCTTGTTCATTACCTCTAGTGGTAATTGCTGTGACCATGATAACGAGCAAGCTGCTGACGAAATTCCCTAGTGAGATTGAAGCCATGCAAAGTGAACTCCCAAAGCTTTTTATGCCATCCGGGGCTTGTCCATTGAAGAACTCCAACTGACCCACATACATAAAAACCTCGGACACGCCAATCAGAACGTACTGTGGCGTCTGCCAAAATATACTGAGAGAGCTGCTCTTCTTTCCTGGTTCGACGTATTTAAGCCTCTGGATCTCAGTGGCACCAGCGGCGACCATGGCTAACATCCCGAATATCAGCCCAACACCCATCCTCTGGAGCTCGGTTAGGCCTTGGGGGTTACTGCTTAGCCTTCCAGCTAAAGGCACCATGATTCGGCGATAGATTCCAGTGCAGATAAGGACGCTGCAAATGTCAAAGGCGGACATGCTGGCTGCAGGAACATGAAATTTCCCGAAATTGGAGCGCATGACATCTCCTTGCTCGACAAAGAGGGAAGCCATTTGCGTGAACACGACAGAGTACATTATAGTGCATAACCAAACAGGCAGCATCTTCAGAACACATTTGGCTTCTTCAACCTGAGTTACAGTACAGAGTCTCCACGGATTCCTCGAATGGCACAAGTCGTCCTCTGTTATCGTCGCTGCCTTATCCAGGAACCTGTACAGTTGAGAACAATCACGAAAGCGACAAACTGAATGGAAAAGAACTATAACATAACATGCTTTAAAAGTATAGTAAAGAAAGAATAGATCCAACAATTTTTTTGTCGCGTTCAAATAGAATGACAGCGCCGGAACGTTTTATCCCGGATAGCAGGAAGCGTTTGCGCCACATCGACTGCACTTTATGTCATTTAGTAAAGTTGAATAACTTACGCAAATTCACAGCTGTGACGAATCTTTCGGCTGCCTTTAATTGCAGATTCCGATCCTTCTAACTCATAAAGGTCCCCCTCTTTGGTTGGAAGAACATTCATTTTTCTAGTTGCAGCAAGAAAGACCTGAGCGACGCGTGGTAAAGGATTTCCACATGGTTTGACCTGCCGATATCCACGAGTGCCGATCAAAAAAAGTACTAGAGCTATAACAGCAGAGGCGGTAGAGACGAAGAATCCAAGTGTCCATTGGCCAGAATCCTCGTAGCAGACTAAAATGGTATTGGATAGCAGAGATCCTGCATTTAAGGCAAAGTAAAAATAGGAGAAAAAGGCCAGTTTGGATTTGATCTCTTTTGGGTTTTTCTCGTCGAATTGGTCGGCTCCAAAGGTGGCAATAGTGGGTTGGTAGCCGCCATATCCGAAGGCTATCAGGTATATCGACAAGTAGAATAAGGCCACGCCAGCTGAAGAAGGGGCCATGCACATCATATCTTCATTGCCACAACCCTCAGGTTTGATCAAGTAGACACTAGATGTCATGGACAAAAGCGTCAATCCCTAATATTTGTAGCAATTAATCAAATAGTTATGATCATGCTAACATGTAACCTCAAGAAATCCAAAAATTCACAGATCATAGTTCATGATTACCAGCACAAATATTAGCTGAAAGACTGTGCACGTTAAGTAGCGGCCCCAGTAGGAATCACTGAGGAAGGCGCCGATCAGTGAGCACAAGTAGACAGTTCCGGTCCACTTACTCACACTATTGGCAGCGGTGGCATTGTTGTGACCAAGAACTCTGGTTAAAAATAAAACCAAGTTCACACCAACACCAAAGAAAGCTAGCGTTGCTAGGCCCTGATTCACTGCACCATATTGATGAAGAAGAGGAGGTAAAAACTCATGAACAATCCCGCAATCTGTATTCAACAATTTATTAGAAGTAAACAGAAAAAAATGTTATCCAGTGATCATCTTAGTGGTTGATTCCTCGTCACAGACAGCCGGATAGAATTACCTCCAGGACAGAGAAGCATAAATAAAGCAAAATGTTTGTTGGACTTGAGTTCTGCAAATGCAGAACATCACTTGACTACTCATTACCTAGCAGAAAGCTTGCCCATCTCCATCCTCCTGTACTCTTAGGAGCTTTTTCTTGTTCAGTGCTTGCATTTTCATCTCTTCCCTGATCATCAGAAAGTAAAGTGGTGACTTAGGATAAAATCTTCTGTGGAATTACTACGATTACTATTCAATAGCCTGATCAAGCCAAGTTACTTTAATTGGTGTAATCCGACATTATCATCATCACCACATACTTCATTTGCTTCTCTTTCCTTATAAAGAAAGAGAAATGATTCTTGTGGACATTATTACAAATCTTACGCCATTAAGTTAACCACCTAGTTAACTTCTAGGGTCAAACTTGAATTTGAAAGTGAGGCAGAGACTATCCATTTCGTGCTTCCTCATTTTGAACTGCGTTCCTCATAATCTAGTAGTGCAGGTCGGTAACAACACAACATCATCACCATTAGGCAAATTCAAGAAAAGGGTGGTCAAAGATGGGCAAACGCAATTCAAGAAACCCAATAAGTTTCTATCTTTTTTCAGCTATGGAGCCGAATCACCATCAATCTTGCACCTTAACATTCTAACTCACCCGCATTCCTTAATCACAAAACACTACGACTATTTTTATTTGTTTCAAAGTTTTGCCTGACCTTCACAGCCCCGTTGCGGAAGTCGAACAAGTCCATGGCGGCAGCAGCGACAGAAGAAGCTCTTCCTCCTGCAAGAAAGAAAGAGCGAAACAAAGACAACAGAGTCGCAATAAATTACTCAAATGCTCACGAAGTCAAGCACGTAAAGAAATGTGTAGTGGGCCGACGTGACGAAGAGGACAAAGCAAAAAACAAGAAGGGAAAAGGGAAGAGTTTCATGCATGATTTCCACCTCCTGGAGTGGTGGGGAAAGCCCCAAAACAGGCATCGCGCTACATGGCCATCGATTCATAGTTCCCGAGGACAAGTGCTTCTTTGGGTACGTCAGCCATGAAACTAATTCAGAAGAAAAAAGGGGAAACGCACCGACATGACCGACAGGGTTTCGGTTCTAGCCTCGCAATATCCGAACGGTGACGGTGTTCTTGAATTTCGGAGCGCTGCGTGCCTACCGTCTCCGTGTTTCTTTCAGCTGACGCGAAGTCCTGACCGGCTCTTGGATCACGTGACTCATCTGTTACTTGTCTTGAACGGGTTATGTGCGGCCCCGTCTCGGCTCGCGATTCTCTTACGTCTTAGATTCCTAATTTCTTTACATCGCATCTTCTTCTTTACGCGATGAAGGAATGAGTATTCGAACTCTCGTCATCATCTTGTCAATAGGAAATTCCACCGAACGCGACTGCGAAAGCGTTTCCAGTGCATGCGAGAGCGTCGATGTACACGTATTACCGGCTTGAACTGTTTTAGACTAGCGCTTTTGCCTCATTTGGTTTGCACTGTAAGTCTACTCTTTGAAATTTCTAAACTTGAATAGTAGCGTGGAGACAGAGATGAGACAACTCCAGCTATGGCGTGACGGAGCTGGAGATGAAACCCCAACACATCTGCCCTACCTGGCCCCGTCGCGTTGCCATCTCTACGTGGGCCTTTGAATTATCTCTTCTTGATTTGATCAATGATCGTGCATGTTTGGGAGGAAATTCCATATATAGACTTACCCATCTATGCGGAAATTCCATTTTCATATACTCATACAATGAAGGTGAGGTAAGTGAGGAGGAATCCTTTTGTCATTCTATCGAATTGATTAGAAGCAATCACAAACGTTTAGATAGCAAATATAGTATACTCCAAGGAGGACATAACATACGTGGAATTCGACAAAACAAGATGCTTGAAGAAATTTGAACTCCTGGCGATTGCTATAAATATGAAATCTTGCACCATGGATTGTCAACTTTTGGCATAAAACATAGGCGCTGACCATTTGATCAGCTTCATTCTTCCGAGTTATATCCCCACGATATTGTATACATTCTTGACGTCTTATCTATATTCCTGATGTTATATTCCAAATCATTTTGCGGTTTTCAATTACTTGTGACTAAAACCACTCTTGTAAAGAGTCCATTTCGGTTTCATTCAAGAGTTCTTTACGTGCTTCCCTGTGCATCTTTGAGACCCTAGAAAATGGACACGTTCTTTTTCTTTTTCAAGAAAAATGCCTAATATTGGTCGCTAAACAACAATGATAAGCCCTAGACTACCCAGATGATTTCCTGATCTGGGACTTGCTTAATAAAGCAGTAGATGTCATAGACACTCTTACGCGGTTCCAGGGATTAGTTGGGGGTTGATGGATGTCTTAAGAAGGAAAGAAGTAACTTCTATGACCCTAGAATACGGGATGTTGCGAACATCGCCAGCTTCATCGGCGCAAAACCAGAGCCAGTGTTCTAAATTGACCATTTTTCACTTTCAAAAGAGCTTGAGAATGGTTTTCCGGAGTTCCAAAACTCATGCATATGTCCACGAAAATGTGGTAAGATTGCTTATAAAGAAGAATCAATTGCCACGCAACAATGGAGAGGAATGAGTGTACTCACAGACTTGGCCTTGCCGAGGTGAAGTCGCGATGGAGATCAAGACGAGCAGCCACAACTGAGATGGCAAGCGAGGCTTGTATATATAGCCAAACCGGCGTTTTTGCAGCGCGTGGGAGCGTCGCTTTCCAATGCCAACTTGTGCATGCATAGTGCAATGGACCGAGACCTTCCTATGTCGATGACATTGGGTGCGGGATGGTTTTAGTGGGATAGGAGGAGAGGTTGTGTTAGGGTTTTTCTGCGCCACAAATTTCTTCACCATAGGTTTCCTTCATCATGTTTTAGGTCTTTTTCAGTGGCATAGTGCGATGGCCTCGGACCTTAGGAAAACGATAAAAAAAATGTGCCATCTGTTTCAGGTTCTTTGGCTGCCAGTTGAGGACCGATCCACTGTCACTCCAACATGCGTAGGTTAATACACGTTCACAAGTTAAATTCCAAGAAAGTTTCGTCACAAAGCACAAGGAGCAGGAACCGCGGATGGCGCATTTCTAGAACACTTATAAGCGTCACTCGCTCTCGAAGCGTTACATAGATATGGAGCATTCAATCAAGTGAGGATCAACACTTGCACGACTGGAAGGTTAGTTGTAGGTGCAGAAGTAAAAATATTTGAGGGAATTAGTAGACTAATCGAGATGTCGTTACCTAGATTAAGTCCACACATTGTTTCTTAAAAGATATAATATATCAATTACAAACTAAGTTGGATACTTTGATTGGCCAATGGAGCCCTCGTCGGCCATTGGGTGAGAGTAGCAAACCCTCGCCAACCATTGGGCAAGGGCCGGTAGGCCCTCCTTGCTCGGGACTGGCAAGGACTTGTAGGCTCTCTCCTAGTGGCTGGCGGGGGTCGTCGGACCTTGGTTGGTGATTGGCAGCTCCTGACATTCTTTAAAAATTTAAAAAAAAAAAAAAAAGAAAAAGAAAAAAGAAAGTAAAGAAGGAAACATAAAGGAAAAAAAATAATTCGAAAAAAGATATTAAGATATTATTTAGAATGTTTCACGTCAACACTTGATTGTGCCATGTAGGACGTTTGGCGTTCATATCCGCGATTTTTGCAATTGACATAAATTAAAATAATTAGGATTGAATTGTAATTAGGATTGAATTGGGAAAAGTATAATAGGTTATTTAGGACTCTTTGGATAATTTTGCTCAATTTTAAACAAATCTAAGATCTAGAATATTAGTACCGTTGACAAATGTCCTTTTAACGAGCGAGTGTACGGCAATAAAAAACAATTTCTCTTTTGCATCTGCCCAAAACATGTCTTCAGTGCCCTATCTGCATGGTTAAGATAGACGATAAATCCAGGCAAGACTTGGAAAACATAACCAGATGCTGGTGTTTCTCAAAACTCAAATTACGCTCCAGAAGTTGCCCAAAATTAGGAGACGATCGGTTGACATATCTTCTGTACTCTAACAAGAAAAGCCTAACGAAGCACCCGTACATTGGTTGAACTGCCTTCAGTTTGCAATATCATCACCTTCTCGAAGGAGCCATGATCATCTTGGTTTTCCCATCGCAACCGAAAGTTGAAATGTCTGAAACCACCTGAATCTAAGAAATGAAATATCCAACTCGATTAGAAAATTCCTATATAACCGATGTGAAAGAGATGGAGCCTTCTAACTAGACCACTGTTTTAGTGGTTATTTGACTTCTAGAACTTCGAGGAGTCGTAGGAACAATAGCTATATTAAGGAAAGAGGCCTATTCCGTACGATTTCGAACGCCAGTTTCCGGCCTTCCGTTCAGCAAGTTGGTTCCAACCGACCCGTTAGGTTTTAGTTTGAGATTTAAACTTGACGATCCTCCCTCTCGAAATAAAACCTAACCCTCGTCGTAGCATCAGATAATCATGATCATTTCCTGATTGATTCGCACGTAAGGTTTTTTGTCCTTTGGCTTTAATGGCGTTTTTAGCTGACGGTACTCTCTCTCCCTGTTCCAAATCTCCTGTGGGAAGTGACGAGTCCTAGTTACAAGTTGTACGAGTTCTCTTACTGAAGAAAGTGACGTCCATGTTACAGGGAATTCCATCTAGTTTTTACTCGCTGATTTAGTCCATTCTTGAAATCTATTTGTTGTACGCACGTCAGACATTTCGCGGGGTCTAGGATGATGGCGATGACAGCAGCCACCCTCGTCTTGCGTGATGATTGCGAAGCGTCCGACGTGCGGAAGAGGCCAAGGTCCTCTGAGAGCAGCGGTGGCGACGATGACGCCGCCGCTCCATCCGCAAAGCCCGTAGGGGTGGTGCCGCTGCCAAATGGGAATTGGGGCGCGCAGACATATGCCGACCAACAGAGGATATGGCTCGGTACATTCCAGACCGAGAGGGAAGCAGCCATGGCTTATGACAGTGCTTCGATCAAGCTCAGAAGAGGGGACTCGCAGAGGAATCTCCCGTGGATCGACCTTTCGAAGCACGAACAGAAGTTCCGAGATAGTTTCGCCACGGAAGTAGTGCTGGACATGATTAGGGCCGGGACGTACCGGTCGAGATTGATGGAATTTCTCAGGAACCAGTCGGGAGATGAGGAAACAGCGGAAGTAGGCATCAATCCGAAGTTAAGATCGACGCCTACGGGTGGACAATACTTGTGTACGCAACTTTTTCAGAAGGAGCTAACGCCGAGCGACGTAGGGAAGCTCAATAGGCTCGTCATCCCCAAGAAGTACGCCATCAAATATTTCCCTTGCATCAACAGAAACGCCGAGGGAAACGCACTGCTTCATGGAGGGACCAACGATGTTCAGCTAGTTTTCTACGACAAGCTCATGAAGTCGTGGAAATTCCGGTATTGCTATTGGAAGAGTAGCCAAAGTTTCGTATTTACGAGGGGTTGGAACTGGTTCGTAAAGGAAAAAGAGCTGAAGGCAAAGGACATCGTCGTGTTTTATTCATATGAGTGCGATGAAACGCATGAAAACGGCGATACTTTTGGTCTAATCGATGTACAGTATCATGGTCGTCATGGTCGTCACAATAACACGGGGATCCACGATCTGAATGAAGTTGGTCTGGAGGTAGAATTGCCATCGAACTTGGGAATAAGTTGCGGATTCACGAAAGCGGAGCATGAGGAAGAACTCGAGAAGGAGACAGCAAAGAAGTTGAAGGGTAGTAGTTTTAAGTTATTCGGTGTACAAATGAACTGATTCACGGCGTGGAAAACCAACAATAACCAAGCAAATTGTACTTAAGGACTGACATCCAAAAGTCGGATTTGGAGGATTCATTAGCCGACAACTCTTTATCTATGTTTCGATGTGTATAAGAACGATAACAATTCGATATCGGAAAGTTCAACAGATCGCTCTTCTCCTATTCACAAACTGAATTCCCGAATCTTTATCTGCCATTTGCTGTATTCACTAATCTTCTGGACATGCCGTCAAATTATGAGCGATCATATTGAGTGGACCTACAAGAGGAGAGCGACCGTGATAGGCACTTGGCAGTACGTTGCGCCCTACGACTGACTCATCCGACTTATCAAACTGAAAAAAAGGAAAGAAAGATGATCGCAAATGGCCTTATTCAAAATATATCTTATCGGGGGTTGATGGACCTCTCTATGGCAAAACTGCGTCCACATCCGATATTCCGAAGCCTTTCCAATTTCCTGTGACCTCAGACTGTTGGACAGCTTATCAGTCTGGTCCGACGGCGGGGATAATCCGATGCGCAAGCAAACAGAAATTCCACTTCTAATGATGCTGCGGCCAACAGAGAAAGGGAAAAAGGGAAAAAGGGATCGTGAGCGATGTTCATTTGATGGTGAATGTATACGTGAATACAGGGATCGATCTTGTTTGATTAGACCAGTGAATAGGGCGATGACCATGGTCGATGAACGTGTGGCTCAAGCTCTTTCAGATGGAGAAATGGATGAGCCTCCTTTCGATAGTGAATGTCCACCAACTCTGATAAAGTCTCCTCCTGCATAACCGGCTTCATGCTTCTTTTTGTCTGTGCTCGTACAAAACAAAGGAATTGCGAAGATAAATAATGCATCAAGTTGTTTGTAAGGGCCAACTTGGTCTTCTTCCCCATAGAGCTGTTGGCTTCAACTATCATCCATATATGATCCATACTAGATCCGACCGACTATCCATCCTTATCTCTTCTATGTTCTTGACAGCCCATTTTATCTCAATAGTCTTTCAATGGTGTGTTTCAATCCTCTTTCTCATTTCTTAGAAAAAGTGAGCCATTGGTTTAAGTACAAGATGCTATCATTACTGCCTAGATAATTAGATATAACAAATTTACCCCAAATTGATATAGAATTTTCTTGTAAACTTGCTATGTCAATTGAGTTATTATGGTTTAGAAATTTTATAATAAAATTTGACAGAAGTTAATAGAGAGTAAATATGTCATGAGTGTATCGATTTGGGATTTTTATCAACCAAAAATTAGGTTGGGATAGATTTGTCATAGATGTATCTATTTTAGATTTTTCGTTGTATTAATCCTAAAAACAAAGAAAATATTGAATAAATTAAAAAAGATCGGACAAATGGAGCGAAGAAAACATATCCATTATCAATAGCGATGAATTCGGGATGGATGATTTTATGCCTTCTTTCTCCAAATTTTGTAACATCATCACTCGCTTCGAGACTAACTGCTTAAATATTGCAATTTGCCATTGGCAAGAGTAGTCTAAGAATTTTGATGCGTCACAAAGAATGTCCGTATGAAATGAGAAACGCGTCGTTTCAAGTCAATCTCGTCCATTTAAGTGAAAAATGAGCTATCATGTTCACCTCATAAATACTAACATTATTACATCGCAAATTTATTACTATCTTCATCTTCATTTTCCTTTTTTGGGTCCCCTAACAAAAAAGGCAATTGATTGCTAAACTTATTTGCGTGAGGGAGCATGTCCGAGGGGGTCCGATGTTTATGGATCTAAATTCATGGGCCTCATGGCCCATGGGCTTTTCAGATAACATGTCCAAGCGGTCCAAGAGAAAGTTGTACCTTACGAGTCCTCCCGATTCTAACGACCGATCAAATGCACCAATTAATTATAATTATTATAGGTTTTATCATGGGAATATCGTTTAAGAAAACTTTGTCATGGGAAGCGTAGACAGTATAACGTCAAATGATATAAGCGCGTCTTAAAATAAATGTCGGGTCGAATCGAGGGATCCAATGGTTTTTTGATGGATGAGGTTAAAAACTATCCAACCTTTTTTTGATCCGATTGATCTTCATGTTATTACCCATTTGCATGCGATGCTAACTTATGGTAAATCAGGCATTGACTTCCAAAGTTCCGTCAACTGAGCACTTTATTTTACGGACTATCACCGCTTAATCATCGTAACAAATATTATCAGAGCATTATGTAAAGCGATGAATGCGTCAATTGAGTAAGCAGGCACGCAAAATGCTCCTCCACAGAAATCTTTCTCGAATTCGCTTGAGATGGGTTTTGTGTGCTGTAATTTTCGATTTTGAGTTGGATCCATTCTAAAAATTGTAATCCTTTTGTAGACTTAATCATGTGAAATTCGAGACCTTGCTATGATAAATGACCGAAGCAAAGTTAGCTTAAATGGACAACTAAGAAAGTCTCGGTGTTCTTTTGGTGATTAAAGTGGTTTAGCTTTTCTTTTTACAATTAGTCCTTAACGGGACTAAACAAAGAAAAGTCAATAAAGAAAATTTTTGGAAGTATTTTTTCAAGGTGTGTTTATTTTGTTAAAAATCAATGACTTAAAAAATATACTTCTTTCAAATGATTGTTCATAACATTTACAAAATTAGCCGATGGAAGGAATTTTGAATCATCAATACTAATCCACACCTAAACAATTCTGATGTTGATAAAAATAATTTTTATTAATTCATTTTGAATAATGAGTTTTGATATATAAAGATATATATCCATTTATGATATGGAAATGACTTGTGATAAGTGGTATTGTATGCTAACTTAAGTGCGATTTTGATGTACAGCGTAACTATTGTCAAATTGCATCATGCATTGATCGGTCCATAGAAGTGGTGACTGTCACTTATTGAACCATGGTTTTGTACCCTCCCTTTACATTACTATTTGCGTTTCAAGAATGGAGGAGGGCGACAAATTTATGAAGAGGTTGTGATGATGGGGGGTGGTTTCTTTATTTTGGCCTTTGAATGAAGCTTACCTAAGTTTAATGAATTTCTAGTTTGGTGCATTTATGGTATTCTGGACCTTAGGTTATTTCCATTTATGTAAGGTCTTATCCAGTCCATACCTTTTCATGTCAACAGGTTGGATTATGTTCTATGGATATTGGATTAGTGTTTCATGGTTGACCAGACGTTTTGGGATATGAGTATATTGTTCACAAGTCACAACCGATGTTATTTCTAGGATTTAATTGCAGCCTATGCGATTTTTAAGGCTTAACTACAGTTGTTGTAGTTTCCAGGCCTTATCACTTGGTGAAGCATAACCATCGTATTTTGACATGAGCAATGAGTTTAGTATCTATATTAAGAAATGAGATGTGATAAATGGTATTAAATATTAGCTCAATCGTGATTTAATTATTGTAAAATTGCATCATTCATGCTCATTCCACAGAAATGGTGATTCTCACTTCGAGAGCCGTAATTTTGCTTGCTCAACTTTATATTTCAAGAGTGAAGGAGAGTAATGAATTCATGAAGAGCGCGTTATGGGGGTGGTTTCTTGATTTTGCTATTTGAATGGATTGAGTTCAAAGAATTTACAATTTAGTACATTTATGGTATTTTGGACTTCAAAGTTATCTCCGTTAATGCAAAGTTTTGTCCATTTAATACCTTTTTGTACAGTGATTTATTTTGTTTAGATTGATACGCATGATGACTGTGGACTGCGCGGCTTTGGAGGATTTTTCATTGGCTTGACCGGTTAAAGTCGTCGCTTATCATTTTTACTCTCCGTGCCGAGAAAATACAGCGCAGGCGCATTGCACTTTCCTGTCTCCGGCGTTTCGCTAATTCCTCACGAGGAATCCCAAGATCAGATCCGGCAAGAGGACTTATATCTCCCTTCGATCAACTTCGATGATGATTTTGAGCCCCTGAAGGAGGATGAAGAGAAAGTGGGACTAATCTGACACAGCGACGACGTTGGCTTGTGTTGAAGAGGGCTGTTTGTCGTCGGGGGATGAATTTGATGTGTTCTTGAATTTCAGAGGCTGTGACACTTGCCTCAACTTCACTGATTGTCTCTATCACTTCCTGACTGGAGCTGAGATTCGTGTTTTTAGAGACCAAGAAGAGATCTCAAAGGGCGAAAAGATCAGAGGCGAGCTTCTCCATGCCATCAAATCCTCCAAAGTATACTTGCTGATCTTTTCTAAGAACTATGCATTCAGCACGTGGTGTCTTCACGAACTCACCCACATAGTGCAGTGCTCAAGCAAAGCGAATGACAAAGTGATCCCACCTGTTTGGCCGGGATGAAGTTCGGCAATGGATGGAGGCGTTGACCGAGGTCGCGAGAATCAAGGGATGGAGCTTGAAGGACAAAGGGTAAGAATATAGGTTCGAATCTGCTTTCTCTCTCCTTTTTGTTTTTCGGGCAATTATAAGTGAGATGAATATAAGGTTTATAATTTTCTGTCATATTTTCTCTTTTAAGCGCACTACCTTAGTTAATCCGCTGTTCTTTTTCCCTGGCAATTTATTGTCTTCCTTTCCCGAACTACTCATCCAAACGTAGTGTTGATCCAATTCTTTCCTAAGTTGAGATTTCATTTTACTTAAAGAAAGTGATATTTCATTCGACAAAATCTCATCCATTTAGAAATCAGACTAGTTTCTATGTCTACGATATTTATGAACTTTGAAAATTTATCTGTTATCTGTTTCATGCTAAGACGCTTGTGTCATCATGCCAGCCATGGTGAAATCATCACCATTATTGTTGAAGAGGTTTTGACCAAGCTGAAAAAAAGAAGGTGAAAACTGCCTAATCATTTAGTCCAGTTGCTAATCATATGGAGGGCATCATGAACTTTTAAATGAAGGATTTAGTGACATCCGTTGCTTGGTCATCGAAGGATTGGGCAGTATTGGTAAGATCACTATTGCAAGTGTTGCCTTTAATTAAATCTCCAATCAATTTGGAGGCTGTAACTTTCTCTTGGACATTTGTGAATCTGTGAAGCATTGTAGAACTATTGACCTACAAAAATAGTTGTCATCATAACTTCGCCAATGCAAGTCTCAAGAGATCCATGTTTCAGATGATGCAGGGATTAGCATGGTACAAAAAAGTTCGCGTGATGCTAAGTGGATTTTGACAAGATATTACTATTAATAGGTAGATATAATAGGTGTGAAAAACACACAGGTAACGTGTTTATATGTGCATTTTTATCAAATGGTGACTGGAAGATCACACTAGAAAAGAAGGTTGGTTGGTTAAACTTATATGTCAAAAATTGAGATATGCACTGTACAAGTTGCGAAGGGAAAGGGCCCTTTGTCAACTGAAGCACTTAAAATAACAAAGGCCAGTGACAAGAAAAATTAAAAAGATGTGCGGGATAAGGAAAACAAAAAAGAAATAAGAGCACTTTCCCTGACATCAGAATAGTAAAGTCTCATAATTATCCATTCCAAAATTTATATAAGATCATAGATCTGTCCTCATGTCGGTCTATGTTTACTAATCCCATTGATGTTTCGGTTCTTTCTTTAGGATATAATGGTGTACCTGCTTTGGGATTGCCAGTACAGCTGCAAAATACCAACTTTGGAAATGCCATGGATGTCGATCTGGCTGCACATCAGCCCAAATCTGCAGACCCCTTGAATGTTCTCAATTCTTCGGGAGATAATGGTATTACTACTGTCAGATTGCCAAAACCGTCCCATTATATCAGTCTACAAAAAGCTATGCCTAGCCAACCGATCGATTTTTTGAGCCAAATGGTTAACATAATATTCGGTGGAAATTGGATTGCTCTTCCTCAAAAGGCTGGTAACAATTATAGTATTTCAATTAAGAACAAGACGGAATTAGCAAGTATTCACCGAATTCTCATGCCAATCAAACAGATATCTCCTTGATATTGTCTCACTGAACATACTTATTTCTTTCAAGTAGTATTAGAACTAGATGAAGACAAAAACAGTTTAGTCCTAGCTTTCTATGCACAGAACTTTCTTACTAGTTTGCTTCTCTCTACATCGCGTGTTTTTATTTGATCTTCTGATTGAGTTTTCTACTTGTGGATCAGATCTCGAGTGATGCGGAAAGAGCTATGGGCTTAGATGGCCTAATCAATTCAAGCCCGATGTTAAGCTTGGTGAATTTTCCCATGAGGAAGACACAATTATTTGCAGCCTCTATGTTACCGTTGGGAGCAGGTATTATGAGTCTTCAGTTCTCGTCTTTTTCACTGATCGAGGACAAAATCCCCAGACTGGGAAAAATCAGCTACTTACTAATCTGATGCTCATATGATGAAATTGTAAACCTCCGTTCCTGTTATTGGTAAAACGATTACGGAATTGTTAGCACATAAAATTTCGAAACGGTCCAAGAGAAGAACAACATAGGGTTAAACAAAAAAGGGTGATGAGTGTACTAATCTTGGCATTTTTCCTTTCCAGAATTTGCATGTATCAGGAATGAATCTGCAACTGTGGACTCTATGGGCGTGCATGTTTTTATTTCTATTCCTTTTCTGTTTCCGAGAACAAAAATAAAAAAAAAAGTGTTTCTGTTCTAGGGAACGGTTTTTGAACAAAAGAACGCGTTTGGTAACGTTTGTTTCGGGAATAAAAAATGAATAGAAACACGTTTGGTAAATTTTATTCTTTTTTTTTGTTTCTTTTAATTTTTTAATATTTTTATTTTATTTTCCATTTTTTCCTTTCTTTTTTTTTTTTCTTTTTCAGCCGGTCGCCGGTCTCCGACGACCGGCCAACGGGGCCGGCAGCCTCACCGGATCTGGGCGAGGCTCGGCATCGCCGGTGGGGCGAGGCCGAGCCTCGCCGCCCGCCGTTGGAGCCGAGCACCCGCGCCCGAAGCCCGCAGGCTCGACGCCGTCCCGATCTCACCACGCCATTCGCGACGCCGTCCGCCGCTTTGCCCGCGTCGCCCGTGTCGATCCCGAAGCCTCTAGTGCCACGCCGCTGTCGCACCGTTCTCCGGAGCCCCTTGCCGGAACCCTAGCCGAAGATCTCCCCTCGAGCGAGGCCTCGCCTCGCCTCGGCTGGGAGAGGCTCGGCCTCGCCAGGGGCTGGCGACGCTCCGACGAGGTCACCGACCCTCGACGGTGTCGTCGGCCCTCGACGGCCGGTCGCCGGCCATGGCCGAGGCCGGTGACCGGCCAAAGAAAAAAGAAGAAAAAAAGAAGAAGAAAAGAAGAAGAAAAGAGAAGAGAGAGAAGAAGAGAAGCGTTTCTTTTGGCTTTGAAGAAGTGTTTTTTTCTCCGAAGAACTTTTTTGTGTTTCTTTTTTTGCTCCAATTTTGTTCCGGGAACAAAAACAAAAAAAAAAAACGCAAAAACGCAAACCAACCGAACAAAAAAATACAAAAGTATTCGAGAAACATTTTTTTAGAACCTTTCCATGCGGGCCTATATCTGATCATCTCTTTTAGCATACATCTCTTAAATGACAGTAGCCTCACAGTTTTGGCGCACCAAATTTTAGGTGGGCTACTAATAGCTTCTCAGCTACCGGGTAGAACCAACAAGGACGTCAGGAAGTACTGGAACGCCAAGCTCAAAAAGAAGCTTCTCAATATTCAATTCAACCAGAGAAAAGTCCCACCGCCATTCCCAGATTCGTACTCGAACTCCCCGCTATCTTTATCTTGTCAGATGCTTCCACCATTGTCCCTGGACAGCAGCTCGCAGTACTCCACTTGCAGTCTAAACAAGCAATTCACAAGTCATGAATTGGCCTCATTACCACAGTACCTCAAGACATATGACGACAATTTCCTCGGGAAACCCAAACAATTGCACCTCTTTTCAAGCCCGGAAGGTTATATTATAGTCCACTGAAAGAGAAGACAACTTCATATGTGGGGGCGAAGGACGTTGCCAAAACCGTCCCATAATTATTGATGGGTTCAGTCAGAGCCTACCACATGATGACACCCTCCTATCAACTCTTTTAGAAGATTTTTGGGGGGACTAATAGGTTCGGTCAGAGCCTACCACATGGTGACACCCTGGGGGCTGATTGGTTCAGTCAACTTTTCTAGAGGATCTTTTGGATTTATAGGGGCCGACAGGTTCAGTCAAGTCAGAACCCACCCCATGATGGCACGTTCTTTCACTGACCCCGCCATAAGATGACGGTTTTGTTAGAGGTACCAGCAAAGGTGTTAACGGCTGGCTCAAGATGAAGGCAGTGGCAGTGATGGGGTTTCTTAGCCAGGAAGAGACTTTAGAAAGAAATCAAAATTGAGCTCTAGGGATGCGCATGATAAAATTTCTGTTCTAAAAATTAATTTTTGACCAGAAATTAATTTCTCAATTTTTATTCTTTGAACAAGTTTATAATTAAAGAAACCCGTTTGATAACGATTCAAAATTTCTATTTCTAGAATAGAAATCCATTTGATAACAAATAAAATTTCTATTTCTAGAAATAGAAATTGATTAAATAACAACATAAGATATCATCAAATACAAAATAATAATTGAAATAATACTAATACATTACAAAAGTTGAAAATACAATTTCATGAAACTTTCGGCATGTTATTATCCATTGCCATTTTATTGGCAATGGTTTTTCTAAGCGTATTTATTTGGTTTCCCTTCTCGGTTAATGTATCGTTTGCAAGCTCATCCTGCATAGGTTTATACAAGTATTGCGGATTTCCATATAGGGAAAATTTTTTATCCATCTTGTCCTGATCACGGATGTAATTATGGATGTCACAACATGCAATTACAATATGTGCTTGCTTTCGAATTGCAAATGAAGGCATGTGCCTCAATATGAAAAAGACGATTCTTCAATGCCACAAATGATCTTTCAATGACATTCTTTAGAGAATAATGCCTATAGTTGAACAATTCTCTCAGTTGTTGGTCGTCTCACTGTACCCCTATAATCATTTAAATGATACCGTTCACATTTAAAAGGAGTTAAAAATCCCGGAGTTGCTACATAACCAAAATTTATGACATAGTATTTGCCTACAACAATGTATTCATAAATTGATTATAATTTGTAACTATAAATATGATTATAAAGAAAATTACTCCTTAAAAGACAATCAAATACCTGGTGGTGGCTTAGGAAATTCCAAGCGAGGAGTCTCCAGTGCTGTTGCAAGCACTTGACAATTGTTGACAGAACCTTCCCAACCAGCATATACAAAAGTAAATTTCATATCAAATGAACAAACGTACATCACATTCTGAGTGGTGATTCATTTCCTACCTCTAAATGGGATTTGCTTTGACACCGGTACAGAAGCATGAATATGGGTGCCATCAATGGCGCCTCTACAACCTTGTCATTTTATCAAAAACTAGTATTATATAAGATTATCAACAAAATAAAATTGATGTTGTAAAAGAATATATGAGAATTATACCTTGAAGTAACATTTATGTTAGAAAACAATTGGGGGGAAGGTTGGTTTGTTTTGATTCTCAAATTGAATCAATCCAATTGCTCATCCCTAATTTCTTTATTATTGCTCAATGAACCTTTAATGGCCCTTGCATAGCAAAGAGAGAGATTCTCTTGAATCTCTTGCTAATTAAAATTCAAGATTAAGTAACAATATAATTATTTTGATTTTGCAAGAATTTTGAATTCGTAAAGAAACAAGGTTAAATTTCTAGGCACGTTTTTATTCATCTATTGTGTAAGAACTTTTTCTTCAACTGGTCATGCGCATGCCCTTTCTAAGAGGAAAGAGCCGCATTATTTTTAAGTAAGCATTTAAGAATTTTGGTCGTTTTTTAAAATTGGGAACCCATTCGATTGCCTTCCATCCTAAAGAGGAAGTTATAAAAAAAAAAATGAAAAAATATAACACGAGCAAAATAAGAAAAAGAAAATTAGCAATAATTTGTGAAGTTGTGGTTATGAGTGAATTAAGTTAGCAAGAAAGCGCAATGTTCTTTTATATGGTTTGATTTCAACTTCTGATTTTTATTTTAGAAATTGAGAAGTTAAAGATTTCAGCTTCTGATTTCTTCGATTTATCTATTTCTGGAATAGAAATCTGTTTCAGAAATAGAGAAATCAAATTGCGTTATCAAACGGATTTCTAGTCCAAACCTATTTTGGGGAACAGAGAAATAGAGAAATCGAGAAATAGAAATTTTATCATGCGCGCCCTAGATGACCCATCAATTGAAGTCCTGATCCAATTTGACAGTTCTTAATGTTGCATTGTGTATGACAATTCTCCGTTTTCCATTTGATAGAAGTGATGGTACTCTTTCCTTGAGAGGTTGTATTAGTAATTTACATATATTCCACCATGGGATGATTGTAGTCATATTGTTACAGAACAGCTTTGTTGAAGGCCTTCGTAAAAGTGACTAAGTTTTCATTTTAAAAGTGTCTCTCTACTTTAGTTCTTTCAACATCTTTCTTTGATAATTCTTAAGTTTTTACCTAAATATGTCATATAAAGTGTACCCTAACTATGTGCTTATTACACACCAGAATGACAATCTTGTCCATCAAGTCCTAAGCATCAAGTCTTCCCTATTGTTGCTATCCACAGGCAATAGAGCTAACTTTTGGAACACATGTATTATTAAATCATGATGTTATTTAGATTATTATAACGCATTTGTTTTGCAAAAATGAATAATTGAAGAATTATTTTTTTAAAATTGATCATTTGAATAATCTACAAAAGTAAATGAATGAAAAATATCATTGTTCAAGAAATTATTTGGACATGAAACGTTATCGATAATTTGGATTGATCTGCAGGGCCTCTTTCCACATAAGGATTTTTTGTCCTTTGGCTTTAATGGTGTTATTGGCTGGTGGTACTCTCTCTCCCTGTTCCAAATCTCCTGTCGGAGGTGACGAGTCCTAGTTTCAAGATGTCTTGAGTTCTCTTTCTGGAGAGTAACGTCCATGTTACAGGGAATTCCATCTAGTTTTACTCGCTGCTTTAGTCCAGTCTTGAAATCTGTTTGTTGCAGGCATGTCGGACATTTCGCGGAGTCTGGGATGACGGCGACGACAGAAGCCCCCCTCGTCTTGCATGATGATCGCGAAGCGTCTGACGCGCGGAAGTGGCCAAGATCCTACGAAAGGAGCGACGACGACGACGACGACGCTGCTGCTCCGTCTGCAAAGCTCGTAGGGGTGGTGCCGCTGCCGAGTGGGAATTGGGCGCGCAGATTTATGCCGACCAACAAAGGATATGGCTCGGGACGTTCCGGACTGAGAGGGAGCGGCCATGATGGCTTACGACGGCGCTTTGATCAAGCTCAGAAGAGGGAACTCGCAGAGGAATCTCTCATGGACCGACCTTCGAAGCACGAACACGAGTTCCAAAATACTCTCACCGCGGAAGTGGTGTTGGACATGATTAGGGCCGGGACGTACCAGTCGAGATTGATGGAATTTCTTAGGAACCGGTCGGGTGATGAGGAAGCGGCGGAAGTAGGCATCAACCCGAAGTTAAGATCGATGCCTACCGGCGGACAATACTTAGTGTAGGCGACTTTTTCAGAAGGAACTAACGCCAAGCGACGTAGGGAAGCTCAATAGGCTCGTCATCCCGAAGAAGTACGCCATTAGATATTTCCCCTGCATCAACGAAAACGCCGAAGGGAATGCACTGCTTCATGGAGGGACCAACGATGTTCAGCTAGTTTTCTACGACAAATTCATGAAGTCGTGGAAATTCCGGTATTGCTATTGGAAGAGTAGCCAAAGTTTCGTGTTTACGAGGGGTTGGAACTGGTTTGTGAAGGAAAAAGCGCTGAAGGTGAGGGACATTGTCGTGTTTTATTCGTATGACCGTGATGAAACGCATGAAAACAGCGATACTTTTGGTCTAATTGATGTACAATATCATCGTCGTCATGGTGACCGCAATAACACGGGGATCCACAGTCTGAATGAAGTTGGTCTGGAGGTAGAATTACCATTGAACTTGGGAAGAAGTTGTGGATTCACAAAAGCCGAGCATGAGGAAGAACTTGAGAAGGAGACAGCAAAGAAGTTGGAGGAAAATAGTGGTTTTCAGTTATTCGGTGTACAAATGAACTGATTCGGAGCGTGGAAAACCAACGGTAACCAAGCAAATTGTACTCAAAGACTAACATCCAAAAGTCCAATTTGGGGGATTCAATAGTCGATGACTCTTTATCTATGTTTCAATGTCTATAAGAACGATAAAAATTAGATATCAGAAAGTTTTACAAATCGCTCGTCCCCTATTTGTGAACTGAATTTCCGAATCTTCATCTGCCATTTGCTGTATCCACTAATCTTCTGGACATGTTGTCAAATTATGGAGTTGTAAAAATACCCTTCAAAACCCTACTGAAACTGGCTTTGATGTACATAGCTAGCATGAACGATCATATTGAAAGGAGCAATAAGACGAGAGCGATGGTGATAAGGACTTGGCAATACATTGCACCCTGCTACTCATCTGACTTGTCAAATCGAAAAAGGGAATGAAAGAAAATCACGAATGGCCATATACAAAAGATATCTATCTATGGCAAAACCGCGTCCTTGTCCGGAAGCCTTTCCAGTTTCCTGCAGCCTCGAATGGTTGGACGGCTTATCGGTCTGGTCTGATGCCCATCCAATGTGCAAGCAAACAGAAATTCCACTTCTAATGATGATGCGGCCAACAGAGGAAACGAAAAAGGGATCACGATGTTCCTTTGATGGTGAATATACACGTGAATACAGGGATAGATCTTGTTGGATTAGATCACTGAATAGTGCGTTGGCCATGGTCGATGAACGTGTGGCTCAAGCTCTTTCAGATGGAGAAATAGATGAGCCTCCTCTCGATAGTGAATGTCCACCAACTCTGATAAAGTCTCCTCCTGCAGAACCGGCTTCTTGCTTCTTTTTGTCAGTGCTCGTTCAAACAAAAGAATTGACCGATATTGACAACCAAAATTGATACATGCCTAATCAATTTGCCATCAAATTAATTTTTTGATCATAAAATATTCCAGACTAATACACTTTTTTTTTCTTACCATATTTTGCTCAAAGGGTTGAAAGGAAATAGTGCATCAAGTTGTTCTTAAGGATTAACGTGATCCTCTTTCCTAGAGAGACGCTGGTTTCAACTACTATCTATCTACAATAGTAGCATGTTTCGGTCCTCTTTCTCATTTCTTAGAAAAAGTGAGTTGTCCGTATAAGTATAAGATGCTATTATTATTGCCTGAATAATTAGACGTCATAAATTTACCTCAAATTGATATGGATTTTCATGTAGACTTATTATGTCAATTGAGTTATTGCCACTCAACAATTTCATGGTAAAATTTGATGGAACCTAACAAAGAGTAAATATGTTATAAGTGTATTGATTTTGGATTTTTGCTGACCCAAAATTAATTTGGGATAAATTTATTACAAATGTACCTGTTTTATATTTTTGTGATATTAAGCCTAAAAAAATGATAATATTGAATAAATTAGGGAGATATCAAACGAATGAGCGAATAAAACATAACAATTATCAATAGTGATGAATTCCGAAAGGATGATTTTATGCTTTCTTTCTCCAAATTTTGTAACATTGTCACTCACTTTGAGATTAATTGTTTAAATATTGCAATTTGCCATGGCAAAAGCGTTTTAAGAATTTTGATGACGTACATATGATATGAGAAACATGTTGCTTTAGGTCAATCTTGTCTAGTTAAGTGAAAAAATGAGCTATCAAATTCACCTCATACATACTAACATTATTACATCACGATTTTTTTTAAATTACCATCATTTTCTTTTTCCTTTTTAGGGTTCCCGAACGAAAAGGCAGTTGATTGCTAAACTCATTTGCGTGAGGGAGCACGTCCGAAAGGGATGTTGATGGATCTGAAATCATCGCCCATGGGCTTTTCAGATTAGGCGTCCAAGCGGCCCAAGAGAAAGTTGCACCTTTGCATCGATGTGATCGAGCTACGAGTCCACCCGATTCTAACGACCAATCGATGCAACAATTGATTATAATTGTTTTAGGTTTTATCATCGGATATCGTCTAAGAAAACCGTGTCATGGGAAGATTAATGTCAAGTTGAATCGAGGGATCTTATCCTTTCTTGATGGACGAGGTTAAAAGCTATCTAACCTTTATCAATTTGATTGATCTTCATGTTGTTATGCAACTGCACGTGATACTAACTTATGGTAAATCAGGCATCGACTTCCCAAAGTTCTGTCGTCTAAGCACCTATTTTTTACGGACTATTACCACTTAATCATCGTTACGAATATTATCAGAGCATTATGTAAAGCAATTAATGCGTGAATTGAGTAACCAGGCAACGCAAAATGCTCCACCGCAGAAATCTTTTCTCGAATTCGCTTGAGACGGGATCTTGTGTGCTGTAATTTTCGATTTTAAGATGTATCCATTTAAAAATTGTAGTCCTTTTGTACACTTAATCTAAATCACTTGAAATTGGACTGTGGTCACCTCACCAAAAGAAAAGTTTGCTTAAGTGAACATTAAAGAAAGTCTCGGTGTCCTTTTGGTGACTAAAGTGATTTAGCTTTTATTTGTACAATTAATCCTTAACGGGGCTAAACAAAGAAAAATCAAGAAAGACAAATTTTCCGAAGTAACTTTTAAAGATGTGTTTGATTCATGAAAAATCAATTGGAAAATATGTTTCTTTCAAATGATTGTTTATATCATTTATAAAAATTAATTGGTGAAAGAATTTGAATCATTGATACTAATCCATGACTAAACATTTCCGATGTTGATGAAAAATATTTTTATTAATTCATTTTTTAAAAATGAGTTTGATATCTATATTCCTTTATGATATGAAATGACTTGTGATAAGTGGTATTGCATGCTAACTTAAGTGCGATCTTGATGTACGGCATAACTATTGTCAAATTGCATCTTGCATTTGATCGATCCCATAGAAGCGGTGATTGTCACTAATTGAGCCATGGTTTTACTCACTTCCTTTATGGTGACGAGTTTATGAAGAGGTTGTGATGGGTGTGGTTTCTTTATTTTGGTCCTTGAATAATGCTTATCTGAGTTCGGTAGATTTATGGTATTTTGGACCTTAGGTTATTTCCATCATGCAAGGTATTATCCGGTTAATACCTTTTCCTATCAACATGTTAGATTATGTTATATGAATATTGGATTAATGCTTATGGCTGACCAAACGTTTTGGGATATGAGTATATGTTCACAAATCACAACCGATGTTATTTCTAGGATTCAATAGCAGCCAATGTGATTTTTAAGACTTAACTACAACCGTTATAGTTTTTAGGTCTTGTCACTTGGTGAAGCGTAACTATTGTATTTTGACATGAGCAATGAGTTTGATATCTATAGCAAGAAATGACTTGTGATAAATGGTATTACATATTACTCAAGTGTGATTTTGATAGACTACATAATTATTGTAAAATCACATCATTCATGCTTAATCCACAGAAATGGTGATTGTCACTTATAGAGCCATAGTTTTGCTCGCCCCCTTGTCACCATTAAGATTTCAAGAATGGAGGAGAGTAATGAATTCATGAAGGGGGCGTGATGGGGGTGGTTTTATTTTGCTATTTGAATAAAGCTTATCAAACTGAGTTGAGAATTTACAGTTTGGTACGTTTATGGTATTTTGAACATCATAGTTATCTCCATTAATGCAAAGATTTGTCCATTTATTTTGGGTTAAAGGCTTCATCTTTTATTTTAGGGATAATTTTAAATAAGGACAAAAAATGTTATCATTTTTTCAAATAAAAGACTAAAGTATATATTGTTTTAAATAAGAATATGAAGTGTCCTTATTTCTGCAAAGAAGGATTTGAGGTTGATATTATTCCAAATAATGGCTCGAAGTGGCCATATCGGCTTTAAAGAAGGGTCTAACCTCACGAGCTCGCTAAGGTCATTTTTTTCTTTAATTTTTTAATTTTTGTTACTTTTTCTTCTTTTTTCTTTTTTTTGGTTTTTTTTTAAAAAAAAAATTGAAGAAAGAAAAAAAAAGCTAATTTTTCTTTTTTTTTTTTTTTTTCACATTCGGGTGAAGGGATGGCATCCTCACCCGCTTGTGGCCACTGCCTTGTCGCTGGTGGGGCGGTGGCCACAGGCGAGAGGGCTAAGGCCAACCCTCCCACCTTTTATTTATTTTTTATTTGTTTTTTAAGTTTTATTTTTATTTTTATTTTTTGAATTCATTTTTATGGAAAAAATAGAAAAATAAATAAAATAAATAAAATACAAATTAAATGACAAAAATGTCCTTTATTATCTAGTGAACTAAGATTCTTTTTTTTTTTTAAGATTGATATGTCATTTCATGCTATTATTTGTAATAAGATTTACTTCATGTTTTTATTTAAGAAAATAAAAATATTTCAAATAATATTTAAAAAAATTTTATTTAAAAAATTGAGACTTCGAGTTTTTATTTGAAATTGTTTTCTTAGTTTGTGAAGGATGACCAGTAAGGACATACTACGCTAAAACGTATGTACACTTGACGCGATGATGACGGTGGACCCCGCCACTTTGGAGGATTTTCATTGGCTTGACTTGTTGAAGTCCCCGCTTATCATTTTTACTCTCTGTGCCGAGAAAATACAGCGAAAGCGCGTTGCACATCTCCTGGATCTGGCGCTTTGCTAATTCCTCATGAGGAAACCCAAGATCAGATCCAGCAAGAAGGACTCCACATGTCTCTTCGATCAAATTCGATGGGGATTCAGAGATCCTGAAGGAGGATGAAGAGAGACTGGAACTCGCCCGACACAGCGACGACGTCCACTTTCGTCTATGAGGATCGTTCGCCGTCGGGGGTGGATTTCGAAGTGTTCTTGAATTTCAGATGCTCCGATACGCACCTCATCTTCACTGATTGTCTATATCACTTCCTAATCAGAGCCGGGATTTGTGTATTTAGTGACGAGGAGATCTCAAAAGGGTGAAATTATTGGAGGCAAGCTTCTATGTGACCTTAGATCCTCTAAAAGATACTTGTCAATCTTTTCTAAGAATAGGCATCTAACGTGCTGTGTCTTTGCGAGCTCATCCACATAGTGGAATGCTCAAGCAAAGCGAAAGATAAATTGATCTTACTTGTTTTTTTATGATGTAAATCCTGATGATGTGAAGTTAAAAACTTGATTGTCCTTGATGCTCTAGAAAAGCATCAGGGGCAGGTCGCCCAGGATGAAGTTTGGCAATGGAAGAAGGTTCTCTGATTAAGGTCGCAACAATTAAGGGGTGGTCCTTAAAGGACAAAGGGTGAGAGTGGGGTTCGGAATCTGCTCTCTCTCCTTTTTGTCTTTCGGGCAATTATTGGGGAGATGGTTATAAATTATAAGGAATATGGTTCATTATGTTGTCATTGTAATTTCCCTCGTAAATTAATATCCTTTTTTCCCGAACCACTCATCCTAACATAGTGTCGATCTAATTCTTAGGATTGATTGGTTCCTGATCCGGTCCGATTCCGAGGTAGAACCGGGAACTGGACCGAAAGGACCAAATTTCGGGATCGGGAATCAGACCTATCGGTCCTAGAACTAGGAACCGGACCGATTGACCGGTCCAATGAAAACGATAAATTTGCTGTTTTGGGCCAAAAATAAAATGAAAAATCAGAGAAATTGTGGGAGGAATTATGGTTTGTTTATTAAGAAATTTTAAAAATATATATTATATATTTAAAATTATTGGTCCGGCCCGGTTTCCCCACTCTTGGAATTGGGGGAATCAAACAAACCAGCCATCGGTTCCAAAAGCGGGAACTAGGAATTAGACCGCCCTTTTTGGGAACCGCCCAAAACCAGCCGGTCCAGTTTGGTCAGAGGGGTTAGGGGTGTTAAAAACCGAACCGAACCGAAAATTTTGATTTTTTCAGTTCGATTTTCATTTGGTTTGGTTCTTATAAAAAGTCAAAAATTTTTTTATCGGTTTGGTTTTTATCGGTTAATTGAACCGAACCGAACCAACAAATGGATAAGAGCTTATTTCTTGGTGCCATCCCGTGGGATAAGAGCTTTTTTTTGGTGCTGCTATTCACTTGGGTAAATTTTTGGCCTACTTCCATTATGTAAGCATCAAAAACCGAAAAACTGAACTAAACCGAATCGAACCAAACCGTTGACACCTCTACGGGCGGTTCCCGGTTCAGGTGGTTCCTAGTGCACATCCCGACTAATTCTTTCATGAGTTGATATTTCCTTTTACTTAAGATAGTGATTTTCATTTGGTAAAACCTTACCCATTCAGAAATCCAACTAGTTTTGTGTCTAAAATTTTCCTGAACTCAAGAACTTATATACCATATGTTTCACGCTAAGATACTTGTTTCATTATGCTAGACAAGGTGAAATCATCAACGATATTGTGGATGAGATTTTGACCAACCTGAAGAAAAGAAGGGGAAGTCTGCCTAATCATTTAGTCGAGATTGCTGGTCATATAGAAGCCATCATGAAGTTTTTAAACGAAGGATCTAGCAACATTAGTTACTTGGTCATCCATGGATTAGGCGGCATTAGTAAGATCACTCTTATAAGTATTGCCTTTAATTGAATCTCCAACCAATTTGATGTTTGTAGCTTTCTCCTGAATAAAGGTGAATATGCGAAGCATGGTAGAACTATTGGCTTGCAATAACATTTGTAGTCCAAACTTCGTCTATGCAAATCTATAGAAATCTATGTTTCTATTGATATGGGGATTAAAATAATTGAAAAAAAAGGTTTCGTGATGCTAAGGGCATCTTGAAGAGATAATGTGCTATCAAAAAGTGGATATAATATAAATGATAAGCATATGGGCAATGTGTTTATGTGTGCATTTTTAACAAATAGTGGTTGGAAAGATCATGCTAAAAAGAAGGTTGGTTGATTAAATTTATATGTTGGAAATTGAGATTTAAAAATGTTCAATTTGTAAAGTGAAAGGGCCCCATCAATTGAACCACTTAAAAGATAACAAAAACCGGCGGCAAGAAAAATTAAAGAGATGTCCAGGATAAGGAAAAAAGAAATTATTAGCACTTTCACTGACATCAGAATAGCAAAAGGATCATAACTACTCATTCCAAATTTTTTATAAGCTTGTAGATATGCGCTCCCGTCAGCCTATGTTACTAATCACATTGATGTTCCAGCTCTTTCTCCAGGAGATAATGGTGCACCTGATTTGGCATTGCCAGTACAGTTGCAAAATACCAATTTCGGAAATGCCATGGATGTCGGCCTCATTGCACATCGGCCCATATCTGCAGACCTTTTGAATGTTCCCATTTCTTCAGGAGATGGTGGTGTCACTACTATCGGATTGCCAATACCGTCCTGTGACATCGATCTACAAAATGCCACGCGTGGCCAACGATGGATTCACTGAGCCAATTGGACTGTACAGTACATGAGAATGTTCTCCCCTCAGAACCACCCTGTGGCTCAATACCAAGCATTCTATCTGGTGCTACTCTTCCTCTTCCCGAAGGCAATCGCGTGATGAAAGATCTCCAATCCACCGTTTTAGAGGGTATGTTGGACGACCTGGTTGAATAATCTGTCCATTGAGACCCCGCCAACTGGTAACAGCAAAGGCGTTAACGGCTGGCTAAAGATAAAGGCGGTGATGAGGTGGGGTTTATTCACCAGGAAGAGAAGTGCCGGAACTGTGCAGTTAGATGAACCCCTGATTGAAGTCATTGTTTGATTCGATTAGTTCTTAATGTTACATTGCGTAAGATGATTCTCCGTTCACCATTTGGTAGGAGTGATGGTGTCTTAGACGAGGTCATATCAGTTACCTGTATTCGACGGTGGTCATCATGGATGATGCTATTCTTTTCGGTTTATAGAACAGCTTCTCCGAAAGCCCTCTCAAGCGACGAATTTCTCATCCAAAAGTGTCTCATCTCTCTACTTCAGTTCTATTTAACATCTTTCGTTGAAAGTTATCTCGAGTCTTTAAATGCGAGGAACGCAAGGCATGAAGTTCGAAGAGCGTACAAGGATCACGTGCTTATTATGCATCAAAATTGCGACCCCGTCCACCGAGTCCTATGCATTGAGTCTTCCCCAGACAATAGAGCTATCATTCGGAACGTATACACCGTTAACTCTCGATGTCATTCAAACTGTTAGTCGAATAATGATGTCGGGTTACAAATGATAGCTAGTGGATATTACAAGACTCCACAACGGCCATAAATAGAGGGTTTAGCCGAAGGTGTTCTGTCAGACGGACACGAATAAACTTCTACCGTTTCCCGGCCCTCCTCTCCTTGTTTTCTCAATCTTGAAATTTGTTTTCTGTAATTTCTTGGAAACGAGCTTTGCGGATAGGTTTTTTATTTTTATTTTTTTGGGTGAAGAAGCAATGCCCCTTTCTAAGTGGACACCTATCCACTTCTTTTTGGGCCTTTTCTTTCTCTTTTTGGAGTCTTTTTTTTTTTTTTTGGTCGGTCCTATTCTAATCCTATTATAACACACACTCGTACTTTCGCCTCGCCTTTTTGTAGGGCGTGAGTTGAAACCCACTCTTCGTCCCCACCCCTAATCCCCCCTGAGAAGGTGGGGATCCCTCTTCCAAGTTGGAAGGGTGGCCACTGAATTTTTGGAGTCTTGTTCGACTCTTATAGAAATTCTAAATAAAGACCTGAAGTGTTATCATTTTTTTCAATAAGTGTTTGAAGTGAATTTTATTTTAAATAAAGATATGGAGTGATCCATATCAGTCTTAAAGAAGAGCCTAAAATGGTTATGATTGTTTCAAATAAGGGCTTAACTTCGTGTAAATTATTCTAACCAATTAAGGATATTTTCTTCAAAATACAAACTAAAATTATATTAAATTATATTAAACTTTTTTATAAAATAAAACTTAAAAAAAAAAAGAAAAACACATGTGGCTGTTGCCCCATTGTTGGTGGGGCGACGAAGGTCGGCCGGGTCGCCAACGCTTGGGTGAGGGCTGGCAAATCTCACCAATTAGAGGGAAGGGCCACGCATGAGAGGGTGGCGATGCTCACCCATGATTTTGTATGCTTTTTGTCGACATTAACATATTATGGATAGGGTTAAATGTCCAATTGAATTGAGGAATCGTATTGGCTCCAAATGGATGACCTAAAAAACAATCCAAACACTTTTAATCGATTGACGTTCATGATCTTATGCATTTACACGTGACACTTACATATGGTAATTTGGCATCGACTTCTAAAGGTCTATCCCCTAGACCATCATCAGAGCATTTTATGTAAGCAATGAATGCGTCGGTTAAGCATTGGATGACAACGCAAATACTACGCCATAGAAATCGCGTGTTGTAATTTTCAATCATAATATGGATCGATCCATTCTTGAAAGTTTCGCTCGTTTTGTACACTTAACCTTAGATCACGTGAAATTCAAGTGAGGTCACGTCACTACACGATAATTGACCGAAGCAGAGTTTAGCTTAAATGAACATTAAAGAAAGTCTCAATGTTCTTTTGGTGATTAAAGCGGTTTAGCTTTTAATTTTGCAATTAATCCGTGATGGGGCTAAATCAAGGAAAATCAAGAAAGACAAATTTTTGAAGGTTTGTTCGTTCCATGGAAACTCAATAATTTGAATTTTTTTAATTAAAATGGATGGTTATCTCACTCAAAAAAATTAGTCAATGTTCTCTACTATAATTCACACCTAAACATCTTCGACGATTATGATCATATTTTTATTATTATTTATTTATAAGCATTATGAGTAATCATCAACATCAGTTATTATCGTTCCTGGATACAAAACGCATTATAAATTATATTTAAGTTGAGTTTCATAGGTGGCTGCAATAATTTTCCACGTAATATATATAGTGGGCAGATTCATTTAAGAAGAATTAATTGTACGTAGCTTTTTTTTTTTTTGGACGACAAATTGTACGTAGCTTTCTGGCCCAAAAAAGAAGAAATAAAAAAACAGTAACATATTTTCATTCGGACCACCATCGTCGTCAAGGCTTTCACTTCTCTCTCCATCGTGGGTGGGGAAATTGAGTACAGAGGTTGGTTTACTCCAACCATCGCCAACCCACCAACATCCTCTCTCTCTCTCTCTCTCTCTCTACCCTCGGAAATGTCGAATTACACGGTTGAGTCTTGCAAGGTCGAGTCCGCCGACCGGGTCGTCCTCCACACGCGGCTGTTCAAGCCGAGGGAGGACGCCGGGAGGGCCGACGACGGCGGCGGCGGCGGCCTGGGGGTCGTCCTGGTGCATCCCTACACGGTGCTCGGCGGGTGCCAGGCCCTGCTGAGGGGCATCGCCTCCGAGCTCGCCGGGAGGGGCCTGCCGGCGGTGACGTTCGACATGCGCGGGGCCGGGAAGTCCACCGGGCGGCCCTCGCTCACCGGGTTCGCCGAGGTCAAGGACGTGATCGCCGTCTGCAAGTGGGCCTGCGACAACCTCTCGCTCCGCAGGATCCTGCTCGTGGGTTCTTCTGCTGGTGAGGTTTCTTTGAAGGATTTGTGGTTTGATTTGGGTGATGTTATGAGGTTCTTGGGAAGTGTTTGATGGTAGCGCGGCTTGGTTTTCTTGTCTTGAGTTAGATTAGGGTGAGCTTGGATTGGTCGTCTTCTTTTTAGATGGTCTGGTTGAGTATTTCGTTTTGCAGATCTACCGAATGGGGCTTTGTGTTTCGCTGCTCTGCTTGTTAGATAGATATGTGAATCGTGTCTTTAGCCATGCCTTTTGATGTGGAAGGTGATGAATTTGTCGTGGAAACGGTAGAAATAGGGGGTTTGGAGTACTGTTTTTGCGGATGTTGCCTTGCTGATTGAGTCGTCTCTAGTCTGTCCACTGTGATCCTTTGCATTCTTGAGTTGTCTGCTTGTTTCCGATCCTTTGGCTATGATGCAAATCTTGGTTGACGAAGGTCTTCTATCACTCTATAATCTGAAAGTTGCTTTCTGGTGGTGTCGCCGGTAGCTGCTTTAATTGTGGCAAGTCTTGGTCTGATTTTCAGTCCGAGAGTGCTCACAATTTATTATTTTGAACTCATGCTTTGGAATGATGGTTTGTGCACGGCTGTCTCAGAATCTAATAGATTGCATGTGGGTACTAGCTTGTGAGTGTGAATGGGAAAGTTTACTCAATCCCTCAACTGTCCATCTTACAGCAGCTACCGCGTTGGATGACAATACCAGTGTAGTGTCCTCTCATATTAGTTTCCAGTCTTTGGACTTTGTTTTTAGTCGTTATAACAATCACATTAAGCTTCCTGCCAAACTGGCACTGCAACAGAGTTTTCTATTTCTGTGCATATACAATAGCAATGGAGGGGCAATGTTTGCACCTATGTAGATGTAAGTGTAAAAATAATGACTGGCATAATGTATTCTCATTGTGGTTAAAAACTCTATGAAGTTGCATAAAAGGATTGGGATCATTTCCATTTGTTTACTCAATTTGGGTGCCCAAACATTGTGCTACATCACCTTGAAGGAAACATTATTGGTTGAGAATGAGATGTCATTATAAGTCATATGTCATGATCTTAAAAAAGTAAATCCTTTCCCAGAGAAAGGATCCCAATGCTCTTCAAAATTAAGCATCTAATGTGCATTGCTCATTTGCTTGTGTCATGACTGCTGATGCCCCCCGCCCCTGGGGGTGGGGAAGAGTTGTTTCGTGTACTGTGCAAAGGCAGCATTGAGACTCTTTAAATGTAGATATTAGGTTTGCAAACTGTGTGCATCTGTCTTCTACCTCTTTAGCTAAGAGGAGGTTCTTTAAACTTGACATGAGCGGTTGCTTGTGACGAAGGAGAAGGCTGTGATGGTTATTCTTATGAATCATCATCTTAGCATGAGAGGTGGGACAGAAGAAGGCGGGAGAGTGCTCTATTTGCAACTCTCATTTTCCCAGCATCTAGAGAATATAGACATTGGAGGTGGAAAGTAATAATTACAGACTTTAGTATGAACAAGATGGGGATAGGAGTTAAAATTGTGAAATCTAGTACATCTGGAGGCTGATTGATCTGATTTGTCCGCTTTCAGTTCCTTTTTCCATATTGAATGACCAAGTATGGAAGTTACTGAAACTGCCACCTTATCTAAACGTTGGAAATTTCACTAAGTTGCTTGTGATTATGCAGCACTTTGTACCCTGATTTTGCTAACATATGGAGGTTTATTTCTTTTTCTAATTCTCTTACAGGGGCACCAATTGCTGGCTCAGCTGTGGATCAGATAGAACAAGTCGTGGGATATGTTAGCATAGGCTATCCTTTTGGAATGATTTCTTCAATTCTCTTTGGGCGGCACCATAAATCTATCTTGCAATCCCCAAAACCGAAGTTCTTCATTATGGGAACTCGCGATGGCTTTACGAGTGTGAAGCAGCTAGAGAACAAGCTGAGTGGAGCAGCAGGTCGAGTAGAAAAGCATCTGATTGAAGGAGCAGGGCACTTTCAAATGGAAGGCCCTGCTTTTGATGCGCAGATGGTGAGTATTATTCTTGAGTTCATTGCGTCTTTGTAATATTATTGGCTTGTTACTATGCAACAGCTGTTTATAAGGAGTAGAGGCTTGAGTGCATGCCTTCAGTTCTGGGGCCTTGTGCCCGTATGCTTGCTTGCCTTCTTGGTGGAGGATGTTGAGTCCTAGTATTGGCAATTTGGCAGCAGTACCTGTACCTAAGGTTCCCTGTTCTAATCCTGTCTCATGAAAGCAATCTGCAACAGCATGCATCCTACATACACAAGTGCGCACGTGTGCACACACAGAGATCACTTAGAACTTGGAGAATCATTGTGTAGAAATGATATAGAGTTCATTTGATTATCAAAGAAGCTGTACACAGTAACTGAGTTAGGAATCAGTTTGAGATTCAATTACAATGACAGGTCAGTAGTCAATCCTAACTCTAGTAAAGGTTACAGGCTCAGATATCGTTAGAACTGGCCGGGACTTGAAATGCAATTGCACTCTCATCGAAATATGTGATGTTGAGAAAACCACCGTCTCTCCGGTTCTCTCCATCAGATCCAGAACTTGGTCTGCTCAAAGTCTCAAACTGCCCCTCCCCTCGATTGCCTTTTTGGAAGGCTACAATCCCTTTTCATCTGTTGTAAAGATAAAAGGAAAGCACAAGGAATTGAAAATTGCACTTTGGACAATGGTGAACCGACGTATTATACCCATATAAGTTTGCTCCCCAAGGGCATCATTGAAATATTTTTATTGGTCATTCAATCCAATCTCACAAAATATTGGGAAAAAGAAGAGCCACTCTATGGATTGATGAATGAATACAATGTACAAGGAGGGAAGAAAGTGAAATTTTAAAAAGAAGGAAAAAGAGAGAAATGAAGAACTTAAAGGACCTCCGAACCTGACTGTGTATACTTTGATTCTGACAAGTTTTACAGAGCTAGCGATGTCTACAATGGCAACGCGCGATCTGTGTCTGAGTCGTCTCGGTCTAACTTCATATGCTAGGTTATTGGGTAAAAGTAATCAGTAATAATTACCACTTTCACCATCGGATGCATCTTGAAGCATGGAGATCGCACCAAGCAGGGCCTGCTCCTGCTCCTGCATTTGGACACGCATATTAGGGTAAAGGCCATGCGAGACGGAATATGATTCGACCGTAGACGGAATATGGTTCGTATCATTACCTTAAGAGCCCTCTTCGCTTCTGCAATCTCTGCCACGTCGGGCGGGCTCGCACTTAACACTTTCTCCACCTGTATCGAAGTCAACCTTAGATTAGTCAGATTAAATGGCATGACTCTTAACCAGTTAGTCTATACGAAGACAACAGCCCACCTCCTTGACTAGAGAATCTGTGTTGAGCAATTCAATGTCGCCCAAATCCTTCCGGCCTACGCCACTCTGCATTGAAGGGAGATTCTTTCGAGTCTGTCCCTTCGTCGTCCCTTTACCTTTTCCAGGTCCAGTAATAGCACCGCCTTTCGGAGTGGACTTCTTGACTCCCCGGCTGACACCAGGATGGCCCCCTCTATTAGAAATTCCATGGTCATGGCCTTCCCACCGGATGTCTGAGGGAGGTATCTACCATTAAGACAAAAAGGAAATTGTGAGAATTTCTTTGAGACAAAAGGGAAGAGTATTAATTTTTGTAATGCAGTATGTCACTATCATGATGATCTTACGGCTGGAATATGCTATGGTCTCATGACTGGTAATAACTAGGACCACGAGACGACTCTACCAGTCTCTTCCCCAACATGAGTCTCAGTATTTGAGCAGCCTATCCGTGTGCTTGCATTTTGAAGACATATTATTGAGGGTCCAAGAATGTTAGAGAACTCGCCCTATTGACCAGGTTACAGCAGGATGAGGATGAGATTTCCCACGTTAAATTCGAAAGCCACGCTGCTTTTTCTGACCATTCTGACTACTAAGTGTATGAAACATGTAAGTCTTGACTAAAATCAACCATTCACCTTTGCTGGCTACTTTCATGAAGCTAATAAGTTAGCAAGCTTTGACTATGTCTGGCTAAAAGGTTGAGACAACTTAAAGTGGCTTACCCTTCTCTAACCAATTGCTAAAACCAGCCAGTCTGGGCCCAATTTGAGTACAAGTGGCTTCGGTTAAGTCACGGTAGTCATGATTCATTGCGACACTTGTCAAGATTTTCTCTACTAAAGTTCAATTATGTAATGAGGTTGACTAGACATTCTTACCTCTCTGAGGTCAACCCATTCCCATGTTTCATTTGCTGTCTCAATATCGTAGACCAATGCATGGTGCCCCTATTAAAACACAAAAAGGAAGCTCAATGGAGGTGCATTTGCAGTGTGGTCTCATTAGCAATAAGTTACTTACCTCAACTGAGTTATAATCTGTTATGACAGCCTCATAGAAGTTGTTATCATCAGGCCATCTAGTCCAAACTTTCTTGCCTATCAGTGAATCAGAGTTTGCTCCAAAGGCCCCAGAGAAACCACGAATGGCACCTTGAGGCCTTACACCAGCACCTGCGGTAGAGTTCTGCATGGAATTTATAGATGATCCAGCGAGTAGAACATAATAAATCAAGCAAAGAGGAAAGATCCATCTGAATTCGCCATTACTTCTATATCAAATATAGAACTCACTGATTTTGGCTTCTTACTCCTGCCTCCAGGATGAGGCCCTTGTCTAAATGTTGATGGAGATGGTTGTAATGAGGGTATTGCTGGAGATGGTGCAAATGCAGACAAAGAAGCAACAGACTCTGTGGTCTTCATTTTCCTGTGAGATGCCAAAAGATTGCGACTAGGTGCAGGGTCTTGGATGTGCCTAGAAGTTCCAGGCCTGCCTGGTTGAAAACCATTTGCCTTTCTCCACTCTCTGCTCCGTGATTGATTGCAGTAGTCAAAACACAGGGCTTACTGGCAACTATATAACATAGAATCAGCAATTAGAAAATGTACATGATGTCAAGCTATCGCACCTTATCCGCCGAAGAATGTCTTCCGAATTGACCTTGGAAAGAAGCTCTCTATGTTGCTCATCTGACACTCTCAGCTCTTTCCTAAGTTCAGTAATCAAACTCTCCTTATCCTGCAAAAACACCATAAATGGAAGCTGCTTAAGATAAAGCACGGAAGACGGATCCACTGAAATAACAAGTCGAGTAAAGATACCCAAGTAATGGCGTCAGATTGAGCCTTAAAGGCTCGAAGTATCGAACAATAAGCTTCTTGCTCAATATGGTTGATCTGATTTTCCATGTTGTTGTGTATCTTAAGTAATGGCGCAGTTCCTAAAACTGCAGATCTTCCATTTCCAGCAGCGTGTCCTCTCTGATATCTGCTCCGGTGCGGAGGAGGGAGGCCATCATCTGTACCTGCAGTAGTTTAGTTGGCAAAAAATTGTCTTGAGATTTACCACATGTGACTGCATTGGTTATAATTCTTTCATTCTTCATCATTACCCAAAAAATTAAAATTTAAAATGCTTGCAAATGTATGTAAAACTAGGTACTTAAGTGATCATGGTTAAGTTCCAACAAACTCCTAACCACTGCATATTGCAGTTTTCATAAACAAAGAGAGCTACCAATCTTTACACTATAACTTGGCCAACGATCTTGAGCAAATCAGCATCATTGGTCAAGCATACAAGCAGGGGCGGCAATTTCTGACATGACAAAGGAATGCACCTTGAAGACAACGTGACACAGGAAAAAATCATAAACAAAATCCGAATATGTCATAAAATGAACACGGTAAACAATTATTTAATCCAGTTGAAAAACAAGATCATACTAGAGAAAATTTAAACTATTTAGCAATAACATGGTTTGATACAACTGATTGACAGAACCACAATGATTGGACACAATTGACAGCCCTGTGTACAACTAGATCAAACACATAGCTAGTGAAACTCCCACAAATTCAATATGTATGACAAAGAAACACGTATGTCCTGATGAGAACTTACTCCCATAAGCTTCCCCGCACATTCCAACAGCATAGTTTGAAGAGCACCAAGAGAAGCCAGAATTCTCACAACCTATCTCAATATCTAAAAGTTTTACCACCACCTTGGCAGTTTATATACCAAGGGGTGAAACCACAAAAGGGTGAAACCCGATCCTTATTAACATGGTACATCTAATCACAGTTATCACCGACTTAGAATTGGAAGCGCTGCTAAATCTTTTCAAGCCAATTCTCAGATGAAACAGCAGCAGCCCCAAACACTTTCTCAGCACCCTCAGTATCTTGAACCATCTCTCTCCACTCCCCTCAAAACTTTTGCAGGAAACAACAATCAAAACCACACAATTCTACAAGAGCTTTCATAACCAAACCAAAATTGTAGTTCTTAAACCCTTTCAAAGCCAAGTCCATAAACCCTTCCAAAACTTAATCATCCAGTTCCACGTACAACTCTGCACTAAAAGCACAAAAAAATTCATACTTTCCTGCCGAGCAAGAACCATAAAACACAACAGATTGCTTTGATTTGCCATGGAAACAAACTGCTATGACTTCACTCTCATCTCAAAATTTAACTAATTGGTTAACATAATAAATTCCAAAAACGTCATTAGACACCAACACGACCTCGAAAACAACAGAATAAGTCAAAAAAAGGAAAGTGAAAAACTCACCGCTGCTGCTATCAGGCTTATCATGATCCATCCCCGTTGCTTCAAACCAAGAAATTTCGCCAATGAAAAACCCAGAATTCGCTTCACCCCACACCTAAGCCCCACGAACCCGGAAGAACGCCTCAAGGAAAGAATCGACGAGTCTCGATCCCGAACCCGAACCAGTCATTTCTAAGTACTCATCGAATCCGCCTGAAAGAACTCAATTTGATGCATAAATACACGAAGAAACCGAAAGCAATCAACAAAATCACAACAGGGCGTACCTACAGTCGTTAGCCATGGAACTTTCCCAAGAAGAGCCGATTTGCGTGCGATTATCGCAAAATTTGTGGAGAAACACCGGCAATCCGAACAATCGAACTTCGGGATCACGAATGAAGGAAAATCGAACTCAGATGCGAAGGGAATTGGAGTTGAGAAGAAGAATTTTGAGCGAGATTACAATGAAAATTAGGGTTTGAGCAGGAGCGAGGGAGAGAAGGAGAGTCTCGAGGGGAGAACTGGGAATTTTTCGGTCCCGGACCGGCGAGAGGAGAGAACCGGTCAGAACTGGAAACCGCTCCCGACTCGGCCGGTCGAACGTCCGGTCCGACCCCGGTCTAGAAAAACCGACCACATAGACTTGCAAAAGAGCACTTCCGAGGCCGGAGAGATTTATGATTTAGATCAATGGCGCCTAAGAGAGGAAAAGACAGTCCCCTCGATACACCGAAAGAAGGGCTGTATTAGGGGTGTTATATACACGGCACAGATTTAGTTGCCGGTTTAACTTTGCCTTTTTGCAGAGATGATCTATGCCCTGATGTATCCAATGTCAATCCACAACATTAAAACTTTCGGCCTATCTTGGTAGACTATCTAGTGATGAAGAGGCTCGGATTATTTAGCTTGTATGAAACATGCTAAACGCGGGTTAGGTTACGATATATGTCAATGTCATCGTTGGATTTCCGTTAACGGAAATGTCTCCGGCTTCGTATAAGGTATTTTTACATTTTTCGGCATGTTAGGTTTTGATGCAATCATCAATTACTTACTTAACAATCGGAAACATAATATTATCTTAGCTCATCTTGGCCTATCTTAGTTGGGTAGGTTATCCAATGACGAAGATACTAAGATGGATATGTTTCGTGAAAAATGAATGATTTGAAATATATATTTTTAAAAAAATGATTGTTCTTATCGCTTGGAATAATTAGTTAATGAAAAATATTTTATTAATCGATCACAAATTATGTTTAAACATTTTGGTGAATTAGAAAAATATTTTTTGTTTGTTCTTTTTTGTAAGTGATATAAATAATTATTTTTAGTAAGATTTTTTTACATCATTTGTTTTTCCCAAAACAAACACACCATAATATCACCTTGATAATAATGCTTTCACATTTTCGAAGTAAATTTTTAATTTGATAAATAAACTAATTAGCCGTGGTATTTTGTTGCCCAGTGCTACTTCAATGCACTTTTTAAGACATGCCCCGGCTTTGACCAATTGTATGATGGTCAAGAATGAGTTTGGTTCAGAAGTACTGAGGTTCACGTTGTCATGTCTGATCTCTTTGATCTGTTGTGCTGAGTCTTTGACTGAATCCTTTTGTTGGGCTTCATATTCACATGGACTAAATTTGATAGAATCCTTTCACTTTGGCAATACATCATGCCCCGTGCATAAATTTGTCTAGAACTAAACTGACTATAGTGTAACTTTTTCACGAGAAGAAACCCGTTATTTACTAACTTGGACCATTTGTGGCTGCAAAGTGAGGAAGATGAGAAGGCCACGAGATCTTGTATATGATTGGTTTAGATAATGTCGAGAGTGGGGTATTTTGAATCTTGTGTTTCGAATTTGCATAGTGGTTGGTAGAGTTTTGCTATTCCGAGTTCCAATTGGTATGTATGAATGTTGTGAGGAGATTTAAGCTTTCACTTCGATCTACCCCGTTATACTCCAAAACCATCAAGAATGGGGATGACACGGCCGTCCTTCCAACCGAAAGATGCAGTCTCAAACCAAATCCATAGTCCACTTCCAAAAATCCACATTGACAACGCTCTTGCTTGATTAGTTGCTAAGCAAATATCTTGAAAAAGTTGGGAAATAGAGAGGTGATCAACCAAAAACTTAGTGAGTGGTGCCATCTCTTCTATAGATTTATAAATTCATGTCTTGAAAGAGATTAAAAATTTCAGTATTGTACGAGTAATTAAAGCATGTTTGTTGGATAGAAGTTTGGATTGGGCAATTACTACTTTTTGATATTTGAGAAAGATTTGAGAATGGTTTCATGAAAGGTATCGTGAAATGATATATCGCTTTGTGAATCTATTGTATGAATTGAGTTATAAAAGGTTATATGGTTGGTTTATGAAATGCAATATCATAATCCACAATGCATTTCATAAATCAACCATATAACCTTTTATAACTCAATTCATCAAATAGATTCACAATAAATTGAATTTTTGGTATTGGAGAATGGTGATTCATGCTCAATAGGGCTGTGAATTTAATGAGGTATGTATATAGGGTTTAGGATATCTTTTTGGGTTGAGCCACCGGCTTTGTAGATGGAGACCCTACCAAGGAGGAATTTTGGTTGCTTTGTCACCATGCGTTGTGTTGTGACCATAATTAGGTATTGAGCAAAAGATTGGTTGATGGATGGGCCATCAACATGCGTTTTGATATAAGATGGATCAATGGATGGACTATTGATATGATAGAGATTAATTAACGGACTTGACCATTGATATTTGAATCGTGATGATGAATTTAAATGTGTATTTCTGACTTGTAATGAATGACTCATACTTGATTTGATTTGTATATTTAAAGAATTGGATTATGAGTTTTTAGTAGTACAAAGCTCTATACTTATAGATATGCATAGTGGTTGTTCGATGTGCTTATAAGAGATATATACTACTCACTAAACTTGTGGCTGCTCGCCCCTCTATTTCCCAACTCTTCCAGGTTCTTTAGTTAACAGAGTGAGAGCATTATCAATGTGGATTTTTGGAAGTGGGAAAAAGTGGGTTGTAAAATTTAAAAAGCAGAAGGAAGGGGGGCTTGGCTAAATAGAAGCAGAGAGCTCCCTTGAGCAAAAAGAAAGAAAAGAAAGAGAAAAAAAGGAAGACGGAGGAGGAGGAGGAGGAGAAGAAGAAGAAGAAAGGGGAAGAAAGGAAACGGGATTTGGCGTGTGCACGCTGTGGATGCCTCGCCAAGCTGACTTGACTCCGTAACACAATGATTAAGCCCCTCTCCTTTGTCCAATCTAAGTATTTTTTAGGTTTAGGGCTCAAATTCGGAATTTTGGGAAAATTGAGCGGCGAAGTCCAATTTTTGAGTTGTTGAGATACATACTTTTATAGGAATAATATTTTATGGTGTTGTGAAGCTATAACATTTTACGAATTGCAATTTGAGTTTACAGTTTGCCCAAAATAAAATTTCAAAATTTCCCACCCATGATGAATAGTGCGCTACCAGTATATTGTCATTTTTCAGCTTGATTTTGGGACGGTCAAATTAGAATTTTTGTAGTATGTTTGAAGGGTTTTCCATTGACTATAAGTATGTTTTGAATGGGGTTCGGAGGAAAAAGTTTTGGCCTAATCAATTGTGTGATAATGGCTTTGGGTATGCAATTTATGAGTGCACATGAGTTTTTTTGTTAGCGTTAAGACGTAATTTAGTTGTTTTGTAGTTGAGGTAGAGTTTTATATGGGGCAAAAGAACGCTTTAAGTACCAAAACTTGGCACAAATTGATAGTTAAGTGCCAAAATTTACGAAAGTGCACCTAAGTGCCACTTTTTATGAAAAATGTGACACTTTAGTTCCATATCCGGCAAACCTCGCCGGAAATCTTACGTGGCATTTTTTATTATTAATTTTCTCACTTATATGGCTCGCCAAAAGACTGACTCAGCAAAACACACACAAAAATGACGTTGTTTTGGTATAATTTGAATTTGAATATAAAATTTAATTAAATTCAATTTAAAACAAAATAATAATAAAAATTTATAATTAAAAAAGAGTTGGAGGAGGAGGAGGAGGAAGGCAGCTGGTGTCTAAGGGTTTAGCCATCGTTGCCCCCAGCCCGGGCTCAATGGCCCCGGCCGACCCTCCCCACCCTTCGATGACATCGAGGAGGCGATGGCGGCAAGGGCCGAGCCCTCGCCGCCGGGCTGCCTTCCTCCTCCTCCTCCTCCAACTTTTTTTTTAAAAAAAATATAAATTATTATTATTATTATTATTATTATTATTATTATTATTATTATGTTTTAAATTTAATTTAATTAATTTTTATATTAATTATTTGCCATGTCAACACTAAAACGACGTCGTTTTGCACTAAACTCATTGAAAAATTGCTATGTCAGCGTTTTGGCCGGATTTTCTTGCCGTTGGCACTTAATTGATCCATTTTGTTCCGATTTTAATACTTAAGTGTCTTTTTTGTAAGTTTTGGTACTTAAGTATCATTTTGTGCCAAGTTTTGACACTCCTGGTGTGCGTGTGTCGTTTTATTTGATTTTAATATTTTTTCTCGGTTATTTGATAGGGCCGTGAGTTTGACGATACGGGTATCCTTTGTTATTTGGTCATAGGTAACGAGGTGATTGGTACTATATCTTCTTTGGTTTTGTAAAACCATATCTTGAAGTATATGTGTATATATTGGATTGAGAAGATCATTTTTATTGTATAAAAATTGGATCGAGCATTTGCTACTCTTTCATTGATTATGAATGTTTTGAAAACGTGTTATACAAAGTTTGTGGAGTAACATATATGAAAATTGCTTTGTGACTAGTTTATGGAAAAAATTATGATGATTGGAGAAATGAATAGGGAATGGCGGATGGCCTTGTTGTGAAAATTTATTTGCTTGGTTTGTGATATTAATTTCTAGATTGGATTTTTGGTATTGAAGGATGATTGTTTATGCTCAATAGGACTATAAACCCAATGAAGGGTTACGAGGTATGCATACCAAGTTTATAATATTTTTCTGGGCCAAGCCATCGGTTTTGTAGGTGGAGACCTTGTCAAGGGGAAATCTTGATCATTTTGTCACTAGGCGTTGTATTGTGATCATGGTAGAGTATTGAACAATAAATTAGTCAATGGATGGACCATTGATATATGATATTTGATAGATATTATTCAATGAACTTGACCTTTGATACTTGAGTTGTGATGGTGATTTAAATGAGTTTTTCATATTATTATAAAGCTTTGATAATAAGGAATAACTCTTATTTGATTGTATATATATTTTATATATTGAGTTTGAGATATGAAATTTAGTATTGCTTTGTATACATGCATAATGCTTACTTGATATGCTTAGAAGATATATATTACTTACTGAGCTGTAATTGCTCATTCCACTCACCCTTTAATTTTTAGGTTCCTTGGTTAGCGATGAATAAAGCGAGAGCGCCGTTGTTGGGAAACTTTTGGGAGTACTATTTTTGGGTATGGCTTAAGGAAGTGGTGTACATAGTTGTTGCTAATTGTTGAGTTGGTTGAGTTCTAGTTGTATATGTTCTTTTTGGTGGATTATAGAAACTTTAATACTGTAACCAACTTATTAATTTATTTGATATGTATATATGATTAGAGTTATATATGTTGATATCAGGTGAATAGTTATGTTTGAGGCTGCATCCTTCGTGTGGAAGGATGGCTATGTCATCTCCATTTTTGTAGTTTTGGGGTGTGACATACCCAACATCGATATGGGGGAAATGTATCGGCTGCTTTGCTAGAGCCCTTGGACGTGAACTGCTGCAGAGTAATTCTGCAGCATCCTTGTATGTGGATTGAGTGTCTTTAACTCTTTCTCTACTCCTGCAATGCCATGTTGGCGAAGCTATGAGCTTGTCCTTCCCATTATACAGACTCACCTCAACGGTCGTTCAATTTGATTTGGAGGTGATTTGCCTTTTATAGAAGTCTTTGGTGCAGACAGTTGCTCCTCCGAGAGGTTGCTCAGTTCTGCTATGCTTGATGACACCTGGTCCCACGTTTGAATCTGATTCCGGTGCTTAGAAACTTCCTCGATGCAATTGACCCCGTACTGCTCAAATCTTGGCTAAAGGTATCGGCTACTGTTGCTTCCTGATCGAACGAGTTGTCCTTCAGTTTTGTCTTCGCTGGAGCTGCGTTCTGACTGCTGATTCACCATTTCCTACCAGGCCCTTTATGGCCACCAGCACAGCTAAACAAGTCATACAATTTCTTCTGAATCCATGTTATATTCAGTTGAACTGCTTCTTCAAAACAACGATAAAGTCGAGCTTCAAATTACCGGTTTGACTTTGAGAGGGCATTCTGTTAGGTACTGGAGGCTTTATTCCTACTCAAGTCACTATTAGGACGACCTACTGGGACAGGAACCTTTTGATTGTGTTGAGAATAACGGATCCCCGAAAACCGGATTCGACACTGAATCGAACCCCTAAATCAAATGCGGAAGCGAAGCCCGGGAAAATCACGTATCACCGATACTAAAGCACACCACGGATTCGAGCGTACCTTGTTAGCCACAGATTAAACACCAATGCCGAAGATCGAGGAAGAAATTCTGATTCGATGATATCAATTCGCCTTGAAGGGAAGACGGGACGCCTTAAGTGTTTTTCTTCTTTTTCTTGGAGGGAGAGGAACGTACGTACGTTCTTATGCCAAAAGGTGTCTTCTCTCTCTCTCTCTCCTCCCTTTTATACCTTCCCCCATCCACGGGCCCTAGTCCCGTGGGCCGGGCTTTTTGGGCCCAACTTGGGCGGACGGGCCAACTCAGGCCCATCAATAAAGAAAAAATCCATCATCTCCCACTCGCACATGGTGGTCCAAAACCAACATGGGCGGACAGCCCTACTCAACTCAGCCCCATCGGAAAAAATCCATCATAGACTCTCACTTAACATGGTGGGCCGAACAGAATCCTCTTTTACTCTCTTCAACATTCATACCGGTGAATAATCCGTGCGACCAGCATATTTTGAGAGCTCGTTGCTATACATCTGTTAGGAATATATAACAACTCATAATTGGCATCACATCCTGAGTAGATTTAGTATGCAGTACCCTAGATCGATTAATCACATTTATATCTATCTTGATCTCTTTTAAACAATGATATATATATATATATATATATATATTGTATTCACAATTGTGATTATTACAAAGACAGTCATAATTGGTTAACTGGTGAATATAAAACTACAATGTGATTCTCCAAAATCGATCTTCCTTTTTTCTTCAAACTCTAAATTTCAGTTCAACTTGCTTTTCTAGAAATGTCCCATTAGATCGAATCAAACTCATGACCATTGGCAACATCCTAAGATAGCAAACACTAAATAGAAATCTTGAGAATAAGTAAGAGTCATGAGAGAACTAAAAATTGAGGAACTCTTTTCCTCAAAAGTCTCACACGACATAAAAGTTGAGATCAAACTTTTGCCACTCTTATTGGTCGTCTCATGCATACGTAGTATGAAATACGTATTACGGTATTAACTCATTTCCCATGGAGCATATGTCTACACCTTTCAATACCATACAGATGATAGTTCAGACATACCTAATGTCTAACTTGAGTTCACGTATCTACTCATTCACAAAATTCATCAGAACTCACATCTGGCATTATAGACAGATAAAGTAAAATATGTGGGGTATTTTACTTTCGGACATAGTAAGTATTATGTCCTCATCTTAACACCCAGTTAAGGCGACATACGTATTTTAAGCTTGAGCTCTCGATTATCACCTAGATAATAAGCTTAAAAACAGTCTCATCTCTATTTATCACACAAGAAATGTAGGCGATTACCCGTGTGAGTGGGCTAATCTTATATCTGTCCGACATACTTCTCAACTTAAAGTAATACATTGAGTATTAAGATGCATAAAGATCATACAAAGATTCATAGGCATTAATGATGAAAACATAAATTCATCAAATGTGAACACTTAGGGAAATTGCAATATTCAGTACATCAGCCTCTACGCAATCCTAGAGATTTCATATGGCCACAAAACACATCTCTAGGTATTGGCTTTGTCATAGGATCTGCTACCATTCTATGCGTAGTATGTACTCTAAGTTCACATCTTTTCGTGCAATCATATTTTTGACAAGATTATACTTGGTATCTATATGTTTGGTCTTGCCATGATATTTTGGATATTTAGTGTACGCTTTTGCTGCTTGGCTATCACAGTTAACCAACAATTAATCTGTAGCACTTCCAATAACACATAAATGATCAAATAATCTCTTAAGCCAAACATTTTCTTATACTGCTGCTGATAATGCCACGAACTCAGTTTCCATCATGGACAATGCTATACACTTTTGTTTCTTATTGCTCCAACATATGGTGCCATTATTCGGTAAGAAAACAAACCCAGAGGTAGATTTTCTTTCATCTAAATCTCCTCCCCAATCAACATCATAATAGCCTTAGAGTCGCAGATCATTTCTTTAATGACTCATCGTATAATCAGCAGTTCCCTTTAGATACATTAGTATTCTTTTTAACGACTTTCCAACTTGCTTGACCTGGATTAGATTGGTAATTACTCACCATTCCAACTGCAAAACATATGTCAGGTCTTGTACACATCATAGCATACATAAAGCTTTCAACAGCACTAGCATAAGGAACATGTTTCATTTGTTCCTTCTCTTGTGGAGTCCTTGGACACAGTCTATGGCTTAATCCTTCACCTTTTGCAATAGGAGTATCTATGGGTTTACAATTTTGAAATCTTAACTCCAAGAATGTATATAACATCACCCATATCTTTCATCTCAAAGTTGGAAGACAACGAATTCTTCACAGTATTAACAAACTCCATATTACTTTTGGTAATTAGTATATCATCAATATATAATGATATGATCACAAATTGATCTTTGGATCTTTTGATATATACACAATGATCCTCATCTATCATTGTAAAGTCATATGCTATTATGGCATTATGAAAAACGTATATACCATTGTCTTGACGACTGCTTAAGACCATATATCGACCCCCAAAGTTGACATACATTTTCTTCTTGGCCTTTCACTATGAAACCAGCAGATTGTTCCATATATATTTTTTCCTCTAATTCTCCATTGAGGAAAGCGGTCTTTACATCCATTTGATGTAACTCAAGATCCATACTAACCATTATTGCCAGAATAATGCGAATCGAGATAAATCACATTACAAGAGAAAATGTACATTCATAATCAATTCCTTCTTATTGATTATACCCCTTCGCCACAAGGCGAGCCTTATGCCTTTCTATCGAGCCATCAGCCTTTCGCTTTATTTTGAGAACTTACTTATTCCCAATAGCTTTGTGTCCTTTTGGAAGATCAACTAGTTCCCAGACATGGTTTGATTTCATTGACTCAATTTCCTCTTCCATTGCATGAATTCATTTTTCCTTACTAGGGCAATTCAGAGCCTCATTAATATTTCTTGGCTCATCCTCATCTTGTGGAGCAATCATAAAAGTTTCCAATTCAATGTCAAAAACGTCGACGGGGAATACTTTGGCAACTTGTTCGCCGTATGGGAGATTGTACACTTAGCACATCATTTCCCATTATGCTCCCACTAGGATTAGATAATGATGACGTCGTCTCATCATGTGGTTGCAACTGAGAATGAGTTGAATTCAATTCATCACTTCTCATATTACTCCCACTTGGATGAAGTATACTAATATCATTATCTTAATCCAAGGTTTCAAATAGAGAGTAATCTTCCCCTATTTCGCCCTTCTTAGGAAATTCATTACTAAGAATGTGACATCCCGTGATTCAAAATTCAGTTATACTCCCACTTTCATGCTCACCTAAGAACACATACCCTTTCGAGTGTTCGGAGTATCTCATGAAAATACTCTTATTTCCTTTGGGACCCAATTTCCCAAATTTGTGAGAGGACTCATGAGTATAGGCAGCACAACCCCATGACTTAAGAAAACTTAAGTCCGGTTTTCTACCTGTCTATAACTTATATGGAGTAGAAGTAACTGATTTGGAAGGCACCCGGTTAAGTATATAGGCAGCAGTTAACAACGCATCACTCCAAAAAGTGATAGGTAAGTTAGCATGTGTCATTATGGACCTAACCATTTCTAGTAGGGTTTTGTTTCTTCTCTCTGCAACACAATTTTGTTGAGGAGTATATGGAATAGACAACTGTCTTTCTATTCCTTTTTCATCACATAATTTTCTGAACTCATCAGATAAATATTCTCGACCTCGATCAGATCTCAATACTTTTATTTTCTTGTCTAATTGATTTTCTACCAAGTTCATAAATTTTTTTGAAACAACTTATACTTCAGATTTATGAGAAATCAAATAGACATATTTGAATCGAGTATGTCATCTAGAAAAGTGATGAAATAAACAACCCCATGCCTTCCTCTCACATTCATCGGACCACAGACATCAAAATGAATTAAATGCAGAGGAAATTCAGCTCTTTTACCTTTTCCAAATGGTTTCCTTGTCGTTTTCCCTTCTAGGCAATGCTTACATATGAGCAAATCGACTTTTTCAATGTTGCGCAACAAGTCCTATTTAGCTAGTCTATTCATATGTTGTTGGCCCATATGACCAAGTCTAGCATGCCACCATATTCACATCATTATCATATAAAGTAGAAGACAAGAAACAAGGGAATAACATATTGACATCACCACAGTCAACATTTAATACAATAAAACCATCCAGAAAGTGACCAAAATCATAGTAGTTTGTATCCAAATACAAATCTACACATCTATTATGGAAGTTCATATAAAAACCAAGCTTGACCAACACCAAAACAGACACTAAATTTCGATGAATCTCTGGAGCATATGGAACATCATGTAGGAACAAGGTGCGTCCACCACGCATATTCAATTGGCAGGTGCTAATCACTTTAACTTCATTTCTAGAGTTATATCTCACATAGATCCACATAGTTTCAGTTGGTATCGTCGGAATTTCATGAAGGATCCTCTATCCTTCCTTACATGGTCTGTCGTTCCTAAATCTACAGTCCCCAAAGGATTGGATTCAGCCAATAATGCAGAACTCGACACATAAGCAAAGTTCTCAAATGTGCAAGAGGTGTTTATTTTCTTTGGCTCACGACAGTCGCGAGCATAGTGACCCTTTTGTCACAATTGTAACACCTCACCCTTGACATTTTCTTCACTTGAGGACGTTTTTCTCTCTTGTGTTGGTTAACTCTTGATTTCTTGCAATAAGGACTTGATCCTTTGCATTCCCACATATTGAACGAATTAATACGCTTGCGCTTAGAGCACAAAACCCTTTCTAAGCTAGAACCAGCATTGCAAATGTCTATTTTCGACTCAAATGCTGTTAGGGGTTCCTCTACTAGCTCAAGGTGGCGCATAGCATCCTTAAGATCTTCCATAATATGATCAAAAGCTTCTAGTGCTTCTTGCTTTTCCAGCACATATTGAATCCTCATATTCAATATTTCACAATTGTTGCGGTTCATATCAGCAATTACGTTCTTAGTTGCTGAAACCATCGATCTGAACACATCGTACATATATGCACGAACAATTAATGCCTATCATTTATGCATCCACTTTTACATAGACCCATCATATTAATGAATAATTTCAAGTGAGGCTTCAGAATCAAAAAAGTCACTATGTTTCCAATCATCCTCCAAAAATCCTAACTTAAAACTATCATTAATATGATTGTCATATGCAAAATCAATTCTATGAAGCTACAAAAACTTCTAAAATTACCCACAGCTAATTATCCACAACAACCAGTAATAACAGAAAGCAACAATATCTAACATCCAATAGAATAACAATGCTTTCTCATAATACAATTATACATTACACTAAGCAATATATACAGAGTTATATCAACATGGAAAGAGATATTTACACCTATAAAACATCTCATAATTAATCTAAGAAATAATTAGGGAATGTCCCTTCTAATCTATCAGTCAAAACATCTGAGAAAACTGAAGGCACATTTGCCAACGATGGAAAAACTTTTGGAGAGCTTTCATGTTGCCACCAAGGCGCATTTACTCTGCGCCATGTGGCGCTCAATCTAAGGGTTGAAGTTTTGGCCAACTCAATCCTATAGTACTCTCTTGCAAAAGCTTCCAATAGCTCCCTATAACCCGGGACCACGTTGACCTCCCATAGCCGACCTAACACTGCTTACCATTCAGGTAGAAGAGTGTTCATCAAAGCCGGTACCTTCTCAAAATCCAGCATAAGATAACCATTCTAGATGATTTCATGTATCATCTGATTGACCCTGACCACATGTGATACTAAATCACCGTTATGCCATCGATAATTAGCTAATTCTGATATCAGCCTTTTAAACCTTGCATTTCCTTCGTCCGTTCTCGGGATTGCAGATATCCGTGTATAACGCATCATAGTTCCTGCAACAAATGCAGAACTAAAAATGGATCACTTATAATCCATAATGTACATAAAGGAAAATACATAATTTTCCAAAAATTCATGCAACAAATGCAGAATAAATAATGGATTACATATAACCCACATAGGTATAATTGAAAAAAAGAAACAAAAACCTTTTTTATTTATTTTTTTTATTTTTATTTTATTATTTTATTTTTTTTCGGGTCAACGGTCGGTCAACGGTCGGTCAACGGGTCGTCGGACCGGTTGGGCCGTCGGGCCGGGTCTCCTGAACCTCCCGCACGTGCCGCGCGTGTGCCGGGCGTCCGCGGTTCGGGTCGGGTCGGGTCGCTGGTCGGGTCGCCGGCTGGTGATCGCCCGGCCAACCGGCGTCATTGCTGACGTCATCGATGACGTCACCCTAGCGGTTACTGACCGTTGGGTGACGTCATGCTGACGTCAGCACGCGTCGGTCCGCCGACCGGCGCGTGCCTATTCGCCGGCGGCGGCGAGCATGTGCCGGTTTGCCGACCGCCGCGTGTGCCGCACGCGCTGAGCGAGCCAGCGCTTCTGGGCGCGTCGCGCCCACTCGCAGCGCCTTCTGGCCGCGAGTGTGGGCGAGTGCGGCGTCGCCCGGCAGCGCTCGACATGTCGCCAGACTCGACTCGACAACCTCTTTCACCCAGTGCTTTCATAATTTTATTTCAACTTACGAAAACTCAGAAAAGAGGACGAATAGTGCTCGGGTGTTGGGATTTCTCGCCTCGATCCGTACGGCCGAAAATTTTCACGAAAAATCAATCAAAAAACATCATAACAGGTCGGGAAAACGTGAATTAGGGCTCTGATACCAATGTTGAGAATAACGGATCCCCGAAAACCAGATTCGACACTGAATCGAACCCCTAAATCAAATGCGGAAGCGAAGCCCGGGAAAATCACGTATCACTGATCCTAAAGCACACCATGAATTCGAGCGTACTTTGTTAGTCACAGATTAAACACCAATGCCGAAAATCGAGGAGGAAATTCTGATCCGATGATATCAATTCGCCTTGAAGGGAAGACGGGACGGGACGCCTTAAGCGTTTTTCTTCTTTTTCTTGGAGGGAGAGAGGGAGAGGAACGTACGTACGTTCTTATGCCAAAAGGTGTCTTCTCTCTCTCTCTCCTTCCTTTTATACATTCCTCCATCCACGGGCCTTATTCCCGTGGGCCGGGCTTTTTGGGCCCAACTTGGGCGGACGGGCCAACTCAGGCCCATCAATAAAGAAAAAATCCATCAGATTGTGATGTTCAAGGCTAGAGAATTTCGGATTTCTCGTGGGTTGTACTAGTGTTCTTGCATACTCATATGGACAGGAAATTTTTGGCGAAAGAACATTGGATGAACCATAAAAGGTGGAGCCCAAGAAATGAATTGTTCGGTCGCTGAAGACAGGGTGATCCTGAGTGAACAATGGGAAGTTCTAGTTTTTACTGCAACATGCTCTGTCAATCAGAGCGGCAGTTGCGGCACCTGATTTAAGTTTTCGACGTCTCATGAGTTCATGCTTCATAAGAACATGCTTGTTCATTCAAAGAAAGGTGGTTGAAAGTCAGACCTCAGATCCAACAATCTCGAATCCTAGTAGGGGTAGCGGCAGAGGCTGCATGTTGTCGACGCAGAGGGAATCTTCCAATCCACATGCGCGATTGCGTTAAATCATTTTCCATTTGCATGAGGAGATCTTCTTTGGGTACATAAACTCAAACAAGTGAACGGCTGACGCAAACAATATGAACGAGTAGATCTAGTCCCGCTGCTGCTTAGGATATTGATTTGTTTTATCCTTGAAGACTGATTGAAGTTTGTGAAGGAGAGAAGCCCGTTTCAAAATGTTGACCGCCGCGAGATCTATTAGGAAAACAAGAGAAAGTATAGAACTAAGATAAAAACTTTTTCTTTATGCGAATTCCAAGGGGCTCCGTCGTGACAGACGAGCCAGCGACGTTGCACAGAACATTCTTATATGCACACTTACGCATGAATAATATCTTAATAAGAGTGCCTATCTAAAGAAGATCAAATAGCAATAACATATTCAAAGAGAAGATAATAAGAAAACAGCCGAAAGGTAATTATGATTTGATATGATACGAAATTGGGAACGCTCTGATCCGAGACTGGAACATTTAATTAATCATTAGAGACCTTGAATGTGTCTCTGCAACTGTAATGCGTGCATTCAAGAAGCTTTGAATATGGCTATGACTATGCTTAAATGCCGAATCTTAAAATACCAAAAAAATCATGAAGCATAGAAAAATGAAGTAAGCTAAACAAGGAAACAGTCTCACGTATGAGGTTGAGTTGAACCCGTACTGTGCATTACAGACGACCTAATCTTTTAATAGTTAATGGGCGATCAGTACCTCAAACCCTGTAAAGGCTGTAATTACATGATGGGCGAGAAACTAATGGCGCGTTTCCAGGAAGCTGACGCAGCAGTATTATCAAGTAAATCAGGCAAAAAACTAAAACCCAGCTAAGTCAAGCTGTGTTTTGTCAAGCTTATTAGAGGGTACACCCTTTATTTAATTGGTTTAGAAGGACAGAAATGAGGCCACTGACATGTGATAAGTGACATGAGACATGTTGCTTAAATATCCAAAGATTTCAGAGATTTCAGAGACGTTCAGGAAGATACAATACTCAATTCATAATCACATGATCAGCTGCTTCCAAGCTCCAACCAGCTAAAAGAAACACAGAGGAAGCATTAGTAAAATGAAGCATCTTTCAAGGAAAATATATCGGTAATGCTTGCTTTTGGTTTTGGCCTTCGTAGGTGAATGCTCATTGTGAAGAAGAAATTCTGAGAAGCATTCTGATTCCTGACATTATTATATGCCTCCATGACCAAACTACCATGTCCTTTTTATAGCCCAAAATGCGTTTCTTTTCACCTGCTCATCTTCTGTTGCCATTTTTTAAGCTTAAAGATGGGGTTGAGCCAAAGACCATAGCAGTGGGCTACAGTGAGGACATTTGACTAGCATCCAAAGTGTGCCAAAATGAAAATCAGTCTCTTTTAGCTGTCTAAATTCCTCACTAACGTGGCGTATCATTTCAATTTTTTTTCCCCATCTATCTCCACAGATCCTTTTTTTTTTTTTTCACGTAAATCTGAAAAATCAAGCATCTTGGCGAGAATTTACTTACATGGTATGGAATTGGACTTATACTTATTGTTTCGATTCCTAATCATCCAACTGACCGTACATGCTTGAGAATCGTTGATCTCAAATCTCCTACAGTCACGTTCCTTCATCAAATAGTCATCCCGGGCTTTTTCCTCCTTTTCTAGTTGGTGAAACGGAAGCGGACTAAGTTATTGTATTTTACAAATCACCCGGGACCAAAAATTGGATCCTGCAAAAGAATACGCCGGCTTCACATGATTTCAAAACAACTATCAATTTTTTTTTTTACCATGTCAACAGTGCAATCTTATATGTGTATATCATCAGTTAAGTGATAAAATGCAATTTGTCAAGTACCATCTTAGGTTATTAAAAAGGAAAGAGAAAGAGAAACGGAACATTTGACTGCAGTTATTGTGGGTCAGATCTATATAACACCCTTTGTCACGCTTAAGCACAAGATCAACATAGCAACCTCAGCCTCCCATCATCATTCCAAAGAAATCCTTAACCTCCATCCTTCTTCTTCAGATCAACACCCCACCATGAGATACAGCTGCAGAACCTTTGTTGCTGTGTTCTCATTGATTCTGTTGCATTGTATCGTGCTGTCACTGCTCACTCTCCATCAAGAGACACAAGCCCAATACTCAAGAGATAGAAGCTATCCAAGAAGAATGTTGGTTCCCTCAAACTCGTTCTCCGCGCACTTGAACAAGCTGAGTGAAGATGCTAAAGATCTTCAGAAATCTGTTGAAGCCAGCCTGAAGAGAGCGCCTCGGAGCAAGTCGAATCCAACCCAGAACAGATAGCTCTGGAAGATTCTGTTTTAGGCCATAGAGATCTCAACTCAGACTAAGAAAGAGAGAAATCAACTTTTTCTCTCTTTCTACATTTTTGCAATTTCTTTCTTTTTTCTTTTCCTTTTCTGGTTTTCTGATTAGGTAGGGGAACTGGATGTATAAGCATTTGCTTGACCGTATATGTTGAACATTATTTTCCTTGATTTGCTCTGTGTTTATCAAGTGATGTCTCAAAAATACATCTGTAGCATTCTTGAGGCGTCATCCTTTTTGAATATCATCCGTAGAATTGGTAACAGATTGGAGCTGATTCCCACTTTCTTGTCTTGGCCATTCGATTCAGCAGCACGTTAGCGAGCTATGTAATGAGGAATCATCCGAGATGATCCGTGCAGAATCAAAGGCAAGATAGCGAGATTATCATACAAATGCACATAATTTCAGATCTAACTGAAACTTCACATCTGACATCCATTATTCTATTTTGGCTAAAATTCACAAGTGCCCAAACACCATATTCCTGGTTAACAATATCATAAAAGTAAATGAAGCGTCTTATTCCTTCTAAGGCCCTGTTTGGTTTCCGGACATTTCACTAATTTTCTGTTTGATTCGACTTCATTTCAAAGACAGAGAGAAGCTGTATTGAGAATATAAGTCCGAAACTTTAACTGGAATCTTGATTATCTTCGAGAAAATGAGGAGGGTTTGGAAATTTTCATTATAAAAAATACGACCCTCTTTTCTTTTGATAATATATGATCATACTTCGGTATCCAGATCTCTAAACAAGTTCCTCTTGGTTCGACTGACGTCCAAGGAAGACGAACAAACTGGACCGTAAAGCGAACCTTGTTTCTAAGTCTCGGTTTTTTCCAGGCCTCCTGTGGGCTCTTACCGGACAAAGTGGTTTTGTCGATTTCATGGCTCTTTCTTTCTTTCCCAGAACAACATCGCTCTCCCGTAAAATTGTCTCACGTAAGTTTATTAGAAGTCTCAAAATTTATCACAAGTAAAAGTATAATCAAGTTTTTCTATTAATTCCGTTTAATTCAACTTACGGAAAATGCTGATGTATTTCAATTTATTATTTTCTTAAGACAAGTGTAGATAATATAGCGTTTGTCAAGTGCTACGTCAGAAAAAACTTCAAAATAATTAAAAAATTCAAACGAAATTAGAGTAAAAAGGTAAAAAGCTAAAGTTCATAAAAATAGAAAAAGAAAACAAACTCACCCACAGATTGGTCAAGCCCCCCTGGTGGCTGCCATCAGAGCCGTCTAGAAGGGTCAGTGAAGGTCACTTAGGTCTTCCTAAAGCTGGGCAACCCCTGCCAACCCCGGCAAGTAGGGGTGTCAAAAACGAACCGAAAAAAATTCAATTTTTTTTTGTTTAGTTTTCATTTGGTTCGGCTCTTATTAAAAATCGAAATTTTTGTTATTGATTCGGTTTTTATCGGTTAACCGAACCGAACCGAACCAACAAACTGATAAGAGCTTATTTTTTAGAAATAAAAAATATATACAATAGAAAAAAATGAAAAAATCAAAAATCAAAAATTGAAAACCAAAAACCGAAAAACCGAACCGAATAGAACCAAAATTTCAGTTCGGTTCATATTCAGTTCGGGTCTCATTTGATTCGGTTTGGAATTTTTTCTCAACGGTTCGGTTCGGTTGATTTTTCAAAAAAATCGAACCAAACTGTTGATACCTCTACCGGCAAGGTTGGGTGGCCCTTGGCAAGGCCTCGCTTGGGATGGGTGATTTGGGGCGAGGTCTCACCAGCCGTTGCCGGCCCCAGCTGGAGCGCAACAAATGGATCCTGTTCATCATCTTCTTTTTTTATGGCCGAGGGCATATTCATCCCAAGACTTTTCTTTCCTTTTTAATCTTTCTTTATGTTCTCTGTTCATCTTCTTCTTCCTTCCTCGCTAGTCCCGAGCCACTTTCCATGTCCAATCTCGTTCGATGCCATGAAGTCGTCGGCGAGTTCTGTACGTCGCCTACGGCCGCTCCTCCATCCAGTGCCGGTCAACAATGCCAATGGCTGTTCTTTCTCTTCTCCCGCACGGCCATCGCCGCCATCTCTCCGAGCTCTTGGTGGCCGCTTGAGCTTCAAGCTCTTGATCGTGGTCTTGCGCCAAAATGAGAACTGTAAACGTCTATGATCAAGAGTTTAGTTTAGTCGGTGGGAATGGCTCCTAAAATTTTCGAAAAGACAAAAGTAAATGCGACAGAAGCAGTTTCAATCTTTTGACTCCAGAAAAATACAAGACAACACCAAATGTTCGTTTGAGACTGCACAATTGTGGGAATATACTTGTTTGAATAATAATATTTTCCGCTTGCAGAGACCAAACCTTCAATATGTGGTGAGTAGCCTTGATTCATTCATATTCAAAAACACCAGTTTGAGTAGAAGGGCAAATTCAAAGCCGGCAAATGAGAACCACCCCGCCCGCCATGCAAGAACTAAATTTTCAAGGGTGAGAGAAAATTAATGGTTTAATTATTGGGTCAATACCGTGAAAAACCAGTTTAGGTACAAATATGACAAATTTACCAAAAACTAAAAAACCTCGTGTGACAAATTTACTTCAAACTAGTACATTTGTGATAAATTTATCATCTATTAATTTTTATTAAATTTTAATGTCAAATTACTGAGTTGAATGATATGTGACAGTTGTACTAGTTTGTGATTTTACTCTTTGTTTTTTGTGATATTAATTCATCTAACGGAAGATATATTTGTCATAAATAAATCGGTTTTGAGTTTTTTACGGTTAAACAAATTAGTTTGGGGATTATACCTTAACCTAGCATTTTGAAAATGCTGAAAGTCTAAAGCAAGTCCAGACTTACTCCTTACTAGAAAAAAAAAATAAAATTAGTTTGTGGTAAATTTGTCACAAATATATCAGTTTGAGGTTTTTAACGATCAAACAAATTAGTTTGGGACAAATTTAAAGTTGTCATAAATGTATCAATTCGGGTTTTTCGTGATCACAAATTTAGTTTGAGATAAGTCTTTCATATCAATGTAGGGTTTTTCGAAGATATTAACCCTTAATCATTTAAACAAAGGAGATATAATGATCATGAAAGAGGAGATGAACGGAAAATAAAAGAAAGAAAGAGAAAAAGTAGGAGGACGAAAACACGGCACATGCAAGATTTGACTCCTTATTTGAGACTAAATTACCTACTTTAAATCCTTATTGAGATAAGTCCACTTTAAATCTTTTTTTGAGAAGATGGTCTCACTTTATACCTTTATTTAAGATTTTCCCATTATTAATTTTCCAATGCAAAATGGCGGCTGAACAGATGCAATTCTGCTCGCTTACGGATTTCAGAGAGGTACCAGGAGAATTTTATGTAGTCCTTCGTTTGCTTTATTTTGTGATGGTTCTAGAAGACCAAAATAATTTGAACTGGTCCTCTGTTTGAATTTTCATCGGTGGGGCATCATTTTGTACAATCTAAAGAGGATAAAAGCAAGTAAAAAAGAACCCACGAACTGGTCAACCATTGACTTTGCACGCTTGGAACTCAAGATCCCAAGGGTCTATTTATTAACTTATTCAATAGTGATTAATTTTATTCTTTTGTTTCTCGGAACAAAAATCTTTTTGATTAATTTTTTACTCTTGAGAATAAATTTGTTCTCAAGAATAGATTTAAAATAGAATCAATAATTCAAAAAAAAAGTTATTTCTTTGTTCCCAAGAATAATTCTAGAATCAAGCTCAACCTATTTTTCTTTTTCTTTTTTTTTTCTTTCTTTTCTTCTTCTTCATAGTCGGTCATCGGCCACTATCAGCTGTCGTTGCCATCAGTGATTGGCTGGGCGAGGTTCAACGATCTTACTGGAGGCTCGCCTGGCCATTGTGAGGCTCGACCTCGCCTAGGCGGCGTGAGGTCAGCCTGAGGCTGGGCATCGCTATTATTAGAGCTCAACTTGGCTTGGCAAGGCTCTAGTAAGCTCATTAAACCTCGCCTAGCTAGTTGCCGGGCACCACTTGTGGCCTGCGACTAGCCATAAAGAAGAAGGAAGAAGAAGATAAAAAAAAAAATAAAAAAAAAAAAAAAAAAGAATAAGAAACATATGATAAAAATATTAAAAATTAAAAAAACAAATTTTTTTAAAAAGTCCTATCAAAATTTCAAAATTTTAGATAATTACCAAACGTGTTCAAACTTTCGAAATTATTTTGTTAAAATATCATTTTTGAGCGAAAATTATTTTCAAAAATAGAATGATCGCCAAAATGCACGTAACTTATCCCTTAGATAACTTCAACGTTAAGGAAGTGAATCGAAATGGCACAAAATCCTAAAGCGATAAGAGAACTTGAATTGCAATTTTTTTGAGATAGCCAATACCCCCAACAGTGGCATCTTGTTCAACTCCTTTGACTTTGAAGCGGTTTCAACTATGCATCCTGAGCTGAGTGGACAACGTCTGCAGAATGGCAAAAGTAAGTTTGAAACGTTCAAAATAATGTACGAATGCATGAAACTCTCGGCTTCGTTTTCATTTTTAAGGATGCAGAGTATTTTTTAAGCTTTTGCTGCTGGAAGAAAGTGGAAGGAAACGACGGAAAGAACGCGTTTTTGCGTATTTCAGTTGGACTTTTACCAGCATTCTTTTGTCCTGGTTCACTCCCTTCCTCATGTATAAACCTGCCAATTCATCGTTTCGTTATTCAACCTGAAAGCAACAGACCAACAATGGCTTCTCCTGCTTCTATTAGCCATCTGCTCCTGCTGTTCCTTCTTCTTCTTCTTCTGCCATATCTTGCCATTTCACAGTCCAATATAACCCCGGGCAAGTCTCTGGTTGCGGGGGATAAGGAGTCTCCTCCGTGGCTCTCTCCTTCCGGAGATTTCGCCTTGGGGTTCAGCCAACCCGACGATGAGAGCGACAGCTTCGTAGTCTCCATATGGTATGACAAGATTCCTGAGAAAACCATAGTCTGGTGTGCCAGTGATACTAGCAAAAAACCTGTCATCGCACCCCGAGGATCAAAACTGGTGGTAACTACTGATCGCGGGCTCGTTCTGAATGATACAGGAGGCGAAATTCCATGGAAGTCCGATCCCATAGTTAGTGCGGTCGCTTATGGATACTTGAACGATACTGGAAATTTTGTTCTCATGAACAGCGACTCTGAGACTCTTTGGGAGAGCTTCCACAACCCCACCGACACCATCCTGCCTGAACAGATCTTATCGAATAATGGGATTCTGTCTTCAAGACAATCGGCGACCAAATTCTCTCAGGGAAGGTTTCAGCTCCGTTTGCAGGATGGGAACCTCCTGCTTACGACAATAAACTTGCCTTCCAGTCACGCCAATGATCCATACTTCACGTTCCCTGCTCCTTCGCCTTCTGTTTCTGTTACCGGGATTAGTTTTAATGACTCGGGCTTCTTGAATTACCTTCATGAAAACGGCCAAACGTTGCCTCTCAAGACAGTTTCGGGGGGATTGCCCAGGGACAACTATTTGAGAGCCACTATGGAGTCAGACGGTGTCTTCATCCAGTACTCTCGCCCCAAGAATGGGGGAAATTGGACGGTTGACTGGCAGGTACCGGAAAATATATGCAAAAATGATCAGGAAATAGGGAGTGGCATTTGTGGTTTCAACAGGATATGCAGGCTCGACGTGAATGGCAGGCCAGTCTGCGAGTGCCCTCCGGGATTTTCTGTGCTTGACGAGAAAGATGAGTATGGAGGCTGTGTACAAAATTATTCACAAAGATGTGGAGAAGCGCAGAGTTCAGGACCGGATGTGTTTGTACTTGAAGAAATTACTAGTATTGATTGGCCAACTTCTGATTACAATCTCTTGCAACCTTTCACAGAGGCCGAGTGTAAAGACTCCTGCCTCCGCGACTGCATGTGTGCTGTCGCCATCTTTAGAGATAATGACATGTGTTGGAAGAAGAAGCTGCCTCTCTCCAATGGCAGGATCGACAAAAACCTCAATGCAAAGGCCTTCATCAAGAGAAGAAAGGATGGCTTTCCTCCTCAGACCCCTAATCCTCCAGGACCAAATGATGATAAGAAGGATATTTTGATTCTTGCCGGGTCAGTTCTTTTAGGCAGCTCAGTGTTTGTCAACTTCATACTGATTGCTGCATCATGCCTCGGTTTTTTCATTATATACCAAAACAACCTAAAGAAGTTCTTCAAAGATGAAAGTGGCATGGACATAAATATACGCAGCTTCACGTACAAAGAGCTTGAAGACGCCACGGGTGGCTTCAAGGAGGAACTTGGGAGGGGGTCGTTTGGCATAGTTTACAAAGGGGTTATTGCAATTGGAGACTCCAAAAATGTTGTAGCAGTTAAGAAGTTGGATAGGTCTTTCCAGGAGAGTGAGAAGGAATTCAAAACTGAAGTTATAGTGATTGGACAAACCCATCACAAGAATCTGGTTAGGTTGATCGGGTACTGCAACGAAGGGCAAAATCGCTTGCTGGTTTACGAGTTCTTGAGCAATGGATCGTTAGCGAGCTTCCTGTTTGAGGATCTGAAACCCAGTTGGGAACAGAGGGCCCAAATTGCCTTGGGAATCGGAAGAGCACTCCTTTACTTGCATGAAGAATGCAAAACCCAGATCATCCATTGCGACATAAAGCCTCAAAACATCCTTCTCGACGAATATTACAATGCCAGGATTTCAGATTTCGGACTAGCCAAGCTCTTGATCAGCCAAACCCACACTCATACTGCAATAAGGGGAACGAGAGGATATGTTGCGCCCGAATGGTTCCGGAACATGCCAATCACTGTGAAGGTCGACGTGTACAGTTTCGGTGTCCTGCTGCTAGAGACCATTTGCTGTAGGAGAAGCATTGACATCGAAGCCGGCAATGAAGAGAGAGTGATCTTAGCTGATTGGGCTTATGACTGCTATGGAGAAGGCACGCTAGAAGCACTTGTTGAAAAAGACGAGGCAGCCCTGAATGACATGAAGAAGCTCGAGAGATTTGTGAGGGTTGCCATCTGGTGCATCCAGGAAGATCCAGCCTTGAGACCAACCATGAAGAAGGTTATGCTAATGCTTGAAGGGATAATTCAGGTGTCTGCCCCACCGTCCCCCTTCGCATTTAGTACCATAAGTACAGTGTAAACTCAGAGACGTTCTAGCATTTCCGTAGAGCCATCTCAGCCCTCGTGTTTGTGGTACATAGGTTATCATATTTAGTAGATAATTTCTTGCGAAAAAGTCCTGGCATCGTGAACCAATCTAGGATGATTCTAAGGAAGAAAAATATGCAGCGAAGAGAAGCCATCAAGCAAAGGCAGTAGCCTTGTTGATAGAAGGAAACCACCTTACTCCCGTTGAAGGGAAGAACTTCATCAGCTCTGTTCTTCTGTTTTTTTTTTTTGGTACTGATCAGCTCTGCTTTACTATCCGGTCTTCTTTGTGCTCACCTTAGCCAAATGATTTGAACTTAATATCGTCTTTTGTGATGTCTTCTGACTTCAATGAGAAGACATCTGATGTACTCTTTCCAAATAAATGGAACACGGTTGCAAATTACATTTCCTAAGCAGCATCGCTTTGTATTCTAGTTTTCACCTTTTCTTCTTACTTCTTGGAATAAGCATAAGATGATTTTTGCACAAAGCCCATTTCTTGATAATTGAATGCCTGATCCTGATGCTGTCGGATGGATGGATAAGCAAAATGGGATGTAGAAGTGCCATGGAGAGACATAAATCAATCTGCGCCATCTAAGTAATGTTTGAACCTTGAGAAGGGTTCTCTCAGAATGATAATCTCTGCCTTGTCCAATATTAACATCTCAAACCCATAGAGTTGACTCTCAATGTATAACCACAAAACATCGATCCACTAGTGGTCTCACTTGGCCAAGCCTTTGCAGGGTTAGCTTCATCTTGGATAGCTCATTTTCTGGTCAGAACCTCAGGTAGAAGGATAAGGTTACGTGACTGGTGAGTCTCTAGAACTATTGAGGTCGATAAGTTTAGACTTCAGTACAGTGAAATAACAGCGAGCTTATCCTAATCATAAAAGATGTAACAATAACCGCATTTTCTGCTGGACAGTTCTTTTGAAGTTCAGATACTGAGAGACCCCCGCTATGAAAACAATATATATATATCATCTTTGTCAGTGAACAAGAACAATCAGAGGACATGCTCTTCGCACGGCTGCTTGTAGACCATGGTTCTATTTGCCATCTTTTCCTGTCATGACCTGACAACTCTGTTATCTGATCATATAACTGTTTCATGGAATCAAGACTTGCATCCTGTTGTGCTCATCATGGGAGACTTTCAGAGTAGAAGAGACTACAAACAGCTGCATGGGTGATGCATTCACAAAGTGAGTACATACTTAATAAACGATGGAGGCATGGACATCCAAAGCGGCATAGACTGGCAAAGTTCATCAGTGGATTTGGTTCAACTAGCTTGGTAAGCTCTAGAACAAGGAGCGATCGCTACGACAGAGAACGTAAAGTCACCTTCCCTGAATGGCGGGAGACTGAAAATAAACTAGAAGATTCAGTCTAGAACAGAGCTTATTGACATTACGATGGTGAAAAACTCTAGTCTTGCATCTTACGTTTATATTGTACCATGGGATGGATATCTTCGTTATCAATGAGGGGAAAATTTAATAATTTTCTGTTGCCATAAAAATATTCTGAAGTTGGCTGCCGTTTGTTTATAGTAAACTCAAGTAGAAGTTTCAAACTCGGGTGACGAATAAACGAGTCTTTTGCAAGCCTTCTCTTTGACGAAGCTTGCTAAACCTTTTACGAGGACTGGACAAAGTCCATGGGAAAAACACTAATCTATATAGCGTGCAGATGGGAACTCCATCTAAGGTGAGAGAGACTTTCCATCGAAGGCAAAAGGAAAAGGACAAAAGAATAGTCGCCTCCCCTGCAATTATATATTTTGATGACTCACCCTGAAAATCTTGTTTCTTCCTTAAGTAGCTTAAGAACCAGAAGTTCATCTATCATGGCTTCCATAGTACTTGCGATCCTTCCTCTTCTCCTTCCATTTCCACTTTCCACCAAAGCTCAGACGTACAGCAACCAAACCTTGGGATCCTCATTAACAACAAATGATCAGAACTCCTGGTTATCACCTTCAGGTGAAAATTCGCTTTCGGATTCCAGAAAATTGGAACCACAGATTATTTGTTAGTTTATGGTTGAAAAATATAGACGAGAAAACTATAATCTGGTCCGCAAATGGCGACAATTTTGCAGCTGAAGGCCCCAAAGTCCAGCTGACTGCTGACGGCCGCCTAGTCCTCACCGATCCAAAAGGAGTTATGGGCTTCTAGCTCAACTGGTACAGGCGTTGCATATGCAGCCGTGCTTGACACGGGGAACTTCATTGTAGCGGACAGGATCGCGCCAACTTGAGGGAGACGTTCAGCCAACCGACCAATACAATACTGCCGCCACAAACGATAAATCAAGGGAGTAAGGTTAATGCTCGCTATTCGGCAACAAATTCTTCACTGGGAGGTTCCACTTCATACTACAAGCCGATGGAAATCTTGTGTTCAATCCCACTCCTACTCCACTGCTCTGCTCAGATGTAGACTGAAATACATGGGCCCATCAAGCCCAGGCCCATGTCTTTAATAGACAAACTCAACCCATCTTCATTGATTATTCTCCCCTTATCTCACGTGAAGTCAAGGCAGGGGACAAAAGAAGCAAAAGAAGAAAAACGACAGGCTTGACCGTGAAGAAGGAAAAAGGAGAAGAGAAAAGAAGGAAAATTTTCATGTGTAGCCGATCCGACCAGCTTAATTAGCCGAATCAATTATGAAGCGCAACACCTGGTAAGTATTCATGTTGATTATTCATTCAATCGAAGTAATTTTGGAAGTTAGAGTACAAATATGGAGTTATGTAAATTTTGAACTACGAGATTCAATTAAGGAGTCTTTGAAGTATGGTTTATGGAGCAGTGGGGTTTGACGAAACTCGATTTCAAAGTATGGTTTGTTTGAAATGAAATTCCAAAATTTTGCGTGTGAGTTAGGCATAATAGCAAAAGAAAAATATACATCATAAATAAGCTTCTTCGTAGCGCTTAAGAGTCGATATGTCGATGGTTGAATGTGGTTTAGTCAAGTCATTCGTTAGAGTTGTGTATTACTCAGTTTTTAATATCATTTTTCGATTATTTGATAGGAATGTGAGTACATCGGCTTGAGTAATCACTGTAGATTGGTTTTCAACTCTTCTTAGGTGAGTGATATTATTTCTTCTTTGAAATTCATGTTTGAAAAATGAAATGGATTAGTTATATATGAGTTAAGAATATGCATATTTCATGCATAAATTGGATCGAGCATTTACTATCATTTGCGTATTAGATGTAGAAATGTGATCTTTTGATTGTAGTCTAAACTAATTGCCTGCAAATGGGTTTGCGAAACCTTTTGGGAAAGAATCACATGAAGTTTTTTTATTTTAAAAATGGTTTATGAATTGTTAAATACTGATTTGCGAACTGGTTTACGAAGTGGAACTTGAAATAGTTTGGGAAACGTGCGATATATAAAATGTGATTTAATAGAAATTAATAACGGTCTTGACCATTTGTATTTGAATTGTGATGGTGAAAAGTTGTGAACTGGGTTATTAAACCTAAGTTGTGAGATAGTTTCTAATTTTGGAGATTGAGGTTGTAGATTATGCTTAGTCTAAGATATCGTTATGGACTAAGTCATTTGCTTATATTAGGTGAAGACCTAACAAAAGGAGGAATCTTAGTCGCCTTATCATGGGACGTTATTTGTGATCACGGCTAGATACTTAAGCATAAGTTTAGTTGATGGAATGGACCATCGACGTGCGTTTTGATGAGATTGATCAATGGACCGGACCGTTGATTATTTATTTTGATATTAATGATGAAATTGGTATTTCTGCTATTAGTATAGTTATTTTGAAATAATATATAACTCATTTTGACTTTGCAAGTTTGATATTTTTTGGTTTTGGTGTAAAAGAGTTGTGATTTGGTTTTGTAAATGTGCATAGTGATTGTTCGATTCGCTGAAAGAAATTTATCACTCACTAGGCTATGGTAGACACTCCTTCTTGCTTATCATGTTTTTTCAAGTCTCTTAGTTAGTGGTGGCTAGAGTGAGAGCGTTATCACAAAAACTATTGGGAGCAAGATATTTGGGATATAGTATGAGGTTGTGTTTTTTGAGAAAGGACAGCCATGTTACGCCCTATCCATATAGATTTTGGGGTGTGACACATATTAATCCTCCAATAGTGAAGGTAGCGACTTTCAATTGTTATTCAATCAAAGTGGTTAGGTTTGTGTCCAAGCAAGGAATGGAACACTACTTATTTTCCTTGCGTTAGGCATGCTCCCAACCAATGCATTTTACCAAAGAGCAATTCTTGAATATGATGGTGTCTTTAGGCAATATATCCACCTAAAAACAGCAAATTCAATTTTTAGTTGGCTAATGGGCTAGTCAATGGTCTCTTCCCTTGTTCCTCTAAACATATGCGTGAGCATCTTGCGAGATATTAGTATTGGAGCTTGTGGCTTCAACAACTACTATATTCTCAAAGATAGCTAGAGATTGTGCTGTCAGTGTCCACCGGGATATGCTTTGTAAGATCCACCAAACGAGATGAATAGATGTAGACATGACTTTGTTTCATAGGGTTGTGAAGGAAGTAAGTATGAAATCGACATATTCACTATGCATGACATGCCAAACATAAACTGGCCACTTTCTAATGATAAACATAATCAACCACAAACTGAGGATTGGTGTAGATAGGATTTCTTGGTTGATTGTTTATGCATGGTAGTTATTTTTAGAGATGAGAATTTGCTGGCAAATAAGATTCCACTTTCAAATGGTAAGATGGATCTCATTGTGACCATGAAAGCTCTAATTAAGGTCAAAATAAATAATTCATGCAGAATCAAAGGTAGAATAGCGAGAATTTCTTATAAATGCACATAATAGTAGATCTAATTGGAACTTCACACATCGTGCCTAGGTTGAAGGTGCAACAACCCCTAATTCTTATGTGTGACCATTGGGTCCAGCTTGTTGGTAACTTTGGTTTTTCATACTATTTATTAGTAGCACTCGGTGGGAGCCCGATACCTTCACCCAAAGTGATTGACAAGAAGGGCCCAAAGTCTGAATTTGTTAATATATTCAGTTGAACCCACATTTACTCAAAAACTTAAGTTTATGAGTTATAGACCAACTAAAATATATTAATTGCTCCAAACCACACTACTTATCTAATATGAGATTCTCTAATGCAACTCACACGTGCATCTTGTAATATATGGGTTTTGACTAATTCAAAGGTGGAAAAGCACAAGAAAAAAGGGTGTCGAAAAGTCAACAAGAGAGAATAGTGGATTTGGTTCTTTTTAATAGTTGAGAGCGGCGCATGAGGAGAGAAAATGAGAGAAAGAAACAGATTAAGGAAGAAGAGGGTTTTGCGCTTGTGGGAACCTCATCAAGCCGAATCGACTTCGTATTGCAATGCTTGGTAAGTATATGTGTCCCTATTTGTCCAATCATGGAAGTTTTCAGGATTAGGGTTTGAGTTTAGTGAAAATCAAGTCATGAAATCCAATTCTTAACTTGTGGAGCTTTGGGATTTCTTAGAAATGGTGCTTTATGGGGTCGTGGAGTTGTAGGGTTTGTCAAGAGTCACTTTTAGCAACGGTTTTGTCAGATCGCAATTCTAGGGTTTTATGTTTGAGTTTTGCATTGTGTTAGATTTGATAATTACTTTGAGTGTATGATTTGTTGGTGTGTAGGAGTCATTTTGCTAGCTTTTACATTTAGTTTAGTCGATTGGTTATTGAGATAGCATTTCACTCGATTTTGACGTTATTTCTCACTTATTTGATATGATTACGAGTTCAACGATTCAAATAATGATTGTTATTTGATTGTAGGCGTTCCGTAGTGAGTGGTGTTATCTATCCTATGAATTCCTAGACTGATGTCTTGAAAGCAATAAAAATTTTAATATATTATGAGTTATGAATAAGCATGTTTATTCTATAAAAATCTGGATTGGGTATGATTATTTGAGAATGATTTAAGAAATGTGTTATGAAAGGTGTCGTGAAAGTTTAAATGTGAGTATTACGTTGAGAACTAACTTATGAAATAGGTTCTTTGATGATTTGGAAAACGTTTAATGAGAAAGATATTTCGAAATGTTACGATTTATGAAATGAATTCTGAAATGATGTGAAAAATGTATTGCGAAATATATATTGTTTGATGAACATAGTAGATGACATATTTTAGATTTGTGAAACCTTTTTTTTGAAAGAACTATGTTGACTTTGAGTATGGTTTCGGAAATATGATTTGATTAGGTTTGTGAAATTGATTCATAATATGGCTTCTGAATTTGTATCATGGAAAGAATCGATTTGTGAAAGGCTTTGTTATGGTTTATGAAACTAATGGTGATATGGATTGGTGAAGGACTGAGTGCTACACAATAATATAACTTTGTGACAATCATCTCTAGGATCTTATAGTTGAGAACTAAGTGTTACACGATAATGTAATTTCATAGGAGCCACTTCTAGAATCTTGTATTTTGGATATGTGTTGGTTAATGATTAAGTCTACATGATAATATAATTTCATGAGAACCATCTCTAGGGCTTTGTTGTTGATGACTTAAGAAGCACGGACACTCTCCGGGACCCTTCGTGTCGTGTCCGACACGTTCCGACACGTGGTCAATTGCCTTCGACACGCGACTCCGACACGCACGGGTTATTTTTATAAATTTCCAAAACTTCTAGGGTCTAAATATAAATATATGAAAATAAATAAAAAATAAATAAAATAATAAAAGCTAAAACTTTAGTCGCACGCACGAGTTCTGAACTCTTCTCTTCACTCTTCAGTTGCACGCGCTTGAGTACTCTGGTTCTCTTCTTTTGCCATGAGTGTTGCCGATATTGCTTTGTTGGCTGCGTGGCCCATCCCACCAGTCGCCAACTTGCCGTAACCCCCTGCGCCTCAGCCCCACTTGTCGCCATAGTCGCCTCCGACCCTGCCTTCATCTCTCGCAAGCATCGAGCCGTCGCCTCTACCTCTCACAGGCGTTGCCACCTTGCTCTTCTTCATCTTGCGATTTCATCTTTTTGCTCATCTCAGGTTAGCATCTTGGATTTCTTTATAATGTGATTTGGGATTTTTCGGCAAACCCTAGAGTTAGTTCGGGGAAAGGAGGATTAGTGAATGTTTTGTTAGATACTTCTCAACTTGAAAGTTCCAAAATTGAATGAAACAAATGGAGCTCATTGTTGCTATGCTTGTTGATGTCGAAAAATTGGAGCTCCAGTTCTTTCATAGCGAGACGTTATGTAACGTTGTGCTTTATCGAGAATCGGCTTGCCTGAGACTTGAGTCCCCCACCCAAAAAAATAAATAAATAAATAAATTGGACCTTTCTATCCCGTTTTGCACCCTCGATCATTGGGCTTTATGTTACCATGTATTTCGTTTGAAAAATTTGGACCTTCCCATCCCATTATGCACCCTTGTCGTGTTGTGTTCGTCTGGATGACTCTGTGAATCGCGATCGTGGAACTGAGGGTGCAATTATTGGCCTTTTGGAATAGATGGGCTTGGTTGTTGACTTCTACTGCTAGTGCTAGTTGGGGATGTAGCAAATTGGGTTTCTCTGTTGTCCATCGGACCGACTGAGCTGAAGTTCGATTGGTGCTATCGCATTTTCGAGTCAGGTTCTTGTGATGGTGCACTGGGTTTTGCTGTAGATGTTTTTGAGCCTGAATGAGTAGAGTTTGGTAGTCTGTAGCCATCTTCGTCTTCTATAAAAAGATTTTGATCCCAAAACGTGCAGAAGATTTGGTTTTTATTTATAGCAATTTTTGTCTTTTGTCAAGAAAAAGCCCACAATACGCAAAATGAGAGATTAAGATGTGGGATATTGATGGAGATGCATTTGACTCGTTTGAAGATGTTGGGGTGTTTGAAGTTGCAAATTTTTCACTAGATGAGCCGGAGATTGAGGTTTTTTTTTTTTTTTTTTTTTTTTTTTTTTTTTTTTTTTTTTTTTTTTTTTTTTCAGAAGAAGCGAATAACGTGGATGAATGACTTTTTGTTATATTACTTGATGGAATGTTGATTGTTTTTTCGCTTATTGTTAAATTTTAAATTTAATAGTGGAATGTGGATTACTTGTTTTTTCCTTCAAGTTTTATGAATTATTACAATGAAATATAGTTGAATTTGTCAAATTAAAAGAATGAATGATATTAACAAATGTATGATTGATGTTTTTAAGATAGATTAATTCTAGGCTCTTTTTATTATTACTATTTAGTTATGTATGCATTTATATATAAAAATATTTATTTAATATTTAATGTGTCAGAACGTGTCGGAATTCTCTACTTTTTGAGAAATGACGTGTCGGTATGTCGTGTCGTATCACGTGTCGCGTGTCCGTGTCGTTGTTACATAGTTGAGGACTAAGTGGTACATAATAAGTAATTTGGAGTCATCTCTAAAGCCTTAGACTATTGATATATGTTGGTTAAGAGTTAAGTGTTGCAAAGTGATGCGATTATGTAGGAGTCATCTTTAGGGCTTTAAGATAAAAGTGGTGTTGAAATATGTTTTTGGTTTTATAAAACCCATGCCTTAAAGTATATATCTTGAATTGAAAAGAACATTATTGTTGCCTAAAGTGAGACCGAGTATTAACTACCTTTCGATTATTTGAGAACGGTTTAAGAAACATATTATGAAATGTGTTGTGACAATTTACGCATATGTATTGCTTTGTGAAAGGGTTTATATATGATTTGAGAAATTGTTGATAAATGATGAATGGCTATGTTGCGAAATGTTACTTGCTTGGATTATGAGATTGATTTCTAGATTGGATTTCTAGTATTGGAGAATGATTGTTTATGCTTAATATAGCTGTAAACTCAGTAAGGGGTTCGTGGATATGCACATTGGTTTAAGATATCATTCTAGGCCGAGTGATTGGCCTTGTAGATGGAGAGTTTGCCAAGAGGGGATCTTGGTCGCCTTGTTACTAGGTGGTGCTATGATTATAATTTGATACCGAGTAAAAGATTAGTTCATAGATGGACCATTGATGACATGTGTTTTAATATAAGATTGATCAATAGAATAGATCATTGGTGGGCGAATTTAACAAGATTAACCAATGTACTTGACCTTTTATATATGAATTGTGTAAAGCTTGTTGTAATAAAACAACTTATATATGATTCGATACATACTACTTATTAAGTTGTGGTTACTCACCCCTCTCTTTTCTAATGTTTTCCAGTTCCTCAGTTAGTGGTCATTAGACTGAGAACATTATCGTGGGAACTTTTGAGAGTTGGATTTGTTAGTTTGAGGCGGTGTTTTTCAGCAAGAATGACGGTCGTGTCATCCCTTTTTTTTGGTAGGATTCGGAGTGTGACACATCCTAACATAAACACCATATTCCTCGTTAAAAAAAATCACACAAGAAGGCCCCATTTGATTTCTGGATATTTCTCAAATTTTCTATTTGCTTTGACATCATTTCGAAAATAGTGAAAAGCTGTTTTCAATATTCAAGTTAAAACTTTAAATGGAATCTTGATTATCTTCATGAAAATGAGGAGAGTTTGGAAATTTTCATTAGAAAAATATGACCCTCTTATCTTTTGATTATATATGATCATACTTTAGTAGCCAAATCTCTAAACATGTTCCTTCTAGTTAGTCTTACCTAGATCTCCAAATAGGTTCCTCCTATTTCGACTGATGTCCAAGGAAGACAGGCAAATCGGACTGTCACGTGAACCCCGTGCAAGTCAAGTTTCCAAGTCTTGGTTTTTAGTAACAAGAGCAAGGTTGAGCCGGTTCATTTTGGGGGCTGGTCTAAATGGCCTATGGGCTCTTAACTGGACAAAGTGATTTTGCCAATGATCATGTCTCTCTCTGTCTTTCCCAAAATGACGTCACTTTCCCATCGAATTATCTATAAGCTCATTACCGATTATTAAATTTTCCAATCCACAATCAATGAGTGTGACAAATGTGTGTACACTAAATCCACAACAGTTGGATATGTACTTATTTGTCTATATGTTGATGACTTATTAATTCTTGGAGATAACATTGAAGTCATCAAAATCACCAAGAACATTCTCAAGAAGAATTTTGAGATGAAAGATTTAGGTGTAGCAGATGTTATACTCGGCGTCAAAATTCTAAGGAATTATGATGGCTTAGGTTTAACACAATCGTATTACATTGAAAAGGTATTTGAGAGATTTAAAGAATTCGGCTTTAAAGATGTAAACAATTCTTTTCTTCCACACCTAACTTTAAGAAAAAATACTGGAAATAGTGTTAAACAGCTGGAATACTCTCAAGTAATCGGCAGCATCATGTATATCACGAATTGCACTAGACCTAATATTGCATACTCAATAAGCAAACTGAGTAGATATATCAGTAACCTAGGTCACGAGCATTGGAATGCTTTGATGAGAGTATTAGGATATTTAAGAAGGACAAAAGACTATGTTCTACAATATGGCAAATATCCAACTGTTTTGGAAGGTTATTGTGATGCCAACTGGATTTCAGATTATGATGAATCGAAATCGACTAGCGGATATGTGTTCACACTAGGAGGTGCTGCAGTGTCAAGGAAATCCTCTAAACAAACTCAAATAATGCGCTCTATGATGGAATCGGAGTTTGTTGCTTTGGATAAAGCTGTTGAAGAAGCAAAATGGCTTCGACATTTTTTAGAAGATGTTCCAATATGTCCAAAACCTATGCCTGCAATTTGCATACACTGTGATAATCAAGCGGCAACTGCAAGGGCGCATAATGTGATTTATAATAGTAAGTCTAGACATATTCGTCATGGACATAATACCATAAGGCAGTTGCTCTCAAATGGAATCATTTCTTTAGACTTTGTAAAGTTAAAGGATAATATTGTGGATCCGTTGACAAAATGTTTGTCAAAAGAGCAGATAAACTGCGCATCGAGGGGAATGGGTTTAAGAGCCTTAACCCAATAAAGAGATTCCAGGGTGGAAACCTAACCTATGCGATTGGAGATCCCATGGTCTAGGTTCAATAGGACAACGCAAATTTTGGAAACTCTAATGTAAGCACTGTCTCCCATTCCTATAATGCAACAGTGCTTTCCTACATCGTTATTAAGAGTACACTATGCGTTTAATGATTCCTATAACTTGAAATGTAACATCCAAGTAAAATATAGTAGGATATCTTTAATAGGAATGCACCTATATGCGTGAAGCTGGCCGACTTTATGAAAAACTTTAAAGGCTAGATTTTTTAAAGCACGCATGAATCCCGAGAGGTTCAGGGCCGAAAGAACCAATCTTGAATTGGAAATACTCTGTGTGAGGTTTATTGTCTAGGCTTACACAAACAACTGGCGATTCAAGGCTTAGTCCATCGACTAGTTAAGTAAGTCCAATAGGCTTTCACTAAAGAAGGTTCAAGGCGAAAGCTACCTATCTTGATGCAGTGTATTTCAACAACTATGCTTAGATTCCTTCGAGTCAAAAAATGTTTTGTTGATCCATTAATGTGGGGGATTGTTATAATTATGGTTATAATTATGGTTAATGGATCAACGAATGCCAATAAATTAAGATACGTCTTTTTTATTCACATATCTCTTTTGGATTCATGAATTTCTTAAACTTTTCCATTCATGTATCTATTGAATTCATAAATTTCCTAGATTCATATATCTTTTAATTCATGTATTTATTGAGTTTACGAATCTCTTGAATTCATGTATCTCTTGATTCATGAATTTTGTGGATACATGCGTCTATTTAATTCATGTATCTCTTCTATACATGAACTAAACATCTTTATAAATAGATGGGAGCATAGAGCTTCATTACGGTCTTTCGGTTTTGGTTTTTCTGACTCCATTCCAAAAAGACTTTGATATACTTTTCTACTCCTTTGATTTTTCTGAGTGTGCTGGTTCAATTGAACGGTTCGACTGAGTCCTGTTTACATAGTGCTAATCCAAACAGGTTCGAGGTGTTGTATCTTGAGAGGCATAGTTTGTGAATCTGCGGAGCACCTTTGGCAGGAACTAATCGCCTTAAGGAGATTCGGATATCTGTACCTTACCTCCAATTTTATGTTATATCTTATTTTCTTCTTCTCCAAGAGTTGTAAGTTTGCATAAAAGAAGGATATTATATAACTGTTATCGTCTTATCTACATTAATGTTCTGATTACAACAAACAGTGTGTATTCTTTGGATTAATTTCCAACATCTTCCCCTGTCACTCCAAACATATGCACGAGCATCCGGCGATATACTGGGATTGGAGCTTGTGGCTTCAACAGCTATTGTACTCTCGAAGACGACCAGAGACCGCGGTGTTAGTGCCCACCAGGATATACTTTGTTAGATCCAACAAATGATATGAACGGATGCAAACAGGACTTTGTTCCACATAGTTGTGAAGGAGGTAATCCCGAAACAAACCTATTCACGATACGTGACATGCTCAATACAGACTGGCCACTGTCTGATTATGAATATAATTAGCCACAAACTGAGGATTGGTGCAAACAGGATTGCTTGGCTAATTGTTTCTGCGCAGTAGCTATTTTCAGAGACGGGAATTGCTGGAAAAAGTGGATTCCACTCTCAAATGGTCAAATGGATCTCAGTGTGGGTGGGAAAGCTCTGATCAAGGTTAGGATAGATAATTCAACTTCGAAATTCCCAGGTGGTGGCCAGAAAAAGCACAAGAACTCGACTTTGATAATCACTGGATCAGCGCTGTTGAGTAGCTCGGTATGCATGAACTTGCTTTTACTTCTCATTACCTATCTACTCTGTGGAAGCTTCCGATATAGGGATGGCAAGTGGATACGACCATTCCAGATTAACCAAGTCAAAGGTATGCAAAGTTTCGCTTATCAGGAGCTTAAAGAAGCAACAGATGGATTCAAAGAAGAACTGGGTAGGGGTGCTTTTGGAGCAGTATACAAAGGTGTTCTTGGATCAAATGACACAAACTTTGTCGCAGTAAAAATGTTGGAAAAAAAGACCGGAGATGCCGAAAATGAGTTCGAACGAGAAGTGAGTGCAATTGGCCAGACTAACCACAAGAACTTAGTGTAGTTGCTTGGATTCTGCAACGAGGGTCAACACCGACTACTGGTGTATGAATTCATGGGCAATGGCACTTTGGCGGATTTCCTTTTCAGCGCTTCAAGGCCCAGCTGGTACAAAAGAATAGAAATTGCCTGTGGTGTTGCAAGGGGGCTCGCTTACCTGCATGATGATTGCACCAGGCAAATAATCCATTGCGACATCAAGCCACATAACATTCTTCTCGATGACTCTCTTAGGCCGAAAATATCGGACTTTGGATTAGCTAAGCTCTTGATGGCAGACCAGACACGAACAACCACCGGAGTCAGAGGAACCGTATGTTATTTAGCACCAGAATGGTTTAGGAATATGCCTATTTCTGGCAAGGTAGACGTATACAGCTTTGGCATTGTGTTGCTGGAGCTCATCTGCTGTAGAAAGCACTATGAGCTGGAAGTGGAAAATGAAGCTCAAAGAGTACTGGTTGATTGGGTGTACGATTGCTATGCTGAAGGGAAGGTCCATCTACTTGTGGAGAGTGACGAGGAGGCAATGAGTGACAAAAAGAGGGTGGAAAGATTCGTGATGACAGCAATGTGGTGCATCCAGGAAGATCCGGCTTTCAGGCCTTCCATGAAGAAAATCACTCAGATGTTGGAAGGAGCAGTTGAAGTCTCAGTCCCTCCAGATCCAGACTCTTTCATTAGTTCAATATGATTTTGCTTAGTTAGACAGCTAGTGTATGCAAAGCCTTCTGTGTGGTCTGTAAGTTCTGCTAAGCTGGAATAAACATTTTGTCATATCTTCGCATGGATGCAGCTTAAATGAGTTAAGTTTTATTAAGATTTAACATTCTTTACACGTATTCAAGATAGAGGGTCGACTATTGTTGGCAAAAAGGGTTTTGTGTGCGAACCTGCATGCTGTTGATTGATCAAGTGACTATCCCGAGACCAGAACGTTTTAGTTAATACTGATATGGAATCAGAACATGAAAATATACATTTAGAGGCAGTCTCGTTTTGAATTTTTCCAAGAACTCTGGATAATCGTTTTCCCATACGCCGCGGAAAGACTAACGAGGCTCCACCGAAGCATTTTAATCACGAAGTTTGCTTCAGCAAAATCCTCTCTGACCCCGTCACATAGTATTTTGGCCCGATCTAACCAATACACATTCTGCAACTCATTCCTTCCGGTCAACTGAAAAGTCTGCATGGTCGGCTAACGAGACACCTGTCAACAACAAATGTTCGTTTGAGACTGCACAATTGTGGGAATGTACTTGTTCGAATAATAATATTTTCCGCTTGCAGAAACCCAAACCTTCAATATGTGGTGAGTAGCCTTGATTCATTTATATTCAAAGACACCAGTTTGAGTAGAAGGGCAAATTCAAAGCCGCAAGCGAGACCCCTCTCAACCGCGATGCAAGAGCTGAATTCTCAGGGTGGGAGAAAATTGATGGTTTAATTATTGGGTTAATATTCTAAAAAATCTCAAATTGATACAGTTGTAATAAATTTATTCTTTATTAATTTCTATCAAATTTTAATGTTAAATTGTTGAGTTGGATGACACGTGACAGTTATACCAATTTGAGATTTTATTTTCTGTTTGTCATTGTTGTACCATTTTGTGGCTTTTTGTGATATTAATTCATTTAACGGAAGGTATATTTGTCGCAAATATACTAGTTTATGATTTTTTATGGTTAAACAAATTAGTTTAGGGTAAATTTGTCACAAGTATATTAATTTAGAGTTTTTGATTGTCAAACAAATTAATTTAGGATAAATTCGTCATAAATGTACCGGTTTGGAGTTTTTATGGTCATCTGGGATAAAATTATCATAGGTGTACCAATTTGGGATTTTTCGTGATAAAAAATTTGGTTTGAGATAAATTTGTTATAGGTGTATTAATTTGGGGGCTTTCAAGGTATTAACTCATAAATCATTTGACTAAAGGAGATACAATGGCCATGAAAGAGGAGATGAACATAAAATAAAAGACTGAAAGGGGAAAAGTCGGAGGATAAAAACACATCATATGTAAGATTTGACCCTTATTTAAGATTAAATTGTGAGATTTTGTGGGACCACTCCTAACTGTTCTAAAAATTTAAGCTGATAGATGAAAGCGTGGTTTATTATTTAAATATTCTAACATTCTCCCTCACGCTTAGTATGGTCTTTTGCCTAGTACTAAGCGTGGAAATTTAATTGGGGAGGCAAATAGGGGCCTGGAAGATTTGAACTCAGGACCTCATAGCTCTGATACCATGTGAGATTTTGTGGGACTACTCCATTAAGCTTTTAAAACAGTTGGCAATGGTCCCACAAAATCTCACATAAATTACCTACTTCATATTCTTATTGATATAAGGTCCTTTTTGACTCTTTTTTTACGGCCTCACTTTGTACTCTTATTTGAGATTTTTTCATTATTAATCAGTGATTTTCCAATGTAAAATGGCAGCTGAACAGATGCAATTCTGCTTGCTTACGGAAGAGGTACCTGGAGAATTGCATGTGATCCTCGTTTGCTTTATTTTGTGATGGCTCTAGAAGACCAAAAGAATTTGAACTGGTCCTCTGTTTGAATTTTCATCAGTGGGGCATCATTTTGTCCCATCTAAAGAGAATAAAAACAAGTAAAAAAGAACCCACGAATTGGTCAACCAATGACTTTGTGTGCTTGGAACTCAAGATCCTGAGGGTCTATTTATTAAGTTATTCAATAATGACTAATTTTATTCTTTTATTTCTCCAAATAAAAAAGAATAAAGATCTATTTGATAATTTTTTTTTACTCCCGAAATGGAATCAATAAATAAAAAAAGTTATTTCTTTATTCTCAAGAATAATTCTAGAATCAAGCTCAATCTATTTTTCTTTCTTTTTTCTATTTTATTTTCTTCTTTTCTCCTCATTTCTAGTCAGTCATCCACCATTATTGGTTGTCGTCGCCACCAGCGATCAACTGACAAGTTTTGGTGAGCTCGCCGGAGGCTCGCTTGGCAATCGTGAGGCTTGATCTCCCCTAGTCTCACCTTGGCTTGGGGAGGCTCCGAGTAAGCTTGTTAGACCTCGCCCAACCGGTTGCCAACCACCCATTGTGGCTTGCGACTAACCATAAAGAAGAAGGAAGAAGAAGAGAAAAGGAAAAAGGAAAAAAAAAAGAAAAAGAAGAAACATATGATTAAGGTATTAAAAATTAAAAGAAATAAAAAAAATAAAGAGTCCTACCAAAATTTTAAAATTTTGGGTAATTACCAAACCCGTTCAAATACTCAAAATTTATTCTGTTAAAATATTATTTTTGAATGGAAATTATTTTCGAAAATAAAATGATTATTTTGACTTATCCCTCAACCTGGGTTCAACGTTAAGGAAGTGAATAGAAAATGGCACAAAAGTCTTAAAGCGATAAGAGAACCGTTTTTTTTTGGTCGAAAAAGCGATAAGAGACTTGAATTGACATTTTTTTGAGAAAACCCAATACCGCCAACAGGGGCATCTTGTTCAACTCCTTTGACTTGAAGGCTTTAGCATGAAGGCGTTTCAACTACGCATACTGAGCTGAGTGGACAACGTCTGCAGAAAGACAAAAGTAAGTTTGAAACGTTCAAAATAATGTACGGATGCATGAACCTCTCGGCTTCGTTTCATTTTCAAGGATGCGGAGTATTTATTGTCCAAGCTCTTGCTGGTCGAAGAAAGTGGAAGGAAACGACGGAAAGAACGCGTTTTTGCGTATTTCAGTTGGACTTTTACCAGCATTCTTTTGTCCTGGTTCACTCCCTTCCTTATGTATAAACCTGCCAATTCATCGTTTCGTTATTCAACCTGAAAGCAACAGAGCAACAATGGCTTCTCCTGCTTCTATTAGCCATCTGCTCCTGCTGTTCCTTCTTCTTCTTCTTCTGCCATATCTTGCCATTTCACAGTCCAATATAACCCCGGGCAAGTCTCTGGTTGCGGGGGATAAGGAGTCTCCTCCGTGGCTCTCTCCTTCCGGAGATTTCGCCTTGGGGTTCAGCCAACCCGACGATGAGAGCGACAGCTTCGTAGTCTCCATATGGTATGACAAGATTCCTGAGAAAACCATAGTCTGGTGTGCCAGTGATACTAGCAAACGACCTGTCATCGCACCCCGAGGATCAAAACTGGTGGTAACTGCTGATCGCGGGCTCGTTCTGAATGATACAGGAGGCGGAATTCCATGGAAGTCCGATCCCATAGTTAGTGCGGTCGCTTATGGATACATGAACGATACTGGAAATTTTGTTCTCAAGGGCAGAGACTCTGAGACTCTTTGGCAGAGCTTCGACTACCCCACCGACACCATCCTGCCTGAACAGATCTTACCGAATAATGGGATTCTGTCTTCAAGACAGTCGGTGACCAACTTCTCCCAGGGAAGGTTTCGGCTCCGTTTGCAGGATGGGAAACTCCTGCTTAGGACAATAAACTTGCCTTCCAGTTACGCCAATGAACCGTACTACACGTTCCCTGATCCTTCGCCCTCTGTTTCTGTTACCGGGATTAGTTTGAACGACTCGGGCTTCTTGAATTCCCTTCATGGCAACGGCCAAATGTCGCCTCTCAGGACAGTTTCAGGGAAATCGCCCGGGGACAACTATTTGAGAGCCACTTTGGAGTCAGACGGGGTCTTCATCCAGTACTCTCACCCCAAGACTGGGGGAAATTGGACGATTGACTGGCTGGTACCGGAAAATATATGCAAAGCTGGTCAGGAAAAAGGGAGTGGCATTTGTGGTTTCAACAGGATATGCAGGCTCGACGTGAATGACAGGCCAGTCTGCGACTGCCCTCTGGGATTTTCTGTGCTTGACGAGAAAGATGAGTATAGAGGTTGTGTACAAAATTATTCACAAAGTTGTGGAGAAGCGCAGAGTTCAGGACCGGATGCGTTTGTACTTGAAGAAATTACTAGTATCGATTGGCCAACTTCTGATTACAATCTCTTGCAACCTTTCACAGAGGCCGAGTGTAAAGACTCCTGCCTCCGCGACTGCATGTGTGCTGTCGCCATCTTTAGAGATAATGACATGTGTTGGAAGAAAAAGCTGCCTCTCTCCAACGGTAGGATCGACACAAGCCTCAATGCAAAGGCCTTCATCAAGAGAAGAAAGGATGGCTTTCCTCCTCAGACCCCTAGTCCTCCGGGACCAAATGATGATAAGAAGGATATTTTGATTCTTGCCGGGTCAGTTCTTTTAGGCAGCTCAGTGTTTGTCAACTTCATACTGATTGCTGCATCATGCCTCGGCTTTTTCATGATATACCAAAACAAATTAAAGAAGTTCTTCGAAGATGAAAGTGGCATGGACATAAATATACGCAGCTTCACATACAAAGAGCTTGAAGACGCCACGGGTGGCTTCAAGGAGGAACTTGGGAGGGGGTCGTTTGGCATAGTTTACAAAGGGGTCATTGCAATTGGAGACTCCAAAAATGTTGTAGCAGTTAAGAAGTTGGATAGGTCTTTTCAAGAGAGTGAGAAGGAATTCAAAACCGAAGTTACAGTGATTGGACAAACCCATCACAAGAATCTGGTTAGGTTGATCGGGTACTGCAACGAAGGGCCAAATCGCTTGCTGGTTTACGAGTTCTTGAGCAATGGATCGTTAGCGAGCTTCCTGTTTGAGGATCTGAAACCCAGTTGGGAACAGAGGGCCCAAATTGCCTTGGGAATCGGAAGAGGACTCCTCTACTTGCATGAAGAATGCAAAACCCAGATCATCCATTGCGACATAAAGCCTCAAAACATCCTTCTCGACGAATATTACAATGCCAGGATTTCAGATTTCGGACTAGCCAAGCTCTTGATCAGCCAAACCCACACTCACACTGCAATAAGGGGAACGAGAGGATATGTCGCACCCGAATGGTTCCGGAACATGCCGATCACTGTGAAGGTCGACGTGTACAGTTTCGGTGTCCTGCTGCTAGAGACCATTTGCTGTAGGAGAAGCGTCGACATCGAAGCCGGCGATGAAGAGAGAGTGATCTTAGCTGATTGGGCTTATGACTGCTACCGAGAAAGTACGCTAGAAGCACTTGTTGAAAAAGACGAGGCAGCCCTGAATGACATGAAGAAGCTCGAGAGATTTGTGAGGGTTGCCATCTGGTGCATCCAGGAAGATCCAGCCTTAAGACCAACCATGAAGAAGGTAATGCTAATGCTTGAAGGGATAATTCAGGTGTCTGCACCACCGTCCCCCTTCGCATTTAGTACCATAAGTACAGTGTAAACTCAGAGACGTTCTAGCATTTCCGTAGAGCCATCGCAGCCCTTGTGTTTGTGGTACATAGGTTATCATATTTAGTAGATAATTTCTTGCGAACAAAGTCCTGCATCGTGAACCAATCTAGGGTGATTCTAAGGAAGAAAAATATGCAGCGAAGAGAAGCCATCAAGCAAAGGTAGTAGTCTTGTTGATAGAAGGAAACCACCTTACTCCCGTTGAAGGGAAGAACTTCATCAGCTCTGTTCTTCTGTTTTTTTTGGGTACTGATCAGCTCTGTTTTACTATCCGGTCTTCTTTGTGCTCACCTTAGCCACATGATTTGCTCCTAATATCATCTTTTGTGATGTCTTCTGACTTCAATGAGAAGACATCTGATGTACTCTTTCCAAATAAATGCAGCACGGTTGCAAATTACATTTCCTAAGGAGCATCGCTTCATGTTCTAGTTTTCACCTTTTCTTCTTACTTCTTGGAAGAAGCATAAGATGATTTTTGAACAAAGCCCATTTTCTTGATAATTGAATGCCTGATCCTGATGCTGTCGGATGGATGGATAAGCAAAATGCTTTGCTCAATAAGAAGACATCTGATGTACTCTTTCCAAATAAATGCAGCACGGTTGCAAATTACATTTCCTAAGGAGCATCGCTTCATGTTCTAGTTTTCACCTTTTCTTCTTACTTCTTGGAAGAAGCATAAGATGATTTTTGAACAAAGCCCATTTTCTTGATAATTGAATGCCTGATCCTGATGCTGTCGGATGGATGGATAAGCAAAATGGGATGTAGAAGTGCCATGGAGAGACATAAATCAATCTGCGCCATCTAAGTAATGTTTGAACCGTGAGAAGGGTTCTCTCAGAATGATAATCTCTGCCTTGTCCAATATTAACATCTCAAACCCATAGAGTTGACTCTCAATGTATAACCCCAAAACATCGATCCAATATTGGTCTCACTAGTCCAAGCCTTTGCAGGGTTAGCTTCATCTTAGATAACTCATTTTCTGGTCAGAACCTTAGGTAGAAGGATAAGGTTACGCGACTGGTGAGTCTTCAGAACTATTGAGGTCGATAAGTTTAGACTTCAGAACAGTGAAATAGCAGCGAGCTTATCCTAATCATAAAAGATGTAACAATAACCGCATTTTCTGCTGGACAGTTCTTTTGAAGTTCAGATACTGAGAGACCCTTGCTATGAAAACAATATAAATATATCATCTTTGTCAGTGAACAAGAACAATCAGAGGACATGCTCTTCGCATGGCTGCTTGTATACCGTGGTTCTATTTGCCATCTTTTCCTGTCATGACCTGACAACTCTGTTATCTGATCATATAACCGTCTCATGGAATCAAGACTTGCATCCTGTTGTGCTCATCATGGGGACTTTCAGAGTAGAAGAGACTACAAACAGCTGCATCGGTGATGCATTCACAAAGTGCGTACATACTTAATAAACGATGTAGGCATGGACATCCAAAGCCTCATAGACTGGCAAAGTTCATCAGCGGATTTGGTTCAACTAGCTTGGTAAGCTCTAGAAAAAGGAGCGATCACTACAACAGAGAACGTAAAGTCACCTTCCCTGAATGGCGGGAGACTGAAAATAAACTAGAAGATTGAGTCTAGAACAGAGCTTATTGACATTACGATAGTGAAAAACTCTAGTCTTGCATCTTACGTTTATATTATACAATGGGATGGATATCTTCGTTATCAATGAGGGGAAAATTTAATAATTTTCTGTTGCCATAAAAATATTTGAAGTTGGCTGCCGTTAGGTTATAGTAAATTCAAGTAGAAGTTTCAAACTTGGGTGGCGAATAAACAAGTAGAAGTTTCAAACTCGGGTGGCGAATAAACGAGTCTTTTGCAAGCCTTCTCTTTGACGAAGCTTGCTAAACCTTTTACGAGGACTAGACAAAGTCCTTGAGAAAAATACTAATCTATATAGCGTGCAGATGGGAGCTCCATCTAAGGTGAGAGAGACTTTCCATCGAAGGCAAAAGGAAAAGGACAAAAGAATAGTCGCCTCCCCTACAATTATATGTTTTAATGACTCACCCCCGAAATTCTTGTTTCATCCTTAAGTAGCTTAACTCAAGAACCAGAAGAGAAGTTCATCTATCATGGCTTATTCCGTAGCGCTTGCGATCCTTCTACTTCTTCCATTTCCACTTTCCACCAAAGCTCAGACATACAGCAACCAAACCTTGGGTTCCTCATTAACAACAAATGATCACAACTCCTGGTTATCACCATCAGGTGAATTCGCTTTCGGATTTCAGAAAATTGGAACCACAGAGTATTTGTTAGCTGTATGGTTCGACAAAATAGACGAGAAAACTATAATCTGGTCTGCAAATGGCGACAATTTAGCAGCCGAAGGCTCCCAAGTTCAGCTGAGTGCTGATGGCCGCCTGGTGCTCACTGATCCGAAAGGAGAAGAGTTATGGGCTCCTAGCCCAACTGTTACCGGCGTTGCATACGCAACCATGCTTGACACAGGGAACTTCATCCTAGCAAACCAGGATCACGCCAACTTGTGGGAGACATTCAGCCAACCAACTGATACAATACTGCCCACGCAAATGTTAAATCAAGGTATTATGGTTAATGCTCGCTATTCGGCAACAAATTACTCCACTGGGAGGTTCCACTTCATATTACAAGCTGATGGAGATCTTGTGTTCTATCCCACTCCAACTCCACTGGTCTCCTCAGATGCATACTGGTCCTCCAATACCAAAGGTAGCGGCTTTCAATTGGTATTCAATCAAAGTGGCCAGGTCTGCGTCACAGCTAGGAATGGAACAGTACTTAATCTCCTCACCTCAGGCACAGTCCCAACCAGCGGATTTTACCAAAGAGCAATCCTTGAATATGACGGTGTCTTCAGGCAATATGTCCACCCAAAGCCAGCAAATTCAAGCTCTGGCTGGTCATTGGGCTGGTCAATGGTCTCTTCCCCTGTCCCTCCAAACATATGCACGAGCATCCGGCGAGATACTGGGATTGGAGCTTGTGGCTTCAACAGCTACTGTACTCTCGGAGATGACCAGAGACCGCGGTGTCAGTGCCCACCAGGATATACTTTGTTAGATCCAACAAATGATATGAACGGATGCAAACAGGACTTTGTTCCACAGAGTTGTGAAGGAGGTAATCCTGAAACGGACCTATTCACGATACGTGACATGCTCAATACGGACTGGCCGCTGTCTGATTATGAATATAATCAGCCACAAACTGAGGATTGGTGCAGACAGGATTGCTTGGCTGATTGTTTCTGCGCAGTAGCTATTTTCAGAAACGAGAATTGCTGGAAAAAGAGGATTCCACTCTCAAATGGTCAGATGGACCTCAGTGTGGGTGGGAAAGCTCTGATCAAGGTCAGGATAGATAATTCAACTTTGAAATTCCCAGGTGATGGCCAGAAGAAGCACAAGAACTCGACTTTGATAATCATTGGATCAGTGCTGTTGAGTAGCTCGGTATGCGTGAACTTGCTTTTACTTCTCATTACCTATCTACTTTGTGGAAGCTTCCGACATAGGGATGTCAAGTGGATACGACCATTCCAGATTAACCAAGTCAAAGGTATGCAAAGTTTCACTTATCAGGAGCTTAAAGAAGCAACAGATGGATTCAAAGAAGAACTGGGGAGGGGTGCTTTTGGAGCAGTATACAAAGGTGTTCTTGGATCAAACGACACAAAATTTTTCGCAGTAAAAGTGTTGGGAAAAAAGACCGCAGATGCTGAAAATGAGTTTGAACGAGAAGTGAGTGCAATTGGCCAGACTAACCACAAGAACTTAGTGCAGCTGCTTGGATTCTGCAACGAGGGTCAACACCGACTGCTGGTGTATGAATTCATGAGCAATGGCACTTTGGCGGATTTCCTTTTCAGCGCTTCAAGGCCCAGCTGGTACAAAAGAATAGAAATTGCCTGTGGTGTTGCAAGGGGGCTCGCTTACCTGCATGATGATTGCACCAGGCAAATAATCCATTGCGACATCAAGCCACAAAACATTCTTCTCGATGACTCTCTTAGTCCGAAAATATCGGACTTTGGATTAGCTAAGCTCTTGATGGCAGACCAGACACGAACAACCACCGGAGTCAGAGGAACCAGAGGTTATTTAGCACCAGAATGGTTTAGGAATATGCCTATTTCTGGCAAGGTAGACATTTACAGCTTTGGCATTGTGTTGCTGGAGCTCATCTGCTGTAGAAAGCACTATGAGCTGGAAGTGGAAAATGAAGCTCAAAGAGTACTGGTTGACTGGGTGTACGATTGCTATGCTGAAGGGAAGGTCCATCTACTTGTGGAGAGTGACGAGGAGGCAATGAGTGACAAAAAGAGGGTGGAAAGATTCGTGATGACAGCAATGTGGTGCATCCAGGAAGATCCAGCTTTCAGGCCTTCCATGAAGAAAATCACTCAGATGTTGGAAGGAGCAGTTGAAGTCTCAGTCCCTCCAGATCCAGACTCTTTCATTAGCTCAATATGATTTTGCTTAGTTAGACAGCTAGTGTATGCAAAGCCTTCTGTGTGGTCTGTAAGTTCTGCTAAGCTGGAATAAACATTTTGTCATATCTTCGCATGGATGCAGCTTAAATGAGTTAAGTTTTATTAAGATTTAACATTCTTTACACGTATTCAAGAGAGAGGGTCGACTATTGTTGGCAAAAAGGGTTTTGTGTGCGAACCTGCATGCTGTTGATTGATCAAGTGACTATCCCGAGACCAGAACGTTTTAGTTAATACTGAATCACTGATATGGTATCAGAACATGAAAATATACATTTAGAGGCAGTCTCGTTTTGAATTTTTCCAAGAACTCTGGATAATCGTTTCCCCATGCACCGCGGAAAGACTAACGAGGCTCCACTGAAGCATTTTAATCACCAAGTTTGCTTCAGCAAAATACTCTCTGACCCCGTCACATAGTATCTTGGCCCGATCTAACCAATACACATTGTGCAACTCATTCCTTCCGGTCAACTGAAAAGTCTGCATGGCCGCCTAACGAGACACCTGTATTTTTCTGTTTCTTGAATGAATATCTCCTAATGCTCTCTTCCTATCGGTCATTGGCTAAACTAGACAATGAGAACCATACAAAACTTTCCAGTCCTTAAGTTGTTGGGTGGCGCCTGAAAATCCCAATTTCAACATTCGAATAAAATTATTCATGCAGAAGCGGACTTTCACTTCCTCCAGCTGGCCAACTCCCCAATATTCCAATGAAATCACAGAGTCTGCAAATCGCATTTTCTATACCATAATGAAACAACTTTCTTCGTAACAAATCACGGACAGCAACACAAGGCAGATGATATTCTAATCATATGATGATTGAAAAGCTTGACTAAAACACTCAGCCAGCCCCGGTCAATGCCATTCGACGATAACCGGGCTCTAAACAGGACGAAACTGCATACCGAGGCACGGCAATAGAAGGATACATGGAGCATTGACAGGCATCTCATAAGTCACACTTGGACAGCTAACTTTGGAGTCATCTTCGATAGATTAATGAACGCGCACATCCAATTAAAGCGAGCTTGTCTCTCATCATTGATTACGTCAACGTCTAGAAACCAACCGCCTCAGATGGAATGAAAACCACGTACTACTTCAACGCATCTAAATCACAGAATACCCAAAAAGAATCATCATTTCACCAAAAACAGCGGACTTCAATGTGTCCGAAGAATAGTCGAACTCCTCCAAATCATGCGCAATAGACAGGAAGTTTCGCGCCATTACAGGCAATGAAAAAGGAGATACCCTCCTTTCTAAATTAACTCCACGCAGGTGCAGACGTCACTACGGAGAGAGATGGCTGGGAAAAAATTAACTCTTTTCTTTTGTAACAAAGGAATCAAAGAGTATTCTCTTTATTTAGTTTCTTTCTTGTCTGATCTCTGAATGCCGGCAAAGTCTCTATCGCTCTGAGAAATCAGAATCCAACCCGGACCTTCGTGTAATTTAAGGTGGAAGACCATTTCTTTGGACAGCTTCAACGGAGGAAGTGGACAGATGGGAAAATGCTTCGAATCTCGTTTGCGCGTTGCGTACGGTAATCGACGAGCTGCTGCCCATCACTGATGGCGAGATAATCTTTGCATGACGAACTTAGAAAAGAGACGAATCACGATTTAAGAGTGCCCAAACATTTCTTCTATTATACAGGCGAAAGCAAGAGAAATTATCTACATGACAGAACTGATTTCTTGACTGTCTACCTGACTTCTCTTTCATCTAAGTGACATACTAAGAACAAGTACCAGAAAATCAGTTAAACTAGCTCGCATATTGAATGGAGATGATATGGTAAAGTTAAAACACGGAGTTAGTAAATTAAGTTAATGTCACACCCCCAAAAACCATCGAGGGATAACAAGGTTGTCCTTTCATTTGGAGGACGCACCCTCAAACCATCGAAATTCAACTCCCAAAAGTCTCCCTGTTAATAGCTAAGCTCACAGTGATGTTAAGGGTCAACACCAATCCACAACACCCTCTAAAATTCACATAATCAAACCGTCGATTTCACAAATCAAAACATGTCATCTTTCTGCAACCTGACTCATTTACTTGAAATACATTTCGTAAATCATTTCTCAAATTATTTAAGACTCATTCCTTAAATTAGAATAAACTTCACATACCATTTCACAACACATTCCATAAACCAAGTTCACAATATGTGTGTATGTATTCACAATATGTGTATATATACACACACACACACATACATAATGTTTGTCCGATCTAGATTTTTTTTATGCAACATACTCTTCTTAGTTCAACATATTTATTAAATCATTGTCACTTTAAGATATGAGTTTATAAATTATTAGAAGGGATAATACCGCTCACTTGGAAGAGCTGAAAATCAATACACGGTAGTTACTCGAGCCAGTGTATTCGAATTTCTAATAACTAACTAAAAATGATATCAAAATCTGAGTAAAACCACTGCCCCAATGAATGATCGATTTAACCACGCTTAATTGTCAATAAAACGACATTTATGTGCAACTGAGAAACCTCGTTTAAAACAGGTGTTCAAATTTTCTCCTTATCTATACTACCAATTACACGTAACTCAGAATTTCATTCCTATTAAGCTGTACTTCAAATCCGATTTTCGTCAAACCCCGTAGCTCTACAACGTCTTAAACTATCATTTCCACAAAACCACAACCTAATAACTCCTTAATTGAACATTGTACTTCATATTCGACATAAGTTCGAATTTGTGCCCTAAATTAGAACAGTACTCTAGTTAGACAAACGATCAGGTTGAATACTCACAAAGCATTATAATTAGTAATTGATTTGGCTAATCGGGGCATCCGGATTGTGTACGTGCCAAGATTTCTCTCTTTCCTTCCTTTCCTCCTTCCCTTCTTTTCTTTCTTTTCTTTCTTTTTTCCCCCTTGCTTTTGGCGTCGCTGCCTTCTTTCCGTTTCTGCTTACGCTCAATTGCACTAATTGAGAGGGGAAAGGAAATGAGATGGTTGGGCTATGGCTATTAAAAATAACGGGCTGGATTTTATGGCCCATATATTACAGTCAAACCGATCGGGAAAGAGATTATCGAACTCTTTGGGTCAGCAAAACAGACCATTTTAACTTGATGCGCTGAATCTTGACTTGGTGCGTTTGTTTTGACTTTTTAGGCTCACTTTTTTTTTTTTTTTTTTTAATTTTTTTAGCGTAAGAAGTCATTCTAGATAATATTTCTAGTATTAAATTGAAATATGAAAATGAACTAGAATTGATATGGAAAATTTGATTTGATTTATCTAAATAGACATACACTATTTGGATGTTAATAATTTATATATAATTAGTTGGGGAATTAGATATGAGCACCATTATCTCAGATTTGGCCTCACTAGACCTTGACCAGAGCATGGATTGGGGCACGAGCCCTTGGTTTTGGGACCATTGTTGATGGACAGGGGAGCTAGTGTCGGTTTTGGCCTTGATAGACTCAACGGCAGGCACTCGGGTCCTAGGCTTGGCTTCAATCGACTTGGGCATTGACACCGAGGTTCTAGGCCTCAACTTCGATAGACCCTCGCTTGGGCACGAAGGACTCAAGCCCGAGCATCATGGACCCAGCCTTGAGTGTCATTGATTAAAGTTCAAGCATGTTAGGTATCGAAATCCCATGCTTGGCCTTTACTTGAGCCCAAGTGCTAGGGCATCAGGGACATGAACTAGAGCTTCGGGGTTGACCTTGATGGACCTTGGCATGGGCATTAGGATTCGACCTCAATGGACTTGTGCATAGGTGCTGAGGATGTAGGCTTGAGTATGGGAGACTTGGTCTTTGACATGAGGGAATTGGAAATGAGCTTGAGGGGTTCCATGCCTAAGTTTAAAGTTTTGGATAATCTAGTTATATTTTGAAAAATTATTTTTAATTTTTTGAAGAAAAAATTATTTTCATAAATTTTGAGCATGTGTTTTCAATTGATTAGAAAAAATATTTTCCATTCACTCATTATCTCAAGCGAATCAAGCGTAATATTTTCTGGGAGCAAATGGGGCCTGATTTTAGGAAAAAGTTTAAGCCCTTTGTTAATCACGATTTCAATAAAAAATTATTTGCTTTTCCTCCGCGGGCATGTGAAAGTATCTCTACCATCGGAAGCAAAATTGCTTCAGATGTTGTAAGAGAAAGGTCGCTACCGTTGCTCCCAGAATCGAATCCCATCTCCCGTTCAAATGCTCCGGAGCGGGAACGCAACGCGTGCGCAATTCTCGACTCGTTCGCGCTGAAGGAAGCCGCTTTAGATTCGTGCTCCTCGATCATCCGGGCGCTTTCATGACGGACTTCACGCGATGAGCTCCTCTAGACTCGCTTCGAAAACCTCGTCTTTGGACGACCTCAATTTGCTGCTGCAAAGATGCATGAAAGCCAAGTCGCTGTCGCTGTCCAGGCAAGCCCATGCCGTGTTGGTCACCACCGGGGCCGGCCGCTCTTCCCCGTCCTTGAGTTCGACCCTCGTCGGCTCGTACGGGGGGTGCGGCGACTCGAGCTCCGCGAAGCTCGTGTTCGACGCGATTCGGCGCCCCAGCGTCTTCGCGCTGAATTGGATGGTCTCGATCTCGGCGTTCAATGGGGATCACGAGGGGGCATTTGGGTACTTCGCTTCGATGCAGAAACTGGGCAGGACGTGCAATAAGTTCACGTTCTCCATCCTGCTCAAAGCTTGCATTGCCGTGATGGATGTGTTTAAGGGGAGAGAAATTCACGGGGCTGCGTACAGAATGTATTTACAGGATGACGTGTCTGTAGCGAATTCTTTGATAGATATGTATGGTAAATGTGGGCGGTTGGATCTTGCGCATAAGGTGTTTGGCAAGATGCTTACAAGAGATGTAGTTTCTTGGACGTCGATGATTTGTGGGTATTGCCATGCGGGTAAGATGGAAGAAGCTGTCCAGCTGTTCGAGCAAATGAGAAGGGAAGGGCTAAACCCAAATGACTTTACGTGGAACGCCATGATAGCTGGTTACGCTAGGACCGGAGATAGAAATGGGACGATGGCACTCTTGAATGGGATGAAAAATGAGGGGCTGATTCCCGATCTGGTCACTTGGAATGCATTGATTTCTGGTTTTGTTCAGGGCAACCAAGTCCACGAAGCTTTGAAACTTTTTCAGGAAATGTTGGTGTCAGGGGTTAAACCAAATCAAGTCACGGTCACAGGTCTTCTCCCGGGATGTGGATCTACGGTTACAGTAAACAGAGGGAGAGAAATTCATGGTTTAATTTACAGAATGGGACTTGATATGAATGTATACGTGGCTAGTGCTCTTATTGACATGTATTCAAAATGTGGGTGTGTCAAGGATGCTTCCAATGTTTTTGACATGGTAACTGTCAAGAATGTGGCTTCCTGGAATGCAATGATCGGGTGTTATGGCAAGCATGGCATGGTTGATCGGGCTCTTCTGCTGTTTGAGGAAATGAACGACAGAAATATCCAGCCAAATGAAGTGACTCTGGTTTCTGTTCTTTCTGCTTGCAGCCATGGTGGCTTACTGGAGAAAGGTTTACAAATTTTTAGATCCATCAAAGAGGATTATGGTGTTAGTCCTCGAAAAGAACACTTCGCATGTGTGGTTGATCTTTTGTGCCGTTGTGGTAGGATGGCAGAAGCTTACAATTTGTTGAAGGAGATGCCAGTACATGTCACCGATTCAATGCTTGGAGCCTTTTTTAACGGGTGCTCAATTCATAGAAGAAATGATTTGGCTCAACTAGTCGCTGATGATATTGCAAACAAGAGGTTGAAAAGACCCGGGGGTCTTGTGACACTGTCGAATATTCTTGCAGCCGGTGGAGGATGGGAGGGGGTTGAGAACGTTCGAGATGTGATGAGGGAGAAAAGGATCCATAAGGAACCTGGCTACAGTTGGATTTAGAAGGGGGACTCTGTGCTGGAGCCGTGATAGAACGCAGTATACCGGAGCAGGAACGAGACGTTACAAGATGGCGGTCTGCTCTTGTCAACTCCTACCACGAAGAACCTCGAGTATTGGACGGAATGCGCCCAACTCATCCTAAAGCATCAGAATGACAGAAAATTGAAGATACATATCCCCTGTTCTGGATTGTGGCCGTCGCCGCTCCTTTTAATTTGTTGTTCCTCACAACTTGTTTGTCAGGAGGTGAAGTGTATGACCCATTGCAGGAACAAACTGCAAGCAAAAGAACTTGCAAAAACTCTTCTGTGATGGGTAATACTCATGGCATCTACAGACTACAAAATTCCGGTGGAGCTGTTTGTAATTCAAGTGCCGAAGAGAAGTTTTGTCAGGTAACCATTGTCTCGATTGGGACCGCATCAGAACAAGAAATATTTTGGTCGTATATATTTCTGGATCACAATCACAATGGTCCTCTGTTAAATCAATTGCTATTCTCAATCGCTTTATTGCATTAATATTCAAAATTCCAAATCTTAAATATTTAAGATTAATAAAAGAATATAGGTGTCTGTTATCTCTAAACTGGTTATTTTATTTACTTTGAGTGGCTTTCTGTTATCGATGAAAAGTAGATCTATTAAACAAGACTAGCGCAGTGGTCCCCACATGACTCGTTTTTTATACACGAAAGAGATTTAGAATCTTATTAGTCATAATGTTTGGGTAATATAATTTTGCTTTCTTTAACTTAGATGTTATTCAAATTTATCTATGTTACGGCCTAAAGGACAAGTGTCCAGATCCAAATTCAAATTGTTATAAGGAAAGACATGAATACACGTAAAATCACTTTAAATATATTTAACTTGTTAGATCAAATTCAAATATTTCTATAGTGACCCAAAACAATCAAAAGCGAAAGCAAAATTGAAACTGACCTCTATCAAACTCGTTTGATATCCAAGAGGACTCAAGATTACCGGTGACCAAACCGATCTTGATTGCGTTTATAAAGTAAATAATTTGAAACAGACCAGATTGGAATTATTCAAGCCGGCCATCCTGAAATTAAAATTTTATAAAACGAGATGACCCATGTTCAAATATAATCCATAATTGAATTTATCTGAATCAAAACGATCCAATTATACTCTTTTTATATAACAATTTCGTATTGTTAGTCATAATGGCTATAGAATTTGTCAATCTTATCTTTTTACATCAAATCAAGAAGAAATCGGCTTACATAATAAAAAAAGAAAAAGAAAAAAAGGAATAGCTTATCGCATTTTTTTAGTAGTAAATTTCATGAAAAGGTCTTGACACCTCTAAAATTATTCCAAACTTAGATGATTTCTTGGGGAAAAAAATTCAAACGAAGCAATAAGCAAGGAAAAGGACACGAGCGAGCCAGCCATTCACATTTCACAAATGATAGCAGCATGTTACTCCAAAGTCTTCGTCAGCCTACATATCCAATCAGTGAATATCCTGTCACTCTCTCACTCTCTCTCTCTCGCTCTCGTTGGCTTCGAGTGTCGAGTCCTTTGTACTCCGTTTCTCTCGTTTCGGCCACTTCTCTTTGCAGGGCGCACCAGTTTTGCGGGTGCTGAAGTACTTGACATGCCGATCCTCGGCATCTTCGAGGCCTGAAGTTTCTTGATCTGGGCATGCAATCTTTCCTCCTGTGACCCGCTCCCTCTTGCCAAGTACAAATAAAAAATCTCTCCTTTTTCCATTCGTTTCCCTTGCTTTCGTTTCGCTTCAATAATTTAAAAAAAAAAAAAAATGCATCTCTGACTTTGCTCTTGTTCTCGTTCTTCTTCTCCCTGCTCTGCTAGAATCAAGCCGATGGATGTGTCGTGATGCGATGCGATTGAAGCTCGTGTGTGGGGTTGGTTGTCTCTCTCTCTCTCTGCATGTTCTGTTTGAAAAGAGTTGTTCGTTTTGTAGCAAAGCTTGGTTTTGTCGTCTAGAAGTTGAAGTTTATAGCTGCTGGTGGTTTCTTTTAGTTTCATTGAACTCATTGGAGGGCTATTCTTAGTTTTATGCACCGGAATAAATCTTGGTTGTTTGATTTTCTGTGGGTATTTCCTGTTGTTTGCGAAGGTTTCATTTTTTTTAGAATTGGACTTTGAATCGCGATCCGGGAAATAGCATCATAGTACTCTACTGATTCCAGTTGGTGCTTTTAGGGAATTGCAGAGTGTACGAGTATAATTTCATTTCTTAGGATCGGATGACTGGAACTTTTCTTTTTAATGCATATTCAGTGCTGTCTTGTGTCGTATCATCTGTCCATGTGCTTCTCTGTGTTTTTTCTCTGACTAATACACGGAGGAAGTCGGTCACTGCCTTCTGTAGTATTTAACCTCTGTAGCAGACTATCCAGCTATTAATCTGTTGAATTTTATAGGATGAACACTGGCGAAGTTTTTGCCTTCTCGTGTCTAGTCTTTCCTTTATTCCTTTTCCCAATTTATGGGGTTGGAACGGCTAAAATGATGGTGGTTTGTCCAATTTGTAGTTCGCTTATTATCTGTCTGCATTATAAACGAAAAAAGTTTGAAACTTTTTCTTACCCACGGACAGAGAATGAATGAACTTGCTTAACTTTGTTACACTGCGATTCGTCAAACGATTAAGTCTTTATCTGATTGCTGTTAGGTGTTTGCATTTGCTTTGATGTTTGACTTGCTTTGCCTTTTGGTATTGCAGGTGTATCAGATGCCTGTTTAGACGTCGGCGTTGTCACTCTTGAATGATGCGTAAGGGAAGAGGAAAGGCGAAGAAGGTAACTTCCAGCAACCATGAAGATCCAGGAAGTGGCAAGGAAGAAAAACCACTGGCTCAGAAGAGGAGAGGGAGACCACAGAAGGTCTTGAGGGATGAATTGGACAAGGGAGAAGTAGAAAAGATAGAAGAGGAAGATGGTGGTGATGCAAAGCTGAGTATCTCTAGCAAAGAAAAGGAAGACCGAACTTCATCGGAGAATGGGAAGAAGAGGAAACGCAACTCACAGGTAAGAGGGAAATTGGATTTGGTGAAAGAGGAGAAAGGCATTAGTACAAGATCAAGTGGCGATGATATGACCAAGTTGAATGGATTCCGGCATAATGGAAGCAGGCGTAAAAGCAAACCTCGCCGAGCTGCTGAAGTAGGGGTGGAATGCAAGTGAGATACTGGGGGCTAGATTGAAGTTGTTCAGGATGTCTTCTGTTTGCCTTTGGTTGATAAAGCTTTTTGCTTTTGCCTGATGAATACTGATGAAGCTCTTTATTTCCATGTTTTCGGGGTTATTATTATCCTTTTTTAGGCTAATTCCCTTACTTGATCTCTCTTTGGTCTGGTAGAGCTTTCATAGCATTTACAGCTCTGTAGTTAGTGATAGCTTTTTCCAGTTGAGTACTTCATCAGCTTTGTTAAAATGTCATTTGCAAGCATGTTTATCCAGTCACTGTTACATTTGCCCAAGTAATATTCTGGTGATCCTTTTCATCATATTTTCTTGTTTCCATTGGTATTTCTTCTGGTTTCTTATGAAATTCTTTCCCTTTCTGGTGGAAACTGGATGCTCGGCTTGATAAAGCACCTAAATAGATTGCATCATGGCTACTTCAGTGATAATCAGACAGCTTCATTTGTTTCAATATTAGATGGTTTGGATGGTCAAGATTGTCATTCTAATGCTTTACTCTGATGATGTCTCATTGTGTTTGTGAGTTTTAGATTTGTCTTGCCAAAGTGCAGGTTATCCACAAGCCTTTAAGTCACTGTGAAGGTTTATTGTGTTTAACTCATTTCTTGGATTGCAAGAGCAGAGCTTATTGTGGAGTTCACATCTCATTCTTTCTTGTCCTGTTGGATCTCATTTCTGCTCAAAGATTGAGAGAGACATAAACTTGTGCTGCAACCAGATGATGCAATTTATATGTGTGGCCGCTTGAATATCACAGCATCAACGCCTGCAGATTTCAAACCTTGAATCTCTCACGATGCATCTACTTATTTATCTCCAGCTCTGGTGGCTGAAGCAAGTTGGGTAATGCAAATTCTGTTTGCACTTCACCTAGATGTTATTGACACGTCTTCTGCAAGTGCCCTCCATCTTCTTTGGCATAGGTCGCAATAGCCTGTGTGTTCTTTGGCAGAGGTCGTCGATCACCATAGCTGGATTCAAAGAATTGTGAAATGTATGTCTATTACTCGTTTTGTACTTTGATTTCATAATCTGATGGTTTGTATGATCCATTATGCATTTACACTCTGTAACATAGTACAATGGGCATCAGTAGTTCATGGCATCATGCATGGATAGAACGAGCTGTGGGTCCATGCAGAGTCTTATCGATTGGAGGTGAATCATAGCCTTCGCGTGCAGGTTTGCCTCTAGAGCTAATATATGGTGAAGACCTGAAAGTGCAGTTGAAATCAAAAGGCTGGGAGTTTGCCAGTTTTGAGTGTCATGATTAACCCACGAGCCGATACAAAGAGTTGACAGACGTTTTGATTCCAATCCCAAAGGAATCCTTAGATTATCTGTACTCATTTAGCTTAAAAACTTTCTGGTGATCACTTCCTGCAATTTTGTCATCTCGATATCCTTGATAAGTCAGGATGAATCACAAGACTGGCAACTGCCCTACAATTGATGGTCAAATGTGATTCCTAGATGTACCAGAAGCACGACATTTTCGTTCATCTAAACAAATCATCTCCAATATATTCCGCATGTGACGATGAGTAGTTGTTTTTTTTTTTTTTTTTTTTTTTTGGGTCAGACGATGAGTAGTTTAGGAGGATGAGATCTCATACTTTGGGAGTACGTAAAAGTCTCTCTCTCTCTGCCGGACTCTTCTGATGCTTTTCTTCTCTTTGTTTTAGATCATCTATTTTTATCTTGGCTGTTACAGCGCCAAGCACCACATCCACTGTCAAATTTTCGACTTAGTCGGAGAAATGATATAATTTAAGGGGTTCGATTTTATGAAAGAAAGTTTGAAAGACAAAATCACACAAAATTTGTAAGTCAGAGGACAGAAGTCGCATTTTACCCAATTGGCTGACGTGAATCCAAAAGGGTGCGCTCCCTCCTGCCATTCTATCATGTCGAAGTCCTGAAAATGAAGTAGCAACCGATGTTTGATTCGTTCATCGGGCCAGATTCGGTGTTCGGCCTGATCTAGCTGCTCAAGGGTCGTGCATCATTCGTGATATTCGGGGTCAAACTGCATGATCATCTGAAGTGAAACGGAGTTGTCTTCTTGCGATCTCAGTCTCTGCTGGGCTCCAAGCATCAATGCTTTCCCTGCACTTCCTCAATTGTATTTGTTTGCCGCAAGGACAGTAGGTTGGGTTGCCAACTTAGGTGAGCGTCACGTGGTCGACTTTTATTCCCTCGTAGATAAGGATTGAAGTTGAGATCACTTGATAATAAGCGTCGACTATAGCACGCGAGGAAAGCAAGAGATCTAATATTTTTATAGTCGTGGCCCGAGAAAATCTCCGAAACTCCCAATCGAGCGACGTTTGTCCCACAACAAGCGGGAATCCTCGAATCAGTGCCATGTGCACACATTGAATAGTTGTATAACTAAGATGGCAAGCACGGTGACACCTAGAAGATGGGCAAGCTTTCTCTCCATTCTTAGAGTAGTGGGAAAAATTATATACAGAAGAGAGTCATTGTGTGTATTTCGATATCTCATTACGAAAGTTATATTAGCCTATTTATAAATTTTATGAAATGATTAAATAAGGTAACATATTAATCAAGATACACACAATCATAAATAATATTCACACAATCTTGAGAGATACAGAAAACCATTAGAGTTATCCTAAACATCTCTAATACTTAGCTTGAAGGAAGGAATCCCTCTTATTTGCAAGTTACTAGTTATGGACAGTCGCATACGAAAGCTTAATGGAAGATGAAATTTAGGCGATATTTGTATTTACAAACCATTAATTAGAAGAAAAATTGTAACACAATATCTCCAATCAGGAATGGAGGAAGCGTGATTCTTGTATGAACAGTTGGCAGTGAATGCACTCGTAACATTATGATTTCTAGCCTTCTCCAAAATCATGAGCAACTACCAATGAATGAGTGTGTGCAATAGAAGTCCAATACTTTCAATTAAAAGATTGCCTACATTGAGCCTAGTTGGACCCACATTCACTCATTTGGATGAACATCGGCCACCACGACTTCAAGGACATGTCGAGGATTGATTGCACAAAGAGGCCAGCAAGGCAAGGCCAATGGATGTAGGGCCAAATACTGTGCGAGTTATTGAGTGTAATTGGGGGCCGGGAAATACTCAAGTGTTTGAGTGGCTCGAGTGCAATTATAATTATTATTCTATCAATTGATCTATAATAGAATTCTTTATTCTCGTCGATGTCGGTCCTAAATTCGAGCTCAATTGGACAAGGACACGCCAAGGATCACAATCACATGAAGAGGTCCATGGGGCAAGCCTGATAGATGTAGAGCTAAACACATTGTGAATTATTGAGCATAATTGGGGTTGGGAAATACTAAAAGTGCTTGAATCACTCGAATGTACTTGTAATTTTTTTTATATTACTCGATTTATAATGGAATTCTTTGCTGCTCTTTTTGTTTCAAGCCTAGTTGAACAAGGACATGCTAAGGATCACAATCGCAAGAAGAGGCTGGAAGGCAAGACTGACGGATGTAGGGCTAAACATTGCATGAGTTATTGAGTGTAAAAGAAGGGTGGGAAATACTTTGAGTGACTCGAGTGTGGTTATAATTTTTGTTGTATTACTTGATTTCTAGTTCTCTCCCCATAAATGTAGATTTTAAATTTGATCTTAGTTGGACCCATCTTTACTCAAAAAGATTAAGCCAATGAATTTGGGTCAATTATGATATATTAACTATTTCAAATTTGCATTGGTGACCAACTTCCTTTCTCAAGATATTCATGAATTTGGAAGTAGTCCACCAATCAATTATCGGCTCGATTATCTTTCACCTGGGAGATTGTTAAAAGGGAGCATGTAAGACCCAATCAAACCCCTCGAAAAAAGAGGGTTTTGTACATTAGACACTTGCTCACGTTAGCCGAAGAAATTGTATGATAATGAGACCTCGGGAGATGGACATACACGAATTCATTGGCTTCCTGTAGCGCCACGTGAGCTGAAGAAGCACGAAACTTTCTGATTTTTCAAGATGAAGAAGGACACGGTGATTAATCAGTTTCGAGGTTTAGATGAGACTGCAACCTTTGATTTTTTATGCTGGTCGGTGCGGGTACTTTTCTTTGATGGGCAAGATTTTACCTTCCGTAGGGTACGATGATTCGTCCATTTTAAAATTGAGTCAAGACGTGCTTTCGTTTCCATCTTGAAGTGATTTTACATTTCCATTGCTTGCTTCGTACATGCAAAAAGTAGTCGATCTGGCCCTAGCAAGACCTCAATTCTTGGATGCACCGAGCGTATTTGAGTCAAGTGCATCCCTAATCGTAAATCATGTGGATATTATAAAGGACTTGACAATGTCAAAAACTTACATATGTGAAGTTCACATGCACCGAGATCATCTCAGGATAATTTTTTCAACGGCTAGAGCATCATTTTTTCAAGAACTAAAGAGCCTAGTCGTCATCATCATATCACTGTCATTATTATCATTCTTAGTACTGTCATTATCACAATTATCATAATTCTTCGCCAGATCTAAAAAATAAGACGCATGGTTCCATAAGATAGCTCAATTGCATTCCCATGCTCACAAGTTAAAGATATGCAACTTGAAATTCGATGACATATTTATCTACGTGGAGCCTCCAACTGGGTAGCCTCCAGGTTGAGCTTTTGATCAACTGCAATTTCACTTCCGTGCGGCGATCAACGTGTCTTTTGCACTTTGATTGGAGAATCATTTCGATAAACTGTTCTTTATAATTGAATCGGCAAAGTAATGTAGCGATCCAATAAAGAAGATCGACTTGTTTGTATATGTATTGTTTCATGCTGCGATTGATTTTTCGTGGGAACTACGTTAAGTACAGCACCAATCCGTCCATTTCTTCTCTAACCGTGGCTTAAAAAGTCAGTGAGGGGCATTGCCTTCTCTTGCCACTAAAGAAAGATGGACCAGCTTCATACTTCATTTGGCATGGGCGATTAGAAAGTCTATTAACAGAGCAAAAGATGCGTCATTGTCTTAAACTAATCTTGGTTTGTGAATTGAATTTTCCAAGCTAGCTATCTGTGCACGAAATAGAAAGTCCAGATGGGAGGCTCCTAACTAGTCCACCAAGATAAACCAAACGATTTAAATACTCAAGACGTTTGCCCCTCTTTTGGTTTATTCAACTACCCGATTTTTCTTGCCGCACGTGAACTGCACGTCAGATCTCATTGATGGCTTGCTTACCGTAAACAATCTGCAAAGACCGTAGACCTAAACTTAAACGTTGTGGGGTAATAATATGTGTATTTAGATAACCAGATCTCTGAGTGTAGATCTCTCAAACGGACTTTAATTACTTGGCGGCGCTCGGTCGCAAGTTTTACCAAGTAGGAGGTTCGAAACATTTAACATGTGGAGGGCCTCGTGAATGGTGGAAGCAAAAAAAAGTAATTTAGCACAACTAAATCAGATTTCACAGGACTAATATTCGATGAGAAAGTGAAATCATCAATTAGTCGCGTACCTCAACGTGACTTCCATATCTATATAGCTAGACGAAATTTGAATTTGAAAATACATCGTTAACTTATGATACCGTAGCAGCAATGTATATATATTTTCATCGATATATAGGATATACTTTTTTGAGAGGGCGGGAGGACATGTAGGAAACTCCTCTTTTCTAGAGGTTAGGACAGTGAGTTTATGAATTGACGCATCAATGCAGCGCACCACATAATCATCTGTCCTTGTCGAGTCTCGTTTTCTTTCATGAATGAAAGTGCGCTGAAGATTATCCTTGAGGGTATCTGCCGGTTTGGTGAGACCGTTATAAATATAGCAATGAAGAAAGCTAGCCTCTGGAAGTGAATATGTGATATTAGTCATGGCGTTTCCTGTTCATCGTGATCTGCTTTTAGGGTTTCTTGTTATTGCGGGTTCACTGAGTCACTGTTTAGCTGCCGGTGATAATAATACGCATAATCCGAGCGGCTACGACACTGTTTCACTCAACCGGAGCAGTTTCCCACCCGGTTTTCTTTTTTGGAGCCTCGTCGGCTGCTTATCAGGTGATTACTCTCAACCTGTCCCTCATCTTTTCTTCAATTTATTCTTTGAGAGAATATCAAGTATTTTGTAGTTTTCCTTTATCGGTTGATATCAGTCACTCGACGTCCGAAACTTTTTCAGTATGAAGGTGCAGCAAATGCAGGTGGTAAAGGGCCAAGTATCTGGGATTATTTCACTCACAAATATCCAGGTCTCTCTCTCTCTCTCTCTCTCTCTCTCTCTCTAGAAAAGCTTCACTTGAAACATTAGTAAGTGTTCGTATGATAGTCATATCAATCAACCTTCTAATGATAAAGAGATCAAATTTCTCTAAATTGAAGACAGATGAATGCAGTATTTGAATTTGTGACAAACAAAAAGGTGCAATGAAAGAGTAGAATATGCTGTTGCTTAATACAAAGAGAAACAAAAGAGATGCTGCTGTCGTGGTGTTGCATGATGTAGGTGTCGAATAGGTTGGAAACTACATCTACACCTGCAAAAATTGGATAGGGAAAGAGAACTTAGTTCAAATATGTACAGAAAGATGGTAAGTAACCATGTGCAAAAGCCGGCAGCGGTGATGAAGACATTCAACCTTTCTAATTTGAAATAGATAAATTTTATACTAATTCCATTTAGCCCATATTCATGCAACTTACAAGCTATATAAGAGGAAGTTATTGTGTACACCCGATATAGTTTGTCCCATACAAAGCGAACTATTAGGTTTTGTGGGATCCATGTGAGGCCCATGAGATCCAACAGATTAGATGCACCAAGACTTATGATTCAGATCACCTTGTAAGCTTCTCTCTATATATACACACCAAAGTGAGGCTCGCCATAATATTCCTTGTTGCAGGCTGTTGTGAGACTACCTACCGATAGTACTAATATGGAAAGTAGAAGCTAGGCTAAGATAAGTGAATGTCCTTATTTAAATTTAGTGACAAGGCAATATTGACAAGAGGATGCTTGAAGCCATTTTCAGAATTTTATAGTCAAAAAGTGACTATTGTGTTTGTCTAAAATTTGTGCCATTTCGAATTATTGGATGATTGATCAAGTAGATAATAGTTAAATAACATAATTTAGGCAGACATAACTAAGTCACAATTTTGTGTAGACCCTTTTGAAGTTGCCTTTTTATTCATTATTTAGTAATAAATCCACCATCGTTAATCTTATGACATAACTGAACTTTTTAATTGGAATTTTCTAAGTAAAAGGTTGAGAATGACTTTAAAAGGGTCGAGAATGACTTTCAGCTTTACTGTATATCAAATACGGATATCCTAAGCATCTTTGCCAAATAGTGTTTCTGCGCTGTAATCATTAGCGTGGCTATTCAAAAGGATGAGGAGAATAAGATAAAAAAAAAGAGGGCTTTTGTCGGGGCTTGAAATGGTCAAGACGCGGAACCACGTGACTGAAAATTCATGGTCGGAAGTAATAAGATTAAATAATCAAATGTTTCAGAATAAAACAATGTTTCAATTGCGTCGGGGCTCGTTAAAAAAAAAAAAAAAAAGCAAGTAACGTCTGACGACCGCTGTTGTATCCGAAAGGGCCGAAAGGAAGAAAAGATCCTCTCCTTTTTTAACTTCCCGCCATCTAAGGCTTTGAGTTTAGACCTTGATTCCACTCATTTAAACCATTATTTAGTTATTCTTTATGACGACACATATTTAATTAAGGCCTTGATTAGTTTAATTGCACCATTACCTTTTTTGAAAAATTTGTTTGGTAAATGACAGAAAAAATATCTGATGGGAGTAGTGGAGACGTGGCCATTGATCAGTACCACCGATACAAGGTAATCATATCTTCAAAAATAAGACAATAAATATATTGAAGCTTTCTCAAGCCCTTAGTCTTTAGAATTTTGGGGTTTATTACCATCAACATCATCATTATTATAATTGGTATTAGTATATATATTTTTATTTATCAATTGGCTGTTTACAGGAAGATGTGGGGATAATGAAGGAAATGGGGTTAGATGCCTACAGATTCTCAATCTCATGGCCTCGAATTCTACCTAGTAAGTTCGTGTCGTTCTCATGGCTGAAAAAGAAAATCCTGTGCAGTCTTTGTTTTATCCTAAGTAGCAACATCGTTAATCTTTTTGCTTCGAATTTTCTTGACCTGGGAAATGTTCAAGAGGGAAAGCTAAAAGGAGGTATCAACGAGGAAGGAGTGCGATATTACAACAACCTCATCAACGAGCTCCTAGCCCACGGTCTCGCTCACTGCACTTCAATTCAAATTTTCGCGAGTGTCTGGTTTTCTTAGTGTATGTTTAGTCACAAAGTTTATCTAAGTATGGCAATTTGAATATTTTTGATATGTTGTTATCTGCCTATATGAGATGCAGGTATTCAACCTTTCGTGACATTATTCCACTACGACCTTCCTCAAACTTTAGAGGAGGAGTATGGCGGTTTCTTGAGTCCCCATGTTGTGTGAGTCACCATAGGATTTAATCCAGTCACGAAGTAGTGCCTAAGATTTCATAGTAATTTTTTACTTGGATAACCCGGACGATTGTTTAATTAATGTTGTCTCGTAGGGATGATTTCCGTGATTACGTAGGCGTTTGTTTCAAGGAGTTTGGGGATCGGGTGAAGCACTGGATAACCTTGAACGAGCCGTGGACTTTCTGCTATTTTGGCTATACGACTGGGGTAGAGGCACCCGGGCGGTGTTCGGAATGGCAAATGCTGAACTGCACGGGCGGTGATTCCGGCACGGAACCGTATATAGTCGCACACCATCAGATTCTTGCTCATGCTGCCGCCGTGAAGTTGTACAGAGAGAAGTACCAGGTGGTCCAATAATTGATCAAGCACTCAATTTAATTACTACTTCGGCTTAAAAGCAATTATACAAGACATCGATGTGATTATTAGCATTTCAAGATGAATTTTGCAGGCTTCTCAAAAGGGGATAATAGGAATAACGTTGGTGTCTGGTTGGTTTGTGCCTTACTCCAATGCAAAGCATAACAAAGATGCAGCATTAAGAGCTTTGGATTTCAATCTTGGATGGTGATTAGTTGTTCCTTGAACTATAACTGAATCTCATTGATCCCACACCCCATCATGTGATTATCATGTGATTAGTCATCCATAATCATTCTCGTGATTTTCATGTGTCGTAGGTTTATGGAACCGATCACATACGGTGACTACCCACGTAGCATGCGTGCTCTCGTTGGAAGCAGACTCCCCAATTTCACGAAGGAGGAGTCTTTGGTCGTAAAAGGGTCGTTCGACTTTCTCGGATTGAACTATTACACCTCTTCCTACGCGAAATATGCACGTCGTTCTAATTCGCCTCCAAGCTACGTGACCGACGCACTTGTAAATCAAACGGGTAAGAGATACGGTCTTGATTTGCAATAATCAATGATGATAACGGGTGATTAAGTTCATTCTAATTGAATCTTATGTTTCTTGTGTAGCCGAGCGCCATGGAGTTCTAATTGGTCCCCAGGTTTGTTCACCTATGCATTTTAATCGTCCTAGAATTTGTCATTGTACTAATCGTTTTCTCGTGTTGAGTTTAACTGAACATGAATAGCATAATTGGTATCGTTAATCAATTTAAATATTGTTGCTACAGGCTGCTTCCAGTTGGCTATATGTGTATCCCAGCGGAATTCGCAGTCTTTTGCTCTATATAAAGCAAAAGTACAATAATCCACTCATTTACATTACCGAGAATGGTAAGCAATCAAGTTCGTGTGATCATCACTATTATGATGAGAAGTTAAACACTTTTCGGGTTGTTAATGCCACTCTTGGTCAACATTTAGGGATCGATGAATTCAATAACTCGACACTATCGCTGGAGAAACAGCTGTCCGACTACACAAGAATCGATTATCACTATCGTCATCTCTCATATCTCCGAGAGGCGATTAAGTAAGTTTGTCATTTAATGATACTCCTTTCGCTAAAATCATGGAAAGAAGCATTGAGAGTGCTTCGAAATGCTAGTTTCGCTATTTCACAAGCTGGCTTTAACTTTTGGCTGATGCGGGGGTTGTCGCATTTTGTTGTAGGGATGGCGTGAAGGTGAAGGGCTACTTCGCGTGGTCGCTGTTGGACAACTTCGAGTGGGCTAGCGGCTTCACTGTTCGATTTGGCATCAACTATGTCGATTACCAGAATGGGTTGAGGAGAATCCCCAAAGGCTCAGCATATTGGTTCAAGAACTTTCTCAAGAAGTATTGAAGATGATGATATACATTGCATACATTGGAAACTGTACTAATGTACCTGTCAATTCAACCGAAGAAATCCATTAATATAGAATTGTAATTTCCTCGAATAAAATAATGTACGGATTTGATTCAGAAAGCGATTCAAATTTGACCATATCAATGAACAAGCGTCGGAAAACCGGAGAAACATAAAGTTCCTAAAACATCCTCTTTATTAATATATATTATCTAAAGGTGATTTGTATTTTTCTGCCGTTACAGTGAGCTTCACTGTTGCATTTTCTTTAAAACCTCACGGCATAAAATAACAGTTTTTGCACGACGGGACAAACCGTCCCGAGAAGTCCAAAACCCTCATGAACACCGGCCGATCGTTCCCCTCGTCCGGTTTGGCCCATATACTTTGCCCTTAAAGAGAGCTGGGGATGGTTTTTCGAGACCCCATGGCTGCCGTTTTCACGGACGGCGACAGCTCTCTGTACCGTCGTTGAAGGTAGGCCGCCCACAAGGGACGGCTTATTTGACCCTAAAAGTCCTTGACAGACGGCTTCCATAGTCGAGGACGGACTGGCCGTCCCTCAAGTATGACCGCAGAGCGTGATGGCTCCTCATTGCGGCGCTCACGTAATGAGTCTGATCCTTCTTATTACACCTTCCTTATGGTTTCATGGCCGACAGATTATCTTTGTGGATAAGTTCGATCTGATAAAGCAAATCTTTCATGATATAGCAATCTTCTTCACGATTGACTCTGTTGACCGATACAAGAAAGACGGCCCGTAGGAAAATTCTTACTGACATTAAAGTCGAAATCACGAGGTGGGACTCTCCGGATATGTATTTGCGACGTCGTGATCCATGCTCGCGGATGACTAAGAAACCGCCGTTAGAAAAGTATAGAAGAAAAACTAAGGCTGACTGGCTTTAAACTGGCGGTGACTCCAGCCTTTATTTATATTCTATCCTGTATTAATCATTGAACAAAACCAGAATCGAAAAAAAAAAACGAACGTTTCGAGGGATACGCAGATTTGTCAGATTGCGACGTTCTTTATTGGAGCAACTGAAGCCGCATCATGACCGGAGCTGGCTTGATAGCTGTTCTCGAATTTTAAACTTTCTTGTCTTCTATCTCTCTTGTTATACTAAACGGTGGATTATTCAACTGGTGTTTACTTAAAACGTTTAGCGGACTTGATCGACCCTAAGACTAATCCGATGCGGACACCTCATCCACCAAGCTTTATTTTCTTCGTAAGATAAGAACCACGCGTTCAGCACGTAATTATTTCTCTCCCGTCCCTATGATTTTTTAACTTTCATAGTCTCTGGGCAGATGAGATTTCGATGTCATAAGCAGTTCCGGTATTCGACATTTGCACTTGTAAGTTCCTAGAGATTTGCCTTAAAAATGCCGTGTAAAGTACGTCGCTGGTTCAATTGAGTGTTCTTGTAAAGTTCTCCTCCTCGTATCATACAGAAAAGACGACATATAATTAAGTTTTCCATTCAAAGTTGGAATGGAAGACATCAGCCTCCTTTTTATTAACCTTTGGAGTGCCTGTACCAACATCACAAAAATTAACGGTTTTGAAAGTCACCGACCTCATTTTTATATATGCATAGAGGGTCCTGCTAATATATAGATAGTCATCTCAATACAGCCCAAATTTTCGTTGCGTGCCATTCGGGCATAAAGACTGGTCACTGTGGGGTTTACATCAAATGGAAGATTACATAGTAGAATGATTGGCATTTCCATTGTATCATGACTACACCAGCGAGAATAGAAATGATACCACAATGTGACTGAGTGACATTGTAACAAAAAAAACAGACAGTAGTTGCTGGAAACTAGCCCACTAAGATTAGTCTTTGGACGTTTTGATTTTGGAAGTTTAGAGGAGAAGTTAATGGAGATTGGCTATTTAGTCCTTGAGCAATACTGGTGATATTAATCTTTTTCTTTTTTCGAAAAAGAAAACTTCTTTGGAAACGATATGACATGACAAATGTAGGAGATTTTCTACTTGAGCTCCAACGTCGTTTTCTTTAACTTTATTTTCACTCCATTGAAATTAAGTAAAGAATAAAGAAAGGTCACTAAGAGATTATTCATAATAGTAATCTTTATATCGCCGCGCGATCTAAAAGACGGCCACCCCATTTGTCTTATTCCCAGCTCGTTTTCCACATGAAAATGTGAACAGGCTGTCATTGCATTTGTCATCTTTTCAGTCTCTCCCTCTCTATAAATACAGCCAAAACCAAAGCCTCGGTCTATCCTAAATAAGTGCGTCAGTCATGGCTTTTCGTGTTCATGAACTGGTGCTCGTATGCATTCTAGTCCTCGTGAGATCAGCGAGTCTTTGCAAGGCTGAGTATGGTGCCTTTAAGCCATCCGATTATGACACCATCTTGCTCAACCGAAGCAGCTTCCCAGCTGGCTTCCTCTTCGGAACCGCGTCTGCCGCATACCAGGTAGATTAGATTCCATTGTCGCCACTCTCTTTTCATCCCCCATCGTTTTAACTCGGCGAAACTGAGTCCATATATGCATGCCGCGTGATTATTTGTTCAATTGAACATGACAAGAATGCTCATGTTGTTAGTTTGTTTGCTTATTTGTTTGGTTTTCTTGTTCTTTTTGTGGTTCAGTATGAAGGAGCAGCTAATGAAGATGGCAGAGGGCCAAGCATCTGGGATTATTTCACTCACAAGTATCAAGGTCTCTCTCTCTCTCTCTTTAATATTTCCCTAATTATACTTGTCCATCCTTTCATTACTTGTGTGAATTGTCTTGTCGCTACTGAGTCTCAGTTGACCTAACAAGTAGGTCGTGATTATGTGTAATCAAAGACTTGCATTGACTTGAGGATTTTGGTTAATTGAGTGTGCCGAGATAATGGTACCACAAGTGTTATATTTTTCGTACGGCTCTTACTTGAGTGTCATGGCTTTTTCTTTTTAATTACTGGATTGCCATAAATTTTATACAACATCGGTTTGAGTGCCATAACTTTTTTTTTTTTTCATTCACTTGAGCGCCATATAACATTTTAATCAATTATTAGAGTGCCACAACTTTTCAAAAACATTTTTAATAAGTGCTACGTGAATTTTTTTTAAAAAAATTGGCATTTAAGTGATTGATTGAAAGTTATGAATTTAAGTGAACATTTTTAGAAGTTATGGCATTTAAATGGTTGAAAAAAAAAGTTATGATACTCAAATGAGTGCTGTATGAAAATTATAGTATTTGTGGTGTCCTTATCGCAAGTGTCCCTAAAACACTTGCTATATGAGTAATTAAGAAAAGTTGTTTTCTTTCAATATACTTGTTTCTTGTGTCACGCACTTTATTATCTTGAGACTAGAAATATTCTCGATGAAATACGCTCAATAAATATTATAGATATACTCTTTAACAAAATCTATTTTTAATGATGATCGGTTTTTGTGCCGTAAATGACAGGCAAAATAGCCGATGGTAGCAACGGGGACGTGGCTATCGATTCGTACCACCGGTACAAGGTATGTAATCAACATCTAGTACCACTAATTAAATTTGACGTTGGCAAAAGAAATTGGAACAGAAAATGTTCGACTCCTAATGATTAATTTGTTTTCTTTTTCCTTTTTCCAGGAAGATGTGGGGATAATGAAAGAAATGGGCTTAGATGCCTACAGATTCTCAATCTCGTGGCCTCGAATTTTACCAAGTAAGACCAATGAACATTATTAATTAAGTCTAATTGCATGAGGTTAGAAAAGCCTGTGCTTAATCATGCAAAAAAAGAGAGAAGTTGACTTTCCAGTATGTGGGGGAAATTTTCAGAGGGAAAGCTAGAGGGAGGCATCAACAAGGAAGGAGTGCAGTACTACAACAACCTCATCAATGAGCTCCTTGCCCACGGTCTTGGCTTCATTTCATTTCTTTTACTTGTTATTTTTTGTTTTTTCAAATCATTTATATATTATCACTCCCTAATAAGCAAAGGATTTTTATAGGCATTCAACCTTTTGTGACACTATTTCACTGGGACCTTCCCCAAGCCCTAGAGGAGGAGTATGGTGGTTTCTTGAGTTCCCATGTTGTGTAAGTCAAAAGAGATTTGTTCTTTAACCTTAGCTATGGATACTTTGGCTGAGATTTATATTCTATTGTTACCTTAATTAGGGATGATTTTCGGGACTATGTGGAGGTCTGCTTCAAGGAATTTGGGGATAGAGTCAAACATTGGATAACTCTAAACGAGCCATGGTCATATGCTGTTAGTGGGTATGCCAATGGACAGTTGGCACCGGGTCGATGCTCCGACTGGCAGATGCTCAACTGTACAGGCGGCGATTCAGGCACTGAGCCATACATCGTCGCACACAACCAGCTTCTTGCTCATGCGGCTGCTGTTAAATTATACAGAGACAAGTATAAGGTCTTCAATCTCCTAAAACTTGATGAGGACTCATGTTTAAGTTCAATCGAATTAATCTTTCACTTCTCAATCAATTGTTGTTGAGATGGACCGAAATAAGCAAAAAAAAGAAAAAAAAAATGGACTCAATCTACCAACAAGAAAAAAATGCTTATGAATTTCAAATTGATGCAGAAATAGAACATCTAATGGGAGTTTAAACTGACTCGTGCAATTTCACCTAGAAAAAAGTGATTTCTGCAGGCATCTCAGAAAGGAGTAATAGGAATAACATTGGTTTCTCATTGGATGGTGCCTTACTCGGATGCAAAGCATAATCAAAATTCAGCGCTAAGAGCCCTTGACTGGATGTTGGGATGGTGAGTGTGCTTCTCCAACTACCCAACTCACACATAATGTGCACCCAAGATACGTAGTTTGAATTTAAAAAAGGAAGTACTTGGCAATAGGATTAAATGGTGAATCATTAGGAAAACGTGCGGTTCCTTTTCAGGTTCTTGGACCCGATAACGTACGGCACCTATCCCCGTAGCATGCGCTCACTCGTTGGGAAAAGGCTTCCCAAGTTCACGAAGGAGCAGTTTGAGTTGGTGAAAGGATCGTTTGATTTTCTCGGGTTGAACTACTACACTGCGAACTACGCAAGATACATGCGTTACTCGAATGCTTTAAATTTAAGCTACCTAACCGACGCTCGCACGAACCTCTCAAGTAAGAAAAGCGATCACTCTTTGGATGACATTAATGACGGTCTCGATGAAATTCTTTTCTAATAATTTCCTGATGGCATCTTGTAGCTGAACGCAACGGGATTCCAATTGGTCCTGAGGTACGTTTGAATTCTCATGCAACCCTGTTTTGTTACTTTGTAGATTTGCTACTTTTGTGTGATCTTCTTAGAGTTCATTCCTTAATTGAGCATGCATACACCAAATAGTAGTAACTAAAACTAGAAAGAATTAGGTAAATTTTTTGAGTTATTATCTTCCCTGTCATGTGCATGATCCTATTATAAATGTTATTGCAGGCTGCTTCAAGTTGGCTATTTGTTTATCCCAGTGGAATACAAAGTCTTTTGTTGTACGTAAAGACTAAGTACCAAAATCCACTTATTTACATAACTGAGAATGGTGAGAAATATAATTTCCAATGATTAATTAACTAACTAAAATTGCGAGTTAATTGTTTCTTATGATTCACTACTCTTCCTATGTCTTGGTTTTGGGTCACCAGGAATCGATGAGTTCAATAACTCTACATTACCACTGGAGCAACAATTGGCTGACTATATGAGGATCGATTATTATTATCGCCATTTATCGTACCTTCATAAAGCGATCAAGTAAGAAATTCTATTTTCCTAATTTTTATACAATTTTCACTTGTGCAATCACCTTTTCTTTTCTAGTTTTTCTCATCATGCATGACATGAAATGTGATGTGTGAAAAATTTGTCACAGGGACGGTGTCAACGTGAAGGGCTATTTTGCATGGTCGTTGCTAGACAATTTTGAATGGTCCTCGGGATACACTGTCCGATTTGGGATCAACTATGTCGACTACAATAACGGCTTGAAGAGATATCCGAAACAGTCGGCGCTTTGGTTCAAGAGCTTTCTGGACAAGTTCTAATTCGATAATACATCATACACATATGACATATGATGCGATGATCTCAATAAATAAGGATGTGATCGATTCTCTTGTGTAGTAAATAATTCTGAACAAGCCATTACTTATGTTGGTGAGTTTCATGAGAATAAATTATGCCAATGTATTTCACTATTTCAAAGAATTTCGCTAACAAATTGTCGAATGCAGAGATTTATTTCTTAAGCATCTCAAAGGGAAAGCCATTGGAGTAATTGGATTTTTTTTTTTTTAATACAGCTAAATTCAAAACCGAAATATGTACCGGCCGAAAACTTAATGAAGATAATCTCGGGAGTTAGATGTGGAATGGTTGGTATCGTATTGATATTTTAGAAGGAAGTAGGGAATTATATTAGATAAATGAGAAAATATGGACATATTCTAATTAACAATACAAAATGGAGGATTCTATGAATTTTCAACAGAGACACCAAATCTACCAAAGCTTTAAAATAAGAACCACGCGTTGAGCATGTAATTATCCCCCCCCCCCCCCTCCCTCCCTGCGTCCTTATGAGGATTTTGATATTATAAGTAGTTCCGGTATTATTGACACCTAAATTTTGATGATTTATTTAATCATTTATTGACTGCATAAAAAATTAGGGATTAAATTTTGAACCTTAGCAAAAATAATTTTCATTAAATTGCATGGCATATAGATATTAGGAGCATTTGCATTAGTAGTAATAGAACCTTTTCGTTAAAAAAAATAGAAAATTAATTAAAAGAATTATTTTTGAAAAAAGAAAAAAAAAGAAAAGAAAAGAAAAGCAAGTGAGACCGGGGTGGGGCCAAGCTGGCCCAGCTTTCTTTCTCTTTTTCTTTCTTCTTCTTTTCTTCCTCCCACTCCTTGCTCGGCCCTCTTCTTTTCGCACGCGTCTTCTTCTTCTTCCTCCCTTCACGCCGCTCCCGCCTTCTGCAAATAGAAGAGGAACAGAGGTACAAAGATAGGGGAGCAACAGGTCGCAGCGTGATCCCAGGGTTGGGGATCAGGCCAGTCGCGACAGGCTAGCGGTGGCTGAAGCCATACGCACTTGTCGCTAGCCAAACTCAAAAGGAAGAAAGCAAAGGGTTTTCGTGGGGCCGAGGGAGAAAGGACAGAGAGGGCTAGTTCGAGAGGGATCGGAGGCACGCCTCGGCTGAAAGATAGAGAGGACAGAGATGGTGAGCTCGAGAGAGATCGGAGGGCGAGCCAGGAGGAGGGAGAGGGACGCTAGAGAGCTTGAGTGAGTGAGAGGGAATGACCTAGAGAGAGAGAGAGAGAGATCCACCATTGCTTGAGGTCCACTCGTTGCTCGCCGTTTGGAACCAAGTAGGCCTCCCCTTCTCCTGTTGGTGCTCCGTTTTTGGGGCGCGTCGGGCTGGAGCTCGTGGCTGACCAAATCGCACGAGCTCCGATCCCTTCGACCCCCGTAAGTCTTTAGCCAAGTCTCTGTGTGTTTTCTGGTCGTTTTTTGAGGACCCTAGTCCCATTTTGAGGCTAGGTTGAGTCGGAAATCATAAGATTTGGTAATGCACGCGAACTGTTTGTATAAATGCCTCGATAAACCTTGAAATATATTTTATCTGATCTACATGTGAAGCTCAGTTTAATGTTCGATTCTTCATATATTGTTGAACTTTGTCTAATTCCTTCATGTTTTGATGTGCGTTCATGTGACTTTGCACCGTCCAAGCCGGTCTTGCATACGCCCCTTCGCCAGAGATAGCCTTCCCACGCCGATGAGCGCTACGGTTCAAGGCGTTCGAGTCAGCGCCTATACTCATTATTTAGCGCCTTTGTTTGTCTGATTTCTGGAATTTCTATGTTCGGACCTTAGTTTAGATTAGGGTTTTTTGTGAAATTTTGTGGTCGCTGGAGTGGGCGGCCGGCGTCGGTCGTCGCCGGTCGGGAGGATTGGCAGGTGTAGTGGTGTAAGTGCCGGTGTCCATAGAGGGATGGTTCGGTGTTTGGTCATATGGGTTTGAAAAATAAAAGAGAAGAAAATTAAGTTGCTAAGAAGGAAAGCTTCGGGCGCTGAGGGTGGCTGAAGGAAGAAGAAGGTGTAAGTAATAGGACAAAATAGCGAAAAGACAAAAAGAGGAAAAGAAAGAAAAATTTAAAATTTTAAAAAATAATAATATAAAAGAATTGGAAAGATTCCCTTTTTTATAATCTGATTGGGTCGGATTCGTGTGTGGGTCGGGTAAGCGAGTTGGATCAGATAAATCTAGTCCGAACCCATTCCTTGAGTATAATAACAATAAATCAATTAAAAAAATTAACCACTGCGCTTTATTCGAAAGCCACCCTTCCAACAAGGAAGGGGGAGGTGGGGGTTCGAATTTTCATTTTCTCGGGGTTGGGGTGAGAATAGATTAGTTTCGGGGTGGATTTTTGACTCTTGCCGAAAAAAAAAAGTAAGCGAAAGTTTGAAGTAAGAATTAGAATAGGAATAGAGTAGGATCGACAAAAAAATTCAAAAATTCAAAATATATTTTTAAAAATTATTAAAAATTCAGAAAATGATAAAAATATGAGGAAATAACAAAAATTCGAAAATCAATGAAAAATTATAGATTTGAGAAAATCATTAAAAAAATTTAAAAATTCGAAAAGGAATTAAAAATTTGAAAAGAACTAGAAAATCCATAAAAATCTTCTTTTAGAAAATTCAGAAAATATTAAAAAATTATAAATTCCTAAAAATTTAAGAAAATTTTCAAAAAAAAAAAAATAATTTCTTAGAAATAGCTTTAAAAAGTCTTTTTTGGGGGAGTCTTCTCATTAAATGCGTGAAAATCCTTAGTGAAAATAGTGCTCAAAATTAAACAAGCCTCTAGCACTCTACCTAAGGTTCTAATTATCCTTAAAAATGAATGTCCTTGATTATGCACTTTCATTATGTTTACTGTGGCGTCCTATAGATTTGCTCTCCCATGTAATTTATTTAATGCTTTCCTTGGTTGCTGATTGTTACGCTAATGAATTGTGCACTTGTATAATGGCTTTACCTATTAGTGGATAGGTACAAATGCAATCCAAACCGCCTGACAATTTGTTTTTTCTTTTAAAATAAACAAGGTTATGTACCGAAAGGATACTAATTGGTTAAGTAATATAATCAAGTCTCCGGCCTTAGATTAAATTACATACGAGACGAGGTATACTCTTATGTCTCACTTGATTTCTAGCTGATTTAAATAGATTAGTGGCGACTCCTTAGTTCATAATTCTTATAGACTCCCAATGTCGTGCGAAGTATAAGCTTGAGAAAGCTTGTGCCTAATCATGAGCTGTAGGCCCGCCCTTTAAATAATACCCCTAAACTTACTCCCTCCCCCGAGAGATAGGTTGCTACAATAAGTACCTAGAGATTTATCAAGAAGCGCATGAAAATCATTCCGTTTCCGACTAAATCTATTATTCAATTCACAAGAACATATTTGAAGCAAAATAATTTTGGTAATGCAAAATTATTTTTCTATTTCTAGATAAATTTTTAATCCATAAATAAGTTTGAAATAGAAATGAGAAACAAAAAAATTATACTTCTTTATTTTTGGAATAGAAATGAAAAATAAGAACTCCTCATTACTTACTCTCGTTACTAATTGGTCATCCACCTGCTAATTGGCTCACACTGTCGTTTTTTTTTTTTTTTTTTTTTTTTTTTTTTTTTTTTTTTTTTTATGACTCGGGAACCGCCGTTGGCTGGCAGCCTAGACGTAAACCTAGGGCGAACTGAGCCACCACCACAGATCCAGCCGCGTTTGAGTCGCGCGAACGCGATGCCTCTGGAATTTGAACCCCTCCCTTTCGTGAGGGGGAGAGGGCCCGAAGCCAGCTGCGCCACCGCGGGCGATGGCTTGGCTCACACTATCTTTTGCTGCCACTTGGGAGAGAAAAAGTTTATGTCATTATCAAATTCATATTTTTGTTCATAAACTCGCTAAGGGAATAAAAACAGAGAAATCTTTTTCTAGTAAAAAAATTGTGTCCGTCTGACATACGTCTTAAGGTTAGTTAATCAACTATTTCTGTATATCGTCCCTCTCATTCCGATCGGAGAAGGCGATGTACCATGAAGTCTTTCCGTCCCAAACTTGAATTTCGGGAGACGCCAACCCTCATTTGTGTTAACCTTCGACGTACACATACTAAATATTACAATTCCAGAAAAGCTACCAACCTCAATTTCTATACATAAAGACACGTATCAGAGTTTTGTGTGGATGGTCCCAATATCATTCGACTATCTTTCACATCGAATCAGATTCCGTGACTCCACCTGCGAGGATGAAAATGATATCGCAACGTGACTCGAGTGATATGGGAGCAAGAAAACAAACAATGGTTTCTAAAAGTTTAGCCCATTAAGATCAGTCTTTAGACCACTTTAATTATTGGATGCCTAGAGGAGAAGGGAATGGAGATTGGCTAGTTTTGTCTTTGAGCGATATTACTAGTATCAATTTTTTTTCTTACCAAATTGTATCGCAATACGTATGTACGACGTATATTCGATTAATTTTTCCTTTGAGACCTTATATTGAAGCTCATTTCATTTTCTAATCTTTACTTGTCTCTTCATTTTGTGAATATATAATTTTTATGAGTACATGGATGTTTTCTCTGTCTTTGGGCAATTAACATTCACTGACTTTATTTTTTTTTATTTTATTTTTTTTTTTTTTGGTAACCTGTGGAACCTTTGGCACAAAATGAATAATTTAGAAGCTATTTTCTTGAAAATGATGGTTTGGCACAAAATGAATAATTTAGAAGGTATTTTCTTGAAAATGATGGCTTGTATCGTTTGCAATAACTAATCAATAAAAAATATTTTCTTTATTGATTGTTATGCTTAAATATTTTCGTGGACGATAAAAATCTTTTTCGTTCATTTATTCTGTAAGCGATATCAATGATTGTATATAAAAAAGATATTTTTTAGATCATTTATTTTTTCAAGAAACAAACGGAATTTAAATCATCAAAAAATGTTATGCTTGTAAGATGCAGCTAGCGGAAAAGACCTTTCTTGAAAGCCTTGAAATTAACTAATAAATGAGAAAACTCATTAGGAAAAAGCCAGCTAACTTTCTTGTTCTCCGAAAGCAAAAAGAAAAAAAAATCCTTATAAAAGGAAGAAAATTTGATACATCATGAGGTACGTTAGTTTATATATTACGAGCCTGATATTAATCTACTTAAACTTTAGCTTCCAATTTTTTGTTAACTTTAGTTTCATCGCATGGAAATGAGTACAGAAGAATTCATTCCACAAATATTAAAAATAAAGATGAGATCACAAAGAGTATAGTAGTATCTTCATATCTCTACACGATCTAAAACACGCCCACCACTCGTATTATTCACGGCTCGTTTTCTGCATGAAAATGCGAATGGGGGATATCCCAAGGATTTATCATCCTTTTGAAAGTGATCTTTCAATTCATTTAAAAAAGTTCCGTAGTCCCTTCCTGAACCAAACATCCTTTCTCATTCCCTTTCCTGCGCCAGAAAGGCTACTCGTCCTCGTCAACATAATAGGACTCTATAAATACGGCCAAAACAAAAGCCACGGTCTGTGCTAAAGGAAGGGTGTCAATAATAGCAGTTCGTGCTCATGAACCAATGCTTTTATGCGTTCTAATCCTGGTGAGCTCAGAGAGTCATTGCAAAGCCGATTATGGTGCCTTTGAGCCCTGCGATTACGACACTGCCTCTTTCAACCGGAGCAGCTTCCCGGCCGGCTTCCTGTTCGGAATGGCTTCTTCTGCATACCAGGTAAGATTAGATATCCTTTTTGCATCTCCCTTTTCATCACCGTTGTTAGACCTCAGGGAAACAGAGCCTACATATGTATTTCGCATGGTCATTTTCCCATTAACCGCTTACATAAATGCTCGTATTGGAAATTTGTTTGTTTATTCATTTGGGTTTTTCTTCTTGGCTTTCAGTGTGAAGGTGCGGCTAAAGAAGAAGGTAGAGGGCCAAGTTTCTGGGATTTTTTCACTCATAAGTATCCAGGTCTCTCTCTCTCTCTCTCTCTCTCTCTCTCTCTCTCTCTCACACACACAGACACCCGCCTACACACCCTCCCAGAACTGATGACAGTTGCAAACCGTGAGCTTTCCTCTCCTTGCATGTAGCAAAAGGTAGACGATGTGTTCCCGTCTGACGTGATTAACAGAGATAACCGCGTTGTTCATGTAGATGCAAGTGTAAGCGGGTCTGAGATAGTTAGCCATGTTAGTAATATCGTCATCTATAGAAGATGACCATGTCGTCAGCAGTAATATTCGAACAACGATGACCGTTTTTTGAAGTCCGTGATTAAGCGGATCAGCTGGGAAAGTGTGTAAAGACGCCGGATTCTGTCCTTGCCTCGTATGGTGCACTCAGCTTTTGCCGAGTAAAACGTGTTTTTGTCTTTTGTTTTTCGCTTGAAGTCTAGACATGGTAAGACTTCTACTAAAATTGATTCATAACGTGATGCAGCAGATTGTTAGTAGATTGGAATTCGCTTTTAAGACTCCATTTATTTTGTAAAAAATAAACGGTTGAATTTTTTTAATATATCACTTATATGGCTTGATATAATTAATTAATTTAAAATATTTTTATTATTGATAATATTTATGTCTAAATATTTTTATGAATGATGAATATAGCTTTTCATTATTTATTTTTATAAATGATATAAGCGATAATTTTAAGGAAATTTTATTCAAATTATTCATTTTTTCGCAAAAAAAAAAAAGAAGAATAAATTACAGCATACTAGAATTGCCCTTCCATGTACAGCAACATGGTTTTCTATGTCTCGCTAAGCATGAGATTTTATCTTATTCCAAGATGAACAAAAAGAAAGTATTGCGATTATCTAGAGAATTTGAGAATGCCAAATTCTGATTCAGCAAATTTCGCAATTATATCATTCTCCTTTAGATTGTCGTGGTATAAAGAATTGATAAAATTGATTTGGCTACAACCGATGCTTTTTCACATCGTTAAGAAATACATTCTATGTTAATGCACTCGGTAATAATTTCATGATTAAAAAACAGGTTTATTTAACATAATCAACTTTGAAAAGAGTAAAACAAAAATTTAATTGTCGACCTGAAAATTTTGGATTACAAGTCTGGTGTAATAGACACCCCCTCAATCGAGCCTTGAAAATGAGAGGAGACTTAAGCCCATCGTTGTTTGTGTTTGGGAAAATTACACAAATAGTCCCTATATTTTCACTCAATGTCCAATTTGGTCCCTGAACTTTCGATTGGCTCAATTTGGTCCCTGAACTATTGATAAAATGTCCGATCTAGTCCCTGAACTTTCGAATGGCTCAATTTGGCCCCTGAACTATTAATAAAATGTCCGATCTAGTCCCTGAACTTTCGATCGGCTCAAGTTGGTCCCCGAACTATGATGAAATGTCCGATCTAGTCCTTCGTTACTATTTTTCTTTTTTTTTTTTTTCCTTTTTTTCCTTTTTTTTCCCTTTTTTTTCCTTTTTTTTTTTTTTTTTTTTTCGCTTTCCCTCCGCCTCGGCTCCGGCGGAGGGCCGGCGTCCGGCGAGGGAGCCCCTCGCCGATCGGCGAGGGCCCTCGCCGCATCCCGCAGCGGGCGAGTCCCTCACCGATCTTGCGAGGAGCTCCCTCGCAGACGGGCGAGGGGCCGTCCTCGCCGGCGTCGCGAGGAGAGCCCCTCGCCGGCGTCGGCGAGGGCGAGGCGAGGGGCCCTCGCCCGACGCCGGCGAGGGGCTCTCCCTCGCAGATCCGGCGAGGGGCCGCCCTCGCCGCGTCTCGCGAGGGAGAGCCCTTCGCCGCTCGGGCGAGGGGCTCTCCCTCGCAGATCCGGCGAGGGAGAGCCCCGCGCAGACGCCGGCGAGGGCCCCTCGCCAGATCCGCGAGGGAGGGGGCTCTCCTCGCAGATCCGGCGAGGGGCCGTCCTCGCCGGCGCGGGGCGAGGGCGAGGGCGAGGGGCTCCTCGCCGGCGTCCCCGCAGGGCGAGCGCGGGCGAGGGGCTCTCCTCGCAAGATCCGCGAGGGAGAGCCCTCGCCCGCTTACGAGGGACGCCGGCGAGGGAGCCCCTCGCCCGCCCTCGCCCGACGCCGCCGAGGGGCTCTCCCTCGCAGACGCCGGCGAGGACGGCCCTCGCCGGATCTGCGAGGGAGAGCCCTCGCCGGCGTCGGGCGAGGGGCTCCCGCAAGATCGGCGAGGGACGCCGGCGAGGGGCCCTCGCGATCCGGCGAGGGGCTCCCTCGCCGGACGCCGCCTCCCGCCGCTCCGGCGGAGGGAAAGCGAAAAAAAAAAAAAAGTAAAAAAAAGGGGAAAAAAAGGGAAAAAAAGAGGAAAAAAGGGAAAAAAAAAAAAAAATAGTAACGAAGGACTAAATCGGACATTTCATCATAGTTCAGTGGACCAACTTAAGCCGATCGAAAGTTCGGACTAGACGACATTTTATTAATAGTTCGTGGACCAAATTGAGCCATTCGAAAGTTCAGTGGACTAGATCGGACATTTTATCAATAGTTCAGACCAAATTGAGCCAATCGAAAGTTCAGGGATCAAATTGGACATTGAGTGAAAATATAAGGACTATTTGTGTAATTTTCCCTTTGTGTTTTGTCTTCTTTTTTATTTATCATGAATTATGAAAACTTTAGAACTTTCAATGGATTATGTGTATTAATGAAAAGCTTCCACAATAATATAAAGATCTTGTTAACGAGTGTCTCTGACATGCAAATGAAGTTAACTCAAAATAGAAATAAGATTTTTGAAAATATTTTGAAAAAAAATGATTACACATTTTAATAAACTTGCGTGTTTCTAAGTTTTAAAAAGCATATATAATGCGGCTTAGCAAGTCAAGGGGGGCAATCTTTAATCTTTTCCCAATTAAAATTGTCCATTCTTTAATTAATTACGGGGTTATCTTATTGCTGTCAATTCCAATAGCTGATCTGACCAATAGACCACAATTCTTTGTCATCAGTGACATAATGACTCAAGGATTTTGCGGGGTGAATGGCAGATAAAATAGCTGATTGTAGCAACGGGGATGTGGCTATCGAATCGAACCACCGGTACAAGGTACATAATCAGCATTGAGTACTACTAATTGATTTTGATGTTGGCAGAAAAAGTTGGAATAGAAAATGTCTCCTAATGATTAATTGTTTTCTTTTTCTTGCAGGAAGATGTGGGGATGATGAAGAAAATGGAGTTAGATGCCTTCAGGTTCTCAATTTCATGGTCTCGAATATTACCTAGTCAGACCATCGCTTTCCTATATCATTGCATAAACAAATTTAATTGTCTAAAAAATTTCTAAAGTTATTATATGATGATAAATTCAATTCTTTTTTTTAATCAATTTAGTCATTTCTGACTTATTTTGTTTGGAAATCGCAGATGTTCGGTCAAAATTGGTGGTAATGACTATATTGACAAATTGTCAAAAATTTTAGAATTAAATTGACAAAATGAAAAACTTTATGATTAAATTGATCATCATACAAAAAGTCTAGGATTTTTTTTTACAATATTTTCGATAAATATACAAATACTTAAACGTGCCATTTTTTTTTATGGTAGTTAATCACAAGCGTGTTAACTTTCCATTATGTCTTTATTAGGGGTGTGTATGGTCCGGGTGGGCGATTCCCGACCTAGAACTGAAAACCGCCCATCAAAGACCAGTTCCAAAAAATTGGTACGGAGAACCACCCATTATTGCATGGATCTACCCAAGAACCGGACCGTCGGTCCAATCCAATTCCCGGGTGGATCCATGGAACCGTATCACCAATAATAATATCGTCTTTCAAATCCCACCGCGAGTACCTTTCATATCGAGTAATATTTTTCTTTAAATTGTATAGGCTTAATTAAGAGTACCGTTTTTTTTAATTATTATTGGAAAACACTACTAAAGAAAAAGAAATAGGTTTTTTTTCCTAATTTTGAATCATTTTAGTTGAAATCTAAAATATTCTTTAAGTTCAAAATTCTAGATAATTGTCATATGTAGATCATCTTTTCCTTTATCCTCTAACAATACTCAATCTCTTACAACATTTGTTTTACTGAATTTTTTTTTGTAGAAACAATTTTACGGTACTTCACATATTCTTGAACATATTGTCATATGTGAGTCTTGAAAGTATTCTTTGAATGAGCCATTTGTTGAGTTGTTGAAAGGCAGCTTACACACTTTACTAAATTCTTATTAAAACATGGAAACCATGAGAGGAGATGGAGCCCAAAAATTTAGATTTGCTAATTAGTAATTTTGAAATTCATTTTAATATTAAAAATCAATATATTATTATAATATAGTTGGTTCAGTTCGAGTGGATGGATCCGCCCGTGGAATTAGGAACCGGACTGGTACCCACCAGTTCCCATAAATTAGAACTGGGAACCAGACCGGTATCCACCGGTTCTCATAAATTGGAATCGGGAATTGAACCGAGTCCCTCAAGAACCACCAGTTTCGGGCGGTTTCGAACGGTTTGGGTGGGTCCCGGTTTTTTTGCACACCTTCTAGTCTTTATGTGTGGAAATTATTAGAAGGAAAGCTATGGGGAGGCATCAACAAGGAAGGAGGGTAACACTACAACTACCTCATCAATGAGCTCCTTGCCTACGGTCTTGGCTTCATTCCCTTTCTATTACTTGTTTTTTTTTTTTTTTTTTTTTGCTTTTCCAAATCCTTTATATATTATCACTCCCTAGTAAGTGGATTTTTACGGGCGTCTAGCCTTTTGTGACACTATTTCATTGGGACCTTCCCCAAGCCCTAGAGGAGGAATATGATGGTTTCTTAAGTGCCCATGTCATGTAAGTCAAAAGAGATTTATTGTCGTGATCTAAAATTTCGGGTGTACCACCTAAAATTAGGTTAATGGATTACTGAGCTTTTAAATTTAGCTTGGGTTTTCACAAGCCCATACCAAATCGTGACTTAAGTCTAAATTTTTGAACATGCAAAATGTTATTAACTAGAGTCGCCACTAATCGGTTTACGGTAAGTCGATTAGACACATAAATAAAATAATGAGAAAAAATTTTACTTCTACGAATTAGAGACTAAGGTACAGGGATTTGGTTACATTAGATTTCTATATTGTCCTTTCGGTATCATTTCTTTTATTTTTCAAAAATGTTTTTGTAGGCAGTTTGGATTTATTTTAACCTAAATTGCTATCATATTAAAATGTGATCACACGGGTGCTCAACCATTATTAAACATTCAACAAATAAAATAAACTAAATCACACAAAACAAACAATTTTTTTTGGGTTTTCTCAAATTTTTTTGAAAATGCAATTTTAACTACATGTCCTAATTTTACTAACAAACAAATTCTAATTAAATGATCATATTATGCAAACTAGTTAATATGCATCTCATGACCTAATTTTTATTTTTTATTAGAAATTCGGAATTAATAAAAAAGCAATAATTAAACTATCTAAAATGAATAATTTTTTAATTTATTTTAGGGATTAATTTGATTTAAACCTTATCCTATCTTAAAAATTATTTTTTATTTTTTTTTTTTTTTTTTTTAAAAAGGATGAGATTATAAAAATATGCCAACTTTATCTAACACCCTATTTTTAAAAAAAGGAGTATTTAGGTCCAACCCTAACCTATTTAAAAATGAATATCTAAAAATGCAATCCTAAAAATATAATCCTAAAAAAATCTAATTTATTAAACCTACATGTCTGATTTGCTAAACCTATATGCTCATGCAATAATTTCGATTTTTCGATTTTTTTAGTTTTTTTTAAAGATGAGTAATTATTAAATATTAAATCTAAACAATCAATATAATAAACAAATAAAGGATTAAAGTAATTAAAAAAAAAACATGTTATCTCCAATGTCAAATTAACAATTATTCTAACTCTTAATTATCACGACAAAGAATTCAAAATAATTAAAAATCTGATCCGAAATCTTATGAATCAAATTAAAAATTATAATGATTTAACAATTGAAATTCTATAAAAAAAAACCCGAAAAATTAATATAATTAAAAAATGATCCGACATCTTATTAATTAAATTAATAATTATAATAATTTTGGGAAAACCCCTCGGATAATGCCTACAAAATTTATGAAGATTAACATTCAATATTACAATTTAAATAACTAAACTTAAAAAATGCTATCAAATAAAATAAACAGAAAAATAACATGAAAAAAAAAAAAGTAAAAAAAAAAAAAGGGTTAATACCTCGAAAAATCCTAAACTGAAGACACTTTGTGATAAATTTACCAAAAACTTTTTTTGACTACCAAAAACCCCAAACCTGGTATACCTTTCACAAATTTACCCCGAACTGATATACTTGTGACAAATTTACCCTATGTTAGTTTTCGTTAAATTTTATTATCAAATTATTAAGTTAAATGACACGTGACAGTTAACCGGTATACCAATTTAGGATTTTACACTCCGTTTTTCACAGTTTACAATTTTTATAATTTTTTTATGGTATTAATCCAATTTAGCGTATGGTATATTTGTCATGAATTTACCAAATTTAGAGTTTTTTTGCGGTCGAATAAATTAGTTTAGGGTAGATTTGTCATAAATGTCTTAATTTAGGGTTTTTTATATTCGCCACAAGTTTACTAGTTTGGGGTTTTTCACACAAAAAAAAATAGTTTGGGGTAAATTTGTCGCACAAAACAGTTTTGGGTTTTTCATATATTAACTCAAAAATTAATAAACTAAACTACAAAAAAGTGAAAGGTAAAAGAAAATAAAAAAACTACCTAGGGGGAAACGACGGTGGACGGCGTGGGCGGTCGTTTACCGGTCGTTGGAGCTCCGGCGGGAGCGGCTGCAGGTGGACGGCGGCGGGCTCGAGCTCGGGCCAGCGGCGGAGGCGGAGCTGGATCGCGGGTTGCTGGGCGGCGACGTCGGCAGCGGTGCGGGGCTCGGCTGGCGTCGGGGCGTCGAGGACTGCTGGGCGGCGACGGCGTCGAGCTCCGGCGCAGGGGTGCGGCGAATCGCGGGCAGAAGGCTGCAGGCGCGACGGAGGCTGAGCGTCGGGCAGGGGCAGCGTTCGAGCGGTGGGCAGAGACGCTCGGACGGAGGCAGAGACGGAGGCACGGGTTTCTGGGCGTCCGGCGCGGTTGGATCGGACAGGCGCAGGTGCAGGCGCGGCGGCTGTGGCAGCGTCGCGGGCGACGGAGGTTTCCGGAGCAGAGGCGTCGGAGTCGGGGCTTCTAGGTGGTGACAGGGCCGGCGGAGGCAAAGCAGGGGCGCCGGGAGGGCGAGCGGGGCTCGATCGGCGCCGCTGGGTCGAGGGAAGATCTCGAGCGCGGGCGTCGAGGAGCGGACGGTTGGGCTGGCGTGGCGGATCTCGGACCGGCGGTGACTGGTAGATCCGGACGGGACAGGGGCAGCAACGTCATCGCGGATTGGCTTCGTGGGTTGCTGGAGTCGCGGCCACCGGCGTGAAGAAACGAGCGGCGGTCGAGGGTCGAGGCGCGGTGCTGCACGTCCGGGGGGCGCATCCGGTGAGACGACGATGGCGGAGGTGCGGAGCCGTCGCAGGTCGGCGGACGCGCGGGTGTGAGATCGGAGCAGCGCCGGCAGGAGGGTCGCGGACGACTGGGCTACAGCAGCTTCGCGGCTCGGGCGGTGAGGCGGACGCGCAGGTCGCCGGCGAGGCAGGCGCGGGTCGCCGGACGAAGAAGATAAACAGTTTTTTTTTTTTTTTTTTTTTTACGTCACTTCACCGGTCTTCTCACTTTTTCCCACCTGCCCACCGGTCAAACCACCCTCTTTTCTTTCTCTCTCTCTTTTTTTTTCTCTCTTTTTGAATTTTCTCACGAAAATTTTCTACTCTTCGAATTTGCTTTCAATTTTTTTTTTCAAAAAAAAAAAAAAAAAAATCCTCCCAGTTACGAAAAATGAAGCTCTCTTTTATAATGATTCCAAACGGCCGCTTTGTATGGCACTTTCCGAGTTTCCATCTTCTGTCACATTAAATTAAAATTGTAGATTAGAACATGATTTTGTAATTAACTCGATTTTGCTAACATTTCTCTCATTTTGTAAAAATTATTGCCATTTATTCACTTGATTTTTAAATTGCTTCTTTATTTAACAAAATCCGAATATTAATCAGAATTTCAAATTTTCATGCATAATCAATCAAATCAATTTCCCCCATTTTTTTTTTCATTTTATTTGTTTAGATGTATTTTTTTAGGGGTTATAATTAACCCATTTTTTATGCAAAAAAATCCATGACTAGGTCGCCAAAATTTAGGTGTTAACAACTGCTCATCTTTAAATGTGAGCTCGTAGAGATTGCCTTTAAAAATAAGTTGAGACCTAAATTTTGATCATACACATGCACTGAATGACTCATGTCTTTTTTTTTTTTTTTTTTTTTGAGAAAATGAATCCCATTTTAAAATGAAATTTATATGATGTATGAAAATACTAATGCAAATAATAAAGAAACTTACATGGAATTACTTACTTTCGAGTAACTCAAGATAAATTGGTGTTACATGTCCAGGACCTATACCATTTTACGGTCGCCCAGTATGGCATTGCTTGGTTGTGTCTAAGACCCGTACCATTCTACGGTCGCCTAAACGGAGTCCAAGGTTGCCTAAACTTTCTGGTGATCTCTTCCTGCAATTTTGTCATCTCAATATCCTTGATAAGTAAGGATGAATCACAAGACTGGGAACTGCCCTACAATTGATGGTCAAATGTGATTCTTAGATGTACCAGGAGCACGACATTTTCGTTCATGTAAACAAATCATCTCCAATATATTCCACATGAGACGATGAATAGTTTGGGAGGATGAGATCTCGTATTTTGGGAGTACGTAAAAGTCTCTCTCTCTCTCTGCGGGACTCTTCTGATGCTTTTCTTCTCTTTGTTTTAGATCATCTATTTTTATCTTTGCTGTTACAGCGCCAAGCACCACATCCGCTGTCAAATTTTCGACTTAGTCGGAGAAATGATATAATTTAAGGGGTTCGATTGCATGAAAAAAGGTTTGAAAGACAAAATCACACAAAATTTGTAAGTTAGAGGACAGAAGTTGCATTTTACCCAATTGGCTGACGTGAATCCAAAAGGGTGCGCTCCCTCCTGCCATACTATCATCTTGAAGTCCTGAAAATGAAGTAGCAACCGATGTTTGATTCGTTCTTCGGGCCAGATTCGGTGTTCGGCCCGATTTAGCTGCTCAAGGGTCGTGCATCATTCGTGATATTCGGGTTCAAACAGCATGATCATCTGAAGTGAAATAGAATTGTCTTCTTGCGATCTCAGTCTCTACTGGGCTCCAAGCATCAATGCTTTGCCTGCACTTCCCCAATTGTATTTGTTTGCCGCAAGGACAGTAGGTTGGATTGCCAACTTAGGTGAGCGTCACGTGGTAGACTTTTATTCCCTCGTAGATAAGGATTGAAGTTGAGATCACTTGATAATAAGCGTCGACTAGAGCACGCGAGGAAAGCAAGAGATCTAATATTTTTATAGTCGTGGCCCGAGAAAATCTCCGAAACTCCCAATCGAGCGACGTTTGTCCGCACAACAAGCGGGAGTCCTCGAATCAGTGCCATGTGCACACATTGAATAGTTGTATAAGTAAGACGGTAAGCACGGTGACACCTAGAAGATGGGCAATATTTCCCTCCATTCTTAGAGTAGAGGGAATATATATATAGAAGAAAGTCATTGTGTGTATTTTGATATATTAAGAAAATTATATTAGCCTATTTATAAATTTTATGAAATGACTAAATAAGGTAACATATTAATCAAGATACACACAATCATAAATAATATTCACACAATCTTGAGAGATATAGAAAACTATCAGAATTATCCTAAATATCTCCAATACTTAGCTTGAAGGAAGCAATTCCTCTTATTTGCAAGTTACTAGTTATGGACGGTTGCATACGAAAGCTTAATGGAAGATGAAATTTAGGCGACATTTGTATTTACAAACCATTAATTAGAAGACAAATTGCAATGCAATATCTCTGATCAGGAATGGAGGAAGCGCAATTCTTTTATGAACAATTGGCAGTGGATGCACTTGTGACATTATGATTGCACCCGGCCTTCTCCAAAATCATGAGCAACTACCAATGAATGAGCGTGCGCAATAGAAGTCCAATACTTTCACTTAAAAGATTGCCTACATTAAGCCTAGTTGGACCCACCTTCACTCATTTGGATGAACATCGGCCACCACGACTTCAAGGACCTGTTGAGGATCAATTGCTCAAAGAGGCCAGCAAGGCAAGGCCAAATGGATGTAGTGCTAAATACTGTGCGAGTTATTGAGTGTAATTGGGGATTGAAAAATACTAAAGTGTTTGAGTGGCTTGAGTGTGATTATAATTGTTATTGTATCAATTGATCTATAATAGAATTCTTTACTCTTGTTGATGTTGGTCCTAAATTTGAGCTTAGTTGGACAAGGACATGCTGAGGATCACAATTGCATGAAGAGGTCGATAGGGCAAGCTTGGTAGAGTAGAGCTAAACACATTGTGAATTATTGAGTAGCATAATTGGGGTTGAGAAATACTAAGAGTGCTTGAGTCACTCGAATGTACTTGTAATATTTTTTTATATCGTTCAATTTATTTTACTGCTCTTTCCGTGGATGTAAGCCATAAATTCAAGCCTAGTTGAACAAGGACACGCTAAGGATCACAATCGCATGAAGAGGCTAGAAGGCAAGACTGATGGATGTAGGCTAAACATTGCATGAGTTATTGAGTATAAGTGGAGGCTAAGAAATACTGAGAATGTTTGAATGATTTGAGTATGGTTATAATCTTTGTCATATCGTTTGATTTATAGTGGAATTTTCTAGTGCTTTCCCCATAAATGTAGATTTTAAATTTGATCTTAGTTGGACCCATATTTACTCTAAAGATTAAGCTAATGAATTTGGGTCAATAATGATATATTAACTATTTCAAGTTTGCATCGGTTCCTTTCTTGAGATATTCATGAATTTGGAAGCAGTCCGCCAATCAATTATCGGCTCAATTACCTTTCACCTGGGAGTTTTTTAAAAGGGAGCATGTAAGACCCAATCAAACCTCTCGAAAAAATAGGGTTTTGTACATTAGACACTTGCTCACGAGAGCTGAAGAAATTGTATGATAATGAGACCTCGGAAGATGGATGTTAAATTAATGACTCGAATTTGAATGTTTGCAAAACATGATTTGTTGGATTAAACGAGGAAATATAAAAATAAAATAAAGGAGGAAAGTTCTTTGCTGCGAAGCGTGAGGATTCCGAATTGAAGGAAATCAATTCGTGGGTTTTGGCATGAAGGACTCCTCTGCACGCGTGAGAAAATAAAAGGAAGCAGGTGGGGCCCAAATGGGCACACATGCAATTCTTCGCACAGATTCTCTTTGCTCGGCCACGTAAACAAAACAAAGAAACCCAAACGTGGTGGTGGTAGGCCCAGGTCAAACTTTGACCTGGGCACACATATAAAGACGAATATATTTCCTTCTTTGACGGTGTGCGTGGAGCGGCCGACGACCTACGTAAAAGGAGAAGCCGCACGCCACCGAAGCATCGTTGTTGATCGAAGCGCCGTTCTTATTTTTGAGTGCCATGATTTTCTTTGTTTGTGAAAGACGTTCATAGGTGCTGAATGCTTGGCTTTGGGTTTTCATGCTTTTTTTTTTTTTTGTGACAAAGCTTATTCCATTTACATCCAAGAAAGATTGGTGTATTGGGTGTAATTGAAAATACCGAGAGAGTGTTTGAGTGACGTGTATAATCTCCTTCTTAAATTTTTGAGTGCCCGTTCTTATTTTTGAGTGCCATGATTTTCTTTGTTTGTGAAAGACGTTCATAGGTGCTTGAATGCTTGGCTTTGGGTTTTCATGCTTTTTTTTTGTGTGACAAAGCTTATTCGTGATTTACATCCAAGAAAGATTGGTGTATTGGGTGTAATTAGGACTTGAAAAATACCGACAGAGTATTTGAGTGACTTGAGTGTATAATCTCCTTGTATCGCTTGATCTATAGTAAAATTCGATGCTGTTCTCCTCGTGGACGTAGATCTTTACGACTTAATCACGTAAATCTGGTATCCGATTTATTTTCTTTTTCTGTCTATATTATTGTTCGATCGCTCGCCTTATCACAACAATAGACATACACGAATTATGGAACGCCAAGATGGAACATTATTTTAGGCCTGACTTGCAGATGGCAAACTCAGTCTTCCTGTGGTGCCCCGTGAGCTGAAGAAGCACTAAACTTTCTGATTTTTCAAGATGAAGAAGGACACGGTGATTAATCAGTTTCGAGGTTTAGATGAGACTGCAGCCTTTGATTTTTTTTATGCTGGTCGGTGCGGGTACTTTTCTTTGATGGGCAAGACTTGCCTTCCGTTGGGTACGATGAGTGGTCCGTTTTAAAATTGAGTCAAGACGTGCTTTCGTTTCAATCTTGAAGTGATTTTACATTTCCATTGCTTGCTACGTACATGCAAAAAGTAGTCGATCTGGCCCTAGCTAGACCTCAATTCTTGGATGCACCGGGCGTATTTGAGTCAAGTGCATCCCTATTCGTAAATCATGTGGATATTATAAAGGACTTGACAATGTCAAAAACTTACATATGTGAAGTTCACATGCACCGAGATCATCTAAAGATAATTATTTCAACAGCTAGAGCATAATTTTTTCAAGAACTAAAGAGCCTAGTCGTCATCATCATATCACTGTCATTAGTTTCATTCTTAGTACTGTCATTATCACAATTATCATAATTCTTCGCCAGCTATAAAAGATAAGACGCATGGTTCCATAAGATAGCTCAATTGCATTCCCATGCTCAAAAGTTAAGGATATGCAACTTGAAATTCGATGACATTTTTATCTACGTGGAGCCTCCAACTGGGTAGCCTCCAGGTTGAGCTTTTGATCAACCGCAATTTCACTTCCGTGCGGCGATCAACGTGTCTTTCGCACTTTGATTGGAGAATCATTTCGATAAACTGTTCTTTATAATTGAATCAGCAAGGTAATGTAGCGATCCAATAAAGAAGATCGACTTGTCTGACATGAATTGTTTCATGCTGCGATTGATTTTTCGTGGGTACTACTTCAAGTACAGCACCAATTCGTCCATTTCTTCTCTAACCGTGGCTTAAAAAGTCAATGAGAGGCATCGCCTTCTCTTGCCACTGAAGAAAGATGGACCAGCTTCATCCTTCATTTAGCATGGGCGATTAGAAAGTCTATTAACAGAGCAAAAGATGCGTCATTGTCTTAAACTAATCTTGGTTTGTGAATTGAATTTTCCAAGCTAGCTATCTGTGCACGAAATAGAAAGTCCAGATGGGAGGCTCCTAACTAGTCCACCAAGATAAACCAAACGATTTAAATACTCAAGACGTTTGCCCCTCTTTAGGTTTATTCAACTACCCGATTTTTGTTGCCGCACGTGAAGTGAACTGCACGTCAGATCTCACTGATGGCTTGCTTACCGTAAACAATCTGCAAAGACCGTAGACTAAACTTAAACGTTGTGGGGGTAATAATATGTGTATTTAGATGACCGGATCTCTGAGTGTAGATCTCTCAAACGGACTTTAATTACTTGGTGGCGCTCGGTCGCAAGTTTTACCAAGTAGGAGGTTCGAAAATTTTAACATGTGGGGGGCCTCGTGAATGGTGGAAGCCAAAAATAGTAATTTAGCACAACTAAATCAGATTTCACTGGACTAATATTTGATGAGAAAGTGAAATCATCAAATTAGTCGCATACCTCAACGTGACCTCCATATTTATATAGCTAGACGAAATTTGAATTTGGAAATGCATCGTTAACTTGATGAAACCGTAGCAGCAAGATATATATATTTTCCTTGATATATAAGATTTATTTTTTTTGAGAGGGCGGGGAGACATGTAAGAAACTTCTCTTTTCTAGAGGCTAGGAGAGTGAGTTTATGAATTGACGCATCAATGAAGCGCACCACATGAATGAAAGTGCGCTGAAGATTATCCTTGAGGGTATCTGCCTGTTTGGTGAGACCGTTATAAATATAGCAAAGAAGAAAGCTAACCTCTGGAAGTGGATATGTGATATTAGTCATGGCGTTTCCTGTTCATCGTGATCTGCTTTTAGGGTTTCTTGTTATTGTGGGTTCACTGAGTCACTGTTTAGCTGCCGGTGATAATAATACGCATAATCCGAGCGGCTACGACACTGTTTCACTCAACCGGAGCAGTTTCCCACCCGGTTTTCTTTTTGGAGCCTCGTCGGCTGCTTATCAGGTGATTAGTCTCAACCTGTCCCTCATCTTTTCTTCAATTTATTCTTTGAGAGAATATCAAGTATTTTGTAGTTTTCCTTTATCGGTTGATATCAGTCAGTTGACGTCCGAAACTTTTTCAGTATGAAGGTGAAATGCAGGTGGTAAAGGGCCAAGTATCTGGGATTATTTCACTCACAAATATCCAGGTCTCTCTCTCTCTCTCTAGAAAAGCTTCACTTGAAACATTAGTTAGTGTTCGTATGATAGTCATATCAATCAACCTTCTAATGATAAAGAGATCAAATTTCTCTAAATTGAAGACAGATGAATGCAGTATTCGAATTTGTGACAAACAAAAAAGTGCAATGAAAGAGTAGAATATGCTGTTGCTTAATACAAAGAGAAACAAAAGAGATGCTGCTGTCGTGGTGTTGCATGATGTAGGTGTCGAATAGGTTGGAAACTACATCTGCACCTGCAAAAATTGGATAGGGAAAGAGAACTTAGTTCAAATATGTACAGAAAGATGGTAAGTAACCTTGTGCAAAAGCCGGCAGTGGTGATGAAGACATTCAACCTTTCTAATTTGAAATAGATAAATTTTATACTAATTCCATTTAGCCCATATTCACGCAACTTACAAGCTATATATGAGAAAGTTATTGTGTACACCCGATATAGTTTGTCCCGTACAAAGTGAACTATTAGGTTTTGTGGGATCCATGCGAGGCCTAGGAGATCCAATAGATTAGATGCACCAGGACTTATGATTCAGATCACCTTGTAAGCTTCTCTCTATATATACACACCATAGTGAGGCTCACAATGATATTCCTTGTTGCAGGCCGTTGTGAGAATACCTACCGATAGTACTAAAATGGAAAGTAGAAGCTAGGCTAAGATAAGTGAATGTCCTTATTTAAATTTACTGACAAGGTAGTATTGACAAGAAGATGCTTGAAGCACAATTTTCAGAATCTTACAATCAAAAAGTGACCATTGTGTTTGTCTAAGATTTGTGCCAATTCGGATTATTAGATGATTGACCAAGTAGATAGTAGTTAAATATAAGTAAAAGCAAAAGAAAATAATTCCTTAGTAGAAAGGTGAGATATCAATTTGCCTGGGAAGTTCATCTTCGACATTTTTAGGGAAAAAGATATTCTAAGCATATCAATAGGGATGGAGAAATACTTTTTAGATGGTATTAACTTGATGTGGAAAATCTATATAACATAATTTTGAGGCAGACACAATTAAGTCACAATTTTGTGTAGACCCTTTAGAAGTCACCTTTTTATTTATTATTTAGTAATAAATCCACCATCGTTAATCTTACGAAATGCCTGAACTTTTTAATTGGAATTTTCTAAGTAAAAGGTTGAGAATGACTTTAAAAGGGTTAAGAATGACTTTCAGCTTAACTTTATATCAAAGATGGATATCCTAAGCATCTTTGCCAAGTAGAGTTTCTGCGCTGTAATCATCAGCATGGCTAATCAAAAGGTTGAGGAGGCTAAGGTAAAAAAAGAGGGCTTTTGTCGGGGCTTGAAATGGTCAAGACGCGGAACCACGTGACTGGAAATTCATGGTCGGAAGTAATAAGATTAAATAATCAAATGTTTCTGACTAAAACAATGTTTCAATTGCGTCGGGGCTCGTAAAAAAAAAATTAAGCAAGTGACGTCTGACGACCGCCGTTGTATCCGAAAGGGCCGAAAGAAAGAAAAGATCCTCTCCTTTTTTAACTTCCCGCCATCGAAGACTTTGAGTTTAGACCGTGATTCCACTCATTTAAACCATTATTTAATTATTCTTTATGACGACACATATTTAATTAAGGCCTTGATTAGTTCAATTACACCGTTACCTTTCTTGAAAAATGTTTTGCTTGGTAAATGACAGATAAATTATCTAATGGGAGTGATGGAGACTTGGCCATTAATCAATGCCACCGATACAAGGTAATCATATCTTTAAAAATAAGACAATAAATATATTGGGGCTTTCTCAAGCCCTTAGTCTTTAGAATTTTGGGGTTTATTACTATCAACATCATCGTTATTATAATTGGTATTAGTATATATTTTTTTATTTATCAATTGGCTGTTTATAGGAAGATGTGGGGATAATGAAGGAAATGGGGTTAGATGCCTACAGATTCTCAATCTCATGGCCTCGAATTCTACCTAGTCAGTTCGTGTCGTTCTCATGGCCGAAAAAGAAAATCCTGTGCAGTCTTTGTTTTATCCTAAGTAGCAACATCGTTAATCTTTTTGCTTCGAATTTTCTTGACCTGGGAAATGTTCAAGAGGGAAAGCTAAAAGGAGGTATCAACGAGGAAGGAGTGCAATATTACAACAGCCTCATCAATGAGCTCCTAGCCCACGGTCTCGCTCACTGCACTTCAATTCAAATTTTCCCGAGTGTCTGGTTTTCTTAGTGTATGTTTAGTCACAAAGTTTATCTAAGTATGGCAATTTGAATATTTTTGATATGTTGTTGTCTGCCTATATGAGATGCAGGTATTCAACCTTTCGTGACATTATTCCACTACGACCTTCCTCAAACTTTAGAGGAGGAGTATGACGGTTTCTTGAGTCCCCATGTTGTGTGAGTCACCATAGGATTTAATCCAGTCACGAAGTAGTGCCTAAGATTTCATAGTAATTTTTTACTTGGATAACTCGGACAATTGTTTAATTAATGTTGTTGCGTAGGGATGATTTCCGCGATTATGTAGGTATTTGTTTTGAGGAGTTTGGGGATCGGGTGAAGCACTGGGTAACCTTGAACGAGCCATGGACTTTTTGCTATTTTGGCTATGCGACTGGGGTAGAGGCGCCGGGCGGTGTTCAGAATGGCAAATGCTGAACTACACAGGCAATGATTCCGGCACGGAACTGTATATTGTCGCGCACCATCAGATTCTTGCTCATGCTGCCGCCGTGAAGTTGTACAGAGAGAAGTACCAGGTGGTCCAATAATTGATCAAGCACTCAATTTAATCACTACTTCGGCTTAAAAGCAATTATACAAGACATCGATGTGATTATTAGCATTTCAAGATGAATTTTGCAGGCTTCTCAAAAGGGGATAATAGGAATAACGTTGGTGTTTGGTAGGTTTGTGCCTTACTTCAATGCAAAGCATAACAAAGATGCAGCATTAAGAGCTTTGGATTTCAAGAAGCTGAAAGAGATTGTCCAGTCAATGGGAGATTTTCAGCTTGTTCGTGTTCCCAAGCAATCTTAAAGCCATTCTCTTTTCATCTCTACCTTTTTAATGATGACAAAAATGGGGAGAGATGTGGTGCAGATTTGATTTTAAACTTTGAACTCACTTTTTGAACTTTTGTGTCGATTATGACTTGACTTTTGTGTTTGGTTGTTTGGATTTGGACTGGATTTAGATTTGATTGTTTGAACGTTCGTTTATCTTAAGCATTATTGATATCTCATGGCTTTGCTCATTTACAGAACTAACTTATTTTCTGTGAATGCAGATTCTAATGATATCTTCATTAAGCCATTTATTTTTGTGAGATATCCTTGTTTGCTTGAGTAATGTTTTGCAGGTCAAAGTCATCCAAATCTGCAGGAAAGTTTTGTCACCATCAAAAAGGGAAGATTGTTGGAGAAAACTTCCTTGAGTGTTTTGAAGTTGGCAAAACGTTTCCATCAGTCTAGTCTGAAGACTTGCAGACTTTTCTATCAAAGTTTGAAGACCTCCAGACTGCCAGACTCAAGACTTAGAGTCTATCATTATTGACGGTTTCTAAGTCGTTGAAGAAGGCTTATTCGAAACAAAGTATTACGTTAAGGATTTGATTTTGTCGACTGAAGAAGATCTCTTGGCTCGATATAGCATTTCGGAATCCATTATTCAAATCAAGATTGATTCAGGATTTTGGATTTGTTGATTGGCGAAATATACTTGGAAGGTTCTACTTATGGAAACCTAGATCCTTTGTATGGATGAGCAGGATTGATGGGCTATCGTCATGTTCCTTAAATAGCTCGAAGATCTTCCTAATTGATTCTGTCCAATGGGTATATTGGAAGAATTCATTTGGTAAGTGCTAATGGGTGTAATGGCATAAAGGAGTATATAAGGAAGACGTTCCAGTTGTTCGAGTGTGTGCGCGATAGAAGAATTCAAAAGTCTGAAGCTCCTTGTTCTTTGTCAATTAAACTGTTGAGCGAAATTTTGTACGCATGTCGCGACCAATTTTTCGAGGGGTGAACCACCTAAAATTTGGCTAATGGATTATTAAGCCTAGACTTAATTCGGGCTCTCCCAAGTCCATACCAATTCGCGACTTAAATTCAAGTTATTAACATGCAATTGATTTTTTAATCAGGAGTCGCCACTAATCTATTTTTTGGTGGGTCGATTAGAAACCCAAGTAAAGTAACGGGAGTTTCACTTTACTCCTACGAACCAGAGGCTATGGGTACGGGGACTTGGTTACACTAGATTTCTTTAATGCTCTTTCGGTACCATTCTTTTATTTTCAAAAAATGTTTTTGCAGGCAACTTAAATCGATTTTCCTAACATGTGAGGTGATCATGTGGGTGCACAATCCATCAATTTAACACCCAGATAAACAATAAATAAATTGCAAAAACTTACCTCAAAGCAACGAAAGCATCTACAATGTTAATTCAAAATCCACATCAACAATCTTAGATATTGTTTCTAATTAACACGCAATTTCCTTTTTTTTTGTTTTCATTGATTTAATGGGTCATGTAGTGCAATATAACTAAATGACCTAATTCTAATGACATGCAATTTCTAATTAAATGGGCCTAGCAAAAATACCAAATGACATGCATCCCAGTGAATCTAGCTCTAATGACATGTATACAACATTTTTTCTTTTCCTAAAAGAATGCATTTTATCATAAAACTAATTTAACCTATGACATTTTTTGTATTTTTCATGAAATTCAGAATTTGGTGAAATGTGAAAATTACCTAATTAGATTAAGATCCTATTTAATTTATATTAGGAATTGGGTTGAGCCAAATCCTAATTTAAACTAAAACATTATCTTAACCTAAATAATTCTAAAATGCGATATCTAAAAAATACCTAAACTTATAACAAATTAAGAAAAAAATATTATCTAGAATTAAACTAAGTGCAATTTAATCCTAATATGCAATGACGTGCAAAATATGCTTTAACACTACATGACACGTATATGATGATTTTTTTTTTGTTTTTATTTAATTTCGAAATTAATAATTGCCAAATAATTAAACATGCAATCCAAATTAAAAATCTAGCAACCTAAATTGATTGATTTGATTTTTTTGATTTTTGATTTTAAAATTCGAAATAAGATTCCTATTCTAAATATGCATTTAAAAAAAAAATCTAACTAACCTATCATGCAATCGGTTCTAATTTACATGGGATGCAAATGCAATTTTTTGTATTTTCGAGATAAATAGAACAAATAAAAGATAAACACTAAATCATCCATGGCCATCAAAGATGTTATCCACCACTCGAATTGAAATTCAAATTTGATTATTTTGCTAATAAAATCGATAAATTGATCTTAAACCTTAAAGATCAATATATCAATTTTACTCTCGCGTGAATAATTATTCCATCTAAAGCATTATAGATAGAATAAAAATTCGTGCGGTTGCAAATTAGATGCTATATTATGGAATTTCAATCATGCATTGGAAAATATTTCAAACAATGAGATAAAATGAAAACTAAAATAAGATAAAACAAATCTACTAAATTTACCTACCTAATAGAATAAAATAAATCCCTACCTAAATCAAATGTTTCTCCAAATCCGAACGGTGAGGTGGATCACGATAGAAGCTCAGCATGGCTAAGGGTAGGGCTCGGTAAGGCCGCGAGGAACGGAGATCACCAGCAAATCCTTGGTTCGGTGGTCAAGGGGCACACTTTGATGACCTGTAATATTAAACTTGTCTTTGACCGTGAGGATGGATAAGCTGCCAGAACTCGTCCTCTTGGTATTGATGGACTGAAGACGTGTCAATGCTGGACGACAGATGTCTCGGGTAGGCTGCGTTGTGATGATTCGACGGACCAACTTGCCGAAGGACAGTGCTGCTCATGGCCTGACAAATCTTTTACTTGGACCAGGCCATGCTAAATCCAACGATCACCGTTTGCAATTTCTCCATTTATGGTCGCCTGGGGTGATGTTGCTCGTGGGGTAATGCATGGACAGGCTGAAGGTGGAGGCGCGGCGGTGATACCAGCGCGGTGTTGGTGCTAAAGCGGAGGCCGGCGCGGGCTGTCGAGCAGCAGCGGCGGAGGAGCTCGCGTACGCCGGGGGGGTCGAGCAGAAGCGGTGAAGAAGAAGACCTGTTCTTCTTCTCTTTTATTTTTTATTTTTTATTCCTCTTTCTCACATGTCGCACGTCTCCTCTCTGTTTGCCCTCTCTACGGTAATTTCTCTGTTCTAAACCAAAACCCCACTTTTCTGACTTTGACCTAAAACAAAGAAATCCAGAAAAAACGAAGATAACTTTTCCTCAAACTCTTTCCTCTCGATTTTTTCGAAAATTCCCCCCTCTCTCGAAAATTTTTGGTCTCCTTTTATAGTGATCCCGACCACCCTCTTTTATGGCAATTTTCGAGCTTCCTTTTTCCTTCGCCTTAATTCATGTAAATTGGAGCAAAATCTTACAATCAATTTGATTTTCCCTTGGATATTTCGATTCCTTCCCTTTTATCAAACTCCTTACTTTTTTATTTATCTTATTTCTTTGATTGAAAATTTGCTTCCATATTTACTATGAATTAAATATTCACCGGAGCAAGAATGGTTAATTAGAATTTCGACATTCCATTCATAACCAATCGAATCAATTTTCCCCTTTTTTATTTTTTCTTTTCAAAATGCAATTTTATTTTTCCAAAATTAGGTGTCAACAACGCAAAAGAGAGTTTATATCTTTGAGAGACCTTGAGGAAATGTAGCAAAGTCTCTAAACTGTGGAATCAAGGAAGAGTTTTTCTGTAACAACTCTTTTGTTCATAGTAAAATCCAGTCGGTGGGCTGTCAGTGCGGAAGAGTGGATGTAGGCTTGGATTAAGCCGAACCACTATAATCTCTATGTTCATATTCTCTTCTCTACGCTCTTTTACTTTGATCATAACTCGTTTTGTTTACAAGAAACGAATTTTCTTTTCATAATCTATTGTTAATTAGCTCTGCACACTATCTCGAAAAATTGTTTTTACACCTATTCACTCCCCTCTAAGTGCTCATACTAGTTTTCACACTAAGATGGAATATTTTTTAGGCCTGGCTTGCAGATGGCAAACTCAGTCTTCCTGTAGCGCCCCGTGAGTTGTAGAAGCACGAAACTTTCTGATTTTTCAAGATGAAGAAGGACACGGTGATTAATTAGTTTCGAGGTTTAGATGAGACTGCAGCCTTTGATTTTTTATGATGGTCGGTGCGGGTACTTTTCTTTGATGGGCAAGACTTGACCTCCCGCAGGGTACGATGATTCGTCCCATTTTAAAATTGAGTCAAGACGTGCTTTCGTTTCTATCTTGAAGTGATTTTTGAAAGGAAATGCAGAACGATGGAGACAATGCTATTATGTATATTCTGTATTACAAAATGTACAAGAAGTGTCGGTATTTGTAATACAAGAGAGAAGAAAAGAATATATGCACAATATTGTTTTTCCTAAAATATTCTATGTCTATGATTTACTATATCAATTGAAATCTCAAAGGATAAAATCAAATTCTCCTTCCAACACTCCCCCTCAAGCCGGCGGCTTATAAATGTCAAAGGCGCCAAGCTTGCTCAACAAATATCTATGCTGTCTCTGGCATAATGGCTTAGTGAAGATGTCTGCTGGCTGTTCTACAGTCCCAATTTCTCGAGTCGTAATGACGCCTTCTTGAATTTTTTCCCGAGTAAAATGACAATCAACCTCAATATGCTTCGTTCTCTCGTGGAAAACTGGGTTTGCCGCTAATTTCAGCGCAGCATCATTATCACAAAACAATTCACTTGCTCCGTTGACTTGCACTCCAAGATCTAAAAGTAATCCTCGTATCCAAACTATCTCGCAAACAGTCTTTGCCATGGCTCGATATTCTAATTCTGCTGATGACAATGAAACTGTTGACTATATCTTCGTTTTCCATGAAATCAAAGATTTTCCTAGCTTGATGCAAAAGCCAGTGATGGATCTTCTTGTCATAGGACAAGTAGCATAATACATGTCACAATATGCTGTCATCTTCATGTTGCAATTACGAGATAGTAGAATTCCAAGTCCTGGACATCCTTTCAAGTACTTTACAACCTTCAGCGCTGCATTCATATGCGACTGCTTTAGGTTGTGCATGAATTGACTAAGTATTTGTATTGCATAACATATATCGGGCCTAGTCATGGTGAGATAAATTAGTTTGCCAACTTGTCGTTGATATCCCGATGGATTCTTGAGCAGTGGATCTTCATTTGGAGAAGAAGAACTTACATCAGATTCATATGTTGTCAACTTGATATTCTGCTCAATAGGTACAGCAGCTGGTTTGCACCCCGATAATCTAGAATCTGATATGATTTCCAGGATGAATTTTTGCTGACTGAGACAAATTCCCTCACTGGATCAAGCTATTTCGTTACCAAGAAAATGTTTTGGAGGACCCAAATCTTTAATATGGAAAGCTGAATGCAAGTATTCTTTGAACTTTTGGATTGCAACATTATCGTTTCCCATGATAAGTATATCGTCAACATAAATCGATAGGTAGATTGATGAAATACCTTTGGTCCATGTGAACAATGCATAATCATGCTTTGAGTGTTGGAAACCTGCATTTGTAAGTGATGCAGTGAATTCTGCATACCACTGTCGAGAGGCTTGTTTAAGCCCGTACAGGGATTTGCGGAGACGGCACACTCGAGACTCCCCCTGTCTACGTAATCCCTGTGGAACCTCCATGTAAATTTCTTCATCAAGGTCTCCATGAAGAAAAGCATTGTTGACATCCATTTGGTGTAAGTCCCAAATACGTAATGCAGCAATTGCTAGAAAAGAGCGAACAATTACTTCCTTAGCAACTGGAGAAAAAGTCTCATGATAGTCAAATCCTTCACGCTGCGTGAATCCCTTGGCAACAAGTCGAGCTTTGTATCGCTCAATTGAACCATTTGCCTTATATTTTATTTTATAAACCCATTTGCAGCCAATGGGCCTTCTATGAGGAGGCAGAGGGACGATATCCCCAGTGTTATTCTCTTGGAGGGCAGCAATCTCTTCTTTCATGGCCCTTTGCCAACGGATATCACGCGTTGCTTCCTCATAAGAAGACGGGTCTTGTTCTTCGGATATGTGACTGATGCAACACATGTTTTTTCGCAATAATCGACTGAAAGAAACATAAGAGGAGACCGGATATTGCGTACCTGAAGTTCTCAAGGTAGAATAGATGTAGTCCTTTGTCCATGTCGGAGGGAAACTGGTCGTCCTGAGCGCCTCGGCCTGTCAATTGCTGGGGATGATGGTTCAATATGATGTTGCTGTGACAAAGGAGGCACATGACATGTTGTTGGAGATTCATTACTGATTTGTCTTGTTGAGAATCAGAAGACCCAGTAGCAAGAGCAGAAGATCCAGGACATGTCGTTGCAGAACATGGGTTGGGAAACGATTGGTCTGGTCCAATCAAGATACATTGTGGTTGCACAGGAATATTCTCCATTGATAAAAATTGTCGATGGCTTGATTCTGCCATGGACGCCTCATGTGAAGATGCCATTTCTTGAAAAGGAAATATATCCTCGTGAAATATAACATCACGACTAACAAAGAAACGACCTGTAGATATCTCCATAACCCGATAACCCTTTTGCAGGGTGGCATATCCCATTAAGACACATCGAAGAGCACGAGGGTCCAATTTATGTCGATACCGAACATTCATCATGTAGCAAAGACAACCAAACACTCGAAGATGATTAATGTCTGGTTTCTGACCAAAGAGCATTTCAAAAGGAGTGCAACCTTTTAATATTCTAGTTGGAATGCGATTAATTAAATAGGCTGCCGTGATCACACAATCTCCCCAAAAAGATTCAGGGATGTAAGCTTGATATTTCAGTGCACGAGCAACTTCCAGGAGATGTCGATGTTTACGTTCAACAATTCCATTTTGTTGCGGAGTGTAAGCACAAGAACTCTCATGGAGAATTCCTTGTGATGATAGAAAAGATTGATACTCAGTGGAAAAGAATTAACTTCCATTGTCTGTACGAATCTTCTTAATATGCGTATCAAACTGATTTTTAACCATAGATAAGAATTTCGACAGACATGACAAAGCCCGACTTTTGAACTGTATGAGAAATACCCAAGTGGCTCGAGAATAATCATCCACGATAGTAAGAAAGAATCGGGATCCATCACGATGTGATGTATGATAAGGACCCCAAATGTCCATATGTACTAATGAGAAAATACTAGTGGCTCGAGATACACTAGTTGGGAATGGATGTCTCGTTTGTTTTGCCAAGGGGCATACTTCACAATCAGAACAAGGAAAAGAAGCGCTATGACCCAGACGCTTATGAAAAAGTGAAATTTTATTTGCAGCAATAGCATTACAAGAAATGCCTTTATTCAAAGAGGAAAGATCAAAATCTTTGGGGAAATTGATCCAAAAGTACAGCCCTTGTTCCATTCTACCAAGCCCATCAGCCCCATCGAAAGGTCCCGAAAGGAACAATTTTCGCAGCTTGAAATTGGCTCGACAATTATTGTCCTCACGTACTTTAGAAACAGCTATGAGATTGAATTCAAATTCTGGGATATAGAGAACATTTTTAAGGATAATGTTTGGGCTAAGGTGAACAGTACCAATCTTTCTGACATCAGTAATATTTCCATTTGGAAGTCGAACATATATGGAATCAAGCTTTGTAGATGTACTAGAAAACAAATATTCATGACAAATTATGTGATCACTCGCGCCTGAAACAATAATCCGTTCATCAACTGAAATATTATTAGTCTTGTTTGATGAAGTACCTGAGAAATTTGCACCTTTGTCAACTGTCTGTAGCTGATTTAGTGCCTTCATGATGTTCTGATATTGATCTTGGGAAATAGGTTGATGAGCTTTGTCATATCCTTGTGCTGACACCTGGTAAGCAGAAAATTCTTTTCCTTTCTTTTCTTTGTCAGTGGGTTTACCATGTAATTTCCAGCATGTCTCAATGGTATGATGAGGATGCCGACAATATTCACAATATTTACCTTTAAATTTATAATTTTGGCTCCCTCCCTTCTGTGATGACGTGGCATTATAATGACCACTGGATTCGGTCCCATGCGAGATGAAATGAGAGCCGTCAGATCCGCGGCCTTGCCTTTGATCTACGCCGTCCGCGCGGATGAAATTTGGGCCGTTAAATCCGCGCCCCTGTTTATCTCTACCGTCGGATCTACCGAAAAAATAAGGGCCATCGAATCCAAGCTTCCGATCTTGGCCGTCCGTTCTGTAAGCCTTAAAGTTAGGGTTTCCTTCGTCTTCTTCATTTTCCCCAAAAGAGCGAGGATTTCCTCCTGAAGTCGGGACTCGCTGCGGCGCGCGGAGGCCGCGTGAAAACGGCCGGAAACCCTTGCCGGTGCAGCGAGGGCCATGCTTTCTCCTCCCTTTTCGCTTCCAAAGAACCATTCGCTGATTCTCCTCTTGGACAGCGAGCTGGAAGATGCGGCTGAGCGGTGGGACGGTCTCCATGGCGAGGATCTGCGATCGGAAAGGTATGTAGCTCTCATTCAGGGCTAACAGGAACCGGGTCACCTTCTCGCGGTCTTTGATTTCTCTGTACTGCTTGAGGGTCGACTCCGGTCCTTCAAGTTGCTCCTCGGCCGCCTCAAGCTCGTTCCAGAGCGTTGAGAGCCGGTTGAAACAGGCGGTAACCGAGAGGTTCCCCTGTTTCAACTTGGCGAGGGCTTGAGTGAGCGAAAAAACCTTCACCCTATCGAGCTTCCCGTACATTTCCTTTATGTTATTCCACATTAATCTTGCATCTTCAGTCGGAGGAAGCCTAGCTGCGACCTCCGGCGATACACAATTTCCGATCCATGTATGCACTAATTGGTTGCATTTGCGCCAATGGCGCTGCAGGCGTTCATCGGTAGGAAAAGGGACGGATCCGTCAAGGAATCCGTCCTTGTCCTTGGTAACCAGAGCCCGCCGAAAATCCCTCGCCCATGTTGAGTAGTGATCCGATCCGGTGAGTTGAAGGGTGATGAGTCGTAGCTCCGGGCCGTCGGCAGATGATGTGTACAATGCATCTCCGGGTCTCCGGGTTCTGGACGGCCGGCGAAGGGCGGAAGAACCAGCGGCGCAAACCCAGGTGGGAAACTCGGGTAGGGATTCATTCCCGACCCACCCGGATTGAATTCGGGTCTATCGCCCGAACTTGGCCCAGTGGCCCATGGTCCTTGAACTGGAACCCACGGTGTATATGGCCATGAAGTTGGAGTAGGAAGTTGTCCGGTGACTGGAGTGGGTGCAGATTGGTCGAATGATTCCTCTGATGTGTGTTGATCTCTGTTTCTGAGTTGATCTGTGTTTCTGGGTTGATCTGGGTTTTGGATTTCTGAGTCGTTGGGGTTCTGCATATTGAATTCCTCTTTTCAATGTGCTGTCTTTGTTCTGCAGATAATGATTTGCAGCAACAAAAAAACAGAAGACAATTGGAGGCAATTCGAAAAAAATGTTGCGGAAGGTGGATCAGAAAGATGGCTCTGATACCATGAAAGGAAATGCAGAACGATGGAGAAAATGCTATTCTGTATATTCTGTATTACAAAATGTACAAGAAGTGTCGGTATTTGTAATACAAGAGAGAAGAAAAGAATATATGCACAATATTGTTTTTCCTAAAATATTCTATGTCTATGATTTACTATATCAATTGAAATCTCAAAGGATAAAATCAAATTCTCCTTCCAACATTTACATTTCCATTGCTTGCTACGTACATGAAAAAAGTAGTCGATCTGGCCCTAGCTAGACCTCAATTCTTGGATGCACCAGGCATATTTGAATCGAGTGCATCCCTATTCGTAAATCATGTGGATATTATAAAGGACTTGAATGTCAAAAACTTACATATGTGAAGTTCACATGCACCGAGATCATGTAAGGATAATAATTTCAACAGCTAGAGCATCATTTTTTCAAGAACTAAAGAGCCTAGTCGTCATCATCATATCACTGTCATCATTTTCATTCTTAGTACTGTCATTATCACAATTATCATAATTCTTCGCCAGCTCTAAAAGGTAAGACGCATGGTTCCATAAGATAGCTCAATTGCATTCCCATGCTCACAAGTTAAAGATATGCAACTGGAAATTCGATGACATATTTATCTACGTGGAGCCTCCAACTGGGTAGCCTCCAGGTTGAGCTTTTGATCAACCGCAATTTCACTTCCATGCGGCGATCAACGTGTCTTTTGCACTTTGATTGGAGAATCATTTCGATAAACTGTTCTTTATAATTGAATCAGCAAAGTAATGTTGCGATCCAATAAAGAAGATCGACTTGTCTGTACATGTATTGTTTCATGCTGCGATTGATTTTTCGTGGGTACCACGTCAAGTACGGCACCAATCCGTCCATTTCTTCTCTAACCGTGGCTTAAAAAGTCAATGAGAAGCATTGCCTTCTCTTGCCACTGAAGAAAGATGGACCAGCTTCATGTTCATTTAGCATGGGCGATTAGAAAGTCTATTAACAGAGCAAAAGATGCGTCATTGTCTTAAACTAATATTGGTTTGTGAATTGAATTTTCCAAGCTAGCTATCTGTGCACGAAATAGAAAGTCCAGATGGGAGGCTCCTAACTAGTCCACCAAGATAAACCAAACGATTTAAATACTCAAGACGTTTGCCCCTCTTTAGGTTTATTCAACTACCCGATTTTTGTTGCCGCACGTGAAGTGAACTGCACGTCAGATCTCACTGATGGCTTGCTTACCGTAAACAATCTGCAAAGACCATAGACCTAAACTTAAACGTTGTGGGGGTAATAATATGTGTATTTAGATGACCGGATCTCTGAGTGTAGATCTCTCAAACGGACTTTAATTACTTGGTGGCGCTTGGTCGCAAGTTTTACCAAGTAACCTTGTGCAAAAGCCGGTAGCGGTGATGAAGACATTCTTCCTTTCTAATTTGAAATAGATAAATTTTATACCAATTCTATTTAGCCCATATTCATGCAACTTACACGCTATATATGAGAAAGCTATTGTGTACACCCGATATAGTTTGTCCCGTACAAAGTGAACTATTAGGTTTTGTGGGATCCATGCGAGGCCCATGAGATCCAATAGATTAGATGCACCAGGACTTATGATTCAGATCACCTTGTAAGCTTCACTCTATATATACACACCATAGTGAGGCTCGCAATGATATTCCTTGTTGCAGGCCGTCGTGAGACTACCTACCGATAGTACTAAAATGAAAAGTAGAAGCTAGGCTAAGATAAGTGAATATCCTCATTTAAATTTAGTGACAAGGCAGTATTGACAAGAAGATGCTTGAAGCCACTTTTCAGAATTTTACAATCAAAAAGTGACCGTTGTGTTTGTCTAAGATTTGTGCCATTTTGGATTATTAGATGATTGATCAAGTAGATGATAGTTAAATATAAGTAAAAGCAAAAGAAAATAATGCCTTAGTAGAAAGGTGAGATATCGATTTGCTTGGGAAGTTCATCTTCGACATTTTTAGGGAAAAAGATTTTCTAAGCATATCAATAGAGATGGAGAAATACTTTTCAGATGGTATTAACTTGATGTGGATAATCTAAATAACAAAATTTGAGGCAGACACAACTAAGTCACAATTTTGTGTAGACCCTTTTGAAATCGCCTTTTTATTCATTATTTAGTAATAAATTCACCATCGTTAATCTTACGACATGCCTGAACTTTTTAATTGGAATTTTGTAAGTAGAAGGTTGAGAATGACTTTAAAAGGGTTGAGAATGACTTTCAGCTTTACTTTCTATCAAAGATGGATATCCTAAGCATCTTTGCCAAGTAGAGTTTCTGCGCTGTAATCATCAGCATGGCCAATCAAAAGGTTGAGGATAAGATTAAAAAAAAAAAAAAAAAAGGGCTTTTGTCGGGGCTTGAAATGGTCAAGACCAAGACGCGGAACCACGTGACTGAAAATTCATGGTCGGAAGTAATAATATTAAATAATCAAATGTTTCTGAATAAAACAATGTTTCAATTGCGTCGGGGCTCGTGAAAAAAAAAATTAAGCAAGTGACGTCTGACGACCGCTGTTGTATCCGAAAGGGCCAAAAGAAAGAAAAGATCCTCTCCTTTTTGAACTTCCCGCCATCGAAGACTTTGAGTTTAGACCGTGATTCTACTCATTTAAACCATTATTTAAATATTCTTCATAACGACACATATTCAATTAAGTCCTTGATTACTTCAATTGCACCGTTACCTTTCTTGAAAAATGTTTTGTTTGGTAAATGACAGAAAAAATATCTGATAGGAGTAATGGAGACGTGGCCATTAATCAGTGTCACTGATACAAGGTAATCATACATGTACAAATAAAACAATACATATATTAGAGCTTTCTCGAGCCCTTAGTCTTTAGAATTTTGGGGTTGATCATCATCATCATCATCATCATCATAATTGATATTAATATTTTTTTTCCTTTTATCAATTGGCTGTGTACAGGAAGATGTGGGGATAATGAAGGAAATGGGGTTAGATGCCTACCGATTCTCGATCTTATGGCCTCGAATTCTACCTAGTAAGTTCGTGTCGTTCTCATGGCCGAAAAAGAAAATCCTGTGCAGTCTTTGTTTTATCCCAAGTGGCAACATCGTTAATCGTTTTGCTTCGAATTTTCTTGACCTGGGAAATGTTCAAGATGGAAAGCTAAAAGGAGGTATCAACGAGGATGGAGTGCGATATTACAACAACCTCATCAACGAGCTCCTAGCCCACGGTCTCTCTCACTGCACTTCAATTCAAATTTTCCCGAGTGTCTGGTTTTCTTAGTGTACGTTTAGTCACAAAGTTTATCTAAGTATGGCGATTTGAATATTTTTGATATGTTGTTGTCGGCCTATATGAGATGCAGGTATTCAACCTCTTGTGACATTATTCCACTACGACCTTCCTCAAACTTTAGAGGAGGAGTATGGCGTTTCTTGAGTCCCCATGTTGTGTGAGTCACCATAGGATTTAATCTAGTCACGAAGTAGTGCCTAAGATTTCATAGTAATTTTTTACTTGGATAACTCGGATGATTATTTAATTAATGTTGTGTCGTAGGGATGATTTCCGTGATTACGTAGGCATTTGTTTCGAGGAGTTTGGGGATCGGGTGAAGCATTGGGTAACCTTGAACGAGCCGTGGACTTTCTGCTATTTTGGCTATGCGACTGGGGTAAAGGCGCCCGGGCGGTGTTCGGAATGGCAAATGCTGAACTGCACGGGCGGTGATTCTGGCAAGGAACCGTATATAGTCGCGCACCATCAGATTCTTGCTCATGCTGCCGCCGTGAAGTTGTACAGAGAGAAGTACCAGGTGGTCGAATAATTGATCGAGCACTCAATTTAATTACTACTTCGGCTTAAAAGCAATTATACTAGACATCGATGTGATTATTAGCATTTCAAGATGAATTTTGCAGGCTTCTCAAAAGGGGATAATAGGAATAACGTTGGTGTCTGGTTGGTTTGTGCCTTACTCCAATGCAAAGCATAACAAAGATGCAGCATTAAGAGCTTTGGATTTCAATCTCGGATGGTGATTAGTTGTTCCTCGAACTATAACTGAATCTCATTGATCCCACACCCCATCGTGTGATTATCATGTGATTAGTCATACTTAATCATTCTCGTAATTTTCATGTGTCGTAGGTTTATGGAACCGATCACACGCGGTGACTACCCACGTAGCATGCGTGCTCTCGTTGGAAGCAGACTCCCCAATTTCACGAAGGAGGAGTCTTTGGTCGTAAAAGGGTCGTTCGACTTTCTCGGATTGAACTATTACACCTCTTCCTACGCGAAAAATGCACGTCGTTCTAATTCGCCTCCAAGCTACATGACCGACGCACTTGTAAATCAAACGGGTAAGAGATACGGTCTTGATTTGCAATAATCAATGATGATAACGGGTGATTAAGTTCATTCTAATTGAATCTTATGTTTCTTGTGTAGCCGAGCGCCATGGAGTCCTAATTGGTCCGCAGGTTTGTTCACCTATGCATTTTAATCGTCCTAGAATTTGTCATTGTACTAATCGTTTTCTCGTGTTGAGTTTAACTGAACATGAATAGCATAATTGATATCGTTAATCAATTTAAATATTGTTGCTACAGGCTGCTTCCAGTTGGCTATATGTGTATCCCAGCGGAATTCGCAGTCTTTTGCTCTATATAAAGCAAAAGTACAATAATCCACTCATTTACATTACCGAGAACGGTAAGCAATCAAGATCGTGTAATAATCACTATTATGATGAGAAGTTAAAACACTTTTCGGGTTGTCAATGCCACTCTTGGTCAACATTTAGGGATTGATGAATTCAATGACTCAACACTACCGTTGGAGAAACAGCTGTCTGACTACACAAGAATCGATTATTGTCGCGACCTCTTTTTTTCGGCACCCCTTCAGAGGCGGGCGCCTTGCAGGCTAATGGTTTGGCTATGTCTATTTTAGCCCGGACTCTCTCAAAACCACAAATTCACGACTTAATGGTCCAAGTTTTAACCTGTAAGTCAATTTTAAAATGGAGTCGCCACTAATCGGTTTGGGGTGGGTCGATTAGAAACCCAAGCGAAGTATCGAGAGAAATACTCACTTCTACGTATCCAGAGAAATTATGATCGTGGACTTAATTACACTAATTAATCACTAATGCTCTTTCGGTACCTAATTTTATTTAAACCCTAAGGCTTTTTGGATTTTTGAGGGGTTTTCCATGCATTTGTGGAAGAAGAACATTTCTTGGGTCATTTTCTCATTTTTTGGACATAAAAAGCATTTGTTGGTCTTTTTTTTTCTGAAAATATAAATCATTTTTGGCTTTTTCTGACTTTTTGGAAAATATAAATCTTTTTTTTTGGCTTTTTCTGACCTTTTTTTTTTTTTTTTTTTTGGGAAATAGGAAATATTTTTTTTTTTTTTGGAAAATAATTTTTTTTATTATATATATTTTAAAATATTATTTTATATTATAATAATATAAAAAACGAACCAGGTCGGATCCCCAGGTTGGGTTCGACCCGGGCCGTTCGCCTAGAACGCGGACGGGCCTACAATGCAGCCCGATTCTTTTAAAAAAGAAAAACGAAAAAGCCCAAACTTATTTTTTGGCCCACTTCACAAAAATTCTAGCCCAGCCCACGCGTATAGGCCTGACCTAGGCGGAAACCCTACCCGATCGATGACCCGGATCTGCCCGACTTTGACCCAGGTTCCGGCCGCTTGGGGTTCTCGGGAACCCTACCCGAGCGACGACCCAGGTCTAACTCGGCCTCGACCCGACGTGGCGCTTCCCCTTTCTCGTCCAATCGCGGCGCTGATTGGAGGGTTTGAAGGGGGTCAAACGAATAGTAGCCCGGCGTCCAACGGTGGCGTTGTTGCAGCTGGCAGCCGGCTACTCAACTAGTTCAACGACAGGGCTCATGGCGCGGTGGTAGGAGACGCGACGAAGGCCTCGGTTCACTGAAGTCGAGATCCGGCGATGGATGGGGTTCGAGAGAGGGGGCTGCGACGATGGTACAGGGCGAGCAAGACCCGTCGTTACCTGTCACAGCGATGGCATCAGCCTGGCCTCAGTTGCGGTGACAGTGAGGTGTGAGGACGGCGGCATGGCGAGATCTGTCCACCAATTCCTCCAATTCAACATAGTGTTGCAGCTCCACCACCCTTGCTATGTCTCAACTCAAACCACTCAAAAATCTTGACATTGTGGCCTCACAATCCTCCATCACATTAGCATGGATCATGGCAATCTCCATCTCCTTGTGATACTCTTCCACGCTCTTATTGCCTTGTGTGAGATTTTGTAATTTTTGAAACAAATCTCGGTGGTAATGACTTGGTACAAAACGCCTCCTCATCACCGCTTTCATCTCATCTCACGTCTATATCGGTCTTTCATCATTGCGCCTCCTACTAGTCACAAATTGATCCCACCAAATTATAGCATAATCAGTAAATTCAACCGCTGCAATTTTTACCTTTTTGAGCTTGGAGTATCGTTGGCTATCAAATACCATCTCCATGTGTTTCTCCCATTCTAGATATGCATCGGGATCATTCTTTCCTTGGAAAGAAGGAATCTTCATCTTAATATTGCCAAGTTCATTATCTTCTCGGTTTCTAAACCCTCGGGCTCCATTCCACCTTCCAAATCGAGCATCTCGATCATCCTCCACGTCGGTCTCATCATCATCATAATGCCCTTGCCTTCTATGTCGTGTTCTAGAGTCATCTTGATGATGTTGCGGCCTTCCCCAGGGTAGATCTCGGTCACCATCAACCCTCATGCCATTCCCCATCATTCGGCCACTAAGCTCCTCCATTACGACCCTCAATTGTTGGATACTTTCCACGAGTGCTTCATCCCTTCGTATGGAGTTAACCTCCCTTTAATTCACGTTTTCTTCACGCGACATATTTTAGACCTGCAAATAAACGTTAGTCACAAAAATCCTCACCAATCGCTCCCTCATGTGTTTCTCTCAAGGTGTTTGTCACTCCTCTCATGTTTAACTCAAGTCTAGGCTTTTTCCACCATCAATTAAGTTTATACACTCTTGCCTTTTTCCTCTCGTACTCTCTTTTCACAAGCTCTTTAGTGGACTTAAAACCTGTCTTAAAACCTGTCTCTCAACCCCCTCACGACAATCAATCAAACTAATCAAACAAGATTAGATCACTATTAATTTTGTTTTAGCAAGTAACAATTTCAAACCAACAAGTACAACTTTTAAAATTTCAATTGAAATGCAAATCACTACTAATTTTGTTTTAATTCAGTCTACTAACAAACGAGTCGCCTTCTTGATTCTTTTTGTTGTTCGGCTAATTTTTTTTTTGCGCACTTTTTTTTTTGTGTGCGTTTTCTTTCTCTTCTTTTTTTTTTTTGAAGAAATTTCTTTTTTTTTTCTTTTTTTGTGACAAACTCATATAAAATTTAAGATGCTAGAAAAAAAATTAAAACTAATAGCAAACAACTACGTATGGAAGCACAAAAGCAATCAAATCCCTAAATTAGCTAGAACCTAAACCCTAGCTCAATAAATCTCAAATTGCTGAATATCAACAAAATATTAAAGATAAATAGACCTTGTAGAACCTAGCTCTGATACCAAATTGATGTGAATTGTTGCGGAAAGATTGTTCTACAAAGGCCCAAATGGTGCGAATTGCAAACCTCGACCTCCAATCAAACCTGTGATTAGCAACCTCGGTATGAATATGACCTGTTGACGAACACGTGTCAACCAACCAATATTATAGACGTCACAAGCAAAAGAATTCGCTATCTTGCTCGATAAATTGAATTGACCGCCACAAGAGAATCTTGAGTTTACAAGCTCTATCGTGCGTTGAAAAGCATTGGGACTTCGCTGAACTATGTAGATGATTTCCTTAAAGATAAGAATTATGGGAATGAATATATCTTTTTGCGATGAATGGAGGATTTGAGAATTGCTCCCAAAGGAAAGGCTGAGGAAGCACTTGCGAACATTCCAAGTGACCCTCGTGTATCGGGACTGAATCCGACTGACGGGAACGATGATGATAAAATGTTCAGTGAATTTCAACCTAGAATGGGTGTTGCTGCGAAGGTGAAGGGAAAAAGGATGGATTTGTTTAAATCGAAGGAACGGGAGAATCTGTTCTTCAGACTGTTGAAACGAGGGGTGATAAACCCTAGGAGTGTTGATTTTGATTTCTTGGATGCCATTAATGTGAACTTGAGAGAGAAGTTCAATCTGCTTCAACTTGAACAATTTTGCTCGGATACCACAGACGGTTATGCGCAATTGACAGCATACTTCTATTCGAATCTTAGCTTTTTAGATGCGAATAGAATATCCTTCAGTGTTCGAGACCAAGACTATGTGGTAGATGTGGACATGTTGGCAGATATAATTGGAGTTGAAAGAGGACGCTATCAACCGATCAAGGTTTCGATTGCTCGTGCCACACTGGAGCTTGTCAAAGACAGGAATACGAGAGGGAAGAATTACCTACACAAGAATGCGTGCCATCAACATCTTGCTTCACAAAATTGTGATCAATTGTATCAGGCCAAAGTCTACATCCAAGACTGACGTGTCTAATTCCGAGGCGAAATTGATGTACGCAATCAATTCAGGGAAGAAGTTCTCTCTCCCTCACACCATTCTCTTTCACATGTACAGAGCAATGGTGAAGGACAAGGGCCAATTGCCTTACCCAGTCTTGTGACCAAGATCTTCGTACACTTGAATATTGAGCCTCCACAAAATCTTTGTGTTCGACCATGTGACAAAATGGTGGTAGGTTTGAAAATGGTGACGAAAATGCGTCTGAAAGAGCTTAATAAGGCAATGGAGAAGTTCAAAGTGAAGACTCCAAAGATCCTCTCGTATCAAAGAGAAAAGGGAAGGAGCCCATGGGTGCTCCATCCAAAAGAAAAGAACTCTTATCTTGGAGGATGAAGATGAAGAGGAAGATCTCACTATCTCTGCATTGAAAAGGACCAGACGTTCTGTACCTGAATCAATAGAACGACAGAAGAAAGAACAGAGAGAAGAAGAGGGACAAGAAAAGAACAGAGAAGCAGGGGAGCAACAAGAGAAAGAGAAAGAAGCTGAAGAAGAAGGAGAAGAAGTGAAAGAAAAGTCTGCAGATGAAGCCAGAGAGAAAGGGAATCAAGACGCTGAAGAGCATGACCATCACTTTTCCCCATTTGAGGTCTTAGAGACAGGGGGAGATGAAGAGCAAGAAAGGACTACACCACATGCTGTCAATAGTGAAGGTGTGAGTCACTCACCAGCAAATCCAGAAAATCTTCAGGCTTCTCAAATGCCTGAGGAAGGACATGATATCTCAACACCAAATCTGCTTGATTACACCAAAGTTCCATCGCTTGCCTTTACTCCATCCAAGAGAGCGAATGCGAGCACACAGACAGATAATACAGCAGATTTCCGTCGTATCCTTGATGTTATTCTGGAAATGCAGGGTCAAATCTATGCTCTAGACTATGAACTTCAAGTCCTGAAGAATGCTGGACAAGTATCTTCTGTTACCCTGGTAGATCAAATGAAAGACCTCGCTCTTCAAATTCAAGCAAATGCAAAAGGAGAAGAGGTGGCTCATCTACGGGAAGACTTGAAGAGGCTGGAAGGCATCATACAGTCGATGGGAGATTTCCAGATCGTGCGCATTCCCAAGCAGACTTGACTCTTTTCTCACCTTTTTTAATGATGACAAAAAGGGGGAGAATTGCAATTTGAACTACTCTTTAAACTTTGACTTTAAATTTCTTTTGTGTGTTTGTTTGAGTATGACTGGTGTGGATTTTGAAATTTGACTGTTATGCATTTATATCAAGTATTGATGTATGGTCTTACTCATGAAAGACTAACCGATTTTCTGTGGATGCAGAGTCTGGTTGATTTATTAATCTTTATGAAATAGCGATATTGCTTGAGTAATGTTTTGCAGGTCAAAGTTGTTTAAATCTAGAGGAAATTTTGTCACCATAAAAAGGGGAGATTGTTGGAGAAATCTTTCTATAATATTTTGAAGCCGACAAATCATTTCTATCGAGTCCTAGTCTGGATAATTACAGACCTTCGTTTAGAGTCCGAAGACTTTCGATCACCGAGACTCAAGACTCAAGACTCAAGACTATTCTCATTGACAGCTTGTTCTAATCCAAAGGACGAAGGTAATCCAGAGCCGAAGTATTTGGTTGAGGATTTAGTCCTATCCTCTAGAGAAGATCTCTTGGCTGGATAAATATAACGGATTCTTTTATTCGTAATCAAGATCGTTTGAAGATCCGATGGTCGACGAAAATATTCTTGGAAGGTTCTATTCTTGGAAACCAAGATCCTGGTTGTATGGGCGAACAAGATTGATGGGCTATCGTCGGGTTCCTTTATTAGCTCGAATGATCTTCTTGATTGATTCCGTCCAACGGGTAGATTGGAGGAATTCCTTTGGTAAGTGCCAACGGGTATGATGGCATAAAGGAGTATAAAAGGAAGACATTCTAGTTGCTTTAGTGCATGTTCGATAGACAAATTCCAAAGTCTGAAGTACCTTGATTATTAGTCGATTCATATTGAGCGAAATTGTATTCACAAGAGAGAGTCTATACTTAGTGATACCTTGAGGCGAGTGTGGTAAATCATCTACACCGAGAAATCAAGGGAGAATAACGCCGTAACATCTCTTTTCATAGTGGAATCTAGCCAATAGGCTGTCCGTGCGTAAAGAGTGGACGTAGGCTTGAAATAAGCCGAACCACTATAAACATTGTGTTCAATTCTCTCTTCCCTTCTCTCGCCTTACTTTGATTGCTGATTGTCTCAATTCTATTAACTGTCTAGTATTGTGCGATTAACGAGAAAAATATTTTATATACCTATTCACCCCCCTCTAGGCACTTACTAGCTATATCACACATCACATTTACAGGCATTTTGAAAGAATACCTGGATATTCATAAGTACTAACCTAGAGGATATTTGGGCATTTGCAGGCGTCAAAAGGGTACTTGGATGATCACAAGTATAAACTCATGGAAGATACCTGGATGTTCACAAGTATCGAAGGGGTACATGAATGATCACAAGTACTAGATGCTGGAAAATACCTAATTACTTGCAAGTATCAAAAGAGTACTTGGATGGTCACAAATACAAACTCTGGGAGGGTGCTTGGATGTTCGCAGGCGTTGAAGGAGTACCTGATTGCTTGTAGATGTCGAAAGAGTACTTGGATGATCACAAGTACAAACTCTTGGAGGATACTTAGACGTTCGCAGGTATCAAAAGGGTACTTGGATGATCACAAGTACAAAGTTTTGGAGGATACCTGGACGTTCGCAAGTATCAAATGGGTACCTGAATAATCATAAGTACCAAACTCTGGAGACTACTTGGTCGTTTTTTAAAGTCTCCTGGTAGATGGAATATCGATGACATACCTCGGATATTCGTAAAGGTTTCTCACCTTCTGGTAATGGGAATATTGAGGACGTACCTAGGATATTCATGGAGGTCTCTTACCTCCTGACAGTTGGGGAATATTAATGACGTACCTTGGATATTCATGAAGGTCTCTCACCTCTTGGTAATTGGGAATATCGAGGGCATGCCTCGCCTATTTGTAAAGGTCTCTCACCTCCTGGCAGTTGGGAATATCAAGGACATACCTCGCATATTCATGAAGGTCTCCCACCTTCTGGCAACATAAACTTGAATGTAGCACAAAGCTTACCTAGATGGATGCAGGCACTCAAAAAGGCTGGAACACCTGGGTAGCCATAAGTGTATAGAGTGCTGGAATACTTGAATGAACACAAGTATTTAATGATACGATTTGGGACCACTTAGGCAGGTCCAAGTGTTATGATGATAAGAGAGCATACCTGGGTAATCGCAGGTGCACAACGTTAGTATTCAATGATACAATTTTGATGACAACTCAGACATGTCGAGTGTCACGGAAATGGAGTACCTAGACAATGAAAGGCACTCAAAGGTAGTGGGATACTTGGTCAGTTGCAAGCATCCTAGCTATGAAGACAACTCAAACAAGTCGAGTGTCAAAAAAATGGAGTATCCAAACGGTGGCCGGTACTCAAAGACAAGGGGATACTTGGACAGTCGCAAGCATTTAAATCAAGAGATGACTCAAATAGGTCGAGTGTCAAGAAGAGAGCACCCAGACAGTGGTGAGTACTCAAGACAAGGGAATCGGGGTATGCTTACTTGGTGATATCTCTTATCTCTGAGAGTATGTATGCTATTTGCACAGTATGCACACATGATTGTATGTGTTGTCATGAGTTCAAATGAGATTCATGCAAGATAATTTTGTCAGTTTTGCATCATTTGATTTTCACTGGGGAAGATTTTGAAAGATAACCTTCATTTAGAATGTAGATGTTTTGAGCATGCCAGATGAGGGACTTCCAGTCTGAAAGGACTTTCCACTTACTCTTAGGGGAAAAAGCTATCATGACCATTGATGCAGGATTTATAAGGACCACACTATCTCATTGTTATCATGTTAGCAGGGGTCTGAGTATTCTCGCAAATGGTACGACTTTACCAATATGAGAGGTCTTTGTCAAAACTGTGATGAAGTCTTGGTTAGCGACTCATCAAGGTCGAAGCCGATGGACGAAAATGTTGCACGATCATCTTCGAGTTTGCAAGTCAAGAGTCCTGTGAAAATAGATAGAATAATCTTGCTCGTACTTTTTCGAGCGATGCTTATAGACATATAAAATCCTACATTAATTGAAGTACCCTAGTATAAAGAGACTTTTTCAATGGGACGCAATGTAGGCTTGACTCATGTGTAATAGGATAAGAGTTGGTGATTGCCTTGACATTTGCCACTGGTCTTTCTTCTCATTGTCGGATGGAGGTTCTATGGACCACAACAGCAATATTTTATCGGCTGTATTTTTTACTAGGGGGCATTGGCATTGCTTTTATCAGACACACTGCTTTTTCATGCCCCTATTTTTATTCCAGTTCTTCATTTATGGGCATTAACATTGTTTTTACCAGGTATACTGCTTTTTTATGCCTTTGCTTTTTCTGGTCTAAGCAAGTTCAATCGAAGCACCGTTATTATACTCTTGAGTCTTCATCTTCAGCCGGTGCTCTAGGCTATGGTAATGACTTATGCTTTGTCTCAATGTGAGGGTAAAATTACAGACTCACTTGGGCTATACAATGAATACAAGTGCGTAGAGAAAGAAATGCTCTGTCATTCTAGGGCATTTAAATTAATGTGAGTGTTCATATGCGATAAAGACACCTGAAGATTGATGCAAGTGTGAGCAAGAAAATTTCTATCTCTCTTCTCACCTTGTGATGCTACTTCGGCTCCAATCTGCCTTAGTGTGGGGTGGTTCTTGATGGGGGTAGGACAGAAATTTCACCAGTGTATGGGGCTCAATGGGGTGAGCGATGCAATGCCTCTCACTATTTTGGTTATTGTACCATTCGCAAGAGAACTCTTTACCCTGCAACCATGAAATTTTCTGCACTCATCTTACAAGTGTATAGGTGGGGGGCTGTGTGTAGGATATGGCTTGCCTTTCATCATCTTGACGCGTCTCATCCAGCATGTTCAATCAATCTTGTATTCTTCACTTAGCTGTCTATTCTAATAATCCTTGTAGAATCAGTAATTTAGACAGACAAAATCATCATGCAAAATCCATTTGGAAAATGCATGCAGCATTTTAAATGTGATGGAATTTGTACTCTAAAAACAAATGAATGGTTTTGATTCAAAAAAGACCATGTTGACAACTTTAGGAGCTAACATAGTGGTCTTTCCAAATATGTTAGATTTTGAACATCAAAAGGGTTATTCGCAAGTGGGTGTCGATGGTTGTCCCTATTGATTAGGGATATGACACATGAATGATCAGTCAGGGTTGGGGATCTGATCATTGATTTGATGGGCCTTTCTATTTTTGCCCCTGCAGAAGAGAATATGTACAAGTAGATCAATTAGTCTGGCCAAAACCAAATGTGAGTTGAGGTCTGAAGATTTTCTGTCATTTGCTTTGGTGATTACTTAGGATGCCATTTCGCTTAGGAGAGCCTATCAGAGTTTGACATGTCTTTCCTTGATTTGTTATCTGCATTTTTTACGGTCAAGTGATCCTGCAACAGATAAAAGGGATCATGTTAGTCAGAAGCTCTTTCAAGAGTCGAATAACTTGGAAGTGATACAACATTACCTTTCACCGGTTTGCAGATAGTTGAATAGACCTGAAGTATGAGGAGGACATGAAGTCCTGTAATTTTCACTCCATTAGGTCACCTGTTCTCTTGTAATTTGTAGGCATAAATTTTTTTTAATTAACTTTCTTTTTCTACGAAGTGGCTAATTGCCATGTCGGGGATTCGAACCCTCGACTTCGGACCATTTTGCTTCTTCCCGAGTACCAGTCGACTAGAGGCGCCGACGATGTCCATAGGGCGTTTCTTTTTTATTTAACTGAACCAGCTCCTAGACAACACATCTTTTCATACCAAGTTAGGTAAATTGATATGGGTCATTTGATTTGCCCAAATTAACCATTAAGCTTGTTTCTTGAATCCTATGCTTCCTGTCAATAGGAGAAAATATGTCAAAAGTGAGTTCAGACACTAGGAGTATTGGAAATGATACAAAATTACTCTTTCCCAAAGCTTATATTTGCTAACTTCTAGGGGTATTTGAATGTCAATGACAGCCTCTTCGTCTTGACACAGTTCGACATTTCTTTCAATTGGCCTTCCTCATTTGTGGCCATGTATGCATGATTGATGGTCGTTGATTCATCTTCAACGCCTTCTTTTGTGGAATTATGTTTTTGACCATATGACCATTAGCAACATGAGCAAAGTCATGTACTTCAAGCTTCTATGGAACCTGAGATGAATAATCAAAACTTCAAATTCTCTTATAGCAATTACGTCTTGTGAGAGCATGCGTCTGGAACAAGAAGTCAGGTTTCTAGGCCGTAAGTCATCGTCTGAAATAAGGGGCTAGAGACTGCCTTAACTATCTAGATTTTCTCCCTATTGATAGTAGCCAATTCAAAGAAAGAGAAAGGATCCTTTTCTTGTGCTTCTGAGCTTGTCAAAGCTGGAAGTGCTGTCAATAAAACCACATCATCTAGTTGCTTAGGCACGTTGTGGGGAAAATATATTGTTCCGGCTTGAGAAGGAGTTGGGCAGGAGCAAGGTGGAGTGCACAAAGCTCTTGGGGACGGCTTGATTTCAATTATATGCATGTACCTATTACGTCTTATCTTTCGTTTCTTGTAACTAGAAGATAGAAGACATCATTTCCAAAATTATATTTAGAGAATAAAACTTACCTTCTTTGAAGTGGGATGCTCTCTTCTATTTGCCCAATTGCCTTCTTGGAATAGTGTCTTTGAATTTGGCAAGTTCACATGACGTGCCAGCTTCAAATGCCTCCTATCACATTAAGTCAAGGGGGACGGGGATGATATTCTGAGACCCGAAGGGAGTGAGTCAGAAAAACAAATATAATTTAACATCTTGTTTTGACGAAAGCTTTTGGTAATGAAATATTTTTTGTTTTCAAAAGTATATATCTTTGGAGGGAAGAAAGCATGAGGAAGCCTAGCCCTTAGTAGTCTCCTTGGATGGTATTTTCTTTTCATGGTTGGATGGCATCACTAGGCTAATTTGGAATACCATCTCATGTTATTAAAACAAAATATTAAAACTGTACATTAGATTATTGGAATGGAAAATGCAACAGTAGCACATTAGGCAAGATAAGAAACATGAAATTATAAAAACAAGCAAAACCCATGAAAACCCCTATGAAAAAGGAGCACTTTGATAGTGTTGGTTTTGAAATCAAGCGCCTGAGAGTTCCTCGCCTCCAGTAGACTCGAAGTATTCGCATGAGAGGACCACTTCATTGAACTACGGAAGTGCAAACCATGTAATCAACAACAATGCTTGCAAGGTAAAGCTCCTATGAACAGCTTTATCATTTCTTCTTTGGCCAGTTGAGGATAGGTTTGCATCATAAAATCCTTCCACCTCCTTGCATATGCTCGGAAATCTTCCATTGATCTTCTTCTAAAGTGAACTAAGTTCTCACATGGCAATTGAGTTCCAATCTGGCTTTGATACTGAAGCAAGAATGCAGAAGACAACTCACTCCAATCTCTCATGAGGTAGATATCTGCTGTGATGAACCATTGTAATGCAGACCCTGTAAGACTTTCTTGGAAGGCCCGAGTTGCGAATAACATTAGGCTATAGTACCGACTCATTTCAGCGTTGAGATATTGTAAATGAGCCACGGGGTAAGTCGTGCCATTATACTTGCGGAGATTAGGTATCCACATTTCTCTGGGGGTCATGATCTTATGAGGGCAAGAAGGGCATGTTGTGTCTTGGTCAGGCCATTGGTTTTCCCATTGCATATTCGTTGTAGTGGTGAATTTTTCTATTTCAGGGAACTGGACTTTGTGGAGATTATCCCATTGCTTTCTTCCGGGTCAAAATCACCAAACGAAGATGAGGCATTTAAGCTATCTTCATGGTCAAGTGACAAGCTTAGTAGTTCATTGGGATCATAGCGGATAAGGACGAATGTTCCCTCTTCTGACAGACTTTCGACCCTGTGTGTGGGTAGGAAGCAGTTATACAATGAATGGCCGATTTCATTTGTATAACACTAGTAGTCCTTGGGATTGTATCCTAGGGGCTGGTAGTCTTCAGGGTTGTACTCTAGGGGATGTTCAAAGTTTTGGCACGGTGGCTCATTGGCTATTAGATTTTGCCTATACTTAGTGGCAGATGTTGAATTGAATTGTTTAGGCTTTCTTTTCTTGGCTCCTGGTCCAGACCCTTTAAGTAAAGCCCTTCGTTTCGTCAGTTGGACTTTGTCAAGGGAAGTGAGAGATAGTGGAGCTTCACTCTCTGCTTCCCTCTCTAGGTTGACAAGAGTTAGTATTCTTTGGACCCTAGCTCTTGCAGTAAGCTTAGGGAGCTGTCCTGTTATGCCCCGGTCTTGAATAGGCTCTGTGTCTTTGACCTCGTACATAGGCTCCTTGCATTTCCCAGTGGGAAACTTTTCAGCAATCGGATGTTGCTCAGTCGCCTATTTATCATGCGAGGCTTCATTGACATTTTTTTCTCCTATCTTAGCAACTAACGGCTCCTCGTGCTTCGCAACCATCGGTTCTTCGTAGGGCAAGGCGATGTCAAGGTTGATGTCAATATTATATTCTTGGTGGAAAACATGAATTAGTTCCCCCCAGGTCTTAAGAGGACTAATCTTCTTAACAATGTACCATCGCAAGGTGGGGCCAGTCAAGCTTGATTGGTACGATTGAATCATCCTTTGGCCTATATAGGCCTACAAGTAGGTCTCTGGGTAGGAGGTATCAGAATACCTTTCGCATTTAAGTGCTTTGAGCTCTTTAAGGATCTCAATGTCGGCGTAATTGGACAGGTCCATGGGATTCTGCCCGTGCAGCTGGTTTAACTTTTTCATGATCTTTTCAAATTGTCTATGGTGTTGGCTATTCTCTGGCAAATTTGCGAGTGTCATGACGGTACTTAAAGCAGCTTACGGAGTTGGGTTTGACTTGAGTGGATTCCATTTGCTTTGAGAGTTGTCAAAGGATAATGGACATTTGTCCTACACCGTCTTCAATGTTGGCAAGGCGATTTTGTACATCATTATGATCGGGCCTTATCACGTGGGACCATTTGCAAGTGGATGATAGCTAACGATTCATAATTACCTGGTATCGCAAAAATCATGAATGAGCATGAAAGTAGACAAAGATTGACTCATGGCAATAGTCTAACTGCTTTTACTTATCAAAATAGGATTTATAGACTGCCAACTTCTGACATCTAAAACTTAAAATTGAAATAACAGAATGAAATACTAGATATTAAATAAAAGTCCCTAAACAATGGGACAAAACTTTCACAATATTAACACTAAGGGGCACATGATTACCATTTTATATGCGACGGGGAGCCTTGTTCTTACGAGGATGCCTGCTTCCTCGGACTGGCTCTGAGATATATATCCAATCTATTCTCAAATCCCTTTGCATAAGCTCTGCTTGCTCGTGCTGGCTGCTCTCGCTGATTGAGTGAGGGACCAATGGCTTCCATTTTGTTGGGATACGATGGTTGTGGATGTAGGATTTAGAGGCGTGGTTGGATTTTTCTTCTCCCTCAAGCCCTTCAGGTACTACGATTCTTTTGCGATGGCACTTGCTCCATGTTTCCTCAACAATGGCAATCTTGAATGCGTAGTCACGGCTTGGATGGGTAAAACAGAGTGGATGTACTTTCCTCTGGAAAGTGGCGGGATTTCTTGAAGGGCTCCACACCCTATATGGGTAATAGGGAGTGCCGCCGATGAGGCCGAGCAATAGAATTGGATGGCTACGTCTGTAAGCAAAGCGAGCTCTCTTTTTATGAAACCAACCAGCACACCATTGGAATGTCTTAGGAGTGGGGTCTTTTAAAAATTTATCCAGTTAAAACAGCTTTGTTTGGGAATATACGGTTCTAGGATCACAAATTTCTGTAATGGATTTTCGAAATCATTTTCGGATGATTGCATGAGGCATCGAAATTCGCTTAGGTGAGAAAAGAACCAAACTTGCAAAATTTATGGGGAGGCTCGCATGATTTTTTCTGTGTTTTCTTTGAAACGATTAAGAGACAAAAACGCTTCGGCTAAAATCATGTTTCAACCACATGCCATTGAGGGACTTATGGCGTTTCTTTGATGGGGAAAAATGATGAACCCGAAAAAGGCTAGAAGGAAAATTTCACTTTTTTGGGTCATGGGTTGATTTTCAAAACGGGCAATCAAAAATGCTAGTGGGCAGGTGTTATGGTTGCTTCCAAGAGTTCGCCTCACAACATGGATTTCAGTTCTTAAAAGCCGTGCTAACCCACGCAACGGGTCAATGCCTGTTGGTGGCCTAACAAGCCGATTCTCAAGAGACTTTCCAATGATGATGTTATATTCCTCCAGAGTTGAGGTTAGCTCGAACCCACCGAACATAAAAGTGGATGTCCTCGGGTACCTGAAATGTGCCATGGCCTGCAAGACTACAGGATGAACAGAGATTTGGAACAATGATAGGAGGTGGCCGATTTTGGCTTTCACGTACCCTTGGGCAAATTGGTCCAATTGGCCCTACCATCTGAAGAGCTCCGCTTTGGGAGCAGGAATGAACTGGATATTGTCATCTTCAATCGCATATAAGCTGGGATTCAAAAAACTACCATAAATTGCCATGGGCCAATAAAAAAGACTGAGTAAAAGTAAAGAAATCACTTTGCTTTTAAAGAAAATGGCAAGCACAAAGACATGCATATGGGATGTGTGGCTCGATTTCTAACTGAAAAGGTTTGTTGAAATTAAAAGGATATCTCGCCCTTCGCAGTCTCACATTAGCAGTATACCCTCCTAACCTTGGCTATAGAAATTCAGGGAAAAGAAAGGGAACCTCTACAACGCAATCTCGCATTCAAAGCCGTATCTTTCTTGACACCATCCTAACTATCCTATGGTGGCCCAGGTCCGGCGGCCGGGTTGTGTGTGTCATGTGTAGTGTGAAAACAGTAAAGCATGTATAACGGTTTATAATTACAAAGTATTTTATTTTAACATAATAAAATAAGAACTACTAACCTGTACAGAAAGAAAACCAAATTAGCAAAGCATTTAAACAAGATAAAAAAAAAAAGGCCTAAGTCTTCAAGTCCCCAGCGGAGTCGCCAAGCTGTCTCGACCTTTTTTTTTTTTGCGCCCCTTTCGGAGGTGGGCACCTTGCGGAGGCTAATGGTTCGGCTATGTCTATTTTAGCCGGACTCTCTCAAGTCCACCAATTCACTACTTAATGGTCCAAGTTTTTAACCTGTAAGTCAATTTTAAAATGGAGTCGCCACTAATCGGTTTGGGGTGGGTCGATTAGAAACCCAAGTGAAAATCGGGAGAAATACTCACTTCTGCGTAACCAGAGAAATTAGGATCAAGAACTAGATTAAACTAATTAATCACTAATGCCCTTTCGGTACATAATCTTATTTAAACCCTAAGGCTTTTTGGATTTTTGAGGGGTTTTCCATGCATTTGTGGAAGAAAAACATTTCTTGGGTCCTTTTCTCATTTTTTGGACATAAAAAGCATTTTTTGGTATTTTTTTGAAAATATAAATCATTTTTGGCTTTTTCTGAATTTTTGGAAAATATAAATATTTTTTTTTGGCTTTTTCTGACTTTTTTTTTTTTTGCCTTTTTTGGGAAATAGGAAATATTTTTGATTTTTTATATTTTCTGGAAAATAATTTTTTTTTTTTTTTTTTTAAAATATTATTTTATATTATAATAATATAAAAAACGAACCAAGTCGGATCCCTAGGTTGGGTCCGACTTGGGCCGTTCGCCCAGAACGCGGATGGGCCTACAACGCAGGCCCGACTCATTTTTTTATAAAAAAAAACGAAAAAGCCCAAACTTATTTTTTGGCCCACTTCACAAAAATTCTAGCCCAGCGCAACTCAGCCCACGCGTATAGGCCCGACCTAGGCGGAAACCCTACCCAATCGACAACCAAAATCCGTTAGACTTTGACCCGGGTTCCGATCGCTTGGGGTTCACAGGAACCCTACCTGAGTGATGACCCGGGTCTGACCCGGCCTCGACCCGACGCGGCGCTTCCTCTTTCTTGTCCAATCACGGCGCTGATCAGAGGGTCTGGAGGGGGTCAAACGAACAGCAGCTCGGCGTCCGATGGTGGTGACGTCGCAGTTGGCAGCCGGCCGCTCAACTGGTTCAACGACAAGGCTAGTGGCGCAGCAGTAGGAAACGCGATGAAGGCCCCGGTTCACTAAAGTCGAGATCCGGTGATGGATGGGGTTCGAGAGAGGGGGGTGCGACGATGGTGACGGGGCGAGCGAGACTCGTCATTACCTGTCACAGCGATGGCGTCGGCCTGGCCTCAATTGCGGCGACAGTGAGGTGTGAGGACGGCAGCACGGCGAGATCTGGCACCGCGGCGGCGTTGAGGCACAGGACCTCCTTCGATCTCCTCTTCTCTTTAGCCCCTCTTCGCGGATCCAGAACTCTCACCTCTCTTCCAGCCTCGACTGCTTGCAGATCTGGGTTCGCTTGCTGCCGGCCTCCCTCGATGTCTCTTAGTGGGAGGTCGTTTATCTTGCGACCCGATCCTTCGCCCTCTTGCTCACTCTTCGATTCCCCCCTGAAGTCTCTTAAGGGGAAGCTCTCAGAGTTCGCCGTTTCATTTGCCATCGTCGAGAGAAGCCTATTTATAGGTGAGGGGGCGACCGGTCGATGGAGCTTCAATCGCCGGTCTTCGCACGCCAAATGGCCTCCGCCGGCCAAACCGGCATCCCATCCACCGAGGTGGCTCTAGCTAGGCCGCCTTGCATTGAAGACACGTCCACTCCATTGTACGCTGCCGTCTCCCTCTCCATTCCGGTGTCGTGCGCGCCCTCATCTCCGGCCCGTGTTGCTTATCCGGTTGGGGAAGAAGACAAAGGAGGAAGAAGACAAGGGAGGAGGGCTTGGGCTGAGTCACGCAGGCTGGGTTGGTGGGGGGCCTGTGCGAGAAAAGAAGAAGAAGAGGAGGCCCAGCCCCGATGGGCTATTTCTCTTCTTTTTTTTTTTTTTTTTTTTCTCTTGTTATTATCTATTTATCCAAAAAAGAGGCAAAATACTAAAGCCTAATTAAAAACCTAATCAAAATTTAGGTGTCAACAATTATCACTATCATCATCTCTTGTATCTTCGAGAGGCAATTAAGTAAGTTTGTCGTTTAATGATACTCCTTTCGCTAAAATCATGGAAAGAAGCATTGCAAGTGCTTCAAAATGCTAGTTTCGCTACTTCACAAGCTGGCTTTAACTTTTGGTTGATGCGTAGGTCGTCGCATTTTGTCGTAGGGATGGCGTGAAGGTGAAGGGCTACTTCGCGTGGTCGCTGTTGGACAACTTCGAGTGGACTAGCGGCTTCACTATTCGATTTGGCATCAACTATGTCGATTACCAGAATGGGTTGAGGAGAATCCCCAAAGGCTCAGCATATTGGTTCAAGAACTTTCTCAAGAAGTATTGAAGATGAGGATATACATTGCATACATTGGAAACTGTACTAATGTACTTATCAATTCAACCGAAGAAATCCATTAATATAGAATTGTAATTTCCTCGAATAACACAATGTACAGATTTGATTCAGAAAGCGATTCAAATTTGACCAAATATCAATGAACAAGCGTCGGAAAACCGGAGAAACATAAAGTTCCTTAAACATCCTCTTTGTTAATATATATTATCTAAAGGTGATTTGTATTTTTCTGCAGTTACAGTGAGCTTCACTGTTGCATTTCTTTAAAACCTCACAGCATAAAATAACAGTTCTTGCACGACGGGACAAACCGTCCCGAGAAGTCCAAAACCCTCACGAACACCGGCCGATCGTTCCCCTTGTCCGGTTTGGCCCATATGCTTTGCCCCTAAAGAGAGCTGGGGATGGTTGTTCGAGACCCCATGGCTGCGGCTTTCACGGACGGCCACAGCTCTCTGTACCGTCGTTGAAGGTAGGCCGCCCACAAGGGACGGCTTATTTGACCCCAAAAGCCCTTGACAGACGGCTTCCATTGTCGAGGACGGACTGGCCGTCCCTCAAGTATGACCGCAGAGTGTGATGGCTCCTCATTGCGGCGCTCACGTAATGAGTCTGATCCTTCTTATTAGACCTTCCTTATGGTTTCGTGGCTAACAGATTATCTTTATGGATAAGTGCGATCGACTCTGTTGACCGATACAAGAAAGACGGACCGTAGGAAAATTCTTACTGACATTAAAGTCCATAGCACGAGGTGGGACTCTCCGGATATGTATTTGCGACGTCGTGATCCATGCTCGTGGATGACTAAGAAACCGTCGTTAGAAAAGTATAAGGCTGACTGGCTCTAAGCTGGCGGTGACTCCAGCCTTTGTTTATATTCTATCCTGTATTAATCATTGAACAAAACCAGAATCGAAAAAGAAAACGTTTCGAGGGATACGGAGATTTGTCAGATTGCGACGTTCTTTATTGGAGCAACTGAAGCCGCATCACGACAGGAGCTGGCTTGATAGCTCTTCTCGAATTTTTAACTTTCTTGTCTTCTATCGCTCTCGTCATATTAAACGGTGGATTATTCAACTGGTGTTTCTTTAAATCGTTTAGCGGACTTGATCAACCCGAAGACTAATCCGATGCAGACACCTTATCCATCAAGCTTTATTTTCTTCGTAAGATAAGAACCACTCGTTCAGCATGTAATTATTGCTCTCCCGTCCCTATCATTTTCCAACTTTCGAAGTCTCTGGGCAGACAAGATTTCGATGCCATAAGCAGTTCCGGTATTCGACATTGGCACTCGTAAGTTCCTGGAGATTTGCCTTAAAAATTCCGCGTAAAGTACGTCGCTGGTTCAATTGAGTATTCTTGTAAAGTTCTCCTCCTCGTATCATACAGAAAAGACGACATATAATTAAGCCTTCCTTTCAGAGTTGGAATGGAAGACATCAGCCTCCTTTTTATTAACCTTTGGAGTGCCTGTACCCAATATCACAAACAAATTAACGGTTTTGAAAGTCACCGACCTCATTTTGACATATGTATAGAGGGTCCTACTAATATATAGATAGTCGTCTCATAACAGCCCAAATTTTCGTTATGTGCCATTCGGGCGTAAGGACGGGTCACTGTGGGGTTTACATCAAACGGAAGATTACATAGTAGAATGATTGGCATTTCCATTGTACCATGACTACACCAGCGAGAATAGAAATGATGCCACAATGAGACCGAGTGATATTGTAGCAAAAAAACAGACAGTAGTTGCTGGAAACTAGCCCATTAAGATTAGTCTTTGGACATTTTGATTTTTTAGAAGCTTAGAGGAGAAGTTAATGGAGATTGGCTATTTAGTCTTTGAGCAATACTGGTGATATTAATTCTTTTCTTTTTTCGAAAAAGAAAACTTCTTTGGAAACGATATGACATGACATATGTAGGAGATTTTCTACTTGAGCTCCAAGGTCGTTTTCTTTAACTTTATTTTCACTCCATTGAAATTAAGTAAAGAATAAAGAAAGGTCACTAAGAGATTATTCATAATAGTAATCTTTATATCGCCGCACGATCTAAAAGACGGTCACCCCATTTGTCTTAATCCCAGCTCGTTTTCCACATGAAAATGTGAACAGGCTGTCATTGCATTTGTCATCTTTTCAGTCTCTCCCTCTCTATAAATACAGCCAAAACCAAAGCCTCGGTCTATCCTAAATAAGTGCGTCAGTCATGGCTTTTCGTGTTCATGAACTGGTGCTCGTATGCATTCTAGTCCTCGTGAGATCAGCGAGTCTTTGCAAGGCTGAGTATGGTGCCTTTAAGCCATCCGATTATGACACCATCTTGCTCAACCGAAGCAGCTTCCCAGCTGGCTTCCTCTTCGGAACCGCGTCTGCCGCATACCAGGTAGATTAGATTCCATTGTCGCCACTCTCTTTTCATCCCCCATCGTTTTAACTCGGCGAAACTGAGTCCATATATGCATGCCGCGTGATTATTTGTTCAATTGAACATGACAAGAATGCTCATGTTGTTAGTTTGTTTGCTTATTTGTTTGGTTTTTTGTTCTTTTTGTGGTTCAGTACGAAGGAGCAGCTAATGAAGATGGCAGAGGGCCAAGCATCTGGGATTATTTCACTCACAAGTATCCAGGTCTCTCTCTCTTTAATATTTCCCTAATTATACTTGTCCATCCTTTCATTACTTGTGTGAATTGTCTTGTTGCTACTGAGTCTCAGTTGATCTGACCAATAGGTCGTGATTATGTGTAATCAAAGACTTAAGGATTTTGGTTAATTGAGTGTCAAGAGATAAGGGTACTACAAGTGTTATATTTTTCGTACGGCTCTTACTTGAGTGCCATGGCTTTTTCTTTTTAATTACTTGACCGCCATAACTTTTATACAACATCGGTTTGAGTGCCATAACTTTTTCTTTCATTCACTTGAGCACCATATAACTTTTTAATCAATTATTAGAGTGCCACAACTTTTAAAAAACATTTTTAATAAGTGCTATGTGAATTTTTTAAAAAAAAATTTTGGCATTTAATTGATCGATTGAAAGTTATGAATTTAAGTGAATGTTTTTAGAAGTTATGGCATTTAAATGGTTGAAAAAAAGTTATGATACTCAAATGAGCGCTCTATGAAAATTATAGTATTTGTGGTGTCCTTATTGCAAGTGTCCCTAGAACACTTGCTATATGAGTAATTAAGAAAAGTTGTTTTCTTTCAATATACTTGTTTCTTGCGTCACGCACGTTTACTATATTGAGACTTGAAGTATTCTGAATGAAATACGCTCAATAAATATTATAGATATACTCTTTAACAAAACCTATTTTTAACGATTATCGGTTTTTGTGCCGTAAATGACAGGCAAAATAGCCGATGGTAGCAACGGGGATGTGGCTATTGATTCGTACCACCGGTACAAGGTATGTGATCAGCATCTAGTACCACTAATTAAATTTGATGTTGGCAAAAGAAATTGGAACAGAAAATATTCGACTCCTAATGATTAATTTGTTTTCTTTTTTCTTTTTCCAGGAAGATGTGGGGATAATGAAAGAAATGGGCTTAGATGCCTACAGATTCTCAATCTCGTGGACTCGAATTTTACCAAGTAAGACCAATAAACATTATTAATTAAGTCTAATTGCATGAGGTTAGAAAAGCCTGTGCTTAATCATGCAAAAAAAGAGAAGAAGAAAGAAGTTGACTTTCCATTTTGTCTTTATGTGGGGGAAATTTTCAGAGGGAAAGCTAGAGGGAGGCATCAACAAGGAAGGAGTGCAGTACTACAACAACCTCATCAATGAGCTCCTTGCCCACGGTCTTGGCTTCATTTCATTTCATTTCTTTTACTTGTTATTTTTTGTTTTTTCAAATCATTTATATATTATCACTCCCTAATAAGCAGAGGATTTTTATAGGCATTCAACCTTTTGTGACACTATTTCACTGGGACCTTCCCCAAGCCCTAGAGGAGGAGTATGGTGGTTTCTTGAGTTCCCATGTTGTGTAAGTCAAAAGAGATTTGTTCTTTAACCTTAGTTATGGATACTTTGGCTGAGATTTATATTATGTTGTTACCTTAATTAGGGATGATTTTCGAGACTATGTGGAGGTCTGCTTCAAGGAATTTGGGGATAGAGTCAAACATTGGATAACTCTAAACGAGCCATGGTCATATGCTGTTGGTGGGTATGCCAACGACAGTTGGCACCGGGTCGATGCTCCGACTGGCAGATGCTCAATTGCACAGGCGGCGATTCAGGCACCGAGCCGTACATCGTCACACACAACCAGCTTCTTGCTCATGCAACTGCTGTTAAATTATACAGAGACAAGTACAAGGTCTTTAATCTCCTAAAACTTGACGAGGACTCATGTTTAAGTGCAATAGAATTAATCTTTCACTTCTCAATCAATTGTTGTTGAGATGGACCAAATAAGCCAAAAAAAAAAGGACTCAATCTACCAACAAGAAAAAAAATGCTTATGAATTTCGAATTGATGCAGGAATATAACATCTAATGAAAGTTTAAACTGACTCGTGCAATTTCACCTAGAAAAAAGTGATTTTTGCAGGCATCTCAAAAAGGAGTAATAGGAATAACGTTAATTAGTCATTGGATGGTGCCTTACTCGGATGCAAAGCATAATCAAAATTCAGCGCTAAGAGGCCTTGACTGGATGTTGGGATGGTGAGCGTGCTTCTCCAACTACCAAACTCACACATAATGTGCACCCAAAATACCTAGTTTGAATTTCAAAAAGGAAGTACTTGGCAATATGATTAAATGGTGAATCATTAGGAAAACGTGCGGTTCCTTTTCAGGTTCTTGGACCCGATAACGTACGGTACCTATCCCCGTAGCATGCGCTCACTCGTTGGGAAAAGGCTTCCCAAGTTCACGAAGGAGCAATCACTGTTGGTGAAAGGATCGTTTGATTTTCTCGGGTTGAACTACTACACTGCGAACTACGCAAGATACATGCATTACTCGAATGCTTTAAATTCAAGCTACCTAACCGACGCTCGCACGAACCTCTCAAGTAAGAAAAGCGATCACTCTTTGGATGACATTAATCACGGTCTCGGTGAAATTCTTTTCTAATAATTTCCTGATGGCATCTTGTAGCTGAACGCAACGGGATTCCAATTGGTCCAGAGGTACATTTGAATTTTCATGCAAACCTGTTTTGCTACTTTGTGGATTTGCTACTTTTGTGTGATCTTCTTAGAGTTCATTCTTTAATTGAGTATGCATACACCAAATAGTAGTAACTAAAACTTGAAAGAATTAGGTAAATTTTTCGAGTTAATATCTTCCCTGTCATGTGCATGATCCTATTATAAATGTTATTACAGGCTGCTTCAAGTTGGCTATTTGTTTATCCCAGTGGAATACAAAGCCTTTTGTTGTACGTAAAGACTAAGTACCAAAATCCACTTATTTACATAACTGAGAATGGTGAGAAATATTATTTCCAATTATTAATTAACTAACTAAAATTGCGAGTTAATTGTTTCTTATGATTCATTACTCTCCCCATGTCTTGGTTTTGGGTCACTAGGAATCGATGAGTTCAATAACTCTACATTACCACTGGAGCAACAATTGGCTGACTATATGAGGATCAATTATTATTATCACCATTTCTCGTACCTTCATAAAGCGATCAAGTAAGAAATTCTATTTTCCTAATTTTTATACAATTTTCACTTGTGCAATCACCTTTTCTTTTCTAGCTTTTCTCATCATGCATGACATGAAATGTGATGTGTGGAAAATTTGTCATAGGGACGGTGTCAACGTGAAGGGCTATTTTGCATGGTCTTTGCTAGACAATTTTGAATGGTCCTCGGGATACACTGTCCGATTTGGGTTCAACTATGTCGACTACAAGAATGGCTTGAAGAGATACCCGAAGCAGTCAGCGCTTTGGTTCAAGAGCTTTCTAGACAAGTTCTAATTCGATAATACATCGTACACATATGACATATGTTGCGATGATCTCAATAAATAAGGATGTGATCGCTTCTTATGTAGTAAATAATTCTGAACAAGCCATTACTTCTGTTGGTGAGTTTCGTGAGAATAAATTATGCCAATGTATTTCGCTATTTCAGAGGATTTCGCTAACAAATTGTCGAATGCGGCGATTTATTTCTTAAGCATCTCAAAGGGAAAGCCATTGGAGTAATTGGAATTTTTTTTTTTTTAATACAGCTATTCAAAACCGAATTGTCTACCCGCCGAAAACTTAATGAAGATAATCTCGGGAGTTAGATGTGGAATAGTTGGTATCGTATTGATAATTTAGAAGGAAGTAGGGAATTATATTAGATAAATGAGAAAATATGGACTTATTCTAATTAACAGTACAGAATGGAGGATTCTATGAATTTTCAACAGAGACACCAAATCTACCAAAGCTTTAAAATAAGAACCACGCGTTGAGCATGTAATTATCCTGCCCCCCCTTCCCGCCTCCTTATGACTTTGAAACGTTCAAATTCTTGGACAATATGAATTTTGATACTCTAAGTAGTTCCGGTATTCAACACTTGCATTTGTAAGTATTGACACATAAATTTTGATGATTTATTTAATCATTTATTGACTGCATAAAAAATAAGGGATTAAATTTTGAACCTTAGCAAAAATAATTTCCATTGAATTGCATGGCATATAGATATTATGAGCATTTGCATTAGTAGAAATAGAGCCTTTTCGTTAAAAAAAATAGAAAATTAATTAAAAGAATTATTGTTGAAAAAAGAAAAGAAGAAAAAAAAAAAATCAAGTGAGACTGGGCTGGGGCCAAGCTGGCCCAGCTTTCTTTCCCTTTTTCTTTCTTCTTCTTTTCTTCCTTGGCCCTCTTCTTTTCTAGGCCCAGTCTGCACGCGTCTTCTTCTTCCTCCCTTCACGCCGCTCCCGCCTTCTGCAAAAAGAAGAGCAACAGAGGTACAATGATAGGGGAGCAACAGATCGCACGTGATCCCAGGGTCGGGGGATCAGACCGGTCGCGACAGGCTAGTAGTGGTAGAAGCCATGCGCACTTGTCGCCGGCCAAGATCAAAAGGAAGAAAGCAAAGGGTTTTCGGGGGGCCGAGGGAGAAAGGACAGAGAGGGCTAGCTCGAGAGGGATGGGAGGGCGAGCCTCCGCCGAAAGAGAGAGAGAGAGGACAGAGATTATGAGCTCGAGAGAGATCGGAGGGCGAGCTAGGAGGAGGGAGAGGGACGCTAGAGAGCTTGAGTGAGTGAGAGGGAATGACCTAGAGAGAGAGATCCACCATTGCTTGAGGTCCACTCGTTGCTCGCCGTTTGGAACCAAGTAGGCCCCCCCTTCTCCTGTTGGTTCTCCGTTTTTGGGGCGCGTCGGGCTGGAGCTCGTGGCTGACCAAATCGCACGAGCTCCGATCCCTCCGACCCCCGCAAGTCTTTAGCCAAGTTTTCTGGTCGTTTTTTGAGGACCTTAGTCCCATTTCGAGGCTAGGTTGAGTCGGAAATCTTAAGATTTGGTAATGCACGCGAACTGTTTGTATAAATGCCTCGATAAACCTCGAAATATATTTTATCTGATCGACTTTTGAAGCTCAGTTTAATGTTCAATTCTTCATATATTGTTGAACTTTGTCTAATTCCTTCATGTTTTGATGTGCTTTCATGTGACTTTGCACCGTCCAAGCCGGTCTTGCATATGCCCTGTCGCCAGAGCTAGCCTTCCCACACCAATGAGCGCTACGGTTCAAGACCATTCGAGTCAGCGCCTATACTCATTATGAAGGCTTTTATTGTAATTGGGCTTAAGGCCCGTCCGCCCAAGCTGGGCCCAGAAAGCCCGGCCCACGGGAATAGGGCCCGTGGAAAGGAGGGGGTATAAAAGGGAAGAGAGAGAAAGGCATACGTACGTTTTGTTGAATCAAAAATTGCGTTTTCTCTCCCGCACGTTTTCTCTCCCGAAGAACAGTAGGCATATGGCTTCCAATTTCTTCCCTTCAAGGCTTCATCGGACCGATTCGACCGGATTCTCTTCCTCCATTGGCGTTTAGTGTTTAATCTGTGGCTAACAAGGTACGCTCGAATCCGTGGTGTGCTTTACGATCGGTGGTGCGTGGTTTTTCCCGGGCTTCGTCTTCCGCATTGATATAGGGGTTCGATTCGGTGTCGAATCCGGTTTTCGGGGATCCGTTATTCCCAACACATTATTTAGTGCCTTTGTTTGTCTAATTTCTGGAATTTCTATGTTCAGACCTTAGTTTAGATGAGGGTCTTTTGTGAAATTTTGTGGTCGCTGGAGTGGGCGGCCGGCTTCGGTCGTCGCCGGTCGGGAGGATTGGCAGGTGTAGTGGTGTGAGTGCCGGTGTCCATAGAGGGATGGTTCGGTGTTTGGTCATATGGGTTTGAAAAATAAAAGAGAAGAAAATTAAGTTGCTAAGAAGGAAAGCTTCGGGCGCTGAGGGTGGCTGAACGAAGAAGAAGGTGTAAGTAATAGGACAAAATAGACAAAAAGAGGAAAAGAAAGAAAAAAAATTTAAAATTTTAAAAAAATTAATAAAAAAAAATTGGAAAGATTCCCTTTTTTTAATCTAACTGGATTGGATCCGTGTTTGGGTCGGGTAAGCGAGTTGGATAAGGTAAATCTAGTCCAAACCTGTTCCCGAGTATAATAACAATAAATCAATTCAAAAATTCAAAATGTATATATTTAAAAATTATTAAAAATTCAGAAAATGATAAAAATCTGAGGAAATAATAAAAATTAGAAAATTCAAAAATCAATGAAAAATTATAAATTTGAGAAAATCATTAAAAAATTTGAAAATTCGGAAAAGCATTAAAAATTTGAAAAAACCAGAAAATCCATAAAAATCTTCTTTTAGAAAATTCATAAAATATTAAAAATATTTATAAATTCATAAAAATTTTCAAAAAATTTTCAAAAATTTTAATTTCTTAGAAATAGCTTAAAAAGTATTTTTGGGGGAGTCTTCTCATTAAATGTGTGAAAATCCTTGGTGAAAATCATGCTCAAAATTAAACAAGCCCCTAGCACTCTACCTAAGGTTCTAATTATCCTTAAAAATAAATGTCCTTCATTGTGCACTTTCATTATGTTGATTGTGGCATCCTGTAGCTTAGTTAATGATTTGCTCTCCCATGTAACTCATTTAATGCTTTCCTTGGTTACTGATTGTTACGCTAATGAATTGTGCACCTGTATAATGGCTTTCCCTAATAGTGGATAGGTATAAATTCAATCCAGACCGCTTGACAATTTTCCTTTTCTTTTAAAATAAACAAGATTAGGTATTGAAAGGGTATTAATTGGTTAAATAGTATAATCAAGTCTTTGGCCTTAGATTAAATTACGTACAACACGAGATATACTCTTATGTCTCACTTGATTTCTAGCTGACTTAAATAGATTAGTGACGACTCCTTAGAATTAATTCCCAGTGTTGCGCGAAATATGAGCTTGAGAAAGCTTGTGCCTAATCATGGGCTCTAGGCCTGCCCTTTAAATAATACCACTAAACCTACTCCCTCCCCCGAGGGATAGGTTGCTACAATAAGTACCTAGAGATTTATCAAAAAGCACATGAAAACCATTCTGTTTCCGACTAGATCTATTATTCTATTCACAAAAACATATTTGAAGCAAAATAATTTTAGTAATGCAAAATTATTTTTCTATTTCTAAATAAATTTTTAATCCATAAATAGGTTTGGAATAGAAATGAGAAATAAAAAATTTGTACTTCTCTATTTTAGGAATATAAATGAGAAATAAGAACTCCTCATTACTTACTCTCGTTACTAACTAGTCACTCACCTGCTGATTGGCTCCCACTATCGTTCGCTGCCACTTGGGAGGGAAAAAGTTTATTTCGTTATCAAATTCATATTTTTGTTCATAAACTCGCTAAGGGAATAAAAACAGAAAAATCTTTTTCTAGTAAAAAAATTGTGTCCGTCTGACATACATCTTAAGGTTAGTTAATAAACTATTTTTGTATATCGTCCCTCTCATTCCGATCGGAGAAGGCGATGTACCATGAAGTCTTTCCGTCCCAAACTTGAATTTCGGGAGATGCCAACCCTCATTTGTGTTAACCTTCGACGTACATATACTAAATATTACAATTCCAGAAAAGCTACCGACCTCAATTTCTATACATAAAGACGTGTCAGAGTTTTGTGTGGATGGTCCCAATATCATTCAACTATCTTTCACATCGAATCAGATTCCGTGACTCCACCTGCGAGGATGAAAATGATATCACAACGTGACTCGAGTGATATGGGAGCAAGAAAACAAACAATGGTTTCTAAAAGTTTAGCCCATTGAGATCAGTCTTTAGACCACTTTAATTATTGGATACCTAGAGGAGAAGGGAATGTAGATTCACCACCGGCCGTGGTAGCTCTGCTGGGTAGGCCTCAGTAATCATTTGCAAGAGAGGGGAGAGGTTCGAATCCCTTGCTACGCAAGGAGGCTGGCAGGAGTAGCTAGGTGTATTAAGAGTGACGCCATGGTGGTGATGGCTTGTATCGTTTGCAATAACTAATCAATAAAAAATATTTTCTTTATTGATTGTTATGCCTAAATATTTTCATGGATGATAAAAATGTTTTTTGTTCATTTATTATGTAAGCCATATCAATGATTGTATATAAAAAGATATTTTTTAGATCATTTATTTTTTCAAGAAACAAACAGAATTTAAATCATCAAAAAATGTTATGCTTGTAAGATGCAGCTAGCGGAAAAGACCTTTCTTGAAAGCCTTGAAATTAGCTAATAAATGAGAAAACTCATTAGGAAAAAGCCAGCTAACTTTCTTGTTCTCCGAAAGCAAAAAGAAAAAAAAAATCCTTATAAAAGGAAGAAATTTGATACATCATGAGGTACGTTAGTTTATATATTACGAGCCTGATATTAATCTACTTAAACTTTAGCTTCCAATTTTTTGTTAACTTTAGTTTCATCGCATTGGAAATGAGTACAGAAGAATTCATTCCACAAATATTAAAAACAAAGATGAGATCACAAAGAGTATAGTAGTATCTTCATATCTCTACACGATCTAAAACACGCCCACCACTCGTATTATTCAAGGCTCGTTTTCTGCATGAAAATGCGAATGGGGGATAAAAAACTTCCATAGTCCCTTCCTGAACCAAACATCCTTTCGCATCCCCTTTCCTGCGCCAGAAAGGCTATTCGTCCTCGTCAACATAATAGGACTCTATAAATACGGCCAAAATAAAAGCCACGGTCCGTGCTAAAGGAAGCGTGTCAATAATGGCAGTTCGTGCTCATGAACCAATGCTTTTATGCGTTCTAATCCTGGTGAGCACAATGAGTCATTGCAAAGACGATTATGGTGCCTTTGAGCCCTGCGATTACGACACTGCCTTCTTTCAACCGAAGCAGCTTCCTGGCCGGCTTCCTGTTCGGAATGGCTTCTTCTGCATACCAGGTAAGATTAGATTTCCTTTTTGCATCTCCCTTTTCATCACCGTTGTTAGACCTCAGGGAAACAGAGCCTACATATGCATTTCGCATGGTCATTTTCCCATTAACCGCTTACATAAATGCTCGTATTGGAAATTTGTTTGTTTATTCATTTGGTTTTTTCTTCTTGGCTTTCAGTGTGAAGGTGCGGCTAATGAAGAAGGTAGAGGGCCAAGTTTCTGGGATTTTTTCACTCATAAGTATCCAGGTCTCTCTCTCTCTCTCACACACACAGACACCCGCCTACACACCCTCCCAGAACTGATGACAGTTGCAAACCGTGAGCTTTCCTCTCCTTGCATGTAGCAAAAGGTAGACGATGTGTTCCCGTCTGACGTGATTAACAGAGATAACCGCGTTGTTCATGTAGATGCAAGTGTAAGCGGGTTTGAAATAGTTAGCCATGTTAGTAATATCGTCATCTATAGAAGATGACCATGTCGTCAGCAGTAATATTCGAACAACGATGATCGTTTTTTTGAAGTCCGTGATTAAGCGGAGCAGCTGGGAAAGTGTGTAAAGGCGCCGGATTCTGTCCTTGCCTCATATGGTGCACTCAGCTTTTGCCGAGTAAAACGTGTTTTTGTCTTTTGTTTTTCTCTTGAAGTCTAGACATGGTAAGACTTCTACTAAAATTGATTCATAACGTGATGCAGCAGATTGTTAGTAGATTGGAATTCGCTTTTAAGACTCCACTTATTTTGTAAAAAATAAACGGTTGAATTTTTTTAACATATCACTTATATGGCTTGATATAATTAATTAATTGAAACTATTTTTATTATTGATCATATTTTATGTCTAAATATTTTTTTGAATGATGAATATAGCTTTTCATTATTTATTTTTGTAAATGATATAAGCGATAATTTTTAGGAAATTTTATTCAAATTATTCATTTCTCGCAAAAAAAAAAAATCTAAATCAGTTACAGCATACCAGAATTGCCCTTTCATGTACAGCAACATGGTTTTCTATGTCTCGCTAAGCATGAGATTTTATCTTATTCCAAGATGAACAAAAAGAAAGTCATTGCAATAATCTAGAGAATTTGAGAGTCCCAAATTCTGATTCAGCAAATTTCGCAATTATATCATTCTCCTTTAGATTGTCATGGTATAAAGAATTGATAAAATTGGTTTGGCTACAACCGATGCTTTTCCACATTGTTAAGAAATACATTCTATGTTAATGCACTTGGTAATAATTTCGTGACTAAAAAAAAGGTTTATTTAACATAATCAACTTTGAACAGAGTAAAACAAAAATTCAGTTGTCGACCTGAAAATTTTGGATTACAAGTCTGGTGTAATAGACACCCCCTCAATCGAGCCTTGAAAATGAGAGGAAACTTAAGCCTATCGTTGTTTGTGTTTTGTCTTCTTTTTTATTTATCATGAATTGTGAAAACTTTAGAACTTTCAATGGATTATATGTATTAATGAAAAGCTTCGACAATAATATAAAGGTCTTGTTAACGAGTGTCTCCGACATGCAAATTAAGTTAACTCAAAATAGAAATAAGGTTTTTGAAAATATTTTGAAAAAAATGATTACACATTTTAATAAAGTTGCGTGTTTCTAAGTTTTAAAAAATATATATAATGCGTCTTAGCAAGTCAAGGGGGGCAATCTTTAATCTTTTCCCAATTAAAATTGTCCATTCTTTAATTAATTACGCGGTTATCTTATTGCTGTCAAGTCCAATAGCTGATTTGACCAATAGACCACAATTCTTTGTCATCAGTGACATAATGACTCAAGGATTTTGCGGGGTGAATGGCAGATAAAATAGCTGATTGTAGCAACGGGGATGTGGCTATCGAATCGAACCACCGGTACAAGGTACATAATCAGCATTGAGTACTACTAATTGATTTTGATGTTGGCAGAAAAAATTGAAATAGAAAATGTCTCCTAATGATTAATTGTTTTCTTTTTCTTGCAGGAAGATGTGGGGATGATGAAGAAAATGGAGTTAGATGCCTACAGGTTCTCAATTTCATGGTCTCGAATATTACCTAGTCAAACCATCACTTTCCTATCTCATTGCATAAACAAATTTAACTGTCTAAAAAATTTCTAAACTTATTATATGATGATCAATTCAATCCTTTTTTTTAAATTAATTTATTCATTTCCAATTTATTTTGTTTGGAAACCGCAGATGTTTGGTCAAAATTGGTAGTAATGACTAATCACGAGCGTGTTAACTTTCCATTGTGTCTTTATGTGTGGAAATTATTAGAGGGAAAGCTACGGGGAGGCATCAACAAGGAAGGAGGGCAACACTACAACGACCTCATCAATGAGCTCCTTGCCTACGGTCTTGGCTTCATTCCATTTCTATTACTTGTTCCTTTTTCTTTTTTCTTTTTCTTTTGCTTTTCCAAATCATTTATATATTATCACTCCCTAGTAAGTGGATTTTTACAGGTATTCAGCCTTTTGTGACACTGTTTCATTGGGACCTTCCCCAAGCCAGAGGAGGAATATGATGGTTTCTTAAGTGCCCATGTCATGTAAGTCAAAAGAGATTTATTCCTTAACCTTAGTCGTGAATACTCAGGTTGAGATTTATATTTTGCTAATGCCTGAATTAGGGATGATTTTCGAGAATATGTGGAGGTCTGCTTCAAGGAATTTGAGAATAGAGTCAAAGGTTGGATAACTTTGAACAAACTGGTGACGTACTGTAGAAATGGGTATGCCAACGGGCAGATAGCATCAAGTCGATGCTCTAATTGGCGGATTCTCAACTGCATGAGTGCCGATTCGGACATTGAGTCATACATCGTCAAACACAACCCGTTCCTTGCTCATGCCGTCGCTGTTAAATTGTACAAAGACAAGTATTGGGTCTTTGATCTCTTAAAAATTTTCAATAATTCACAATTAAGGGCAATCAAATTAATTTTTCTCCTCTTAATCAATTGACTCGTTGAGATGGATTAAAATGAAAAAAAAGAAAAGGATTCGGACTCGGTTAACAAAATTATGGACTCAATCTACCAACAAGAAAAACTGCTTATAAAGTTCGAATTGATGCAAGAAATAGAACATCTAATGGGAGTGTAGATTCACTTGTGCAATGTGACTGAAAAAAGAAGAAGAAGAAGTGACTTTTGCAGGCATCTCAAAATGGAGTTATAGGAATAACATTGGTTTCCCACTGGATGGTGCCTTACTCAGATGCAAAGCCTAATCAAAATGCAGCGCCAAGAGCCCTCGACTGGATGTTGGGATGCTGAGTGTGCTTCCCCAACGACCAAACTCACACATCATATATATACCCAATATACAAATTTTGAATTTCATGAATTAAATTCTTAGCAGTTTGATTAAATGGTGAATCATTAGACGAACGTATGATTCATTTTCAGGTTCTTGGACCCTATAACATACTGCGACTATCCGCACAGCATGCGCTCGTTCGTTGGGGAAAAGGCTTCCCAAGTTCACGAAGGAGCAATTGCTGTTGGTGAAAGGTTCGTTTGATTTTCTACTACACCGCAAACTACGCAAAGGACACGCCTTATTCGAATGCTTTGAATTCAAGCTACCTAACTGACGCTAGCGCAAACCTCTTTGGATGATACTGATACTAGTCACGATCTCGATGAAGTTCTTTTCTAATATGTTTGTGATGATTTCTTGCAGCTGAACGCCACAGCATTCCAATTGGTCATTTTGGGCGTTTGATTCTTTCTGCAACCCCATTTTGTTATATTTTTTATTTTTTATTTTTGTGTTGTCTTCTTATGGTTCATACCTTAATTCAATATCCGCAAACACCAAATAGTATTATGAATGTTATTGCAGGCTGCTTCAACTTGGCAATCTGTTTATCCTAGTGGAATACAGAGTCTTCTGATGTATGTAAAGACTAAGTACCAAAAACCTCTCATTTACATAACTAAGAATGGTGAGGAAACAAGATCTCTAATGGTTAATTAACTAAAATTGCCGATTTAATAGTCTTCCTATGATTAATTACTCTCTTTTCCACACCCTATTTCTTGGTCTGGGGCCATCAGTAATCGATGAGTTCAATAACTCAACATTACCACTTAAGCAACAATTGGCTGACTACATGAGGATTGATTATTATTATCGCCAGTTCTTATACCTTCATAAAGCAAACAAGTAAATTTTCCCAATTTTCATGTTATTTCACTTGTGGAATCACTTTCTTTTCTTTTTTACTTTCTTTCACTTATTTTTCACTCACACATGACATGAAATGTGACGTCCGGAAAATTTGTGTGGATGGCGTCAATGTGAAGGGCTACTTCGCATGGTCATTGCTAGACAATTTTGAATGGAGCTTGGGGTACACCATCCGGTTTGGGATCAATTATGTTGATTACAATAATAGATTGAAGAGGTATCCGAAACAATCGACGATTTGGTTCAAGAGTTTTCTCAACAAGTTTTGATTGGATAATACATCATATGCATATAATATATGTTACGATGATCTCAATACATAAGAAATTGTTCCTGAGAACATAATGGTTACCAAACGCACCCTAAATGTCACTTTTCTAACTTTTGGTACTTAAGTGTTATTTCGTGCCAAGTTTTGGCAATCTAGGTGTTTGGCACTTCTTTATTTTCAAAAGCATTGAAAGCAATCATGATGGACCAACCAAACCAAAAAAAAAAATTGAAAAATATTGTCACTACTTCTAAGCAATATGGCAATATAGATATTAGAAAGGTATCAATATCATCTACTTTATTTATATAGCTGGAATATAGTTGGATAAGCAATCCGGCAAGAGACGTCCTAAGCAAGACGTTAAAAGGCTTTGACATCCTAGAAAGATAGGATAGAGGCCGGGATCTGGGCCTTGATAAATATACCGGCCCCATTGGGGCCTCCGCCACATTCCCCCCCCCCACCCCCCAACGGGGGGAAGGAGAGCCCCCACCTAACTGCCGTGATGCCTTCCCCCGGGTTGCCGAGGTGTGGTACAACAGAATGATGGTACCGGCCGAAAGGCTGGGTGGCCGGCTAGCTGGCAAGAGAGGTCAACTTAGACCTTTTCAACAACCATTACCATGTCGCATTCAGGTTAGCATTGAAACCAACCAAATGTTTCAAATTGCCCACTGCTTAGATTTAAGGGCATGCGCCAAAAATTGTCTAGTGTATTAATGTCCCTCTTGACATTTAGGTAGCTGGTGAGTAGACCTATCATAGGAGTGAGTCGGATCAAAGTTGAGTCAAATAAAAAATGGTTCGGCCCAAATTGGCCTATCTAACATGTTTTAATCTATTCCCATATGGTACAAATCTAGTTACTCGTAAACCATTCATATTTAACTCAATTTAAGGAAAACTTATACTCAAATTAAGGTGAGAACGCAGAGTGACCGAGCATGAGATTGAGTGACGGCGAGAGAGAGTTATAAGATTGGGTTGAGTCTAAGTAAATCGTGAACCCATTTAACGCTCATTATTTTGAGTTTCACAATTATAAACTCATTTATGACCATTACTGAATATGATTAACCCATATAATAACTCAGCCTATTAAATATAGATTAATGATTTGGTCTATAACCCATTTTGATAGATTTGCCAACAAGCCATGACCCACTTTTCAACCAAATCACATGAACACTTGATATTAATACCATTTTATCTCGATTGCCCGCATATCATATAAACGGAGCAACAAAGTACAATAAAGGCCTTGGGCTTGAGAGTATCAAATTGCACATTTTATATTCGGGCTATAAATGAGTATTTGCTTCGATACAGTCGAGCCCAAAAGCATATGTGACCTGCATTAGATAAAGTTGTTGGTTTTAAATAAAATAGTGCAGTATAACCTCATCACTATGCTAAATCGAACTGCTCGCATGATTCCACTCTCGATTCAATCTTTACATCTCATTGTTTTGACGTTCCCAATGTGTCTCTTTTTCAAATTGGCGTCTCATTTTTATTTTTTTTACTTTCCTAGCTTGTCTGTTACTCAATGTGGCCGACATCGTAAGCAATAATTTACCCGATGCATGATAATCATCTTCATAGGGAAAACAAAGGAAAAAGACCTATCTATTTTACAAAAAGATTGTCAAACTGAGCAGGGCGGGATCAGCTCGTTCTAATTTTGCGATGTATATTTTCTAACTGAACAAATCTAAGTAACCATTTTCTAATCTTCAATTTGCTTACTAAATAGACCCTAAAACTTTTGGGGCCCCCGATGTGCGAATACGACAAAATTTCAGAAGTTGTCCCAATACCAAAGTACGTTAGTTTGCTAGGCCCTTTCAGAGGTCTGATCTGCGGATGGAATCTGGCAGGATACATGTGATTGTCATGCGAGTGCAGCATCACGAGGTCGCGATAATAGGGGAATTAACAAGTACATCATTAAAAGTCAAAACTGTAATGCGTTTTACACCTGCACGTGCTATGGATAAAAATATAGCAAACGGCCATTTCGTAATTCATATCTCTACTCTAAATATATGTACAGAATGGTGGATTTTTAGGCAGCTGAGTACAAGCATAAATCAGCCATGGCGTTTCTGGTTTACGATAAGCTTGCGCTCTTCGCCTTCGTGCTTCTTCTCGGTAAAATGGCTTACACTTCTAATGCTCGGGCCAACTACGACACCGGATTGTTCAACCGGAGTAGCTTCCCCTCCGGTTTCCTCTTCGGGACGGCCTCTGCGGCGTATCAGGTATCCTCATATTGTCCTCTTTCTTTTTTGGCTTCCTTCAATTTGATTTTTCATGGCCTGTGAGATGGTGAGTTTGAGTTTGATGCATGTGTTCTTGTCTTATTGTTGTCACCTTTTTTCAAGTACGAAGGTGCGGCCAAAGTAGATGGCAGGGGTCCAAGCATTTGGGATACTTTCACCCATAAATATCCAGGTACACATCCAGCAATGTAAGCTAGTTTAGCTATTATTCTTTTTTAAAATGAAGTCAGCACATCATGAGATTTGTAACTCTCTATACTCTACAATGCAACTGTTGTTGGGTGCTTGGGGCTTTCATCCCAAAAACTAGCTCAGAGGGTAATATTTTTCCTCTTCTTAAAAGCTAGCTCAAAGGTTAATACTTTTCCTCTCATGAATCGACCACCAACCCTTATATAACCAACTTGAGACAACTTCAACAATCAACAATCTCCCATTCACATATTAGGCTTTAACATTAGTGTTGGGTGATCTTTCACCTCTCTCAACCCAAAAGCCAAAATAAGAAACTCTCACTCACACTTGTAAACCGATCACCAACCTCATTCACAACTGATGCAAGACAATCTCAACACATAAAGCGTAAAATGAAGTGTGGCTGCTTTTATTGGAAAAGAGTATCAATTCATAAGAACTTGTCATGTGAACACTTGACATTTTGAAGATGTGTGTTGATTTTTTACCTACAAAAAGCCCATCTTAAGTTGATAAGTTCCGAGCATTTCAAATATTTTTGTTTTCCAGTAACCTTATGGACTATATTATAATGCAAAACGTGAGGTCAAGTATGTGTGTGTGGACCAGATATGAGCTATGATATAGTAGGAAATCAAACATATATCATTTAATTAAACCATGCATATGCGTCTCTTTGCTCACTAGGTAAACCCTAGTTGTTCTTCAATACAAATTATCATTGCTATCCATTAGTCCTTAAAATACAACCTACGAAAAAAAAAAAAAGGGATTTATTCGCTGGGACAGGGGGTATCTCAAAAGTGTGGACAATGTCGATAATTTTTTTAGGTAAATTTCACTTCTTTATAATCCCATTTAATAAATCGAATGGTCTTATAGCACTTTATATTAAGTATGATCGCGATGAAAAAAGAGATCAATTTAAACCTACATTTACAACAGCTTGTGCGAAAGTTTTACACTCTTCTGTTAGTAAAAGTATGTTAGTAATTCGAATATTAGTAGAGATAAAAATAAAATAAAATAAAGCTGAGTGCACAAATCAAAATGGGGAAGGTAAGGATGAAGTGGAACTTCGAGAAGTCGTGGAAAATGATAAAATGGTCAATTAAAAGAGAGACCACTCCCCAAGTCTCTGCCTTGGTCCAGCTTGGCACGCTTCATGTGGTGTTAAATGCCGCAATCTCCAAGGTCTTTTGCGATTATTAAGTCAAAGATATAATTATGAAGAATACATCATGAGGACTTGAAAAGGCTTATCGGATCCATGGTCGACAATTATATATAAGGTGATCGTGGACTCCAATCTTTGGCAGTATCATTTAGATATCAAATGATGATTTTTCACGATAATTTCAAATGAATTCGGTTCGATCATTTATTTTATTTTTTAAGAGATTTTAGTTTGATCTTGTCGTCTATGCTTGAGGTCAAAGCACCCCAGCTGGATTCCGTTGAAATTCAAGTTTCCTGTTCTAAGGAATATAATATTACTCAAAATAAAAGGACAAATAAATTGATTACTTTCGAGTTGTCTCTTCCTCATTTTATATTAAACAGTTTTCAGATTGATAATGCCAAAGAGGTAAAATTCGTTATATAAAATTGATTTCTAACCACATGTTTCAATATATAAAAAATAAAAATAAAAACTTGGAAATTGATTTCTTAAATAATTTCAGCTTATGCAAAATCAACCAGTACTTTTAGAACTTGTTGCCTCAAGGCATTTTCGATTTCTTAAAGCTAACAAAAGAATGCCATTGTTTTGTCTCGCGATTGGTTGTTAGAATTGATATATAGGCCTCCGGATTCTATATCAAAATGGGAAAAAGCAATGAGCGGATTGAAAATAAAAAAAGGCGTGTGTTTATCGATTAAAACAATTATCCGCGATCGCTGTGGTATGATTGAGGGTACTGGTTTTAAAATTTTTGAACAGCATTTGGGTGGCATCCAAGTCAACTTTCACGCACCCCGATTATTAATCTACCTTTCTGGCCGTGATCCTAAAGGTCGTGTATTGAAGTACAATCTCTTTAATAAGTGCACGCTAGCTTGTTATTTCATTTTCTCTTTCAATCTTCTCTGCGTGTATCTTTATGATGGGCCTTGTGTGTTTTTGTACGGCGAACTATACTAGAAAAAATAGCGGATGGTAGCAACGGAGATGTGGCTACAGATCAATACCACAAATACAAGGTATGTCATTCATTGGTCATGAGCACGTAATCTTTTTTCATTTCGTCAGTCCATCTATACAAAATTATTTGTAAATAATCTACTTTATGCTATCCAAATCTTATCTTTCCCAACATTATGTGGTACAGGAAGATGTTGGGATAATGAAGGAGATGGGTTTGGATGCTTACAGATTGTCAATCTCGTGGCCTAGGATATTACCCAGTAAGTTGTTCTTCTCGTCCAGTCTCGTCATCTTGGACCGCCAAAATTTTGTCTATTTTGCATTAGATCATACTTAAAATTCTTTGCTATATTGATGATTTCAGAAGGAACGGTTGAGGGAGGAATCAACAGAGCAGGCATTGCATACTACAACCACCTCATTGATGAACTCCTAGCTCATGGTATCAACCTCATTTCACTCTCTCTTCAAGTGCCAAATCCAGCAAATATGTGTCAAATAATTTCTTATTCTTGCTTATTAATTATGACCTATGCTTTCTTCTTCTTTCTCTTCTTTTACATCCGTCTTCATTCAATGTAGGAATCAAGCCATTTGTAACAATTTTCCACTGGGATCTTCCCCAAGCATTAGAAGACGAGTATGGTGGTTTCTTGAGCTCCATGATTGTGTAAGTGATTGTCACCTCAGTGTCCCTTAGACTCCACTGAAGTTGGACTTTTTTTTCCTCCTTCGACATTACGAAGATCGATCTTTGTTTTTGCTCGCACAGGGGCCATTTTCGGGACTTCGCCAATGTATGTTTCAAGGAGTTCGGCGACCGGGTCAAGCATTGGATAACCCTAAACGAGCCATGGACTTTCTGTGATGGGGGCTATGTGTACGGGGCTATGGCTCCCAGCCGATGTTCAGCTTGGCAGCAGCAGAACTGCAACGGCGGCGATTCTGCCATGGAACCGTACATAGTCGGCCACAATCTACTTTTGGCTCACGCAGCTGCTGTGAAATTGTATAGGGATAAGTATAAGGTGATCCAAAGTCTTTTGAATCGTGGAATTTATATATTAACAATCTCGCTTCCCTCTAGTTTTGGTCAATCTTAATGGCGATATATGCATGCATGCAGGCATCTCAAAAGGGGGTGATCGGAATTACATTGGTATCTCATTGGTTCGTGCCCTACTCAGACGCCAAGCACAACCTCAATGCAGCCCAAAGAGCCTTGGACTTCATGCTTGGATGGTGATTGAAGCGTTTTCTTCTCTCTATTCTCGGTGAATTGGCTATCGACATATTCCGGCCGTGCTTAATACTCGCTCGATCGATTGCCTTTCCAGGTACTTGGACCCGATAACCTATGGCGACTACCCCCACAGCATGCGATCTCTGATTAGAAACAGGTTGCCGAGTTTTACAGAGGAGCAGTCGCTCTCGTTGAAAGGGTCATACGATTTCCTCGGGTTGAACTACTACACCGCCTTCTACGCGGCGTATGCGCCTTACTCCGTGAACACTCAAAACATGAGCTACGTAACAGATGCTCTCACCAATCTCACGAGTGAGGAATCGAATCGTTGTAGTTGATATTCGGTGATGATAATGATAGCACGATCTTGATTTAAGTAAATTTTAATGATAACCTTCTTTTTCTTATTCTTTTTTTCCCTTTTTTTTTTTTTGTAGGTGACCGTAACGGGATACCAATTGGCCCAGTGGTATATATATATATACTCTTTTGTCCAATCTATTCTTCTTTAATTTGCTTATAATTTTTCATTTTTTGTCACACTTGTCGAATAAAAGGTAAATTAAATTTTGCAGGCTGCTTCAAGTTGGCTATCAGTTTATCCAAGTGGGATACGAAGTCTGCTTCTGTATGTTAAGAATAAGTATAAAAACCCGGTCATCTACATCACTGAGAACGGTACGTACGACTTTCTCATGATGACTTGTTTATGAAAAATAAGTAAAGATAGTTCATTCTAGAACATATTTTTTTCCATGCTGATAAATTTCTAAAAGAGTTGGTAAGTGTCAAAAAAGTGTGAGTAAAGAAAGTCGCCGTTTACTTAATTTTTCAATGATTTATTAGTAACTTATCCTAGCTCCTCTTTAAGTTCGTGGACGAGCAGCTTTTATCATCTTTTACTAACTTTTATTTATTTTCCTTTTTACCAAGGCTTCAAATATATCAACTCCTGTATGAATTTATCAATCTATATTTATCACTGGTTATTATTATTATTATTTTTACTTTGTTTTAATACTTACCGACACTTAATCGAATTCTATTTAGCTAAAGAAATCGAAGAAAATCCTACAAACTCTAGAAAATCTTCATTGGTTTAATTAGGTGGGCCATGACATAGTTTTGAAAGCCACGATGTGAAGGAATACATGATAAAACCGGTATTTCGTAGCTTAAGATTATTAAAGAAGATACCTAACCAAGTTTTCACTACTTCGTGCATATCGGTGAGCTACATCTTGGAATTTGAGATCCTAAACCAAATGAATCATAGCCAATATCATTTTGCAAGTAATAACAATCTTTCTCAACCACTCTCGATCAACTATATAGGAATTGACGAATTCAACAACTCTACACTACCGCTGGAGCAGCAACTAGTTGATCCTATGAGGATAGATTATTACTATCGCCATCTCCGGTACCTTCTGAAGGCAATCAAGTAAGCAATTTTCAAGCAAGATTCTTCTCATAATTGGGCACAAAGTCTCAAATTTCATAAGTTTGTACTACATGCTAATAACAGTTGGGTTTGAGGTGTGCTTAGGGATGGAGTGAACGTGAAGGGTTACTTCGCATGGTCATTGTTGGACAACTTTGAGTGGGGCTCGGGCTACACCGTTCGTTTCGGCTTCAATTATGTGGATTACAAAAACGGATTGAAGAGATATCCCAAGCACTCATCAATTTGGTTTAAGAGCTTTCTTAACAAACATTGAAGACCCGTGTTTGATTTTCATCGTGGGGTCTTGTGAGATTTGCATTGACCGAATAAGCGTACTTAAGTATCCCATTGTGCAAAGTTTTGGCACATAGAGTGTTCTTTTGCCAACTTTCTTGTGATGCAGTCGTGATATTATGGGCCCAACTTAACAGTTGGGCTCAATCTCGACATTGTAAGCCCAATTAGGCTGTTGGTGATGCCATGCTAAGAGGCCCAGTCTAGGTCGGCCCTTTTTGCGCCCTTAATGGCGGGAACATGTCATCTCGACCTTGACCTGCTCCACTCGTGAGCACCGCAGAGCCCCGAGCTCCCTCAAGCCGTCGCTTCTTGTGATGACTTGACATCATCGCCTTCATTATGATCTTCATACTCCTCCTTAACTCGGTTATTACAGCGAATGCCAAACCGCCGTTGCCCATGGCAACCGCTAGATACTAGCCCTAGCTTAGCTTTGTACGCCTCGCTCCTCTTGAACTCTGTTTTCTCCCGCTTAAATCTCGAAAGAACCTCGTGGTTCACTAGTTTCGTTCGCACTAGTTGAAGAATCACACCCCTTCGGATTAGCTTAGAAGGTCTCGATTTTGATGCAAGTGGGAGGCAGCAATGAAAGGCTTGCCGACCAACCGAAGAGAGGCAAATCGAAGACCTTGAGGAAGGCCAAGGACAGCGTTCTCAAGCAGGGTTCGATCTCTTGTTTCTTCTTTTCCTCGCTAATATGGTGGTTTCATGACCAACGAATGACTCATAATGACTTAAACAATTTTGTCATCTGGGTGTAGTTTCAATGCACTTTCTTGTCATGTCATGCAAATTTCCTATCTTGAAAATTGAAAGAGAAATGCTTGTGTGATTGTAATTGTCTTTAATCTACTATGAAAATAATAGTCAGTTTTTTACCATAAAAAATAAATAACAAATAATTAGAAATCTTTGTGGGATTCACTATTTTCAAAAATTGTGGCTTACAACATACTGTGAGAATAACAAACTGTTTTGGATCACAAAAAAAAAAAAAACAAAACAAAACTAATAACTAGAAATCATTATGAGGTCCACTCTTCAAGAATTTGTGACTAACATGCAATTAATTTGATAGTAGCCAAAAGATTGTTATCCTAGAAAACCCATTTTCCTACAATATAAATCTAATTATTCATACCCAATACATACATGATCTAACTCATTACTAAAACACTTTTATATTTAACTCAATTTAGACACTTGTGTTAGCTAGGTTCACTCCCATGTGAAAGAAGTCAAATGAATAGCTAGCCCAAAAGGGCTCAAGTCCATATGATAAATCATATGGAGAAATAGGATTTCTCATTATCTTTTAAGTAATGATCACAAAGAAATTAGTAGAGATGCAATAATAAGATAAAAAGAGAAAGCATAAAATCTAATGTTTGATGATTAGTTTGATTTATATCAAGCTAGCATCAGAGGTTAAAATTCGTGGTCCAATTAAGCTAAAATTTTGTCAACATGTGGTTTGATTCTCGTTTGAAGCTCCATACACCAAGTTTTTCATGGGTTGATCAAAACTTGCATTTTTTGTCAAATTTATCCGAGATCTCTTAGGAAATTTATGCGTATTGCCAAGAATGATATTTTTAAAGTTTTTGCTACTATGTACCTCCAGTATTTATAAAGGACTTTGTTCACCCGATTTTGTTGATAATAAAGATTTTTGGATGGATTATGGTCTTGTGAATTTTTTTTTATCTTCTCACACCGAGGAGGTTTTCCATGTAAAAAATCATATTCTATTTTCGTGTTTGATATTTATTTTGCTCTACTATATCGATTTCTATTAGGTTTACACAAGAATGGAGATTATTCTATTCCGCTACGTTAATCCGATATTGCCTTAGTTAAAATTGTTGGAGAAATCTTCTTGAAGTGTTTTGAAGTTGACAAAACGTTTCCTTCAGTCTAGTCTGAAGGTTTAGCAGACTCTTCTATTTAAAGTCTGAAGACCTCCGGACAGCCAGACTCAAGACTCAAAGTCTATCCTCATTGACAGTCTCTAATCCGTTGAAGAATAGTTATCCAGATCTGGATGATTCGTTAAGGGGATGACCTTATCAACTGGAGAAGACCTCGTTGTTGGAGAAGACATAACGAAATCCTTGATTGATCGAGATTGACTCGATGATTGAAGATCCGATGATTGTCTAAATATTCTTGCAAGGTTTTACTTATGGAAACCGAGATCCTGATTGTATGGGCGAGCAGGATTGATGGGCTATCGTCACGTTCCTTTAATAGCTTAATTAATCTTCTTGATTGATTCCATCCAACGGGTAGATTGGAGGAATTCTTTTGGTAAGTGCCAACGGGTATGATGGCATGAAGGAGTATATAAAGAAGATGTATTAGTTGTTGAAATAAGGGTGCGCGATAGAAAAATTCCAAAGTCTGAAAGCTTCCTATTATTTAGACAAATTCATTGAGCGAATCATTGTATTCAAAAGAGAGTATATATTTGTAAGAGACCTTGAGGAGGTGTAGTCAAACATCTACACTGTGGAATCAAGGAAGAGCTGTGGTGTAACTCCTCTTTTATTCATAGTGGAATCCAGCCAATTGGCTGTCAGTGCGGAAGAGTAGACGTAGGCTTAGAATAAGCCGAACCACTATAAACCTTGTATTTAATCTTCTATTCCCTTATCTCAGTCTTACTTTGATCGTTGATTGTCTCAATTCTATTAACCGTCAAATATTGTGCAATTAACGAGAAAAATATTTATATACCTATTCACCCCCCCTTTAGGTGCTTATACTAGCTATATCAAAAATTGTTGTCCCATCAAAGTCATATTAGAGCTTTGGTTATTGCTTGAGTTTTTTTTTCCTTGTGTTTAAACAATGGGAATGAATACAAGTAGAATGTTTACATTAAATAGTTCAAATTATCATATTTGAAAAGGAAAGATGGAAGACATTTTTATATGTGAAGAATTATTATCAGCCCGTATTTGCTGAAGAGAAACCAAAGAATAAAACTGATGTTGAATGGTCTATATTTCATCGTCTAGTGTGTAGTTATATTAGGTAGTGGGTGGATGATAATGTTTTGAACCATATCATTGAGGAAATGTATGCACACAATTTGTGAAATAAGCTTGAACAGTTATATGCTTTAAAAACTGGGAATAATAAGTTATTTATGATAAAATAGATTATGGCTTTGAGATATTAAGATATTACTCGTTGAACTAGTCATTTAATTTTTTTCAAAAATTATCAATCAGTTAGCTGTGATGGGAATCAAGTTTGATGATGAGATACAAGCGATATGGTTACTTGGTATTGTGCCACTCATTGGAGACATTTCGAATGTTTTTGTCTAATTCTATCCTAGATGATACGATTACCATAAATTTAGCAAAGAGTAGTGTTTTGAATGAATAAATGAGAATAAAGACACAAAGATCATCATCTTCACATTCCAATGCCATGGTTGTTGAGAAAAAGGGAAGACATGAGTCTTGAGACCCGAGAAATAGAGATAAAAGCCAAGGGCAAATATAGTAGATTTGCTATGTTGAGTGCCATTATTGTCATCAAAAAAGGCATATTGAGAGGTTTTGCCATCAGTTCAAAAAGAAGAAATAGAAAAAGATAGATAAAGAGAAAAAAAGTGATAATGACAACGGTAACAATTGTGTCGCTACATTTAAAAAAGACTTTCTCATTGTCTTTAATTGTAATGCGGTGAATCTTGTATATCATAAAACTAGTTGAGTAATTGATAGTTGTGTATTTATTTGTGCTACATCTTGTAGGAATTTCTTTACATCATACAAGTTAGGTGATTTTGGATATGTGAAGATGGGAAAAAGGGGCTAGTTGAAGTTATAGGCATTAGTGGTATGTGCCTAGAGACCAACAATGGCACAAGGTTAATATTGACTAATGTTAAGTATAAACCTGATATTTGTTTGAATTTGATTTCCACGGGCAAGATAGATGATGAGGAGTATTACAGCACCTTCAATGATGGTCGTTGGAAACTCACTAAAGGTTCTTTAGTTGTAGCTAGAGGTGAAAAATATTATTTGTAGTACATTATGTAGGTAAAGTTGTCCATAGATAAAATCAATGCAGTAGATAGAAAATAGAAAGTTGAGTTATGGCACAAGAGGCCCAATCACATCAGTGAGGAGGGTTTGTTAATAATAGCTAAGAAGAAGCTTTTTTTAGGTATGAAAATTTTAGCGCCGAAGAAGTGTACTAATTGTTTAGTAGGAAAACAAAATAGAGTTGTATTCAAAAGCTTCCCTCATTCAAGAAAGTCAGGTATACTTGATATAGTACATTATGATGTTTGTAGTCCTATGAAGATAAAATCACTCTATGGCTCTCTTTATTTTGTTACTTTCATAAATGATTAGTCAAGGAAAATATAGGTTTATACTTTGAAAATTAAATATAAGTTTTAGATGCTTTTAAGCAGTTTCAGGTTTCAATTGAGAGATAGACTGAAAAGAAGTTGAAATGCATTAAAACTAATAATTGGGGAGAGTATATTGGATCTTTTGATGAATATTGCAAATAAGAGAACATTCGATATCAAAAGATGCCTCAGTAAAATGGCTTGGCTAAGAGAAAGAACAAGATACTAGTTTTTTTTTTTGTTGTCAGAATAGGATACTAGTTTTTTTGAATCTTGAACAAGATACTAGTTGAAAGGGTAAAAATGTTCACTTTTATAGTCAAAGCTACTAGGATCATTTTGGGGTGAGACTTTAAGTATAGATGTACATGTATTAAATCTTACTCTATCCGTTCTTCTACATTTTGATATTCCTAATAGAGTTTGGATAGGTAAAGATGTTTCTTATGATTATTTGCATGTCTTGGGGTGCAAGGCATTTGTGCATATTCCCAAAGATAAGAGATATAAACTTGATGTAAAAACACGATAATGCATACTTATTGACTATGGACAAGATGCATTTGGTTACAAGTTCTACCATCCGGTTGAGACGAAAATTGTAAGAAGTATAAAAGATCAAATAATAGAGGATAGTGAGAAATCAGATATGATTTCAGTGCCATAGATTAGTGATGATTTGGTTGACTTGAATCCAGTTCCTCACACATATTCCTACACAGGTTGATGAGAAGTAATAGGAAGTAAATGTTCCAAATGATGAACATGTCCGTGAACATGTTGAAACAGATGAGGACTCTCAGTCAAAGCTTGGCCAAGCACTCTATCTCTCTCTTATCTCACATGTGTGTCTCTATGTATTGCGAGATTCAATATGTGTGGCCCCCCTCTTCATGTCCGCTTGTGCTCCTCAAATATCTTATATCCTCTACTTCTCTTGGAAACTTGATCTTCAAAATATATTATTCATATCATGCAAATATTCAATGAAGCCCAGCTTGCCAAGGTGGATATCTTTTCCCTTTTTCACGAAAATTCTTACAAAAATCCCCACAAGATATCATCACCATTTGCTGCCTCTCTCCCCCACCTACAACTTAGTGTCTAATATCTCATCGATCTCGCCTTGTTCCTCCTTCATATTTTCTTCCCCAAATAGTTGGACATGTATAAATATACAGGGAATCCACACCGATTGTTTTCTTTTCCTTGTTGACCAAAGTTGATCTGCCCGAATATAAGATAAGCCGCCTATCTCATAAGTATGAATATTTCGAAATATTCTGCCATCAGAGGACAAATAATAGCCTAATTGATGCAATTTTCAGCTACGGTGTTTGTTCAAATTTTTATCATTGCAAGCTTAGTCCAAGCAATCCAATTCATATCATTTACTCGAGTCCTCTGCCGATCCAATGCAAATGCATAATGCAATTTTGATTTTTTCTTAGTGGTTAAAAATTAATCCATAATTTTTTATGCAATGAATAAACGATTGGGTTGCCAAAATTTATGTATTAACAAAATTCTTCAAAAAATTTACATGGATAAGGCTAAAGTGGTTAATATTCCACTTGTTGTCTACTTTAAGTTAAATGTAAAACAAAGTCCTATGATTGATAAAGAGAAGAAAGACATGGAAAGTGTTCCATATGCTTCAGCGGTAAGAAAGTTGATGTATGCGATAGTATGTACATGTCTAGATTTGGCACATGCAATTGGCATTGGTAGTTGTTATTGTCAAATCTAGGTAAGGAGCACTGTCATGTAGTAAAGTGAATCATGAAATATCTTCATGGAATTTCTAGTATGAAACTTAGTTTTAGAACCGGGAAACTTGAATTAGTTTGATACATAGATTTCGACTTGACATGAGATATTGATACTAGTAAATCTACTTCTGGTTATTTGATTTCTTTTGCCGAAAGGCTATGTCATGAAAGTCAATATTGCATATGTGTGTTGCACTTTCTACGATAGAAGCTGAATTTATTGTGGCGACTAAAGAAGTTCTTGAAAGAATTCAGGTTCAAGCAAAAGAGGTGTGTGTTATTTTGTGACAATCAAAGCATGATCCATCTTGATAAGAATTCATCTTTTCATTCTAGATCGAAACGCATTGATGTTAGATATGATTGGATAAGAAGTGTTCTATATGAGAAACTGTTGGAACTTGAGAAAATTCATACGGACCATAATGATTTCAATATAATGATAAAGACTCTACCAAGGGAGAAGCTTGAACATTGTTGATTGATAGCAGAGATGCCTCCACATCATCATGAGGGTGAGATTTGTTAGCCGGGTTTCATTCCCATATGGAGAAAACCCAATGAATAGCATGCCAAAAAGGATTTGAGCCCATATGATAAGTCATATAGAGAAGTAGAATTTCTAATTATCTTTTAAGTGGTAGCCATAAAGAAGTTAGTAGAGATACACTAACAAGAGAAAAAAGATAAGAAAATCTAGGATATGAGGATCAATCTGATTTATATCAAACTAGCATTGAAAATTGATTTGTAATCTAATTGAGCTGAAATTTTGTTAGTCTGTTCGTGGCACACTTTTCTTGAATCTGAACGGTTTGATTTTCTTTTAAAGTTCTCGAAACTAGGTTTTTCATGTATTGATTAAAACTTGTGTTTTTTATCAGATTTATTCGTAATCTCTTGTAAAATTTATGTATATTACCAAGAATGATATTTTTGAGATTTTTGCTACTATTTGGCTCTAGTATTTACTAGAGAAGAATTTTGTTCATCAGATTTTGTTGATAGTGAAGATTTTTGGGTAAACTCCATTCCTGTGATTTTTTTTATCTCCTTACATTAAGGAGGTTTTCCACGTAAAAAATTATATTTTTTTTGCGTGCTTGATATTTATTTTGCTATATCATATTAGTTCATGTTAGGTTTACATAAGAAGGGAGATTATTCTATTATGTTGCGTTAATCCAATATTGCTCGGATTATTACTGTTCTCTCATCAACTTGTACCCAAATTGAGGTGAGAATGTAGAGTGAGCAAGCATGAGATCAAGTGAGGATGAGAGAGAGTGAAAAAAGAGTTATATAAGTGGATTGGGTCTAAGTAAAATGCGACTTATTCAACATCCATATTATTTTGAGTTTTACTATTCTAAATTCTTTTATGATCCATTTATTGAATATGATTGACCCATATAACAACTCAACCCATCAAATATAGGTTAACAAATGGGTATATGACCTATTTTGACAAGTCTACCAACAAACGATGCACTTTTCAACTGGACCACATGAACATGTGATATTAATAACATTTTATCCCGATTGCCCACATATCTTATAAACTGCAATAAAGGCCTTGGGATTGGGGGTGTCAAATTGCAAATTTTATATTCGAGCCATAAATTTTTTAGTATTTTGCTTTGTGATAGTTCAAACCCGAAAGCATATGTTACCTACATATGATAACGATGTTGGTTTTATTATTAAAAAAAAAAAGTATTATCCCACCGCTACACTAAATCGAACTGCTCGCAGGACTTCACTCTCAATTTAATCTTACATTCCATTTGTTCTGAAGTTTCTAATTTTTCTCTTTTCAAATTGGCTAACATTATGAAAAAGTAGCCCCGATGTGCAACGATCATCTTCGCGGAGGAGAAAACAAAAGAAAAGAACCCTCCTATCGACAAAAGGATTGTCAAATTATGCTGAGTGCAATCAACTTACTCTAGTTTTATCAAAGCATTTTCTCATTGAGCAGCTAAGTAACACATTGAATGACATTTCATTCAAATCAATCATCGAACAAGCACCCAACGTGTTTATCGGATGGACCCTGAGATTTTTGGGTCCCCCACCGTGGGAATAAAGAAAAACTTCAGTATCTTTTCGAAGAACAAATCATGTTAGCATGTCGGATGCTTTTGATGATCTGACCTGTGAATAGACTCTGAAAAAGGCAGATGATCTGACCTGTGGATAGACTCTGAAAAAGGCCATTAATTATTATTATTATTATTATTATTATATATTGACCTAACGTTTTTTCTTCCACCAAACTTCTTAATACAGCCATAGTTACAAACACAACTTTATTATGCAAGTATAAGCTCCAAATCAACTCTAAATTTTAATGCCTAGTGAAAATAAAACAGAAACTTCAAGATCTTGGAATTTAAGTTTGATGTGAGAAAAAAAGAAATTACTAGAATAATCAAGGAAGACCGTTTAGGATACTAAATATTTACATGATTTGGTCCGATTGTGATGCCTAGTCTAAGAAGAGAGATAATTGCCAAGAGATCTAATATTATTTTTTAAATGAAAATTCGCTGGATGTTCAAGTGTTTACCAATTCAAGATTACATTCAAAGCAAACCAATAAGTGTTATCTGACAATCTTTTTTGGAAAGCTACCCAGAAAGCTCAAAGAGAGAGGCACTGTGAGACTTCTCTGATTTGCTCTTGTTTAATAATCGAGTAGAAGTACATTTCTTATATTGACAACTTGCTTAGGAAACTTATTCCAATTGAAAAAAAAAAAAAAAAACCCCACTCAAATCGAGAAACCACTTAGTATAAAAATACCCCACCAAAAAAAAAAAAAAACTAGAAACCTACTCAAATTGAAAAACTAATTGGATCGGATTTTCTTTATGAGCTCAAATAAGATATATATTTTTACCATAAAACACAGCCAAAATAAAAGCCATGTTAAAGAAAATGTGTCGGTCATGGCAATTCAAGTTCATAAACTGACGCTAGAATTCCATTTGAGTTTGGCAGAAATTAATATTGATCACTCCTTCACTCATGCTTTTCCATCGTTTGAAACAATGGATTGCAATCTTCAAAAGAAACTGCAACTAACCAGCTTTTTATATTAGAAAAATCTAAGCTGAGCATCGAAATACAAGATCTGCCCTTGAGTAAACAAGCCAAACCAGGTTTTATTGGATATTATCTAGTACGGTTCTATAAAATTAGCTCCGTCTTAATTCTCTGGCGTGTATAAAGCGAGAATCATGGACCGACCAAACCAAAAATATGGAAAAATATCGTCACTAGTCCGTAGCAACCCGACATCGCACGTTCTTTCCAACTCATTTTGCGCCTACTTTAATATATAGCTGAGTGTTTAGGTAAATTTACTTAAGACCGATCCAAGTGGGGTAAAATTAAGCCCAGCAGCCGCTCTCTTGTCCTATATATGTGCGCATTGAGCCCACAAATCTTTCTAGATTTGTCCAACTGATTTATATGGAAGGAGCACATGCCAAAATCTGTCCAGCCTATTAAAGTCCTTTCCAACACGAGTGGCTGATAAGAGATGACCCACATGTCGACCGCAACAAGATGGGACATCAATAATACCCTTCAATCAGAATTGCCTGCAGATCTTTGCCTGCAGATCTAAGATGAAATCGTCGTTTTTAAGTGGTATAGTTAATCACTGTGCTAATTCGGACTTACAGCACCATTCAACGTTCGCCGTCTCATCATTTGAATTTTCCTAATGCGTCTGTTACTCAAGCACGCCAACATTATAAGCAATAATCCACGATGCACGATGATTACTTTCACAAGGAAAACGAAAGGAAAGGACTTATCTGTTTTGCAAAAAGATTGTCAAACTAAGCGGGGCGTAATCCAACTTGTCCTGATTTTCGATAAATATTTTCTCATTGAACAAGCTAAGTAACCATTTTCTAATTGAACACATTGAATGATTTTTCAGTTTGATCAATCATTGAATCATGCGCTGGATTTGCCCATTCAATAGACCATAAAATTTTTGGGACCCCCCTCGGTGCGAATACGACAAAATTTCAAAAGTTGTCCCTCGTCCAAGTAGGTTAGCTCGCTAGGTCCTTCCAGAGACTTGACTTGTGGTTAGACTCTGGCAAGATACACGCGGTTGTCCTGTGCGTGCGGGATCCCGTGATCAAAATATTACAACAATTAATAAGTACAATCATTGGATGGTCTTAAATATGTTCCACCTAAAAACTAATTTAATGGGTGAGATTTTCCATCATACTTATAAATCAATCATCCTCACGCATCAAATCGGGATCTAACCTCCAATAACTTGTGACTCTCCCATATAACTTTTCCCTCACACTTTTAAACCACTAGCTCTTATCACAATCGATATGGGACAATTTTAGTAATCTTCTCCTCACACATCAAGCTTGGGTCAGAGTTGCCAAATTCTTTCACAATTGAAGTGAGATAATTTCAATAATCTCTCCCCACACATCAATCTTGGATCGGAACTATAACAACTTGTAACTCTCCCGTCCTAAGTCAGAGTTGCAACAATCCATAACTTTTCCATGTAACTTTTCCTCACGCCTTATAAACCGACTACTAGCCTATTCCATAATCAATGTGAGATAATCTTAACAATCTCTCATTCACACATCAAATCTAGGTCGGATGCAACAATTGGTAACTTTCCCATAAACAAGGCCTAGGTTGGAGTTACAACAACCTGTAACTCTTTCATATAAGTTTTCACACTTATAAACTAACCATCAATCCCTTCTATTACTGATGTGGGATGATCTCAACAATCTCTCCCTCTCACATCAAGCCTAAGTCGAAGTTATAGCAACCCATAACTCTCCCGCATAACTATTGGGTCTAGGTTTGTTCATAACTTGAGTTTTGATATAAGTGTTAAATGGTTTGGGGTCTCTTTCATTCCAAAGTTAGCTTAAATTGTGAGATTTTCTTTTACACTTATAAACCAACTATCACCAGTTTCTTTCACAACCAATGTGGGACAATCTCAACAAAAGTCATAATCGTAATGTGACGTGCCTATTTGATCCCACATTTTGCGTTTTTCACGTGCATGTGCAATGGATAAAAATGGTAACATGACCATTTAGTATTTCCTTTCTCGGCTATATATATGTACAGAATGGTGGGTTGCTAGGCAGCTGAGTACAAGCATAAATCAGCCATGGCGTTTCTGGTTTACAGTAGGCTTATGCTCTTGGCCTTCATGCTTCTTCTCTGTAACACGGCTTACACTTCTAAAGGTCATGCCAAGTACGACACCGCATTGTTCAATCGGAGTAGCTTCCCCCCGAGTTTCATCTTCGGGACGGCCTCTTCAGCATACCAGGTATCCTCATATTGTTCTCGACTATTCATGGCCTGCGAGAAGGTGAGTTTGAGCTTGATGTGTTGTGGTCTTGTTTTATTGTTATCATCTTTCTTCAAGTATGAAGGTGCAGCCAAAGCAGATGGCAGGGGCCCAAGCATTTGGGATACTTACACTCACAAATATCCAGGTGCACATCCAGCAGCCCTGACCGTGTCATAGCCATATAAGCTAATTTACACATTCTTCTTTTTTTCTAAATGAAGTTGAGCATTATGAGATTTGAAACCCTCTAAACCCTATCCAACTTAAAATATAGTTAGTACATTGTGAGATTTGAAAGTCCCTGGACCATGCAACGTAAAATGGAGTGTGGTTGCTTTTACTAGAAAAACAGTAACAATTCATGAGAGCTTGTCATCGGAACACTTGACAATTTGAAGAAGATGTGCGTGAATTTATTTTTCACTTACAAAAAGCCCATCTTAAGCGGATAAGGTCCGAGCATTTCGAATATATATATTTTTCTAGTAACCTTATTGACTATATTATAAGGCAAAATGTAAGTTCAAGTATACTGCGTGGACCAAATATGAGTTATGATACAGTAGGAAATCAAATATACATCATTTAATTAAACTATGCATATGCATCTCTTTGCTCACTAAGTAAACCCTAGTTGTTCTTCAATACGAGTTATCATCGCTATCCATTGGTTCATACGATACTTGTCTCTGTGCTCACAAGTATTGACAATGTCAATAATTTATTTATTTTTTGGACGGTTTCAAGTGCAGTAAGGCATTGGAGATGGATTTCACTTCTTTATTGTCCCATTCAATAATTCAAATGGTCTTAGAGCACTTTGTATGAAGTACAATCGTGATTAAAATAAAAGATCAATTTATACCTACATTTACAACAGTTTGTGCGAATGTTTTACACTCTGGTGTTAGTTAAAGTATGTTAGTAATTGGAATATTAGTAGATATACAAAAGTAAAGCTGAGTGCACAAATCAGAATGGGGAAGGTAAGGATGAAGTGGAACTTAGAGAAGTTATGGAGAATAATAAAATGGTCAATTAAAAGAGAGACCACTCCCCAAATCTCTGCCTTCGTCCAGCTTGGCGTGCTTCATTTGGTATTAAATGTCGCAATCTTTAAGGTCGTTTGCGAATATTCGCAAACTAATCAAAGAAATAATTATGGGGGATAGTGTACCCCATGGTCGACAACTATATATAATGTGATCGTGTACTCCATTCTATCACAATATCATTAGATATCAAATGATGATTTTTCACGATAACTTCAGATGAGTATCCAGTTCAATTGTTTACTGAGAAAAAGAAAAAAAAAAAAAAGATTTCAGTTTGGTCTTGTCGTCTATGCTCGAGGACAAAGCACCCTAGTTGGATTCCTTTAAAATTCAAGTTGCTTATTCTAAGGGATATAATATTGCCAAAAATGAAAGGACAAATGAATTGATTACTCTCGAGTCGTCTCTTCCTCATTTTATATTTTATAGTTTTCAGATTAAATAATGCCAGAGAGGTAAAAAGTCGGTATATAAAATTGATTTCCAACCTCTTGTTTCAATATAAAAAATTGGTAACTCATTTCCCAAATATTTCAGCTTATGCAAAATCAACCAGCACTTTTAGAAGTTGTTGCCTCAAAAGGCATTTTCGATTTTCTTAAGGCTAACTTACGAAAACATAGTTTTTGCTAATGTCGTGTCTCACGATCGGTTGTTAGAATTGATATATAGGCCTTTGAATTATGTATTAAGATGGAAAAAGAAAAAAAGCGATGAGTGGATTGGAAATAAAATGTTAACCACAAAAAATTCCAAATTAATACATCTATAACAAATTTATCTCAAATTAATTTTTTTATCATAAAAAATCTTAAATCGATACATCTATAATAAATTTACTTTAAATTAATTTATTAACAACAAAAATTTCAAACCAATAAATTTATGGAAATTTTATCCTCCGTTGGTTTTTAGTAGATTGGATTAATACCATGAAAAGTTACAAATTAGTATATATTTGAGTCTATTGTCCATTGAGTAGGAGTATGAATTCATTTACCTTTGCTTTGGAGATAGACCTTTCACCCTTTTATAGAGGCTTGGTGCTCAGAGAGGGAGCCATCTTGAGAGAATGGATTAGAAATAGAGAAAGGAGTCAATTGACCAGCCAGGTACAACTCCCTATTGAGAGATAGGGGACCATTTGACTATTGAAAAGTCCTCCCCCTAAAGGGAGCGACTAATGAACAGGGATAAAAGATACCAATCTAGGACACAAACAGCAAAGAAATCAATTTATCATAAGTGTACTAATTTATGATTTTTTATGGTCAAAACAATAGTTTAGGGTAAATTTATAATAAGTGTGCAGTTTTGGGTTTGTAGTGCTATTAACCCAATATAAAAAGGGCATTTGGGTGGTAATCAATTTGTCACGTGTTTATTGATTAATAAAATTATTCACGGTTATTGTAATTTAATTGATAGCTTTGGCCATTCGTCAGATATAGATAGTTTGAGGGTCGTGGTTTTTTAATATTTTGGATAGCATTTTGGTGGTTTTCGAGTCAATTTTCACCCACCCCAACTACTAATCTACCTTCTAGGCCGGAATCCTGAGGGTCATGTTTTGAAGTACAATCTATTTAGAACTCTATAGTATGATGTCAGTTGGTCTCATCGATAAAACCACAATTAACAAGTGTACGCTAACTTCGTACTTCATTTTCTCTTTCAATCTTCTTCTTTCTTTTCTTTTTTTTTTTTTTTTTTTTTTTTTTTGTGTACCTCTTATGACGGGCCTTGTGTGGTTTTTGTATGGTGAACTACACTAGATAAAATAATGGATGGAAGCAACGGAGATGTGGCTATTGATCAGTACCACAAATACAAGGTATGTCATTCATCGGTCACGACCACGTAACTCTTGATCATTCCGTCGGTCCATCTACACAAAACTATTTGAAAATAAGCCACTTTATGTTATCCAATTCTTATCTTTCCGAGCATTAATGTGGTACAGGAAGATGTTGAAATGATGAAGGAGATGGGTTGGGATGCTTACAGATTGTCAATCTCGTGGCCTAGGATATTACCCAGTAAGTCATTCTTCTCGTCCAATCTTGTCATCTTGGACCCCCAAAACTTGTCTATTTTCCATCAGACCATACTCAAAATTCTTTGCTACATTGATGATTTCAGAAGGAACGGTTGAAGGAGGAATCAACAGAGCAGGCATTGCATACTACAACCATCTCATTGATGAACTCCTAGCCCATGGTATCAATCTTATTTCACTCTCTCTCCAAGTGCTAAATCCATCAAATATGTGTCAAATAATTTCTCGTTCTTGCTTTTATTAATTATGACATATGCTTTCTTCTTCTTTCTTTTCTTTTAAATTCATCTCCATTCGACGTAGGAATCAAGCCATTCGTAACGATTTTCCACTGGGACGTTCCTCAAACATTAGAAGACGAGTATGGTGGTTTCTTGAGCTCCAAGATTGTGTGAGTGATTTATCCACCTCAGTGTCTCTCACTCCACTGAAGGTGGGCTGTGTTGTCCTCCTTTGAGGCAACGAGGATCAATCTTTGTTTTCGCTTGTGTGTACACAGGGGCCATTTTCGGGACTTTGCTGATGTATGTTTCAAGGAGTTCGGCGACCGGGTCAAGCATTGGTTAACTCTAAACGAGCCGTGGACTTTCTGCGACGGGGGCTATGTGCTAGGAAGTCTGGCCCCAGGCCGATGTTCGGCTTGGCAGCAGCTGAACTGCACTGGTGGCGATTCTGCCACGGAACCTTACACGGTCGGCCACAATCTACTTCTCGCTCATGCGGCCGCCGTGAAACTGTACAGGGATGAGTATCAGGTGATCCAAACTCCTTTGAATCGTGGAATTTATACATTAATCGTCTCACTTTGCTTTGGTTTTGGTTGGTTCGATTCATTTCTCAATCTAACGGTGATATATGCATACATGCAGGCATCTCAAAAGGGGGTGATCGGAATTACATTGATATCTCATTGGTTCGTGCCCTATTCAGACGCCAAGCACCACCTCAATGCAGTCCAAAGAGCCTTGGACTTCATGCTCGGATGGTGATTGAATCGTTCCTTCTCTCTATTTGTGGTTAATCGGCGACTACCCTTGTGCGTATTAACTAGGCCGATCGATTGCCTTTCCAGGTTCTTGGACCCGATAGTCTACGGTGACTACCCGCACAACATGCGATCTCTCGTCGGAAACAGGCTGCCAAAGTTCACGGAGGAGCAATCACTCTTGTTGAAAGGGTCGTACGATTTCCTCGGGTTGAACTACTACACTGCCTTCTACGCGGCGTACGCGCACTACTCCGTGAATGCTCAAAACATGAGCTATGTAACGGATGCGCTCACCAGTCTCACGAGTGAGGAACCGAATCATTTTGTAGTTGATATTCGGTGACGATGATGATCGCGCAATCTTGATTTAAGTAAATTCTAATGACAATGCTTCTTTTTTTCTTTTTTTCATTTGCCCTTTTTCTTGTAGGCGACCGCAACGGGATACCAATTGGCCCATTGGTATACATACACTCTTTTGCCCCATCTATTCTTCTTTAATTTGCTTGTAATCTTTCATTTTATGTTGCACTCGTTGATTAAAATGTAAATTAAATTTTGTAGGCTGCTTCGAGTTGGCTATCAGTTTATCCAAGTGGAATACAAAGTCTGCTGCTATATGTTAAGAATAAGTATAAGAATCCGCTCATCTACATCGCTGAGAACGGTACGTATGACTTTCTCACGATAACTCATTCATGAAAAATAAATAAATATAGCTCATTCTGGGGAAAAAAAAAAGATTCCATGCTGGTAAATTCCTAAAAGAGTTGTTAAGTATAAAAAAACTAAGGGTAAAGAAGTTGCCGATCACCTAATTTTTCTGTAGTATATTAGTAACTTATCCTAACTCTTTTTTAAAGTGTACGGATTATCAGCTTTTAGTGTCTTTAACTAACTTTGATTTGTTTTCTAAGGCTTTTAATATATCAACTCCTACACGAATTTATCAATCTTTATCTGTCACTAGTTATTTTTTTATTTTTTTTAGTACTTACTGATACTTATTGAATTCGTATTTAGTTAAAGAAATTGAAGAAAAAGTCCTACAAACTTCAGAAAATCTTCATTTGCCTAGACAATCACAAAAGTACATTGCATAATTAAGGTAGGTCGGCCATGACATAGTTTTGAAAGCCACAAATAAATATGATTTGGTAGGGCATACGCGATATAGTAGGTATACATTATAATACCGTCTCTCATGGCTTAAAATATTTAAAGAAGCGACATATTTGACCAAGTTTTAACAACTATATGCATAATGGTGAGCGAACATCTTAGAATTTGTGATCCTAAATCAAATGAATCCTTTCCAATGTCATTCTTCATGTAATCACAATCTTTCTCTGTCACTCTCGATCAAGCGCAGGAATTGACGAGTTTAACAACTCTACACTTCCCTTGGAACAGCAACTAGTTGATCCTATCAGAATAGATTACTACTATCGCCATCTCCAATACCTTCTGAAGGCAATCAAGTAAGCAATTTTCAAGCAAGATTTTCCTCATAATTCCATGCGAAGTATTAAAATTTCACAAGTTTGTAGTCGACACTAGTAATGGTGGGTTCTGACATACGCGTAGGGAGGGAGTGAACGTGAAGGGTTACTTTGCATGGTCATTGTTGGACAACTTTGAGTGGGGCTCGGGCTACACCGTGCGTTTTGGCATCAATTACGTGGATTACAAGAACGGATCGAAAAGATACCCCAAGCACTCGTCAATTTGGTTCAAGAGCTTTCTCACTAAGCATTGAAGCCTCATGTTGGATTTTCATCGCAGGGTCTTATGCAATTTGCATTAATCAAATAAGCGGATTTGATCCAAATCCCTTCTTCATTTGATTGTTTCCTAAGGCTATTTGCTTGAGAGTGCTGTCTGAAATACAACGATCAGGTCGTCACCGCCGCCCCCACCGACAATGGGGCGGTGGCCACAAGCAGGAGGGAGCTCCCCCACGCTTCCTCCCCTATTTTTCTTTTTTTACTTTTTTTGTTTTGTTAGTTTTTTTATGAAAATAAAAATATAAAAAGAAAGAAAGCAAGAAAAAATTGAAATTTCAAAAAGAAGATATTATCCTTCACGGATCATGAGTTTAGGCCATTCTTTGAGATTGATATGAGCACTTTAAACCTTTATTTGAAATAATGTTCACTCCAGGCCCTCATTTGAGAAAATGAGAACACTTTAGGCCCTTATTTGAAAGAGTGTTCGATTCAGACTCTTATTTGAGAAAACAAGAACATTTCAAACTTTTATTTAAAATTTTCCCTGGAGATAATCTCAGTAGTTAGATGTGAAATGGTTGGTATCGCCTTGATAATGTAGAAGTAGAAATTATATCAGATAGATAAGGGTTGGATTGATATTATATGCCACGGTTCTATATTATTAGCTGAGTCTTCATTTTCAAAAGCATCGAAAGCGATAATGACGGACCAACCAAACCAAAAAAACATTAAAAAGTATCGTCACTAATTCTTAGCGCTATGGCAATAGAGATATTAAAAAGGTGTCACTATCGTCTACTTTTTATATATAGCTGGCATATAGTTGGATAAGCAATCCGGCAACAGAGGTCAACTTAGACCTTTTCAATAGCCATTATCATGTTGCATTCAGGTTAGCATCGAAACCAACCGGTTGTTTCAAATTGCCAAACTGCTTAGATTTAAGGGCATGTGCCAAAAATCAGAAAAATCCAAGTTGAGCATTGAAATATAAGATTTGCGCTTGAGTCAACAAGCCAAATTAGGGTTTATTTGATACCATATAGCACGGTTCCATAATATTAGCTTCGTCTTAATTTTCTGGCCCGTCGAGAGCGAGAATCAAGGACCAAGCACACCAAGAATATGGAAATAATATTGTCATTAGTCCTAAGCGGCACGGCAGCCCACGTTTTTTCCAACTCACTTTGGTCGTGTATATAATATGTTGCTGCGTGGATAAAAAACTGTGCTTAAGACCGATCCAGGTGAGGTCGACTCAAGCCCAGCAGCCGCTGTGCTGTTCCATCTATGTTAGCATTGAACCCGCCAATCCTCTAAATTTTGCTCAACTGCTTATATCGTAGGGGCACATGCCAAAATATGTCTAGCGTATTGAAGTCCGTCCTACCGCATAAGCAGCCGATAAACAATGACCCCCATGTCGTTGGCACGAACATGTGATATCAATACACCTCAATCAGAATTCCCTGCAAATCATCAGAGAAAGTTGTCAATTCTAAGAAGTAGAACAATTGATCACCGTGCTAATTCAGACTTAATGCATCATCCCTCTCTTGATTCAACATTGGCGTCTCATCTTTTTGACTTCCCTAGTGTCTGGTACTCAACGTGGCCAACGTTATAAACAATAATTCATGCGATGCACGATGATCATCTTCATAGGGAAAACAAAAGGAAAAAGACCTATTTATTTTATAAAAAGATTGTCAAACTAAGCGGGCGTGATCAGCTCGTCCTAATTTTGCGATATATATTTTCTCATGGAATAAATCTAAGTAACCATTTTCTAATCTTCGATTTGTTGGAAATTTCCTATAATATGGGCTTACATTAATTAATTGATTTTCTATTTTAAATAATCGGGTTAATGGATATTCCAATATTTGTTGAATCCCAAAGTGATCCGAATGAATTGGATATTGGCATCTATTGATAACGGGCCTAGTTGAGCAGCAAAGTGTAGGCAATTGTGTTTGACTGAAGCCCGTAATGGGAAGGGACCAGTTGACACGCTATTGATTAGGGTTTGCTAGGTCCCCTCTCTAACCTATAAAATGGTAGGTTATACCTATCAGTTGCTTTAATCCCATTGAAAACTGCTATATCGAAATAGGTCATAGAGAGGAAGATCTGGCATTCCGATAGATTCCTGATTATCAGAGTGATGATCTACTTTTCTGCAAGTGAAGTAATGGCTTAAACATGTACGCTTTAATTCCGCTGTATTTATTGATCGGTGTTTTACAATTATATATGGATCCGTTTTTTCTTGATTGATTAGTTATATATGTGAATAAATTTTCTACACGATTTGCTTAGTTTTTGGGGCCCGTACGTGCGAATCCGACAAAATTTCAGAAGCTGTCCCAATGCCAAAGTACGTTAGCTCGCTAGGCCCTTTCAGAGATCTGATCTGCGGATGGACTCTGGCAGGATACATGGGATTGTCCTGCGCGTGCAGCATCAAGAGATCACGATAATACGGGAATTAACAAGTACAATCATTGAAAGTCAAAACTGTAATGTGGCGTGGCTTTTCAATCCCACATTTTGCGTTTCACACGTGCACGAGCGATGGATAAAAAATATAGCAAACGACCATTTTGGTAATTCATCTCTCTACTCTATATATATGTACAGAATGGTGGGTTGCTAGGCAGCTGAGTACAAGCATAAATCAGCCATGGCGTTTCTGGTTTACAATAAGCTTGTGCTCTTCGCCTCCGTGCTTCTTCTTGGTAACACGGCTTACGCTTCTTATGCTCGGTCCAAGTACGACACCGCGTTGTTCAACCGGAGTAGCTTTCCCTCCGGTTTCCTCTTCGGGACAGCCTCTTCAGCATATCAGGTATCCTCATATCATCCTCTTTCCTTTTCAGCTTCCTTCAACTTGATTATTCATGGCCTGTGAGAAGGTGAGTTTGAGTTTGATGCATGTGTTCTTGTTTTATTGTTGTCACCTTTTTTCAAGTATGAAGGTGCAGCCAAAGTAGATGGCAGGGGTCCAAGCATTTGGGATACTTTCACCCACAAATATCCAGGTACACATCCAGCAATATAAGCTAGTCTAGCTATTCTTCTTTTTTCTAAATGAAGTCAGTACATCGTGAGATTTGAAACTTTATAGACCCTGTTGTTGACTCAAAGGGTAAAACTTTTTCTCATACTTATAAATCGACCGCTAACCCCTTACATAACTGATGTGAGACAACTTCAACAATCAACAATCTCCCCTTCACATATCAAGCTTGATATTAGCATTGGGTGGTTTTTGACCTCTCTTACCCCAAAAGCTAGCTCAAAATGTGAAACTTTCACTCACATTTATAAACCAATCACTAGCCCCTTTCATTACGGATGTAGGACAACCTCAACACATGCGGCGTAAAATGAAGTGTGGTTGCTTTTATTGGAAAAGGAGTATCAATTCATAAGAACTAATCATGTGAACACTTGACAAATTGAAGATGTGTGTATTGATTTTTTACCTACAAAAACCCCATCTTAAGTAGAAGAGTTTCGAGCATTTCGAATATTTCTGTTTTTGAGTAACCTTATGGACTATATTAGAAGGCAAAACGTGAGGTCGAGTATGCGTGTGTGGACCAGGTATGAGCTGTGATACAGTAACATATATCATTTAATTAAACCATGCATATGCGTCTCTTTGCTCACTACGTTGACTCTAGTTGTTCTTCAATACGAATTATCATCGCTATCCATTAGTCCTTATGATACAACCTATGAAAAAAAAAAAGGATTTATGCGCAGGGACAAGGGGTATCTCAAAAGTATGACAATGTCAATATTTTATGTTTTTAGGTAAATTTCATTTCTTTGTAATCCCATTTAGTAAATCGAATGGTCTTAGAGCACTTTATATGAAGTATGATCGCAATTAAAATAAAAGATGAATTTAGTCCTGCATCTACAGCAGCTTGTGAGAAAGTTTTACACTCGTGTTAGTAAAAGTATGTTAGTAATTGGAATATTAGTAGAGATAAAAAGGGAAAAAAAAAAAAAGCTGAGTGCACAAATCAAAATGGGGAAGGTAAGGATGAAGTGGAACTTAGAGAAGTCGTGGAGAATGATAAAATGGTCAATTAAAAGAGAGACCACTCCCCAAATTTTCGCCTTGGTCCAGCTTGGCATGCTTCATGTGGTATTAAATGTCGCAATCTCCAAGGTCTTTTGCGGATATCCGCAAATTAAGTCAAAGATATAATTATGAAGGATACGTCATGAGGATTTGAAAAGGCTTATTGGATCCATGGTTGACAATTATATATAATGTGATCGTGGATTATAATATGTCGCAGTATTATTTAGATATCAAATGATGATTTTTCACGGTGATGTCAAATGAATTCGGTTCCATCATTTTATTTTATTTTTAAAGAGATTTTATTTTGATGTTGCCGTCTATGCTTGAGGTCAAAGCACCCAGTTCGATTCCATTGAAATTCAAGTTTCCTATTCTAAGGAATATAATATTACCCTAAACAAAAAGACGAATAAATTGATTACTTTCGAGTCGCCTCTTCTTCGTTTTATATTAAATAGTTTTCAGATTGATAATGCCAGAGAGGTAAAATTTGGTATATAAAATTGATTTCCAACCACTCGTTTCAATATATAAAAAAAATGAAAATTGATTTCCTAAATAATTTCAGCTTATGCAAAATCAACCAGCACTTTTAGAAGTTGTTGCCTCAAGGCATTTCGATTTTCTTAAAGCTAACAAAAGAATGCTGTCTCACGATCGGTTGTTAGAATCAATATATAGGCCTCCGGATTCTGTATCAAAATGGAAAAAGCAATGAGCAGATTGAAAATTAAAAAGGGCGTGTGTTTATCGATTAAAACAATTATCCGTGATCATTGTAATTTAATTGACAACTTTGGCCCTTCGTTGGATATAGATAGTTTGATTGAGGTACTGGTTTTTGAATTTTTGGAATAGCATTTGGGTGGTATCCGAGCCACCTTTCACGCACCCCGATTACTAATCTACCTTCCTGGCCCCGATCCTAAAGGTCGTGTTTTGGAGTACAATCTCTTTATTAAGTGTACGCTAGACTGTTATTTCATTTTCTCTTTCAATTTTCACTTCATCTATATCTTATGATGGGCCTTGCGTGGTTTTGTGTGGCGAACTATACTAGAAAAAATAGCGGATGGCAGCAACGGAGATGTGGCTATAGACCAATACCACAAATACAAGGTATGTCATTCATCGGTCATGGCCACGTAATCTTTTTTCATTTCGTCGGTCCATCTATGCAAAATTATTTGTAAATAATCTACTTCATGCTATTCAAATCTTATTTTTCTGAGCATTACATGGTACAGGAAGATGTTGGGATAATGAAGGAGATGGGTTTGGATGCTTACAGATTGTCGATCTCGTGGCCTAGGATATTACCCAGTAAGTTGTTCTTCTCGTCCAATCTTGTCATCTTGGACACCCAAAATTTTGTCTATTTTGCATTAGATCATACTTAAAATTCTTTGCCATATTGATGATTTCAGAAGGAACGGTCGAGGGAGGAATCAACAGAGCAGGCATTGCATATTACAACCACCTCATTGATGAACTCCTAGCCCATGGTATCAGCCTCATTTCCCCCTCTCTTCAAGTGCTAAATCCATCAAATATGTGTCAAATAATTTCTCGTTTTTGCTTATCAATTATGACATATGCTTTCTTCTTCTTTCTTTTCTTTTAAATCCGTCTCCATTCAATGTAGGAATCAAGCCATTTATAACAATTTTCCACTGGGATGTTCCCCAAACATTAGAAGACGAGTATGGTGGTTTCTTGAGCTCCAAGATTGTGTAAGTGATTGTCACGTCAGCGTCCCTTAGACTCCACTGAAGTTGGGCTTTGTTGTCCTCCTTCGAGGTTACGAAGATCGATCTTTGTTTTTGCTCGTGCAGGGGCCATTTTCAGGACTTCGCTGATGTATGTTTCAAGGAGTTTGGCGACCGGGTCAAGCATTGGATAACCCTAAACGAGCCATGGACTTTCTGTGATGGAGGCTATGTGCTTGGGAGTCTGGCTCCCGGCCGATGTTCGGCCTGGCAGCAACTAAACTGCACCGGCGGCAATTCTGCCACGGAACCGTACACAGTCGGCCACAATCTACTTTTGGCTCACGCGGCTGCCGTGAAATTGTATAGGGATAAGTATAAGGTGATCCAAAGTCTTTCGAATCATGGAATTTATATATTGACAATCTCACTTCACTCTAATTTGGGTCAGTTCGATTCATTTGTCAATCCTAATGTTAATATATGCATGCATGCAGGCATCTCAAAAGGGGGTGATCGGAATTACATTGGCATCTCATTGGTTCGTGCCCTACTCAGACGCCAAGCACAACCTCAATGCAGCCCAAAGAGCCTTGGACTTCATGCTCGGATGGTGAGTGAATCGTTTTCTTCTCTCTATTTGTGGTTAATCAGCTATCGACATATTTCGGCTGTGCTTAATAATCACTCGATCGATTGCCTTTCCAGGTCCTTGGACCCGATAACCTACGGTGACTACCCGCACAGCATGCGATCTCTCGTCGGAAATAGGCTGCCGAAGTTTACTAAGGAGCAGTCGCTCTCGTTGAAAGGGTCGTACGATTTCCTCGGGTTGAACTACTACACCGCCTTCTACGCGGCATACGCGCCTTATTCCGTGAACGCTCAAAACATGAGCTACGTAACAGATGCTCTCACCAATCTCACGAGTGAGGAATCGAATTGTTGTAGTTGATATTCGGTGACGACAATAATAGCGTGATCTTGAATTAAGTAAATTCTAATGATAATGCTTCTTTTTTCTTCTTCTTTTTTGCCCTTATTTCTTGCAGGCGACCGTAACGGGATACCGATTGGCCCAGTGGTATATATACACTCTTTTGTCCAATCTATTCTTATTTAATTTGCTTATAATCTTTTCATTTTTTGTGGCACTCGTCAAATAACATGTAAATTAAATTTTGCAGGCTGCTTCAAGTTGGTTATCGGTTTATCCAAGTGGGATACGAAGTTTGCTACTATATGTTAAGAATAAGTACAAAAACCCACTCATCTACATCACTGAGAACGGTAAGTAGGACTTTCTCATAATGACTCGTTCAAGAAAAATAAGTAAAGATAGTTCATTCCAGAATATATTTTTGTCCATGCTGATAAATTTCTAAAAAAGTTGGTAAGTGTCAAAAAAAATGTGAGTAAAGAAAGCTGCCGTTTACCTAATCTTTCAGTAATTTTTTAGTAACTTATCCTAGCGCTTTTTTAAAGTTTTTGGATTAGCGGCTTTTGTCATCTTTTACTAACTTTATTTTCTTTTCTTTTTTACCAAGGCTTCAAATATATCAACTCCTGTATGAATTTATCAACCTTTATTTATTACTGGTTTTTAATTTTTTTTTTTTTACTTGTTTTAAAACTTACCAATACTTATCGAATTTGTATTTGGCTAAAGAATCGAAGAAAATCATACAAACTCTAGAAAATCTACAAAATCTACATTTGCTTAGACAATCACAAAAGTACATTGCATGGTTTAATTCGCTGGGCCATAACATAGTTTTGAAAGCCACAAATAAATATGATTTGTGAAGGAATACATGATAAAACCGGTCTTTCGTGGCTTAAGATTATTAAAGAAGATATCTAACCAAGTTTTCACAACTTCATGCATATCGGTGAGCTACATCTTGGAATTTGAGATCCTAAACCAAATGAATCCTTGCCACTATCATTTTGCAAGTAATAACAATCTCTCTCAACCACTCTTGATCAACCGAGTAGGAATTGATGAATTCAACAACTCTACACTACCCTTAGAGCAGCAACTAGCTGATCCTATGAGAATAGATTATTTCTATCGCCATCTCCAGTACCTTCTGAAGGCAATCAAGTAAGCAATTTTCAAGCAAGATTCTTCTCATAATCCGGCGCAAAGTCGCAAATTTTCTTAAGTTTGTACTACATGCAAATAATGGTCGTGTCCGATGTATGCTTAGGGATGGAGTGAACGTGAAGGGTTACTTCGCATGGTCATTGTTGGACAACTTCGAGTGGGGCTCGGGCTACACTGTTCGTTTTGGCATCAACTACGTGGATTACAAAAATGGATTGAAGAGATATCCCAAGCACTCGTCAATTTGGTTCAAGAGCTTTCTCAGCAAGCATTGAGGACCTATATTCAATTCTCATCGCCAGTTCCTATGAAATTTGCATCTATTGAATAAGCGGATTTGCTCTAAATCCCATCTTCATTTGATTGTTTCCTTAGGCTATTTGCTTGAGAGTACCGTCTAAAATAAGTGATCAAGTCGATTGAATAAAGAAAGGAAAAATCGTTTTCCGCATGATGCTAGATGTCTTATTACGGTTGTAGAATGAACTTTCTCGTGACACGGTCGGGACATTGTGGGCCCAACTGGACGGTTTTGGTCAGTCTTGAAACTGTGGGCCCAACTGGACGGTTGGGCTCAGTCGTCATGCCATGCTAAGAGGCCTATTCTAGGATCGGCCCTTTTTGCGTGCTTAATTTCATTTTCCAGGAAAACGGGAGAAAATAACACACCCGAGAAAGAAAATGGCGGGAACATGTCATCTCGACCTTGACCTGCTCCTCCCATGAACACCGCAGAGCCTCGAGCTCCCTCAAGCCGCCGCTTCTAGTGTTGACTTCACATCGTCGCCTTCATTATCGTCTTCATCCTCCTCCTTTAACTCAGTTATTACGGTGAATGTAAACCCGCCATTGCCTATGGCAACCGGCAAATATTAGTCTTAGCTTAGCTCTGTACATCTCCCTTGCTCCGTTTGAACTCTATTTTCCCCCGCTCGGATCTCGAAAGAACCTCGTGGTTTGGCTCAGAGGGGTCTCGCGTTTGATGGTAGTGGGAGGCCGCAGTGAAACCTTGCCAACCGACCGAAGAGAGGCAAATCGAAGACCTCGGGGAAGAGCAAGGACAGCGTTGTCAAGCAGAAGTCGATCTCTGCTTTCTTCTTTTCCTCCCTAATATGGTGGTTTCATGACCAATAAATGACTCATAATGACTTAAACAATTTTATCATCTGTCCGTAGCTGATAAATGAATAAAAAGAAAAAGCAAAACAAAAAAGTGACCTTTGAAAAAAGGGGAAAAAAGCCTTTTCAAATGCACTTTCTTATCATGTTACCCAGATTTCCTATCTTGAAAATTGAAAGAGAAATATTTATGTGACTATAACTATCTTTAATCCGCTATAAGAATAACAGCTTATTTTAAATATAAAAAAATAGTAAATAATTATCCTTTAAAAATTTGTGACTCGCAATACATTATTATTCTGACAATAACCCAAAAACCATTATGTTAACAAAATTCATTTTCCTGTAATATAAATTTAATTACTCATACTCAACTCATACACATATTACTAAAACACTTTCACATTTAACTCAATTTAGAAACTTGTACCCAAACTAATGTGAGAAAGTAGAGTGAGCAAGCGCGAGATTGAGTGAAGGCGAGAGAGGGTGAAGAGAAAGGTATAGAAGTGGATTAGATTTAAGTAAATTCCGAACCTATTTAACACCCATATTATTTTAAGTTTTGCCATTCTGAACTCATTTATGATTTGTTGAATATGATTAACTCATATAACAACTCAACCCATCAAAATGAGTATATAACCTATTTTGACCGGTCTGCCAACAAGTGATGACCCACTTTTCAACCGAACCTCATAAACACGTGATATTAATACCATTTTATCCAAGTTGTTTGCATATCTTATAAATCAAGCAACAAAGTACAGTAAAGGCCTTGGGATTAGGACCGTCAAATCGCACATTTTATATACGAGCTATAAATATGAGTATTTTGCTTTGATATAGTTTGAACCCGAAAGCATATGTGACCCGCATAAGATAAAGTTGTTGGTTTTAACAAAAATATTATAACCCCATCACTAAGCTAAATTGAACTGCTCGCATGATTCTACTCTCAATTTAATCTTCACATCCCATTGTTTTGAAGTTCCTAATGTTACTCTTTTTCAAATTGGCCAGCATTATGAAAATGCAGCCACGATGCGCAACGATCATCTTCATAGACAAAACAAAAGAAAAGCACCTTCCTTTTGACAAACGGATTGTCAAACTATAGTGGGTGTAATCAACTCACTCTAGTTTAATCAAAGTATTTTTTTCATTGAGCTAGCTAAATAACCATTTCTTTATTGAACACATTAAATTATTTTTCATTCAAATCAATTATTGAAGAATGCATTCAATGTGGTTATTGAATATACCCTCAGATTTTTGGGTCCCCCACTTTGGGAATGAAGCAAGACTTCTGTAGCTTTTCCAAGAACAAATCATGTTAGCTTGTCAGGCGCTTTTGAAGACCTCACTTGTGGATAGCCTCTAAAAAAGGGCAATTAATAATTAGAGAGAGACATATATTGATGTGATGCACTTGCAACATCTCGAGATCACACTGCAGGGCATAAAATTCATAACTGCGCATATTTCACGTGCATGGAGCATGCCCGAAAATTCAACAACATGATCATTTTATAAAAAAACTCTCTACTACATTCACGCATATAGAGAGAGACAGAGAGAGGGAAGCAAGAGCAAGACAATCTTGATTTGCTAGGCTATTGACCCAAAGTTATTCCTTCCATCTAACTTATGAATACAATCGTTATTACAAACATGTCTTCATTAGACAAGTAAAAGCTCCAAATCAATTCTGAATCTTAATGCCTAGTGAATATAAAATGGAAGCTAAAAGATCTTGCAATATAAGTTTAATGCAAGAAAAAAATTACCAAAAAAATTCAGGAAGAACATATAGGATATTAGAGATTTGTGTGATTCAGTCCAATTGTGATACTTATTCTATGAAGAGAGATGTTGACACCTAAATTTTGACGACTCGTTTAGTCATTTATTGCATTAAAAATTATGGGATAATTTTATCCTTGAAAAATATTAATTGCATAGCATATAGATTTAGATGCATTTATTTTAATTTTGCATTTTTTGTATTCATTTATTGGACCGGTGACGAGTGGGTTCGAATTAGTGGTTCTGAACTTTAATTTGGCAGACCAAACTAAGCCCACAAAGCGAGCAAATTGGCCCAAAAATTAATGATAAAAATTATCTCATGAAATTAGGAATTTGAAATTTTTCCAGGATATGATGAATTTTTTTGGATAGAGTAGATGTGAAAAGCAAATATTGAGTTTGGTAAAACAATATTGCGTTTGGAAAGAGAATCTTCATGGATATCGATTTGGAAAAATAAGAACCCTAATCGGTAGCCTATAGTTGTTCGCGTAGGGTTTTGAGTGGGCCACACATTGAATATACGACCAGGAGAATACACGTGAATAGAGAGGAAGGAGAGGGAGGCTACGGTTAGTCATACATCCTCACGGCCACGCTTTCACCAATCTTCGTCGCTGTCATCAGTGCTTTCACCAAACTTCGTCGCTGTCGGCAGTGTCCTTGCTGCCATCTGCTGCTGCCCAACGAAGCTGAGAAGCTGCTGCCGTGCATCGGTGTGATTCGCAAGTGACACGTGAAAGAACAGGGAGAGTACACGGACAGGGGATTGGATCTAAGAATAAAAAATTCACGATTTCTCAACATTGAGAGATAGAGAGAAACACAAGATCTGGCACAGTTCCCAGGCCACGACTCGTCTGCGGAATTCGGCAGTCGGTGGGGGTTTCCTTCAGTCCCTATTCCTCGCTCAGCAGTGGTCCCGGTGCCGTGCGGCTTTCCTGGCTACGCCCAAGCTCTACATCCAGGGCGCCCAGTGATTTCCAGAGTCTATCATGAGCAGCCAACGCTGGTTTTGTATTCTTGGTTGAATTTTTGCAGGTAATCCGGTGAGCACAGCACCCGAGCAAACCGTCACGGCGGTCCTCATTTGTTGATTGTGCTCGAGACCATCCTGCACCGGCCACTATAGCCTTCCAAAAGGCTATCCGTCAACGCCAGGGGTGCCATTGGCGAGCGCAGATTCTCACTTATTTTCTCCAATATTGATTGTTTTATTTGAAGGAAAATCTGGGCGAGGGAAGGTCATACATTTTTACAGTAAAAGAGGACGTCCACATTGGAATGAGGGAGCACTCGTTGGTAGAAGGGAAGTCAAAATTGGGAGCAATTCTCTGTGGGTTTTGACTTGTGTGACCAGAGACGCCCACGAAATCAAGTTCTTTTCTTTTTTTTAGTCTTCCCACGAGATCGAGTGCTATTGTCCACCGTTCTTCGTCGCTGCCTGGGTCCCTTCGATGCAATAATCCACCATGCTGAACTACTGCTGGTACCGAGCCAAGGTGAGTGCTGCAACCCTTTCCCGCTCATTTGTCGAGCCAATTCCATTAAGTTCAAATTTGACAATATTATTTACAAAATTAGGTAATTATCTTATATGAATTTGATTTGGATATTTTATTGATAGTACATGCTTTTCAATTTCTTACGTGTATATTTGAATTATCATCAATCGACGTGTTCCCAATTATATTTTAGTGGTTAATTCACAATCGCACACGGATTTTTGGTGGTGGGAAGGTGGTGTAAGGGTGGCGGTTGTGTTGGTTGGTTAGCAGTGAGTCTAGAGAGGAAAATGAGAGAAAAAAAATGGAGATGGAAATGGAGGAGAGGGGTGGTCGGAGAGAGAGAGAGAGAGAGATCTTTTCCTAAGAGAGATCTAGAGAGAAGAAAATTCAAGAATGAGAGATGAGAGATGAGAGATGAGAGATTGTTAACTTGAGTTTCGATGGCTTGGTAGCAATTTCCTATATTTCAATGTCAATGCTTATTATCTAGAATTGTGGGAGAGTCATCGGCCCTCACTTCGGTCGTAGCCGCCCCCCACGCTTCCTCCCCTATTTTTCTTTTTCTACTTTTTTTTGTTTTTTTAGTTTTTTATGAAAAGAAAAAAATTGAAAATTCAAAAAGAAGAAATTATCCTTCATAGATCATGAGTTTAGGCCCTTCTTTGAGATTGATATGAGCACTTTAAACCTTTATTTGAAATAATGGCCACTTCGGGCTGCACTTTAGGCCCTTATTTGAAAGAGTGTCCGATCCAGACCCTTATTTGAGAAAACGAGAAAATTTCAAACCCTTATTTAAAATTTCCTTTGGAGATAATCTCAGTAGTTAGATGTGAAATGGTTGGTAATGTAGAAGTAGAAATTATATCAAATAGATAAGGAATTACCTTCGCACGTTGATCACTCCGCCAATAAAGGAGAGTAACAGATCAAATTAGGGTTGGATTGATATTATATGCCACGGTTCTATATTATTCGCTTAGTCTTCATTTTCAAAAGCATCGAAAGCGATATTGACGGACCAACCAAACCAAAAAAACATTAAAAAGTATCGTCACTAATTCTTAGCGCTATGGCAATAGAGATATTAAAAAGGTGTCACTATCGTCTACTTTATATATATAGCTGGCATATAGTTTCTTTTTAACAGAATAGCTGGCATATAGTTGGATAAGCAATCCGGCAACAGAGGTCAACTTAGACCTTTTCAACAGCCATTGTCATGTCGCATTCAGGTTAGCATCGAAACGTTTCAAATTGCCTAACTGCTTAGATTTAAGGGCAGGTGCCAAAAAATTTCTAGTTTATTAATGCCCCTCCAGACATTTAAGTAGCTGACGAGCAAGCCCATTAAAAGAGTGGGTTGGATTAGATGTGAGTCTGATCAAAAATGGTTTGGCCAAAATTGATATATTTAACATGTTTTAATCTATTTCCACACAGTACAAATCTAGTTACTCATAACTAATCCATATTTTACTCGATTCTGGAAAACTTATACTCAAATTGATGTGAGAACACGGAGCGAGCGAGCATAAGATTGAGTGAGGGTGAGAGAGAGTTATAAAGATGGGTTGGGTCTAAGTAAATCGTAAACTTATTTAACACTCATATTATTTTGAGTTTTACAATTATAAACTCATTCATGACTATTTACTTAATATGATTAATCCATATAATAGTTTAGCTCATTAAATATAGATTAATAATTGGGTCTATAACCATTTTGATAGATCTGTCAACAAGCGATGACCCACTTTTCAACCAAACCACATGATCACATGATATTAAACCATTTTATCTCGATTGCCTGCATATCTTATAAACCAAGCAACAAAGTATACTAAAGGCCTTGGGATTGAGAGTGTCAAATCGCACATTTTATATCTAGACTATAAATATGAGTATTTGCTTCGATACAATAGATCCCCAAAAGCATATGTGACTTACATTAGTGTGACCCCATCACTATGCTAAATCGAACTGCTCAAACAATTCTACCCTCAATTCAATCTTCACGTTCCATTGTTTCAACGATCCTAATGTGTCTCTTTTTCAAATTGACCGACTTTATGAACAGGCAATCACAATGTGCGGCGATCATCTTTATGGAGGAAAAAAAATAAAAGAAAAGAACCCTCTTTCAACAAAAGGATTGTGAAGCTATGCTATGTGTAATCAACTCGTTCTAGTTTTATCAGAGTATTTTTCTCATTGAGCAAGCTAAGTAACCATTTCCTTATTGCACACATTGAATGATTTTTCATTCACATCAATCATTGAACAATGCACTCAATGTGGTTATTAAATAGACCCTGGGATTTTTGGGCCCCAACTGGGGGGATACAGTTAGATTTCAGTAGCTATTCCAAGACCGAATCATCCTAGTTTGTCAAGTGCTTTCAGTGATCTGACTTGTGGATAGACTTTGAAAAGGCAAATGATAATTAGACATATATATTGATGTGATGCACTTGCAAACTGCAAGTTGCAACATCTCAAAATAGGCATAAAATTCATAACTGCGCGTATTTCACGTGCATGCACCACGGCCATAAATACAGCAACATGATCATTTCATAATAAAATTCTTTACTACATTCACGCGCATATATTTAGAGAGAAAGAGAGAGAAGCAAGAGCAAGACAGTCTTGAGTTGCTAAGCTACTGACCCAAAGTTATTCCTTCCATCAATCTTCTTAATACAATCATAATTGCAAACACAACATCTCCATTAAACAAGCAAAAGCTCCAGCTCTAAATCTTAATGCCTAGTGAAAATAAAACACGGAAACTTATAGATCTTGTAAATTAAGTTTAACGCGGGAAAAAGAAATTACTGGAAATTTCAACGAAAAATGTTAAGAATACTAGATATTTATAAGATTCAATTCGATTGGTACCTACTCCATGAAGAAAGACTTGCCAAGAGATCCACTAGGATTTTGGATTGTAAAATCGCTCGATGTTCAAGTGTTTACCACCTCTAAATTACATCCAAAACAAACCAACAAGTGTTTGTTATTTAACGGTCATTCCTGGAGAGCTACTCAGAAAACTTAAAGAGAGGGAACCTTAAGACTTCTTTTATTTGCTTTTGTGTTTAATAATCGAGTAGAATTGCATCTCCTATATTAAAATCCGCTTTAGGAAACTTACTCAAATTAAAAACAGCTTAAATTCAAAAACCACTCAAAAAAATAAACCCGCAAGTTAGGAAACCTACTCTAATAGGGAAAACAAATTGGATCATTTTTTATTTTTTTTACAAACTCAAATTCGAGAAAGAATTAATATTGATCACTCCGTTCGCTCATGCTTTCCATTGTTTATATTAGAAAAATCCGAGTTGAGCATTGAAATATAAGATTTGCGCTTGAGTCAACAAGCCAAAATAGGGTTTATTTGATATCATATAGCACGGTTCCATAATATTAGCTTCGTCTTAATTTTCTGGCGCGTCGAGAGCGAGAATCAAGGACCAAGCACACCAAGAATATGGAAATAATATTGTCATTAGTCCTAAGCGACACGGCAGCCCACGTTTTTTCCAACTCGTTTTGGTCGTGTATATAATATAATGCCGCGTGGATAAAAAACTGTGCTTAAGACCGATCCAGGTGAGGTCAACTCAAGCCCAGCAGCTGCTGTGCTGTTCCATCTATGTTAGCATTGAACCCGCCAATCTTCTAAATTTGCCCAACTGCTTATATCGTAGGGGCACATGCCAAAATTTGTCTAGCGTATTGAAGTCCGTCCTACCGCATAAGCAGCCGATGAACAATGACCCCCATGTCGGTTGGCACGAACATGTGATATCAATACCCCTCAATCAGAATTCCCTGCAAATCATAAGAGAAAGTTGTCAATTCTAAGAAGTAGAACAATTGATCACCGTGCTAATTCAGACTTAATGCATCATCCCTCTCTTGATTCAACATTGGCGTCTCATCTTTTTGACTTCCCTAGTGTCTGGTACTCAACGTGGCCAACGTGATAAACAATAATCCATGCGATGCACGATGATCATCTTCATAGGGAAAACAAAAGGAAAAAGACCTATTTATTTTATAAAAAGATTGTCAAACTAAGCAGGGCGTGATCAGCTGGTCCTAATTTCGCGATATATATTTTCTCATGGAATAAATCTAAGTAACCATTTTCTAATCTTCAATTTGCATAGTTTTTGGGGCCCCTACGTGCGAATCCGACAAAATTTCAGAAGTTGTCCCAATAGTACGTTAGTTCGCTAGGCCCTTTCAGAGATCTGATCTGCGGATGGACTCTGGCAGGATACATGGGATCGGCCTGCGCGTGCAGCATCACGAGATCACGATAATACGGGAATTAACAAGTACAATCATTGAAAGTCAAAACTGTAATGTGGCGTGGCTTTTCGATCCCACATTTTGCGTTTCACACGTGCACGAGCGATGGATAAAAATTATAGCAAACGACCATTTGGTAATTCATATCTCTATTCTATATATATGTACACAAAGGTGGGTTGCTAGGCAGCTGAGTACAAGCATAAATCAGCCATGGCGTTTCTGGTTTACAATAAGCTTGTGCTCTTCGCCTCTGTGCTTCTTCTCGGTAACACGGCTTACGCTTCTTATGCTCGGTCCAAGTACGACACTGCATTGTTCAACCGGAGTAGCTTCGCCTCTGGTTTCCTCTTTGGGACGGCCTCTTCGGCATACCAGGTATCCTCATATCATCCTCTTTCTTTTTCTGCTTCCTTCAACTTGATTATTCATGGCCTGTGAGAAGGAGAGTTTGAGTTTGATGCATGTGTTCTTGTTTTATTGTTGTCACCTTTTTTCAAGTATGAAGGTGCAACCAAAGTAGATGGCAGGGGTCCAAGCATTTGGGATACTTTCACCCACAAATATCCAGGTACACTTCCAGCAATATAAGCTAGTCTAGCTATTCTTCTTTTTTCTAAATGAAGTCAGTACATCATGAGATTTGAAACTCTCTTTGATGCTGCTACATATAATGAAGTAAATACATCATGAGATTTGAAACTTTATAGGCTATGTTGTTGAGTGATCTGGAGTCTCTCTCGTCCTAAAAGTTAACTCAAAATGTAAAACTTTTTCTCATACTTATAAATCGACCACCAACCCCTTACATAACCAACGTGAGACAACTTCAACAATCAACAATCTCCCCTTCACATTCAGACTTGATATTAGCGTTGGGTGGTTTTTAACCTCTCTTATCCCAAAAGCTAGCTCAAAATGTGAAACATTCACTTACACTTATAAACCAATCACCATCCCATTTTATTACGGATGTATGACAACCTCAACACATACGGCGTAAAATGAAGTTTGGTTGCTTTTATTGGAAAAGGAGTATCAATTCATAAGAACAAGTCATGTGAACACTTTTTTTTTTTTTTTGAGCAAAAAGTCGTGTGAACACTTGACAAATTGAAGATGTGTGTATTGATTTTTTACCTACAAAAAGCCCATCTTAAGTAGATGAGCTCCGAGCATTTCGAATATTTCTGTTTTTGAGTAACCTTAAAACATGAGGTCAAGTATGCATGTGGGGACCAGGTATGAGCTATGATATAATAAGAAATCGAACATATATCATTTAATTAAACCATGTATATGTGTCTCTTTGTTCAATAGGTAAACCCTAATTATTCTTCAATACGAATTATCATCGCTATCCATTAGTCCTTATAATACAACCTACGGAAAAAAAAAAAAAAAAGGATTTATGCGCAGGGACAAGGGGTAACTCAAAAGTATGGACAATGTCAATATTTTATTTGTTTAGGTAAATTTCACTTCTTTGCAATCCCATTTAGTAAATCGAATGGTCTTAGAGCACTTTATATGAAGTATGATCACGATTAAATAAAAGATCAATTTAATCCTACATTTACAGCAGCTTGTGCGAAAGTTTTACGCTCTTGTGTTAGTAAAAGTATGTTAGTAATTGGAATATTAGTAGAGATAATATCAACAAAAAAAAAAAAAAAGCTGGGTGCACAAATCAAAACAGGGAAGGTAAGGATGAAGTGGAACTTAGAGAAGTCGTGGAGAATGATAAAATGGTCAATTAAAAGAGAGACCACTCCCCAAATCTCTGCCTCGGTCCAGCTTGGCATGCTTCATGTGGTATTAAATGTCGCAAGCTCCAAGGTCTTTTGCGAATATTCGCAAATAAAGTTAAAGATATAATTATGAAGGATACGTCATGAGGACTTGAAATGGCTTATTGGATCCATGGTCAGACAATTATATATAATGTGATCGTGGATTCCAATCTGTCGCAGTATTATTTAGATATCAAATGATGATTTTTCACGGTAATTTCAAATGAATTCGGTTTGATCTTCTTCTTTTTTTTTTTTTTTTCTTAAGATTTTAGTTTGATGTTGTCGTCTATGCTTGAGGTCAAAGCACCCCAGTTCAATTCCGTTGAAATTAAAGTTTCCTACTCTAAGGAATATGATATAAGACAAATGAATTGATTACTTTCGAGTCGCCTCTTCCTTGTTTTATATTAAACATTTTATAGATTGATAATGCTAGAGAGGTAAAATTCGGTATATTAAATTGATTTCCAACCACTTGTTTCAATATAATAAAAATTGGAAATTGATTTCCTAAATAATTTTACCTTATGCAAAATCAACCAGAACTTTTAGAAGTTGTTGCCTCAAGGCATTTTCGATTTTCTTAAAGCTAACAAAAGAAGCTATCGTTTTGTGTCACGATCGGTTGTTAGAATCAATATATAGGCCTCCGGATTCTGTATCAAAATGGAAAAAGCAATGAGCAGATTGAAAATAAAAAGGGCGTGTGTTTATAGATTAAAATAATTATCCGTGATCATTGTAATTTAATTGACAACTTTGGCCCTTCGTTGCATATAGATAGTTTGATTGAGGGAACTGGTTTTTCAATTTTTGGAATAGCATTTGGGTGGTATCCGAGTCACCCTTCACGCACCCCGATTACTAATCTACCTTCCTTGCCGCGATCCTATGGATCGTGTATTGGAGTACAATCTCTTTATTAAGTGTACCCTAGCTTGTTATTTCCTTTTCTCTTTCATTTTCTCTTCATCTGTACCTTATGATGGGCCTTGTGTGGTTTTGTATGGCGAACTTTACTAGAAAAAATAGCGGATGGTAGCAACGGAGATGTGGCTATAGACCAATACCACAAATACAAGGTATGTCATTCATCGGTCATGGCCACGTAATCTTTTTTCATTTCGTCGGTCCAGCTATATTATTTGTAAATAATCTACTTCATGCTATCCAAATCTTATTTTTCCGAGCATTACATGGTACAGGAAGATGTTGGGATAATGAAGGAGATGGGTTTGGATGCTTACAGATTGTCAATCTCGTGGCCTAGGATATTACCCAGTAAGTTGTTCTCCTCGTCCAATCTTGTCATCTTGGACCCCCAAAATTTTGCCTATTTTGCATTAGATCATACTTAAAATTCTTTGCCATATTGATGATTTCAGAAGGAACGGTCGAGGGAGGAATCAACAGAGCAGGCATTGCATACTACAACCACCTCATTGATGAACTCCTAGCCCATGGTATCAGCCTCATTTCACTCTCTCTTCAAGTGCTAAATCCATCAAATATGTGTCAAATAATTTCTCGTTCTTGCTTATTAATTATGACCTATGCTTTCTTCTTCTTCTTTTTCTTTTAAATTCATCTCCATTCGACGTAGGAATCAAGCCATTCGTAACGATTTTCCACTGGGACGTTCCCCAAACATTAGAAGACGAGTACAGTGGTTTCTTGAGCTCCAAGATTGTGTAAGTGATTGTCACCTCAGCGTCCCTTAGGCTCCACTGAAGTTGGGCTTTGTTGTCCTCCTTCGAGGTTACAAAGATCGATCTTTGTTTTTGCTTGCGCAGGGGCCATTTTCAGGACTTCGCTGATGTATGTTTCAAGGAGTTCGGCGACCGGGTCAAGCATTGGATAACCCTAAACGAGCCATGGACTTTCTGTGATGGAGGCTATGTGCTCGGGAGTCTAGCCCCTGGCCGATGTTCGGCTTGGCAGCAGCTAAACTGCACCGGCGGCGATTCTGCCACAGAACCATACAAAGTCGGCCACAATCTACTTTTGGCTCATGCAGCTGCCGTGAAATTGTATAGGGATAAGTATAAGGTGATCCAAAGTCTTTTGAATCATGGAATTTATATATTAACAATCTCGCTTCGCTCTAATTTTGGTCAATTCAATTCATTTCTCAATCCTAATGGTGATACATGCATGCATGCAGGCATCTCAAAAGGGGGTGATCGGAATTACATTGGTATCTCACTGGTTCGTGCCCTACTCAGACGCCAAGCACAACCTCAATGCAGCCCAAAGAGCCTTGGACTTCATGCTCGGATGGTGAGTGAATCGTTTTCTTCTCTCTATTTGTGGTTAATCAGCTATCGATATATTTCGGCTGTGCTTAATAATCACTCGATCGATTGCCTTTCCAGGTCCTTGGACCCGATAACCTACGGTGACTACCCGCACAGCATGCGATCTCTCCTCGGAAATAGGCTGCCGAAGTTTACTGAGGAGCAGTCGCTCTCGTTGAAAGGGTCGTACGATTTCCTCGGGTTGAACTACTACACCGCCTTCTATGCGGCATACGCGCATTACTCCGTAAACGCTCAAAACATGAGCTACGTAACAGATGCTCTCACCAATCTCACGAGTGAGGAATCGAATTGTTGTAGTTGATATTCGGTGATGACAATAATAGCGTGATCTTGATTTAAGTAAATTCTAATGATAATGCTTCTTTTTTCTTCTTCTTTTTTGCCCTTTTTTTCTTGCAGGCGACCGTAATGGGATACCGATTGGCCCAGTGGTATATATACACTCTTTTGTCCAATATATTATTCTTTAATTTGCTTATAATCTTTCATTTTTTGTTGCACTCGTCAAATAAAATGTAAATTAAATTTTGCAGGCCGCTTCAAGTTGGTTATCGGTTTATCCAAGTGGGATACGAAGTTTGCTACTATATGTTAAGAATAAGTACAAAAACCCACTCATCTACATCACTGAGAACGGTAAGTAGGACTTTCTCATAATGACTCGTTCAAGAAAAATAAGTAAAGATAGTTCATTCCAGAATATATTTTTGTCCATGCTGATAAATTTCTAAAAAAGTTGGTAAGTGTCAAAAAAAAAAATGTGAGTAAAGAAAGCTGCCGTTTACCTAATTTTTCAGTAATTTTTAGTAACTTATCCTAGCTCTTTTAGTTTTTGGATTAGCGGCTTTTGTCATCTTTTACTAACTTTATTTTCTTTTCTTTTTTTACCAAGGCTTCAAATATATCAACTCCTGTATGAATTTATCAACCTTTATTTGTCACTGTTTTTTTTTTTTTTTTTTACTTGTTTGAATACTTACCAATACTTATCGAATTCATATTTAGCTAAAGAGTCGAAGAAAATCATACAAACTCTAGAAAATCTTCATTTGCTTAGACAATCACAAAAGTACATTGCATGGTTTAATTCGGTGGGCCATAACATAGTTTTGAAAGCCACAAATAAATATGATTTGTGAAGGAATACATGATAAAACCGGTCTTTCGTGGTTTAAGATTATTAAAGAAGATATCTAACCAAGTTTTCACAACTTCATGCATATCGGTGAGCTACATCTTGGAATTTGAGATCCTAAACCAAATGAATCCTTGCCAATATCATTTTGCAAGTAATAACAATCTCTCTCAACCACTCTCGATCAACCGCGTAGGAATTGATGAATTCAACAACTCTACACTACCCTTGGAGCAACAACTAGCTGATCCTATAAGAATAGATTATTACTATCGCCATCTGCAATACCTTCTGAAGGCAATCAAGTAAGCAATTTTCAAGCAAGATTCTTCTCATAATCCAGCGCAAAGTCTCAAATTTCCTTAAGTTTGTACTACATGCAAATAATGGTCATTTCCGATATATACTTAGGGACGGAGTGAACGTGAAGGGTTACTTCGCATGGTCGTTGTTGGACAACTTTGAGTGGGGCTCAGGCTACACTGTTCGTTTTGGCATCAACTACGTGGATTACAAAAACGGATTGAAGAGATATCCCAAGCACTCGTCAATTTGGTTCAAGAGCTTTCTCAGCAAGCATTGAAGACCCGTGTTCAATTCTCATCGCTAGATCCTGTGGGATTTGCATCCATTGAATAAGCGGATTCGCTCTAAATCCCATCTTCATTTGATTGTTTCCTAAGGCTATTTGCTTGAGAGTGCCGTCTGAAATACAGTGATCAAGTCGATTGAATAAAGCAAGGAAAAATCGTTTTCCGCATGATGCTAGATGTCTTATTACAGTTGTTGAATGAACTTTCTCGTGACACGGTCGGGATATTGTGGGCCCAACTGGACGGTTGGGGTCAGTCTTGAAAGCCCGTTGGGCTCAGTCGTCATGCCATGCTAAGAGGCCTATTCTAGGGTCGGCCCTTTTTGCGTGCTTAATTTCATTTTCCGGGAAAACGGGAGAAAATAACGCACCCGAGAAAGAAAATGGCGGGAACATGTAATCTCGACCTTGACCTGCTCCTCCCATGAACACCGCAGAGCCTCGAGCTCCCTCAAGCCGTCGCTTCTAGTGTTGACTTCACATCATCGCCTTCATTATCGTCTTCATCCTCCTCCTTAACTCAGTTATTACGGTGAATGTAAACCCGCCATTGCCTATGGCAACCAACAAATATTAGCTGCCCTAGTTTAGCTCTGTACACCTCCCTCGCTCCGTTCGAACTCTATTTTCCCCCGCTCGGATCTCAAAAGATCCTCGTGGTTTGTCTCAGAGGGGTCTCGGTTTTGATGGTAGTGGGAGGCTGCAGTGAAACCCTGCCAACCGACCGTAGAGAGGCAAATCGAAGACCTCGGGGAAGGGCAAGGACAGCGTTGTCAAGCAGAAGTCGATCTCTGCTTTCTTCTTTTCCTCGCTAATATGATGGTTTCATGACCAATAAATGACTCATAATGACTTAAACAATTTTATCATAAGTCCGTAGCTGATAAATGAATAAAAAGAAAAAGTAAAACAAAAAAGTGACCTTTGAAAAAAGGGGAAAAAAACCTTTTCAAATGAACTTTCTTATGCTCCAGTAGCCATCTTTCCAATATGGAAGGGAGAAATTGGGGGTTCCAATCCCCACTTTCTCAAGAGGATTACAGTAGAGACGATATAGTTTCAGGAGTGGGTTTTGACTCCCACGCTCTGCAAGGAGGCAAAGCAAAAGTCTGAGCGTTAGAGTAGGAATAGAGTAGGACCGACAAAAAAAAATGCACTTTCTTATCATATTACGCAAATTTCCTATCTTGAAAATTGAAAGAGAAATATTTATGTGACTGTAATTATCTTTAATCCGCTATAAGAATAACAGCTTATTTTAAATAAAAAAATAACAAATAATTATCCTTTAAGAATTTGTAACTCACAATACGTTATTATTCTAACAATAGCCCAAAAACTGCTATGCTAACAAAATTCATTCTCCTGTAATATAAATTTAATTACTCATACTCAACTCATACACAATTCAACATATATTACTAAAACACTTTCACATTTAACTCAATTTAGAAACTTGTACCCAAACTAAGGTGAGAAAGTAGAGCGAGCGAGCGCGAGATCGAGTGAAGGCAAGAGAGGGTGAAGAGAAAGTTATAGAAGTTGATTAGATTTAAGTAAATTCTGAACCTATTTAACACCCATATTATTTTAAGTTTTGTCATTCTGAACTCATTTATGATTTGTTGAATATGATTAACTCATATAACAACTCAACCCATCAAAGAAAGGTTAAGAAATGAGTATATAACATATTTTAACCGGTCTGCCAACAAGTGATGACCCACTTTTCAACCGAACCACATGAACACGTGATATTAATACCATTTTATCCAAGCCGTTTGCATATCTTATAAACCAAGCAACAAAGTAGGGAGAATTGTCCAAAAAGTCATAAATCTATTGAAGTTTTGCCAATTCAGTCTTAAACCTTTTAACTTTGTCAATTGAGTCATAAACTTTTTCACTTCTTGCCGATTCAATCCATCCGGCCAATTTTGGCCAGAAAATGCTGACGTGGACGCCGCCGTGCCACGTAGGACTTCGACCGACGTAGATAATTTTAAATAATATTTTTTTGAATTTTTTTATTTTTTTCTGTTTTTTTCCTTCTTTTTGGCTTTTTCTGGTGGCCGGCCACCGGCCACAGGCGACGGCCGACCATCGGCCGGCTGGCCTCACCCGCCATAGGCGAGGCCGGGCGTCCTCGCCGGGTCGCTATCGCCCGGCCGGGCCTCGCCCGTGGCTGGCGAGGCCAGCCAGCCGCTGGCCGGCCACCGAAAAAAGCCAAAAAGAAGAAAATCAAAAAGGAAAAAAACAGAAAATCAAAAAAATCAATTTTTTTTAAATTAAAATATAATTTTAAATTGTCCACGTCGGCGCCGGCAGTCCTACGTGGCACCGCCGGTGTCCACGTCAGCATTTTCTAGCCAAAATTGGCCGAATGGACTGAATCGACAAGAAGTGAAAAGGTTTAGGACTCAATTGGCAAAGTTAAAAAGTTTATGACTGAATTAGCAAAACTGTAATAGGTTTAGGACTTTTTGGACAATTCTCCCCAACAAAGTACAGTAAAGGCCTTGGGATTAGGACCATCAAATCGCACATTTTATATACGAGCTATAAATATGAGTATTTTGCTTTGATATAGTTCGAACCCGAAAGCATATGTGACCCGCATAAGATAAAGTTGTTGGTTTTAACAAAAATATTATAACCCCATCACTAAGCTAAATTGAACTGCTCGCATGATTCCACTCTCAATTTAATCTTCACATCCCATTGTTTTGAAGTTCCTAATGTTACTCTTTTTCAAATTGACCAGCATTATGAAAATGCAGCCACGATGCGCAACGATCATCTTCATAGACAAAACAAAAGAAAAGCACCCTCCTTTTGACAAACGGATTGTCAAACTATAGTGGGTGTAATCAACTCATTCTAGTTTAATCAAAGTATTTTTTTTTCATTGAGCTAGCTAAATAACCATTTCTTTATTGAACACATTGAATTATTCTTCATTCAAATCAATTAATGAAGAATGCATTCAATGTGGTTATTGAATAGACCCTGAGATTTTTGGGTCCCCCACTGTGGGAATGAAGCAAGATTTCAGTAGCTTTTCCAAGAACAAATCATGTTAGCTTGTCAGGCGCTTTTGATGATCTCACTTGAGGATAGCCTCTAAAAAAAGGCAATTAATAACTAGAGAGAGATATATATTGATGTGATGCACTTGCAACATCTCGAGATTGTTATAGATGAAGCCAAATATTTTTTAGGGGCTTTTTTGTCTTTTCTATCAGATCTGCTTTTAGGTTAAAAGTGATACTTTTATATTAGTGATGGCAAGACGTTTGCCGTCAAGACACTGAAAAAGAAAATAGAGAGACAAGAAAAAGAGAGAAAAAAAAAGTGAGTTTTTTTTCTTGACAAGGGTTCTCAATCTCTTTATGCCCTGATCTTGAGAGAAGATTATTGTTGTATTCCAATTTTTTCCGAAATCTAGTGGATTCGCAGAGTGCCTCTCGTGCGGAGACGTAGCCCGAGGTTTGGGTGAACTTCAATAACAAATTTTCTGACGTATTCTTTTGATTCTGTTCTTTTATTATTATATTATGTCTGGCGAATTGTTTGCGAGCGTTATTTTTCTGGAATCAACATGCGATTTCGTAACAACTGGTATCAGAGCCTAGGTTGGCTAATCGAGAACATCGAGGGTTTTTCGGTGACGTTCGATTGAAAGCAAACAGAATGGCAAAAGATAAAATCAGAATTGATAAGTTCGATGGGAAGGATTTCGGATGGTGGAAACTACAAATAGAGGATTATCTTTATCGAAAAGATCTCTATGCACCACTTGAAGGTTGGAAACCCGAGATGGCGGAAGTGGATCTGACAGCAGAAGCCAAATGGAAAATTCTTGATCGAAAGGCATTAGGTGCAATTCATCTAGGGTTGACAAAAAAGACAGGGTACCACATCACCAAAGCAAAAACTACAAAAGAAGCCATGGATATTCTAACGAATATTTATGAGAAGCCGTCCACATCAAATCAGGTATTTTTACTGAAGAAACTGGTTAATATGAAGTTATCTGATAGAGGTTCTATGACAGAGCATATTAATAGTTTCATGCAGGTCACATGTCATTTAAAATCCGTACACATAAATTTAGATATGAAACTTCAAGCTTTATTATTTTTATGTTCTCTTCCAGAAAGCTACAATACCGTAATGCAGGGAATTTCGAGCACCATGAAAGATGATTTAACTCTTGATGATGCTGTGAGTAGTATCATGGATGAAGAGATGCAAAGGAAAATCTCAGGTGGAGATAATTTTTCTGCATCTACATCTTCAACGGCACTCGTAGTGGAGAACCGTGGAAGAAGTAAAAGTAGAGGAAAATTCAACGGGCATGGCAAATCACAATCAAGGGGTAAAAAACAGGTTGCAAAAGATGAGTGTTGGTTTTATCACCAAACTGGACACCGGAGGTTTCAGTATGAAGCCTACAAAAAGAAGCGGCGAGATGAGAATCAAGGAGCTAATGTGGTTAGCGATGAATCTCTGCTAAATAATTTGTGTTTGTTTGTAGGATTTGACTTGACAGCAGATAAATGGTTTATTGATTCCGGTGCTTCTTTTCATTGCACCTCGCAAAGAGACATATTTGATTATTATGCCAATGGAGATTTCGGACAAGTGGTTGTGGGAAACAACCATATGTGTCCCATTGTTGGGAAAGGAACTGTGACTGTGAATATCTCAGGTGGAGGACATCCAGTTTTGAGTGAAACTAGGCATATTCCGGAATTAAAGAAAAATCTGATTTCAACTAGTAAACTTGACCAATAAGGTTTGGTAATAACCTTTGGATGCGAAGAGTGGAAGATAACTTCAGGGGCAAGAGCAGTAGCAAAGGGAAAGTGTACGGGTACACTTTACCTTCTCCAATGAGACAATATCAATGATGTGGTTACAATAAAGCAGTTACACTCGAGGAAATTACTTTCAGTTTTGCAAAAAGTTGAGTTAGATTTTTGTGAGAATTGCATTTATGGAAAACAGAAAGTTGTTAGTTTTCAATTGAATGGGCAACAAAATAAAGGCCAAAATCTAGAGTTGGTTCATACTGATGTATGGAGATTTGCTCAGGAACTCTCATATGGTGGTAAGAGATATTTTGTCACATTCATTGATGATGCAACAAGGAAGACTTAGGTCTATGCTCTTAAAGAAAAAACAGAAGTATTCAGGATGTTCAGAATGTGGAAGACCATGGTAAAAAAAGAGACAGGTTATTAAATTAAAGCTATGAAATATGATAATGGTGGTGAATACCGAGTGAGGAATTTGCATAATATTTGAGTCGAGAAGGCATACACGGGTTAAAGATTATTCCAAGAACTCCTCAAGAAAACGGTATAGCTGAAAGGATGAACAGGACTATTTTAGAACGTGCGAGATGCATGAGGCTACACACGGGTCTCCCGCTACACTTATGGGCTGCCACAGTTGATGCAGCTGTTTATCTTATTAACAGAAGTCCATCTAGCGCGTTGGATGGAGAAATCCCACAAAAATGGTGGTCAGGTAAAAAGATTAATTATTCATATCTAAAGGTGTTTGGTTGTATTACATATACTTTGATTGACAAGGAGGATAAAAAAAAAGCTTAATGTTAAGTCCCAAAAGTGCGTCTTTATCAGATATGGTGGCGACGAATATGGTTATAGGCTTTGGGATTATGAGAATAACAAAGTCATCCGCAGTCGGAATGTGGTATTCTATGAAGAAAAGATGTACAAAGATCATCAGACAGAGCATGAGAAGGTTGTAGAACCAGAATATGTTGAATTAGACACAATGCCTGTGAAGATGTTTTCAGTAGATCAAAGTGCACTTGAAAGAGGGGTTCAAGATGAGCCTATTATCAGTGAAGAGGTAGTTCACAAAGAACATAGTAATTCGAAGCAAACTAATGACCCTGAAATACCTGTCTTGAGGAGGTCTACACGAATGAGAAAGCCAAAGGTAATTTTTGATCCATCAGCTAATATTATTTTGAGTCATGTCTTATATACAGATTCAAAAGAACCGGAGACTTACGATAAGGCAAAGGTAGACACGTCTCACTTGCAGTGGGAGTGTGCTATGAAATACGAGATGAGCTCGTTACTTCAGAACAAAACTTGGGAGTTGACCAAGTTGCCCACAGGTAAAAAAGCTTTATTAAATAAATGGATGTACATGATTAAGAATGAAGCGGATGATAGTATTAGATACAAGGCGAGACTTGTAGTCAATGGCTTTTCTCAAAAAGAAGGGATCATCTACTCCAAGATATTTTCACCTGTAGTGAAAATAACATCAATTAGAGTTCTGCTGAGTATAGTTGCAGTGGAAGATCTTCATCTTGGGCAGTTAGACGTAAAAACAACATTTTTATACGGTGAATTAGATGAAGAACTATACATGGCACAACCTAAGGGTTTTGAAGTCAAAGATAAGGAGCACATGGTAATGTCGTTTGAAGAAAAACTTATATGGCTTAAAACAACCTCCGCGGCAATGGTACTTAAAATTTGATGGTTTCATGAAAGAAAAAGGATTTGCACACTGTGAGTCTGATCACTGTATTTATTTTCGTAAGTATGATGATAGTGACATTATGTATCTCTCTTTAAATATGTGGATGACATGCTGGTGGCTAATTCCAATATGAAGAGAATCGTAGAAGTGAAGAAGATATTATCATCACAGTTTGCTATGAAAGACTTGGGAGAGGCCAAGAATATTTTAGGCATGAAAATCATCAGGGACAAGAAAAATAAGAAATTATGGTTGTTGCAGGAAGACTATGTGAACAATGTATTAAAGAGATTTAACATGAACAAGGCAAAACCGGTTGCAACTCCTCTAGCGAGTCACTTCAAACTTTCAAAGGATATGTGTCTGAGCACTCAGGTTTTAAAAGATGAGATGGTGGTAGTTCCATATGCATCAGCAGTGGGGAGTTTGATGTATGCCATGGTAAACACTAGACTAGACATTGCACAAGCAATGGGAGTTGTGAGTCGATATATGCAGAACCCAGGCAGAGAGCATTGGAATGCAGTAAAATGGATATTGAGATATCTAGCAAGTACTTCCAATTACTCACTTTGTTATGGTGGTACATCTCTAGAGTTGCAAGGTTATGTAGATGCAGATCATTCGGGTGATCAAGATAGTAGTAAGAATACCACTGGATATGTCTTTACAATTGTAGATACAGAAGTGAGTTGAGTATCTCAACTACAAAAAATAGTGGCTTTATCGACAACAGAGGCAGAATACATGGCGATCACAGAAGCCTCCAAGGAAATCATATGGTTACAAGATTACATGGAGGAGCTACATCGAAAACAGCCAATCAATACACTATGGAGTGATAGTCAAAGTGCAATGCACTTAGCAAAGAATGCAGCTTATCACTCAAGGACTAGACATATCAAGAAGCGTTATCACTTTATTAGGTCAGTATTGAAAGATAATGAATTAAAGTTACAGAAGATTGATGACTCAAAAAATCCAGCTGACATATAGACCAAGGTAGTAGACAGAGAGAAGCATATTTTTTGTACTACTACCATTGGTATTACTCCATGTTGATTGATGAGGAGTAACGCAGAGACACAAGTTTTTCAATTACTATTTTTTGGACGCGCGGACCCCTGGAGTGCCATAACTTTGGCTAAAGGGATACTTAAGTGCCATAACTTTGGCTAAAGGGATACTTAAGTGCCATAACTTACGAAAAGGTACACTTAAGTGCTACTTTCAAGAAAAACGGATCACTTGAGTGCCAATCCGGCGAGAATCCGGCCAAAATATCGACGTGGCACTTTTCCGGCGAAGCTCAAAACGACGCCGATTTGCACGCCGACATGGCCAAAAAAACGGCGTCGTTTTGGCTTATGTGGCAAAAAAAAAATAAAATAAAATAATTAATTAAATTAAATTTATTTAAAATATTTAAAAATAATAATTTTAAAATTAAATTTAGTTAAAATATTTTAAATTAATAATTTTGAAATTAGTTGAAATATTTTTTTAAAAAAAAGGGGAGGCGGCGAGGATTAGCCCTCGCCCGCCGCCGCCATCCCCCGCCGCCACCGAGAAGGGCGGCGACGGCGGGGGGAGGGTCGGCCGGGTCGCCGGGCCCGGCCGAGGGGCCGGCGACCCGGCCGACCGACGAGGGCTCGCGAGCCCTCGCCACGGATCCGGGAGGGTCGCGGCCCTCGCCGGATTTGGGCAAGGCCGCGAGCCCTCGCCGACCCTCCCCCGCCGTCGCCAGCCCTTCTGGCGGCGGCGGCGGCCGAGGGCTAATCCCTCGCCCGCCTCCCCCTTTCCTTTTTTTTTTATAATTTTTTTAAAAATTTTAAATTTTAAATTATTAATTTTTTAATATTTCAACTAAATTTGATTTAAAATTATTATTTTTAAATATTTTAACTAAATTTAATTAAAAGATTAATTTAATTATTTTTTTTATTTTTTTACCACGTCAGCCCAAAACGACGCCGTTTTGGTCACGTCGGCAAAACGACGTCGTTTTGAGCCGAGTTCGCGGAAAAGTGCTACGTCGATATTTTGGCCGGATTCTCGCCGAATTGGCACACTTGAAAGGGCACTAGCCTCTGTCCCTTTGAAAATGGCAAGGCTTTTGCCCTATTTTTTGAAAAAGATGGATGCAAGGTTGCTTGGTGCTTGGGTATATTTGTCTTCAAGTAGGAGATTGTTATAGATGAAACTAAATATTTTTTAGGGACTTTTTTGTCTTTTCTATCAGATTTTCTTTTAGATTAAAAGTGATACTTTTATATTAGTGATGGCAAGATCACACTGCTGAGGGCATAAAATTCATAAGAAAAAAGTGAGTTTTTTTTTTTTTTTATGAGGATTCTCATTTTGTACCCCGATCTTGCATGGATTCAACTTTTTCCCGAAAATGCAACAACATGATCATTTCATAAAAATAAATTTTCTGGCGTGTTCTTCTACATTCACTTTTATTATTATATTATGAGAGAATTGTTTGCAGAGAGTTATTTTTCTGGAATCGTGTTTCCTAAGAAATCACACTCCCAAAATGCATAATCCGATATTTCAAATTGAATGCCAAAATACAACAAAAAAAAAAACTGTATATATAGAGAGACGGAAAGTGTTGAAAACGCCCAAAAAATCCGATACATGTTAAAAAAAATGTATGCACCTATCACAAGGTACATTATTGAGTCGAATGTACCTTGTCTTTTACAAATTAAACACCGTGCAATTTGATGAGGAATTCTGATACTATTCTTTTGAAGAGCGTACTGTTTTGGGGATGAAACTTTGGAGAAACTGAGAGAGCATAAAACAGAGAGGAAACGTATTCTCTCATTTTCACAGATTACGTAACCTCTCCAAAAATAACCAACTAATCAGATCTTATTTATTTTTATTCAAAAATCCCCATTTTCTTTTATCTACAGTAACCGCCTCTTCTTCTATGGGCCCTTCATTTATGAGTCGGGTTTTTGGGCCCAACATGGTCGGACGGGCCTTAGTGGGGCCATCAAACATAAAAACGCATCAGAAAGCAAGAGCAAGACAATCTTGATTCACTAAGCTATTGACCCAAAGTTATTCCTTCCATCTAACTTTTGAATACAATCGTAATTACAAACATGTCTTCATTAGACAAGTAAAAGCTCCAAATCAATTCTGAATCTTAATGTCTAGTGAATATAAAATGGAAGCTAAAAGATCTTACAATTTAAGTTTAATGCGAGAAAAGGAAATTACCAAATAAATTCAAGAAGAATGTATATGATATCGGAGATTTGCGTGATTCAATCCAATTGTGATACATATTCTATGAAGAGAGATAATTGCCAACATATCTATTATGATTTCGGATTGTAAAATCATTTTATGTTCAAGTTTTTATCAACTTAAGGTTACATTCGAATCAAATCAACAAGTGTTATTTGACAATCTTTTCCGAAGAGCAACTCAGAAAACTCAAAGAGAGAGAAACCTAAGACTTCTCTTAATTACTCTTGTGTTTAATAATTGAGTAGAAGTGCATCTCTTATATTCAGAACCCGCTTGGGAAACTTACTCAAATTAGAAAAATCACTCAAATCAAGAAACTACTCAATATAGGAAATCACTCAAAAAAAATCATACTAGGTAACCTACTTGACCAAAGAAAAAATTAGGAAAATCGGGAAAACTAATTGGATCAGGTTTTTTTACGAGCTCAAACTAGAGACGTATTATTACTCTATAATAACACAGCCAAAAGAAAAGCCATGCTAAAGAAAATGTGTCAGTCCTGGCATTTAATGTTCATGAATTAGTGCTAGAATTTCATTTGAATTTGACAGAAATTAATATTGATCACTCCGTTCACTCATGCTTTCCATCGTTTGAGACAATGGACTGCCATCTTCAAAAGAAACCGCAACTAACCAGCTCTTTAGATTAGAAAAATTCAAGCTGAGCATCGAAATATAAGATTTGCCCTTGAGTCAACAAGCCAAACTAGGTTTTATTTGATATTATACAGCACGGTTCTATGTTATTAGCTTCATCTTAATTTTCTGGCGCGTATAAAGCGAGTATCATGGACCGAACAAACCAAAAATATGGAAAAATATCGTCACTAGTCCGTAGCAACTCGAAATCGCAAGTTCTTTCCAACTCATTTTGTCACCTACTTTAATATATTGCTTAGTCTATAAGTAACCGTGCTTAAGACCGACCCAAGTGAGGTAAAACTCAAGCCCAGCAGCCCCTGTCATGTCTTATTTATGTGTGCATTGAAACCACAAATCTTTCTAAATTTGCGAATCCACAAATGCCAAAATCTGTCCAGCCTATTAAAGTCCTTCCCAACACATTAAGTGAGAATATTATCAAGATCCCAATCTTTTCGTCTGTTTTATTTATAGGGTGACATTAATTTATATGCATTTGAACCTTTTGAGTCCATCGAGGGAAACTCTCATTGAAAAAATTTCACAGCTGGACTAGTTACAAGATAAACCAGATGCAAGATAAAATTGGAGTCTTTGTGAGCATTGTCAGCACAAAAATCCCCTTCAAGGGGACAGGGAAGGAATATATTGGAGATGATATAACCGAAATTGCTACTGCTGTTAAGGTGAGTAGGATTTGTACTTGCAAGAATCGTTATTTGGAATCTGAACAGATTGTCTAATTATTTTAATCCTCCAGTATGCCATTCAGCAATGCTGCATCCAGCTTAAAAGTAAAATAGTAAAGAAAATGCAGGCGCGTGAGCAACAAGAGAGAAAATGAAACTTGAGCAAGTAAGCCTACTAATTATTCGGAACTTAAAATTTTTGCCACAATGCCCAGCACGAAACTGAAAAAAAAAAATGGCAGGTACGTCCCTAATGCTGCTGGAGCGGTGTATGATGTTCTGAAAGAAATGGCACAATCTCATTCTTTAAAGAAGAAACGCTACGAGGATGAGGATGCCGATTTGCTGGACAAAGTATCAGCTCGTTTAATTACAAAAGATATGTTTAGGGAAAAACTATCTCAACATGTTGAACAGGTAATCCATTTCAATTTGCTTGTCAAATATTTTTGAGGTTGATGACAGTAATGTGGAAGTGATCTGATTGAGAGGACAGCTAATGGTTGCAGAGTGTGGATGTATTATGTGATAGGATCAGCATCAATGCTTGTGTTTTTCTGTCATTACAACAAGTCCACAAGTGGAGGCCTGAGGCCTCCTGTAAATTTGGGCTTTAAATGTTCTTTTACATTCTTTGCGTCATGCACAAATGCAAAATAGAAGTTTCACAAGACAAAACTGTTAGGGATGTGTGGTAAAACAGCTCTTTTTTATGGCATTTCTCTGTCGTCCATCTACAACTAATCTGGCATCCAAAATCTTGCCAGGCAACATTTGAAATCTAAGGAAAGCCTTTACGCCCTCGATACCCTGTATCTAGGAAGACATAGATGTGGAACGATTGCTTACTTTAATCTGATCAGGCCTCTTTCAAATTGAAATTTGGTCTTCCGAAGTAACCAGCTGTTTTTTTTTTTTTTGTAACCCAGGAAACCTCCGTACGCCGCTTCACGGTGGAGTAAACCCTGGAGGGAGTAGAGTCACCACTACCCTTGCTCCCTGGGTAAGTCGTGAGTTCCTTTCCAATAAGGCAGACGACGCAGAGATTCGAACACTGGACCTCTCGTGAAAGGAACCAGCGCCCAACCACTACGTCGCCACCATGGGTGGTTGCTGTTGATTCAGCACAATTCTATTAATCTAGCTTAGCCAGTTGAGCCATAGTACCCAGAAGGCTATGCTTTAAATGAAGGGAAAGGCTTTGATGATTAAAAGATTCTCAAATATCCACCGTTTGAGAAACTTGTATTTCATTGTTCTTAGTTTTGATGTGAGACCCTTGTAATAGCGGCAGACATATGAACCCGAGTTACCCTATGTGCAGGTGGATTATGAAATGGCTTTGGAGTTTGCCACACAAAGAGGAGTTAGTGAGGAGCCCAGAGAAGCTATCTATATACAATCTTTAGACGCCAAAAGTGACTTCATTGAGTTCAGCAATTCAATCTTCTGCTTCAGGCTGATCCGGTAAATTTCTATTATTCCTGCCATTTGTTGGATATATACAGGATTTGGCCATGATGTTTGTTGTGTCTCTCAGCATAAGCCTAGATATTTAATCTGCATTTGTGCTTAAAGTACATTCTGAACAGGCAGCTCTTCGAGCTTACACTATATTTCTGAGGTGCTTGGTCAACAGACCTCTTCTTTTAGCTCAATTGGCATCGTCCTTTATGTTTTCTTTGCAAATAATGATTTTCTGGCTTGTATTTGATGTAATCAATGAACGACATAGCCATAGAAAATGCACCTTAAAGAGAGGGAAGAGAAGGTAAATCTATTGCTGGTGTAATGGTTATTCAGTCTGCTAAATGAATTTGAAGAAAATGATTGCTGGAGTAACTCATTAAAAGGTGAGTAGATTTAAAACGCCAAAGACTGCTGTCTTATTTGTCAAAGAAAAAGAGAGTATGTCATAAAGATATCTATTGCCATCCATTGTTTGGGCTTTATATTCCAGTCAAAGTGGTGATATAGCAAAACAAAACCGGACACTGAGACACATGAATATTTCTGTTAAAAATGAATGATCAAGTAACTTGAAGAAACTAGCCGTCTTTTTTGTTAAATTGTGTGAAATCTAAAGAAGACGGCTTACGATTGTTCAACTTGCAAAATGCTGTTGTGACAGTGAGAGAACTATTAATGGCACATGCTAGATCATTTCAAGATTGGTCCCTGCATAAGCTTGGGGGACAACGCCTCTGATGTGTGTGTGTGTGTCCTTCCTCACCAAGTTTGAAGAATGACAGCTACTTTATATAAATGCTTCAGAATGCTTTGTTCTTTTTTTTTTCATTTTTTTTTTAAATTAAGCAAGTTTATGAAAAAGTCTTGCGTTTTTTATTAAGTAGTACACCAAATGCACGATGCAATTGTCAAGTTAAATTCTACATGCATTTTCGGTTAAAAAATATACAAGAGTGGTTGCACTCATGATATTCCCAGATTGTACTAATTCGCTTCATACATCTGATCTGCCATACATTGCAGCAGAAAGTTTCAAACAACGTTAATAGGACATAGGTTGTTTTCTTAACCTTCCCCAAGTCAGCTGCAGACCAATATATTCATTTTTGCTTTTAGGATGATGTGGTCAAAGACCCATCAAGACGTGTCTAGGTAAACTTTTACTTTTTGCTTTTTGCTTAATCTAAATTGTGTAATGGACGCTTTCTTACCATTTTCCTAATCCGAAACTTTCGCAATTTATTAATATTGAAACATAAATTCGCATATAGTATTTTGATAATTGTTTGAAATTTAGTAATATATGAAATTTTGATGGGAAAGTAAATAGTTGTCCATTGATGAAAAGCTTAAGTAAAATTTTCTATCATCAGAAGGCATTCTTGCTTTTCATAGTGTGGTAGCAGCTGTCTTGCTGCAAACCTATAGGCAGTAATTTTCCTCATTACTAATTTGTGTTGTAATTTACATTGCTTTAGGATTTACTTAAGTTCTTCATTTTCCGCTCTAGCTTGCAATTTGTCTGATCCTCGTCTGAATCGCACAAGAGAGTTCAATATTCATACGAATCGGTGCTGTATGCTGCACTCCATTCATTTTGCGTTTTGATGTCGACATGCCACCGAAGGAACGGCTATGCTCAACTGCAATAGAAATATCTTCTTGATATTTCTTCTTGGCGTAGAAATTAGGAGTCCCGGCAGCTTTTAAGCTTTTCACTCTTAACATCGTAGGTTAGGTTGGGTGATGACTTACAAGATGCGGCCACGAAATTCATTCTGGGATTTGATATCATGCTTTTCGTTTCATGCCAGTTTTATCAATGCCTCATCTTTTCTTCTTCGTGACTTGTTGGGGATTCTAGATGTGGGTTTAGTTGGTGAGATGGTGCCACGCTAAAGGTATGTTTGTTTGTATTTCTTTTTTCTGTTTATGAACACAAATCTTGTTTTTTTTTCCTGGGAGCAAAGAAAGAATAGAAATGTGTTTGTTTGCATTTTTGTTCCAAATCTATTTTTTTTTCTAGGAACAAATTTGGAACAGAAATAAAAAATAAGAAAAATTTGTTTCTTGTTTTTGAAACACTTTGGAGAAACAAAATTTTTCTCTCTCTTCTTTTTTTTCTTCTCTCTCTTTTCTTTTTCTTTTCTTCTTCTTTTTTCTTTGGCCGGTCGTTAGCCTCAACCATGACTGGCGACTGGCCGTTAAGGGCCATTGACCTCGCGGAGCGTCGCCAGCCCCCGACAAGGCCGAGCGTCGCCGGCCCCTGGCGAGGCTTGACCTTGCCTTGGCTGGGCAAGCTTGGCCTCGCCGAACCTAGGCGAGCCCGAGCTCGCCCAGCCAAGGCGAGGCCGAGCCTCGCCCAACCACAGCGAGGCTCGGCCTCACTAGGGGCCGGCGAGCCTCGCCGTGGCTAAGCGAGGCCGCCGGCCATGGCCGAGGCCGGCGACCGACCATAAAGAAGATAAAAAATAAAAACGAAAGAAAAATACAATAAAAATATTTAAAAAATTAAAAGAACAAAAATTTACCAAACGTGTTTCTATTCTTTTTTTATTCCAGAAACAAGTTTACCAAACGCATTCTTCTGTTTAAAAATTATTCCCTGGAATAGAAATAGTTTTTTCTATTTCTATTTCCTGAAATAATTTTGAAACAGAAACGTTACTAAACGCATCCTAAGCGGCCCAATCTAAAAACGTTACATTTTTTTGTATTCCGTCATTTTCGTTCCATTCCAAATTTCGGTGGAAGAAACCGACCCTCCTTATTTCTAGCCTTGGACGTACGTATACTAATTATTACAATTCCCAATGCCACCAACCACAATTTTGTATATATATAGAGAACGTGTCAAATTCTGCATGTACGGTCCTATTGACAAGTGGATGGTCCCAATCTCTTTGGACTATCCGTTGCATGTATGTACAGCATTCCGGGGGGAAAAATGGATCGCAGTTGGGATTACATCCAAAGCAAAAAATGATGTAGCAATGTGACTTGACTGATATGAGGGCAAGAAAACAGACGATAGTTTCTATAAAATAGCCCTCTTTGGACCACTTTTATTAGTGGATGCTCAGAAGAGAAGTGAGTCGAGATTTGCTATTTTGTGTTTCGATATTAGTGGTATTAAATTTTTTTCAACTAAACTATATGGCAATACGTATGTACGATATATTTTCGGTTAATTATTCTTTGAGACCTTATATTCAAGTTCATTCCAATTACTAATTTTTATTTATCTGGTCATTTTTAATAAATCATTTTTCCGAGTTCATGGACGTTTTCTCTTTGTTTTTGGGCAACTAATGTTCGCCGACTAAATCATCGAAAGGTTTTCTATTCATATGACCCAGCTAGGGGAAAAGACCTTTCTTAAAAACCATTGAAATTTGCCAACAAATGAGAAAACTCATTAGGGAAAAGCCAGCTAACTTTCTTGTTCTCCGAAAACAAAAACAAAAAAAGAAAAATCCTTATAAAAAGAAGATATATTACGAGCCCGAGATTTACCCACTTGACCTCCAGCTTCCAATCTTTTATTAACTTATATTTCATGGCATTGAAAATGAGTACAGAAATATCCGTTCCACAAATATATTTACCAAAAAAAAAAAATCACTAAAAGATGCGTATAATAGTGTCTTCCTAGCTTCACACGATCTAAAACACGCCCACCACTTGTCTTATTCACGGCTCGTTTTCCGCATGAAAATGTGAACGGGGCAATTTCATAAGGATTTATCATCTTATTTGAGTCGCTCTCCCTATAAATACCGCCAAAGAAAAAGCCACAGTCAGTGCTTAGAAAAGCGTGTCGATCATGGCGTTTCGTGCTCATGACCTGATGATGCTTTCATGCATTCTAGTCCTTGTGAGCTCGGCGAGTCATTGCAAAGCTGATTGTGGTGCCTTCAAGCCCGGCGATTATGACACCGCCTCGCTCAACCGGAGCAGCTTCCCGGCTGGCTTCCTGTTCGGAACGGCTTCTTCCGCATACCAGGTAGATCAGATTTCATTTCCGCAACTTCCTTCTCATCCCCATCGTCATACCTCGGAGAAACAGAGTCTATATGTGCATCCTGCATGGTCATATTGGAAAATTTGTTTGGTTTTTTCTTCTTGGCTTTCAGTATGAAGGTGCAGCTAATGAAGATGGTAGAGGGCCTAGTATCTGGGATCATTTCACTCACAAGTATCCAGGTCTCTCTCTCTCTCTTTCTCTCTCTCTCTCTCTCTCTCTCTCTCTCTCTCTTCCACCCACTTGCACAACCCTCACAGAGCTAATGACAGTTGCAAACCGTGAGCTTCCCTCTCTTTGCATGTGGCAAAAGGTCGAAGACGTGTTCCGATCTCATGTAATCAACAGAGAAAACCACGTTGTTCATATCGATGGACCGCGAGTGTGTTTGAAATAAAATTAACCACATTAGTAATATCGTCATCTGTAGATAACCATGCTGCCAGATGCTTCGACAGCAGTGACATTTGTATAATGATGATTGTTTTTTGAAGCCAGTGAATTGAGCAGAGCAGCTGGGGCAGTGTGTAAAGATGACATAACTGTGCGTCCTTGCCTCCAACGGCGCACTCACTTTTTTTTCCCCCAAGACAAATGTGTTTTGTCTTTTCTTTTGTCGTCTCTTGAAGAATAACTCAAGATATGGTAAAACTTATACCAAAAAATTCATGATATGGTAAAACTTATACCAAAAAATTGTTTTATAACTTGATAGAGCAGATTGTAAGTAAATTGGAACCGGCTTTATGTGTCAATTTTAGCCTACTAGCATCGTCCTTTCTTGTACAGCAACATGGAATTTTATTTCACGCAAATTAAAAGCATGAGATTTTATTTTATTCCAAGATGAATAAAAAAACGACTTTGCGATAAAATATAGAATTTGAGAATCCCAAATTCTGATTCGATGGATTTCGTGATTGTATCATTCTTCTCTGGATTGTCATGATATAGAGAACTAATAAATTGGCTTGTACTTGTACTCTTTTGCTACATGACATTTTCTAAGTAGGTTTGTGACTATTGTAATCAATTATTTGTCAACTATTGCAAGAGTATAATCATACTACGTAAGATTCAACATTTCATCATATGGGCTTCGAATTGAGAATTGGTTGGATTTTTTTATTATTCTCCATAAAAAATGGTTCATTGTGCCCTTTTAAAATGGAATAATGCATTTTCTTTTTTCCATTAGAAAATAATGATTTTGCTTGACATGAATTGGCAATAGAATCCAATACATTGGTGTTTTGTTTCGTGAAAATTAAATAAATTAAAAGATATTTTTTTAAAAAATGATCATTCATAAGTTACTATCAGTAATTAAAATATTTTTTATTTACTTTTTTTTCAAGCGATGTAAGTGATTATTTTTAGGGACTTATTATTTAAATCATTCATCTTTCAAAAAACAAACAAAGGTTTCAAAAGTTGGAAATTATATTTAATATGTTTATGTAATTGATGAATTAAAGAAAAAAATATTTGAAAAGACTTTGCCCTTACCTATTTCTGCTACCTATGATGATCTGCTTTATTAGAAAATACCTAACATGTTAATCCATTTGGTAATGATTTCGTGATTAAAAAACGGTTTATCTAACATAATCAACTTTGAAAAGGTAAAAGAAAAATCTAGTTCTGGACAGCCTTTTGAGCCCAGAGAATGAGAAGCGACCTTAGTCTAACATTGTTGTGTTTTTTCTTCTTTCTTATTTAATTTGAATTATAAAAACTTTAAAACCTTACAAGGACTATAGGTATTGATGAAAAGTTTTGGCAATAATAATAAGGGTCCTTGAAGTGCCAGTTGACTCAAAATAGAAATAAAATTTTCGAAAATACTTTAAAAGCGTAATGATTATGCATTTTTTTCGTAAAGTTACTTATTTCAAATAGTAGACTTTTAAAGTACCAAAGCATATTTAATATGGCTTGGCATGGTTGATATTTTCCTAATTAGAGTTGTCCATTCTGTAATTAATTACGTTGTTATCTTATTGCCGTCCAGTCTTAGCTTATTTGACCAACCGCCATAATTCTTTGTCATTTATGACATGTAATGACTTAAGGATTTCCTTAAGCCAGAATTTGGGAAAGTTCTCTGGCTTCAAATGCAGTCTTTAACTTAAATTGTATTTTGTGGGGTGAACGGCAGTTAAAATAGCTGATGGTAGCAATGGGGATGTGGCTATCGATTCCTACCACCAGTACAAGGTACGTAATTTAAGGCAACTATTTAATTTTGCTGTTGGCAAAGGAAATTGGGATAGAAAATGCTCGACTCCTTACGATTAATTGGATTTTCTTTTCCCAGGAAGATGTGGGGATAATGGAGGAAATGGGGTTAAATGCCTACAGATTCTCAATCTCATGGTCTCGAATTATACCTAGTGAGACCATCACTTTTACGTTGCATTGCATGAGGGTAGAAACGGGAATAATTATCCAAAAAGTCATAAATTTATTGCACGATGGTCAATTCAATCTTAAATTTTTAAATTTTTTCAATTTAATCCAAAACATTTTGGCAATTACCAATTTAGTCCTTAATCTTTTGATAATTTGCTAATGTGGTACTTCCAACTAATTTTGATTGGAAATTACTAATATCGCAATTATGCCATATAAGATAGCCAATGTCCACTTCAACAATTTTCGACTAATAATGACCATAATGATTATATTGGTAAATCTTCAAAAATTTTAGGACTAAATTGACAAATTTAAAAGTTTAGAACTGAGGTTGTCATTGTACAATAAGTTTAGGATTTTTTGGATAATTTTTCTAATACATATGAGTTTATACAGATGAGTTTGCTTAATCGTGCCAATTTTTCTTTAGGGTAGTTAATCACGCCAATTTTTCTTTAGGGTAGTTAATCACGAGATTTGTTGACTTTCAATTATGTCTTTATGTGGGGAAATTATCAGAGGGAAAGGTAAAGGGAGGCATCAACAAGGAAGGAGTGCAATACTACAACAACCTCATCAATGAACTCCTTGCCCACGGTCTTGGCTTTCTTTTAATTCTTATTTATTTATGTGTATATATGTGTGTGTGTATTCACTCCCTGATAAGTAGAGATTTTATTGCAGGTATTCAACCTTTTGTGACACTATTCCATTGGGACCTTCCCCGAGCCCTAGAGGAGGAGTATGGTGGTTTCTTGAGTCCCTGGATTGTGTAAGTCAAAAGATGTTTTTTCTTTAACCTTGGTCATGAGTATTGAGGTTCATATTAAAATTTTGCTATTGCATTAATCAGAGATGATTTCCGGGACTATGCGGAGGTTTGCTTCAAGGAATTTGGTGATAGAGTCAAACATTGGATAACTCTGAACGAGCCATGGACATACAGTGTCGGTGGATATGCCAATGGACAATTGGCACCAGGTCGATGCTCCGATTGGCAAATGCTCAACTGCACAAGTGGTGATTCAAGCACTGAGCCATATATCGTCGGACACAACCAGCTTCTTTCTCATGCCAACGTATTTAAGTTGTACAAAGACAAGTATCAGGTCTCCTATCTCTTAAAACTTTTCAATGACTCACAATTGCAAGCAATCAAATCAATTTTTCACCTCTTAATCAATTGACTTGTTGAGATGGATCATGAAAAAAAACGATTAGGGCTCGATTAACAACATAATGGACTAAATCTACCAACAAGAAATAATGTTTATAAATTTTGAATCGATGCAAGAAATAAGACATCTAATGGGAGTGTAAATTGGCTTGTGTAATGTGACTGAAAAAAAAGATGACTTTTGCAGGCATCTCAAAAAGGAGTTATAGGAATAACATTGGTTTCTCATTGGATGGTGCCTTACTCAGATGAAAAGCATAATCAAAATGCAGGGCGAAGAGCCCTCGACTGGATGTTGGGATGGTGAGTGCGCTTCCCCAACGACCAAACTCACACATCATATAAACCCAAAATAGATATTTTGAATTTCATGAATTAAGTACTTAGCAGCTTGATTAAATGGTGAATCATTAGATAAATATATAGTTCGTTTTCAGGTTCTTGGACCCGATAACATACGGCAACTATCCACACAGCATGCGCTTGCTCGTAGGAAAAAGGCTTCCCAAGTTCACGAAGGAGCAATCACTGTTGGTGAAAGGTTCGTTTGATTTTCTCGGGTTGAACTACTACACCTCGAACTATGCAAAGTACATGCCTTACTCGAATGCTTTGAATTCAAGCTACCTGACCGATGCTCGCACAAACCTCTCGAGTAAGAAAAACGATCTCTATTGGATGATACTAATCACGATCTCAATGAAGTTCTTTTCTGATAAATTTGTGATGATTTCCTGTAGCTGAACGCAACGGGATTCCAATTGGTCCTAGGGTACGTTTGATGCTTTCTACAACCCCATTTTGTTATATTTTCAATTTGGTATTTTTTGTGTTGTCTTCTTTGGGTTCAAACCTTAATTCAACATCTGCAAACACCAAATAATAGTAATTAAAAATTGAGAGAATAAGGTAAATTTTCAAAATTATCTCTTTCCCCATCATGCTCATGATCCTATTATGAATGTTATTGCAGGCTGCTTCAAGATGGCTATTTGTTTATCCCAGTGGATTACATAGTCTTTTGATGTACGTTTAAAGACTAAATACCAAAATCCACTCATTTACATAACTGAGAACGGTGAGAAAACATTATCTCTAATGGTTAATTAATTAAAATTGCTGATTTAATAGTTTTCTTATGATTAATTACTCTTTTTTTCACACCCTATTTCTTGGTTTGGGACCATCAGGAATCGATGAGTTCAACAACTCAACATTACCATTGGAGCATCAATTGGCTGACTGCATGAGGATCGATTATTATTATCGCCATCTCTTGTACCTTTATAAAGCGATCAAGTAAATTTTCCTAATTTTCATGCAATTCCACATGTGGAATCACCTTTTTCCTTCATGTTCTTTCACATGTTTTTTTACACCACACGTGACATCTAATGCGACATTTGGAAAATTTGTGGTAGGGATGGTGTCAATGTGAGGGGCTACTTTGCATGGTCGTTGCTAGACAATTTCGAATGGAGCTGGGGATACACCGTCCGGTTCGGGATCAATTATGTCGATTACAAGAACGGATTAAAGAGATATCCGAAACAATCAGCAATTTGGTTCAAGAGTTTTCTCAATGAGTTTTTGATTCGATAAGACTTCATATGTATATGGTATATGTTATGATGATCTTAATAAATAAGCATGTGACCGATGGTGACTTTCGCAAGAATAAATTATGCCATTAAATTTCACTATTTCAAAAGGATTTCGCGAACAAATTGTTCTACTTTCCTTAGTACTCATCAAAGTTTGTGCATGCAATGATTTACATTTTAAGCTTTTTAAAGGGAAAGCCTTTGGAGTATTATGTTGGGAGTGCATAGCAGAAGTCCGTCCGATACCTTCAACTCAAATACCTTCAACTGGAGAGATCGTCTTGAACCCACCTATGTGGGACTTCGTGCATCCTAACAACGTCCCCCCTAATGTGTGAGCTCAATATTAGGGCCACTCCCCCTAATTTGTTGCTACACCACAACAACCATCTGCCTAGAAGCTGTAACTATCGTTTCTAATACCATTTGTTAGGAGCGCATAGCAGAAATTCGATACTTCCACCTAAGAAGATTTGCGCAAGCGAACGTATTATAAAACCCCTGACAATGAAATACGGGATAGAAAGGCAGGAAGTAAAACCACAACATAACACTTTCATAATTCAACAGAATTACAAACAGAAGCCTACAGCCAAAAGTCTACAAAAGACCGGTTCTTAAAAATGAACTGTCCTACGACCTACAAGTCGGACACGTTCTCCAATCTTATGACTTCACCTCTGCAACTCCTCAAGGCCAACCAAAGTTATCTAGCCACTCCGTCCACCAGGGACCTGAAATTTTAATCCCCAAACCGGGATGAGACATTGTCTTAGCAAGTTCAACCCCCTAAACCCCTACTAGAAAGAAAATACGCCCCGGGTGGCCTAGCGACATCACACAGAGAACTTACCTCGCCTCAATTCATTCCTGCAGGTTAGCACAAGTCAAATCACTCAATCACAGATAGTAATAGGGACTTAAACAACCGGAACGCATTCACTTTCATATAACCAACAATTGCGGGGGTCCTGATTATAAGACTAAATCGTTATGACACGTCCCATTCCATGCCACACAATTCCGTCCCATAATTCGACACATCAACAACACTCAACATGCATTCCAATGTTATTCACTGCCACACAAGGGCATAGCCTACTCGCAGTTCGGCTATCTACTGGCATATAGCCGCATCGCCTCCCCACCTTGGAGCGCGGCTTCGTCGCACATCGACGGGCGTTCCCGAAGAAGCATGGGCCTGTAATCAATCGACCCGCAAGAACACTGCGTGGGCATCCCATATAGGGGCAAGTCCGGCTCAACAGCCCGGACGATTCCTCTTAGTTATCACACACCAAGATACTCGGCCCAGACACTTTGCATTTCACTTAATGCTTCCATTTAAAATAATGATCCCGGCCATTTTTCTTCATATTAAAAATATTCCAGAAATTATTCACGTGTGTGGGGGCACGCTAATTTCAAACCAGAAAGCCAATATCTCACTTTTTCAAACCCCACTACTTAATATAATCATTTAAAATCTAATTTTTGCATCAAAACCCGACGCTTGGGTTTTTATGAATAAAATCCATATTTAGCACAATCAACACTCAATTTGCCACATCCATTCATCAAATTCAAATTCTAATTGCACAGTAGCGATCAGCATGAAATTCTGAGAAAATAAGGTTCCAAAATAATTTTTCAGAATTTATTAAATAATTAAATTTATTCCGAATATTAATTAAATAACAATATCACTATCCTTCACGATCCACACTCAATTTATAATATCCAATCATCGATTTCAAAATCTGACTATACAGTAGCGACCGGCACAAAATTCTGAGCAAATAAGGTCCCGAGATAATTTTCGAAATTTATTAAATAATTAAATTTATTCCAAAATTAATTAAATAATAATATTTTAATAATTTCGAATAATAATATATTATTAAATTATTAAATAATTTCGAGATATTAAAATAAATCAAAAGTAAATTCCTTTATGTCACATCAATGTTTATATTAATGTAAACATTCACTTAACCTTAATTTAATCACACTTTAAGTTAATCAAGCACATTAATATAATCTACACTTAAATAAATTAAACTAACCACCTAATAACACTTAACATAAACTAAACACACCTAAAGCATCATTAACCCTCTAATCAAGGTTTAGTAAGCTAAACTCACCGGATTAGCGAACCGAGCGAACCAAAACAACGAGGACGACGCGAGGATCGACTTTCCTCAAGGCGGGCCGAGCATCCGGGCTCGGGAAGGCGGCCAAAACGGGCCAAACACGGGCTGCAATACCCATTTTTCTCCTCTCTGCTCGCTGCTGGTTGAGGCCGGAAAAGGGCTGATCCGGGGCCGATTGGAGTTGGGAATGGGCAGAGGAGCTGAACCGGACCTAGGCGAGGCTTCACGGTGGCCGGAGGTGGTTAGAGGGAGCTCCGGTGGGTCTCTACCGTCCCTCAAGACCACCGAACAGCAGCTGGCTAGGCGGTTCGTGGACGGCAGCTCGACTGGACGGGGGTGCACGGTGCGGCTGGGCAGTCGCGGAGCTGCGACGGCGCACGGCGACGACGGCCTTGGCTTCGATTTCGGTGGGACGGGGTTGCTGTTTCTGCGCTTGCTATCTTCAAACGAAACAGAAGGAGAAGGGGCCGGAGGGCACACGGTCGATGCACGAACGACGGGGTGCACAAGCGGCGGCGCGTGGGCGGCGACGGTGGCGAGAGGCGTGGACGACGGCTGCTGCTTCCCCTGGTCTTCGGTCTCCACGGAACCGAGTAGCCGAAGAAGGAAGATGAAGAAGATGGAGGAGTCGCACGGAAGAGAGGAAGAAGAGAGGGAGGAGAGAGAAGGAGGGGGCCCTTTTCTTTTCTTTTTCCTTTTCTTTAATCCAACAATTGACCCACCATGACATCACTTGATGATGTCATACTCCACCATCTCCCACAACCTTATTCCAATGGGTTCACTTGCAATTTCCGCCGAGATCCAATTCTTTGTACAATAACTTCTTCAATTTCACTCAATTCTCTTCTAATTGAATTAAATTAAAGCCCATAAAATTAATTCAATGTCACTACACTTCAATTCACATCTTCACTTGTCTATATAATCAACTTAAGTCCCAAAAGCGCGACCAAAAGCGGCTTACTAATTTCTCAAGCTAAAATAGCCATTATCGGATTTAATTTGCCAAAGAACTCTGATTGCATGAAAATTTTTTCCAAAGATGAGTTAATATTCATAAAATGATTTGTGACACACCAGACTTCCAATTTCTGAATTCGATCTCAATTCCACGGTTAATTTCACTTTGGCACGATACTAGCACGGCCCAACCTACCGGATAGCCTTTAGAAATTTTCATGCATTCGACCTGTGATTGATCATCTCAAGCCACAATGTACATCTTTGAAACATTGGCGACTTTCGGTTGTCGGGGTAATCTCAAGGTTTCAAATACGAACACAGGGTACCCAATCGATAGAAAAGTCGGTCTAGTGTCGATCGACAAGGATTATGCGATCCGGTGGAATCACCCATACTCGATCACATGCCTCTATCGAGTCGACCTATCTCCGATCTCTAATCGATTTTTATTTGTGCCGTAATGACCCTTGCAGATTAGCTCGGTCAAAAGGTCGCTTCCTGGCTAAATTCTCGAGTCTGATGCATTAGAATTTCTTAACGACTTCACCCGATAGACTAGTTTTCACATAAATGGCCGACTCAAGGAAAAGAACTATATGCGTGCCAACGAAATGCCCGTCTCAATTTATTGAAAATAGAATTGGAAAATCGGGATGTCACAAAGATCGCCAAGAAATAGCCCAAGTTTGAGCATGTCAATATATTCAGTTGAACACACATTCACTCAAAAGAGCATCCATAGAGTAGCTTTTGCATGAACAAATTATGGGGGAATTAGATCAATGTAGTTGATACTCTATGAGGACGATGATTGTGTGATCTTGATTTAAGTAAATTATAATGAGACCGTTTTATTCTTTTCTTTCCTTTTTCTTTTTTTTTTTTGTGGAGGAGCGTGATGGGATAAGAATTGGTCCAGTGGTATTTATGCCCTCTTTTGTCAAAACTTTTTGTTTTTTAGTTTTTTCCGATCTTTCATTTTGTTGCATTCGATAAATTTGCTAATTAAAATGCGAATTAACTTTTGCAGGCTCGTTCGAGTTGGCCATCGATTTATCCAAGTGGAATACGAAGTCTATTGCTATGTATTAAGGATAAATACGAGATTTCACTCATCTATGTAGCACCGATACAGACACGGACACGTGACACGACACGACACGACACGCTGACATGTCATTTCTAAAAAAATAGAGAATTCCGACACGTTCCGACATGTTATACATTAAATATATATTTTTATATATAAATACAAAAAATAACAATAAAAAAGAGCATAGAATTAATTTATACTAAAAATGTTTATCAAACATTTATTAATATCATTATTGTTTTAATTTGACAAAGACTAAATGGGAAATTCAAAAATTGCAAACACAAAAGAGTAAATTTGAAGGAATATGTCTTGTTTTTTACACTTGTTGAAGATTAGTGAGATTTCTTATAATCCTAGATAAAGTTCGGAGTTCATGATATAGACTGGCTTGGAACTCCTCTGCAAAACAAGGTTCTAGAAAAATGAAAATCCAAGATAAAAACTCTTGAAGTACAAAAAAAAAGAAATAACTAAATTCACCATGGAAAATGTGAGAGATAACGCACAAGCCAATGACATAGACCAAAAGAGATAACTTGCAGGTGACATCTGTGAGAGGCGGAAAGAAGCAAAAAAAAAAAAAATCACAACTTCAAGTCGGAGCGACGCCGGCAAGAAGAGGGGCATTCCATCGTCACTCATGGGAAAGTCAAAACTTATAAGTGAAAAACTTGAGAATGAAAATTTTCTTCTTTCCCATTTATTTTTGTTATTTTCATTATTTTTTCATATATTTATATTTTGACCCCTCAAGTATTGAAAATTATTAAAATTGACCCCGTGCGTGTCGGAATCACGTGTCGGAATTTCGGACTCGCGTGTCGGAGCGTGTCGAGAAGAGTTGACCACGTGTCGGATTTTCTAACACTCGTCGACCACATATCAAAACGTGTCAAAGCATATCGGACACATGTCGAAGTATCGGACACGACACAAAGACTTCCAAAGAGTGTCAATGCTTCTTAGTCGCTCATCTACATCAACTGAGAATAGTATGTAGGCCTTTCTCATGAGACTGGTAAAGAAAATTACCGTTCACTTGATTTTTTGGCAATTTATTAGTAACTTATTGGCACTTTTATGAAATTCCTAACTTTTTTTTTAAGCTACAAATTATTGGCTTTTGTTATTTTTTACCCTTTTTATTTGTCTTTCTTATCAATGCTTTAAATTTATTAACTCCTATATGAATTTACTAACCTTTGTATGAAGCTACAAATTATTGGCTTTTGTTATTTTTTACCCTTTTTATTTGTCTTTCTTATCAATGCTTTAAATTTATTAACTCCTATATGAATTTACTAACCTTTGTTTGAGTAAGTTACCAACTTTTTTCCGATTAAAATTATTGAAAATTTTTGGGTTACCAACTTTAGTTTAATTTACTCAGCAATCTTTATTTTTTCAGTTTATCCAAATTCTTTTTCATAGTTTACCAACCATTATTTGTCTCCGGTACAAATGCATTAGATTCATCATCTCTTATATAAATATACTAACCTTCATTTGAGTTACAAAATTCTCCAATTAAGTTGCCCACTATTTTTGAGTTACAAAATTCTCATTTGAGATGTATTTGGTTTTTTTCTTAAATTTACCAACTTTTTAATGAGTTGTCAACTTTTATTTACTGCTTACCACCCCGTCAAATGTACTAATTATTTTTAAGTAGTTTGAACCTTAATTTGAGGGATTGCCAACTTTTCCCGGATTAAATTACCAACAAGGTTTTCGTTGCTAGCTCTTATTTGAGTTATAGCTACTGATGTTAACTTGTTTATTGTATTTTTAAATTACCAACTTATCTTAACCCTAACAAGAAAAAAAACTTCTCTTATCATATACAACTCTTATTTAAACTTTTGAACTTATGAACTATCATATGAAATTTCTAATCTTTATTTGAGTGATATATTACTTTCCAGTTATCAACTCAAGAAGTATATACAATATAGTAAAAATACATGTCTTTTAATAGATACAACAATGTAACATAGTTTTTACAACTCTATGCATAATGGTAAGCTAAAAGCTTAGAACTTGTGATCACAAACCAAAGCAGATCCTTGCCAATGTCGTTTTTCAAGTAATAACAGCGCCTCAATCATTCTCAATCAACCGTGTAGGAGTCGATGAGTCCAACAACTCTACCCAACCTTGGAGCAGCAACTAGCCGATCCCACGAGAATATACTACTACTATCACCATTTTTTAGTACCTTCTGAAGGCAATAAGTAAGCAATTTTCAAGCAAGATCTTCCTCATAATTTGAATTCAAGTCTTAAAAATTTGACGAGTTTGTGTTGCTTGCAAATAACGATTGGCACCGACCTATGTGTAGGGATGGAGTGAACATGGAGGGTTACTTTGCATGGTCATTTTTGGACAACTTCGAATGGGAGGATGGCTACACCATCTGTTTTGGCATCAACTATGTGGATTGCGACAACAGATTGAAGAGATATCCCAAGCACTCATCAATTTGATTCAAGGGCTTTCTCAACAAGCCTTGAAGTCTCATGTTCAATTGTCATCACAGGATCTCATAAAATTTACATCGATCGAATAAGTGGATCCAAATCCCATTTTCATTTGATTGTTTCCTAAGGCCATTTGCTTCAACGTGTGCTGTCTGAAATATAGTGTTAAAAGACAAAAACTGAACTGAATACTTGATTAAGTTAATGTGACCCCTAACTATCTATATATAATGCCGCCAAAAGACCATAATTACAATATTACCCTTGTTGTCCTTATACATAAAAACAATGTAAATAGACAAATATACCCTTATCTACCAAATATTGTCGACATATGCTGACCAAATAGATCAAATAAGGAAAGGAAAAAAGCGTTTCGTCGCATGACGCCAGACGTCCCACTACAGTCGTAGAACAAACTTTCTTCGTGGCGCGGTCGTTATGTCGGGGGCCCAAATGGAAGGTTGGGCTCAGTCGTCACGCCACGCGAAGTGGCCCAGTCTAGGGTCGTCGGCCCTTTCAGCGCGCTGAGCTTCGTTTTCCGGGAAAACGCGAGAAAATCACGCCCCCGAGAGAAGGAAAATGGCGGGAAACGTGCTTCTCGACCTTGACCTGCTCCTTCCCCAGCAAACGCCGCGGAGCCCCGAGTTCGCTCGCTCGAGCCGTCGCCTTCTTGTGTCGACTCGGCATCGTCGCCTTCTTCTTCTTTATCATCATCATCCTCATCCTCCTTCTCTCGTTCCTTCACTACAGCGGATGCGAACCCGCCATTGCCCATGGCAAGCGGCGGATGCCAAGCCCTAGCTTAGCTCTGCACGCCTCGCTCGCTCCGTTTGGACTCCGGTTCTCTCCCGCTCGGATCTCGAAAGGACCTCGTCGCGGTTCGCTAGTCCTGCCCGCGCCGATTGAAGAAATCGCGCCTCTTCGGATCGGCTCCGATGGAGGCGGGAGGCAGCAGCGAGAGCCCCCCCGCCCAACCGAAGAGAGGCAAATCGAAGACCCCGAGGAAGGCCAAGGACAGCGTTCTCAAGCAGAGTTCGTTCTCTCCTTCCTTCTTTCTCCTCGCTCGCATTATCTGTGGTTGCTTGGGCGTTCGGCGCGCCGGAGATCGGGTTGTTGTGGATGATGTGTTTTGAGAGGCTTTTTGTGTCGATTTTGCAGAATCTCCGGCGGAGTTTTTTGCGGAGAATAAGAACATCGCTGGTTTCGATAACGTGAGTTTTGTTCGCCCAGCTTCCTGGTTTAGGTTTATTCGCCTCCTACCTGTTTGATGTATTTATCAGCTGAAACTCCTCCGGCCTCTAACGAGTGCAGAACTTACCTGCAGCCTGGGAAATGCCTCTACACTACTGTGAGAGAGCTTGTTGAGAATTCACTTGATTCCGCGGAGTCCATCTCCGAGCTTCCTGCTGTGGAGATAACAATGTAAGCGCTGTGTTTCTGTGCCTATTGCATTGATGGGTAATTTGGTAATCTCATCTATTGTATTAGCTTACCGGAAAATCATGAAACAACCACTCGTTCTTCCACCTTTTGCGCATTGATACTTGTTCCTTTTTCTGGTGTTTGTATATCAATGCTCTGTTTCTAAACTATGGGTTGTTTAAGTGAAGAGATAGGGAAAGTCAAGTTTAACTCTATGATTGGTCTTGTTGATCGAGAACGTGTTGACGAGGAACTTTACGATGACTATGAGACTGCCAAGGCTCGTGAGGTGGGTATGCTTCTATCATGTTTGCTTTGACTACCATTAGCATACCTTCAACTTTTAGTACCGATTTTGACATCTGAGTTTGAGCTGTTTCTGTGAATTTCAGTTTGGATGGTTCTTTTCCCAGAAAACCTTCCTGACTGCATTTATTTGTGTGAATAAACATTTAGGATCAAAGTCTGAAACATCAAACAACTAATTTCCATTCCTTTTCTATTGATTTAATCTTTCAAATTCTTCATGTCATTCAGAAACGATTAGCTAAGGCAGCTAGAAGTCAGGAAATTCAAGCAAAGAATGCTGCCCTTGGGAAGAAAGTCAAGGAGCCTACACCAACAAAAGGAATGAAGGGCCGAGGAGAGGCTTCATTTTACAGGGTGACATGCAAGGTCTGAGATAATTCTCATCTAAAGCTTCATCACCTCGAAGCCATTTTAATTTGCATTATCTGTTACTTTTGATCTATTTTATCTGAAGGTGACATTTACTGAAACGGTGTTTCTTGCTTATCAATATCTCTTGTAGGACAATGGAAGAGGAATGCCACATGATGACATCCCAAATATGTTTGGACGAGGTTTTAAAACTTCTGCTAGCTTTATTCTGTCCATCTGTGTCTCTAGGTGTGGTTTTGTGTTTGATTCACGCACTCCCTCATATTTTCTGTAAGCTGTTCTTATCTATGCAGTTCTGTCTGGAACAAAGTACGGCTTGAGGCAGACACGTGGAAAGTTTGGTCTTGGGGCAAAGATGGTAATATCCTAATTTTGTTAATAGATTGGATTTGAAAACTGACATAGCCAATCTTCATCTGCCTAGTAATCTAGCTAGGTCATGCGCTGATCTGACATAAACTGAGTTATTTACCTGTAATTCCAGAGTTTAAAATTGGGGACCATCTTTTACATAGATTAACATTAGTTTAAACTCAATGACTGCATAAAGATTGCTGCCTACTCTCTGCAAGCTGAATGCCAATATGTCTAATCTATATAAACACCATTTATAATGATGAAATTGCAGATATTGTTTCATGGTGGGGTAGTATAGAAATGAATGGAAAATATGAAGAAGCTAGTAATGTTAAGGGATGTTTCAGTCGTATCTGCATGTAAATCATGTTCATAGAATTTGATTGACAAGTTACATGCGTTGGTCTTGCAGGCGCTGATTTGGTCCAAAATGAGTACAGGGCTTCCTATAGATATCTCCTCATCAATGAGAGGCCAAAATTATGTGTCATTCTGCAGGCTGGATATTGATATTCACCGGTATGACTTGTGTTTGGGCAAAAATGGAAGTTTCATCAGAAAAGCATGTTATGAAATATGTCTTCACACAAGTTGTAGTTTTCTGGTGAACATGGCTTACACATTTATGCAATCGGGGTTTATGGATGCATTGCAAGGTCTATTTACCAAAAATATCTACTAAGACCATGATATTTGCTTAAAAGATAGGAGGTTTGTTAAAGATTCAAAAGGGTATAGGGAACTTGATTTATCATTAATGGCATGCCTCCTTTGTAGATTTCGAGTGGTTAAAAATTCTGTAGGTTCTTCAAATCAAGTGACCTTTTCAATCATCCATGGTGCCATATGCCTATAAGTGGAGTCCAAAATATTATTTCAACTGATTGTGCAAAAGTACTGAGCAGTGTTGTCTCTTTGCATGCCAGGAACTTACCTCACATTCATATACATGAAAAACAGGAGAAAAAGGAAGAGTGGCATGGGGCTGAAATTCAAGTTGTGATTGAGGGAAATTGGACAACCTATCGCGTACGTTCTTATGTTGTTGATCTGTGTCGATGTCAAAATTCAGTTTAGTTCTCTCTTGGCAATCATTATTTGTGCTTGTTCAGTATACTTATTTCATCAGCTTACAAGTCTACAGATCAAAAGGGGTAAAATAACACTATTGCTGACTCCTTGCAGTCAAAGATTTTGCATTATATGCGACAAATGGCTGTGATTACCCCGTATGCTCAATTCGTTTTCAAATTTGTATCGGATACATCAGAGTAACTCTCTCTCTCTCTCTCTCTCTCTCTCTCTCTCTCTCGCTCATGCTCTGTTGCACAGACTCGACAAGCACACGCATGCACAGGTACACACACTCAACTACCTGTTAATCTAGATATGTGACTTTCTTCCGTTTCCACAGTAAAAGCATGACTATAAAATTTGCCCGGAGGACTGATGTTATGCCCCCTGTTCCACTGGAGACGAAGCATCATCCATCATCTGTTGATTTGCTCCTTATTAAACGACTCATTACAGAAACTTCAAAACAGAACCTACTGCAGTTTCTTCAGCATGAATTTGTAAATATCAGCAAAGCACATGCTGAACGTTTGATCGGTAAGAGTAAAAGCAAGCTAGTGATTAGTTTATGGGAAAAAACACCATTTTCACTTCGTCTGTTAATGATTCCCTGTTGTTCTAAATGCAAGTATCTCCAGTCTTCACTTTTTTCCTGGAACTGACTTCCTTTCTTCCTTAAAGTATCAGGGTGTTTATTTGAGCCAATTTTTTCTTACAAAACATAAATTAATAAATTTCCAGGCGAAATGGGCCCTGAATTCCAGCCCAAAATGTTGATTAAGTCTCTAACAGACCAGCAAATTGTCCGCATCCATCAACTGTTTCGGCAAGCGAAGTTTGAAGATCCTGTTGGTGATGTAAGCTTTTGATGATGTAAATTGCTTTGAAGTACTTCTAAAGATCAGTGTCTACGTGCTCCAAATTTAACTAGTGAACTTGTGCTCCTTGTTTGCCCATGGAAATTTGGCTAGTGACCTAACCGCGTAACTTCCTATACTGCTCTTTTCCTTATCGATTTTCAATTTTTTTGCACTACAAGCTTTTATATAACAGCTTCACCTTTCCTGAACCTTTCTCTGCATGTTCATTATTGTAATGGTAGATGCTTTTTGTCTGACCCAAACCACCTTCAGTGTCTTAGTCCTGCAGGCGAGTATAATCTTCGCCTTGGAATTATTAAGGAACTGCATCCAGACATGGTAGCAACTTATTCCGGCAGGTTGTTTTTGAGCTAAGTCTGTAGTTCTTTGGATCAGTACCTTTTTTTTTTGAAACTGATGAATGTGAAATGGCAAAAGTAAATTGCATCAAAGAAGTACAAATATGAGTTAGTAGTAGTGGTGATGTTCAGCTTGGATTTATCACCAGTTTGACTTCTCTGCTGATGAAACAGTGCCCAGGTTTTTGAAGGTCACCCGTTTATTGTAGAAGCTGGTGTCAGTTTAGGTGGAAAAGATGTCAAACAAGTAAGTGTTTGTATATTCATTTTAATTATCGTCCGATTGCTTGTTTAAATCTCATAGGATTGTTAGAGGCATTCGAAAAGGTAAAATGCTACTTGATATAGCCAAGTCCATGTTATTTTGATCATCAAGTAAATTTTCAGATGGTCCAGATGGATGCTCATCCTGATCTGTAATTATGCAATGCTTTTTCACAATGTTCTCAACTGCTGTTCATAATAATCAAAATAGTATTTGCTAGCCAAAAGTTGTTTTTGACTGATACGACATTTACAAATCTTTTCAGTTTTCATTACCTTTTTTGGTTCGAGTACCAGTAATCTATTGAGTTTCCAATTTACTTGTACTTGGAAAAAGAATACAGTGGTCATTTACCTGTGTCATCACTTTGCTCTAAAACTGTTGACTTCTCCTTTTCTCTTTCCCTTGCTAAGACTTTGCTGGTAAATTTCGTCACAGACTTGATATTGAATTATTCTGCCTGAAGATATGTTAGTTGATGCATGATTCCTCATTCTTTTTCTTCACTTTTGTCTGACTGCTAATTTAGGGGTTGAACGTATTTCGATTTGCAAACCGGATCCCACTTCTTTTTGAACAAGGTGCTGATGTAGTGACCAGAACAGCTCTCAAGAGAATCAAGTGAGAATATTATCAAGATCCCAATCTTTTCGTCTGTTTTATTTATAGGGTGACATTAATTTATATGCATTTGAACCTTTTGAGTCCATCAAGGGAAACTCTCATTGAAAAATTTCACAGCTGGACTAGTTACAAGATAAACCAGATGCAAGATAAAATTGGAGTCTTTGTGAGCATTGTCAGCACAAAAATCCCCTTCAAGGGGACAGGGAAGGAATATATTGGAGATGATATAACCGAAATTGCTACTGCTGTTAAGGTGAGTAGGATTTGTTCTTGCAAGAATCGTTATTTGGAATCTGAACAGATTGTCTAATTATTTTAATCCTCCAGTATGCCATTCAGCAATGCTGCATCCAGCTTAAAAGTAAAATAGTAAAGAAAATGCAGGCGCGTGAGCAACAAGAGAGAAAAAGAAACTTGAGCAAGTAAGCCTACTAATTATTCGGAACTCTAAAATTTTTGCCACAATGCCCAGCATGAAAACTGAAAGAAAAAATGGCAGGTACGTCCCTAATGCTGCTGGAGCAGTGTATGATGTTCTGAAAGAAATGGCACAATCTCATGCTTTAAAGAAGAAACGCTACGAGGATGAGGATGCCGATTTGCTGGACAAAGTATCAGCTCGTTTAATTACAAAAGATATGCTTACGGAAAAACTATCTCAACATGTTGAAAAGGTAATCCATTTGAATTTGCTTGTCAAATATTTTTGAGGTTGATGACAGTAATGTGGAAGTGATCTGATTGAGAGGACAGCTAATGGATGCAGAATGTGGATGTATTATGTGATAGGATCAGCATCAATGCTTGTGTTTTTCTGTCATACCAACAAGTCCACAAGTGGAGGCCTGAGGCCTCCTATAAATTTGGTCTTTAAATGTTCTTTTACATTCTTTGCATCATGCACAAATGCAAAATAGAAGTTTCACAAGACAAAACTGTTAGGGATGTGTGGTAAAACAGCTCTTTTTTTTATGGCATTTCTCTGTCGACCATCTATAACTAATCTAGCATCCAAAATCTTGCCAGGCAACATTTGAAATCTAAGGAAAGCCTTTATGCCCTCGATACCCTGTATCTAGGAAGACATAGATGTGGAACCATTGCTTACTTTAATCTTGATCAGGCCTCTTTCAAATTGAAATTTGGTCTTCCGAAGTAACCAGCTGTTGATTCAGCACAATTCTATTAATCTAGCTTAGCCAGTCTAGCCATAGTACCCAGAAGGCTATGCTTTAAATGAAGGGAAAGGCTTTGATGATTAAAAGATTTATCCACCTTTTGAGAAACTTGTATTTCATTGTTCTTAGTTTTGATGTGAGACCCTTGTGATAGCGGCAGACATATGAACCAGAGTTACCCTATGTGCAGGTGGATTATGAAATGGCTTTGGAGTTTGCCACACAGAGAGGAGTTAGTGAGGAGCCCAGAGAAGCTATCTATATACAATCTTTAGATGCCAAAAGTGACTTCATTGAGTTCAGCAATTCAATCTTCTGCTTCAGGCTGATCCGGTAAATTTCTATTATTCCTGCCATTTGTTGGATAAATACAAGATTTGGCCATGATGTTTGTTGTGTCTGTCAGCATAAGCCTAGATACTTAATCTGCATTTATGCTTAAAGTACATTCTGAACAGGCAGCTCTTCGAGCTTACACTATATTTCTGAGGTGCTTGGTCGACAGACCTCTTCTTTTAGTTCAATTGGCATCGTCCTTTATGTTTTCTTTGCAAATAATGATTTTCTGGCTTGTATTTGATGTAATCAATGAACGATATAGCCATAGAAAATGCACCTTAAAGGAAAAAGAGAGGGAAGAGAAGGTAAATCTATTGCTGGTGTAATGGTTATTCAGTCTGCTAAATGAATTTGAAGAAAATGATTGCTGGAGTAACACATTAAAAGGTGAGTAGATTTAAAACGCCAGACTGCTGTCTTATTTGTTAAAGAAAAAGAGAGTATGTCATAAAGATATCTATTGCCATTCATTGTTTGGGCTTTATATTCCAGTCAAAGTGGTGATATAGCAAATCAAAACCGGACATTGAGACACATGAATATTTCTGTTAAAAATGAATGATCAAGTAACTTGAAGAAACTGGCCGTCTTTTTTGTTAAATTGTGTGAAAACTAAAGAAGACCGCATTTGATTGTTCAACTTGCAAAATGCTGTTGTGACAGTGAGAGAACTATTAATGGCACATGCTGGACCATTTCAAGATTGGTCCCTGCATAAGCTTGGGGGATAATGCCTCTGATATGTGTGTGTGTGTGTGTGTGTGTGTGTGTGTGTCCTTCCTCACCAAGTTTGAAGAATGACAGCTACTTTATATAAATGCTTCAAAATGCTTTGTTTTGTTTTTTTTTTTGAAATTAAGCAAGTTTATGAAAAGTCTTCCTTTTTATTAAGTACTACACCAAATGCATGATGCAATTGTCAAGTTAAATTCTAGATGCTTTTTCAGTTAAAAAATATACAAGAGTGGTTGCACTCATGATATTCCCAGATTGTATTAATTCGCTTCATACATCTGATCTGCCATACATTGCAGCAGAAAGTTTCAGACAACGTTCATAGAACATAGGTTGTTGTCTTAACCTTCCCCAAGTCAGCTGCAGACCAATGTATTCCTTTTTGCTTTTAGGATGATGTGGTGAAAGACCCATCAAGACGTGTATAGGTAAACTTTTACTTTATGCTTTTTGCTTAATCAAAATTGTGTGATGGACGCTTTCTTACCATTTTCCTAATCTGAAACTTTCACAATTTATTAATATTGAAACGTAAATTCACATATAGTATTTTGATAATTGTTTGAAATTTGGTAATATATGAAATTTTGATGGGAAAGTAAATAGTTGTCCATTTATAAGAAGCTTAACTAAAATTTTCTATCATCAGAAGGCATTCTTGCTTTTCGTAGTGTGGTAGCAGCTGTCTTGCTGCAAACCTTAGGCAGTAATTTTCCTCATTACTAATTTGTGTTGTAATTTACATTGCTTTAGGATTTACTTAAGTTCTTCATTTTCCGCTCTAGCTTGCAATTTGTCTGATCCTTGTCTGAATCGCACAAGAGAGTTCAATAGTCATACGAATCGGTGCCGTATGCTGTACTCCATTCATTTTGCGTTTTGATGTCAACATGCCACCAAAGGAACGGCTATGCTCAACTGCAAGAGAAATATCTTCTTGATATTTCTTCTTGGCATAGAAATTAGGAGTCCCGGCGGCTTTTAAGCTTTTCACTCTAACATCGTAGGTTAGGTTGGGTGATGACTTACAAGATGTGGCCACGAAATTCATTCTGGGATTTGATATCATGCTTTTCGTTTCATGCCAGTTCTATCAATACCTCATCTTTTCTTCTTCGTGTCTTGTTGGGGATTCTAGATGTGGGTTTAGTTGGTGAGATGGTGCCTGAGATTTCAACTTTGCCTTCGCAATCAGTCACGATAGAAATTTTGCATATGATGCTGAAAATAGTTCGATTTTTTGTTTCGCTTCATTATGAATTAGCGAAAGCAACATCTGCTTGCATGTTCTAGATGTGAATGAGTCAAATTATACTTTTTTATCCCTCGGCCTATGAGTGAACTCTCTCTAGGGATTGCGAAAGATGTTCCACTCAAAAGATTCTTGCGATTGCTTTGACTCATTTTCCCCAAAAAAAGGATCACGCTGTAATAGCTCCGTTTACTGAGAGAATGATTGATGATGTGTGGATTGGAGAGAAAGTAGAGAGGAAAGAGGGTGAGCTCCTGAACAACTATTCACCTAACGCCCATAACTCCCCATTACTTCGTCAACTGCCCATTTTGTTTGAAAGCAGGAGCACAATTTGCATGTTCCCATCAAACTCCCCAACTATCCCTGATTTTATGAACACAGCCCACGTCACACGTTACTTTCAGCATTTGTGCCCAGAAAGCAATTGATCTCTAAAAAGTGATCTATTTCGGTGGAGAAGGAGATTGAAATAAAGGCTGTGGGGGGAAAAAGTGCCAGCGTTCGCCATCTTCGTCGACACCGTTGCCCAGCAGACTTCATCCGATCAGGTCTCAAGCGCCAAAGCAGTCTTAGCTGTGGCTAGTTATTGTCCAAGTTGTCTCATTGGGCTCGAGAATGACGCCTGCTATAGAGAAAACTCAAAAGTGATCTTGACCGGTTCAATTATGTACATTCGATCTCATCCCGTAACCTATCCTATGATCCTTTGAGGGTTTCCGCCTTTACTCACTCACTCACTCGAAAAGTACCAACTACCATTGCTCGTCCTCCTAAACGGCAGCGTGGTTGCCCTTATCAAAGGGATGAACTGCGCCTTGCATCAGTATGACAGTGCAGTTTATTAGATTTCTTATATCTCAAGATAGAATGGAGGGGTGATGTGTTGTTGTTCAAGTAGTTAGCCGGGCGATCAGTTAATTAGGTTATTATTTCTATTTCTTTTAAGTCGGATAAAATAATATCACGCGTGCCAGTGTCGTTGGCCTAAACCCGCTGTAGCTGTTTCCATCATGGTGAGGAATAATTTTACAAGCGTTGATTGATAGCGAAATAATAACAAACTCCAACTAGAAAAGAAACGGGCACTAAAGAAATTAATCTGATATATCCTGTATATATACAGATAGTATTTCATTAACTATTGATTTTCCCCAAAAAAATATATATTGCCTGACAGCTAGTCATATCATTTTACGACCATCTATCCAACAAAAGAGCAATTAAAAGCAAAATGATCGAGATCAGGAAGAGAGAGAATCGAGAACAGAGGAGCTGGCAAATCGAAAAACGGGGTGTCTGTTTTCTCTTTTCACCATCCGAGGAAAATGTAATGAAGCCTTGACCGGTTCCGTAACAACACCCCACCGCCCTGCACGTGCCGAAGACCGACCGAAGGGCGAGCCCGCACGTGTGGCTTGGATTCCCATTTCCTCCTTCCCCTCTCTTTCTGTGCATGTCCACGCCCCCAAGAGCCAACGCAAAAAATGCAAAAAAAAAGAGAGGCAGAAACAGAGAATATAGTTGGCGACCCTGTTTCTGTCTCCTCCCTTCTCGTACGACGTTTCGCTCCTTCCCTCGCTCAGGCGATATATATAAAATCCATTCTCGAGTATCGACCCCGTTCTTTTCCGTCTGCTCCATTCCCCGTTGCTAAAAGGCCCCCCATCTTTTTCCCCGTCCTGACATCCTCAGGAGCTCGTCTCCTCGCTCTGCGCCAAACGTTAGCTCCCTCTCTCCCTCTCTCTGTCTTTCTCTTTCTCACGCATGCCGCTAGAACGTACACTGTTTTTCGTGGACTCTTCACGAGTTAGCTCGAGTGGTTGTTGAAATACGGGCAGAAAGTTGTTTCTTTCGGAAACGTAGCGTTTCTTTATTCTCTGTTTTGTTATGTGGTTTGAACGTTGAGCTTGCTTTGGCCACCCTACTTCCTCGTTCTAGTTGGCTTTACGTGGGTCTCTTCGCCAGGCCTCTTCCTTTTGGGTTTTCGACTTGTCTTTCAAAAAGTAAGCTGAACGTAGCTACTAATTACTAGTCATAGTGATATCTCCATTCGTGAGTCGATGCGGTTTTGTGATGAAGCTAAAGGTTGTTTATTCACTCCAAAACCTTGATCGTTGCGGGGTCTTCATGGCCTTTCAAAAATAATATCAGCTGAAACAGGTAATAGTTTACGTCTTTAACCATGTAGCATTCGGGAATAAAGCTCGAAACTTCGGTGTCCTTGTTTCTAATAGCTCCCCAACTTTTCTGCGAAGAAGAAAGGGGATGGTGTATTAGGCTGGTGGTCGCTTTGACTTTAATGTTCCTCTGTTTCCTTTTGCAGGGTTTCGATTGTTCTTGCCTGAAACTATTTACGAAGAGCGGATTAGTTTTTCCTACGTCAGTGAGTCATAAGGTTCTCATCGTCTCTGGCTTCTTTTTGGCCTCTCAAAGCTGATTCTAGATCAATCATTCAAATCTGAGGTTGGTGATGCTATGTGTGGCTCCTTACTTTTGTCTCAGAGACATTGAAAAACCGATTTGCCTATCTTGCTTACACATACTGCGAAGCTGGAATCGCTTAAACTGCGGTTTAAAGGACCAAACCGATGGAACGGCATCAAGTTGTCCTGTCGAAAGCTCTTGAAGCATTGTCGGCACTGCAGCCAAAATACTGATTCCTTCTCCGTTTTTTCTTGAGCTCAGATCCTCAGCTTTTGTCTTTATCTTTTTCCTGAACCAATTCATAACCAAACTCTTTGGGCTTCTATACCATAAATCAGAAAAATGCAGAAACCTCCTCAACCCCAAGATTTTGCTCTGAGAGAGACTTCACCGAACATTGGTGCCGGACTAGTCACACCTGCTGACAAGCTCGCCTGCACCTATGACCTTGTTGAGCAAATGCAGTACCTATATGTGCGTGTTGTCAAAGCTAAGGAATTACCGGGGAAGGACGTAACTGGTACTTGTGACCCCTATGTTGAGGTAAAACTCGGAAACTATAAGGGAGTCACCCGGCACTTTGAGAAGAAGTCGAACCCAGAGTGGAACCAGGTGTTTGCTTTCTCGAAAGAGAGGATTCAAGCATCAAGCTTGGAGGTGGTGGTGAAAGATAAGGCCGTCGTGCTTGATGATTTCATGGGAAGGTCAATGTTCGACATCAATGAAATTCCTAAACGTGCTCCACCTGACAGCCCATTGGCTCCTCAGTGGTATAGATTGGAAGACCGAAAAGGGGAGAAGGTGAAAGGAGAACTAATGCTTGCCATTTGGATGGGAACACAAGCCGATGAGGCATTTCCAGATGCTTGGCACTCAGATGCAGCAGCGGTCGCAGGTGAAGCAGTTTCGCGCATTCGGTCTAAGGTTTATTTGTCCCCAAAACTCTGGTATGTAAGGGTCAATGTCATAGAGGCTCAGGATTTGGTACCTAGTGACAAAAGTAGGTATCCTGAAGTTTTTGTGAAGGTGATCCTTGGAAACCAGGCTTTAAGAACTAGAATATCTCAAAGCAAGTCTATAAACCCAATGTGGAACGAAGATTTGATGTTCGTGGTTGCCGAACCATTTGAGGAACCCTTGATTCTTTCTGTAGAAGATAGACTGGCGGGAAACAAAGATGAAGTACTTGGGAGATGCATGATCCCGCTGCAAAACTTGCAGAGGAGGCTGGATCATAAGCCTGTTAACACACGGTGGTATAATCTCGAGAAGCACATAGGAGAGGGAGAACAGAAGAAGGAGATTAAGTTTGCAAGCAGGATCCATTTGAGGGTATGTTTGGATGGTGGATATCATGTTTTGGATGAATCAACACACCACAGCAGCGATCTTAGGCCAACGGCAAAACAGTTGTGGAAGTCCAGCATTGGGATTTTTGAACTAGGGGTTTTAAGTGCTCAGGGGCTCGTCCCAGCGAAGTCAAGAGATGGAAGAGGGAGTACGGATGCTTATTGTGTGGCTAAATACGGGCAGAAATGGGTGAGGACACGAACAATTGTCGATAGTTTTAGTCCTAGGTGGAATGAGCAATACACTTGGGAGGTTTTCGATATATGCACCGTGATCACCATAGGGGTTTTCGATAATGGCCATATCCATGGGGGAGGAGATAAAGGTGGAGGTGGAAAAGATTCAAGAATTGGCAAGGTAAGGATTCGACTGTCCACGCTTGAAGCTGATAGAATTTACACACACTCCTACCCCCTTCTGGTTCTACATCCTTCGGGGGTGAAGAAAATGGGCGAGGTTCAATTGGCCGTGAGGTTCACGTGTTCTTCATTAATAAATATGTTGCACAAGTACTCACAGCCATTATTACCAAAAATGCACTATGTTCACCCTTTATCTGTCATTCAGCTGGATAGTTTGAGACACCAGGCAATGCAGATTGTTTCAATGAGGCTGAGCCGGGCTGAGCCACCACTGAGAAGAGAGGTGGTGGAGTTTATGCTCGATGTAGACTCACACATGTGGAATATGAGGAGGAGCAAGGCCAATTTCTTCAGAATCATGGGCGTCCTGAGAAGTTTGATTGTGGTTGGGAAGTGGTTCGATCAGATCTGCCATTGGAAGAACCCGCTCACTTCTATCTTAATCCACATTTTGTTTATCATCTTGGTGCTTTACCCAGAATTGATACTTCCCACGATTTTTCTCTACCTATTCATCATTGGGATTTGGAATTACCGGTGGCGGCCAAGACACCCTCCTCACATGGATATCCGGCTGTCTCATGCAGATGCAGTTCATCCCGACGAGCTCGACGAAGAGTTCGACACGTTCCCCACTTCCAAACCAGCAGATATCGTTAGGATGAGGTATGATCGTCTCAGAAGCATAGCGGGAAGGGTTCAAACGGTGGTAGGTGACTTGGCAACTCAAGGCGAAAGGTTTCAGTCTCTTCTGAGCTGGAGAGACCCGAGAGCAACTACTATTTTCGTCACCTTCTGTTTAATTGCTGCAATCGTTCTGTACATCACCCCTTTCCAGGTTGTGGCGCTTCTTGCTGGATTCTATGTGTTGAGGCATCCCAGATTCCGGCACAAGTTGCCTTCAGTCCCCCTCAATTTCTTCCGGAGGTTGCCTGCAAGATCAGACAGCATGCTGTGAGAAGTCGATTGCTTCGGCTCCCCTCCATGACACGGATTGTTTCCAAGAAAAGCAAATGAATGCATGAGCTGTTCAGCACAGAAATAGGTGCATACCTGTTAAATAAGTCCCTGCGTTGTAGTATTCCTCGAAACTTCTTGCGCTATAGTTGCTTAACTATATTAAGCTATATCTTTGTTTAGCACGTTCCATGCAATTCCACTAGTATGTCTCCCTCAATTGCAGAAATTTGTTTGCGCATCTGCATCTCACAACATAAATTAAGCCAGATCACGCGAAACCATTGCATCTCCTCCTTCTTTTGTCCACCTTCTGGAAAAGTGGCGTGGTTATTATAATTTCTCTAGATGGGGGAAAATATGCTGCTTTCGCGAAGGTCTTTCTGTCGTCGTCATTTGCTTCATCATTTGCGTGTAATCTTATTTTATGATATGATGCCGGTGCCTAACATCGTAAAAGAACTTCTGAGCAGAATTAGTAGTCCCAAATTAGTAAGGATTCAGGAGCTGGACCTGGTCGGATTGGACCCTTTGTAAATCGGACATGATCGCACTTGTTGTGTTCGGAGAAATTAACTAAGACTGCACCAATCTTTCTACTATGCAGATGATTGAACAACGTTTCAATCCTTTCATTTAGAGACACCGGCTTTCAAGCTGCTGTGCATCTATCTCCTTTGAAACCATAATAATGTATATGAAATGTTTTGGATGGGTTCATTTGGTAATGCTTCTATTTCAGAGAATAATTTCTTTTCAAAAATAATCTTTTTTTATTTATATTCCCTGAAACAAATTCTGATTAAACGAACTCATTTGGTAACTATATAAAATTTATATTCTCGGAATAGAAAAAGAACAATAATAAATTTACTACAATCCACAAATTTTTTGTAACATGGAATTTTTAATTTTTTAATAATTTTTAAGTTTTTTCTTTTTTCTTTTTTTTTTTCCTTGCCGACGCACAGCCACCGCCCATCGGCCAGCAAGGAAGAAGAAAAGAAAAATAACTTATTTATAGGAATTGTTCTTGATAATAAAAAACTATTCTTTTTTACTTTTTATTTATATTCCAAGTTAATTTCCCAGCCATTTTTCTATTTGGGGGACTAAAAAAATTAATTTATGTTACCAAACGAATTTCTATTATTTTTTTGTTCTTGAAACAAAAAAAAAAAAAAAATTAGGAAAAAAAAAAACAGTACTAAACGGAGCCGTAATAACCCCAGCACACCCTTCTTTTAAGCAACTCTAGTTTGCCATTAGCACGAAGCTACTAGCATTCAATATCTTATTGGGGAAGCACTGACCAAATGCATTTCAAATTCTGTAGTGGATCCTAATTGCTATTCTATGGCTGGGGCTGGACGGGAGAGAGAGAGAACCTGATGCTTTTGGGGAAAGGAAAGTTAGAAAGCAAGGAAAAGAGAGAGGAATTGGAATCATAAAGCACTAGTCAACCCGATACTTTTACGCCGTTACTAATCGTGTGCCAGGTAACATTTGAAGTTTCAGCAAAAATCAAACTTTCAATGTGACGTGTGATGATGCAATCGCATGTAAAACCAGAACGATGAGGTGTGCATAATGAATTCCAGCCACATGTTTTATTTTTTTTTAACGGGAGTGAGAGTTCAAATTGGATGCTACAAACCATTATTAAGCCATCAATCTGGATTAATCATATTGATCATGTTGCTAAAGTCAAACGTACGCATGAAACGACACAACACTTCTGAGCGGCGGCTCTTTCATAGCAAGGGCGTCGCAACAGTAAGCTATGAAGGAAAACGTGACCCAAGAATGACCATCAAATTTCTATTCCTCAGCCTAGGGCAACAGATGAGGGCACTTTGGTGGTGACTATTTTGACCATTATTCGAACACATAAAATATATTGACATTGCAAGTATGGGACTAGGGTGCGCTCATATTCCCCCAAAATACTGGATCCCGCTTTAATAGCTCCAAATAAATTAAATGCATGCATTAAGATATGAAGGCTTCTTTCTTATTAAACAGTATTAGGTGAAACGATCCATGAGATACGAAAAGTTTAGTATTGGTATCAACTGCGCTGTAAAGAGATTTTGCATCTCAAGTGTGGTTGTGCAATTGAAGAGCTTATTTCAAGGAGTGCCCCTATTTTGATCGGAACATGTGCCGTCCAAAATTCTCGTCAGAATCCTGACCCATTACAATTGTTGACTATGTGAGTTCAAAAGAAAACTCCAACTATGGAGCATGTGTAATCAATGTCTGACTAAAATAGACTCGATTCAATAGACTTGGGGCAAGTGTTTCCCCTGAAAGAGCTACAAAAATTACTGCAAATGAAGGCTATTGACAGCAACCATGTGACTCTTTTAGCAACTCATCAAAGAATTTCCTGTGTTATTGGTGTCGTGTGTTGTACCTTCAAAGAGGAGGAATTCTGTATATCTCATGAATTGAAGAAATGGAAAGCCATCATATAGAGACAAACTTAGGAAGGCCAACCTGCTGACAACAATGTTTCCTTGTATATTGATATTTCATCATCATCAATTTCTTTGCTAAAAATAGGTCGCTTTAAATTACCTACGATATTCCCACTCATTATTAACTCCTAATATTTCCCTATCATGTTGAATTTATTATATTATTCTTACGGGTTCCATTCTTGATTTAACATTATTCTTTTACATTTTCTCTTCTTATTTTTTCAATTTTACTAACTAAAAGAAAGAAAAAAAAAAAACTTACCAACATCCCTTATGAACAATTTTTTCACGCTACCGCCTTTCTTCACGCCAATTACATTTTAATGTATCTTTCATGTTTGTTTTTAAATCAAAAGTGCTAGCGGTCTACAGCGGAATTGAAATAAAAGAAAAGGAAGAGGAAATAGATAACGAATAATCTTCAAATGTAGCCAATTCAATATGGTAAGGGTCTCATGAGCTAATAAGGAAGTGGAAAAAGAGGAACGGACAGGGCATGGTACCATGCGACCTAAAAACTGAATCACGGGCAAATTTTTGTCCAGCAAAAGAGGAACAGGACACGAAAAAAAAAAAAGGAACAGGACAGGCATGGTACCTTGTACACCTCACCGCATGAGGCGTGGACGCGACCACAGGATACAAAAACCCAGCGAACGGCGACTCCTGCCGAGGCTGAGAAGTTCATCTTGTCCACTTGCCAAAAAGCCTTTGGCGACCTCTCATTGAATTCTCTCTCTCTCTCTCTCTCTCTCTCCGAATTTCCACCTGTTTTCTTTCAAATCTTCCTTCTCTCTCTCTCTCTCTCTCTTCCCCAAAAACCCCATTCTTTTGTGTGAGTGGGTTCATCTCCCTTTGCCCAGGTTCATCTCCATCCCCCGGGCGTCGTCGTCTCTCCAGTTTCCCAAACGAACGGAACGAACGATCAATCTCTTCGCGGGGGATTCTTTCTCTTTTTTCTTTTTTTAACGGCAGATTTGGCGCGGATTCGTATCGGGGCGATTCAGATTGGCCTGAAATCCGGTAAAAGTTCGAAACTTTTCTCTCTCCGCAGTTTCTTTCATCTGTGCCGGGATTGGAATTCCGGTTCTGGGTATTCGTGTCATCGAGTTGGGAAGTTCGAATTGTCTTTCGATCGCGGGTTTGGATGGTTTGTGCGTGTATTTGTCCCCGCGGCGTCTCGTTGGCATTTGGGATTGTGGGTGTTGTTAGGATGCTTCTTTTAAGTCGATGATGATCGCGGTGACGTATTCGGCGTCTTAGAAATTTGGAGGATTGGATTTGGGTCGGAGGATCGCTGTTTGTGGTGGCCTGGAAAAGTATTATATAGGAAATTTGGTAGGGGGGACTGAGAAGTTAGTCGTTGTTTATTGCTTTTTCGGCTTGTGGTCCAGGTTAGAGGCTGTCGGTTATAAAGAATGGAAGAGAGTTTTTGGGGTAATGAGATTTTCCTTTCTTCGTGCTGGGTTTTTATGAGTTTTGGCAGAATAGGCTTTCAATCTTGACAGTTCTTATCGCCGTGGATCCAGGCTGTTAAATGTGGATCAGCGAGCCTCTCGCACTGGAAGAAAGATTCTGAGTCTCATTTTAGTGTGAGCTGCTGTGGCGGTGATTGAGTTTGAATGGACAATCTTCTGATTGCTGCTGATGCGATGGATGAAGGCTCGGACATTGAAGTCGATGATATAAGGTGCGATAACATTGCCGAGAAGGATGTTAGTGACGAAGAAATTGATGCCGAGGAACTCGAAAGACGAATGTGGAAGGACCGTATCAAACTCAAAAGGATTAAGGAAAGACAAAAGATTGCAGCACAACAAGCAGCAGAGAGGCAAAAATCCAAGCAAACATCCGATCAGGCTCGGAGGAAGAAAATGTCTAGAGCTCAAGATGGTATTCTCAAGTACATGCTGAAGCTGATGGAAGTGTGCAAAGCACGGGGTTTCGTCTATGGGATTATTCCAGAGAAGGGTAAAGCGGTGAGTGGTGCTTCTGATAATATAAGGGCTTGGTGGAAAGAAAAGGTAAAGTTTGATAAGAATGGGCCAGCGGCCATAGCCAAATATGAAGCAGAGTGTTTAGCCATGGGAGCGGCAGATTCTGGTCGTAAGGGTAGTTCTCAGAGCACCCTTCAGGATCTGCAAGATGCAACTTTGGGTTCTTTATTGTCTTCTCTGATGCAGCATTGCGATCCCCCTCAGAGGAAGTATCCTCTAGAGAAGGGAACTCCGCCACCTTGGTGGCCAACGAGTAATGAGGATTGGTGGATAAAGTTAGGGCTACCACAGGGTCAGAGTCCTCCATACAAGAAACCACACGACCTAAAGAAGATGTGGAAAGTTGGCGTGTTGACTGCCGTCATAAAGCACATGTCACCTGATATTGCAAAGATAAGAAGGCATGTTCGCCAGTCCAAGTGCTTGCAGGACAAGATGACAGCAAAAGAGAGTGCTATTTGGTTGGCCGTTCTGGGTCGGGAGGAGTCTCTTATTGAGCAACCTAGTAGTGATAATGGGACATCGGGAATAACTAAGTCTCCACCAAGCGCTCGTAATGGGAAGAAGCAACCCGCAGCAAGCAGTGATAGTGACTATGACGTTGATGACGTTGATGGTGGTGGTGGTTGTGTCTCATCTAAAGAAACTCGGAAAAACACGACGGTAAATGCCATGGAGATTGGTCACCATGAGAATAACACTCAAACAAATGGCCAAGTTAAAGAGCATCGAGAAAAGACACGCAAAAGGAAAAGACCGCGTACTAAATCGAGTTCTGCAGACCAACCTCCTCCACCCATCAATGACCATCCGGCATACGACCAGAGGGACAGTTTTCCTGATATGAATCACAGCCACACTGATGTGCAGCCTCCCGGATATCAAGTTCATGGCATGCAACAGGAAAATGCTGCAATTACGGATGTGAGGCCCTCAGAGAATGATCTCAATCTCGAGGGACAATCACAGTTAGAACCACTGGAGCTTAATCCTTTCTCTTCCCTCCCTTCGACAGATGTAATATCAACACAGAGCATGCTGGTGGGTGGAAAGCCCTTGCTTAATTCCTTGATGCAGAATGCTTCACATGCAACAGGAGCTTATAATTACTATGGCACAACACCATCATATGGGCCTGATTTAAGCGAGCAGCAGACTCAGATAGATACAATTGAACCTCAAATTAGACCAGAGGATGTTGGAACTCATTTACCAGCACTCTATAAAACTGGAAATGACATCTCTAGGGCGGGCTTGCCTCATTTGGGGAAAGAAGCCTTTCCAACTGAAAAAGATGTTCCCTTTGACTGTAACTTTGGCTCCCCGCTTGCATTGGATTTCGGCATACAAAACAGCCCTTTCCCTTCATTTGAGGACATGTCATCCTGGGACAACAATCTGGAGTTTGAAGATGATCTTATCAAATACTTTGCGGCATAGATTGTGGATATCATTACAATTGACAGTAGATTGTAAGTGATGTCACCTTTGTTCTTTCTCCAGTTCCACCACCTTTTGCTTATTAATCTGTACATGTTTAACGTCCTTTAATATTTTTTTATGTGTTACAGGAACTGCAGAAAGCTGCATTATTTATTGACTCGGGAAGGCCATGTCTTGCTAATCATTGGAGGTTCTGATAATCATTAGCGCAGGTTCCGTAATTTGTATAGTGTTAGGTTTTTAGTTGAAAACACAAATTCAAGTCAGTTGCTCCAAAATAAAAGGAAAATGTGGGCTTTTTTGTTGTTCTGACTCTATTGAGGAGTTGATGCAGATGACTCAAAATACGGACCGGCTACATGACATATCTGATGACTAAGGATTAGCTTGTTCATCCTCACGTTGCCTGTGTGTGAATACCTGATGCACATTTCTCTTGCTTCTGTTACTCAAAATGAACCCTTGGGGTTCTTCAAACTTTGTAACTGCGCAACTGTTTTGTTCAGGAACATAGGAAGGATGAGAATAAAGTGATCAATTGTGCTCGATATTGCGTTGGCATTGAAAAACGTAGATGTTCAATTTGCAATCTCCCGCCTGCCAGTGCATCATAGGCAGGATGTAGATGGGAAGAGAAACGAGCCCCGATCTATGAAAGTTAGATTCGTCCTTGCTCCCATCTGGAATCTTTAGCTAGGAAGTTGGTAGAGAGGTGAAGGTTCCTAATCATTCTTTTCCTAAAATGTGCACGAAGGAAGGTGCTGAAGCCGTGGTATCCTCTGAATGCATACTTTCGTTGGGCATCATGGCTGTAAATATACCAGCATCTGTTCTCTGTTCATTGGGAACTCGTGGTCCCAATTATGGTTCTTAGAGAGAGCAAGTGCTAGCATCTTTTTTCTCCTGGTCAGTTTGGTTTTCCTTTAAGTTGCACTTTTAAGGAGGTTCTTTGGTTCTCATGTCTTCGCTACTTGCACATCTTGGGATTGCTTCTGGTAGTCGTCTTTCTTCGTAGGGTGGGTCCAGAACCGGGGACTTGCAATGGATGTGCAATTTGATTTGGCCCGACATAATTTCGGGCATCAAGGTTTATGCTTATGTTGCACCTTGTTCTTTCTAGCACAGGCGAACTTTTGACTTGGTCATTTGGAAGTACCCTCAACATGTGCGATCGACACCAGAGAACTGTTGTGCCTTGGTTTCCGGAGCATCCCACAGAGAAAGTTTCAACCTTCTTTCTTGCAATTTCTTCCTTCCTTCTAGATAGCGATAGATGTCTTGTTGCAATGACAGTTAATTAGTTGGAGGAATGCGCCTATGATGGGATATGGACAAGAAGGATAGGTGGGTCTTTATGGCGAAATAGATCGAGCAAATTGCGACTGCTAAACGAATTGAAAGTGCCCATTTTCCTCTAACGTCAGCTGTCCATGCTTGACGGAGCATACCTGACTTACCCCCCATCGCTTAAAGGCAGTCCTTTTCCTCTGTAACCAGATGATTAGCAAAGACATGTGGCCCCTAGAGGTGTCCCTGAAAAGGTTGTCTTTATTTGACTCGAATACGTGATCATGTTTCTCAGGACATGATTGGGACGTCAGATTAGCTCATGTTTTGTAATGTTCTCTTCCCTAAATGGAACTCTGCTAGCAAATGGTGTTGTAGCAGCAGAGCTCAGGGTCAACATGCAAAACGCTCTACCCACGCCTATGATGAGAATCTTCGAAATTACTTCGAGTGGTAACAAGCCGAAATTCAAGCACGAGATTATTTCATCAAAATATAGTAAGAAAATTTCATTTTTTTTTTAAATGGATTTGCTATTTATGATATTATTCTGTATTACTCAGTCATTTGGTTAGATAACAAAAAAGCGGTCTTTTTTCTCTTGTTGGTCCTAACCCAATATTGTTGATGGTGTCGTGATAATTGCTCTTAAGCTTATGCCATTAGAAATGATTTTGTATGCATTTGAATTATAGAACCACTCTATCTAATTGATCGGATAATTGAGATAGGAGTATGTATGCATGTATGCAATACTTACTCATGCCTTGGCATTTCGCAAGGAAAATGTCACGCAGCACCAAAGGCCTCTAAACTGACTAAAGCTGGGCCCATTTTGATCCTCTGTCTCTGTCTCTGTCTCTGTCTCTCTCTCTCTGTGCATATTCTACGACTGCCAAGTGTACGTCTTTAGTCGTCTTCATTATTATCTCTCTCTCTCTCTCTCTCTCTCTCTCTTTCCCTCCCTCCCCGTCCCAGGAGCAGCGCCGGGATCACTGCGATTGGTACCACGGAGATAGGGTACGAGAGTCTGCTGTCACGTCACGACGAAAACATTCTTAAAACGGCTGTCTCTCCTCCTCCTCCTCCTCCTCCATCCTTGCCGCCTCTCCTCTTTCATTCTCTCTACTCTCTCTCTCTATGCAGACGATGGTGGTCGGAAGAACATGCCTTGCTGTTAGCCCTAGGCTTTCCATCTCCATCCCCATTCTTGTGCTGCTCCTCCTTCTGTTCCCTCCTTCCGCTTCGCGTAAGTTCATCATCATCTCCTCTCTCTCTGTCTCTGTCTCTCTCTCTCTGGGTGGGCATGTGAGTGACGAAGTTGGTGTTTTGACGATGATATTATTCTTGTCGCAGATGGAACTTCATGGAGGACAGGAGAAAGCACAGACACGGCTCCTCACTCTTCCGAGGTAACCAAGAACCAACGAATAACACGATACCTCACTCGTTTTACTCTACTCTCGCCTCCCATTCCACTTTTTTAATGTCACAGTACCAGTTCTTCACTCCCTCCTCTCGTAACTCATTCTTGTCTTTTTTTTGCCTCTCTCTTTCGTGTACGTGCTCGAGAAGATCACAGGAGGGAACGGAAATACGAAGATGGCAAGAGATCCGGTCGGAGGAGGAGGCTATCCGTCGGCGCTTGTTGACGTCGAAGGCTCTGCAAGACAAGTCCCCACCGGGCCCGACCCTCTCCACCATCGTCGCAAGCCCGTTTCTCCTTAAACCAAAACGAACACAGAAAAGAAAAAAAGGGCTCACCTTTTCCGGCATATGGTTAGAATAGCGGGCTGTGATCGATGAATCAACAATCCGAACCACCCCACATTTTCCTTTCCTTTCCATTTCTTCTCTTTTTCCTCTTTTGGGTCCTCTCCTCTCCTGGTCTGTGGATAGAATATATGTAAGCTTTGTGCAGTTCTTCTTCTGACACGCTTCGGCATCTGCACACTGGCCGAAGCTTTGCGGATGCATGAGCGATGATGATGATGATGGCGATGATGATGGTGATGATCGTGGTTGCTGTTCTTGTAAATGCATCTTCTGTCTCTGCGTGTGGTGTGAATCGAGAATGAATTTAGAAGTCCATTTGCCAGTGTCAACTTTTTGATTACATCGAAGAATGTTATGGTGCATATTTTGCCTAGCTGATCTGAAAATTTTCTTGGATTATGCTTCAGAAATGGAAGTGCTAATATGCTGAAAATGAAAAAAAAAACCGAGGTTCTCTTTTTCCTTTAGTGCAAGCTTTTCTTGACGATCGAGGTATATACGATTGTATTTTGCTGTTCCAAGATAAGTAGTGATGGTTGTGAAACTAGGGGCCTTTTTCACCAAATGTCTATGATTTTTACCCTTTTCTTATTAAATCTTGATGGAGTGTTTATTGCAAACTATTTTCAAATGGTAGATGAAAAAAAAGAAAAAGAAAGTGAGGATGCCTAAGTAGTTCTAATTTGAGTCTAAATAGGGTAACAAATTATTCTCTTCAGTATTTGGCAGTAACCTCCGGACCACATTTGTTCACTGATGATTCGCTAATCTTTTAATTTGACAAAATATTGAAGCATCCAAAAAACTTGCGTAAATATTAATGGCCATGTGCATCAATAGTCATACATTAAAAAAAATTGTTTCTGGCGTTTAGCGTGAAAAATGAAGTTTTAAACATGCCAATCACAAAATCATTCTAAACATGCTTGCCATTACTATCTTTTAACTGTAACGAGGCTAAAGTAGATGACAATTTTGAACGGGCCAAGTGTGCTCGCATTTGCTCAAAAAAGCTAAGAGTTTGATTAAGATTAGTATTAACTACATTGGACTTGTGTTTTAGCAATTTAAATGGTGTGTTCATGCTTTTTATTTTAAAACAATATTGGATTAAAATTAGTATTAAGTACGTCAACTTCATAATTTTATCGAGATTAGGTACCATGGTTCAGTAATTCGTAATATTCAATTGATTTGCGCAGAGGTTTTCCGAAGTCTACAGCTCAAGCGCAAAAGGATTTGACCGTCCGCGCGTCCTTGGAAAATATAAAGAATTTCGAATAAGTTTTCGTTTCCCACCTCTCAAAAAAACCCCTCCCACAAAAAAAAGCCCATTGGCCAGTCTGTTCCAACGCAGATCGCGATCCGCGTGAATTCGATCCGACGAATCCCGGCCGTTCCCAATCAATTCCACCAACGGCCACGATCGACGCCCAAGGAGCCATCCGAGGCATCTCCGAAATTCAAACGTCCCGCGCCTCTGTCTTTATATAGCTCTTCGAACCTCCTCGCCTTCCATCACAAGCAAATTTTCTCTCTCACTTTCTCGAGAAACCCACATTTTCCCTCGCTTTCTCTCGCTTTCCCTCCGCTTTTCTCCGCCGATTCCCGATGGCCCGCACGAAGCAGACCGCCCGCAAGTCCACCGGAGGCAAGGCCCCGAGGAAGCAGCTCGCCACCAAGGCCGCCCGCAAGTCCGCCCCGGCCACCGGCGGCGTCAAGAAGCCCCACCGCTTCAGGCCCGGGACGGTGGCGCTGCGGGAGATCCGCAAGTACCAGAAGAGCACGGAGCTGCTGATCCGGAAGCTGCCGTTCCAGCGGCTGGTGAGGGAGATCGCCCAGGACTTCAAGACCGACCTGCGGTTCCAGAGCAGCGCTGTCGCGGCCCTCCAGGAGGCCGCCGAGGCCTACCTGGTCGGGCTGTTCGAGGACACCAACCTGTGCGCCATCCACGCCAAGAGGGTCACCATCATGCCCAAGGACATCCAGCTCGCCCGCAGGATCAGGGGAGAGAGGGCTTAAAAGGGATCTCCGCGAGCCGAGCTGCGTGAAGCGGGAGGGGTGGATCGCGTTTAGATTAGAAGATTTAGGTGTTGATTTTGTCTCTCTTCTGCTGCTGCTGCTGCTAGAAAGCTCTGGCCTTTCTGGTGTCTGCGCATGTCGCTTAGCTTTTAGGGATCTGTGTTGTGTAAATCTATGGGAGCTCACTGATGAAACAAGTTCTTCACTTTAAACTTTCGTTCCTTCTTCTGCTTTGTCTTTTGTTTTGCCGGGGAGATGTCTCGTCTTCTTGGTCATGCTGGGTCTGCATTTCCCAGAAAATTGTAATGGTTCAATCGAGAAACAAATGCGCTCGACTCTGAGCTTCGAAAGGACAGTTCTTGAAATGCTTTGGGCCATCATATTTTCCCTCCACTTCCATGTAAAACCGTGGTCTTTTTTAAGTCGCCATGTATGGTTCATAAACATCTATGCTTTGGTATTGCCATTTCTCATCCATGGAGCCTTGTCTATGGTCTCGCTATTTTAGTGAAAAGGAATTCGTGCAATCGAAATTCCCGTTTCTCCTAGAGATGCTCTGTAAAACCGAGTCGAGCTGCCTCAATAGTCTAAAAAGTTTTGATGTGAATACAGCCTACCATCGCCGGCTGGATTCAAATTTTCTTGGATTCTAGTTGTTAGGTAAAGTTTCGGTTAACCCGCATTTATTATTGTAAGAAGCATTAAGTTGAAATAATTCCAATGACCCTGAGTCCACTATTCAAGCTGACTGCGCAGTATGGCAAATTACATAAAGGAGTTATCACAAAGGCCAACAAAGAAACTGACTCCCGGAGTCTTGACATTTTTACAGTTGTACCTAATTACTGCTTATTCTATAATGCTCATCACTTGTGTGTGCTTTCCGTTTCTTCAGTATATACCAAGAAAGTCAAATCCTATTGCAGCCTTCTCTTTCATCAGGGGCCTCGGAGCCGCTTGATTCTCTGTTTTGTAGGGTCACGATGTGAGAGTATAATGCAGGTTTTGTTTCTTGAGCCGCCACTGGATCACAGAGCCCATCTCCAGCAGAAGGCCATCTCCCTAGTGGCTTCAGCAAACGGTTACTCACCGGAGAGCCTCTTGTGTTTTTGAGATATCAGCAGCACCGAAGCAAGCTGAAATTACGAAGTAGACATTAGAATGAATCAAGTGCGAGCTAAGTCTCCTGTGTAATTAATTCTGAAGAAAATTGGTCTGGCCCGCATTCTGATTATGAAGTGCGTAGAAAAGCGGCAGTAAACCTCATACTGAGGACACCCCAATAGATAATGGTACCCAACAGGCGATACTTTATAGTCAATTTAAACCAACTCTGCCATTCTCCACCGCTTGATACCAAAATGGGAGGGCAGGAAGAACGGACGAGGGAAAAAGAACGAGTAAACCGTTTACACATGACAGGCAGTATGCAGATCTAACAAGTAAAAAAGCAAATCAGACAAAGGTGCTATGACCAAAACAATGCAGCTAGATTTGGAGTTGATGCATAACGAATGGCTAGTCACTAGCAAAGGAAATGACAAGTGGATCAGTCCCAAACCTCTGTTCCAGCAATTATGCTGCCATTCACCGGATGAGCAGTGCATGCTGTGACACCTTCCGACAGAGGAATAGACCTATTTCGCCTAGTTTGGTTACTGACTTCGGCAGACTCACCTGTATCCCCACTGGAAATTAAGACAACAAATTTAGTGCTATGAATTTCATGCAGGAAAAAGAAAATGCTATCTAGAGATTCCTTACGAGTAGTCCACATGACTGGGGGAACTGACATCTGGAAAGAAATCCAGAAGATGAATTCCATTTTCAGGAACCGAAGGAACCACATAGACCTGCATAACATAGTGCAAAATAGTTAAACAAACTGAAGCCTTCTCATGGTGATATCCGATCAATTTTCCAACAACCAAGATTCCTGCATTTGATTCGCATTGGTAAAAAATTCAAGTGGCATCATGTGACACATTAAGAATGCACGTGCCTAGTTAAGACAAGAGGACTAGCTATGCTAGTTTGTTGACCACTTAATGATATAGCATTTCCTCTGTCGTTTCATAGCCAAAAGGCATACTAATAATTCTTACTGGCTCACATCCCAAAAGACGTAACTTCATGGGCCCTTTTGCTTTTTGCTACGCTGTCTTGTGCATTGCATGTCAATTTTGTATTATGTTGCACAACAATTCAGTTTGGTGTTTGCTTTTTTCAGCTCACTCTGAACCTTGAGTTTTGGCTCATATCTCCGCCAGAGCTAAGCTCTTGCAATCTCATCCATACTGATATCGCTACTGCTTATCACCATCACCAGATATGAAATGAAAAAGACTTGAGACAACGTTATAATTGCACTACTTAAGGAAGTGAAAGAACGAAAGCCTCACGACAATTCTTCCAACAAAGATGTGATGAAACAGGCACCGTTATTGAACTAAAAAAAACATTTGATGGTAAAAATTCTCTGTAGGAATGAAGTGGAAAACTTACTGAATATGTTGGAAGCCATGCTGGTTTCCTCAAGTAGAATAAATTGCTTGACAGATCGGCACCCCTCCTAAATGAATCATCATGGATACAGTACGGTTATAACAATACAATTAATATATTCACCTCCATTAAGCTAATTCATTCAAGTTTACTCACAGCCATGCTGGGGGAGGGCAGTGAATATGAGTCACACAGTGATTGTGGAGATCCAAAACTCCAGACCTGCATCAAGTGAAAAATTAAATTTTGAATTAGTAAAACATGCATAAACGAGCAAAACCTTCATTTTATATTGACACCTTGCCTCTTGCAAATGCTCACACCATTTGTGATGCACGGAATCTCTTCTGATAAAGATAAAAAGTTCCACTACTAACATCATTTTCAGTCAATAAATTAAAGTCATACTGCCCGGAGATTTAATTAGGATAACCGACTAAAAGTGCAGGACAAACAGATGGAGCTACCAAGAATCGTGTGAGAATGGTGGTTCACCAAATACCAATTGACAAAGACCATTTTAGCAAACCATTACAATAAACTGTGATTTTCGAGTAGTTAAGAGTTCAGAGTACTTTCTCAGGGATACAAGAAGTTACAAACAATCTGTTAACCAAGCTAGCATGATAATCAGTATATACCTACAATGGATAAAGCAACGCAAAATATAGTTGAGTGCTTTTAGCATCCATAGATACTCAAACTAACAAAAAACCAGTCAATCAAGTGAAGGCAGAAAGCACTAGGCAAAGTAAATGCACATATCACCAACCTACCAGCCATCGTCAAGATGAAATCCCAATTGATATGGGCAAGAAGGATCAAGATCAATTGAATGTACTTCCCTGGTAACAACGTCTGATTGTTCCTGTAAAAGAACACGCAAGTGCATTTATTATCACTTAAAGAAAGGATCATATTTACGCTGCAGAGTCAAATGATCAATAGTTAACCTCAATTTTGTTTTCTGAGTCACAGTTGAGCAGAAGTTCATAAACAGAATGAGCAAGCACCACAGGATGTCAGTGAATTAAATGCATGGGTCATAAGCTCAACAGCCAACACTTTGAGTTTGAATTGATTCCACACACTTCAATAAGGATTTTAACTGACATTACATGTTGCATATGAGAACATTGCAACATGTGTATACCTTTAAAGTCTCGATTTTGTCCAGCATTGCAGCCACCTTGAATGACTTAAGAGGAGAATTTTGCACCTGGATGTGAGAGAATAGGAAATATTGCATTAAAAGATAATATTCAGTTGACAGCATAGCTGTGAAGATTCTATTTCCTACATGTCCTACGTGTCATACTGTCAAGGTTGGCGCCCTGTTGAATCCAGCAATTTGAAGTGATTCTCTTGTGCACTTAATTATTAAGAAATTTCTTTCTTCTACTCCTAACTTTTGGGTTTTGATCCCCCTAAGCTTTTAACTTAATTGAAATTATTAAAAAAGAAAAAAGAGATCCAAGCCCAATCCCAAATGCACCATCGATACACTGTCAGAGAAGGAGCCAGAGGAAAGGAAAGGACAATCACGAGAAAGAATAAAGGCACCAGAGGTCCTCAAACTATTGCAAAAATTCCATTAGATCCGTCAACTTTTTGATTGAATTGGCCCTTCCATAACAAAAATAAACAGAGGCACTGACATGGCATTTAATTGCCGTTAAATGCTGACAGGTAATCCCACATGGCATAAAAAATCCAAAGAATGTTCTTCAAGGGGAAAATAAAAATCTGAAAAAATAGAAAAACGAAGGAAGAAAAAGTGTTTGGCTAGCCAAAGGAAAAGAAAGGAAGAAGGGAGGGAGAGCTACAGCAGCAGTGGCAAGGCATGCTGCCCAAGCACCAATGAGGGCCAGCGTCCCTCACCGGGTTCAAGCAAACCTCTAAAGTGGTAAAATTTGAGAGCTTCAGATCAATTCAAACAATCAATGTGGTCAAGAAGAAGATTGATTTATCAATCACCTACACCAGTGCCGCCTTCATTAATGACAAGGGCACACAACCTTTCCCCTCTGGGTTCGCCTGAGCTAGCAAGGGCCGCCAGCCCTAACTGGTGCTTGGGCGGCACCGCCTTTGCTGCCGCTGCCATAGCTCTTCCTTCCTTCATCTGTTTTCTTTTGGCCAACCAAAACCTTCTTTCTTCCTCTGTTTTTCTATTTTTTTGGATTTTTATTTTCCAAGATATTGAGAAACATTCTCTAGAATTCTAATACCACATACGATACCATGTGGAATGACAAGTTGGCACTTACAGCAATTAAACACCACATCAGCAACCTATTATTTCTTTAACCAAAGGACCAACTAGAACAAAAAGGTATATAGATTAAGAATCCAATTACACAAATAAGAAAGAGTTGAATGACCTGATTGAGCATTTTGCAATAGTTCAAGGGCCTCCGGTGCCTGTATTCCTTACAAAAACTACCACTAACTCTTTTCCTGCAACACTTTAAGCAGCAAAGTAGCTATTTTACCTCTCTAGGATTTTGAAAAACACCAGCTGTCGTTCCTCCACGAAGATCCCACACATAAATCTTGCCACGCTTTCCAGCCCCGTAGATGATCTACAAAAGTTTATGAAATGTATACTATAAGCACTTGTTAAGCCACTTTTTTCGAAGAACAAATGTTACATAAAAAACCCTGCCGGTAGGGAAAACAATGTGACTTCATATATGGCAGTGAAAGTCACAAGCAGAACATTAAAGGTCAGACATTTAATAAATTCTTTGCTAAACAAGGGAGCGACAGATGCTATCTGATCTCTCCGAAGTTGAACTATTTCCTGTCGGAGAACAGACTCTTTTCTCCGTCTGTTGAGGAACAAATATTGCATGAATACCCAGCAAGAAGTGAAAAATAAGGTGGTTTCACAAATGGTGAAAGCAAATGGCATAAATAACATTAAAATCGCAAATTCTCTCATAGCTGCTGTTTCTTCTAAAGATGCATACAGAAATTCTCGCGATTATCTTCAAGGCATGCTTCTTCAAGTAATAGAATTTGTCAGAATCTTACTTTAGTCCATAAATCATGCAAAATTTTGTCAGCATTTTCGCATTTGAAAAAGTGGATTGATTACACTGTATAACTTTTGTATAACTGCAGGAAAACAGGTTGATGACTGCCTTAAGTTATTGAATTAAATCATGGCAAGGAGGCATTCTGACAATAACTTACACCGGTTTGGTCCTTACCTCACGCCAACTCATTATCTAGGCATCAGAAATCAATTGAGAGATATATTCTGCTACTTTTGTCCAAGTTAACTTGAAAGGAATAGGTAGACGATTTCCTTCTTCATCAAATTAAACCTCAGGTGGTAACTTAAATTCTAACCCAGACGTCTGCACAGACACTACTTTATACAGTAGTTACCATATCACCCCAGAAGATTAGATGCATCAGGATTCAATAATTGAACAAGAATAACATAGAATAGACTTCCAGTACTAGCCTATCTTAACTGCAGAGTACGTATCATACAGTAACAAGATAAAAGAAATTAATCAATCCAGTCAGAATCATAATTCAATAAAAGGGCTCTCAACAACATAGACTGCTGATATGAAAAAAAAAGTGCGGTCCTTTTGTTTCTTCTATTAAACTAAGAGCCAAGACCTCCAAAACTAGAAAACCTCCTAATAAGTAAACTCGAGTTTTACATAGAAAGCACTTAATTATTTCAAAAAGATAAAGGTCCATTGTAACGAAGCACCAATCTACATAACAATAAGGAATTCCAGAATTGGTTTAGTAATAACCTGATTTTCAATGTTTAATTGGAGACTGTTAAGTGAATCAAGCGAACCAGTAGTGAGCTCCAGATATGGAAGGGGACCCACTCTTCTATCCCATAAATTAATTGCACCATGTGTATTGGAAGCAAATAGCCTATTGAAAAAGGCAATCAGGATTAGGATGTTAATGGATAAATAACAGAACTGCAAGACGTAAACCAAAGAGAAGTGAACTAAATCGAGTGCATGCAAAAACCAAGCCTAAACCATTAATGGTTAAGTACATTAGCAGAGGGGAGACCATTTCTAGCAGCAAGTATATTAATAGTATCCTCAAAAGTTCAACGCACCTCCAAGAATCTCTGACAGCAGGACATCCTAAAGATACTATAATTGCGTTATCAGACAAAGCTTTTTAGTACAGAAAATGCTAAGGATTATCATCTTCCAGAAGATGATTTATTATCAGTCGCTACACTACTCGTGCAATATCCGTGAATACAGAAAGGATGTACATCAACCCTTTAAAAATTTCCAAAGCCTGTGCTAGTTAAGGAGGCCAGTTTGCACCAGTCACAAAAGAATTGACTAGCAGAAAAAGAGGACAGGGATCTAGTTAAAGGTGTTCCTCCCAGCCTTCCCAGGATATAAGGCTACCATAATATATGAAGTAAAGGGAAAGGCATGTGCTGAAAGTCCTCCAAAAAATACATGCTCTGATCGATGTTATTACTGCCCCTGTACTTTGAATTGAAGGCTCTCAAGCACACTCCATGCAAAATTATCTTCGCTTCTAACATCTAATAACTATGCAATTCAACAAAGAATTCTAGAGAAGTATCAGTTCCCATGATAGCAACAAGAGAAATAAGAGCGGCCATAAATAAATATCTCATCACATGCAATTTCTTTTGGTCAGTTGAGTCCTTTATATGATATGAAAAATTAGAGTCCTCCTTTTTATTTCACTTAAACAACTTACCTTGAGGCATCCGTAGGAGAGAAAGCAATGTCAGAGAAACCTTTCTGTACTTCATACCCACGAGCGTCGACAGACTGCCTTGCTCTTAACATCTGCACGGGATAAAAAAAAAAAAAATTTACTTGTGGAAATGAACTCATTTCTCCTCCAGGATTCAGCCTATAAGTAAAAGTTGTAGAAGATATTAAGGATAAGACAGCAGTTTGTTTTAGATTTCATGCACTTAATATGTAGAAATAGGGAGCATTTTTTAGCTCCCAAGGCTTCTGTGCTAGAGAGAGCTCAATTATTGATATTAAGAATACTGCCTCTGCCTCTTCATCATTCCCTCTCTCAAACATGGCAGCTCTATACACCACGCTGTCATGTATTTATGTATAGAAAACACAAGCCATCACCAGATCTACCATTAGTTATTGTTCACTATAACTTTAAACGAATAATAAGCAAAAACTTACTTCAACTGGCTCGGAGGAAACATAGCCAATATCGAACAAAGATATTTCATTACTCTTCAAAGATGAACAAACAACCTGCACCAGTGCAAAGTTTCCAATAAGACAACCATAGACTCAGGAGGAAACAGATGGAACCGCAAATAACAGAATTAGCATCACAGTAAAGAGATGCATGACATTACAATTCAAAGATACAAGATAAGAAACCTATTACAAAAAGCAATACCATGAAAATTCTAAGAGACATCTGCACTGTCACAGATTGCATGTTGCAAAGGCAGGAAGATGATACACATACAGACATGAAGTTAAGGATACATAAGTCAAAGGATTCATAAAATGTTGAGATTAAGATGTAACCATACTCATGTCCAAAAATTATATCTTAAGAAATACATCCGCAACATAGCAGCTCATATGAAAGCTCTTTGTATCCATCACAACTTCCATATTGTAAAGTCAGGAATATACATAAACAGACATAATGTAGGGAGCACATTAATCAGCTATCTGGCCCAACCTGTGCCAGCATATGCAATGCAATAGAAAAGTCATATTTAGTCTCAATCTATGAATGTTGGCATGCAGAGGCAACATTCCAAGCCACAACAGAAAATGTAAAAAGCGACTCGCAGAGTATATGAGCTCCAAACCTCGTTTTGGTAAGCAACATTCCAACGAACAACATCAAATTGTTCTGGTGAGGAAATATGCATCACATGTTTGGCTTCAACCTCCGTCGAACCTAACAAATCATGCACACTCTGGGAATGTCAACCAAAGATAAACTCAACAACATCATGACGCAAAAGAAAAATGGAGTAGCACACATGAATCTAAAGGGATTCAAGAAGCAGCATCTTCCCAGTAAATAGCTTAGAAGGCACTGCAATTATCACAGTAAACATGTTATAGCTCAATAGTAGTACATTTTTCAATTTGCTAGTGAAGAAACTGGACAGTGATATCAGAAAGTTAAAGATAGTCGTGTGCAATGGTACTGCATTACATATGCAAAGAACGTCTACTGGTTCTCATCTCGGTATGTAACCATGATATAAGCCAGGGAGTAGAGGCAGACGGGTAAGTAAGGTCAGTCTGTGGTATGAAATATGAACCACGCAAACAGGGTAAATTTCGTCTACAACTGTACTTTTGCTAATACTTGAGTATGTCAGCTTCCTGAGGTTTCAATATTAGTTGGAAAAGAAGTTAATTACAATTCCCTAACAAGCAACTGCTCTGAATCTTAAAAAGCATTTATTTATGTCGAATTAATGATAGCAAAAAATGGTAAAGCTTCTACAAAAAAAAACTTACATGGTTGATTACTCTGACAGTAAAGGGTTTCAAAATCATTAATTGTTAGGCAGCCTGATTTTGTTACAGATGCCAAGTAGTAACCCTGCAAAAATAAACATAGGAGAGGACATGAGCACAAGTGAGAATTAAACAAGTATAATTTCATGACAAATCTTCAATATTTATATTATCAGAGTGTGTGCTAATAAGCCTCCGCAAGGTACTAACACCTGCAGCTGTCATGCTCATGCATGCGAGTAGATAGATGTGTCAAAGAGAGAGGGAGAGAGAGAGAGACTCCTACATGTTCAGGGAAGATGGCCTGTTACAGTATCCCAACACAAGCATTCCAGTATTGACTGCTAAATTATTTGCTTCCCACGTATGTTCAGTTCAAGGTTGACCGTGTTTTAGACAGATATACATACATGCGCAAGCGCAAGGACACAGTCAAGGCAGAATGCATGAGAAAAGTCTGATGTGGCCTACTTATGATACTCTTAATTATGGTAAAAGAGCCAAAAAATATCCAACTTCATAATAAAGGCCGTAAATTGGAAATTCAGACTCATCCTATTATTTACCTTATTGTCGAATTCCAGACAAGAGATGCCTTGCCTACAAAGGAACAAAAACCAGTTAACTTTTGGGCATCTTGATGTAATGAAATCAATCACTACTCTTCACATGGGCTTAGGAAGAAAGAAGCAAAAAAATAATAAAAGAATGCATTAAAACCATACTTAATTGAATGGCTCATGTTGCTTATGTTTAATTATGCTATGCAAAGAGACACAGGTTCATTAGATAAACTATTATTATCTGGCATATTTTTTTCAATCATCTTTGGCAAGACGACAGGAAATTCTACCAACATACGAAACTTTATCAGACATGTATTAAAGTTCACATTAAGGAGTATCAAATGGAGCAGAAAGAGACCTAATAAAAAGACGCGTATATCTAGTACTTGCCGATATAAATGACCAATATAGAAGGCAATTTAGTAAGGAAGGTGCTTGTACCGACAGCCAAGTGCCCTTAAACCATGTCAAGTAATAAAATCCTTAAGACAACTCCATCGTATGACACATAGAAGTGTTGTAGCTCTATTACAGGCAACTCATATATTCTAGATACAACAATTTTCTGCAAAAGCTCTTGCTATCCAATGGTCAAACAAATTACTGATTTTTGGCGTGCCAGATTATAGTTCTCCACTAAATTCTGCATCTTATCTTTCGTGTTTATTGTAGACACTTGAGAGGAAGGGGCATTAAGCTCCTCAAGCAAACCTAAATAAGTTGTTTCAGTCCAACACTGAGAGGACCATCATCGATCAACAGGCACATGATATTTAGCCATGAAAATCATGAGGAGAATATAGACATAGGAGGTGCAGACAGTCCCATCAACCTCTATCCGGAGTTTGTTGAGCTCTTTCTCATGAGACATTGCAAAACCTACAGTCAAAGTTATTCGCCAGCCCCTCCCGGATTCCTAATACCTGTTGAGTTAACCTAGTTTCAACCCCCTCCTACGCTTTTTCCATCCATTTCAGCTTCGCGTACCCTCCAAGAGTTCGCGATCATATGCACACAAGGTAAGAATTAAGAACAAAAATATCGGCGAAAAGCAGATTAAGAAAAAGGGAAAAAGGAGAGTTCTTGATGAATCTACCGAGGACACATAAATGAGCCGTATTCGATCTGACTCAGCTGCCAAAAAACAGATTGCACGATCACGTTAGCCACGAACACCGAATAATTAAGGACATATGAACTCGCAACAAGAAGACACAACGGTATCCACATAACGGCATTCCTTACATAGTTAGTCGCGCACGGAGCTCCATCGACGTGATACCGATGCGGAAACGCCCCGACCTTCCACACGAGATCAGCAATGAGAAAATAAAAGGAAAAGTTTTGAAAACCGAGAGAGCAACAAGCGAAGCAAGAGGTTGGAGATTAAAACGAGTTCTCACCTCAGAAAACGACTGCACCAGTAGACTGGACAGGTAGTGGCGGTATTTGGGCTCGAACCTGCCGTTCAATTCGACGGCGCTCCTCTTCCAGGGGCGCCTGCGACATCATTTCGACGAGAGCAAACGGAAAAGGCGCGGCGCGGCGCGATCAGAGTTCCCGCGTCGGGCAGAAAACGAAATCGGAGGGGAATGCGCGAATTTGGGTAAAGCGAAAGGCGGTTACCTTTTGAGAGTGTTCTTCGAAGCGCGAGCTGAAGGTTCCGCCGGGACGAGGAACTTGTCCATTGGAGGAGAGAAACTGCAGTTTGGACAAAACGAAAGTGTGCTTTGGACAGAGAGAGAGAGAGAGAGAGAGAAGGAGGATTTTGCTTTCCCGCGTGGTGCGACTGGCTTTTGGGGCCGGACAGGGGTTCGGGCCGGGAGATTTGCTCCGGTTCGGATTTGGAAAAAGTGGATTTTGTTTTCCCCAAAAAGTCATGTCGCGGAAAGAGGTAGGTACATTAAAAGTCTTGAAATTTATAAAGAAACTACAATCGAGTCATAAATTAAATTTTTTAAATGATTGCAATCTGAGTCGTAAATATTACCAAATTAGGGTAATAAAGTCATTATGTTAACTTCGTTCAACTTAAGTGCCGGTGTGACTTTTTTTTTATTAGTCTCTCTCATATATGGCAAAAATTTGACTAAAATATACATCGTTAAGGTTCAAATCTAATTTTTTAATCCGGATTTTATTTACATTGAATCCAAAATAAGCTAAATTTAAAAATTAAAAAGATAAAATTTTGCTTTGTTTTTTTTTTTACTTTTTTTCTTTTATTGCGATTTTAAAAAGTTAGCTTATGTTTAATATAATTTAAATAAAAAAATAACACTACAAGTTTTGGTGCTCACTTTGGTACTAAAATTTTTGTTAGATCATTTATGTATCATATTAGAGAAAAAACAATCACTTAAGTATTTCCGGCGATAAATTCTGACCAAGAGTTCTACATGTCATTTACAATTTAATGTTAATTGCAATGTGACTTTTTAATTAATTATGTCATGATCCAAATTTCCAAAAAATTTGAAGCTCGAATAAATACATAATTTAACTTCACTTCAATTTTCCAATATATAACTAATTTATCCTCAATTGTACAAATAATTCAACCTCCACTAATATACACCGACTCTTATACAGAAATACGTCTCCGCTATTGCTACACACTTTGATCCAATCTTTATGAGTGATATTCAGAAGCCATCATCTAAAAGCTCCTTAACTCTTAGAACTATTGAACTACGAATTGACTGCCTCGCCCATTGACGTGCCATTGTCTTTGGAGCGGAATTTTGAAGCCCGTCATTGGGCCATTGACTTTTTTTTTTTTTTCCACATTGGGCCATTGACTTGCCGCCAATGTAAAAGTACCAAGCGACAAATTGATGGGAGCCCACTCTATCAACCCCATGATGACTCATATGATAGAACTACACTTAGTAGATGTTGCCTACAATTCAAGTACAAGCACGCTTTGATATTCACAGTCAAATCGGGAATGCATCCTACATGTCTAAAAAATATAGGTGTGACCTCAAGGCCAATAAATGAAATCTCTAAGTCTAAATTAAATAAATCACCTTACCACTCAACCTTATACCAACAAATAACGTGAATTCAAGACAAGTACAAAATAACAATACATGACAAATGCAAAAGTAAATGCATTGTCTTCCCTATCATGATATGCCGATGGAAATCATTAGCAATATTGCATGAAATTATCCACTCAAGTGTAAAAAGATGGTATATTATGTCATGATGCACAAATACCACATAGCAGCTCACTAATACATACAACTAAATTTCTAACTTCTACTCATCATTGGATATCGACTAACAAGGCATTGTCACCATCAAGTCATGAGGAACGGAATCATACATACACATTTGCTGTCACACCCCAAAAACCACAAGGAATGGGAATGACACGGCCATCCTTCTTTACAAAGGACGCAGCCTCAAACAGAACCAACAAACTGATATTAACTTATATATATAAATATAAGATAAACCTTCAAATTGGTTGCAACATCAGAGTTTATATAATCCACCAAAAAGAGAAAAGAGATATACGTTTAAAACTCAGACGATCCAACTTCTAGTAAATATCATTTGCACCACTTCCTTAAACCATACCAAAAACAAAATATAACTCCCCAAAAGTTTCTCACCGACTACGTACTCGCTCTATTTGCCACTAGTTGAGGAACCTGAAAAAGATTAAAGGAGGAATGGGATGAGCAACCACAGCTCAATGAGTAGTACATATCTTCTAAGCAGATCGAACAACCACTATGCATGTATACAAAACAATACCAAATTCCATAATGCCGATTCAATATATAAAATACAAATCGAATCATATAAAAGTTATTTCTCATCATCAAAGCTTTATACTAATATAGAAAACTCATTTAAATCGCCATCAAAAGTCAAATATCAATGGTCGAATCCATTGAATAATCTCCATCAAAAACACATATCAATGGTCTATCCATTGATCAATCTTTTGCTCAATAACTAACCATGGTCACGACATAGCGCCTTGTGACAAGGCGACCAAGATTCTCCCCTTGATAAGGTCTCCACCTACAAAGCCGGTGGCTAGGCCCAGAAGGATATCCTAAACTTGGTATGCATACCCCAAAAACCCCTAACTGGGTTCACAATCATATTGAGCATAAAAAACCATTCTCCAATACCAGAAATCCAATCCAAAAATCAATATTTTAAACCAAACAAATAACATTTTGCAACATAACCCATCATCCATTTCATATTCGTTTCTCAAATCATCATAAATCTTTCCATAAATCAGTCGCAAAGCAATTTCATATATGTTTCTCCACAAACCTTGTATAACGTGCTTTTCAAAGATTCACAATCAACCAAAGGGTAGTAATTGCTCGATCTGGCTTTTATGCAATAAAAATGTTCTTCTCAATTCAATATATATACATATATATACTTCAAGACATGATTTTATAAAACCAAAGAAGATATAGTACCACTCACCTTGTCGTCTATGACCAAACGACGAACAATACTCGTATCGTCGAACTCAAAGCCCTATCAAATAACCGAAAAATAATGTTAAAATCTATTCTATCTCTACTTCAAAATTACTAAGTTACGCCATAACTCTAACAAAAGGACTTCTGCATGCTAACAAATCGCATAACCAAAGCAATTGTTCAAGCCATTCGTAAAGTGAAGTTTAAGCGCAAAACTTGATCAAGCCTTAAATTTTTCTTCCGAACCCCGATTTGAACGTACTTATATTCAATAGAGAGCCCTTGAAACATATCACAAGAATCCCAACTTGGCCATCCCAAAATCAAGCCGAAAAATGACAAAATACAGGCCCAAAGCTGCTGGACGTGTACTGTTCACTGCACGCGGGAAACTTTGAAATTTTGTTTCGGACAAACCATAAGCTCAAATCATGATCCGTAAAATCCCACGGCTCCACAACACCCTAAATTACCATTCTTGCAAAAATACGTGGCTCAACGACTACAAAATTAGATTTTGCTGCTCAGTTTTCCAAAATTTTTGAATTTAAGTCCTAAATCCAAAAATTACTTCAATCGGACAAACAAGGGGCTTGATCTCTTACCGGGTGCTGTGTTATGGAGTCGAGTCGGCTTGGCGAGGCATCCGAGGCATGCACGTGCCAAAACTTCTTTCCTTTCTTCCCCTTTCTCTTCTTCTTCTTATTCTTCTTCTTTTCTTTTTGGTCGAGAAAACTCTCCGTTTCTGTTTAGCCAAACCCTCTCCCCCCTCCTTTTTGCTTTAATGACTTTTCGGTTTCTCTTTCAGTTTCTTCTTTTGGGGTCTTTAAAACTTCTTTTTTTGTTTCTTCTTTTAGGGCATTTGCAACTTCTTTTGCTGTTACTTCTTTTGGGGCCCACTAGCCTAATGTTACATTTGCAATGCCTCTTAATCCTTCCATAAGGGTGTTTTCTACGTCGACAAGGATAAATACGTAACTATACATGCGCATAATGATGGTTATTTCTTAACATTATACTGTGGCTACACAAACCATGTCATGATCTCAACCATGAAGAGAATCATTTCACATGGTTGAAGATCTAGCTAACTCAAAATCTCATCTTCATCCTCATACAAGGAAATTCGCTCCATGACATATATAAGTTGTAGCAAAGTTGGACGAAAATGACGTTGTTAGCACCATAGAGGATAAAGAAAATAGAAAAAAAAATTCACATAGGTATTTTCCGTTGTCAAGTTAGATGAGATTAATAGAATGACTTGACTGCGCCAATTTGATAAATTTTATGACTTCATTTTACTTTCTAAAGTTTAGGACTCCAGTATACTTATTCTTAATGAAAAACAACAAATGAATCTAATATTTGTATATTCAAAGAGACTAGGGTTTCAAATTGAATACATCAAAATTTAAGCCCCCAAAGAAGTAGGCCCTGTTTGTTTAAAATTGTTTCTGTTCCTCAGAACGAAAATTTCTATTCTTTTATTCCAGAGAACGAAAAAAGAATAGAAACGTGTTTAGTAAAAATTTTGTTCCCAATAACAAAAAGTCTATTTTTTTGTTCTCGGGAAAATATGTGAAACATAAACAAAAAGTAGAAAAAAATTGTTTCTTATTCCCGAAAATAATTCCGAAAAACAAATTTTCTCTCTCTTCTTTTTTATTCTATTTTTTATTCTTATTTTTTCTTTAGATTAATACCTTGAAAAACCCAAAACTAGTACACTTGTGATAAATTTACCCCAAACTATTTTTTTACCATAAAAAACCCCAAACTGGTATAATTGTGACACATTTACCCCGATTGACCATAAAAAACCATAAACTTGAACATTCATAACAAATTTACCCTAAACTAATTTATTCGATCGCAAAAAAACCAAAAACTGGTAAATTTGTGACAAATATACCATCCGCTAAATTATATTAATACCACAAAAAATCACAAAAATTGTAAATTGTGACAAACGGAGCATAAAATCTCAAATTAATATATCAGTCAACTGTCACATGTTATTTAACTTAATAATTTGACAGTATATTTTTAATGAATACTAACAAAGGGTAAATTTATCATAAGTGTACTAATTTTGGGTAAATTTGTCAAAGGCATACCATTTTTGGGTTTTTGGTGGTCAAAAAAATAGTTTTTGGTAAATTTGTTACAAATCTACCAGTTTATGGTATTTTAGGGTATTAACCCTTTTTCTTTTTTTCTTCCTTTTGGCCAGTCGCCGGCCTTGGCCATGGTCGGCGACCGGCTAACTAGGGCCGATGAGGGCCGATGACCTCGCCGGAGCGTCACCCGCCCTTGGCAAGAGACTCGGCCTCGCCAGGCTAGGGCAAGGCCAACCTCACGTCACCTAGGCTAGGCTCGCCTAGCCAACGAGGCTTGACCTCGCCCAAGCGACTCGAGGTCGGCCTTGCCCTGGCCTAGCGAGGTCAAGCCTCGCCAGCGGTTAGCGTGAGGCTAGGCCTTGCCTGGCCACCGAGGCCACCGGCGAGGCTCCAGTGAGCTTGCCAGCCCTCGCGGTGGCCTAGCGAGGCTCTGACAAGCTCGTCGGACCTCGCCCAGCCGGTCGTCGATCACACACGTGGGCGAGACCAACCACAAAGGAGAAAGAAAGAAAAAAAAAGAAAAAATGAAAAATATAATAAAAATATTGAAAAATTATACAAGTTTACCAAACGCATTTCTATTCATGGAATATAAATTTTTTGTAGTTACCAAGCGTATTCTTATACTCAGAAATTATTCTTGGGAAAAAAAAACAATTTCTGTTAAAAAATTATTTCCCGAAATGGATATATTACCAAACACACCCTTACTTTGCGTCTGTAGTTTGTTCCATATTTTATTTGAGAAAAAAAAAAGGTTTTGTTTTCTAGAAAATGACAAAAGATTAAGTAATGAAAAACAGCGAGTGAATACAATATTTGTACATTTAAAGAGATTTTGAGTGTTTTAAATTGAATATCGCAAGATTTAAGCTTCCTAAGAAGAAACACCTAAAAAATAAAATGGGGTCCGAGAGAGAGCAAGCATATGTTTTCCACATTTATTACACTCACTTTGACCGGACAGGATTTTTTTATTTTTTTTGGTCAGAACCGGACAGGATTTGAGTAGTGTAATTTGTTACGGTTTTGATTTGAAAAAGAAGATTTGCTTTTTAAAAACGCCATAAGATCAAGTAATGAAAAGCAGCAAAACAAATCCGATATATGTACGTTTGAAGAGATTCCGAGCGTTTCCTATTGAATACCACCAGACGTAAGCCTCCAAAAAAGTGCATTAAAGAGAGAGAAAGCATCTTTTTTCGAAAGGTTCATTGCACTCACTTTGAGTCGTAGAGGATTTGGGTTGTGTAGTTTGTTCAGATTTTGATTTTTAAATTAAGATTTTCTTTTCAGAAAACATCAAAAGATCAATGAATTCCACCCAAAAAAAAAAAAGATCAATGAATGAAAAACAACGAGTGAGTACGATATTTGTACATTTGGAGAGATTCCGAGTGTTTTAAATTGAATACCGTAAGATTTAAGCCTTCTAAGAAGAAATACCTAAAAAAAAAATCGATGGAGAGAGAGCAAGCATAAGTTTTCCGCATTTATTACACTCACTTGGACTAATAGGATTTTTTTTTTTTTTTCGGTCCTACTCTAATTCTATTCTAACACTTACTCTCAGACTTTTGCCATTGCCTTCTTGCAAGACGTATGAGTCGAAACCTACTCCTGAAATGAAATCTTCCTCACTCCAATCGTCGAAACCCACTCCTGAAATGAAATCGTCATCACTCCAATCCTCCCTGAGAAGATAGGGATTTGAACCCCCAACCTCCCCTTTCCAAGTTGGAAGAGTGGCCACTAGGGCGAACCTCCAATGGTTGGACGAATAGGATTTGAGTAGTGTAATTTGTTACTGTTTTGAGTTGAAAAATAAAATTTGCTTTTTGAAAACATCATAACACCAAGTAATGAAAAATAGCGAGCAAATCCGATATTTGTACGTTTGAAGGGATTCTGAACATTTCCCATTGAATATCGCTGGACATAGGGTGCGTTTAGTTCAACATTCCTAAAGAGCTTTCACCTCCAAAGTCTTTTGAAAAAATGCTAGATCGTTTGATAATTATTTTGAAGTAGCTTTCAAGTGATTGGAAATGCTGAAAGCCTAATGTTAGTAGGACTAGTTTTGAGCTTTTAGCATTTGACTAAATGCTAAAACTTATTTTTTTCTTCAAAAACTATCTTTACTCATTCTTTAAATTTCTGATTTTGCCATAGTTATTATTTTTTAAATGCCAAAATAATGCTAAAAAAATCAAATATATATAAATGCTAAAAAATTAAATATATTTTCGTCTTTTAAAAAAATTATTTATATATTTGATTTTTTTAGCATATACATTTGATTTTTTTTAGCATTTTTGTCAAAATTTATATTTAAAAAGTTGCATACATTTTTTTTTTCAATTTTAAACAATTAAAAATTAAAAATTTCCTACCAAAGGTTTGGTCTTTTTTTTAAAAAAATCATATAAATGTATTTGATTTTTTTAGAATTATTTTCAAATTTATATTTAAAAAGTTTCATACATTATTTTTCAATTTAAAAAAATTAAAAATTAAAAATTTTCGACAAAAGATTTGGTCTTTTTTTTTTAAATTATATATGTTTGATTTTTTTTAGCATTATTATCAAAATTTATATTTAAAAAGTTGCATACATTATTTTTTTTCAATTTTAAACAAATAAAAATTAAAAAATTCCGATGAAAGGTTTGGTCTTTTCTTTAAAATATATATATATATATATATATATATATATATATGTATGTATGTATTTTTGATTTTTTAGCATTATTTTCAAATTTATATTTAAAAAGTTGCATACATTATTTTTTCAATTTTAAACAAATTAAAATTAAAATTTCAATGAAGGATTTGGTTTTATTTTAAATTATATATATGTATTTGATTTTTTTAGCATTATTGTCAAAATTTATATTTAAAAAGTTGCATACATCATTTTTTTTCAATTTTAAACAAATAAAATTATTTAAAAAAACTAATATTAATCACCCGAAAGGCTTTTCAAATTTGTTTTCTACCAAACGACATTTATCTCAAAATTGTTTATCAAAGTATAGTTTATCAAACGGCCTTTACATTTGCCTAAAGTCCTTTAGGCTAAACTGCTTTGCATTTTCCCAATAGGCTTTCAAAATGCTAAACCAAACGCACCCATAACCTCCAAAAAAGTACTTAACGTGAAATGCGTTAAAGTGAGAGAGTGAGCATCTTTCTTCAATAGGTTCATTGCACTCACTTTGGGTCAGAGAGGATTTGGTCGTGTAGCTTATTTTGGTTTTGATTTGAAAATGAAGATCTTTTTTTTACAGAAAACGTCAAAAGATCAATTAATGAAAAACAACAAGCGAATCGGATATTTGTACATTTGGAGAGATTTTAAGCGTTTCATATTGAATACTGCAAGATTTAAGCCCTCAAAAGAGTACTTAGAGAGAGTAACATCCGTTTTCCCGTGTCTACTACACTCATTTTGGGCCATGTAATTTGTTTCGCTTTTGATTTGAAAAAGAAGATTTTGTTATTTGAAAACGTATAATGATCAAGTAATAACAAATAGCAAAACGAATGTGATATTTATACAATTACAAAAGATTTCGAGTATTTTCTATTGAATATCACAAGATTTAAGTTTCTCAAGAAGAAATACATAAGAAAAAAAGCCTTCCAGAGAGAAAAATTTCACATGTTGACTACACTCACTATGGGCCAGATAGGATTTGTATTGTGTTGTTTTTTTTTTTTTTTTTTTTTTTTTTTTTGGTAAAATGGATCGTGTTGTTTATTTCCGTTTAGATTAAAAAAAGAAGATTTTGTTTTCCCAAAACGTCAAAAGATCAGTAATGAAAAATGACAAATAAATCAAGTATTTGTACATTTAGAGAAATTCCGAATGTTTCATATTAATACCGCAAGATTTAAGTCCCCAAAGAAAAGTACTTGACCAAAATTGCGTTTGAAGGAGAGTGAGCATATTCCGTTCACTACACTCACTTTGGGTTGGACAGGATTCAGACCATGTAGTTTGTTCCGGTTTGATTTGAGAAAAAAAAAGAGAGAGATTTTATTTTCAGATAACGTTAAAAGATCGAGTAAAGAAAAACAAGCGAATCTCTTTTTCTGTACAATTGGAGAAATTTGGAGTGTTTTATATTGAATATGCAAAATTTAAGCCCCTAAAGAAGAAGTGCTTACCCAAAAAATGCGGTAGAGAGAGAGCGAGCATTTGTTCTCCCGCGTTTACTACGCTCAGTTTGGACCGGATAGAATTCGGGTGGTGTAGTTTGTTCCGGTTACGATTTGAAAAGGTAGAAAGATTAAATAATAGCGAATATGATATTTGTACATTTGAAGAGATTCTGATTGTTTGATATTGAATGCTGCAAGAATTAAACAACCAAAAAAGAACTTATCAAAAGATGACTTCCCAAACATGTAATGAAATGCTGAGGCTTCTGATTCTGTTCTTATGCTGCTGGCTTCGCTGGCTTCGATTGGCCTCATGAAAGCATATATGATTCGATCAACGCATGTACGGTTCAAGAATAACTTATCCATCTAGATGTTCATATGACAGTGTCCTCGATGACAAATCTGATGTAAGCCACATCTGGTGATCCTTACATGAGGCAGCATTACAAAATTGGGAAGGGAAGTCTTTCGAGATTGCAGAGATTGTAACTGGTTCACAACTTGCCATTTAGAATTTGCAGATAGAGAAATATCTCTTGCTTCGAATAATTTATAATGTTGATTGATCCAGCAACAAGACGCTTGACTAGATTCTTCAACTAGTTTTTAGCGGCACTTAAAAACAAATCGGTCGAAGTTTTACAACTTCCACTAAGACCATCGCTTCCTAGCGATTGCATCCTTCGATCCAGTATTAGTTTGCTTCCGATTCCTCTTAAAATCTCCTCCAGCCGACGACAGCTGCCTTTGCCGCTCTGAAGAGATCTTATTTGATTTATCATTTGTAGTAATCTCCTTAAGAGGACTTACTGATCTAGACTTTGTTTGCTCTCCAACTGATTTCATCAAGAAACTTGAGGTCTTTTCCGCTACTGAATTAACAGTTTTCCTCAAAGTATTTCCACATTTTTCTGCTGGTGTCTCCTGCTGTTTGGCAATGGACACTTGCGGTCTGGATTTAGGAGAGCTATCCGAATCAGAAGAGGAAGGGCTAGTTGAACTGTCCATGTCATAAAGGAGATTATCTGCCATGACAGGGAATTGTCTGGTGCTGGCATTGGTTTCTATTTGCGAAGAGGGTCTTTGCAGTCTTGTGAGTTGAACAACCTGCAGATTACAGAACTCAGGCAATTCAAATAACATCACACAAAGGTAACCCTTGAATATAAATTTCTATGTTATACTTCTTCAGCTTTTACAAAAGAGTCATTTCAGTTGTTCACCGCCTTGAATCAATTCCTGTCTGACATTGAGCTGTGACACATGTATTGGTTCATTTTTTTTACTTAGTTGTGGAGACCAAGAAATTACAACACAAGATCTCATTCATGCTGTGAAGAAAAGGCTCAGCGGACAGAGCAGTCAGCTGTTTCCTTATTCTCAACTCCTAAGAAATAAAATGTAAAGGCTCCAGCAGCATATCTTTATTTTCTTGCTTAGTTTTCCCAACAAATAACATAGCATTTGAGCAATAGTATCTCACCTTTTGTTCGAGAATTATCATGTCCTTCTTGAGCTTTGTAATTGTCACATTCTTCCTGCGTATAATGTCTTCAAGTTCTGCAATCCTCTGGTATCATGAAAAATCTTAACAATCACAAAAAGGAACCCTAAGAGAGAAGACAGAAGCAGTAAGTTAAAAAAGAAAATTTGCCTTGGAGCCAGCAGCATCGCATGATTGCAGAAAGCTAGTGAGCTCTTTTATTGTTGCGTCCTTTTCTTCACAGTCTCTCTTGAGATTGTATACGTCTTGTTCTATAGCTATGGCATTTGTCTGTAGGAAAACACACATCAGATTCATTCTCATAAAAGTCAGTCATTTCATTGCCACACCTAGAAGGCTAGAGAGACATGAGTTCAAACAGATCATGTTTATATTACTTCTGCCTGCAAGGATGCTCAAATGCACAAATTTCAATATTTTTAATCCACTGCCTTGAATAGATCATGCTAGGAAAATCCTTTATAAATCAAGGAGGATGAGAATTTTATGACAACTAAAGCATACTTTCAGAAAACTCCATTTGCAGCTTTGCATAGGACAAAACTTTCAGATCAAACTAAGAGTCAAACTAAAATGGCTATGATTACACAGGCTCTAAATAACAAGAATCAATCCAATAAGCAGTTACAATATAAAAGCATAAGCAACTAAACCAATAAAAAGAAACGGCAAGTATGTTCAACACCTGAATTTCAGCTGCAGATGTCACACTTGAAGCCCAATCCGACAAGTCAGACATGCGTCGTTCCTCTGGTTCCGCTTCTTCTGTGAAGGTCATCTTTGACTGGTGGATATCATTCCCGTTGGAAACTCTCATAATAGAATTACCCTATGCCCCAAACCACAAAAAGGGAAAAAAGTTATAAAAGAAAACCACAGGAACATCATGCGTGCAGACTGCTTTAACAAAGTGAATAAGGAACTGAAAAATGTGAATTCAGGGCAAAATTGAGCTTTTGTATGAAATCTACTTCCTGAGCAACAGTGGTGATTGTTAAAATTATATCGCATCACGACACCAAGATGCCACAGGTGCTGTTTCGTCATTCTGGAATGGCACGACTGACCGTTCATTCACAACTAACGATTAGTTCTTTGGACATAATGCGTGTGTTGCGCAAATTGTAATCCACACTAACACTACGCTAGATGATAAACTTTCCCAAACCGAACTCCACACCCGCCCTGAAAACATAAAAAGTGCATCTTCAAGTTTTGCCTTACCATCTGTCCCCCGAACTGTTTGTGGTGCTGGTCGCATAACCAACAACCACAATCGACAAATTCGATTCCGTTCGATTCAAAGGTTGCATCAAACGGGAACCCCAAATTCTTGGCAACGGATGCTTCCGTGCCATTTCCCTCTTGGTCCTTGACATTATGGACTTGCTGGCACAATTTGTCAAGCTTCTGCTGCATGCTTGACAGAATCTGATCCTGAAAGATTAGTCATCGAAGTAAAAAACAAGTGAGTTCTCATCAGACTCAGAAAAAGCGGATCGAGCCAAAAAGAGAATGAATTCATCAAGCAGGTCAAAGGAGAAGATTAGGGATTGTTAAAAGGCCTTTGGAAATGCCCAAAAAAGTAGAGCTTTGCCGCAATCAATCAGAACTCTCTTAATCCCAACCAGCATAACGAATCTTAACTCGCACTTCAAGCAGCTAACACACAAGTGATCTATTTAAATTCCGTGACAAATCAACAAACCCTAAGTTCCACGGAGTTTCTGAGCTGCGAAATCATCCAGTTCTTCCTCGACTCGGCGACGGCCACGCCGATGACGGCAACGAGGAGCACCCTCTGGACGGGGCCGAACAGCTCCCAGGCCACCGCCTCCTCCCGGCTCAGGCCGCCGCCGATCGCCCGGGCGGAGGTCGCCTCCTCCGCGTTCACGAGGCGGCCCTGGAGGGAGACGTACGCCAGCTTGCGCGCCGAGGGGACGGGGCGGGCCGGCTCGGCGAACTGGCTCGAGAGCCGGCGCGGCGCGGGGGAGGGCGCGGCCGCGAACGGGGCGAGGGACACGAGGGCCGGGGAGGCCCATCCGGAGCCGGAGCCGGAGCCGAAGCCGAGATCGGCGTCGGACTCCGCTTCCTCCATGGCGGCGGCCGGAGGAGCGACTGATAGCGGCGGCGGGGGCGGCGGAGGGAGCGCGATTGCCCGGAACCGGGGATTCGAATGGGGGAGAATTTGTGGGGGAAAAAATTGAATTTTTATTTCGAATTTCGGCGATCGCCGTTGGAATTGAATGAGGACAAGTTTCCTGCGGAGGTAACGGATGAATCGGGAATTCAAATCGATTTCGGTTTTGGGAGGGAAAGTTCGAAACAGGAATGGAACGTTAGGTTCTTCCCCCGGCGCTTCCGCGCGCCACGTGTTGTTGGAACGTACGTTACCGTGTTCCCTTTTTCTTTTTCTTTTTTCTTTTATAGGAAAAATGCAGAGATATTTATGGTATTTTCCTGCTTACCGAAATTACCGAGATATAAGGCTAATAAATGGGGACTCGGAAAGGTGTAATGTAAATCCATTGCGCTTGCCTAAAAAAGTCAGGTTTTTTTCAGAAATGGGAAGGCGATTCCCATATGCAAATCAGATAGCGACTTTAATTAAGTTGCCTTCTCTAGATTTTGGTAAAAGTTAATTACCCTTTTTAAGTGAATTGACTAAATTGCCTTCGTTTTTTAAGATTTGGCTCTAAAGTTACCAACGTCTCTCTCTCTCTCTCCATTTCCTTCTCACTCTTTAAGTCTTTAGCACACCCCCTTTACCTAAGTTTAAAAAAAAAAAAATTGATCTCTAATGTCTTTTTGAGTCACGACACTAGTTAAAAATTTTCGGATGATTGTTCTCCTACTTGACATATGAGCCATGAATGAACAATGTCTTTTGTCAACACAAACATTGTTTCAAAATTGAAGAATAATTTATCTTTGTTCGATCACATATTCATTAATTTAACAAGATGGATGTTGTTATTTGAGTTATTAAGACATCATCCGTTTATGGTTTTGTCTAAGTTTTACGCAATCATAATGGAGAGTCAAGCCTAGTTACCGTTCCTCATTTTCAATCTCACATTTCCTCGTGAAAATGGCTTACTCGCTCTCTACATATATGTAGTCATCCGGTATCATGAGATTATGAATGGTATTAGTGATTTTCCTTGTATTTATATCATAAAAAGGTTTAGTCCCAATTTTTCTTTCGTTTTAATATATATATTTTGTTTCGATAGTCTTTGTGGTTCGGATAGGAAGAAACGAATAGAATGAATTCTAAATTGAGTTTCTATCTAAATGTTCATTCTTGTTAGGTTCTCTTCGCCTTTTTGAAAGAAATTTAGATTGCTCTCTCTAAAAGGAAAAATATTGAAATAAACCGAGCTGCTTTTGGGAAAGACTTTTCCAAGGAGGCTGGGCCAAATTATAGGTGTTTGGGAAGTTTTTTCGAAACCTCATTTAGCAAATGTGACCCTTCAAAAGGCTAAAAGCCTAAGATAGGTCCTAAAGAGCCTTCGGCCTTCAACTTTCTCGACATGCGAGAAGGCTAGGGTTTATAAAAAAAAAAAAAAAAATCTTCTAAAACTATCCTCATTGACATTTCAATTTTATGGTTTGGCCCTCATTTATGATTGTTCATCTTCTTTTCTGCTGAAATCAGTCAATGTGGTTACGCATGGTTGTGAGGGGTCAACACAGAGGTTGATGTGATTGTAGCGACTCAAGCAATTGTTGCCAAGGGTCGCGTGACCTCGGCAAGGAGCCACGAAACTCGGGCAAATGTCATCTAGGTTGCACAACCTTCGCGACGCTGTATGAGATCACCCAATCTTGATTGCCCTCAAGGGTCGTGCAACCTTAGTAAGTGGTTGCCTAAGGCCGTGCAACCTAACTAGCTCTCACTAGGGTCGAGCAACCTTAGTGAGGGGTTGTGTGGTGGCCCTCACCAGTGGTCTCTAAGGGTCACCGGAGGTCTTTGACCTTAGATAATGGCCACCGGCGATAAATATAGATTACTAGTAGTTTCTGCTCTTTGTCGGTCAACTGTTTGTTTTTATTTTTTTAATAATAGAAGTCCTTCGTAAAAATAATTTTTTAAAACACTATTTTACTTAAATATATATTTTTGTTCGAATACTCAAATTACTTCATAATCGACATTTTGATTACATTTAACAAATATAGTTTGCAATTTTAGAAAATTGCTTTAACTTGAAGTCTTTGACATTTTGCCAAATACTATCTCAAAAGTCTAACCAAACGCAGCTAGAGTAGTAACTCACGAAACATAATTGCCGAAAATTATGCAATTAAATATCATTACATGCTTAACCGAATTTGAAGGATAGTTTCGCCTTTTAATTAGAAATACCAATAATAAGAAAAAAAAAAGTGGAAATAGCTCCACCCATTCGCAAGCGCTTGCCGTATTGTCCGGTCTCCTTGGCATTACTCCTTTTCCATATACAAGGCAAGTGATTATTGATACACATGACCCTAAAAGAGCTATGACTAGCAAGTTCCATCTACAATGTGTGATTTTATTTCATTCTCATTTCCGCTGGCGACTGATGGAAATTTGCAAAAGAATAGAGACACGTAGACACAGCAAATGGGCCTGGCCCAAGGCGCAATTGGGCAAGCGAGACACCGGCACGACGCAATATGACACAGCACGGCACAGTAGACCCGGTCCATTAGTAGGATGGGGTAGGTCAAAGCACGTTTTGGGCCGGCCAATTCGCTATCGCTGGAGGGCGTGCCTGTACAGCCCAAAAAACATGTTTGAGCTTGGGCTCAAGTTGAATCGCTGCTGGGCTAATCGACCAAATTAGCTAATAGAAAATGATGGGCGAGATTCTTTCTGCACCCTTTTCATTTTTCAACTAAAATGCAACATTTTAAATTGATTGATCGGAATACCCTATATTTACTATATAAATCAAGCATTTATTATTCATATCCCTAATACATTTAACCATCTCCTTCAGCAACCCACACCGAATAACCATTTTCATGTTATTTACTCTTTTTATTTAATGGAAGATGAATGATTAGAAAAAAAAAATTCCTGAAAATGATTGCTTTTTCCCCTAAATCTTGAGTAATTGTTGGATCTCTTAAGGTGTTACCATCTCTTTAAGATTTTAAATAATAAACGAGTTGCATATTGAATTCTCGCTAAATATTCTTCTTTTAAGTGAGTTTGTCTTGCTTTTGGTAGAATAAATAGAATTCCTTTTTGTTGTGGTTCAGCATATATTCAAGGAAAATTTTCAAACTGAACCAAGATAAGAGAGTCAAATTCAATCATTTTTGGATTTAAACTATAAAAATTTCACTATAAAAGTAGTAATCCCTGCTCGATAGAATTGGTATTTAAATGGCAGTTTGGTCAGTCAACTAAAAACGGCTTATTATAATTTTAGAAAAATGTGTGGGAATTGGGCTGTCCCGAAAAAATAAGATGCATAAACCATGTTAATTTCATGGTGCCTGGAGCTAGAAGGCGAAAAAGCCGATTGAACAGAAAAATGCATGGTTTCGCCGTGGAAAGAGTTTTGTGGTTGATTCCATTGGAGTTTTGCGTCTATTGATTTTTCACTTTTTACATTTTTATTAATTTCGGTCATGCTCTGAATTATCAAAACAAAAAATCGGCGGCTTCGTACACTTTGATCTTTTCATAATCCGAATAGCAACACATGGATATCGGCACGTATATTCATATTTCAAGATCTGGCATTTGATGAGAAAACGAGTGGACTCGACTACAGCCTTGTTGCAATTGAAAGAAGAGACTTAAGATAACATGCCATGCGAGTGTATGGGTCGACAGTTCCATGGCCGCGGAACAACTTGTGTGGTGCCTAGGGAATTTAATACACCAAATTAGCCTTCCTTCTTTAGTTGTTTTGGAAAATTATATGGCAAACAACTTCCTTATATGAGGTTGTATCATGCCCAACTTAATTCGGACATTTATTTCATCAAGCGAGACAGTAGATTACTTTAGGCTTAACAACTGATTTTGGCTTGTCATGGCCTCATCGGCATCGGCTCCCGACTAATTTGTGCATGAAAAGCCAAATCTGTTTTGAGAGCTCTTAAAATATATATTAATTTTATCTTAAAACTCCTAACACCAACCACCCTAAGGTCACTCCAACACACCAATTATATTTATCCCATCCGCATTACTCACTCTTCACTCAATAATCCCAACCTCCTCTCACAATGATTACAAATACAAGATAATTATGGACTGCGATACAAACATCTTGGTGAAGAAAATTCAGTAGTAAAAGAGTCATTAAAATATTTGATTTTAACCACCTACTGTGGTGGCGTCGTTGGCTTGAGCTTTGTGTCTCTCACGAAAGGTGCCAAGTTCGAATCCCAAAGGCGTTATTTGGTGAATTAACCGTTGGCGTGAGTGTGGTGGCCAACTTGCGTCGGCCCCAAGTTTTTCCCGCCTGTTGTCAGCTTTTAGGATTTCCTAGGTCATAAAAAAATAATAATAATAATTGATTTAGGCAGTTGTCTCTTGATTAAATGGAGATTGATGGTTCAAACTTTTAGGCCTATTATAAGGCTTGACAAAAAAAATGGGATGATTATCATGAGAAGAGAGAGAGAGCTTTATTTCGATAACTAAGATTATTTGGAGGTGGAAAACCTCAAGTAAATATGCTCATGTAAGAGTATGCATTCTATTCACTTGATCAATTAAAAGTGAGATGGATACCCACGTGGCATTAAGTAAGACGAGACTTATAGCACATGGGCAATAATGATTAGTCGATTACACCATCCTTGAGATGTGCGGAGGCTAAGGTAAGCCCCACAACTCATTTAGTCTCACCAAGCTTAACTTATCTTATCACCTCAGTGGAGGATACACCCGTCAAATGGGTGGTCCGGTCAAGTTTGAGTTGAGTTGAAAATAGTTCGATTCAAATTAATTCATTTAACTCGTTTTGACTCATTTTCATATAATGCAAATTTAGTGACTCATACTTAATCCAACCCATTTTACCAAAACACTTTTATATTTAACCAAACATGAGAAAACTCGTATCCAAACTAAGATAAGGTCATGAAGTAAGTGAACGAGAGAGAGTTGAGTTGGGTCAAATCTAAATGAGTTGCAAATACATTTAATACTGATATTATTTGAGCTTATAATTATAAACCCATTTATGATCTATTTACTGAATATAATTATCATATATAATAACCCAACACATCAAATATGAATTAAGAAATAGGTTAATAACTCATTTCAACGAGGCTAACGGAGGCTAACGTAAGCCTTACGACTTCGTCTGTCTGGACCTGCTTCTACCCGAGGACGTTACATCGGCAGAACTCACAATATGAAGACACGATGCGAGACGCGACTCAGGATGCCACCATGGAAGCACCTATTTCCGTCCCGACCAAATCACAGCGCAGCGAGACCAAAGTTGGATCCAACGGTCCCACCTACTTTCACCCCTCGAAGGTCGTGCGCATCGCAATGACTCCCCAGTAAGTCGGTCACCCTCCCCGTGTCTCTCACACTGATTATGGAAAGCTTCGTGTCCTTTCTGAAGCGATAAGGAAACAAAGCATATTTTTCCCTTTCACAAGAGACGGGGAAAGTGAGATCATCACTTACGTGGGAGTCACTTGCACGGATCCTCTTTATCGTGGAATATTATTGTTCGTACAAGATTGTGAAAGATGCGCGAGCATCCTCGATTATACTATTATAGATACGCAATGTCACCGATGATGAAATTTATCTAATATTTTTCCTCGGTCTTGTGTAGAGAAGAGAATTTTCTTTGTGATGAGTGAAAAAGTCGGAAATAGATGATTTGCAATAGCGACCCCCTCTTCGTGTTACCGTGAAGGTCCGATGCAGGCTGCAACACCAAATTGAGTTGTCACCATAACTTCACTAAATTTTTAGCCGCTGAAAAATCCTTCCACATTAGATTATGCAAACTAAACATTGCAACATAAGCTGTTTAGGAATTGGCTCCCGACAAAAATCAAAGTCGAGTGAAAAAAAGAAAAAAGAAGGCGTCTTCCTACTTCCGAGAAATCACAAAGAAGTGGTACTTCCTTCCCGTTTTTCACTCTAGGCCTGTTCTTACTACGGAAGTCGCCTAAAATGGACTAAGATCAGTATAATCTCACGATATTACTGGGCACATCACATGTCAAGACGGGAGAGCAATATCTTTACATCCCCATGGCAAAGCTGTGAATCCGATTAATAAAATTCCTTTCCCGTCAATTTCACACTGACCCTATCTTTCTCTGCTTCCTTCGACGTGAAGGCTTCACATTCTTAGCTCATTCGTAAGAACAGTTAAAATAAAAGAAGGGACCTATAGGAAAATGATAAAATTCCTGCAGAGATGGACAGACCCATCAATGCCAACACAAGCAAGCGCGAGGGGCATTACACTGACGCGTCTCCATCAGGCATCGTCTCTGGTTTAACTCAAAACATTTTCCCTTTTCGGGGGTCAAGTGAAAGATTTTCCTCTTTTTACCGACCATGATCTAGTAACTCCTCGTTTTTTTGCTTCTATTTTTCGCAATCATCTGGTTCTGGTTTACCTTAAATACGGGGGAATATTACACGACAAAATCCATCATTTCAATGACCGAGCATCGCATGACAGCGCTGGGACACGCAGACCATGGAATGCAGATACACTAACAAGAGTCGCCAATTGAGGAAACGAGAACAGAGACACATCAGAGGCTGCCCTTAGGTCCGGGATCTAACCTCGACTTTGGCCATTTAAGGGGGGTGGTCATTAATACCGGTCCCCTTCAACAGCGACGGCGAGGGACGAACGTGAGTGGCCCCCGCATTGCTCTCTCTTTTCCAATTCAATGCTTTTCGCCAACCATCGATCGCATCTCTCTCTTTATTGTCGTTGGCCACGCCAGCAACGAAACCTTATCGTTCCCCCCCTAATTGCTTTCTCCTCCTCTTTTAATAAATACAGAGATCTATCCGCAATTTAGGTGAACGTCCCGACCTAATCTTTACAACACCAAAAGACATTTACTATCTGACACACCCTTTACACCATAGAGGCTTTTCTTCAGACCCTCTCTTGCTTTCCATACGGGGTACCCAGCGAGTTTCTGTTTCGGTTTGGCTTTTCAGAGCCTTCTTTTCTATCTTTGTAGCTTCTCGTCTCCACGCCTGACCATACCTACCATCTTCTTTTTCGCTTGCACAGAGAAGCCCAAATTTGCCTTCTGAGAGTGCTCCCTTTCCTGCAAACTCCTATAGCTCTGTACAGTGCACACGAGTCTCCCTTCCTGGGATCTGGTGTGATTATTGCTGCTGCCTATTCAGGCACGTACATCTGGCACGATTCGCAGACAGGGCCTGCCAAAAATATGTGATAATTAAAGAATCATGAGGAATCCAGTCCATCATGTTAAAAATCTTCGACACAACAGCGTCCATGATCATCATATTTGGAAGGTTACGAGGCGCGTACGAACTTGATAGGAACTAGGAAGGGTTGATGGGTTTACCTTAACCTGTGTCTGGAGATCGTTTATGTAATCAACAGCCAAATCCAACATGTCTGCTGTGTTGGTTTGCTGCAAAGACAGAGTGCAAATGAGTACACTCAATAAATCAGTTTTCGTGGGCATCGGCAAGAGCAGATGAAAATTTTACCTTGTCCATGTTTGGCACGAGATCTTGTAGCTTCCTCATTCTTTCACTGATTTTGGTTCTCCTAACCTGATCACAAGCAGAAGAAACACTCCCAGGTTCACAAAAACTGCCCAATTCTATAACTGGAATAGGTGATACCATCTTACGGTCACCCGTTCACATTTTGGAAACTGAACCTAAGCTTTGTGGCAATTCTTACAAAGTTTATGAAGAAATATCGAGCATGGATCTTACCCTCTCAGCAATGCTACGAGGATGAGTGGCACAACCTCGCTTTGCACGAATTTTACATGGCACAGAATCTTGCAACTGCAAAAACTTTTCAATGGAAGAAATCTCCGCTGAAGTTTTCGGCAAACTCAAGTGATGCGTCAAACCCATGGGAGGACGGCTCCTAACCTCCTCGTTCTGAGCATAAAAAGGCAATTCAGTCGTTACACTAGATGCACATCAAATTTGGGAAATCACACTTGAGAAAAAATAGTACCACCAAATCTGACGCATTTAAGCCTGAAAACTTCTTATCATCGTCTCTGCTTCTTTTCAGAGCATTAAAATTTTCAGACATGCTTGCCGAATCCTCCCAAGAGCTCATAGGATAACCCGCAACATAATCGTTAGCGTTACCTTCACCAAAAGCTGCACCTTCATCAATGGAGGCTTCCATGCGTTTATCCCCGAGCTCGGAAATCGGACTCATATGTCCCACAGCGGGCCTGGATGAGTAGCTCATATGATTGGTCAACCTATTCGCATTAGCAAAGGATGCCTCGGCATTTGCTCCGCCGCAAGCGACAAAATTCCTCATGCTCTCCATAGAAGCAAAGCCTGCAATTTGCAGGCCAGTTATTGCCATTTCTCTGTGAGATTGTGCACTTTCAAGCAACCTTATCTTTGAGCATACCCAATGCGATCCCAGAAAAAACTTCCTAGTACCTAGCATTTACGGGCACTGAATTTCCTATTGTGGTTGTGCCTATTCCAAGTCAATTCTAGGTTCAAGCTCGCTTGCTTTGTGCTTCTATTGACGAATCCGCAAGTTCCAAAGAACTAGTAGAAAACCAGGTACTAAACGAGGAAAAACTTGCTAATAATTAATTTCAACTTGCATGAGAGAAGACAAACAGCAACTTGTTCCATCAACATCCTAAAAGTAAGAATTAAAAATCAAATGAAATCCCAGAATTGTGGCAGAAAATTAGTCAAAGATTGCGAGTCACAGCTGCATGAGTGGTCGAATCAATTCTGTAAAATCATTGCTAAACAGTGAAAACCACAAATCAATCTCAACGGAAAGCAACATGGAAAAAAACAGCACTCCAATACCGTTATCAATGTTGATGTTGGCGAATAGCCCTGCAGGTGAGCTGCTATGGCGAACGAGATTCGGATTCGGACCGCCAACTTTCGGCGGCGGCGGCAACCGATCCGAACCGGCGGCCCCGTAGGTCGAGCTTGGATTCGGCCGAGGCGGTTGAGGCTGTTGAGATGAACTTTGATAGTAAGAACCAGATGAGTAGTTACTCTGCTGCTGAGGAATAACATTCGCTTCGCTCTTCACCGCCTCCATGAGCTGCGGTTGGGGATTGGTCACTTCGTTCTGCGGCGGACTCCGCTGAAATCCACCGAGATTCTGCGCCGCCGCCGCCGCCGGCGATTCGTCCGGGCCGCCGGAAATAAACCGCGCGAGGAACCGCTCCGTCTCCGGACTCGAAGGCCGGCCGAGGAACTCGTTGCAGAAATCCCTCTCGAGAAAGCTCGCGAAGGAGCTCGGCGCGGATCGGTAACGCGACAGGCCCGAGCTCATCTGTTGCTGCTGGAGATGCTGAGGCGGCGGAGGGTCGTGACCGTGATCCAGAAAGGCATGATGATGGTGCTGCTGCTGCTGCTGCTGCTGAAGATCCGATTCCATCTCGAGAAGAAGAAGCAAAAAAAAGAACCGCCGAAAGAAAATAAATGAATGAAATCCGAATTCTCCCTTCTCGGAGCTCGGAAAACCACCGCGGATCGCCTAGTTTCCGGAAGAGATGCAATCGATTCGCAGGAATCTGCAGAACAGCTGGAAAAAAGCGGGAGAGCTCGCCGGATGAGTAATTCTAAAGAGAAGCATTCGTGGCGACGACGCTTCCTCCTCGCTCCGCTTCAATCGCTGTCCGGATCTAAAGCCGGAGATTTGATCGGCTGTAGATGTTTTCACATCGCTTCAGCGAAAAGCACCGTGCGGTCGAAGCTGGGAGTAGCTTCGGGAACGGAGAAAGAAAGCGAGACGGAGACGCGAGGAGCCGAATCCGGAGCTCCAAATTCCCTTCGCTGCAGAGAGCAATGGAGGAGCGACGATTAGAGATCCGAGCTTCTATCATTCAGGTGATCAAAACAACAGCAGAAGAAGCAGAAGAAGCAGAATAAGAAGAAGAAGATTGGAGCACCTCCGACGGAGCGACGGAGAAGCATGCGAGCTCGAGCGAAGCACGCGGCGCTGCTGGAGCGGCGACGGAAGAAGACGGCCGGAGCGTCGCTGTACGAAATGAAAGCCTTGCTCCTCTTCCTCCTCCTCCTTCTTCCCCCACCACAAGTTTTTTTTTTTTATTTATTATTTTTTTTTTTCTTTTTCGGGTATCGCCGGTGCGGCTATAGGAGGTGGTGGTGGTGGTGGTGCGGGGTGGTGGGGCAACTGATTGATGCTTGAGAGTGAACTTTGGAGAGCGAGAGGGAGAGAGAGAGCGAGCTAAAAAGGGGAGTAAAAGAAAATTCTAACAAGAAAAAAGGAGGAGATAAATGAGGGAGGGGCGATGTTGCCGCACCAGCGAGGGCACCGGTACACGTGTGAACCCGCTTGTCAACATTTGCTTGACGAGACGCTGGTCCTCGATCTCGCTCGGCATCAGCGACTCCCGTCTCGCCTTATTTATGCTCCCAAAAAAGTCTTGTTTTGCTCCGCGAAAAACATTTTTAGACAAATATCTTCTTCATTTTCTAGTGTTTAAATCACTTCAAATAATGAGTCAACAAAAAAAAATGCTTAAATTTAAAAAAAATCGGAGATTATTTTTCAGAATATAATTAAATATTGATGCTTGCTCTAAAAACTTTGTGTTTAGGTAATGAAACTTCAATACTCTTTTTAAGTCCTTAGCAACAAACCTAAATTTAGAAATTAGGGTTGTGTCCACCGGTATCCATTGAGGCCAACCCAGTCTAAAACAGCCGATCACGAATCCTTGAGGTTGGCCTCGGGACACCAACACCCATGCCTAGGATCTCGACCCTCATGCTCAGTTCTTCGACACATGAGTCTGAGTCCATAGAGGCTAGGCCTAGGAACTTGCTATCTTTGTGCGTCTCCACGACACCCTAGCATAGGTCCATAAAGGCTAGCCCTAAGACTTTGGTGCTTTTCCCCTAGTCCTTGACACTTGCACTTGACTTCACCGAGGCCACACCTAGGACCTTGCTACCCATGCCCAAGTCCCTAATGCCCGTGCTTGGATTTGTTGAAGCCGAACCTGAGCTCCTAGCACTTGAGCCCCTACACCTTGTGCCCAAGCTCAGGCCCATCGAGGTTGAGCTTGGGACTCTAGTGCTTGTCTATGAGGTCTTAGCACCGATGCCGTCAAGGCTGAACTTGAGACCTCGACGTTTGGGACTAGCAGGTTGGCGTCGAGCCCAAGTCTATCAAAGGCAGGGATTGTGAGGAGAGAGGGAAGGAGGAGGGGTCATTTGTGATTGGAGTTGGTGCGCTCGGGTTGGTTCCGATGCTCACCATTTGCTCTGGTGATTGTAAGCGGATCAACGGCCGTTGGGGTGGGCGCTCGGTGGACATAGGTAAAGAAGAGTTGAGGGTGCGCTTAAAAACTCTATTGAATAAAAAAAATCATGCGATGATGACTAACGCTAAGTGGACATGGAAATGTCATTGGCCACAATAAAATTTATACAAGGTGCGCTAAAATTCCTAGATAATCGAATGTAATATATGTCAACTATAATTTAGTTTTACTTCAATTTGAAGTTGCCTTGACATGACGATTTTCAAGACAAACCATCCATCGCGTGATTTTCAATTGACACGTATTTATTTTTGTTTGCATTTGAATTTGGATATTCATGTTTGGATTGGAGGCAAATAGTTTTGTATTTTCTAAGATACTGCTTTTTTCCCCTTAATTATTGACCACACTCAATAAAAAGTAATTTTCAGAATTGATATCTACAGCAAGATGCTATCTTGAAATGGGAAAAGAAAAGGAATCATCATCTACAAAAATCGCGTGCCGATTCGGAAAAATAAGATAAAATCTAAGTCAAATCGTGTCATGGAGCGCGTATCCAATGAGCTAGGGTTCTTAGATTCTCTCTGTCCAATTTCCCAACAGATCTAGTCAAGCCGTAGATGCTCCTATGTCTTAATGATACTACGTTGCTCAATCGGGTTTATTTTCACTTTATTTTTTTTCATTTCTATGAGGAATGGATTCGATTCCGTTTCCGTTGCGCAATATTAATGTGCAATTGGCATGATCAAGCGGGGAAGTTGTAACATTCCTCTAGGCGATCGGGCTTCTACCCTCATGCCTTTAGATGATGAAAGAGAAGTCGGGAAATGGACACGCGGTGAAAAGACGGATTTCATCGGTAGTCAAGTGCACCGATTGGCAAGATCCCAAAAGGAAAGATGACACAATTTTTATTTTTTTAGATTAATACCATAAAAAAAAAAAAAAAGAAGAAGCTGCAGACCAATATGCCAGTGACAAATTTACCTCTAAATTAATTTTTTGACTATCAAATATCCCAAATTGATACACCTGTGACAAATTTATCCCCGTTAATTTCTATTCAAATCGTTAAGTTAAATAACATGTGTGTACTAATCTTGTAATTTTTCATGATATTAATTCAATTTAATAGATATTATGGTTTTTTTTGCTAAAAAAATAAGCATAGGGTAAATTTATTATGGGTTTTTTTATACAAACGTAATCAAATTCCAAATCCTTTTGAAATTGGTGCAATCAAGTTCCGACTAATGAGTTTGCCATGCTAGTACGCCTCCCAGGTACCCGACTAATCACGGCGCTGCTGCCCCCTGATTGTGAAAAATAGAGCAAAAAGGACCGACAAGGACGATGTCAATCAGCAACGAAGCATGGTGCATTTAGGGAGTTGGGGTGGCGAGAACATCGTGTGAGAAAGGGAAAGCGTAAGGCGACGGGAGACTTTTTCCGCCGCACAAACGCAAAGACGACGACGGTGGTGGGGACGGACGGACGGAGGTCGGCATCATTCCGTGGGCGGGGACGGAAGAGTCATTTCCGATCCACAGCCGTCGCCCCGAAACGAAAAACAGAACGGTGTCCCTCCGCTAATGTTGGGGGCAGGTAGGCGGGACAAATCAACGGACATAAGATTTCGACCCCTTTTAATCCTGGGAATATCGCCATTGACTTTCATGGTATAAACTCGAGCGCTCCTTTAGCCGATTTATATTATCTCTTATCCCCTTCGGAGAGACGGAGGGAGGGGGGGACCACCGGTTTTACCCGCGGAGCTCGTGCACCGCATAAACGTGGCGGTGATTTTAGCCCTTTCTTCATCCTTAGGGTTAGTCAAAATCATTTTTCCTTTAATTATTCGTTTTTATGGTTATGCTTTTCTTCTACCCAAAAGTTCTTTTCTTTTTTTCTTTTTTTTTTTATTATTCTTCTCAAAAGTTTAAGCAGTGCAACGGGTTGAGAATGCATTTATGTAAACAGTTTGTAGGAAATATCATAAATTATTGTTGAATTTTCACCGAATGTGTAATATTGTTCATAAGCTTTTATTTTATTTGATGTGGCCCCTCACTTTAACTCAGCGTGCAATGAAGTTATTGAATCCCTAATATTTTGGTATATGTTCAATTTAATTTTTGAATTATATAAAATATTCAATATTATCCACAGATTTGAATTGATGGAAAGATGATATTTGATATTTTTATATAGTTTATGGATTAGATTGAATATTTACCCAAAGTTTAGAAATCACATCGAATAAATTTAAAGTTAAAAAATAACATCGTACCTTGAGCTAAAATTTCGAATTTTTTAATAAATTAAATGTTCAAGGACAATATTACACATTTAATTAAAGTTCAAAGATAATTTTTTTATTGTTATAATATTTTTTTCACCAATTAAGTTGATATTTTGCTCGTTTATTTGATCCCCAAACTAGCTGGTCATGTCATTATTCGGGTTACATCATAGTTGCTTGTCATATAGAAATGACAAGCGATGAACATACTCGTTTGACTTGTAAAAAAAACGTCGAGATAATCACACCCTCCTTCTTCGTTCGCTTTACTTTCGCCCACACATATGCGGCGACAACTTTTTTTTTTTCTAACAACAATGTCGAGGGTGCATTAGTTTAGGAGTTAAGCGAAAGTTTAAATGATCGTCAATATGAGTTTTCTTCCCGAGAGATTGTGAGATGATCGTGAAATGGACTCGAGCCGTTTATAATTTGTGGTCAAGTATGAGTAAAAACCCAAAGCCCTCGGATTAGAAAGGCACTTTTACAAGTAATATATCTTATAGTTTTGCTGATAAGTTTTAGCTTAATCTCAAAAAGAAGATAAAAAAAGGTGCTTTTCGAGACCCTACAGGCAATTGACAAACGAGTACACAAAAATTAAAAAAAGAAGGCCAATTACATCAAGCACATAATTTTATTTCCCTACAAAGCCTTTTTTAAAGGAGGCTTGACAAGGATACTTTTTGTTAATTAAAGTTTTGTCATATATATACCGGTTTCATGATTTTTCATAATATTAATTTAATTTACTGAAAACTAATAAATGATAAATTTATTACGAAAGTATAAATTTTGGATTTTTTTGTCAAAAAATTAGTTATAAGTGTTTTATACAAACGCAATCAAATTCTGAATCTTTCTTAAATCGGCGAAATTAATTCTAACTGACAAGATATCCAAGGTAGCCAGCCTCCTTCGATTTCGGCAACAAGTTTGCCATGCCGGTTCGCCCCCAAGTACCCCACTAATCAGAGGGCCGTGCGGTCCGCCGGGTTGTAAAAAATCGACCGAACGGGCTGACAAGGATGCCGTTGATCAGCAGCCAAGCATGGTGCATTCAGGGAGGGGGTGGCGATAAGATCGTGTGAAAAGGAAAGCGTAAAGCGAGGGGAGACTTTTTTCCACGGTGGTGGGGACGGACGGAGGTCGGCATCGCGTCGTGTGGAGGGGCGGAAGAGCCATTTCCGCTTCCGATCAGCGGCCGTCAGCCCGAAAAGAAAAGCCAAAGATCGTCCCTCCGCTAATGTTGGGGGGAAAGACCGCCGTTGACTTTCATGATATAAACTCGAGTGCTACTTTATCCTTTCGACGGCGTTGCTAGCCCCGTCTTCATTCATTCTTAGGGTTAGCCAAAAATCATTTTTCCTTATAATTATTCATTTTCGATGGTTATATTTTTCTTATTTCTCAAAAGTTTAAGTATTGTGAGAATACATCTATGTAAATATTTTATTGAAAATAATATAAATGGTCATTAAACTTTAATCTAATGTGCAATGCCGTCATTGAATTTTAATTTATTTGATGTGATCTCTAAACTTTGGTTGCATATCCAATTTGGTTACTGAACTATATGAAAATGTTTAATACTGTCCTTAAACTTAAATTAATTGAAGGATAATGTTGGATATATTTATATAGTTTAGGGATTATATTGAATATTTACCAAAAGTTCGGGGATCACATTAAACAAATTAAAAGGTCAAGGATGACATTGTATACTAAACGAAAATTTCGAGACTACATTAAGTAAATTAAATATTTAAGGAAGATATAAAGACCATATTTATCTTTATACTGATATTATTTAATAATTAGATTGAAATATCGCACGTTTTTTTTTTTCAATCCAAACTAGCGGGTCATGTTATTATATGGGTCACATCATAGTTGCTTGTCATATAGAAATGACAAGAGATAAGCATACTGGTTTGACTTATAAAACCCTAACTCTAAATAACATAAAGTTTCACAAATGATGAGATATTCACAACCAACACCAACCCCTACCCCCCTCCCCAAAAAAAAAAAGAAAAGAAAAAGAAAACCCTCCTTTTCTCCGTTCGCTTTACTCTCGCCGACGTGTCCACGGCAACATTTTCTTTCTTTGCGGCAGTGTCAAGGGTGCATTCGTCTAGGAATTCGGCGAAAGTTTAATTGACCGATTTCCCCCGAGAAATCGTGAGATGATCATGGAATGGACCCGAACCGTATTTAATTTGTGGTCAGGTAATGATTAACAATTAAAAGCCCTCGGATTAAAGAGGCACTTTTAGAAGCAACATATCTCAGGGTTTTACTGATATGCGGCCCCGAGATACTAATTAACATAATCTCGAAAAGATGAGAAAAAAAAAAGGCGCTTTTCGAGACCCTTCGGGCAATTGACAAGTACGCAAAATTTAAAAAAAGAAGGCCGATTACATCAAGCACATAATTTTATTTCCCTCCAAAAGTATTTTTTAAAGGGGGGCTTGACAAGGATACTCCTTTGTTAAGTATATCTTAAGCGGTGCTGAAGGTGGGCAGGGGGGCACGTGTGCTCTCATGAAAGCGATCGCCTTTCTCGCGGCACGGGGAAAGATTTATATGCCAGCCCGATCATCACGCCCTTCGATAACGAAGCTCGCGACCAATCGCGGCGCCGTAACGTGATCACAAGATTCACAACCCCCGTTCTTAATGCGCACATCAGTAGCATTTAGCGGTGTGCAGATCGAACGCCTGCTCGATCGATATGTTTAGAGAATAATATAATCAATCACTTTTCTTTTTTTATTATTATTAATGAAATCTGCAAGTCGCGTGTGATGTGGTCTGCCTACCCGTCTTCCGTCATCTCGGGGGGGCTGCCGTTTCGGGCGAAACGCAACGCACGTCCTTCATCTGAGGAAACGACCCGTCGTTGCTGGGCGCCGTTTCGGATTTCGAGAAGCGAGATTACCTTCGGGAGAGGGCATGTCGTAATCGCCCGTCGCGAACCGTGATTAAACGTGTCGTGTCTCTTTTGCGAGATGCCTTGAATCATGTAGTGGAGTTCAAGGAAAATGAAAGGAAAAAAGAAGAGGGAGAAAGTATCATAAACAAAAGGCGGAGTAGGTCGACTTGATCCCAACCCTCCTTTCCATCCCTTTTCAATCGATGGATCGCTTTCGGTCACGCACTCATGCCCATCATCCGCTTTCGACGGGTTCATGTTAACGGGATGAGATGTCTCATTTTCGGACCCTCCATGGATGCCGGCTTGCTCAGTAGACAGTATTGAATTTGAAGTACTGTCATGCTTGGCCAGAAAATGACCAAAAAACTTAAACTGTTAAATGCAGGGAGATTGCATAAATACAAGCAAGCAGGATCTGTTGTCAAGCAATGTGTGATAATATTTCAATAGTCACGCTATATAAAGGTTTTGTCTGTTTCAAGAAAAATAACTTTCAAAAAAATAGTTTTTAGAATTTCTAGTGCTCACTTCACGTATGATAAACTAGTCAAGAAAAATATTTTCTGTTAATAAAAAAATACTGTCAAAACTTTGGGAAAATATTTTTCACTTTCTATAAAGCATATAATATTTTCCATACTCTTTCTTTCGCCACTCGTTTTGATTGTTTTTATTCTCTCTCTTTTTTTTTTTTCAAATTTGAATTTATAATTATTTTTAACTTTTACGTTTCCTTTTTCTTCTTTCTTCTTTTTTGGCCCACCACAATAAAGGCCGATGACAGCACTGTTGATCTAAAGCTCACCAAACCAGCGATGCTTAGGTGTTGCTAGAGGGTAGGAGGCTCAAGCCTCATAGATCAATAGTGCTTGTGCATCGCTAGAGGGTGAGAGGCTTGAGCCTCGCCAAATCAGCAATGCTCGAGTGTTGCCAGAGGCCGACAAGCTTGTTCCTTGGCTTTCTGGTCATCGCCATGGTCGGCAACTAGTTGAGGAAGAGAAAAAAAAAGAATATAAAATAAAAAAAATTAAAGATTCAAAACTCTAAACATAAAATTAAAAAAAAGAACAAAAAAATAAAAATAAAAAATGATCAAAGAGAGTGTAGGGGGAAAAATCAAATCAGATACATGGCACAAAATATTTTGCACTTCAATTTCAGGTTTAAGCCGAACTCTAAGGAAAAAGTTATCTTTTAGAAAAATGATTTTTAAAATAATATTTTTTAAAAAAAAGCCATATTCTCCGTAAAATGAACGAAAAGTGTACCGTACAGAAGCTTTGTAGGAGTCAGAAGTCGAGATGATCGATTAGATGGACAAATCTCTAATTATGGTAACCTCTCGCTAAAAGAGGAGACGGGCTATATCTTTACCTACCAACCGGATCTTCCCCCAAAAAGCCTAAATGCCGAGATCATTTTGTGATTCGATTATGCTTAAATGGATGCTGATACGGAAATATCTGTCGATTCACAATGAGTGCTCCACAGCTATTTTTAAAGCGTGCCTAACTTTCGGAATTACGAAAGCTAAGCACCTACTATTACTAATATTCCGCTAGGCATCGTAATTTCACGGTTTGTTCAAGCTATGCGTCTGAAAAGATGATGTTTCTAGACTTTGTTTGTTTAGGTGTTTTTCTTCTGAAAAATGAATGTATCTGTCGAACTTTTCATTGAATTTTAGAAAAAAAGCAACAAAATATTCATATTTGTCCCAAATTATTTTTATAATAAATGTGTTACATGAATACAAGTTTTGGATTTAAAATGTTTGTAGTAAATATGTCAATATGGACGTGATTTGGAGTTTTTTTTGTGGCTTTTCCCCTAAAATTTATTATATGCGGGTTTTTGTAAATTCCAAAAGTTTTTATGGAAAATTCTAAATAAGAGTTTAAAATGCTCTCATTTTCTTAAATAAGGACTTGAAGTGATTATGATTATTTCAAATAAGAGCTTAGCCTCGTTGGTTGGAAAATATTTCAGCCAATTAGGAATACTTTCGTCCAAATACAAGTTAAATTTAAATTAAGTTAGGTTAAAATGTTAAAAAACGAAACTTAAAAAAGAAAGGAAAAACACAAGTTTGTGGTCGTTGGTCCATCTCCCGCTGGGGTGAAAGTGAAGGGCCTAGGCAAGGGTCGGCAACCCTCACCAGAAGTGGGAGAGGGCGACGACCCTCTCCCAAATTTGGGCGAGGGCCTCTAGACCTCGCCCTAGGTCTGGGGGCATTGGGTGAGTGTCGGCAATGCTCGCCTAAATCTAGGAGAGGGTGGGCTGCTTCTAGCGAGGTTCGCTAGTGACCCTATTGGCTTTCACTACTGCACCATCGGCAATGGGGGTGACGACCACCCTCCCACATGTGTTTTCCTTTTTTTTTTTTTTTTAAAGAGTTTTTTATGAAAAGAAAACAATAGAAAAACAAAAAAAATAAAAAAAAAAAAAGAATTTTGAAAGACGAAACTACCCTTCACAGTCAATGGATTTAGCCATTCTTTGAGATTGATATGGGCATTTTAGGCTCTTATTTGAGAAAATAAGAGTATTTCGAGCTTTTATTTAGAATTTTCTCAAGTTTTTAAGGCGTTTCAACATTGAACACTAATCGAATCCGCAATACTCTTGAGCATCAAAAAAATGTCACAGAAAGAAAAGGACAAAAAGGAAAGGAAAGGATGGAACACCCAAAACAGGCCCCATATTCACCCGACCCGAGTAGGCAAGAGAAGCATATGTTTCCGTTTCGATTTATTTCAGGGCATCTAATCTAATTAAACAGATGCGCACGAGCAATCGTGCTTTCAATTCAATCATCTTTTGCGGCGCATCCCATCAAAAGCGGACCGCCTATATTACGCGGGGGAATCGGATTCCAGAACCGGGCACCGGAAAGGAGAATATGCAAAAGATGGCAACCTCTCTCAATCATCCAAAAAACATGGGGGTGGCTCAACTCAATTAAAGTGACCTAGGGCTGCTAATGCAAAAGCATTTGAAGCCTCCGACTTCCCCTTTTTCTCTCCCCTGTGGAGAAAGTGGAAAACAAAAGGTTGTTGGGTCTTGATGTGGAAGTGCTGGTCGAACCCTTTCTAGAACTTCAAGTGAAGATTTTCACTTTTCCCAATCTGACCAGGCTCTGACACTATATGTATTCAAGAAGAGGATAGAATGGATATTTATGGTGATCGAGACGGGTGAAAGAAAAAAGATTAGCAAATTGGTTGGCACGGGACAGAGTATAGGATTTGAAAGCAACTAGCATAGTAAATGGTTGTTATTAACAGTGTAATAAGAAGGCAAGGCACATGACTGACTGATTCGTCCAATGGGCCATGCTTCCAGCCTTTGATTTGGTTGGCACCGATTTGATGACTAATATATGAAAACATATCATGTACAATTAAAGTTTAAGCTGGTCACGATAAATCGATATAAATTTTAGTTTATAGATTTGCTGATGAATCATGCAAATATATGGATAAAATCAAGCGAGTAGCTCAAGGTGGTGGTGACGGCCTTGATTGTTTGGCAATGTGTTTAACCTAACTCCTCTCTTCCCATCTCAAACTTCCAAACCACTTGGGATTAGATTATAAAGAGACAGAAAGGCAACATCATCTGGTCAATGCGGTCTCTAAATTCAAGAAGGGGTAGAGGTAGGCAAACCAACACCTACTCAAAAGATCAATCTGTGCCTTGTGTCATCGTCCATTTGATCCAACTGATTTTAAAGCGTGGACAATTTGGGCATTCAAGGGTGGCGAGTGATCAATATGTCTTTAGTGACGAGTCCGAAAGTTAAATTGTGGGACAGCATGCTGACATTCTCGATGAAGCAACTAAAGTTTGTACACGGCATTCAATAGTTTACCTAAACGATGGGCGCACATTTAGATCATACATCACTGAATATCAATTTAAAAGTATTGAGATTTTCTTAAGATCGGGGAGGCTTGCCATTGGTGGCACAAGGCCTGATCTATAGTCATATCATATGCCATGAATGAGAACGGATGTTATACGTTTGTACGTCAATGTTCTCAAATAAGCAAGCATACCAGTCATAATGTCTAAAAATACGATATCACGTACAGGTGCGATGTCTTGTAATGCAGAAAAGCCCCTCCATGCATGAGACTTTGAGAAATCCAACAAGCAATCGTCTTATCTGGTCAAAATGCAGTCAATGCAAGCCTGCCTCGACCGCGACGGACGACGGCTTCGAGTCGAAATCTACCGATGCCCATACACTTGATAGAGATGTACTTTAGGGGTCGCTCTGGGACTTGTACAAACTTTGAAAGACTGCATGGATCTTGTTGTAAAACTCATGTCGACATACAAATCAATGTCGTCAAGAGGGTTAATAATTTTTGTTGGCTAGTCATAATCATATTTGTAATCCGTGCATGCCTAATACACGTCAGTTTTGATTTCATGTACTGAATAATTGAATTACGATGAGAATATGTTAATTCGTGTCGACATATAAAGTTGGATTGTCGTGTTGTGTCGTATCCGAATTTTCTTTATGTAATTCGTGTTCTATTTCGTGCTCCCCACGTTGGTTTCTAAGTGCTTTCACTTACTGACGCTCGCGAAACGAAGTCCTCAAATTCACCATGCAAAAACACAAGAACCCAAAAAGCCCAAATGACATGGACCAAGTTGTCCGATCCTGGGCCTCGTGAAAGCTCGAAGGCTTTAAACCCATGCATTTTATAGACAAAGGCCTTTCTCATTTGCCGTCCGATGCGACTACCGTTGCCCAAATCATATTGCAACGATGGACTCCTTGTCATTGTGCTAGTCATTTACACAACTGATACCGAATTGAGAATTTCGACGGGGTCGGAACCCATCCGCTTGGAATATATGGTTTAAGGCGCTACTAACGGAACTCCGACCGCCCACTGGGCAAGTTTGGTTTCCGCCCATCACGGGCTAAACCAATGTTTCCTTGGGTCGAAGATAGATCGGGAAATTGATTCCATGACCTTCGGCTTTACCCTTGATCAATCGTCCGATTGTTGCACCGCTCATGCTAAAGAAAATGTTAATTTTCACCGAGTGATATCAAAGTTGTGTTACCATTATACATAAGGTATAATCATAAGAGATGTGACGAGTAATTTCGAAATGGAGATACTTTATTGTAGTGTAAAATAAGTTGGATGAATTTCGTAATAAGACATTGATAAGACATTAAATATTTGGCTCTTTACGCTCGGTCCCTCGATCACCATATGTCGTGTCACTTGGCTTTTCGCCAAATCTCCTCTTAAACAAATCAACAAGCTAAAATTACCAAAGCGCCACTCAATCGGGTGCCCCGTACGACCCATTCGGAGCCCCGATCCTTCCCCCCCCTCCGCAGCCAGGAAGACCCAAAAATAATATTCGGATATCCGAGCCCGACTCCACCTGCATCACCATCATCATCATCATCATCATCATCATCTCGCGTCACTTGAGGAAGAAGAACCAGGAAAAATCTCTTCTTTCAAGAATCTCTTGCCTTCCCTCTCGTCTCTCCCTGTTTCGTTTCCGGGGGAAATCGCTCGTTTCCAGCTCAAGGAAGAGATCGGTGAGTTCTCGAGAACGCCAAGTACCTCGTGCTCGTCTGCTCGTTCGAGCTCGCTCGTTTTCCCCGCAGTTCTGGTACGGTCCTCGCTAGTGCTGCGGAGGAAGAGCGATTTGCTTTCGGCTGGTTTCGGGAGATGTCGAAAGTCTTTTGTGTTCTTGAATTGGGTGCATTCGCGGTAGAATTCTCGTCCTGCGCCTCTGATGTTCGTGCTGTGTTGTGTAGCGAGCTCGTCGTTGTGAGGAGCGTGAGTTTCTCGATGACTAGCCTGCGCCGTTTGATTGGGCCTGGTGGTAATGTTGTTAGGGAGTGCAAGTTCTGGACAAGCAACTTGGAAAGTGGTGATTGGGCTCGTTGGTGTATGCTCAGGATATAGATTTTTGGTTAAGAGGAAAATTGGGTATGTTGTGAGCGAAACCTAGGTGGATCGAGCATCTGCACGATGTTAGTATCGAGTGAATGAACTTGTAATCCTTCCATCTACGGACGTCAACCGGATGAATCTTGTACATATCTTTATCTTGCAATCCTAGGGTTGGTCAAATGTAAAAATGAGGGATACGAAGTTTTTCGCCTGATCGGTAAAAGTTTGGCGACACAAGAACTAGTACCTGGTTCATTCAGGATTCGAGCTTAAAACGGCTTGCTTTTGTTAGCGAGGAACCAGAGGCCCAATAAAACAGCACATTATATCATTAACGATACCACATTCCTCTTGTCGCTATACGTGCATGCAATAGGCAATGACAATGGCTGTGTCAGCTCAATGACTTAAGATGTTAATTTTGAACATTCTGAGGTTAAGATGTTCTTCTCCATTTGGGAAATGTCCATATTTTCTGGGTATTAGGTCGAACCCTTATCACTGCATGTCAACAGCTCCACCTGACATGGACAAGGCAAATCTGCTGTTGTTTTAGTGTTAGGAGTTTAATGCAATAGATGAATATTGGAAGGGTCTTGGCAACGAGAGCCCCCGGCTCTCTTTTTGACCAAACCAATGGCACTTGTTAACCGTACTTAATATGAAATATTTTCATTTTTAATGCACTGATTATGCATAGCACAAGAAAATTAGTACTTGGGAAATGCAAATATTCTTTTATTTGGATATTTAAGAAAATCCATTTTGGAATTGGGATCTTACTGCTAGACACACAGAATGGTGATAGCATATCTCCCGCTCATCATTTAACTATTTCAATACATGAGCATTTATTTACAACTTTAGTTGTTAATGTAGGAGGTGAGGCTTGAAGTACCTGGAGTTATTGTTTGACTCAATGAAAGCTTCCCATTGTAGTGAGAACTTTTTGTAACTAGAAGAGAGTCTTTATAAGGAGGAAGCTAAGGAGTCTCTTCAAAATGCTGCAAAGCAAATCGAAAGAAGACTGGTGAAGTTGCTCTGCAATCAGAGCAGATATCTGATGAGCTGAGTCCTGTGAAGTCTTATCCTATGATAAGGATAAAAGAAAAAGCCTGATCTCTTCTCATAGTTGTACTCAAAACTGTGAGTTTGTGGGCATTGAGTGAATCTAAGGCTGCCTCCCTCTGGTATCGTCTACGAATGCCAACTTAATACTCTGTGGACCGTGATTGATCCCAACTCTTTAGTTTCTTAATGGACTAAGATATCCTAATGAATTACTAGGAAGAAGGTTGTGGTTCTTTTGTCTACAGCTTAAAAGCATTATGTATTTTCTTGTTATTGCATATATATAAACTGGTTATTAATTTTCAAACCCTATTTTTGATTAGAAGGTTTTTGGTTTGCCAGCTGTTTAACATGTGTTAGGTTTATTCTCCTTACTTAATGCCTAATGATTGAGCATTTGCAACATTTTTATTGTCAAATACTAGTCTTGAAGCACACGGCTACATGCATGCAAGTGAGAGGGAAGAGAGAATTTGTTGGTTTCTGTGTGACTGGAGAGAAAGGGTGTTGGGTTTTGCATGAACGGATAGAGAAAAGTGCAGCTTGCGGATAATGGGAGAGTGCCAAGGACTGTCATTTATTTATTTTTGATGGCTATCAATGAATATGCTCTACCAAACGAACTACTTACTTTCTCAAAGGTAGTTGATATGTTTGATGTATAAAATCCATCTGAGGATTTTTTGGGTCAACAATAGATTTTCTTAGACAAGAAGAAATAAAGTCAGCATGCTATGCAACCATAGATAGCTTGCAGCAGTCATTTCCTCATTTTAACAATTGTACATCGTGCTTTGTGCATAATCTCAATTGTGTTGAAGGAAGAATTGTTTATTCTTTTTTTTTGCGTGGCCAGAGTGTTAGATGGAAAAAGCTCCAAAGTGGACAAATACAAGTGTTGAGAAAGAGCAGCATTGCACAACAAATTCTCTCTCTTGGAAGATCCAACAGTTTCTGGAGATTGTCTGAGAAGTTAGAGACTGAATGTGATCATTGAGTAGAGTATGGTAGAATTGAATGTGTGAAGAGGATTTATAGTATAGGGGATGTGGAAATGGAACCTGATAAGGTCACAGCCAATGCAATTGCAGAACCTCGTGATGACATGGAATTCGAGTCACATGAAGATGCATATGCATTCTATAAAGAGTATGCACGAGCAGCAGGTTTTGGTACTGCCAAATTGAGTAGTCGCCGGTCTAGAGCATCAAAAGAATTTATTGATGCCAAGTTTTCATGCATACGATATGGGAATAAGCAGCAGTCAGATGATGCCATTAACCCAAGACCTTCTCCTAAAATAGGTTGTAAGGCAAGCATGCATGTGAAGAGAAGGCAGGATGGCAAATGGTTTGTTTATAGTTTTGTGAAGGAGCATAATCATGAGCTTTTACCTGCCCAAGTGCATTTTTTCCGGAGCCATAGAGATGCTGATCTAGTGAAGAATGATGTCCGCCTGCGAAAGCGGAAAAATCTATCGTCAATGTCCAAAATGTTCAGTTCATACCAAAATTTGGATAACTTAGATAACTACTTGAGAAACCCACATGATAAAGGGAGGAGCTTGGTTTTAGAGGCTGGTGATGCTCAACTGCTGCTTGAATTTTTTATGCATATGCAGGAACAGAACCCAAAATTTTTCTATGCAATTGATCTGAATGAAGAGCATAGACTGAGAAATGTTTTTTGGGTTGATGCCAAAGGCATAGAAGATTATTCCAAGTTCGGGGATGTGGTTTCTTTTGATACGACCTATTTTGCGAATAAGTATAAAATGCCTCTGGTACTTTTTACTGGAGTGAACCATCATGGTCAACCCACGTCGTTTGGTTCTGCATTGATTGCGGATGATACTGTTTATACATTTGCTTGGTTGATGCAAACATGGTTAGTGGCAATGGGAGAACAGGCACCACAGGTGAATACTTACTGATCAAAACAATGCCATAAAATTGGCTACTGCAGCTATCTTTCCGCATACTCGTCACTGTTTTTGTTTGTGGCATATATTAGACAGAATTCCTAGAGAGCTTGAGTACTTAGGTGTTTGGCAAGACACAATTGTGGCAAAATTTAACAAATGTATTTTTGGATCATGGAGTGAAGCAGAATTTGATAAGAGATGGTGGAAGTTACTTGACAGGTTTAACCTTAGGGAGGTTGAATGGGTCCAACTGTTGTATCAGGACCGCATGCAATGGGCTCCTACTTTCATGAGAGATATATCTTTTGCTGGGTTGTCTGCATTTTCGCGTGCTGAAAGTCTGAACTCCTGGTTTGACAAATATGTGAATGGGGAAACTTCATTACGAGAATTCATTGAAAAATACAAGGTTATTCTTGAAGATAGGTATGAGGAGGAAGCAAAAGCAGATTTTGACGCATGGCATGAGGCGCCTGAGCTGAAGTCTCCTTCACCTTTTGAGAAGCAAATGTCATTAGTTTATACTCATGAAATCTTTAGAAAATTTCAGATCGAGGTCTTGGGAGCAGCTGCTTGTCATCTGAAGAAAGAAAGTGAAGATGAGAGAGCGACAATATACACTGTTAAAGAATTTGAAGATGATCGGAATTACGTTGTGGAATGGAATGAGTCGAAATCAAGTATATATTGTTCATGCCATTCATTTGAATACAAAGGGTACCTGTGCAGGCATGCTATGATTGTTCTCCAAATGTCTGGTGTTTTTAGCATTCCGTCAAGATATATTCTGCAGCGCTGGACTAATGCTGCTCTAAGCAGGCATCCCATTGGTGAAAAATCCGAGGATATGCAGTCCAAAGTGCGTCGTTACAACGATTTGTGTCGACGAGCTATAATATTGGGTGAAGAAGGGTCTCTTTCTCAAGAGAGTTATGATATTGCATTATGTGCCATCATGGCAGCTCTTAAGCAATGCTCAAGTGTAAATACTCCAGCCGAGAATGAAGCACGTCCTAATAACTCAACAGTCCATGCAACCTGCAATGCTGAAGAAGAGAACCAATGCGGTACATCCAAAGAGCAGGTACCTGATCCTAAAGTCAGCAACAGAAGTAAGAATACAAGCAGAAAAGGAAAGGTTAGTGATTCAATTTCTGTACAATTATTTAGAAGTCATTTGTGCGACGAGCATGTGTGTACAGCATTCATTCAATAAAACGTGCCCATGCTTATTCGTATGTCTAACTGCAAATCACGTCGCCATTGGATTCTTCAATCATTTGTGATTTCAGAAATGGCTTTCTGATGTAACAGGTAACGGAGCCTGATCTTCTCGGAGCAATGGCGCAAGACGGTCTTCATCAAATGGTTCGTCGCTCTTCCTTTTAGGCTATCACTAACTATTGTGGGCTTTCCCTTGTTAAGTTACTTTGAACAGGAATGTAGCTCGAGTTTAGCGTGCTCACATTGTGAGATCTCTGCTGGCAGTTTAATTCCTTTTACAAAGACATGCGAGCTTTAATATTGAAAAAGCTCTCGACTGTGATCAATGTTAAGATGCTATGCTGATACTAGGTCAGATAATGGGCCAATCAAGTTGATAGGCTGGTATTTTAGGGCTGCAGTGCTGTGCAATTGTGTTGTCCTCGGTTGCTAGATATTGCTACGAGTGCATTTGTTTGATGAGGCTGATGTCAAGCGGTAGCCTGCTAGGATAACCAGGAGGTATGCACCTCCTATCAATCTATACATGCATGATTAATTTTTTTTCTTATCTGGGTTGCAGGAAGTTCCCCAGGTGAGAACCGCGCACCTACATGGCATGGTGCCGATGCAACTGCATAATTTGGTGCCAACAATGTTTCATAATGTTCCACCTACTCCGTTCCAAAACGTAGCTTCAATGCAGTTGCACGACAATCATTTGCCTTGACAGCTTAATGTTTTACTGTGCTCTGTAAATTTTTGGAAATATAGGAAAGGGCCCTTTTTATTTTTTCCTTTGCCTCCTTGTAATCTGTTCAGATGAGTTAAATAATTGATTCTTTGTTGCCTTCATTTATTTGTGTTTCTTTCTTTCTCAGTCTTCTGCTTCTGCATTTCACCTGTGTTACGGGGATAGCTCATAGCGGGGGGTTAGGTGGAGGTCGTAAATTTGTAATTAACTGTCAGATGTACTCCAAATGAGATGAAACTAATCAACATAAGGTGTTAAGCTTCTCTACTTGAAAGGACATCTATTATAGTCCGGCACTCGAATAGTTTATATGAAATCATCAGCATACCATTTTCCTGTAATTACAGTAAAAGAGATCACATAACACCTTAAAATCTTCCATTGATTGTGCCCACGATTTTGTTAGACGGGTTAACATGGTTCGGCGTCCGACCTCATCATACCTTAAACAAGAACGAGGCATAGGTTACTTAATGGCCATGGCTTTGTTTTGGCCACATGATGACTGGTCACGTTAGATGCCATATTTTGCGGACAGCCACGTGAACTCCCCCAACATTTTCTGCTGAAATTGTTGAAGTCCAGAGTTTCGGTTGTTGACTCAACCAGTAAGCACCTGAACTAGACGGAGCTGCAAAACCCTTCAATCTAGAGAGAGAGAGAATGATACTTGTGCAGGGGAAATTGGCGGTATCGCACCGCAGAAATTGGAGCTAACTCGTTACTTAGAATAGAGGACTATTGAGGGATGGAGTGTGCGCATGGATGTTTGGACAGGAACAAAAATGCCTACTTAAGCTAGTCATAAATCATTGTTAAGAAGAAAAATGTTGCTGATTGCTGAGCTGAATGGTAGCAGCTTAGCTAATCTTCCGATAAGTAAATATACAATCATACACAACAAATTGGTCACGATCTTCATGACCGACCAAGTGAAAGACGCGTGGGAGTTAATACAGCCGCTTCCATGATCCGGATTTCGCCATCGGCATTTTAGTTCCTCTGCTTCAGTGAGTAAAAGCTGTCACTTGATCCAGTGATCTAGCCACTCGGTACTGGAAAGGGGACTGGCCGTGCTACTCCGTTCTTGAGTGTCGGTCTTGCCTTCACTCACCCTAGGGAAGAAGGATGTTCATATCCTTGTTACATTCTAGTTCACGATCTATGATTAATCCTATTTGTCCCGGTTAAGTTCTTCATGGATAATTGCCGCTACATCCTGTCACACAGAACATGCCAACGGTGGAATTGTAACTCTAGTTGCATGGAAGAATACACGAATGGCGAATTCAACAAAATGCAATATCCCCTCCTAGGAATTGTAAACATTGTCATTCTTCGGTGTGATTTTCTCAGGACCAGGCAATCGAAATTCCTGCTACCCGGCATCCTCAATGGAAAGCAGAGAAATGCTGCTAAAAGTCCAATTCATACGGGTACCATTTATTATCGGTGGATGCCAGAAAATGAAAGTTAAATGCTGATAAAGAAAAAAATCCCGATTCCCAAGCGACAGCGAGATTACTGCAACTACAGTTTTTATATATCCAGAGCGACGGAGGAACCATTAATTATTTCTGGCACCAGCTGGGTCAATCAGATTTCTATGCGAAATTCGAGGAAATACGGAACCTTGTCAGCTTGCTCGCACCCGGCGGGTCTTTCCTGTTTCTTTAACAATTTTCATGGAGGGGTTTCGGGAGAAAGATGAGGAAATCATTCCAAGAAAACAACCGCGCCTCAGATCATGGCAAATCGATGGGTTCCAAATTCAGCATGTCTCATTTTTCTCTGCAACTTGTTGGATTTTTTTCTCATTACCTGACAAAAGAGAAGATGAGTGTCCTTGAAGGAAAGGCAATCCACAAATCTCTCTCTCTCTCTCTCTCTAGGGGTCCATCTTTAGCTTGCCAAACAGTGTCGAGGGTAGAAACAAAGTACCAGTTTCGAATCTCCCACTGAAATCAGCTCCTTTGCACCGACACTTTTGCATATGGGCAGTGACAATTATTACACCGGCAATGGAAAAATATGAAGGATTTATTTATTAGTAATTGGGCTTAAGGCCCATCCGCCAAAGTTGGGCCCTTAATATTCCAGGAAGCCCGGCCCACGGGAATAGGGCCCGTGGAAAGGAGGGGTATAAAAGGGAAGAGAGAGAGAGAAAGATGACGTTTTTTTTACGTTGAATCAATTACGTTCTCTCCCGCGCGTTTTCTCTCCCGAAGAACAGTAGGCATACGGCGCGCTTTTCCTCCCTTCAAGGCTTCATCGGATCAAATCGACCGGTTTCTCTTCCTCCATCAACGACGGTGTTTAATCTGTGGCTAACAAGGTACGCTCGATTCCGTGGTGTGCTTTACGATCGGTGATTCGTGTTGATTTCTCGGGCTTCGTCTTCCGCTTGCGTTTAGGGGTTTGATTTGGTGTCGAATCCGCGTTATCGGGGATTAGTCATTCCCTTCATTGGTATCAGAGCCCTAGTTCACGTTTTCCCGATCTTTTATTGTGTTTTGATTGAATTTCGCAAAAAGAGTTTCGGCCGTACGGATCGGGCGCGAAATCCCGACACCCGAGCGCTTTTCGGCCTTTTTCCGAGTTTTCGTAACTTGAAATCAAAATCTAATGGCATAGGAAGAAAGGCGACGTCGAGACGATTCTGGCGATACCTCGAACGCCGCCGGGAGACGCCGCACGCGCCCACACGCGCGGCCAGAAGTGGCTGCGCGTGGGCGCGCGCGCGCCGCCGGCGCTCGGTCGCCGGGCGCGTGCGGCACACGCGCCGTCGGTCGGCGAGTCGGACCGGCGTGTGCGTGCCGCCGCCGGCGGCACCCGGCGCGCCCGGTCCACGGACCGGCGCGACGGCGCGTCGGCATGCGTCACCCAACGGTCGATAACCGCCGGGTGGCGTCATCGATGACGTCAGCGGCGTCGGTTGGTTGGCGTCGGTCACCGGCCGGCGGCCCCCGACCCGGCGACCCGACCCGCGGGCGATGGCACGCGCGAGGCACGTGCCGCGCGCGTCTGCGTGGCGTCATCGAGGCATGCGCACGCGCGTGCACGTGTGCGTGGGTTCGAGCACGCGCCGTTGCCGACCGGTCCGCGTGACGTCATCGAGGCACGCGCAAGGCACATGCATCGGTTCGACCGACGCGGTTCGACCGGCTGACCGGTTCGACCGGTCCGGCGACCGAACGACCGGCGACCGTTGACCGTTGACCGTTGACCGACGACCGTTGACCGTTGACCGTTGACCCGAAAAAAAAAAAAAAAGAAAAAAAGAGGAAAAGAATGTGTTTCTTTTTTTTCAATTAAGTCTATGTGGGTTATAAGTAATCCCTTATTTTTGTTCTGCATTTGTTGCGGGAACAATGCCTCCCCGAGGTTGCGCACACCTATTCGCGCGATTCTGGAGAAACAAAAGGATAGGCTTTGTCTAAGTTGATAGGCGAGCGGCCCGATCATCGATGGGAGAGAGGTGACTTAATTGATCACGTCCTTGAAGTCAACGGGAAAATTCAACGAGGTCATATGGAATGGTCGTCCCATGTCACGATCGAGAGATGGTGCGATTTTCATAAGCACTCTTCCTTTGAGTGGCAAGACGTGTTGAATTGCATATGGGATGTCAACGGAGCTGCTTCCTATAAGAAAATTGTCATGGATTTTGTCAATAAATATTATTGTATTGTTTCAAGGGAAAAGATCAAGATATTAAACAAAGAGGATCTTTCCCGGTTCGTGTCTTGATTAGGTGTTAGTTATATTGATTGTTTGTTTAGTGTGCTTTGTGGACACATTATGTAATGATTGACTACCTGATTGTTGTTGTAACAAACTATATGTTGATTGTATTAATTGAAAGCATTATTGTTTTTATTTGATGCCTATTATATGTTGCTTTCAATTTAGCTATTTGTTCTTTGTGGGTAATTAGGTGGGTAGTTTTAGAAGTTTTTGTAGCTTCATAAAATTGATTTTGCATATGACAATTATATTAATGATAATTTTAAGTTAGGATTTTTGGAGGATGATTGGAAACGTAGTGACCTTTTGATTCTGAAACCTTACTTGAAATTATTCATTAATATGATGGGTCTATGCAAATAGGGATGCATAAATGATAGGCATTAATAATTCGTGCATATTTGTCGATGTGTTCGGATCAATGGCTTGACCACAAAGAGCATAGTTCTTGAGCTGAACAAAGGTGAAAAGCTCAATGGTGACAACTATGAGATATGGCACATAAAAATCAATATGTCTTTGGAAGAGCAAGAGGCACTTGAAGCTCTTAACCTACCATGGTTGAACCTGAAGAGGGAAATCTTTGCGCGACAAAAGAGATAAAGAAGCTTTTCTTTGCTTGGAAACGAAAGAACTCTCTCGCTCGCATCACGTTGCTTTGAGCGGCATGGAAAATGATGTCATGCGGGAGTTTAGGCGTTTCGACAATGCTAAGGAAATGTGGGAGGCATTGGCGGCAAGATTTGGTCATACTTCGGTGACTAGGCGAGGCGGCTCACTATCAAGTTTGACTCTTATAAGAAGCCTCATGGTCGAGACCATGAAGCAACATCTTAGAAAGATGTCAAACATGATAAGCGAGCTGAAAGATGCTGGCCATGTCCTCACGGATGAGCAGCGGTGCAAGCGGTGATCCGTTCCTTGCCTCGAGTTGGGAGCATATGAAGGTGCACGACCCATAATGAGTCTATCAAAACCTTCGAGGATGCAATGCGTCATCTTGAGCTGGAAGAGGACCGCCTCTTGGCGTCTAAGCCGGATCTTGAACTATACCATGCTAGTTCTAGCTCAAGTGGAGCTTCGGGCTCCAAGCGCAAGCGCCCTACAGTTTGATAAGGGGAAAGGCAAGGAAGAAGCTGGTCCTTCGGGGAAGAAACCCAAGTTTAACCAACATGATCGAGGAAAGCGTCCTCGCATGAAGAAGCTGGCAAGGGTGAAATGCTACAAGCTTGTGACAAGAAGGGTCACTATGCTCGCGGCTGTCGTGAGCCAAAGAAGGTATGCACCCCTTGTACTTTTCAGAACTTTACTCTTGTGTCGAGTTACGTGTTCTTGACCAGTCTAATCCTTTGTGGACTGTGGATTCGGGAGCGACGGACCATGTAGCGAAGGATAGAGGATCCTTCGTGGAATTCCGACAGTACCAAGCTGGAACTAAGTGGATCTATGTGGAAACAACTCCCGAGCTGAAGTGAAAGGAATTGGCACACCTTTTGCCAACCGAACATGCGTGGTGGACGCACTTTGTTCCTTCATGATGTCTTTGTATGCTCCGGAGATTCGTCGGAATTTAGTGTCTGTATTAATGTTGGTTAGACTAGGTTTTAATGTGAACTTCTGTAATAGAGGTGTGAATTTGTTTTTGAATACAAATTACTATGGTTGTGGTTATTTTCTTGATGGTTTCATTGTATTAGATATTGATTATGTTAATGCTAATGTTTGTTATTCCCTTATCACGTCTTCTAATACCTATGATAATGATGTGAATGTGTGGCATGCTAGGCTTGGTCACATTGGCCAACAACGTATGAATAGACTAGCCAAAGAGGGCTTGTTGGGCAACATTGAAAAAGTCGATTTGCCTATATGTAAGCATTGCCTAGAAGGGAAAACAACACGGAAACCATTTGGGAAAGGGAAAAGAGCTGAATTTCCTCTGCATTTAATCCATACGATGTCGTGGTCCAATGAATGTGAGAGGAAGGCATGGGGCTGTTTATTTCATCACCTTTATTGATGATTATACTCGATTCGGATATGTCTATTTGATTTCTCACAAATCCGAAGCAATAAGTTGTTTCAAAAGGTTTATGACCTTGGTAGAAAATCAATTAGACAAGAAAATAAAAGCATTGAGATCCGATCGAGGTCGAGAATATTTATCGATGAGTTCAGAAAATTATGTGATGAAAAAGGAATAGAAAGACAGTTGTCTATTCCATATACTCCTCAACAAAATGGTGTTGCGAGAGAGAAGAAACGAACCCTCTTTGGAAATGGTTAGGTCCATGATGGCGCATGCTAACTTACCTATCACCTTTTGGAGTGATGCGTTGTTAAGCTGCTGCCTATATACTTAACCGTGTGCCTTCCAAATCAGTTACTTCCACTCCATATGAGTTATGGACAGGTAGAAAACCGGACTTAAGCTTTCTTAAGCCATGGGGTTGTGCTGCCTACACACATGAGTCCTCTCACAAGTTTGGGAAATTGGGTCCCCGAGGAGGAAAGAAGAGTATTTTCATAAGGTACTCGGAACACTCAAAAGGGTATGTGTTCATAGGTGAGCGGAAAGTGGGAGTATAACGAGTTTGAATCACGGGATGTCACATTCTTAGAGGATGAATTTCCTAAGAAGGGCGAAATAGGGAAGATTGTTCCCTATTTGAAACCTTGGATCAAGATAATGACCTTAGTGGAGTTCGTCCAGTGGGAGTAATATGAGAAGTGATGAATTGAATTCTACTCATTCTCAATTACAACCACATGATGAGACGGCATCATTATTACCTAATCCAAGTGGGAGCATGATGGGGAATGATGTGCAAAGTGTACAATCTCCCATACGGCGAACAAGTCGCCAAAGTATTCCCCGTCGACGTTTTGGCATTGAAGGGAAACTTTTATGGTTGCTCCACAAGATGAAGATGAGCCAAGAAATATTAATGAGGCTCTGATTGCCTAGTAAGGAAAAATGGATTAATGCAATGGAAGAGGAAATGGAGTCAATGAAATCAAACCAAGTCGGGAACTGGTTGATCTTCCTAAAGGACGCTTGAGCTATTGGGAACAAATGGGTTCTCAAAATAAAGCGAAAGGCTGATGGCTCAATAGAAAGGCATAAGGCTCGCCTTGTGGCGAAGGGTATAATCAACGGGAAGGAATTGATTATGAAGATACGTTTTCTCCTGTAGTAAGATTTACTTCGATTCGCATTATTCGGCAATTGTGGCTAGTACGGATCTTGAGTTACATCAAATGGATGTAAAGACTGCTTTCCTCAATGGAGAATTAGAGGAAGAAATATATATGGAACAACCTGCTGGTTTCATAGTGAAAGGCCAAGAAGAAAAAGTATGTCGACTTTTGAGGTCGATATATGGCCTTAAGCGATCATCGAGGCAATGGTATATACGTTTTCATAATGCCATAAGGGCATATGATTTTGCGATGATTGATGAGGATCATTGTGTGTATATCAAAGATCCAAGGATCAATTTGTGATCATATCATTATATGTTGATGATATACTAATTGCGGAAGCAATATGGAGTTTGTTAATACCGTCAAGAGTTGGTTGTCTTCCAACTTTGAGATGAAGGATATGGGTGAGGCTGCATATATTCTTGGAGTTAAGATTTCAAGAGATCGTTCGAAGAGATCGTTGTCTCTTTCGCAAGAAACCTATATAAATAAAGTTCTTGAACGATTTCGTATGCATGATTGTAAACCCATAGACACTCCTATTGCAAAGGTGAAGGGTTGAGCCATAGGCGTGTCCAAGACTCCACAAGAAAAGGAACAAATGAAGCATGTTCCTTATGCAAGTGCTGTTGGGAGCTTGATGTACGCTATGATGTGTACAAGACCCGACATATGTTTTGCGGTTGGAATGGTGAGTAGATACCAATCCAATCCGGGTCCGGCACATTGGAAAGCCGTCAAGAGAATGCGAGGTATCTGAAGGGAACTGCTGATTTCAAGTTGAATTACCAAGGAAAGGATCTGCGACTTGAAGGCTATTCAGATGCTGATTGGGGAGGAGATTTAGATGAAAGAAAATCTACCTCAGGATATGCTTTCTTACTGAGCAATGGCGCCATATCATGGAGCAGTAAGAAGCAAACGTGTATAGCCTTATCCACGATGGAAGCTGAGTTCGTGGCATTATCAGCAGCGGTACAAGAAGGAGTTTGGCTTAAGAGATTCTTGGATCATTTAGGTGTTATTGAGAAAGCTGCAAATCCATTATTGGTTAATTGTGATAGCCAAGCAGCTATAGCATACACCAAAGATCCAAAGTATCATGGCAAGACCAAACATATAGATACCAAGTATAACTTTGTAAAAGATATGGTTGCACGAAAGGATGTGAACTTGCGGTACATATCTACGCATAGAATGGTAGCGAGATCCTATGACAAAGCCAATACCTAGAGATGTGTTTTGTGGTCATGTAAAATCTCTAGGATTGCGTAGAGTCGATGTCTTGGATTGTAATTTCCCTGAGTAGTTCACATTTATGAAATTTTGATTTTCATTGATTAATGCCTATGAATCTTTATGTGATCTTTATGCATCTTAATGCTTAGTGCATTACTTTAAGTTAAGAGGAGTATGTCGGACAGATATAAGATTAGCCCACTCACACGGGTAATCGCCTCTATTTACTGTGTGATAAATAGGGATGAGACTGTATTTAAGCTTATTATCTAGGTGATAATCGAGCTCAAGCTTAAAATACACATGTCGCCTTAACTAAGTGTTAAGATGAGGACATAATAGTTGTGATGTCCGAAAGTAAAATACCCCACATATTTTACTTTATCTGTCTAAGATGCCAGATGTGAGTTCTGATGGATTTTGTGAATGAGTAGATAGGTGAACTCAAGTTAGACATTGGGTATGTCGAACTATCATCGTACGGTATTGAACAGTATAGACATACGCTCCATGGGAAAGGAGTTAATACCGTAATACGTATTTCATACTACGTATGCATGATACGACCAATAAGAGTGGCAAAAAGTTTGATCTCAACTTTTATGACGTGTGAGACTCTTGAGGAAAAGAGTTCCTCAATTATTTGTCCCCTCATGACTCTTACTTATTCTCAAGATTTCTATTTAGTGTTTGCTATCTTAGGATGTTGCCAATGGTCATGTGTTTGATTCGATCTAATGGGACATTTCTAGAAAAGCAAGCTGAACTGAAATTGAGAGTTTGAAGGAAAAGGAAGATCGATTTTGGAGAATCACATTGTAGTTTTTGTATTCATTTTGGTCGACCAATTATAACTATCTTTGTGATAATTATAATTGTGAATACAATATATATATCATTGTTTAAAAGAGATCAAAGGAGATATAAATGTGATCGATCGATCTAGGTGCTGCATACTAAATCTACTCGGAGTGTGATGCCCATTATGAGCTGCTATATATTCCTAACGGATGTATAGCAACGAGCTCTCAAAGTATCTTTGGTCGCACGGATTATTCACCAGTATGAATGTTGAAGAGAGGTAAAGAGAATTCATTCGGCCCACCATGTTTAAGAGAGAGTCTATGATGGATTATTCTCGATGGGGATGAGTAGGCCTGTCCGCCCATGTTGGTTTTGGACCACCATGTGCGAGTGGGAGATGAAGGATTTATTTATTAATTGGGCTTAAGGCCCGTCCGGCTAAGTTGGGCCCAAGAAGCCCGGCCCACGGGAATAGGGCCCGTGGAAAGGAGGGGGTATAAAAGGGAAGAGAGAGAGAGAAAGATGTACGTTTTACGTTGAATCAATTACGTTCTCTCCCGCGCGTTTTCTCTCCCGAAGAACAGTGGGCATACGGCGCGCTTTTTCCTCCCTTCAAGGCTTCATCGGATCAAATCGACCGGTTTCTCTTCCTCCATCAACGACGGTGTTTAATCTGTGGCTAACAAGGTACGCTCGATTCCGTGGTGTGCTTTACGATCGGTGATTCGTGTTGATTTCTCGGGCTTCGTCTTCCGCTTTGTTTAGGGGTTTGATTTGGTGTCGAATCCGCGTTTTCGGGGATCAGTCATTCCCTTCAATGTACGACCGACCCCCCTTGATGAAACGTTAAAATCACATGATTTACTGTATCCCACTTCTGTATATCGATCTCTGTAAAGATAGATCCTCGAGTACTGAGCCATAACTTGCCAATAGTTCTTTATTACCCTGGTACTCTAAAGCACATAAGCCTACCACACGTGCTCCGTCCGGGGGCAAAACCGTCAGGAAAGACATGATATATATTATATATATATATCCCTCCATTGACCTCTGTACTCTAGAACAGAAGAAGCGTCGCCATAGATAAGCTAGAGAAACGAAAGAATCCTGTTGCAGGAAAGGATGAGCCTTCGAGTGATTTTCGTTACGTCGTTACTTCTTGGACTCGCGGCCGCCTGCCCGCCGTCGGACCGGGCGGCGCTGCTCTCCTTCCGGGCGGCGCTCCACGAGCCATACCTAGGCATCTTCAACTCCTGGACCGGCGCCGACTGCTGCCGCAACTGGTACGGCGTCAGCTGCGACCCCGAATCCCGCCGCGTCGCCGACATCAACCTCCGGGGGGAGTCCGAGGACCCCATCTTCCAGAGGGCCAAGCGGACCGGCTACATGACCGGCACGATATCTTCCGCGATATGCAGGCTCGAGCGCCTCTCCAGCCTCACCGTCGCCGACTGGAAGGGCATCTCCGGCGAGATACCCGCCTGCCTTGCCTCCCTGCCGTACCTTCGGATCCTGGACCTCATTGGGAACCGCCTGTCGGGCGAGATACCGGCGGACATCGGGAGGCTGAAGCAGCTGACGGTGCTCAACGTGGCGGACAACATGATAACGGGTCGGATCCCCAGCTCCCTGACGGGCCTGTCGAGCTTGATGCACCTCGACTTGAGGAATAACCGGATCTCGGGTCCGCTGCCCCAGGATTTCGGAATGCTGAGGATGTTGAGCCGGGCCCTTTTGAGCGGGAACCAAATAACCGGGTCGATCCCGGCGTCGATATCCCAAATATACCGGCTAGCGGATCTCGACCTTTCCTCGAACCGTCTCTCCGGCCAAATCCCGCCTTCGCTCGGTAAAATGCCGGTCCTCGCCACGCTGAACCTGGATTTCAACCAAATCTCAGGGGCGATCCCGGCGAGCCTGATCAACTCGGCGGTGAGCAACTTGAACTTGAGCAGGAACTCCATCCAGGGCACCATACCCGACGTGTTCGGGCCGAGGTCGTACTTCACGGTGCTGGACCTCTCGTACAACAACCTGCGGGGGCCGATCCCAAAGTCGATATCGGCCGCGACGTACATCGGGCACATGGACTTGAGCCACAACCACCTGTGCGGGCGGATCCCGGCGGGCTCGCCGTTCGACCACCTCGAAGCCTCGTCGTTCCGCTACAACGACTGCCTCTGCGGGAAGCCACTGAAAGCTTGTTAGGTCAGGAATGAGAAGCTGGGCTGCTATCTGGTGAGAACAGGGAAGAAGATGGAGCGAGCGGAAGATGTCGGTGAGATGATATGATGATGCTTGTATGATTTCGTGTTAAATTACGTTGTTAATGGGGAAATGAAGATCTTCATGCACGTAAATGCTGCATGAAACTAATAATAGCAACGATGCTTTTAGCGGAGGTTGTCGTGTAACTCGTGGACGCCACTGCAATTGCTTGATAATGCAATGGACAACTCACGGCGTTGTCACTTTGACAGGGACATGTTTCGTACCGATGGGACGGCATGCGTCGGTTTTAAATTTGATGTCGGGTGTTGTCGGTTCGTTAGTCTCGCGTTCGGATCGGTTCGATCGTTGTAGGACCAGAGAACTCGGGAAATGCTTTACCTCATTGGGAATAATTCGATTTCGACGCACTTATTGTGATCAATATGAGGAATATCGGTGAATCATAAACCTAAAGTTTTCTTTATCGGGTCCTTAAACAAGTGCACTCGACTCGAATCGCACTGGCATTAGTCATGGCTTAGGCTAGGATCGAAAAGGAAAAGAAGCAGACTCGAATGTCGAACAGAGCGGCCTTTTCGAGTTTCCGACTGGAAATTTGCAGGGCAACTACATCGACCTAACCAAGCATTCTTAGTTTGATTCTTATTTTGATATCGATGTACTTCTATACAAACCAATCTTTCAAGACTGGATGTCGAAATAAACAGTGTACGATTCATCTCTCAAGCTCATCAACGGCACCAAGAGGAAGTTCCTGCTTGCACCCTTCGCCACGAAGCTGATAGGATGATAATGGCTTGTGGCGTCTTCCCATGCAAAGCTGCTCGCTTTTTTGAACTTACTGTCTGAGTGATCCGAGACGCACCCCAGCTTCACGCCGGAACCCTCGTCGTGATTCAACCCCGTGTATATGTAGCAACCTTTGTGGCTTTCCGACTCGAAGGACACGGTCTTGGCCTTCCCGTCCAGTCCTGTGACCACACGGAAGAGGGACGAGCTGCCCTTGCTTGATCCCTCGACTACGAGGTGCTTTTCTTTCCCTTTTTCCACTGCCACCATTCCGGAAAGGTCAAATGGTTCGAGCATGACCGATTTCCCGATCACGCCCTCTCGTGACCTGATTCCTAAAGTGGTGGGGTCTTTGGAGACAAGTCTGAAGGTGGCATGGACGGCCGAATCAGTGCCCGGCTCAGGGGACTTCTCCATTGTAATGGATTGGTTCGTGTTGGTCAGGAAATATGACGAGTTGCCCGATGCTTGCGAAAGAGAGAGCAACTGAGAACCGTAAGAAGCCGGAACGGGAGTGATCCAATTGGATAGAGGAGCATCTGGGTCGGCTTTTAGTTCCCAGTCTCTGCTGGTCAGCCCCGCGAGAAGATAAGGCCCGTAAAGTATTGCGTGAAGGGAAGCATACTTGGGTCGGTCATCTGGACATTAGTTCAACGCAAACTGTTCAGCTTCACAGGAAACTATTGCTTAGGGAACGCTCCTGAATGCAGAAGCATATGCCCTGGGGGCAATGGGGAGCTGTGACAGTACCTTTGATAGCCTCTGTCCGCAAGCCAAGGGGAAACTGAAGGGTCAGCTTGTCGCTGGGGCTCCATTTCCCCTCCAAGACGAGAAATTTACCTGCACCAACAAACTATATGTTAAACAAGATTGTGTCAAATTTTAGGCTGTAGCAGCAGCGGACAAATCAGATCAATTTTGCGGAACTCTTCATCTCCATTTACCAGAATCTCTTGAGTTGAAGCTTTCACTTGACCGATCGCAATTTCAAAAGGAAAATGCCATGTAGAGCGATCAAAAACTAAGAAACGAATTTTGGATCAAATGGGTGCTGCACAAGCACGGAGAATGCTAAACGCACCTGGAGTTGGTAGATTTAAATGTTCTCCATTTAGTTCTGCTTTGGCACCGGCTGAAGAGACCCAACTCGGTATTCGGAAATTCAGGGTAGAGAACTGTGCCGCTGCCTGAAATGAGTAGAAGTGGAAGAGAAAAAATAAGACACCAAACACTGCCGAAAGAACACCAGAATCCAAAATAATGTATGCACACTAATTTCCGGAGATGCTATACATGATTTGAGGAAGATTTCGATATCAGGACTTCACCCAGCTAGGTAAGCATGATGCAATCACTCTTTTATTTGTCTACTTTCGGCATCATCAATATGTATATGGGAAAATAAGAGGAGGTCACATCTATGTGGCCATTAGCCAACGGATCTTCGCAGTGAAGAGTGACGCAACAGATTTAAAGCCATTGCAGCATAAGCACAAGACACAGCAACTGAGTTGATTATATCTGAAGGAGAAAGACAATGGAAAGGCCAGTAAAATTCTGCCTGCTTGTCGTGCATTGGCCAGAGAGAAGTACCTCTGACGAGAAAGTAATTGTTGCTTGAAGATAAGGATCCCATGATGACAGAGGACCGATGTGCTGACTGATCACAGTCCCCCCTGCTTTCCAGTTGAGAGAACTCGATACATATTGAGTTACGTAAAGACCAGGAACTTCTCCTTGTTCTTCAAAATATATAGAATCTCCCAATTTCGAAAACGACTCAATTCCTACTAACACAAAGGAAGAAAAGGATCATGTCATGGACAAATTCCACGATACAACACATTGTGTCGAGCCTGTAATACTCGTTAGTGGGAAAACCACACAGTAAAATGTGATATTCAACAAATCATTATGATATCAGCAGACTCCATATTACTGAGAAAATGAGCATTCGAGGGGTATTCAATCTTAGACCTGTCCCATAGCAGCACCAGAAGGAGTCGAACTGAGTTCCCCATTGATGAAAGCTTCTGGCCTTGGACACCCCACGTCCCAAAGGAAGCATGTAGATCATTATGCCTGGCTCTGTCCCTCTCTGAATACCTAGCATGCCGTTCGTCAACGCTCGCTCATAATAATCTGCATATGCAACTTCTTTGGTCCATCTAAACAAGTTGCGGCTCACCTGTAGACCAAGCTCAGCAGATGCAAAAGAGTTGGTCAACACATATAGTTGCATGACTAAGCGAATGGTACCATCACTCGGGATGGACTAAAGGTTTAAGGCAAACAGATAGACGTAATCTAAGTCTTACCTTCAGCATGTTATAGGTGGCGCATGATTCCTCATTTTCTGTTTCAAGAGTCGTTGCTAAACGCTTTGGGTCCTCCCTGTCAGACCAACAGATAAAGAGGATTACAATCAATGATGACAGGCACACACATATGCACGCGTGCAGATATACCTCTGTGTGCGTGTGTGTAACTTAAATATAATTCTCCTTCAGAATTCAATCTATACCAGAATTCCCCGACTGTTGTGCCACCTGTTGCATAGATATAAGAGGAGTTCACAATGTCCATGAAGAATGTCCCTATGGTCTGGTGCAAAGAGTCACCAAAAAGCCATTAGACAAACATTGGAAACCTCAAAGAATGAAACATATAACCATTGAAAGCTTGGGAAGATATCCAGGTTAAACATGTTATATCACAAAGTAAATCTTGAAGAAAGCCAGCCTTATCTGAGAAAACAAGAAGGCCGCTGAGATCTGGAAGACACGATGTTCTTTTACAGTTCTTCTCATAAATATATATTCCATTTCATGCTATCCTCCGATTTGAAAAGCAAAATATGTTACCTTGTATAGCAGGTCACCAGTAACTTCATAACGCATCTGGGCTCCGACAACAACTGGGATATGAGTATTCGCATGAAAACCAGCTATGTCGTCAGCCTGCAGGTCAAACAAGATAACTTCTCTGAAGCTTTTACATATTGTCAAGAGCATAGAAAAGAAATGTCCTCAAAATGACTTATGTAATATAGCAATTCCTTGCAGGCTTGCACTATCTTTACAAATCTGACTTAGAGGACTCATCCAACTTTAAATGTTCCTCTCTGAACCTCAAAAAACATTGAAGCACTCGACAAAACAACACATGTTCTCTGAAGACTCGAGCAACATGAGGAGAACGCTAAAGAACCAAAACTGGGTTTTACCTGCACAGCAAGCAATCCTAGAAAGCAAGGTTTGTCAAAGAGATGAGCCAACAACAAATGCTTGGGATCGTTCTGCAACAAAAAAGAACAAGCACAAAGTCAGGTTCAGAATCTACAATTCGAGATAGGTGACGTTCTACAGTACAATGAAAAGGGTTCACTGAGCAAAACCTTTCTGATTTAAAAACATGCGGGAACCTCACGATAAATGTTACCATTTGATATCCATTTCCTCTTTAAATGCAGAGAAAGAACACTTCTCTACTCACTCACCTTAGCTATTGCAAAAATAAATTTCCTCCCAAAGAGTTATTGAAAACTCAGATAATTGGGCAAGAAAGAGCATGACTTTCTCTGACAACTAAAGGCAACCGATATTGCAAACTCTGAGAAGGGCATTGGATCAATCTATGACATCTAGTGTATCACCAGAGAAATTGTTTGATGCAGCTATGTCTCGAATCAAGCAAGAGACAATAGCCCGGATCAAGTTCACATGCAGTTTCACAGAATAACTTGTAGTTCATATACCGTTACAGTGAATAACTGGTAAAGGACATCATTCATGCCGCCAGTCTCTTCATTGAGTGACAGCCAGTGTCTTTCTAAAGAGTATGTTCTGATCACATTCTGCACACGATTGTAGAAGTAATCAGCCATCCATGTAACCATTTTCAAAGCTTGCTTGTTGCCAGCAAGTGTATATTGATCCAGAAGACCTGCCATGATCTGTCCAAGTAGATAGCCAAGACATTACTTTCAAGCTTACCAAACTACAATCGAAACAGGGAGTGCTGCATTCAAACCCTCCAAACACTTGAGAACTGTACCTTGTGAATGGTGTAATATGGAGCCCAGACTGGTTTGATAGCTTCGAAACGATCAAATTGCTCGGATGGGAAAGCTGAAAGATATCCCGTGCCCATTTTCTCTTGACAGGCTGCAAGAGCAGTCACTAATGCAGACATTTTCTCTCCAATACTATGATTGTGAGTGCTTGCCCACATTTGTGCCGTCGCACTCAAATAATGCCCTTCAAAACAGGAAGCAAGATGCTCAACAATAGTGACAGAAAGAGAGCGAGGGAAATTCAATTTCATCATCATCCTGCTTGGATCCTAAGTAATTAATATAGAAGTCCAGTCCAGTAAATGCTTGACGACCAGATGGTCCTAAAAAGGGCAAACTTCTCTAACCTTGCACTTCATGAATAAACGATACCACATCATGAGAATATCTTATTCCAAGCAAGATCCTCGGCCTAAGTAGGGCTCTCTAGATTATATGAGGGGCACAAACCAGAGCAAACACCAAAATTTCAGTGATCCAATAAAACATTCATCTATTATGCTGCCTTCTCCACCTATTCTTACTGAAACAAACCCGGTTCCTTTTGAGACTAACATGAAAATCATCACAAAAAAAAGAAAAAGAAAAAAAAAAAAGCAGTAATTTTTGCTAAGTTACGACATAGAGATGGCATCCCGCCAAAACATAATTCAGCAAGGAACAGAACCCTTCATGCTGGAGAGGGAAGAGATCATCCGTTCATGTTGTATGATGTGTTCCAGATCAAGCGCATCACTGGACTATGGTGAGACAATGACTAACCAGTTCGAAGACAAATGGGAATGAAAATAAATATCAGAAGAGCTCAAGTAATAAGGAACCAAACTAACCCACAAAGTGACCCCGGAGCTCGCAAGCCGGGCGCTCCCAACCACCATATGGCTTTCCCGGTGTCGGCAAACCTGCTGTTTTCCTAAAGCTCCACACCAAACTATCCACATCCAACAACAGTAAGTATTCTAGGTTCGTCTGCTGCGCCCGCCATTGAACTGAACTCGCATCCAATCTCACATCATGCAACGATACTTCCTTAAGGAACTCCCCCGGTGAGTTGGACCCAGCAGAGTTCTTCAGTTTCCGGTACATCATGAGCCAGTCAAATTCCTCTTCTTCTTTCAACATCTTTCTTGGTGACAAGTTGGACCAAGCCGTCTCGTCCGTTGGAGTCAAATGGTAGTGTGAGAACACCTCCTCTCTCCATGACTCGTTGTTTGATGCTAAGAGCTCGTATCTAAGAGTGTGTGACGAAAGCTCAGTAGGAATGTTGGTACATTCCTTACAAAAAGCACCATTAATTAAAGCAAGCAAGATCGACAACCGAAACAAACAAACAGCCTTCATTCTTTAAGCACTGCACTGGATTGTAATGTGCAAAGTTAAGCTCTGAAGAACCGCACAGAGCAGATAAATCTGGTAGTCATATAGCATTGGCAGTGAAAGACAAGGGCAGATGAGAACGGAGGTTTTGGCAACAAAAATAGGGTTAAAGCACAATTGGTTATAAAAATCCAAAATTACCCGCGATAGAAAAGGCCAAAATGGTAGTCATATAGCATTGGCAGTGAAAGATAAGGACAGATAAGAACGGAGGTTTTGGCAACAAAAATAGGGTTAAAGCACAATTGGTTATAAAAATCCAAACTGCCCGCGATAGAAAAGGCCAAAATGTTATCGGGGTGCAATTTCTGCATCAAAGTCTGGCATTACCCGGATTGGAACAGGATAAACATTGGACAGTCCGAAGTGGATAGCTTTCATCGACCAAAATAAGAAAAAAGAGGGAAACTCTGGGTAGAATTGGATAAAGAGGCAATAGAAAGGACGCGCTTTTGTGAGCTGGACTTGAGCAAAGCTCAATACACGACAGGAATGAACATCATTGACCACAATAAGAAAAAAGAGGGAAACTCTGGGTAGAATTGGATACAGCGGCAATAGAAAGGACGGCTTTTCTGACCTGGACTTGAGCAAAGCTCAATATATGACAGGAATGAACATCATTGGAAGCTCTACGTATGTCAGGAGATTCCAAAAAGGAAAGCGAGGAGAGACTTTAACTGGAGCAATCAAGATGGGCAAAACCCACCTCGCGACATCATCGAAGTTAGTGACTAACTGCTGCAGGCCCTTTCTCTCAACTTGGTTTGAGTTTCTCCCTATCCCTCCACGTTATAGCTGCTCTTTTTTCAACAAATCCCCAAATCACCAAACCCTAAATCTGTATACCCATGACAGATTTCAGGCATCCTCCCCCCGATTAAGCTTTCCAAATCCAGATCTTCCTTCTTCACGGCGTCCCATGGCAGAATGCTTGCAGGTCCACTGGGTCCCATGGCAGAATGCTCGCAAATCCTCCTCCTTCCAGGCGATCCATGGTAAAATCATCGCGCCTCATTGTCTTTTCGGCCAATAAGCTTCAAGCGGCCGGAAGATATTGGGTCCCTGGGTTTTGCGCCTCTGATTGTTTGCTCTAGCTTCTTGAAGAGAATCCCCTCTTTTCTGTTCTCAATAAAACCTCCTTTGAGCGCCTATCATCTCTAGAGCTCCCTTCACTCCATAACAAACCAGCCATAGCTTCTCAGCCCTATCGTAAAGGGACAGGGAATGGAAGGTAGAGAGGACCTAAGAGGCACCGAGACTCTCTGAATGTCTTAGTGTCGTGCCTGACAATTTGACATTTGTTCGATACGCTCCAACACGTTCCGACACACACTCAATGAGTGTCTTCTTTCTGACACGCTTCGACACACAAGTCTGAAATTCTGACATGCGATTTCAACACATACGAGATCAATTTTAAAAATTTTCAATACTTAATGGGTTAAAATGTAAATATATGAAAAATAATGAAAATAACAAAAATAAAGGGGAAAGAAGAAAATTCTCATTCTCAAGTTTCTTACTTAAAAGTCCCGATCTTCCCATGAGTGACGATGGAATGCGCTTCTTCTCATCGGCGTCGTTTTGTTGCCCCACATACTTAAAGTTTACTCTTTTTTTTTTCTTTCCACCTCTCGCAAGCATCATTTGCAAGTTATCTCTTTTGGTTTATGTTATTGACTTGTGAGTTAACGATCACATTTTTCATGGCGAATCTAGTGATTTCCTTTTCTTTTGGTTATATTTCGAGAGTTCTTGTCCTGGATTTTCATTTTTCTCGAACCTTGTTTTGCAGAAGAGCTCCAAGTTAGTCTATATCATGAACTCTGAACTTTGTCTAGGATTATAAAAAATCTCACTAATCTCCGACAAGTATAAGAAAACAGGGCATGCTCCTTCAAGTTTACTCTTTCATGTTTGCAATTTTTGAATTTCTCGTTCAATCTCTGTCAAATTAAAATAATGAATGATATTAACAAATGTTTGATTAATATTTTTAGTATAAATTAATTTTATGATCTTTTTATTATTATTTATTTTTTTCTTTTATATATAAAAATATATTTAATATATAACGTGTCAGAAAGTGTCGAAATTCTCTATTTTTTGAGAAATGACGTGTTGGCGTGTCGTGTCGTGTCATATCATGTGTCGCGTGTCCGCGTCGGTGTTACATAGGAGAGGACAATCATCTCTAATTGGTAGCACTGTGTCAGAGAATGGGAGACTTGTGGTCCGACGAGGATATCATAGACCTAGGGAATGACATTCTAGAGGAATAGAAGCAAGAAAGTGAGTTAACGCAAGCTATTTTCGAAGCCAAATGTTAATTTCCAGGCTTTTATCAACACTATAAAAAGAGTATGGAAAACAGATTCAGTCAAATGTGAGCTAATTGAACCGGGTTATTTGTTGTTTCTATTCCAATCAAGTGAAGAAAAAATGAGGGTGTTAGAATCGAGACCATAGTCTTTTGTGAGTAACCTATTAGTCCTTAAAGAAGGAGACCTAAACATACCTGAGCATTGTTACGAGTTCACACATTATGCGTTTTGGGTGCATTTTATAGGCCTTCCTCGTGCTAGAGTCACTAAAGATGCCATACGCTTGTTAGTTTCTTGTTTGGGGCAAGTTAAGGAGGTTAAAATCGAGGCTAGAAACAACAATTCACACAAAAATGGAAAGGTCGGAATGCTGCTGAATAATTGTGGGGAAAATAAATGGTGGATAGATTTCAAGTATGAAAGGCTCCCTCACTTTTGCTATTCTTGTGGTCGCATTGGGCATTATGCAAACTTTTGCATTGAAATACCCTATGAAGAAATTGGACTTGCTCAAGATTAACCAGGTCGGTATGGCTCGTGGCTAAAGGCAGAAGTCTAAGAAGTCAGCCCCTATTGGAAGACATTTTATGGCAAACTAGAAATCTCTGCTATAAATGAAGAGGTTGTAATGGAAACTCCCAAAGTGGCGACCGAAATACCCTTGAGATCAGAAGCAGATGAACCAAATGAATTGGCAATTGTTCTTATTCAGCATAATGCACAGAAGATTATGGAAGAGTCAGGAAAGTCAGAGCAAACTAATATGATCAGTGGGCAAAAAACAAAATAGAACACATTGCTACTCCCTTCTCCAGTAGGTAATGAGATACTTTTACTAATTGTTGACACCTAATTTTTTTGCATAAAAAATGGGTTATTTTTACTCCCAAAAATAATACTAAAAATAAATTGCACGACATATAGTTTAGAAACATTTTATTTTTTGTTCTATTTTTATTTTATTCCATTTTTTTTTTTTTTTTTTGCATTGGATTGATGGTGAGCATATTCAGGTAATATACACTTAGGGGTATATTCTTGGGTAGAAAGGAAATTTTCGGATGGAATATTCGAAAAATACAAAAGAGAATATTGTGCGGGGTGCAACGATATATTCAGGGATATTATGCATAAGCGAAATTGGAAACAAAATATGCCGCAAAGATTTAAATTTTTCCCCTATAAAAGGTGTGGTGCATGTACGAAGACTGAGGACGAACAAAATTGAAAGAATTGAGAGAAAATTCATGTAAAAGAGTCTTCCTCCGTCTTGGTCCAAAGAGAAAATCACTTTCTCAAAAAAAAAAAAAACCTTAATGGGTATTGTTCATCTTCTTCGCAGAGGCAGCCTTGCCTACATCGGCGTCGTGCCCACACCGGCCATTGTGCCAACAGCCCTCAATTGTGCTAGCACCACCCGTGCCAGCAACCCACAAGCTCTCTCTGCTCCACGCCGCTCTGCCGGTCTCGCCTGCTGCCCGTCGACCTTGCACGCCTCCATTGCCCGCAATTTCCAGATCTAGCGCCTTTGCTTCACCTGTAGCCATGTCGACCAGTGACGACCTAACGCTTTTGCTGCCTCGCCGCACCGATCCTTGCCGCTGCGATCCTCCTCTGCCCCGATGCCCAGTAGATTTGCTTCGACGCCTAGTAGATCTGCCTCCGCCTCTGCTCTCCTTCGAAGCCGTCGTTGCTGCCGAGCCGCTCCACCAGCCTGACGCCCTGACGCCCTTGCTTGCTTGTTGCGCCCTATTGTCGCCACCCGCGAGCTCCACCCAACGTTACTCGCCACCGCGTCAGAATCCCCCTCACCCGTGACTACACCAGCGCCCGACATCCGCTCCGCCTCTGCTCCGACGCCATTACTTCCCCCTCGACACCCCTCACGGTGCCCTGCCTCGCCGGCGTCTCCCCTCGTTGCCTGTGCCGGATGTGTTGCTTGCCGTTGATCCCTTCTTGGGAGCTCCTTGCTGGCAATTCCCCTTGCTGGAGCTCCGAATTTACAGCCGAGATTTCCTTTTTAGGCAAGTTTATCTTATTTTTTTATTTTATTTCTTTGTTTTCTTATTTGAAATACTTCCCTATGCCTAATTGGAAATTCTAACATATCATCTGATTTGCAACCGCGCCTGGATTTTTTATTCCATCTATAAGGCTTTAGATGAAATAATTAATTAAGCGGGAATAAAATTAATATTTTGATCTTTAAGGCTTAAGATCGATTTATCAATTTTATTAGCGAGATATTATCCCTTGATTTGAACAATGTATGATATCTTTGATGATTTTTAATGGTCTGTCTTGTCTTGATTACTTTATTTATCTCGAAATATGTTTGAGTTAGAATATTGTATGCTTTAGGGTTATTTGCATATTTAGACTAAGCATTTTATTATCATGAATTTTTGAAATAAAAAAAAAAAAATAAATTTAGGATGTTAGATTTTTGTTTCATTAGCTTAAATTGCATGTTTAATTATTTGACATTTTTTTTAATTTCGAAATTAATAAAAAAAATAACAAAAATCATCATGCATATGTCATGTAGAATTAAGGCATGCATGTCATTGCATATTAGGATAAACTTGCATATTTCATTTTAAGTTTAGATTGATTTTTTAGATAGATTGCATCTTAGGTTAGAAATTTCTTAGGTTAGAAATTGCTAAGTTAAGATAATATCTTAGTTTAAATTAGGATTTGGCTTAACCTAATTCCTAATACAAATTGAATAGAATCTTAATCTAGTTAGATAATTTTCAAATTTTTCAAATTTCGAATTTCATAAAAAAAATACAAAAAATGTCTTAGGATAAATTAGTTTCAATTCCAAAGATAGATTGCATTCTTTAAAAAAAAAAATGTCATTGCATGTCATATAGAATTAGATTCATGAAATGCATGTCATTTAGTGATTGTTGTTATGTCCATTTAATTAGAAATTGCCTATCATTGGAATTAGGTCATTTAGTTATATTGCATTGCATAAAGCATGATTCTCATTAATTAAATGAAAACAAAAAGAAATTGCTTGTTAATTAAAAATTGTATCTAGGGTTGATGATGTGAATTATGATTTAACAACGCAGATGCTTTTGTTGCTACAAGGTAAGTCTCGTAATTTATTCATTACTTTTTGGGTGTTAAATTGGTGGTTTGCGCATCCGCATGATTACTTCGTATGTTAGGGAAATAGATTTAAAATCAATCAAAACTGCTTGCAAAAACATTTTTTTTGAAAAGAAATGGTACTGAAAGGGTATCAGAGAAGTCTAGTGTAACCAAGTCCCCGTACCGAAAGTCTCTGGTTCGTATGAGTAAAATAATCATCCAATTAGTTTACTTAGGTGTCTAATCGATCTACCATAAACTGATTAGTGACGACTCCTAGATAAAATTCATTTGTATGTTAAAAAATTTGAAACTAAGTCGCGAATTAGTATGGGCTTGGGAGAGCCCGAGCTAAGTCTAGGTTTAGTAATCCATTAACTAAATCCTAGGTGGTACACTCCAAAATTTGGTTGCGACAGCTTGGCGACTCTACTAGGGACCTGAGTTAAAACTCGTAGTGGACTTAGGCCAATTTTTCTTTTCTTTTGAAAAATATTTTTGTTTGGTAGCGAGGATTCCAGGTACGTCCCTAACATTTAAGGTGTTAAATGTTCTTGCAGATTGGGAGGTATAAGGGGAGTAGTGATTGTTAAACCTTGTCTTGCAAGTTGGAGTTGGGAATGTATGGTTTATTTTCATGTTGAAGTGTTGCTTGATATAAACTGTTTGCATGCTTTGTATTTACACTACACTCTTGCATACACAATCTGCCGCTGGAACTAGGCCGCACTAGGACACTTAGGATGGTATTGAGTTCGATACGACTTCGACCGCGAGGTCGCGTAATAGAGGTTGCCAAACTCAATCCCGAAAGCTTTTTCTTGGTGTCAAGAATGCTTACCTCCGCCCATGAGGCTGTGCCGCATTGGGGTATCATCCTTGACTAAGCCGGAGTTAGGATGACTTAACTTAGTATGTGAGGCTGCAATTAAGTCATCCTACCCTTTTAACTCCACCTTGCTCGCCGCATTGGGGTATCATCCTTGACTAAGCCGGAGTTAGGAGGACTTGATTTAGTATGCGAGGCTGTAATCAAGTCATCCAACCCTTTTAATTCCACATTGCTTAGCCTTCCTAGTTAGAAATCGAACCCCACATTTCATGTGCTTGTCTATGTGGTTGCCTTAATTGTCTAGTAAAGTAAGCTCTTTACCTTTTACTCTTGCAATTTACTTACTTTATTATATCTTTGGTTGGTCCATGACATTAGGTCGGTCGAGTTTTGATCTATAAACAATGGGAAGATTTGACATTCAATTCATGCCTGCACTGAAGGCTGAACTCAAATCATGGTGGGACTGTCTAGGCCACGATGGTCAAAGCTATGTGGAAAGCAGACTTGGTCGCCTTGTTCCCCTCCTTGAAATCAATGTCCAAAGCGGCGTCATGCAAGCACTCGCTCATTTCTGGTGTTCCCAAACATCCACGTTCATATTTTATAAGCATGAGTTGACTCCGACTCGGGAAGAATACAACATTGCCATAGGAAAACCTTTGGAATTGGAATTAATAAACCCACCCCTTGGATTAGAACCTAAATCGATTTTGTTTGACTTTCTTAGGATGGATAAGAATCAGATTAAAAGAGTATTGAAGAATAATTGTCATGCATGTCCTTTCTCCATCCTAGATCAAAGTTTTGCTGATGCAAACACTCTTTCAAAAAGTAAGATCTTCCTTTTAGCCTTCTTCGGATTTATTATTTTTCCTCTTCTTAAAGGTGCCATTAATCATTTTGTCGCATGGGTGGTCAAACAAGTGTGTGCTAAAATTAGTTTTGTCAACACCATCTTAGCTGAAACATTCTTATCACTCACTCGATTTAAGGAAGATCAAGATAAAATCTTTCATGCACCAATCGAGCTCTTACAAATCTGACTCTTTTCTCATATGAGTAGGAGCGATATTTGCATGAATATTATTAATGTCACCGATTCCTATCATCCCATTGAGGTATTAAAAAATCATCATGATCGAACTCCAAATCTTTCTTACTCAAAATGGGTCAAATTGTTGAAAAATCCGAATACCAAGATTTTCCTATGGCATGCTAAATGATCCAAGTCTCCAAGGAACGTCTTTCTCATGGTGATAATGAGCCGATCTCGCTATTAGGGATCATCGGAGCCACTTCCTAATATCCACTCCGAGTGGCCCGTCAATATTGAGTTGTGCGGGATCTACCGCCCCCTCTCAAGCTGGGCTTGTTCCAAGTCTGATTCGCTGCCAAGGATGGTGATCACAAAAAGGAGCTTCGCTGTATCGAACAAGCTTGGCTTGCATGTCACAAACAAAATTTGAGTTTGCTTGAAGATGAGCTTGAAGGGAAGGAAAAGACTTACTATGCCACGGCTCGATACATCTGTCGGCACAAGATTCTGATTGAGTATCTTCCAAAGGTGCTAGATGTGACTGAAAAGCCCACTTGGCAAGCAGAGTTTAATCGTCATAAGAAGAAGATTGAAGAACTTGAGAAGCAAGCCAAGAAGGACGCCAAGGAGAAGAGGCAACTACGTCGAGCGTTGGCTTCCCATTTGTTTATAGATCGGGCCAAATAAATTGGCTCGAATCAATTTGGTTTTTACTTTAGCTTAATGTTTAGGAAGTTGAGTCATTTACTTGATTAGTTTATTTGTTTAAGGCCTTTCAAGCTTTTTACATTGTTGATGTCAAACAATTCCATTAATGAATAAAACGATTAGACTTTCGTCATGGACCGGTGTGACAGCCCGATTTTCCAATTTTAATTTCAATAAATTTAGACGGGCATTTCGTTGGCACGCATGTAGTCCTTTCCTTGAGTCGGCCACTCATGTGAAATCTAGTCTATCAGGTAAAGCCGTTAAGAAATTCTAATGCATTAGACTCGAGAATTTGATCAGGAAGCGACCTTTCGACCGAGATGATCTGCAAGAGTCATTACGACACAAATAAAAATAGGTTAGGGATCGGAGATAGGTCGGCTCGACAGAGGTGTGTGATCAGGTGTGGGTGATTCTACCGGATCGCACAACTCTAGCCGATCGACACTAAACCGACTTCTCTAACGATTGGGTACCCTGTGCCGTATTTGAAACCTTGAGATTTCCCTCGACAACCGAAAGTTGTGGCTCGAAATGATCAACCGCAAGTCAAGTGCACAAAAATTTGTAAACGTCGCTCGGTAGATTAGAATGTACTAGTATTGCGCCAAAGTGAAATTAACCGTGAAATTGAGATCGAATTCTAAAATTGGAAGTCATGGTGCGTCACAAATCTTATTAGGATCATTGGATTAATTTATGGACTTTAATTTGAACTCAATTGGAAGAGAATTAATGGAAATTGAAGCAATTGGATGTGCAAGGATTTGGACCTCGGCGGAAAATGAAATTGAACCTATTGGACTAAAGTTGTGGAAGATTGGAGTTAGTGGATGGTGACATCACATGTGATGTCATGAAGGAGGTAAGGTGGGCTAGGGTGATGACAAGTGGAGGGTGGAGATGAAGCCTTGGAAATGTGGGATGTCACTTCCCCCTTGTCTCCATCATCTTCAAGCTTGAGAGGAGAGAGATTAGGAGGGAAAAAGAAAGAGAGAAACCAGCGGAAACCGTCCCCCCTTCCGTCCGCCCTTCGCCGCTCGACCGTCACCGCCGCCTTGCCCGCCGTTCGCCGGAGCTCGCCGTCGCCGCTCGCCCGCGCGCGACCGCACGCCCTCCCGCGCCGAACCGCTCGCCTCCGTCTCCGCCGCGAGTCCCGCTCCGTCGTCGCCCCAACCAGCAGCTGCTCGACGTTGCCGCGCCTCGCCGAAGCCTCCGTCGCCGCCGTTCCTCCGCCCAAGCCACCGCCGGTTCTTGCTCGAGCTACCGCCGGTCCTTCTCCGCCGTTCCTCCGCCCGTACGGCCGCCGTCCGCCGCCCTTCGAAGCTCGGTTAGTTGCTGGAAAAACCAGCAAGAACCAGCTCCTTCCAAGCTCATTTTGGCCCCCTATTAGTCCTCATTTGGTGTTGATCCGTGTAGGTTTGTCGTCGGCGTCGTCGTGCTCTTCGCCAGAGACCCGTCGGAGAGCGATTCCAGTGAGTTTAGCTCACTAAACCCCGATTAGTGGGTTAATCATGTCTTAAGTGTGTTTATTTTAGGTTGATTGAGATTAGGTTGTTAGATTAGTTTATTTAAATATGGATTAGATTAAGTTGTTTAATTAAAGTTAAGCATGTTTAGTTTAAGGGTTAAGTATGTTTATTTTTAAAATAAACCTTGATGTGACTTAAAGGAATTTATTTATGATTTAAATAAATGATTCGAAATTGTTGGATTATTTAATAATAAATCATATTTCGAAAATCATTAAAATATTATTTTAAAAAAAATTTAAAAAAAAAACTCGAAAAATTATTTTTGACCCTAATTGCTCAGAATTTCGTGCCGATCGTCGCTGTATAGTTAGAATTTGAAATTGATGGTTGGTTAATGCAAATTGAGTGTTGATTGAGGAAAATATGGATTTTAGTTAGAAAATCTCAAATGTCGGGTTTGATATCGAAATTGGATTGTTTTAAAGGTTAATGTTGTAATTGGAATATGTGAATGACGCGTGAAACACCTTGAGTTGATTATGAACCGTTGCATGATAATTATGATGAATTGTTTCGAACTATTGAGTTGGAATTGCCCCTATATGGGATGCCCCATACAACGGATGCGGGTCGCAGTTGATTCTAGGCCCATGCTCCTTCAGGAACGCCGTCGATGTACTGACGAAGCCGCGCTCCAAGGTGAGGAAGCGATGCCTGACTATATGTTAGTAGATAGCCGAACTGCGAGTAGGCTATGCCATTGTGTGGCCCTAATAAATGATGAATTGAAATGCTTGCTGCGAAGGCGAAATTAAATGAAATTGATTGCATTCCGATGGCTCACGTGCTTATTATAACTTGTACTTGAGTGCGATGAATTGTACTAACCTGCAGGAAGGCAAGGAGGCGAGGTAAGTCTTCTGTATTGTGTGGCTAAACCACTCTGGGGCGTATTTTCTTCCTAATAGGGGTTTAGGAGGGGTGAACTTGCTGAGACAAAGTCTCATCCCGGTTTGGGGAAATATTACAGGACCGTAGATGGCGATACCACCAGAGATGAGTGGCCTACCGACAGAGATCGAGCAGACGACTGAGAGTGCTCCTGACCCTGGAAGTCCCTGGGTCTATCAGTTGGTTAGGTCACATATCTGGGTCCAAGTGAACGTGGATATTAGAGTACCTTATATGTTTAGGGCTTGGTTTCGTACCGGAGCAGATGGTGTTAGGATTGGCCCCCTTGACAGCATGCACATTCCGTTGGTGGTGATGACCGCCATTTTGGGAGAAGGTGTGGCAGATCATCCCGATGGTCGAGTGATCAACGCTTCGCCCCCGGCCTCCTGGGTGACTGATCCTGAGGACGTGGGATCGACGAACGGAGACGACCATTAGTCCTAGGACTGTGTCTTTTCTTTTTGGCGGACTGATCCATGTTGTGTAGGCTAACCCTCTTTTGATGCACATAAACTCTGACCCATTTTTGGTGCATAGGCCTTGGATCCGGTTGATGTATGTAAGCCCTGGTTTGATGATGATGTATGAATGTTTGTTGTTTGATTTTGAATTGATGTTCCTGCTGTCCTATCCCGTATGTTTTTGTAAGGGGTTTCTTAGTACGTTCCGCTTGCGCATTAATAAAATAAATTGGGGTCGGCGACACTACCTGGGAATGTCGCATTTGCATGATCATGGTGGGATGTTGGCGCGCTCGAGGTTCGGGGCGTGACGACCGGCATGTTTTATATGAAGTACTTATGTGTATTCATTTCTTCAAATTAGGTGATAATGGATTCGCCACGTTCGCCCATCATCCTCGATCAAGAGCTAAAATGGCTGACCAAATTGGTGCGTGATTGTATCTCCACTCTGGAAGAACGACTCTAACAATTAGTCACCTTTATGCAGCTACTGGCAACTCAAATCTAATCCCTCCGAGCAAATCTGGCTCTTGCACCTGCTCTCCCCGAGATAGTTGTCCCGAGATAGGCATATGAGGCTTAAATGGGTGATGACGACATGCCTAAGTTGGAAGAAGACCCATTGCCAATCAATATGCGAAAGGCTAAGCTTGACAACGTCCCTAAGGTGGAGCAGGATGAACGCTTCGCAAAGCTTGAAGAGAAAGTGAAGCAATTGCAAGAGTCGCAAAGTTCACTCTCGTTTGACTTGTCAGTCTATGAGAAGGTCAAGATGCCAAAGAAGTTTAAAATGCCAGACTTTGAGAAATACGATGGTACTTCCTACCCAAAAGCTCATTTGCAGATGTACCACGTACGCATGGCCCAATATGTTAAGAACGAGCCATTCATGATCCAATCATTCCATGCGAGTTTGACCGGGCCTGCCCGGAACTAGTATGTCATGAAGAATGTGAACCTTCTTAACACCTGGAATGAAGTGGCCGACGCGTTTCTCAAGCAGTACAAGTTCAACATGGATATTGCACCTTCTCGAGAGGATCTTGAGAGGATGGAGAAGAAGATGAGCGAATTGTTCAAGGAGTATGCTGTGAGATGGCGAAATCTGGCAACTCAAACCGCTCTTGAACCTATTGACAAGGAGTTGATGAAGTTGTTTGTCAAGACTCTCCCGTCTAAATTCCGTAACCGAATGGCCAGCACATACGTCGAGAGCTTCAATCAGCTTATTCCTGTGGGAGAACAAATCGAGATGGGGATAAGAGAATGATGGTTTCTTGAGCCATTGAGTAAAAGATTCTTTGCCAAGAAGGAGAAAGAAGCTGCCGTAGATGTGAATGTGGCTTATAGCCAGGAAAGTGTCAATTGTGCCCCGGCTATCCAGATGAATCCAAGGCAACAACAAACTGCCAGCCATCAATCATTTGCCCAAGTAAGAAGGCAGTTCTCTCCTCTCCCTGGATCTCAAAAAAAAAAAAGAAGAAAAAAAAAAAAGAAGAAGTTAAATTGGGATTAGTGTACAAATTTCTTTACAAAAGTCTAGGGGAGAAGAATGTCAGACTTAACTTGTGTACGGTCCTCACTTTAGTCTCACACCTTTTGGAGAAAAATGCTTCCAGTTAGAGAAATTACGTGATTTTTATAATTAAAATTTTTATTTAAGGTGGCATTTTTTTACACTAAAGTGATTACTTTTTCATTAAGATTGGGACGATCACTTTTTAATAATAATTGGCACTGAAGTGATTATTTTCTTACAATGACTAGCATTGAAGTAATCACTTCTTAACTTGCTTATATAACATCGTTTAGGGGCTTTTTTGACATTGAAGTGATTACTAGTGATCACTTTTTAACAACGATTAGCACTGAAATGATCATTTTTTTACAATGACTGGCATTGAAGTGATTGCTTTTTTAACTTTGCTACATGACATCGTTTAGACATTATATGTTGACTGCGCACGCCGGCAAGCCACGTAGGATCGAGAAATTAATAAAATATTATCGCGTCAGATTTTCAGTGACTTCAAAGTTGGTACTTAAATTATTGTTTTCAAGTGAGCCCGTGAAAAGCTAATTTAGATCGGCATTGGTACCTACGTGATTTTTATTTTTATTTTTAAAAGTAACAATCAGGTGAGTCCACGAAAAGTTGAGGCATTAAAGTAAACTCCGTATGTAAGTTAAGGCACTTCTAGTGTGCTTCTCCTAAAAGTTTGCAATGACCAAGAATGGAAAAGGCTAATTATTGGGCAATAAGAAGCAGATATGTTTCACCGAAGGGGATTTATTTCTATTAGCAGAAATCAAAGAGGGACGGGAAATTTTTACCAAAAAAAAAAAAAGAGGGACGGGAAATCTTTAACACAAAAAGATAAAGAGGCGACAGAAAGGACGCGCTTTTCTGCGGTGGACTTTAGCGAAGCAGCAAAAATTACAGAAATAGCAAGAACAGTGGAACGAATATCACTGGATGCTCTATATATATATATATATATATATATATATATCAGGAGACACATAAGAGAGAGAGAGAGAGAGGAGAGACTTTAACTGAAGCAATAGAGATGAGCAAAACCCACCTTGCGAAATCATCGAATTAGTAAGTAACTTGATAAACAAACCAAAACATAGTGGGGTGGGAAGCGGGTGTACTGACTATAATAATAATTAAATTGGTATCAGCAGAAAGCGAGGATATTAACAAGAGGTATATACGTCCAGTAAGCGTATCCCGAAACAGAGACTGAACGAATCAGAGAGAGAGAGAGAGAGAGAGTGGTAGGGAGGAGGATGGGGACAGGGGAGAATCACGGATACTTCGTCGGTTTCCCCGGTGGTGGGTGGGGTTTGACCGATGAAATTTGCAGCGACTTTGGAGCTACTTTCTACACGCAGCGAGGAGAGAGAAGCAGAAACAGAACCGGAATCAGCGGTTGCTGATTGGGAACAGAACATGGCTGTGCCATGCCGTTTCGCTTTCTCCGAAACTTTTTGGACCCATCATGGGAGAAGCGGCGGTGGCGAGGGATACTTAAGGTGGGTCAAACCATCTTCGGTGATGGGTTGAACCCGCCGTGCCCGATGGTTTCCTCCGCCACTCTCTCTCTCTCTCTCTCTCTCTCTCTGAAGGAGGAAGGAGCACCGGCCAGAGGAAAAAGCCGAGCGAAGGGAGAGAAAATGGCAAGCGTGCGACTGCCCTTTTTTCCTTCTTTTGTTATAATTTTTATATTTTAATTGTTTTACTAGATTCCGTTGGAGGGCAACTTTCCAGGATTAAAAATCAATTATGGAAAAATTATACACAAAACGAAGATATATTTCGACTTTAATTGACTACCACTACGCTAAGTCATACTTAGAAAGTGAAAAAATTTGATTAAAACAAGAGCGAGAAAATGAACTTATAGATAGCCATTTGAATATAATAATTCCTTTTATTTTTCTTTTTGAGAATTTATGAATATATTCATGGGAGTAATATCTAGGAAACGATTTTATTTTCCTAAAAAAGAAAACTATAATTTAGGAAAAGCGGTTGCTCGAAATTGGGGGGGAACTGCTTTTCGATTTAAAGGGTTCCTTCATATTTTGATGGCCCTTGATTTTTAATTCGCATTTTCTTCTATGCATGCGATAATTTTCAAATAGACAATTAGGGAGGGAGGAAAAATGAAATGGAACCTATGTTTCTTTTAACTGGCAAGGAGCAAATTATGCACAAGAATTGCGTCTGATCAAGAAGTTGATTGTTGAAACCATAAAAATGTATAAAGTGTGACGAAAAAGTAGTGCAAATATGGGATAATTTAGCTAAAAAGTATTGAGAATCACTTCTCTTTGGTGATAAATGCTCAGTAAATGAAACTTTCCCTCTCAAACTTTCCCAATGTAGACACACGGAGAAGGGAACAACTTTTTTTGATGGGAGGACAGTAAAGCAATGCATATGGTGAACAAACACACGGATATGTTTGTCTGAAAGGTTAATATTTGTTACGAAAATTTTTCGAAACTATTTAATTAGAACTTTCCATGAATATCAAAATTCTAAGCATTTCGCCAGTTTTGAATCCTACAATGTAATGTCTTTCAGCAACTGTTGTATTTTGATTTTTACTAAAGGACACTTAGGTCCTGTGTTAATATTGGACATAACATGTCAAATGAGAATGAGAATATATATATGTTGAATTCTAATCAATAGCTTGATCTATACTCACTTTAATATTTTAATGAAACCCCATTACTATCAAAGTGGTTGTACAATTTGAAGTTGATTCAACAATACAGAATACTGAAGACAATACTAGGAAGGCATTGCTCCTAGTTAGACTTGAGGACGGAATGTCGGAATCTAATCAACAATGTTAGATAATGGAGACAACACCTAGTACACATTGTTCCTATATGGATATGAGGACTCAACGTCGGAATCTAATTAATGACGTTGGACTATGATAACATCACTTAGTAAACATACTCTTGTATAGGTATAAGGACACAACGTCAGAATCTAATTGACGATGCTACACCTAGTGGGCACTACTTCTAGATAGGTATGAGGACACAATGTGAAAATTTAATCGATGACGCTGGACTGTAGGGCATCATTGAAATCTAATCAACGTCACTACCTAGGATATAAACATTCGTCGGAATTGAATATACAATATGAAATTGAAGCTATAGATAAACTAAACTAAGCTAAGATAAAAGGGTAAGATAAAGGAATTTTGTGTGTTGTTTGGGGGCTTCTCTGTTGGATTACCTGCAGTATTTATAGGCTAATTTGATAATCATCAGTGGTCGGTTGCTTCCTCCTTAAAAGTCGCTCCACGTTCTTTGTTAAACCGCCTTATCCATATCTCATTGCCTTCTAACATTTTGATGATGTTCACATGGCTTGTTTGGTGCCCTTTTAAACATCAACTGTTCTCGCCCAAATTTTGCCGTCAATTCTATCTAAATTATGTCTTCAACATCTCTTGGCTTGGACACGTGGTAATCAACTGCTTTATCATCGAATCATGTATCTCTATTTGTAGGTCCATCAAAATCTAGCCCAGGGGCTCTCAAAATCCTTGGCCATCCGTTTCCATGACTACCATGGGCTGGGTTGATGTAAATCATAACCCGCACGTGACTATGAGAATGATTTTAAATGATTTTTTTTTTTGGTACCTAGGGAACCTCCGCACGCCGCTTTGCGGTGGAGAGTAAACCCTGGGGCACCGGGGGCCCCCACCGCTGACCCCCAAGCGCGGGTAAGTCGCGTGTTATGCATTGAAGCATCGCGTCCACGAAGATTCGAACCCTTCCCCTTTGCGTATGGAGTACCAGGCTCTTAACCAGCGCGGCCACCACGGGCGGTGGTTGATTTTAAATGCTTTAATCCCTTATGATCAGCACATGATAGCAAGGGTATTTTTGGTTGTCAACATATGCCCATTTTTAAAAGAAGTAAATTGGAAATTTATTTCTTTTAAAGGATAGACCTCGTTTTGCGAGCAATTCGCTATGGATGATTATCATACCTTTTTGTTCTTTGATATATCCACAGCCGATACGGATGAACAGCTCCTGTTGTTTTTTTGACACGTTGCTTCAACTTTTAGCGGATATCATTTATTTTTGAATCATCGTCTTCTACTTCAAGTAGAATGATACATCTCACTGTCTTTTTCTTTATATTCTTTTGTCTTCTTCCTTTTCTTTTTTTTTTTGGTGGCTCCCACAACTTCTTTTTGACCCAATCCAAAATCTCAAGTTTTATAAGAGCAATTCTGAGGTATATATGTGATATCCATAGATTAACTAATTCAAGATATTTATTACTAGACCTCACGGTTTTATCCTTTGGCATATAGATAGGCACTTTCCCAAGAGGTCACCCATCGTGGTAGTGTCCTAGCTTGGCTCACTTAACTTTAGAGTTCCAAAGTAAAGCTTGTTGTTACGTCAAAATGCGCTTCTATGATTTAATTCCAATTTTCACATATATATCTCAAAATCGCTCTCATCTTGTTTGGTGCATAGTTTGGTTCATTCCTTCCCCACTTCGTCATCATAGAAGCCTATTAGAAGTTGCTCCTTATTCAGGCCCTCTAACTTCGATGGCCACTATATGGTATAAGAGTGAACCCTCTCCAACAGGTGTGTGGTTCAGGGACGAATCAAACAGAAGTTGATGGGCCTGTATCAATTCGGTCTGGGCTAGAGGGCCTGAAGAAGGAGTGGCTTTTGGAAGACTTTTAGGATGGCGAAGGAGATAGGAGGAGAGTGATCCTAAGATATATATGTGAAAATTGGAATTAATTTATGAAGGCGCCCTTTGACTTAATGGCAAGTTTTACTTTGAAATTCCAAAGTTAAGCAAGCTCGGCCTAGAGCACTACAAGGATGGGCAGAAAGTATTTGTTTTTATGTCAAATGATAAAATTGTGAGGCTTGCTAAGGGACGGGCCAAAGCAAGTAATATTTCGAGTAAGTTAATCTAGGGATATTACATTAGGAACCACTTGTCGGGTGAGATACCAACGGACATTGAGATGCTAAAGCAGCTAGTGGTACTCAATGTGGCGGATAACATGATAACGAGTTGGAGCCCTAGGTCCCTAATGGGCTTGCCGAGCTTGATGCACCTTGACTTGAGTAATAACGGGATTTCAAGTCCATTGCCATTAGATTTTGGAATGCTGAGGATATTGAACTGTGCCCTTTTGAGCGGTGTAAGAAATAAAGGTCTCGGAAAAATAGACTAATCTCTTGATGTACAACGAACGAATTACTTGGAAATATACGTGAAATCACTAGCGAGTAATGGACGAATTTATAACTTCAATGATGATCCGAATACAATCACAAGGAAGATATTCTCATTCTACAACGTTGATGTTGATCGTCTTTTCAAAGTAGTAATAGATTTGGGTGTTATTTTTTGATGGAGAGGAGACTGTATATATATATATTTTTTATGTTCTTTTCTGTATATAGGTTACATTATGAGGAAGTTAGTATAACTTCCCTCAAGAGACAACCGCTCGCAGCGCCTCTCAAGCACACCCCATTATGGATGAAACGATGTTTCTTGAGCACACCCTATCATGGGTGACCTATGGTAATATAATAAGTGAGAACCAAATTGCCGGGTCGATCCTCGCATCCATATCCCAAATATACTAGTTAGCAGATCTCGGCTTTTCCTCAAGCCGGTTCTCTGGCCAAATCCTGCCTTCGCTCAGTAAAATGCCGGTCCTCCCCAGACTGAACCTGGATGACGACCAAATCCGAGGGGCGATCTAACCTGATCAACTTGGTGGTGAGCAACCACTAGGGGTTCGCCCCAGTAGCCACCCTTCCAACATGGAAGGGGGAGGTGGGGGGTTCAAATCTCCACCTTCTTAGGGGGGGATGGGGTAAGAAGGATGGGGGTAGGGACGCGTAAGTTTAGAGGGTGGGTTGTGACTCTCACGCCCTGCAAAAGGCAGGGTACAAGTCTGCGAGTGAGTGTAGAGTAGGAATAAAGTAGGACTGATCATAAATAAATAAAAAAAACTTGGTGATGAGCAACTTGAACTTGAGTAGGAACTCCATCTAGGGCCCGATACCCGACATGTACAGGCTGAGGCTGTACTTCACGGTGCTGGACCTTTCGCACAACAACCTGCGGGGGCCAATCCCAAAATCAACATCAGGCGCAACGTGCATCGGGCACATGGAATTGAGCCACAGCCGTATTCCGGTGGGGTCGACCTTCGACCACCTCGAAGCGTCGTTGTTCCAGTACAACCACTGCCTCTGCGGGAAGCCACTAAAGGCATGTTAGGTCAATAATGAGAATCTGGGCTGCTATCTAGTGGGAACAGGGAAGATGGATTGAGCACAAGATGTCGGTGAGATGATGTGATGATGCTTGTACGATTGCGTGTTAAATTACGTTGTTAATTGGGGGTATGAAGATCTTCGTGCACGTAAATGCTGCATGAAACTAATAATAGCGATGATGGTTTTAGCGGAGGTTGTCGCGTAACTCGTGGGAACCACAGCAATTACTTGATAATGCAATGGCCAACACATGGTGAAGTCACTCGGACATGGACATAATTCGTACCGACGCAACGGCTTCAAATTTGATGTTGGGCATTGCCGGTTTGTTGGTTTTGCGTTCAGATAACTACACGCTTGATTTTGCCGGTTTGTGGTTGCAAAAATCAGGGACCAGAGAATTTGGGAATGGCTTTATCTTATTAGGAACAACTTGATTTTTGATGCACTTATAACGATCAATACGAGGAAAATCTGTGAACTATAAAACCTAGAGTTTTCTTTATCAGGTCGTTTAACAAGTGCACCCAACTCAAATTGCATTGGCATAGTCGTGGCTTAGGCTCGGATCCAAAGAAGGGAAAGAAGCAGACGCAAATGCCAGACAGAGTGGCCATATCGAGTTTCTGACCAGAAATTTGCAGAGAAGCAAACAGAGTGTAATTACATCAACCTCGCTTTAATTGGTTGTATAAACCGCAGTTTGATCATTATTATCTGAAAATCCTAACCAAGCATTCCTCTGTTTGTTCCATGGTACTTCTGTACAAACCAATCTTTCAAGACTGGATGTCGAAATAGACGGTGTACGATTCATCTCTCAAGCTCATCAATGGAACCAAAAGGAAGCTCCTCTTTTCACCCTTCGTCACGAAGCTCATGGGATGGTACGAGCTTATGGCGTCTCCCGGCGTAAAGCTGCTCGCTTCGTTGAACTTACTGTCTGAGGAATCCGAGATGCAACCCAACTTCACACTGGAACCCTTGTCGTAATTCAACCCCGTGTATATGTAGCAACCTTCATGGCTTTCTGACTCCAAGGACACAGTCTCGGCCTTCCCGTCCAGTCCTGCAACCACACGGAAGAGGGACAAGCTGCCCTCGCTTGATCCCTCAACTACGAGGCCGTTATCTTTCCCTTTTTCTGCTACCACCATTCCAGGAAGGTCGAATGGTTCGAGCATGACCGATTTCCCAATCATGCCCCCTCGTGGCCTGATTCCTAAAGCGGTGGGGTCTTTGGAGACAAGTCTGAAGGTGGCGTGGACAGCTGAATCAGTGCCCGGCTCAGGAAACTTCTCCATTGTGATGGATTGGTTCGTGTTGGTCAGGAAATAAGACAAGTTGCCTGATTCTTGCGAAAGAGAGAGCAACTGAGAACTGTAAGAATCCGGAACAGGAGTTATCCAATTGGATAGAGGAACATCTGGCTCGGCTTTGATTTCCCAGTATCCGCTCGTCAGCCCCGCAAGAAGATAAGGCCCATAGAGTATTGCGTGTATCGAAGCATACTCGGATCGGTCATCTGGACATCAGTTTAATGCAAACTTTTCAGCTTGACATGAAAAAACCTAAAGATTCTGCTAAGGAAAAGCTCCCGACTGCAGAAGCATATGCCCCGCAAGCAGTGGGAGCCGTGACGGTACCTTGGATAGCCTCTGTCCGCAGACTGAGGGGAAACTGAAGGGTCAGCTTGTCACTGGGGCTCCATTTCCCCTTTGTGACGAGAAAATTACCTGCACCAACAAACCGGATCAATTCTGCAGAACTCTTGATCTCCACTTACTAATTTCTCGAGTCGAAGCTCTCAATTGACCGATTAATAAAAGAAAAGACAAGTCGCAAGTTCAAAAGGAGAATGCCATATAGAGCAATAAAAAACTAAGAAACGAATTTCGATCAAACTGGTGCTGCACATGCGCTAAGAACACTAAACGCACCCGGAGGTGGTAGATTTAAAGTTTTTCCATTTAATTCTGCTTTGGCACCAGCTGAAGACACCCAACTCGGTATTCGGAAATTCAGGGTAGACAACTGCCCTGCTGCCTGAAATAAGAAGAAGCAGAGGAGAAACAATAAGACACCAAACACTGCCAAAAGAACACCAGAATCCAAAATAGACTAATCTCACGTGTTAATTGAATTAGATGTATTCACACTGATTTCAGGAGATGCTACACATGATTTAAGGAAGATTTTAATTTAATACGTCAATAATTGATTTTATTGTCATGCGGATGGTTGGCAGTAAAGAGTGACGAAACAGATTTAAAGTCGTGGCTACATAAGCACAAGACAGAGCAATTAAGTTGATTATATCTACTGGAAAAGACAATGGAAATGCCGGTAAAATTCTGCCTGCTCCTCATGCATTGGCCAGCTAGAAGTACCTCCGACGAAAAAGTAACTGTTGCTCGAATATAAGGATCCCGCGATGACAGAGGACCAATTTGCTGATTGATCACAGTCCCCCCTGCTCTCCAATTAAGTGAACTCGATACATATTGAATTATGTAAAGACCTGGAACTTCTCCTTGCTCTTCAAAATATATAGAGTCTCCCATTTTCGAAAACGACTCAATTCCTACAGACACAGAGAAAGAAAAAGGATCATTTGATGGACAAAACTCCACAATACAACACATCATGTCGAGCCTCTAATACTTGCTAGTAGGAAAACTGCACGATAGAATGTGGCTAAGTCCTAAAAAAATGAACCAAAGAAAGTTGTGGAAACAACTTCAACAAAGAGTGATATTCGACAAATCATGACGTCTGCAGACTCCATATTACTGAGGAAATGAGCACTGGAGGGGTGTTCGATCTTAGACCTGTCCCATAGCAGCACCAGAAGGAGTCAAACTGAGTTCCCCATTTATGAAAGCTTCTGGCCTTGGATACCCCTTGACCCAAAGGAAGCATGTAGATCATGACACCAGGCTCAGTCCCTCTCTGAATACTTAGCACGCCATTTGTCAATGCTCGCTCGTAATAATCGGCATATGCAACTTCTTTCGTCCATCTAAACAAGTTGCGACTCACCTATAGACCAAGCTCAGCAGATGCAAAAGAGTCGGTCAACAAATAAACTTGCATAACTAAGCAAATGGTGCCATCACTTAGTATGGATTAAAAGGTTTAAGACAAACAATTAGACGTAATCTAAGTCATAGTTAATTAACTTTGTACCAATAGTAGAAATTAGATCAGGACTTTGACATATTGCAACTTCTGAAGTATTTCGTAAAATGCCGTGTCAAATTTCCATTGCATAGTCGAGAGAGAAAATATATCCTGACTAAATCACTTCCCTAGGAGACCAAGTAGGGTGTTAAGGAGTACTCAAATCACCTTCAGCATGTTATATGTGGTGCATGATTCCTCATTTTCCACTCGAAGAGTGGTCGCTAAATGTTTTGGGTCCGTCCTGTCAGACCAACAAATAAAGAGGATTACCATGATGAGACGCACGCACATACGCACGCGCAGATATATATATATATATGTATACGCATATTAAACTTGAATATAATTCTCCCTCAGAATTCAATATATACCAGAATTCCCCGACTGATGTGCCACCTGTTGCATAGCTGTGGGAGGAGTTCATAATGTCCATGAAGAATGTCCCTATAGTCTGATGTAAGAAGTTGCCAAAAAGCCATTAGACAAAACATTGGAAACCTCAAAAGATGTATAACCATTGAAAACGTGGAAATACATCTAGGTTAAACACATAGTTATATCACAAAGCAAATCCTGAAGAAAGCCAGCCTTCTCTGAGAAAACAAGAAGGCCGCTAAGATTTGGAAGACACAGTGTTCTTTACAATTTTTTTTCATAAATAAAAATTCTGTTTCATGCTATTCTACAATTCGAATATCAAAAAATGTTACCCTGTATAGCGGGTCACCAGTAACTTCAAAACGCATCTGTGCTCCAATAACGATTGGGATATGAGTATTCGCATGAAAACCAGCTATGTCATCGGCCTGCAGGTCAAAAAAGATAACTTCTGTGAAGCTTTTACATATTGTACTGAACATGGAACCAAATTGTCGAAAGCATAGAAAAAGAGAGAATCAACACATGAGATACTAAGAAGCAATGCAGACACATGCAAAAAAAGTTACTTGGAAATACACACATATATGTCCTCATTTATAGCAATCCCTTGCAGGCTTGCACCATCGGTTACAAATCTGACATAGAGGACTCATCCGACTTTAAATATTCCTCTCTGAACCTCGAAAAACATTATAGCACTTGAAAAAATGACACATATTCTCTGAAGACTTGGAGTAGCATGATGAGAACACTAAAGAAACAAAAATGGTATTTACCTGCACAGCAAGCAATCCTAAAAAGCAAGGTTTATCAAAGAGATGAGCCAAGAACAAATGCTTGGTATCGTTCTGCAACAAAAAAGTAGAAGCACAAGATCAGGATCAAAATCTACAATTTTCGAGATAGGTGACGCGCTACAGTACAATGAAGAGGGTTCACTGAGCAAAACCTTTCTGATTTAAAAATATGCGGGAACCTCTCAATATATGTTAATATTTGATAGCCATTTCCTCTTTAAATGCAAAGAAAGAACACTTCTCTACTCACTCACATTAGCCAATGCAAAAAAATAAATTTCCTCAAAGAGTTACTGAAAACTCAGATCATTGGGCAAGAAAGAGCATGACTTTCTCAGACAACTAAAGGCAACCGATATTGCAAACTCTGAGAGGATCGATCTATGACTATCTGGTGTATCACCAGAGAAATTGCTCAATACAGCTATGTCTTGAATCAAGCAAGAGACAATAGCCCAGATCAAATTCACATGCAGTTACACAGAATAACTTGTAGTTCATATACCGTTACAGTGAATAACTGGTAAAGGACATCATTCATGCCACCAGTCTCTTCGTTGAGCGACAGCCAGTGTCTTTCTATAGAGTATGTTCTGATCACATTCTGCACGCGATTGTAGAAGTAATCAGCCATCCATGTAACCATTTTCAAAGCTTGCTTGTTGCCAGCAAGTGTATATTGATCCAGAAGACCCGCCATGATCTGTCGAATTAGATACTCAAGTCATTACTTTCAAGCTTACCAGACTAGAATCAAAACAGGGAGTGCTGCGTTAAAAATTCCAAACACTTGAGAACTGTACCTTGTGAATGGTGTAATATGGAGCCCAGACCGGTTTGATAGCTTCGAAACGATCAAATTGCTCGGATGGGAAAGCCGAAAGATATCCCGTACCCATTTTCTCTTGACAGGCAGCTAGAGCAGTCACTAATGCAGACATTTTCTCTCCAATACTATCATTGTGAGTGCTTGCCCACATTTTTGCCGTCGCACTCAAATAATGCCCTTCAAAACAGGAAAGCAAGATACTCAAACCATAGTGACAGAAAGATCATGCGCAAAATTCAACTTCATCATCAACCAATTTGGATCCTAAGTAATCAATATAGAAGTCCAGTCCAGCAAATGCTCAATAACAAGATGGTCCTGAAAACAACAAACTTCTCTCATTTTGCACTAAATGAATAAACGATGCCACATCATGAGAAATCTTATTCCAAGTAAGAGACAAACCAGAGCAAACACCGAAATTTCAATGATCCAATGATATTCAAATATAATGCTAACTTCTCCACCTATTCCTACTGAAACAAAGCCTGTTCCGATTGAGACTGACGCCAAAATCATTCCCAAAAAACAAAACAAAAAAACATAATTGTCACTAAGTTTATGACATAGAGATGGCATTGGGCCAAAAACATAATTCAGCCAAGGAACAGGACCCTTCATGCTGGAGAGAGAAGAGATCATCCATTAATGACGTATGATGTGTTCCAGAACAATCACATCACTAGACTATAGTGACACAAAGACTAACCAGTTCAACGATAAATGGGAATAACAATATATATCAAAATAACTGAAGTAACAACCAAACTAACCTACAAAGTGACCCCGGAGCTCGCAATTCGGGGCCTCCCAACCACCATATGCCTTCCCCGGTGTCGGCAAACCCGCTGTTTTCCTGAAGCTCCACACCAAACTATCCACATCCAACAACAGTAAGTATTCTAGGTTTGTCTGCTGTGCCCTCCATTGAACTGAACTCGGATCCAGTCTCACATCATGCAATGATACTTCCTTAAGGAACTCCCCTGGTGAGTCAGACCCAGCAGAATTCTTCAATTTCCGGTACGCCATTATCCATTCAAATTCCTGTTCTTCTTTTAACATCTTTCTTGGTAACAAGTTGGACCAAGTCGTCTCGTCCGTTGGAGTCAAATGGTAGTGTGAGAACATCTCCTCTCTCCAAGACTCGTTGTTTGACGCTAAGAGCTCGTATCTAAGAGTGTGTGACGAAAGCTGAGTAGGGATGTTGGTACACTCCTTACACAAAGCACCATTGATCAAAACAAGCAAGATTAACAACCGAAACAAACAAAAGGCCTTCATTCTTTTGGCACTGCACTGGATTGTATCGTGCAGAATTGAGCTCTGAAGAACCACACAGAGCAGATAATCTGGTAACTTTTATAAGATGAGGGTAGATAAGAACGGCGATTTTGCAAACAAGAATGGGATTAAAGCACGGTTAGATAAAAAAAATCCAAAACTACCCGCAAATTAAAAAAGGTTAAAATGGGATCAGTGTAATGTATAAAAGTCAGGAATTACCCAGAATGGAAAAGGCTAAACATTGGGCAATACGAAGGAGATATGTTTCAACGAAGGGGCTGTATTTCTAGTAGCAGAAATCAAAGAGGGACGGGAAATCCTTAACACAAAAAGAGAGAAACTTTGGATAGAATTAGATAAAGAGGCAACAGAAAGGACGCGCTTTTCTAAGGTGGATTAGAGCAAAGCAGCAAAAATTACAGAGTTAGCAAGAACAGTGGAACGAATATCACTGGAAGCTCTATATATATATATACACATCAGTAGACACCAAGGGGAGAGAGGGGGGGAGAGAGAGAGAGAGGGGAGAGACTTTAAGCAATCAAGATGAGCAATACCCACCTCGCGAAATTATCGAATTTAGTAACTAACTTAATAAACAAGCTGAAAAATGGTGGGGTGGGAAGCGAGTGTACTGACAATAATAATAATTCAACTGGTATCAGCAGAAAGCTAGGATATTTACGGGAGGTATATGCGTCCAGTCGGCGTAACTCGAAATAGAGACTGAAGGAATCAGAGAGAAGAGAGAGACAGAGACAGAGAGAGACAGAGAGAGTGGCAGGAAGGAGGATAGGGACAGGGAAAAATCACGGATACTTCGTCGTTTTCCCCGGTGGTGGGTGGGGTTTGACCGATGAATTTCGCAGCGATTTTTTGGAGCTATATTCTACACACAGCGAGGAGAGAGAAGCAGGAGCAGTAGCAGAAACAGAGCCGGGAACATCGGTTGTTGTTTGGGAACAGAACAGGGCTGTGCCATGCCGTTTCGCTTTCTCCGAGACTTTTTGGACCCTTCATCGGAGAGACAGCGGTGGCGAGAGATGCTCAAGGTGGGTCACACCATTTTCGCTGATGGGGCGAACCCACCGTGCCTTACGGTTTCCACCGCTCTCTCCGCCCCTCTGAAGGAGGAAGGAGCGCAGACCAGAGGAAAAAGCCGAGCGAAGAGAGAGAAAATCGCAAGCGGGTGGACTCCCCTTCGAAATATCTAACGAATACAAAGAACTTTTAATTTTCCTAAAAAAGAAACTATATGGTTAAGGAAAAGCGGTTGCTCAAAAGTAGGAGGAAAAAAAACTACAATTGATTTAAAGGGTTTCTTCAAATTTGGATGGCCCTTGATTTTTAACACACATTTTCGTCTTTCTTTACATGGGATGTTTTCAAATAGACAACTAGGGAGGAAGGAAATAATAAAACGGAACCTATGTTTCTTTTAACTAGCGAGGTGCAAATATGCACATGAATTGCGTCTGATCAATAAATTGATTGTTGAAACGATAAAAAATGTACAAAGTGTGATTGAAAAGTCGTGCCGAAATGAGATTATTCAACTGAAAAGCGTTGAAATTCACTTTTTTAAGGTGAAGAATGCTTATCGAGTGAAACTTTCCCTCTCAAACTTTCCAAAGGTAGATACATGGAGATGTGAATAGCTTTTCTTATGCAAGGACAACCAAGCAACGCGTATCATGAGTGGACATAACAATTAGACGGGTCAATTAACTTTTGATGGATGTATTGGGAATAAATTTCGAAATTGTCTAATCATGACTTCTCATGGATTTTGAATTTCTACGAAAATAAAAGATCCTCGAGACAAGCCAAGCCAAGCCCAAAAGCCCATTCAAGCTGAAATGTATAATGAGACCTATATGATGCGCGATATATAATCAAGTAAGAACCCTTGCCTTCAAGCAACACTTACATTGAGAACCCTTGCCTTCAAGCAACACTTACATAGATATTCTCTTCTCTAAGCTAAATAGTTTTTCTTTTCTATTTTTCCTATGTGAGACTTTCTTTTTCCATAATCACGTTGCGAACTCTCTAACAAAATGCATGTTGAGTAATGTATATGTTCTCGAAATAATCATTTTGTGATCATTCTCGACAAGTCAATTATCAATGGAAGCATGTTTAGGAGCATTTTAACAGAATGTACGTTAAATAATGTAGATGTTAGCAATATATTCGTTTTGTTACGATTCTCAACATGTCCGATCGTCAACGTAATGCGGTTGAAGAAACTGTCAAGATAGTTGAGTCGAAAAACCATCAAAATCGTGGAGTCAATGTAACTATTGATGTAATCATTTGGCAACCATTTTTAACCTATATTTGTGATTTCCCTTTGTAACCTCCGTTAATAACAATCAATTGTAGATTTTAAATAGTCACATCGTACTCTTTGGGGACCCTAACACAAATAAATCAAATTTATTATCTTTCACTTATTTTTACTTGCTTGCATTATACATTTATTTTTCAGACTCGCATCGTTGATAAAATTTCAACAAGTATCTATATCTTGGCATTTTCAGGCTTTATTGTTAATTAAATTTGGGCAGAGTTTGTTTATGTTTGGTTGGTTTGTAATAGATGTACTTCCTAGGCCTTGTTTGATTAAATTCCAATACCATTTGTGTTTGTATAGTTTGGTTCGAAGTAAAGCTATTGAAATCCTTATTTTGCCTAGACATTATATGCCTAGAGTCTTTACAAAACCTATCTCCTCTAATTAAAAGCCGAAGAGCAACTTTCAATGATTGGTATTTCGTAATGGAAGAAATTATGGTGAAACACATAGTCTATAAAAATTGTTAGACGTTGATAATGAACAAATTTTTTAGTGATTAATTTTTTAAAGCGATATAAGCGATTATTTTTAGGAAAATATCATTTTTTTTTGAAAAAAAAATGGAATCCTAAATTTAAATTTGCGAGAGATTTAAGCAATGTCATGGAATTAATCTTTTATTTGAGGAAATTTATCATTTCACCCATCACATGACAATGTATCAGTTTAATTTACTTTAGTGGTATATACTTTGGTAATATATAATGAACTTTTGTGAAATTTTTAGACAAAATTTTTTGTCTATATAAGTAAGTGAGCTTATCCCTCGCAATCGTTGCTCTCACACAAAAGGACTTGGGATTAATAAGTCAATGGCTTTTACATACGACCCAATTTAAAAGTATATCCGAAACATTTCGGTGAAAGTAACATTAATTAATGAAGCAAAGCTCCTTTGTTTCAAGAGCATCAATGTAAGTTTGATAATTACTTAATTTGTCCACAATATAATTACAATCCCGTCCCTTCAGAAACCCGTGGTTTCAAATACCACGAAGTCCTGATGAGGGTGGCCCTATTTATGATCGAAGTAGGGTCCGAATTTGGCAAATGATGTACCACATGAGCGCTACGAAAATTAAGAGTCTTTCCTATCATCGAATCCATAATTGAACCCGACGACAGATGTGGGTCATGATGGTATATGCTCTTCGCTGGCAATTCATCAATTTTCTGACTGAAATTGTACAATGAGCTTTCCCTCCTCTCTTCGGACAGCTTGAATTGGCCATCCCCTCTTTGCTCTACCCCAGTCGCTTGAGTTGATTCGCAGAACTGATGATCTCCACCATATTGCTCCTCCATGTTCGAGAATCTAAGATAGTTAGACAAAGAACAAAGTCATACGTACATACATGTATCTATAACATATATTCATTTTTTCAAATTATAATAGAAAATTGGCACGGATGGTTCTGAACTTTGGCCCAAGGTAGAATATAATTTTTGAATTTTTAATTTGTTCAACGTGACCCATGAATTTTTGATTTGTTTAACGCAATCCCTAATCTTTTGATACATTTCAACCTGTTGGCTAAATTATCTGAAAATATTCAACCACTTAACATGTACTAAAAGTTCAAAACTATATTGAACAAATAAAAAAAAATCAATAATCAAATTATACAATAGGCCAAAGTTCAGGAACTATTTGTATCATTATCCTAATTATTAAAAAAATAATAAATAAAATAAAAATAAAAATAAAATCATTTTATAAGGTGGAGTATGCGGTTGATTCTAGCTAAAGCGGTATCCAGTTAGAATAACCCCATTTCTGGCGTTAATATCGGCTGATTGCATTCTTGACAGGAAGGACTGATGGCAATGTTTTACCTAACAGTGGTATCTACTAATCTACTCAAAATCAACTCTTCAAAGAGAGAACAAGGGGCCTCATCCCGTCACGTCTTTCTTGAGTTCTTATAAAGAAATCATTGCCCCCATGATTGAAGCAAAAGAACATCAAGGGAAGTGCCCAGATTGTTCTTTCCCATCGTATTCGCTTGGCTTTGAAAGCTTACTCAAGCTCACCCACAAATCTCCATCACAGATTCACGAGATTCTTATCCTATTTTTCATCTATGACACGACCTGAATTATTCCCAACGCTCACTCCATTTTAGGGGTTTCGATCGGGTTAATAATGTTTAAAGATCCATCTTCCTCTACGTCGGCCAAAGGCGATATATGACAACAAAGCGTCATTAGCGTCTGCTTTTTCTCTGTACAGGGTACCGACAAGCTGCTTGATGAAGACATATATGATTAACAAATGATTATTCCAGCGAGATATACTAGTTGAAAATCTAGATGGGGACACCAGCGTAGCGTGCTGTTCTTAGGTGTTGATTTTAATCGGGTTTATATTATTTACTATACGAATACTATAGAATAATATATTATGTCTCTCATTATCCTATGATTATTTCGGCATTGGCGCTTGGTTCTGCTTGCACGTTTCCTGTTATCGAGACAAGCTTAGAAAGTTAGAATCACAGAGAGAGAGAGAGAGAGAGAGAGAGAGAGAGAAAAAAGAGAGTGTTTTTTTTTTTAAAGATTTAGTGTTGGTAGCATAGGGTTTGGACAGCCCAAACACGTAGCACCAATAGTATAAATATTATTTTTGTCAAGTGTTCAGAAGTAGAGACATAAAAAATTTCAAGGTTTTTTTTGAATTATTTGTTAATATCCTTGAATTTCATAATGGATTTTATTTCTTCTTTGTCTGTGATTTTTCCTAAAAAGGTTTTACACGTAAATCTGTGTTTTTTGTTTTCCTTAATTTTAATTTCATTGTAGTTTTGCTCGGTTGTGAACGGAAAAAAACAGGGAAGAAAACAAGAACAAGCTTCACGAGACCTAATTTTCAAGTCCCGATACACAACAGAAATCGAGAACAATGTTGGTAGGAGAGAGCGAAACTGAAACTGAGATCTCCAAAATCACGATGGCCATGAATATTTTTGGGTCGGATAAAGTCCCACTAACTAGAGCACCCCAGTCGAAGATGAACAAGTGCACAAGTAAAACAAGGAAGTTGCGATGGATCCGTGTGAAGGGTTTCTGCGCGCATTATCATCCAGTGCAAATTCACACTTGTCTCTACTTCTAGCACAACACGAATCCGTTCACTTTACAACTACCTCGAAAGACCCAACCATCAAACGTGATGGCCGAATCAAAGCAGAAGAAGATGAAAAGACCTTGTCAGGTGGGGAACAGCTCAGAGAAGAGAGTTTAGCAGCGTCTTTTCCTTCCGCATTAGGTCTTGGCTCATTAACTTTCACTGAGGAAGGAAAAGGCCAAATTCCGCAGCCTGCCAAAAAGTGCAAAACACTCACAGCCACGCACTCCCACTTACTGTTCACCTGCTGCAGCATCACTTGTCAACTTATGGCGAGTGGCACCTAAAAGGGATGTTGACTTTTTCCTTGCGGGCTGAGCAACTTTGGTTTTTTTTTTTTAAGTATGTAAATGTCAAAAAAATTGATTGCAGGGTGCTTCGCTTAAGCTCAAGAAGAGTAAGAGATGAGGCAACACAGGGTGGTGTACAAGGAAAGTGCAAGGCATGGCCCATGGAAAGAGAAGAAGAAGTCCCTTACAAGATAAGATGAGCAGAGATGAGCGGGAAAAGAATTTGTGGTTGCATCTCCTACTTTCGCTGTATCAGTAGCATTCTAGTTCCTTTCGCTGGCCAAGCAAGCAATAATAGACCTATCGAGCTTGCCTCGTTTGTATGGTTTCGAAAATGGGGTATACCATGAAAGTAACAGATTCTTGCGCAATATATAATGATATGCAGTTGGAAAATGACCTGTATTAATAATGCTGGACTAGATCAAGTGGTGAAAACGATGGAGTGTGTCGCAAAAAGCAAAAGGTCCCAAATTCAATTGATTCCCGATCGACTCGATTTCTCGATGTCATATTATGAAGAGAGTTATTTCTTTGCAAATTTTTCTCTTCAACTACAAATGACCTCGTTTCACACCGCATTGAATGGGTAACGCAAATGTGGTGTGCGGAATATTACCGGAGAAAAACATGGAAATGCGTGTTTAAGAGGAGGGGATTGTCTAGAGAGGGTTCGTTGATGAACGGCATATAATTAGTACTTTAGGGCCCACCCTGAATAGACACCGTCTCGACCATTTGTTTTAGAGGCTTGACCCAGGTCGATCAGGCTGAGTCGATCCAACCAGTTGCGGAGCAAAATACCTATTGGAAGCGGGGTTTATCAACTTTCTTAGCAGCGTGATATCGAACTTTAAAACCAGTCCAGACAGAGGAGATCATGCTGGTTACGAAGCTATCCTAATTATCAGATTGAGTGAGGGTTTTTCTCTCTGGGCAAGAGAGAAGAAATCTCATTCAAGTAGTACAGTATAGCAGAAGACCATGTAACAAAAATACCAGTAAGGATGGATCGTCAGAGCGAGAGAGAGAGAGAGAGAGATGGGAGTCTTAGGTTTGTTGGGTTGGGTAATATCAAACATCATCCAAGCTGGGTCGGAGCTCACTCACTGCTCCACGTTCGATTTGGTCTTGTGATGTGCAAATCGTCAGCTGCAAAGATCCACTTCAATCATGAAGAAACCCTCGGGCCCAAGCGTGTCTTCTGGCCGTAGTAAGATCAGAAATATTCGAGGTCTTAGGCCCAATCCCACCTACATATAATCATAACATCTCCACCATATGACTTGCACACTGTTATAAACATTGCATGGTTTGACAATACTTATGTTCCCAAAATCATGCAGACAGTACTCCTCCCTACAGCCTCCATGATTAACTATATTCAAGAAAATAAGAATTAGAACCTGATCTCAAATTTGCAATCTGATTTCTCGACAGTTCTTGTGATTAACTTTAGTTTCCAGGATTGATCAATAATCAACTTGTATTTTCCCTCGAGTTATCGACAAAGTCAATCATTTCCACATCGAGTCCGGCAAAAAAAAAAGAATTATATTTATAGCCATTATAGTTTCTCTACTGTAATTTGGTTTCAATTTCAATCGTCGAACCAAAAAACTTCTTCTTTAGAAAGACCCACAATTTGCCAGAATTACTTATGTTTCCACATAGGCCTCACGAACTCTTGGATAATCGCATCTTCTCAGATTCACAAATTAAAGGGTCATTGTACATTTGCATCGTATTGTAATATCCTAGATTTATACTTGATGACACATTGAATTGCGTGTCGATATTTTGATGGTGGACTTTTTTTTGGTTCAAACTATGGTGGACCTGGAAATGCATATCTTTTTTCATGTCAACCGAAAAATTAGAAATTACACAATTTTCCCTTGAATATGACTCAAGGGGCTTTGATCCTATGCATGATAGGTATAGAGCCTGGACAAGTGCACGATATGTTCCACTTCTCGGGTTGATGCCTCCTTTTAGGAGATAAGACTTTAGCCAATAGGCGACATATGATACAAATAAGACCTCATCGGCGTAAATTGGTGGGCTACCATGTGGTACATGCACATCATTCTTTAGATAGATCTCTCTTTGTTATCCAAGCAAGCTTTATATAGGAGCCCTTTGTACTGTGGTTGTATTTTGGTTAGGCTACCCTCAGATTTGGGGTACTATGTTGCCTATATATGTTCTATGTTTACTTTAGGAACCATGTTTCATGTATGAACCGCTTTGTTAATGATGCGCGTGCTTGGGAAGTTGGTGTATCTTGTCTTCAAACAAAAAGAATCGTCCTCAATCGATGTGAGGAGTATGTGTATTAGACATTGTAAATTCGGCTTCCGCATTAGAAACATGTCTTTCACATCGTTATTTGGACATCTCGAGCTGCCCACATGTCAGGCTTTCGGATCTAAGTCACTTTGACACGTCTCCATACAAGATTCAGGTCGTGACATAGATGCTGCTTCTCGATTGAAGTCTGAATAATGAGATACAGGTAAAATACACACTCATGGACATACTGGTGCTGGAACTGGAAAGCTACTAGCTCAAGGGCTTGCTTGTCAAGATACCGGATCAATTCTTGCTCTCAAGGATAAAGAGGAGGGGGGTGGAAAGGAGCCCATTCGTTTCCCGTCCAAAAGAGAGTTTTCTTAAATATTAAAGCTTTCATTATCAACCGAAGTCAATATCAATCAAGGAAATCACTAAATACAGTTTTGAACCATACATTCCGCACTAAAGTCTTTCGTCTTTTAGAAACCTACCAAAGAAAAGTGGAATTTCTACCATTCAAAAAGAGGGGAGACCTCTAACTTTTTTAAGTATCATCATCATATTCCTCCTCCCTTGTGATTTAAATAGCTTCAAGAGAGACCACGTAGCAATGTACCGACGACCGCAAAATCAGATTGACAATGGATGGTCATGGCTTAGTTGCCTGTGGAGATGCCACTTTGGTGGTGGTCAAGATGAATCAGTTCTTGAAAGTAAAATTAGGGTTCCCAATGCTGGTCTTTTTTTGGGGTCGCGGTCAGACTACTATGTTCATGATCACGATTACAAAGGGTTGATTCCTCTCTATGCCTTGAATGGAATTATATAGTTTGACCAGTCCACATCTTTATTGGGAATGAAGATGTTTGATATGCAGATCGATCATTGCTTGCGGTCAAGCTCCAATTTTCAGTTTTCTTACAAAACGTCAATGTGCTCGATGTTACCCTAAACAACCTCGTGGACATTTCTTTTATTAGACAATACGAGATATTTATTGACGAAACAAGAGATGCCACTCTTCAATCTACTTCCCTTTACATCCGCCGAAACAATGCATCTATTTTGTGTGACCCACTACTTTTTTAAATCTCATGTTCTGTCATATTTAAGCACACTTATCTACTTTAAGATTATCGAGTTGATCATGTGGAGACTAAACATATTCATCTTACTAATCTTTTAATATGCATGCAATGCAATGCCCATGACATCAAGATGCGAAGCCACATGCACGCCATCATCACCTGCACCTGAGAATATATATATTTTCTCTTCTTTAGGGCATGTTCTGAACGAAAAGATATGTCATGCCTTCACGAGAACGTCGATGAAGACAAATATGCACACCCGTGATTTGCACTTTCCCTCATTGTCTCCGCGGCAGTCCCCATGTTCTAGATGACACTATCACTAATGAGTTAGTAAAGAAGGAACGCGACAAAGAGGAAATATCCAGAGCTCTAGACAAAACCGATGGTCATACGCAAGGGGGCCTCTTTTCGTTTCTTCCAGCCGAAGAAGAGCGACTTATCAGCATCACGCTTCTTCTTATTCCTCTCTCTCTCTCTCTCTCTCTCTCTCTCTCTCTCCATTAGACACAAGCAAGTGGGTCTGTTCTTTCCATCTTTTCACCAGGGAAGGTCCAAGTTCCACATAAAATGCACAGTGCCAAGATTCACGACAACACGCGAAGACACAGCTCGTGGCCTTGGTTCCGGAATTTGGCATATATACAATTGGCCGACACGGGGAATAATTCCTCGTTCAAAGTTCCATGTTTAGGGAACCAAATTCTGGTTTACCTCAGCACCAGATGCTCTCGCGAGTGGCAAGACCAGGTTATTGCAGTTGATGATGACACTTTCGGTCCGAGTTCTGCGTATATCGGCCTATCGTATATATTCTTGGGTCGTCTTATTCTTGGATAGCCTATCATGATCTTTTGTCTTTCTGTCTTTTGGAATTTTGCCCGTTAGACCCGGCGATTGAAATCTCTTCAGGATCGTTTTGGAAAATTTGATTATAAAAAGAGTCTCAGGGTTGAATATAAATTCCTCCCAAAATTATAATGTTTACATGGATTTTATTAATAAGTGGAAATGCTTGTTAAACAAGTCATTAAGGATATTCCTTAGGAAATGAATTATTATATATATTTCGTTTATTCCATGAAAAATGAATAATTACGAAAATATCTTGAAAATGTTAATCATTTGTGTCGTTATTAAAATGAATAAACGAAAGATAATATAAGTCATTATCAATAATAAAAATATTTCTATTAATTAATTATTTCATATAGTTGAAATGACTATTTTTAGTACGATTAAAAAGTGTCTTGGGCGTGGTCTTCGTCGACAAAATGTTATTCCCAGAATCTATATACGCAAAGCGCGTCAGGCGTTAAATCCCGTCACGCCTTGTCAGCACGTCATATATGCGATTAATGACGTCAGCGACCGCATCCGGTATCTTGCTCGTCAGAAAGCTAAATCTTAAAGCACGATTGACTAAACCGGTGAAAGGATGGGGAGGGAAGGGGGACTTAACGATTCGATGTCCCTCGGTTAATGTGGTGGGGGCAGACGAGGGACAACCTTCTGTACCCAAAAAAAAAAAAAAAATGTGTTAAATCTTTTTCGATCCACTTTGCCGTGAAAGGCCAGTTGCACAGTCCCCCAAAGTTAATTAAATTAACTTAGGAAAAAAAAAGTCGTGACAACATATAAAAAATAATAAAATAAACCCTTTGTTTAGCAATTTTTCGCACGGATGGACCCTAAGATTATAAAAAAACATAAATTAAATTTGTGTACAGATGCGATCGGAGCCCTTGAATTATCGTTTTGTTATTATATACGGTCCAAAGAAAGGGACAAGGCGGGTCCTGAGAAAAGGTCGTGATTAATGGCACTAAATATCATGATTAGCATCGGATTTGTTGAACCGCTTGGACATTTTTCCCACTCCCCTAATTTGAGGATATGCTAATGATGGTCGTCACCTGCCGGACTTTTATTATTCATGAGTACGACACGAGCTCCATATAAAATGTTTATGTTTTCCTTGTCTAATAAAAGAACATACAATTTTCACCACGAGTTAGGTCGCGCTCGAAGCAATATTTTCTCATTTCTTGACCGGAGTAACGATAATGACAAGTCAAGGAAAAAGACCGACTAAGCTAATCAGGACCCAAATTGTAATTACCTTACGACAATTTGTAGAAGATTATATATTACAAATATATATAATATATATTTTGTTGTTGAACAGGACCGCGATAGAAAGTTTTTCAAGTGTTAGCCCGCCCTTCAGACCTCCATAACTTTATAGAATAAGCACATACTGTGCGGTAATCAATGAGGCTCCCCTTTTGATATTCACATTCCAAAAGTTTAAATTAAAAAATTATATTGTTATAAGGTCGTTGCCTGCCTCGTTAAATCTCACCTCCCCTCTCTTAATTCGAATCTCTGAATCGTAAATCAGACATTATCCACTATCTCTCTTCGTCTAAACCAAGTAATACGACATCCCTTTCCACGATAAATTAACGCCTTACGTTTGCCAAATCCTGATTCGAGCGTGCGGTTGAGATCAAAGCCGAAGCCATCCGTTCGTGCGCATGTCCCTCTCCATGAGGTCGTTTCGAAAATCTGATTCCATGTGTTTTGCATTCCTTGTACTCGAGATTGCAATGGAGTGCAAGAAATGCAAGGCACTCTGTTTCTCCCTTCCACACCAAGCAAAAATCAAAGGGAAATTTTTTAAGAAAAAGAACAAAGAAAATTGAACAACACGATACGATTTCCGTCCGGCGATGGCTTTTCTAGCTGCTCGACGGAAGGTTGCGGGCCACGCGCGGCCGAGCTGCGCGTGGGGAAGAACGATTTGGCAAGGGGGGAAATGGGGGGGATGGATTATATAATTACCCCAAGCTCAACTTTATAGCTTTAATCACGTTCTACAATTATTATTAAAACTCTCCTATGTACAGCGAGTTAATTAGGTGGGTGCGCCCAAGCGACAATTTAAAAAGGAAAGAGGTGGGGGAAAAAAATAGTTACAAAAAAAAGAAAAGAAAAATTAGTCCTGCACACGTGTGGGGTGGGGTCAGAATTCCGAGAGGGACACGCTCCGAGACGGCGACGGCAGCGGCGACGCCGGGATCGACGGCGGCTGCCTCGATCTCCGGAAGTACTCCCGCACGTCGACCGCACGCGCCACCAGCCTCTCGGCGTCGTCAGCGCCGCCGCCGCCGTCGTCCCGGGACGGGATGAAGGGGGGCCGCAGCACGACCTCCGTCAGCAGGTCCCACCTGAGGCCTCGGAAGAACTCGTGCTCCTTGATCTCGGCGGCGCCCCGGAGGTAGCCGAGCCTCATGGTGGGGTCCTTCGCCAGCAGCCGCTCGATCAGGTCCGTCAGGGCCGTCCGCTTTCCGACGAACTCCGGGTTCTTCGCCAGCACGTTCCGGAACGTCTCCTTCCGGTTCTTGCCCCGGAACGGAGTCGCCCCGTAGAGCATCTCGTAGGTGAGGACGCCGAGGGCCCACCAGTCGACGGCGAACTCGTGGCCCTCGCCCCGGACGACCTCCGGCGCCACGTACTCCTCCGTCCCCACGAAGGAGTTGGACCGCTCGCCGTCGTCGGAGAAGCTGCCGCCGCCGCCGCCGCCCGGCTTGTTCCGCCGGCTCACCGGGCTGACCCGCGCCGACTTCGCCTTCTTCAGGCTCAGCGCCTTGGATTCGCTGAACGCCCCGACGAAGCGCGTGAGGTTGTTCCTCTTCGGCTTGCTCTGGGGAAGCTCCGCCTCCTTTTCGCGGCGTTCGAGGATGTGGATGGACTTGGCCTTCCTGGGCTTGAGCTGCTTGGAGAGGTCGAAGTCCGTGAGGGTCACGTGGCCGGACTGCTGGATCAGCACGTTCTCGGGCTTGAGGTCGCGGTAGGCGATGCCGCAGCGGTGGAGGTGGTCGAGGGCGCAGATGATCTCGGCGACGTAGAAGCGGATGACGGCGGGGGAGAAGACGCGGTCGTTCTGGTGGTGGCGGAGGACGTTGAGATCGCCGCCGGGGCAGTAGGGGACGGCCCAGGCGAGGAACTCATCGGTCTCGAAGGAGGCGAGGAGGCGGGGGAGGAAGGGGTGGGCGGAGGGCCGGGTGAGGCGGCCGAGGACGGAGATCTCCCACCGGGCGCGGCGGGTGGCGTCGTGGGCGGAGGACTTGTCGACGAGCTTGAGGGCGAAGGGGGAGGAGGCGGAGGGGTCGGAGGCGGCGTCGTGGACGAGGAGGACGGTGCCCATTGCTCCCTTGCCCAGGACCTTGAGGGCCCGGAGGTTGTCGAGGTGGAGCTCCGCCGCGGACGGCGGCGGCGTTGACGGGGGTATGACCATGTTGCGATTCTGTTCCGGCAGGTGTCTGCTGCTGCTGTCGAGAGAGAGAGAGAGAGAGAGACAGCTCCAACCGTGTGCGCGTCTCTGCGGGAGGAGGGAGATACAGAGAGATGATGGAGAGGTTGTTTTTCAGCTTATATATAAACTACAGAAAAGAAGAGCGGGGGGTGGGTCTTCAGCTTTAGCCTCTCTTTTTTTTCCCCTCTTTTTGTTCGTTTTTTGTTTTTTGTTTTTTTTTTGGATGTTTGTTTTCTCTTTTTCTTTTTCGCCTTTGCATCTTTTTGGTGTTCTCCTTTCTTGCCTGTAATTACCTAATTTTTGTTTCGGTTGGATTATTTCTTAATAACCCGCTCTCTTGTATCCTTTCTCCCTCGTTGTGAAGTTGAATTAATGCTAGAAAGACTGAAAGAAGAGTCATTTTTTAATAAAGCACAATTTGATTCTGAGTGTGAAGCATAATCCTTGTTTGCTCAATACTTGTTTATTTTGTATTTTATATTATATATGATTTTCCTCTATATATATATATATATTTTTGTTATCATTATAACGTGATATTATAACATAGTTCAAGAAATTAAATCCTAACATTCCCCTCTCGAACTTATTATTGGTGGTGGTAACACAATAATTGGCTCATATAAAAATACTAGTCATGCCCATTTCGCAATAATTGAACCGACTTATGTGTGTGTAAGGAATGAGCTTACGCGTGAGGAGGGCATGAAATATAATCACATATAACTCAATGAATCATAATATACCTTTTACATATGCGGTCTCATTCCACCGAATGATTTTAGTTTTTAGGTTAAATCATGTCCTATAATTATAGCCAATCATGTGAAAGAAAGTTATCGTTCTCTTGTCAAATGTTTGATCAGGTCATTGTATCATTCAGGTCGATTAGATTCTACACTTCTAATACAGTTAGCATTGGTAGAATATGATTCAACAATAGTTATTGTACTCTTTGAACTTGATTATACATATATATTTTTTTAACTCGAGCAAAAAGGTGGATTTGATTTGGCTTGAAAGGATCAAGCTAGTTGATAAATATTATGTGATCACTGAAAACACACAACAAACGTGATAAAGTTGGAAGAGACACTTTTACAGGCATGATTTTTCATCTAAATCATGGGTCTTGTAATTATCAAGGTTGTTAGGGTTCTCATTAAACTATATAAAAGAAAAAAAGAAAAAGAGAGGTTACAATCCTTTGCCCAATTGAACCAAGCAAAAAGGTCAAGAAATCATACTTAAACCAATAAGGCATCATTCCAATGCAAATTGCAACTAGTGTATCACTCATATGGAGGAATAAGAACAATGAGCGGGGTAATAATAATGTAGCCTTTCTTTCTCTCTCCTTTTTTATTATTCTTTTCCCTCATTCATTTTTCTTTTTTTTTTTGCTCCTTCAATAAGAAAAAAAATTCCATTATTCTCTCCCTTTATTATTTAATAAAACAAAGTGGGGAGGGACACACGTGTAAGGAGCTAAGGAGAAACAAAAGAAGATGGCACAAAAGGACAAGAACCATATTCGTACGGTTGTCACATGGGAACCTCCCATAATCTAAGGGACGAACGTGCGCGTGCACCATCCTTGTTGTCAACTTTGCCATTCCCCCAAAAACCATTTTCCCTTGGTTTTCCTGTTTAGTTCTTAACAAAATCCATTCATCTTGCTAAATATTATCCCTTAAATCCTGGTTTGCAGCTGTTGAAGCTGGCTCTAATTTTTCTTATTATAAAAAAGGAATTGACTTCATTGAGTAATCCAATTCTCGATTATACGTGCACCTCGTATTAATGCAAGAACCCGGATTTTTAATTTCTAATGGTTTTTTCTTAAAAGGAAATAAGAATGTCAACATATATTTTTCTATCGAAATACGACCTTGATTCATGGCACCAGTTAGGTCGGAAGAAAACTATTTAACATATACTCAACATGCGACGTATTTCTCGGGTGCAAATTGCGAGTACCGTCCGTAAATTACATCCCACAGAGGATTAATTAATAAAAGCCTGTCGTGGGGAGCGATAAACGCGATAGATTTGCAGCTAGATTCCCATTAAATAACCGCGAGTAATGTCCGTGATTTATATCCGATAGATAATTAAAAAATAAGAGCCGATCTTGGGAAATGAAAAAAAAAAATGGGATAGATTTGCAGCTAGATCCCTAATTAAATGACTTATATATAGGATAGATATACTACATGTATCTTAGCGAGTCGCTAAGAGCAAGGAAATATTAGAAAAAAGAGAGAAATAATTCCAAAAAAGCTTGCACATAATCACATCTTGATATCCTAAACATTTTGCTTCGGGCTCGTCAACCTTTTGTTTGTCACTTATCTTGTAATCGCTAGCCTCCACGACTAGAGTTTAGCCCCATATTGTCTTTGCTTTAACATCAACAAAATGTAAATTAATCATCTTCATAATAAAATCCCCCATCAAGATCAAATTAAGGGTCCCTCAAAAGATTATCGAGGATACCGTGACGAGACACTTTTGATCTACTTGCACCAACAAATTTATTCTCTAGCATATTCTCTAACGTACATGCGGACCATTTATTATTCCTTTGAGGGTATTTATTGAACACTTGTTAAGAAGTCATTTAAAGCAAGTTTTGCAATTTTTTCCATACCCTATTTTTCTCGTATCATTTGTAATTGAGACTTTCGAAAATCAAGACATTTCACAGCGATTATAATTAATGGACATCTTGGAGGCACTTTCGTATGAGACCGATATTTTAAGGGCATTCCCAGTTAATGATTTTATAGTGGACTTCGATAAATGTGCTTAATTTAAAATTAGAGAATGCTTTAGCTTGAGAATCCATGTTAGTGTATGGCGTGTGCAAAGATTGATTAATGGAAACAGGTGATGCGGATTAAGGTTAGGTGGTGCTGGTGGATCAAACCCCTTTCTTTGACGGTATATTGTTCTACCGAAAGGTAGAGAGAAACATAGGGAAAAATAATTTATATTTGTTATACGTCAACTAAACTTTTTGCTTCTCTCTATCACGCAGTTGTAGTTTCTCTAGTGGAAATAATGATATATATACACTCATATGAGGCTGTGACGGGTTTCTTTCTGAGATTTCGATCTTCTGAGCACAAGATTTTCTTCTCCTCGTTCGTGGAAGTCTTCCAAAAACTAGGGACAAAAGGGTTGGGATGCTGCAATAGCGACGGTTTCTGCTCAAACAGTAACGAAAATTTTGTCTCCTTCGGTGGCCATTTCTCTGTCTTTATCGATTCCTTCCACCTACCCGTTTCACTAGAGAGAGAGAGAGAGAGCAGAATAATACATTGCCGCGCCCAAAGATACGATGATACAAGAAAGCTAGCCAAATACGACTGTGTAGTGCTCCTTATCTCGTAGGGCAACTTGAGTTGGACGAGTCCTCGATTGAAAACCCTCATGTGCCCTTTTCACTGCTAAGAGGTTCGTGTAAGGTCGTTCTCATGTTTGCCAATTTAAGAAGAAAATGATAGGATTGTCTCATCGGCAAAAAAGATAGAAAAGCAAAGAAAATAAGATATTTTGTTCCTTAGAATGTGTGTTCAGAGTGATAGGGCCAAGATGGGGCAAGGAATTTGACAGAAATTCAAGTTTATAAGAGGGCGAGATGTAGACTTGATCGATGGGCAGTCCAATCTGGGCTTAAAAGTGACGCTGAACATATTAAATCCTCGGGGTAAAATAATGGGTTTTCTTCAACCCTCCATTGAAGCCATCTCCGGATTACTCTTTGACGTCTCTTAAGTCAGAATCAATCTTATTATGATAAGGTAAGGATTGAATTGACTAATTACCAAAGTATCGTAAGAATACTACTGCCGTGAATAAAATGACGGGGAATAAAAATCACACATTCAGATATTCCCAAACTCGAATGTTTGGTTCTTTTAGGTGCTGATGCTGGCAAAACATTCGCCTTGCACTACTGCGTTCGCATAACATAAGCGGCGTGCTGTCCCAAGATGAGCAAAATTCCAAGAAATCATCTGATCAATCATGTTCACATGCTTGAATCGATGGGGAAAAGGACGAAGTGACTCAGACGGGAATGGCTACGAGATCACATGTGGGCATCGTAGGCCATGATTGGTACCCTTCGCGAGCGTGGATTCAATAGGAGGGTCCATCTCTTGCTAAAGGCTGTCCCCATATTCACTCCCTTTTTTTTCCTATATTTTATACGACTGACTGCAGCTGCTTTTAGCTAGCGGCGCCCATCAGATTTTGTTTCTGCACTATCGATCAATCAATTTAGCACGGTAAATCTATCGCATCACGTGAAAAAATTCCTTTCCGATTAGTTTATACAATGAGCTTGGTTGGAGATAAGGTCTCTTTGTTTCTTCTTCGAACAGCTAGTGAGTTGAAAGGATTAAATGATTGGACTTCCCGTCGGTACATTTGCTACTCCCCTAGTTTCTACGTTAATGATCTGTCCCTTGATCTAATTGTCCTTTTTTGATATGGAAAATAGACGTTAATTCTCATGTTTAATCCAAATATTCTTATTCAGGTACCTCTTTCTCTCTCATCAAAGAACATGTTAGAAAAATAGAGAGATAGACAAAAAGATCCAACAAATATTTGCATATTTACACATTTAAATGAAGTGAATAGGTTATAGGGAATCGATTAAATCTAAAAATTGACATGAATTAAGTTCACACGAACCAAGCGTACACAATAATTTTTTTTTTATAGAAAAGTTCTCATGTTTCCTTGTAACGAACAATTTGATTATGCACTCTCTCTCATCAACGAACAATTAAGTTCACACGAACCAAAGCGTGTAGTAGAGGTTTGCTAGGTTTGGTTTTGCCTCGGCCCGGGTTGTGGACGTTTTTCTTCTTTCTTTTGTTTTCCCGTCGACTCCCTTCCACTCTTCCTACTGCAGTCAGAGTGTAAGTTGGTGCCGTTTCTTGTTTGTCCAAAGTTATCAATATATTTCTTACATTTCACCAAAAAAAAAAAAAAAAAAAAAAACGATTTGATTATGCACGCCAAGGCCATATCCAATCCTTTGCAAGATTAGCTCAAACAGTTTGAGGTCAAGGCTTAGATTCTTGTCTTGGAATACATCACAAAGAACTTTTCTGAATTCGTATGGAAGTTCGGTCTAACCAAGTGTTTATCTGAGTTTATCAGTTGGGAAATGTCGCTAAATCACTTAAATTGCCTTAACAAGTCAAAAAAAAGAAGAAGACAAGATGGCCCCTTCGACCGCCTATCATCTAATTTTTGTTAGACCGTAGGACAGAACAGATGGGCCTCTTTCCTTTAGTGTAATTCCTTTTCGTTTCTATTGGCAACCTTCTTTATAGTGTAAATTCAATTGGTAATGAGTGCGCCTAACAGCTATGGGGGAGGGGGTGGGCTTCATTGAATTTAGGCTCTCCATCAAACGAGGGTTTTGCAATAAAAACATTCAACTTTGAAGTTCTGTGGGAGTAATTATTGCACTGCACAGACCAAAGTGAAAGGGGGATGGGGTTAATGACTTTGAAGATCTTCGATGGAAAAGATGAAGCAAATTGCCACGTGATGCTGTAGGCCATGTTCATTGCCTAATCTTTATAATCTAAGCAGTGCACACAAAATATCATTATAGAATCTTTGAGCCCTAGGAATTACTTTTTCTTATTTTTCTCTTTTTTTTTTGGGTTTTTCTTGTGAATATTCTTTGCATATTACTTTATTTCTTTATATCCAAATCAATACTCGGCTGAAGATTCAAAGATTGAAAAGTCTCTGGAAAGAAGAATAACAGGTGTAGGATTGACTTCGTGCTAGCATCAAGTGAAAGAGATTCATAATAATACTATCATTCGCAAATCCGATATAAGGGAATATGAAGAAGAATGAAAAAACAGAATATGAGGGATAGAGAGGGGAAAAAAAAGCGTGTCTCCTCCATCCAAGCCTCTTGGATAGAAGATGATGACTTGATGTGGTACATGTAAGAAAAACCAACCTTGTGGTACAAGGGAAAAATATAAAAAAAGTTAAAAACTTATTACATCGATATCAATTCAATTTAAAACCCTTAAGTTATGTCAATTTAATTTTAAATATTTTCATATTGATATCAATTCAGTCCATTCAACCAATTTAGGCCGGAAATCATTAATGTGGATGGCTAGATGGATTGAAATGATACAAATATTAAAATGTTTAGGATTAAATTTGCCAAATTAAAAGTTTATAATTGAATTAATACCGATAGAGGAAAAAAAAAAGAATTGGTACCAATACAATAGATATAAGTTTTTTTTGGTACTTTTCCCTATGTTGCAAAGTTTTGAATTCCAATTCCTCATCTCGTAGGATATTATGATTATATGAGTTTGAACCATGTTTTGTTTCTTCTTTAGTGCTCATACTATTTACAAGAGACTCAATGAAAACCATGGACTTGGTAGCCATTGGAAGGACTTTTACTATATGTATATGCGGTCCGCATAAAATCTCATGTACACAAGTTGATGTGGATAAATGCCACGTATGTGTACTTGTAACGGTACATTCGAAAGCAGAATTGTCGGAGTAGAAAGTTTTCTAATGAGTCAGCTACCAACTCTTCCAAAAACTTAGGTCATTGGCATAGCGTGAAAAATACACACTTTTGATGTAAATTGGGGGTAGGCATTGCATCTTTTCAATGTTATATTATATTATGTTCTATTGAGGGGGAAGGGGGGGGGGGTGGTAAAGAAATAGCATTCCACTTCTACCAAACCCTAAAGCCCCATGCATGTCAACTTTAGGCAACAGAAACACCCAAACTACTTTGTTTGGGGGCCATCTTTCTCAGCCTTTATTGGACATTAGAACCCCACAAGACCATTTCTTTATTAATGCTTCCCCTAAAAATGCTCATGAAGTTTCATAAGTTGTGTTCCTGTCGGCCATCATTTGATGGGAGGAAAAATGTGAGCTTCCACCTAAGACCAAGGTGAAAAAGGGAGGGAGGGGGAAAGATAAAGGTGATGAAATTAAAGTAATATAATTTCCTCCAATTGATAATTCCTCCACCCATTTCAAAGTTAGGCACATCTATGCTTTAAAGGGAGAAAAAGCTAGGGATGCTTTGATGATGGCGTTGTCGGCCATGATCTTCCATCCAAAAAGAAATTGCTTTTTGTTTCTTTTTCAAAAAGGAAAAAAAATATCAGTGCCTTTTGGATCAATAAAAGGGATTCACACGCACTCGCACAAAAACACGATTTGAGTATTGTTTCTGGAGGTAAAAAATACTTTTAAGCACAAAGCAGACACTTACACTTGTCAAAGCCCCACTCCAATTAATGAATAATTCCCTTGAATTCTGAAAGAAAGATTATGAATTTTATAGTGGGAATTGTTTTGCGAAAAATAAATTATTCTGAAAATATTTTTTTGAAAATGATTATTTATATCTTTTAATATAATTTGTTAACGAGAATTTATGTTTAAATATTTTTATAGACATTGAAAATATTTTTCGTTCATTCATTTTTGTAAGAAATATAAACGATCATTTTTATAATAATATTTTTCAAATTATTCATTTTTTCCTAAATAGACGAGTCTTAATTTGTTCAAAACATTTGTAGGTATTTTGTTTTTATCTTTTCAAGCAATAATAAAACACATATTTATCAATCAATGTATGTTTTTAAATAGCCTAACCTAAAAAAATTTTAAGTCGATAAATGAAGGGAGATCGCATGTATACAAAAGAACGGGAGCTGTATGTGCAAAATATATCGGGACATAGCCTAACTATAATGCCAACTGATTGATGGAGAGGTGAATGGCATGCATATAAAGAAAATATAAATCCCTAGACTAACAATGCGGGATACTTTAACATATGCCTTGTGTCGATTCATTCAGCCTCTCTTTTCTTTTTTCTAATGTTTCTTTGCAATACTCCGGGACATTGCACCTACATTTTTTTCCCCTTACGTTACTTATGCTTCCCGATATGCTTAAACGAAACCGTTTCCCTATCGTTGTCTTGAGGGGGAACTCCAAGTACGTCCGGCGCACTACAGCCTGAGCAGCACGATTGTCCAATGATACGTCAATTCGCTCGCTAAAAAGCCCCTTTTGGTCAACATCTCTCTCGTTCAATTAGCCAACGCGTTATCACATTGCTTACTTTTTAGTTCTTGCTCGAGTGTTTTCCACTTAATACTCTCTGGTCACCAGGACCCACCATGAACAATAACATACGATGGTTCGGCTTCTACCGCAATCGAAGTTGCATAACAGCAAAGATACGAGCTGAATGATGCGAGGCTTGGCTCCTTTTTCAGACCCGCAACGTGAAATTTTCCCTTTCGAATCCATACACGCATCGCGTGCCTCTGCAAAAATCTGGTGGAGGAGGAGGAGGATGACTCGATCTATATTGGTGGGGGTGTTGAACGCTACCTTACGGTAGAAAAAGCTAAAGTCTCTGAACTTTCTGTATTCGATTTGTAAGCTTTTCCATTTTTTTTTTCTTTTCGTTTTTTACGTGGAGAATATCATAATTGCAGGTATGGGGGTGCTGCGGGCAGTGATGACACCGGAGGAATTCAAGTATCATATCATTACCAAACGCTTGCTAAGCCTCATGATGGAATGATACACTAGTTTCTCAATCATTTTGCACTGACCCATTTGTATTCCTTTGAGTAGAAGATGATGAAACTATCATTATATCGGTTACTAAGAAGAGTATTGACCTATCCATATGATGTATTCATCAGTGATTGAGACATGTACATTACTTGTATCACAAGAAGAGCCGAGGATTTGAATTTGGCACCTTAAATCTGCTTGGTTGGACAGATTTCTGTTAGGAACAATTGCTCTGTTGATATTGACAGAAAAAAAAGAAAAAGAAAAAAGAAGCAGCATCGGAACCTTCTTCATGGGTTTTGTTATTTAGTACATGGTTTGAAAATTAGAATTGACCTCTTTCATCTATTAGTAAGTCAGAAGTCCCAAAGTAAGATACACATATACGCATGTACATAAAATTAGCGAACACACTTGTTCTTAAAAACTCTTAGATGCACCAGGCGCATATGAGTCCGCCACAACTCCTAAGTTTGGGGAGTCTTGAGTCTCCCATTAATTTCACATAATCTAACAATGGAGCTGCACTGGACTCGCGTGCATTAGACATCGAATTCTTTAGTAGATCATAATTTTCTCCCATTGCGAATCTTTAGTCGACCTCGGTCATACCGATTACCGACTGCCCATCCAACTTCAGGATCGAACTAAAGTGGCTCATGGGCCTAAAGCAAATGAAGAGGCCCGGAAAAGCTCTTAATCCGTGAACGAATACGTACGACTGGCTAATCAGATTGCAAGCCCTACAAAACTATCAAGGCAAGCTCTAACTTATGCTTTATTCGCATATAGGAACTCTGATATCAATCTATCAGCATCCACACGACACCTGCGGAGGACACCAGTCGATAAAAAGGCCGTTGCAAATTTTGACACAGCACAAAACGTTTTTTCCGGCCAATATGCCCTTAGACCTAGGAGTTAGCGGTTTCACGTTCCTTATAGGTTTCACTTGGAACCTGAAACCTATTTTCGAGTACAGAATCTTCATTTTTTAAACCTTGAAACCTACCCATCGAAATCTGAAACATGAAATCTACCCTGGCACACATTCCAAAATCAGTTCCAAAGTCCAATGGTTTTTTTTTTTTTTTTAGTTAAACAAAACGAAAATGAACGCAACATTAATAAAAAGCTTAGACATATTTGACTTCTTAAAAATGATGGAAGAGCAGCCAAAGAACTTCTTAAAAAAAAAAAAACATACAGAAAGCTTATTGACTATCAACTTCAAATTTTTTCTAGCATTTGGATAATTATTCATCTATGAGTTCTCCATGGTTATTTCATTCATCCCACATTCTTTTAAGAGAAACCATAAGTAGGTTGCAGCCACAATTATGAAAAAGCTAAGGGAAAGAGAACAATGATGAATCTAGGTCCTTATAGACTATTTAAATATCTTATTTAGAAAAAACTTGCTCGGGAAAGAATGATAAAGCAATGAGAAGACAAAACAAATTTTACAACAAGAAGACAAAACAAATTTTACTCCTTAATCCAATGGGTATCTCACTAAATTACATAACAAATCATGGGAATGAACTCAAATTCATCTCTTGTTTGTCTTTACAAAGAGCTCACTAAATTGATTCACAAATGTGCATAACTCAATTAAACAAATGGATGGAGTCTATTAGTGTTATGTTCCGTGAATTTGATGATGGGAAACACATTGGTAAAAGGCACAAAGAAAAGCAACAGGCAAAAAGAAAAGCAAAAGGCATAAACAATTTTAGGTTTAGGAATCTCAGTCCGGTTCCCGTTTCCGAAAAAAAAGGGAACCGAGAAGCAGAACCTCCCTCCCTAGAACTGGGAACCAGGAACCGGAGAACCAGATCTCCATTTCCCAGTTTAGATCTCCAGTTCCCGGTTCTACTAGGAACCATGTTCACCCCTACTTAGACTGTCATTTGATGACCAAGACCTAATGCGCCCTCGTGCTATTCAAATGAGCATTCCGAGACTTAACATTCCACAACAAGCGCACAAGTTGCCAATGTCCAGAAAAATTCTTCTGCAAATTGCTAGCATATCCGTACTAAATCTGGGCATGAGCCAAACCAGCTTGTCTCTCGAATGGAAGGGGAGAAACTTCAATTGCCGAGTCATACATAATATGCTTGAACCAATGCGAATCTTACATGATTCCAGCAAAACAATGTCACAATGACCACAACATCCCTTCAACAACACAACGGGCGTTGGCGACTTAAGGCCTTTTCCCAGAATACAATAGATTTCGACGAATTCCTACCATGGAAGCCCATCATTTAGGCATGATCAAGCACAAGGGCGGGAAAATATACGACTAAATAAAGCATCTCTGCAGTTGAGCTTCGGTCAATCCTAATGTAGTAGAAATCATTTCATATGCAGAAGAAGACAACTCGTAGATTACAACCTCAGACAGCTACAACCGATTAAGTACAGGACATTGAACCTCACTTACCTGCACAACATACCTCGGGGAGCTGCAAAACCCCATACCATTCTGGATAAATAGAAAATCTGCCCCACCTGCTCTGCAAATTGGCGCCAACAAGCTTTACCCACATCTATGACAAATTCACATGCCAGCATGGAGAGTAATACTCTTGCTATACAAGCGGAAAGCACTGCAGCTGGATATTATTAAGCACAAGTACTACAGACATTGATACTAACGAGAGTTTTTAGCGCAGAAAACTAATGCTCTCGGGAAACGGATGATGTACCCTGAAAATCAAATCATGCATTAAAAGCAAGATATCCTTCTAAAATATCACATCCAGTTAAATAAAATCTCAGCAGCAAACTGGGTGCACAAGAAAAAAGAAAAAAAAGAAGAAGAAAGCACACTAATATTTCACCAGAGTGCAATCCAACCACTCTGTAGACAGTTGAACAGCTCAAGAGATAGTTCAAACTCCTATAAGGGGCAACAGGGCCTCATTGTCAGAAAACCAAAAATCCAGAATTTTTTCTAGAAAATATGACCTCAAACTTTATCAGAACAGATCAATCCAACCTTCTATACCATCACCAATTTTATGGAAGAGGAATCCTGAAGATTAAATCCAACATTCCCCCATAATCTCTTATGGATTCACAGCATGTAACCATGCTCAATGCAGCCCCAAAAGGCTAGAAAGGTTCCACAGACTGGTGAGATCAGATCACCTCATTAATAAACTGTTTTTCACTAGAGCACATATTCACTAAAATTTATCAAGTAAGGCTTTGTAACAAATTATCGTGTTTTGCATCCCTAATATGTCCTGTCAAAAGCAGAGCAGAAATTCCAGTTCAGTACGCCAACAGAGCTCTGAGAACCTCAACCAGAGGAACGATACGTTGCCAATTTACAAATTCACCTCTCTAGTAGGGTGACATAATGGAACGAAGATAAACATAACAAGAACACTGACACTGAGCTTTTATTACAAGAAAGAGATGACTCCGCAAAACATATAGTTTGCAATCAGTTATACATAGATTATATATGTATACCACCAGGCTACTCACCTCCCCAATTTGGGGACAATAAAAAAAAATACAATGAGCTATTACATTGGCAAAATTTGATGTTTGGCACCTTGATATGAAATCTCCGCCTAATTACAAAGAATAACTTACTTCATACACCTAGGTATCAACCAAAAGACTCTCCAACTACTTGAACTACCGTAGTCCATGTGATTAACTGCTACTCTTTAAGAACAGCAGGGAATCACCGCAGTGAACAAAAATCGAATGTGTCAATGAACATTATCAGCTACACCTAAATTAAAATCAAGATTATACCAAATACCGATTGCCTATGATGGTTTAGATCCTTCAAAAGTCTCCCATGCCCGAATCACCTTATTATTTGGAAAAATACTTTGGTGTTGGCTGTCACAAAAATCAATTAGCAATCAATGACTTATGATGCATTAGCTCCTGCAACTGTATTCTCCCCTGCTTCAATCATCTTCTTATTCTTCTCAATTGCAGCAGCAACCTCCTGGGGCATGTACTTCTCGTCGTGCTTAGCTAGAACCTCTGTCGCCGCAAAATAACATTCCGCACTCCTTGCTTTCCCCGACACTGACTTTGAAGATACCTCCTTCCTTATTTCATCAGAGAATGGTTTCACAAACCCTTCGACCACCACAGAATGCCCTTCCCTGAATAAGTCTGGTAACGAACCTTGATACCTGATGTTATCAACATCAAAACCATTTTGCAATCACATTGAAAGAATCCAAAATGACAGAAGACAAATCAAGCCACACATTTTACCAATAAAACACAATGAAATGAGGACCTTAGGTCGAATCACCTACTCTAGTCTTAGTCATGATCCCTAATGAACTCTCGAAATCGCTTAGATCAACTTACTAATCATACCATCCCGCAAGCAAAATGCTTTTCATCGAATGACCTACTCGACAATGGACATCTACTAAAGCGAAACCAATTCAATACTTCCTACGCACAAGAACAAAATCACTTCTAAATGCAAAGGACGGCAATCAAAATCGCGATAACCTGCGAACCAATATCACAAACTAACTGACCTGACCAAAATGTCAGTGATCAAATCGGTGATAACGAACTCCATTACCGCCGAGGAAGCGGGCTGCGCGACGGAACCTTCCAGAACCAATCCGCCCAGCCTAAACTTGTTCTTCGTAGGGTTAGCGGAGTACTTCTCCATCGCATCCGACGGGGTCACGTAGAACACCAGCTGGTCCTGAAACTGGTTCAGCACGATCACGATGAACCCGGCGATGCAGCTGAAAGTCAGGGCGTAGGTCCAGAGCCGCCGGTTCTGGAGCTGGCGGGCCCGCGCGCCGATGTCCACGTGCTTGGGCCGGGCCGGGATGCGCCGGGCGGTGGAGAGGAACCGGAGGGCGGCGATCGAGCTCCGGCAGTCGCGGGGGAGGGCGTAGAGGCCGGAGATTGGGGAGAGGAGCGGCGGGGGAGATCCGAGGGCGGAGGCGGGCGCGGCGGGGCGCGGAAGGGCGGAGGCGGCGGCGGAGGCGGCGGCGCGGCCGAGGTGAGGGCGGAGGCGGAGGGCGAATCGGGAGGCCATCGGATTCGCCAGGCCGCGTGCGTTTTCTCGGGAAAGCGACGGAAAGGAGAGGCGAGAAAATTCTGGGGGAACGGAGAGAGAAATGAGGGAGGGGGTTTTTGGTGGGGGTTCGACGGAGGCGTGAGGCGGCTAGCAGAAAACGGGGCCGTTTTGGACCGAAGTTTCGCGGGAAGATGGCTGGCGATGCTGTACAAGCAACCGGGAGCACAAAAGTCCAATTTCGGCGGTTGCTAGCGAACTTTAATTTCATTGTTGCAAAACCAAAACGATTGGTCTTTCTTATATAAAAAATGATAATTATGATTCTTGAATATTAATAGAATCCCTTACAATTGAAACACGAATCATAATCACCAAATCCAATTGCTAGTTGCATGGATGAAACATGATTTTCCAGCTAATGGGCCCATAGGTTGGGCCAACTAATTACATCAAGGACCATCAATCCATTATAAGTCTCGTTTGATTTAGTAGATAGGAACTTGACTTAGGCTTTCAGTATTTTGGAAATGCAAGTCCATTGTTCATCCGTCATTGTTCATCTTTTTCTCCGTTTATCCACAATCGTCCTTTTTTTTTTATTTGCTGCTTAAGAGTTGCACGCCTACCACCATTGCTTAGGGTCCGCGCGTCCTAGGTGACCACCACTTATTGTGGCACGACTCGCAACTTAGGCAATGCCTAAGGTTGTTCGACCTCAGGTGAGGCTATTTGGTAGCGGACTTCTATTGGATTTTTAATTTTCAAACTTCAAAAAAAAAAAAAAATAGCAAAAGTCCTTTATAAATGTGGGTTTTATCAAACAATATTCACACCAAAACTATTTTTAAATATATGGCATTTCAAAAACCTCTTTATCCCAAATATATTTACATTTTCCCAAAACTGTTTTCCTAAAACTGAACCAAACGGGCTCATAGTAGCATGCATTAAGACTGCGGATAATAATTATTCTATTTCTCTATTTTTCTATTTTTCTATTCTTGATAATAGGTTTGGAACCAAAAACCATTTGATAACGAGATTTCATTTTTTTTAAATTTTTTTTAATATTTGGGATAAATTTTAAGTTCGAAAATAGTTTTGGAATAAAAATGAAAAGTAGATATTTTTGGAACAAAAACAGAACTAAAAACTTTTCTCATCATTAGCCATTGCCACCGGTCGCCATCCTCCACCGCTAAAAAATTATAAGGCCTATTGTGTTGTTATTAAACACACGACTTTACTCATAAACTCGTTTAAAAAATAGAAGTAGATTGATTTTTCTATCTAGATTTTATCCCTAGAAACAAAATAATTATCATTCGTCCTCTAAGCATTCTTCAGTCATCAAAGAAACAACATTGACATGTATTATTAAGAAGCGCTTGAATACTCGACCGTGCCTTTAACTTACGGTTTGAGTTTTGGGGAGTAGTCAGTCCGTGGTCCGACAAAATTCACGTGATATCAAAGCAGGGGAGCCTAAATCCGGACCTTTCCCGGCCTCTGCCGTGTCTGCCCACCTCCATGATCATATATTTACGCGCCTGGGAGGATGCTTTTGGAGACGTGCACCGCAAAGGGGACTACACATGTCGGAATTGAAAATGGGTCGGGTTGAGTCCAACCCATTTTGATAGGGCCCAACTAGTAAAAGGCTGCGAGTGTCAAAGTCCAAGTGTCATTCTCAAAAGAAATTGTACTCTTGAGTTGACTTTTTGAATTTCTCTCTATCAAGGGACAAGGGGCCCAGCTACCGAGTTTGAGAGGGTACCGTGTATTTGACCAAAAACTTTCATGATGATAAAGAAAATATTTTTTAAGGAAAATCATTTTCAAGTGTAAAATAATTTGTTTTCATTTATTTAGTGATTAAAAAAAAATTAATTTCCGTCTTCCTAAAGGGAAAAGTCATTTTTCCTCATCCAAGTTTGCTATATGCGGTAAATTGATTAGTTTTTGTCATCCAAATATCGAGAATTTGGAAAATAATTTTCCGAAAACAGTTTTTCTTTAAATAAATGGATCCTAAACGTTTTCTATAAACTAGAAATAATAAGTTTAGATTGGAGGAAAATAATTTCTCCTTCTATTAAAGAAGGAAATTACTTTCCTTAAACTAAAATACAAGTGAAAAGTAACTTATTTTGGAAAGGGAAAATGTCAAAATAGTCCATATTTTAACTCAATGTCGATTTGCCCATCGACTTTCATCGGTTGATTTGGTCCTCGAACTATTGATAAAATGTCCGATCTAGTCCTGAACTTTCAAATGGCTTAATTTAGTCCTCGAACTATTAATAAAATGTCCGATCTAGTCCACGAACTTTCGATCGGCTCAGTTGGTCCCCGAATTATGATAAAATGTCCAATCTAGTCCTTCGTTACTATTTTTCTCTTTTTTTCCCCTTTTTCCCCTTTTTTTTTCCATCTTTTGCCCTTTTTTTTCCTTTTTTTTTTTTTTTTTTTTCGCTTTCCCTATGCTGGACGCCGGCCCTCCGCCGGCTCCGGCAGAGGGAAAGCGAAAAAAAAAGAAGGAAAAAAACGGAAAAAAAGGGAAAAAAAGGAAAAAAAACGGAAAAAAGGGAAAAAAAGGAAGAAAAAAGGAAAAAAGGAAAAATAGTAATTAAGGACTAGATCAGACATTTCATCATAGTTCAGGGACTACCTTGAGCCGATCGAAAGTTCAGGGACTAGATCGGACATTTTATTAATAGTTCAGGGACTAAATTGAGCCATGCGAAAGTTGAGAGACTAGATCGGACATTTTATCAATAGTTTAGGGACCAAATTGAGCCGATTTAAAGTTCAGGGATGAAATTGGACATTGAGTGAAAATATAGGGACTATTTCTGACATTTTCCCTTTTGGAAAATGATTTCCCTTATAAACATTTTTCTTTAACAAGATTTTTTCAGCAAAATAAATGCATCTTAAATATGAATACTAAGGTATTCTGGATAAAATAAGTTGTTTATCAATCGGATAATCTCGAAGAATCTGTGCCATCAACCTCTCTTTCAGTTTTAATGTGTACTCACTCCTAACAAATTATCACGAAAGGTTTAATTAGTCACTCTTTGCCCAATATAAGAAAAATGAACGGGTATTACATTAAATTGCAAATTAGGTGTTGCCATACGTAGATGTATAATATACTTTTGTAATCCAAAACCTAGGTGTTTGTTTTTACATTTTCAAATCATTCACATGGGTAATGGTCTGCTGAATTTATTAAGATCAGGTTATCTTCGTCATATGGCATTAGTGGGACTGCATGTTGTCCTTGGGCACATTTGTAATAATTTATTGATGATTAAAAGCCTGACGACATCAGTCATTCGTCTGACCATATAATCAGCAAACTAATTATGAGTTTAATCAATTGTTTGCCTCATAATAGCAAGGATGACTAGTGTGAGGCCTGTCGGTCTTCTCTCTTCCACAGGCTGCCTCAAAATATCAACTCCTTCCTCTTGGACTTGATTTGCAGCTTCATTCTAAGGAAGTTGGGCTGATGATGACTCGGCTTGTGCATTGTTCTCAGCCATCAGTATTTGTTTGTCAATGGTGCTACTCAAGTTGATTGGACCTCGGGTCCATGGCATAGCACTCCCTCAACTCAATATAATCATCCACTAGGCATGCCAAAAAGATGTTTTGTCAGTTTTGATTTTCGCAATTTTTTTTTTTCACCAAATGCTACATTTTGGTTTTATTATAGGAGATTCAGGTTTTGTGTTAAGCTTGGACAGAGAATGTCAAATGTAATGATAGATTTTATGCTCAATTTTTATATACAACCCTAACAATTGATACTCAGATAACTCATAGACTAATAGCTTTTGAGCACAAATTATACCAAAATCTAATTAATGATGTAGCCTGGACATAAGTAATTAGATAATCTATACTTCGAATTCAAATTATGTCGAAATCTAATATACGATATAGCTTGCTTTAGGTGTAAAGTTGGAATTTAATCAACAGTGATACCCTTGGTAGGAAACACAATGTTGGAATTTAATCAACGACGCTGAACTTGTGGAAGAACATAGGAATTTAATCAACGGTGTTGAACCAGATAAAGATGCATGTCGGAATTTAATCAACAACGAGACTATTGAAAACTACAACTGAAATGTGATAAAGTAAAGATAATTATTGTGTAATGCCAGGTGTTTCCTCGTTGGACAAGTTACAGTATTTATAGAGTGGGCTAGTATCCGTTAATCGATTACTTCTCCTTAGGTTACTTTTAGCATTCTCTACATTTTCCATTTCTTCTTAGCACCCTTATCCATAAGTAACTACTTCCTGACTTGTCTATGACATTAGCGTAACTTGCTTATCAAGTAAATAATGGCTCCATATTTTTATGCGCATTTTGTGTAGCGATTACTTTCGTCTGAGCTCTAATGCTAATTTCTCTTAAACCTCAAGTCCGATGTATTATTCTCATAACCTGACATGTGGCAATTAAATGCTGTCAACTCTTGAATTTGTACTTGGAATTCTATCGACACTCAGCCCAAATACCCTTCACAAACATTGTTTGCCTCTAGCTTTTGCGAACAAAATAGAGCATATCATTCTTATTACTCCTCTTGTGACTAGCATGTGACGACATGGGTAATTTTGGATGTCAAGAGTTTGTAAATTATTTAAATCCAACTCATCTCTATAACTGTCTTTTTATTCTCTCTACTCTCTCTCATCGTCATGCTCACTCAATTTGTGCTCTCACCTTAGTTTGGATTTAAGTTTTTCAAGTGTTTAAGCAATATGGATCGAGTTGGGTATGAGTCACTAAGTTTGCATTGTATGGAAATAATTCAAATTGAGTTGGAACATTTTTGACTCGATTTACCTAGAGGCTTACATACATGTTACATAGGTTTATACCACTTGAAAGCTCGTGCATTATTAGGTAATGATTTTCAATCGAAAATGGTAGGTGACAAGACAACATTAGACTAGGAATTATATAATTGGATTTGGTTCCAAACACGTGATTAGCTTCGCAAGTAGTCAAGGAAGCCAGAGCAACCTCTCAGTCCTTTTGCATGTATAATGTAATATTCAATGCTCGATTTAATCCACTTCTATAGTTCCCATCTTCTTCTTCTTCTTCATTTATTTTTACGACGGCATTAAATTCGATCCGAGTTTTAATTTGACACGCCACCTTAGTTTGACTTCGACCCAGTCGTTCGCATCTCTACAATTCGATCCTGCCAAGAGCTGGGGATCGATATCATCTCACTGTCCAATTAACACCTGCAAGGCACTACTTTTTTATTCGATTTGAACACGTCTATACTTGGAAAAAAAGCAAGGTAAATAAATTTATTTACATCACCAGCTGTCATTATAACTTTAAAAATTATCAACCAGAACAATTCCACCCCCCCCGGGCAAAAAAAAAAGGACCATGGTCAAGTTGCCTTGTTCGGTTGATCTAACATGGCGGTTCGACACGCTTTACACGAAATAACATCATCACAAGCAAAATCTTCAACATATTACAGCTAAAATCTTTGCCGACATATGTACGCATATTTAAGTCAATTTCTGTTCTTGATAATCAGGAAATACAAAAAAATTCGAGATTCCTATCCTTTTCTAATTCACCAATTATTAGATGGGCGAGCTTGCCATATAAATAAGAAGAACTTGGTTATCGTGTTTAGGTTGTCGGGGAGATTCATCTCTAGAAGCAATTTTCAAGCCAACGTTCACCAAATGGAGCCATAAATCAAGACTAAAATAGGATATTGTGGGACCGTCTCTCTGTAATTTGTTATTAGTCTCACTAACGTGTAATTAGCCTTCCCGTGGTCCACCTGATTTAGATAAGATATTCCGCTAATATGATTGCTAATTATAAAATGATCCCACCGTAACTTAGATGGCATATGTAAATCAGCAATAATGAGATTCCGCGCATGTAAGTATAATTATTTTTCTGCTTTTTTCTGAGGTACGCAAGCGGTCTTATTGAATAAACAACGGAGGCAAGGGAACTACTCATGTTACCTAGGATTGAATACTAGGCCTGATTTTGTTGGGCTGTGGTTCAATTCCTCATCGACAAGATGTCATGGGGTCCGTTCCTTGGTGAGTGGGCAGGAGTCCAAGGATCGCCCTGACAGGGGCTGCAAGGGTAGCGGCCTTGCGACCCTACGGGACTTATATAATTTGAGCATATATTTATTGATAGTTTGGGTTTTGACTCACTAATAGTTACCATATATATATATTCTCTTTCTCTTATAATTGAAAAATATATCATAGAGGTGTGAGTCCTTAGCTGGATGGCAAAATAGGATAAAATATTATATTTCAAATTCTTTTTCTCATTTTTACTCTTTATTTTTTTAATTGTGTGGCAAATCATAACAAGTTCAACATTGAAACCGGACTAAATCAGTCTTGATCGACCGGTTCAAGGCTTGGCTTGGTTTCCGGTTCTGGCCCAGAACCGTTTCTAAATCAATTTCAAAAGTCTCTTTAGAAATCAAGTACTTTGGCACCCAGTAAAAATCAAACCATGATCAATGACATGAAACAATATAACTACATACCCAACGTATCTTCTTATACTGAAATGATGAAGCGTAGATTATAAGGATTTGGTGTTTTACCTCAAACATGAAACGGGCCAGCTCCCAATTAGAATCAGGAACCATACCGAAACAGGCCTATTCCAATCTTTTGGAACGGTGGGCCACAAGATTAGTTCCTGATCTTCGGTCGGGAATCGACCTGCAATCCAAAGTGATGCGATCCATCCCCAATGTGTCCTGCTACAAGTTCAATGGTCCTTCTCTATGCCTAGAAGACCAAGTCTTCAAAAGAGTGCACTTCAGTATGATCGTCATAAGCGGGAGTTGTAGAATGCGACACGCGCTTCTCTCTGCCAAAAACTCGGGCCATCATGCCAAGGAGGAGCTGAGTCTTTCACTAGGACCCATTCAAACCCTCATCATCCACTTGCCTAAAAACAACGGCCATTTTGTCGATTCTCATCGTGTTCATCCAAGGAAAATTTCAGAACACCATGGCAGACGCGTTTTCATTTTGTTATTTGATATTAGGGTTTATTTTTAATTTTAGTTCATCCAGCCGTCGGGCACCTCACGCACTCTCTCTCTCTCTCTCTCTCTCTCTCTCTCTCTTGAAAAGCTGATTTGACCACCCAAGAACCAAGATCCTTCGTGGGAAGCCACCAAGCACCAATTGAAAGGGACAATAACAAAATTAGGGTTTGGGTCAGATGCATATGATATTATGATTTCACATATTTTTCCCCCTCTCTTCCAGCCTGTTAATGGGGTTTCAAAGAAAAGAGACACCACTGATGCTTGAGGAGGTCACTATATAAAGGCTTGCGCATAGCCTTCCCATTCATCACCTTCTCAACAGTTTCCCATTTAGAACCGAAGTTGAGTTTGCCACTCCAAATGAGCAGCCCCAGCCCGTCGAGGCACTGGCCTCGACTCTTCCATGCTTTGGCATTTTGCCTTACCGCCACCATTGTATCCGCCGAGTATGAGCCTTACATCTACGCGTCGCCCCCGCCACCGCAAAATGTAAAGCATCCTCGTTATCTCTACAAGTCTCCACCACAGCTGAAACACAAAAAGGATTCACCTTATCTCTACAAGAACTTGCCATTGCCGAAACACAAAGAGCATTCAGCTTATCTCTATAAGTCTCCACCACCACCCTCACCTTCCCCGCCACCATCCTATATCTATAAGTCCCCACCACCACCACCACCTTCTCCTTCACCACCTCCCCCTTATGTGTACAAGTCGCCCCCGCCCCCACCACCATCACCACCTCCTCCACCTCCATACATTTACAAATCACCTCCTCCACCATCGCCATCACCTCCGCCTCCATATGTTTATAGGTCTCCACCGCCACCTGCTCCTTCCCCGCCTCCTCCATATGTGTACAAGTCACCTCCACCACCCTCGCCATCTCCCCCACCTCCATATGTTTACAAGTCTCCACCCCCGCCTTCTCCCTCGCCACCCCCTCCGTATGTGTATAAATCTCCACCGCCACCATCTCCATCTCCGCCACCTCCATATGTTTACAAGTCTCCACCCCCACCTTCTCCATCACCCCCTCCTCCTTACATTTATAAATCTCCACCACCACCCTCACCATCTCCGCCGCCACCCTATGTTTACAAGTCTCCACCCCCGCCTTCTCCTTCACCACCTCCTCCATATGTTTACAAATCACCCCCACCACCATCACCATCCCCTCCACCTCCATACATCTACAAATCTCCCCCACCACCATCACCATCACCTCCACCTCCCTACATCTACAAGTCCCCTCCTCCGCCATCCCCTTCACCACCTCCTCCTTATGTGTATAAATCACCGCCTCCACCATCACCATTACCTTCACCTCCATATGTTTACAAGTCTCCACCACCTCCTTCACCTTCACCACCTCCTCCATATGTTTACAAATCTCCTCCCCCACCATCACCATCTCCCCCACCCCCATATGTCTACAAGTCCCCTCCACCGCCTTCACCATCGCCACCTCCTCCATATGTGTACAAATCACCACCGCCGCCTTCACCATCGCCCCCACCTCCATATATTTATAAGTCTCCTCCTCCACCATCCCCTTCGCCACCTCCTCCTTACATGTACAAGTCACCGCCGCCACCATCACCTTCACCTCCACCTCCCTATGTCTACAAGTCCCCACCACCACCTTCTCCTTCCCCACCTCCCCCGTACATGTACAAGTCACCACCACCACCATCCCCATCACCGCCACCTCCTTATGTCTACAAATCCCCGCCACCACCTTCTCCTTCCCCACCTCTCCTGTACGTACACAAGTCACCACCGCCACCGCCACCATCACCATCACCTCCACCTCCCTATGTCTACAAGTCACCTCCTCCACCATCTCCTTCACCACCTCCTCCCTATGTTTATAAATCACCACCACCACCATCCCCATCACCTCCACCTCCATATGTCTACAAGTCTCCTCCGCCGCCATTGCTTTCCCCACCTCCTCCATATGTTTACAAGTCACCACCTCCACCTCCACCATCACCCCCACCACCTTATGTTTATAAATCTCCACCTCCGCCTTCTCCATCACCACCGCCTCCTTATGTTTATAAGTCACCCCCGCCACCAGCAAAGTCTCCCCCTCCTCCATACTACTATAAGTCTCCACCTCCACCTTCCCCATCACCTCCCCCTCCTTACATCTACAAGTCACCACCACCTCCGGTAAAATCACCGCCTCCTCCCTATTACTACAAATCTCCACCTCCACCTTCTCCATCACCACCCCCACCTTATATTTACAAGTCACCACCACCTCCAATAAAGTCACCTCCTCCTCCGTATTATTACACATCTCCTCCGCCTCCCAAGGGCTACTATTAGGCGATGATTGATCCCCTCTGAATGCTTAAGAAGCTGGAGCGAGATATTACCATTCTTTGGCGATACATTTTACTTGGAAGCAATTCATTCTTATACACATGCACTTTTCAATTTAATAAGTCCCGAGTGACAATGATTGTATATTTACTTCGAGCAACGAAACGTGTCTGAATTCAAGTTTTATCCATGTCTTTAAGTTGCGGTTTCCCACTCATTCTGTCCTCCTCTTCCCTCATTTTTATTTTCTACGTGTATAGATCGTGCTTTGCAACTTTCAACACATATACACAAATTGGGAACCCTCTCATAACCTTCCAAAGAGTGAGCTCACGCAAGCAACTAATGATTGCCTTACTAGCGAGACGTCTGTGACCATAAACTACTAATTCAGTGACGTAACCAGTACAGAAGAAATAAAAATATCGTTTATGGTGAAGTCGATCATGCATTTACACATGAAAGCCAAGAGAGGCAAGCTATTTCTCAGTATAATGTCAAAGTACACGTAACTGAATCAAGACCGAACCATCAACGAACTCGATCATTCAATTTCTTCGCGGGAGAATAATTTCCTGGTTAAACATATTTTAGAAATATCGAATTTGGATTTTTATTGATACCAACGGCGCAAATGATTATTCACATCATCGCCTGTATTAAAAGAAACTTCAGTATTTCTAAATCGCGACCATCGCCAATCCAACACCGCTGATGGAAAGACCAAAAGGTTTGAGGCCCATACAGACATACCTACTCCTTAGACATCATTTGTCAAATGATTCTAGTTAATTAGTTATAACCATTTCCACATGTATTATTTGTCCTTTTTAGAAGAAAGTAGTTAGGGGAAAAAGGAAGCTTCGATCTTAGACTCGTGACTAAATTCCAAAATTATTTGTTGGGTCGACCCACCTAAAGAATGCACAACGTTGGATTTACATTGTACAGGCACTGTGCACCGTCTATCGTCGGCAAATCAAACTCGGCCTCGCCAGCCTCCAGCAGGGTTGATTAAAGCCGTCGACCTCGAATCGACGAAGATCTGGGGCTCAATGGAGCGTTGCCAAAGTCTAGACTCACACCTTGACTTGTCACCATCGCCCATCATCCAATCATCCCCGTTGACAGCGATGGTGGTGAGGAAGGATTCTGGTCGACAAGTGAGTCGCGAAGGGAAAGACAGACGGGTGGCAGCAGCATTTTACGGCTGTGGAAGGGGCGGCACGACGAGTGGCGTCAAAAGATAGCTTGAGGCGGCAACGCATGGGCAATGTTGGGCAACCGGCGACATGGGGGCAATGAAAGTCTGAACGTCTAGTTAGGAAGAGAGAAGGAAGAGAAAGGACAGAAGGGGGTAAAACAGGAATGCAAAAATATTATTGAGGACAAATTGGACGAAAAATATTATTAACCCTTAAATAGCATTTCAAAATTGTTGGCGGGACTGACGTTGGGTTAAGAGAGTTTGAATAGGTTAACTTTTACTCCAAGGCTGTTAAGATTGTGTTATCAAGCACCTCAATTTTGATATTAGGGCTTTTGGAGGCCCAAAGGACTTTGGAAATACTTAGCCGAAGGCACCAAAGCCGTTAAAAAGTGATTGAATATTCAACCACAACTTAGCTAACTGTTTATAATTTTGACAGTAATTAGTTTAGGGTCCGACAAAATTTATATGTTGATAGAGGAGTTATATCTTTCCAACCCCTACGTACCTCCCTAATTATATAGTGGCTTCAATCTTAGGTCATAGTTCAATTTACATGAAAGTGTTAATAGCGTGTAAATTTTAAATCACACGCTGATAAAACAGCATAAGTTTTGAGAGCCTAGGAAAAAGTGGCCAAAATAATTATAGAAAGAAGTCCCGAAACCATATATACTAATCAAAACTTGACCGGCGGTCCAGTCCATGAGGCTTTGGAGATGTGCACCATTTGAACAGCGACTCAAACGTAAGCGAATGGAATTTGGTTGGGTTGAGTCCAACCTATTATATCATGCACTTACAACCTCTAAGCATGAATACCAATATACTTTCGACGGTAATAAGCTGCTGATCACTCAGGATAATTATTCATAGGATGATAAAACTTCGGATAATTTTTATCCACCATCAATGTCTCTTCATTGCCAAGTTCATATTTTAATGTGTACTCACCGCCTGACGTATTCTTATAAAAAATTTAATCAGTTGCCATTTTTCTAATATAATGAAAATCAACGAGTATTCACAAAATTAGAAGAAAATTTACATAGGTTGCAAGCTAGGTGTTGCCACATGTAGATGTATTATACATTTACAAACCATTCAAATCATTGGCAGGGGTTAAGGTTTGCTGAGTTTATTAAGATAGGGTCATTTATAGTAGTGCATCTTGGACGAGCATGTCTTCTCTGTATTGCTTAATCATATTAAGAATATGATACGGTCAATATCGAGTGACCTCTCTTGATCCGCCTTGAAGGACCGGTCTTTCTTCGAAATTGTTCTGCTTAATTACAAGTTATATAGTTTTATTTCACTTGAGTTCTCGTGCATTATTATTATGGGTTTGACTTTCAATGTCAGATGTTAGGTGATAACATTAAACTAGGAATTAGATACTTGGAGTTGGTTCCCAAACATGTGGCTTGAGCTTCGCTACACAACCTTATGAATTAGTCAACTACGCCAGTACAATGCCACATCCCTCTTGCATGTACAATGCAATATTCAATGTTTTAATCTAATTTATAGATATTTCTTTTTCCTTCTTTATCATTTTCTCGAAGGCATTTAATTTCGATCCAAGTCTTAGTTTGACTTGCCATCCTAGTTTGACTTTGACACGGTCGCTCGCAGCGCATCGCATCGACTCTGTCAAGAGCTGGAGATCGAAACCATCTCATTGTCCAATTAACATATGGGAAAAACCTTATTTTATCCGCTTTGAACACGTTTATACTGGAAAAAAAGAACGCATACTAATTAAATATGTAATTCATTGCTAGTTGTCATCAAAACTATATAAATTTCCATTTTATAAAACGCCTCGTCCGGTTGACGTAACGTGCTGTCCGATCATGCGCTATAAGAAATAATACCGTCACAAGCAAAATTTTCACCATTTACAGAAAACGATCTTCGCCGACACCCGTTGACTTTCGTTCCTGATATTTTAGGAAATAAAGATTCGAAATTCCTCTTTTTATTATTTTCCCCAGTTATCACATGGGGCGTGCTTGCCATAAAATTGGCGAAAAACTACGTTATTATATTTAGGTTGTCTTGGCAATTCCATCTCTGGAAACAACTCTGGCGTGTTATTCACCGGGTGAAATCATAAATTTGTTGAAATACACGGGCGTCGGTTCATAATTTAATGGCTTGAAACTCCCGGGTAAAGGAGAACACTAGGCACATGCAATGAATGGCTATATTAATCGTTGAATTATGGGGACATATTCTCTATAATTTGTTATTAGTCTCGCTAATGTGTAATTGGCCTTCCCGTAGTCCACCCGATCCAGATAAGCCATTCGCTAATTTAATCGCTGAGGATGAAATAATCCCACCGAACTTGGATGGCCTATGTAAATCTGCAGTTATGAGCTTCCCCGCATATAATTACTATTATCTTCTTTTCCCTAGCTAAACAAACAGATGCAAGTCCAATGAGACCACTCAACACACAACAAACCTCTAACTCTTAGCAAAAGTTTAACTCCAATGGGTAACTTAAACAACTGAAATGCGTTACATCATAGCATTCCAAGCTGGCGATGTGCATCAGTCCGAGTACAAATTTGAAAACTAATCAAACTAGTCAATTCTGAGTGGTTCTTGATTTCAAAATTTTGGAATTGAGAATAATTGATCCAGTTTCCGATTCCACATAAGGAGTCGGATCACTAGGATTGGATTGACGGATCGGTGAAGATTTCTTAATTACGTTTATCTATTATTTTGAAGTAAACCTTTTTTTCCTTTAAATATTGGGAAATTTCCAATTATAGGCAATAGAAGAAACAAAAGAAGAAAAAAACCACTGGTTTTGGACCAACTCTAGGATTGGACCATACCAATCGATCCAGCTTCTAGTTCCACAAATGGAAAATCGACCTTGCTAGGCTAGTTATAGATTCCAGATTAGGAATTGACCCACCCATATTTTGAGTAAGTTTGAGTGTTGAGATAACAAAAACCTTAGTCCTCTGTAGCTTCAAGAAGCCCACGAAAGCTCGCTCATCCTCTCCACTAAGTCATCATCAACTCTTCTGCTAATCACGCACCGGCAATTGCGAACTGCTTGACGATCCTCTTCTCTATACCTGGAAGGCTAAGGCCCTCCAATATGGTTGACCTACTTCAGTAGGATCTTCACCTATGTGGACAAGTTCTAGACATCCCATCGCGACGATTAAGTTATTGTCAAGTTGGAAAGTGGCAGAACGTGACGAAACTTGGCCAGCATGCAAGGAGGAGCCAAGTCTTCACTAAGACACGTTCATACATACACACATTGTCTAATGGCCATAGCCATTTTTTTGACTTCTATTCGCATCGCGTCTTCTCTCTCAGTCATCGTGAGGAAAATTCAGAGCGCTCGTTTCGGGAAGCGCGTCGCCATTTTCGTTTTTCTATATTAGGGCTTATCAATTTTATTTGATCCAGCCGTACAGCACCCTCACCTACTCCCTCCCTCCCTCTCTCTCTCTCAGTCTCTTTCTTTGAAACAGTCTTTCTTTGAAATGTTCGCTCGGCCACTCAAGATGGCCAGAAACTGAGATCCTTCATGGAAAGCCAGCAAGCAACTACTCAAAGAAACGACAATAAAATATTTTGATTTTGGGTCAGATTTCCACATATCTTTCCCTCTCCAGCCTGTTAATGGGTGTTTCAAGAGAAGAATGAGTAAATAATTGCTACTAAGGATTGTGGGGATCGCTATATAAAGGCTTGCACATAACCTTCCCTCTCATCACCTACTCTACAGCTTCTCGATTAGAAGCAGAGTTGAATTCGCCACACCAAATGAGGAGCCCCAGCCGGTCGAGGCACTGGCCTCGACTGTTCCATGCATTGGCATTTTGCCTTATTGCCAAGATTGTATCCGCTGGCTATGAGCCTTATATCTATGCATCGCCCCCGCCACCAACGCCGAAACATGTAGAGCATCCTCATTATCTTTACAGGTCCCCGCCACCGCCGAAACATGAACATGAAGAGCATCCACCTTATCTCTATAAGTCTCCGCCACCTCCCTCACCTTCCCCGCCGCCACCCTACATCTATAAGTCCCCACCACCGCCTTCTCCTTCCCCACCTCCTCCTTATGTGTACAAGTCGCCGCCGCCACCATCACCATCTCCTCCACCTCCATATGTTTACAAATCACCTCCCCCACCATCGCCTTCACCTCCACCTCCATATGTTTACAAGTCTCCACCGCCACCTTCTCCTTCCCCGCCTCCTCCATATGTGTACAAGTCACCTCCACCACCTTCACCATCTCCTCCACCTCCATATGTTTACAAGTCCCCACCGCCGCCTTCTCCTTCACCACCCCCTCCATATGTTTATAAATCACCTCCACCACCATCTCCATCTCCGCCACCGCCATATGTTTACAAGTCTCCACCACCACCTTCTCCATCACCCCCTCCTCCTTATGTATATAAATCGCCGCCACCTCCCTCGCCATCTCCACCACCACCTTATGTTTACAAATCTCCCCCACCGCCTTCTCCATCACCACCTCCTCCATACATATATAAATCACCTCCACCACCATCACCATCACCTCCACCTCCCTATGTCTACAAGTCTCCCCCACCACCATCCCCTTCACCACCACCTCCTTATGTGTATAAATCGCCACCACCACCATCGCCATCACCTCCACCTCCCTATGTCTACAAGTCACCTCCTCCACCATCCCCTTCACCGCCGCCTCCTTATGTTTACAAATCTCCTCCACCACCATCCCCATCTCCCCCACCTCCATATGTTTACAAGTCCCCACCGCCGCCTTCACCTTCACCACCCCCTCCATATGTTTATAAATCACCTCCACCTCCACCACCATCTCCATCTCCGCCACCGCCATATGTTTATAAGTCTCCACCACCACCTTCTCCATCACCCCCTCCTCCTTATGTCTATAAATCGCCGCCGCCACCCTCACCATCTCCACCACCACCTTATGTTTACAAATCTCCCCCACCGCCTTCTCCATCACCACCTCCTCCATACATATATAAATCACCTCCACCACCATCACCATCACCTCCACCTCCCTATGTCTACAAGTCTCCCCCACCACCATCCCCTTCACCACCACCTCCTTATGTGTATAAATCACCTCCGCCGCCATTGCCATCACCTCCACCTCCCTATGTCTACAAGTCACCTCCTCCACCATCCCCTTCACCGCCGCCTCCTTATGTTTACAAATCTCCTCCACCACCATCCCCATCTCCCCCACTCCCATATGTCTATAAGTCCCCCCCACCACCTTCACCCTTGCCACCTCCTCCATATGTGTACAAATCACCTCCACCACCTTCACCATCACCCCCTCCTCCTTACATTTATAAATCGCCACCGCCACCCTCACCATCTCCACCACCACCTTATGTTTACAAATCACCTCCACCACCATCACCATCACCTCCACCTCCCTATGTCTACAAGTCTCCCCCACCACCATCCCCTTCACCACCACCTCCTTATGTGTATAAATCGCCACCGCCGCCATCGCCATCACCTCCGCCTCCCTATGTTTACAAGTCACCTCCTCCACCATCCCCTTCACCACCACCTCCTTATGTTTACAAATCTCCTCCACCACCATCCCCATCTCCCCCACTCCCGTATGTCTATAAGTCCCCCCCACCACCTTCACCCTTGCCACCTCCTCCATATGTGTACAAATCACCTCCACCACCTTCACCATCACCCCCTCCTCCTTACATTTATAAGTCGCCACCGCCACTAGTGAAGTCTCCCCCTCCTCCTTATTACTATAAATCTCCTCCTCCACCTTCCCCATCACCACCGCCTCCATACATCTATAAGTCACCCCCACCTCCAATGAAGTCGCCCCCTCCCCCATACTACTACAAGTCCCCACCTCCACCCTCGCCATCACCACCACCTCCTTATATCTACAAATCACCACCACCTCCAGTAAAATCACCTCCTCCTCCCTATTACTACAAATCTCCACCTCCACCTTCTTCATCACCACCGCTGCCTTATATTTACAAGTCACCACCACCTCCGGTGAAGTCACCTCCTCCTCCACCATACTATTACAGGTCTCCTCCACCTCCCAAGGGGTACTATTAGGCGGCAATTTGATCCCCTCCGAATGTTCAGGAAATTGGAGCAAGAATAATACCATTCTTTGGCAATCCGCTTTACATGGAAGCAATTATTTTTCATTCTTATCCACATGTACTTTTCAACTTGACAAGTCTCAAGTGACAATGATTTTATGATTACTTCAAGCAACAAAGCATGTCTGAATTGAGTTTTAATTCATGTCTTTGACCTGTCAATTCTTGTTTCTTATTCATTATGTCCTCTCCTTCCCTCATTTTTATTTTCTATATGTATGTGTATCTTGTGCTTTGCAACTTTCGGCATTCACAAAAACAAAAACCCTAGAAAATAGCTTTTCGAGATAGTTTAAAACCGATCAAGGACTGAGTCAAAGGCAAGCAATTTGACATCTCTTAACACTCGTATTTCACGCTTTGCCCCAACTTGGGGACTCTCTCATAACCTTCCAAGGCGTGAGCTCACACAAGCAACCAATGATTGCCAAATTCGCGAGATTCATTGACGTTACAGGTATCAAAAAAAAAAAAAACAACAAATATTATTAAAGTTGATCAGTCGTGTACACATGAAAGCCAAGAGAGGCAAGCTATATTTCAATTCAGTATCCAAGAATGCATGACATAATCAAGATTGGACAGTCAAGCAATTATGTTTCTTTGGGAAAAATGAATAATTTATAAAATATTTTTCTAAAAATGATCGCTTATATAATTTGAAGTAATAAGTTAATGAAAAATATTTTCATTAAGTGTAAATATTTTTATGGATGATGAAAATAGTTTTTATTCATTCATTTTTATAATTAATATGATTGATCATTTTTAGGAAAATATTTTTTAAATGATTTATCTTTTAAGAAACAAATGGGGCATCTATTTCTTAGTTAATCATAATGCATAAAGAGAAATGATGAAGTGATGGTCATAATAGAGTTCTAGGCTTTTCTCAGCCATAATTTTTTTTAAAAAGAAAACGTGAAAACTTTTTTGCCAGTTTCCACTAAGTTCCACTGGCCTTGCTCAATTAACAAATAATATAATGTCCAACTCCGGCTACACCTTCCTTTTATTTACTCGGTTTTTAGTGCTGTAAACCTTTTCCTTCGGTAGTTATATGTCTAAGAAATTCTACCATTCGGCTCTTTTTTTTTTTTCCTTAAACCACATCTTCAAACATGTTGTACATCGATTGGCGCACACAATTCATATGTTATATTTTCATCCTTTCTTTAATTTACAATTTTCAAGAACTAGTTTCTTGTTCAAAATTTTTTTATACGATATAAAAGCGCACTAAAATTCTGTGATATGCATCAAATTTATACATATCCGTTTTTCATCCACTGAAATCTATAGAATTTTTGCAACACTCCAATAATCGTATAATTTCTATTTTTGGAGGCTTTACAAATTGAATATTATTTCAAACATGTCAAAACAGGAGATCACTCTCTAATTGGAGGGACCGGCATGTATTATTTAATGAGATAAGATATTTGGATTGTGCTTATGGAGAAACATTTTTATACGGTCAATGTATAAAGTAAAAATCCATGTTTATATATATATGTAAACAGATTATTGCTAAGGTTGTACGCCAAATAACACTTACTTACGTGCAATCAAAATCAAAAGAGTCCCATAAAATTTTTCTTTTTTCACAACCCAGCGGTATGGTTTTGAACGCGTGGCTAACCAAAGGTCCACGAAATATCTGTATGTCGTTGAACTAGTTAAATCTAGACACTGGCTTGTATAAGTGACTTTGACATAGAATAGCTGGTACGTAATTAGTGGTTTTTGAATGAATATCTTCCAAATCCTAAATTGAATATCCCCCAAATACAATAACCGTGAACAAGCGAGACTAATTCGAGTTTTCAATGTTTGGATGAAAGTATCATTGTGGTTGTGTATGTTGATACATGATAAAACACTAATTGAAAGTCCAGAGTGTAGGGTAGTTACATCACCTTTTCTATTAATTCCTAAATATCATATTTTCTTGTTTAAGAGGGATATTTAACCTTTAAAAATTGTATTTCAATTTCTCATGGAGCTTTATATTTGTGTCGAATAATATGACTAGATTTATTTCTCTCTCTCTCCATATTTTTCTTTTTCGGTTGTTCAATCCATGAAGAATGAAACATGAGATCCAAATTACATCATTATCAATGAGAGGTAACGGTGTCATTAGGTTGGTAATGTTTTTGAAATGGTGGGTCTCGCAATAATTTATAATTTTTTATTATTTAATTTTTTGTGGTTAAGAATAAACTGTTATTCTCATGGTAGATCAAAGATTGTCATATAATCATTTTTCATATAAAACTTACCAAATTCAAACTTCATTATGTGCGCCTATTCACATCTATCACTTGTATTAAACAATCACTTTAATATTTTTATATACGTGTTTGTCGCCAGCCCAACACCGGTACAGAAAGACCAAAAGGTTCGAGACATATCTACTCTATGGACATCATTTGTCAAACGATTGTAATTTATTAGTTATAACTACGATTGTTTTTTCTTTTTCCTAGTCAAGCAAGCAATCTTATTGAATAAACAACAGATGCAAGCCCGAGCCAAACCCGATGTACCGCATCGCTCCGAGCAAGTTAAAGCGTCAAAGGTAGGACGAGCCCGTTGAAGCTCATCCTCTCCAATGTGTCCATTGGCTTTTCTTACCGATCGTGCGACCACAGCGATGAACTGTTCAATGATCCTTCTCTGTACCCAGAAGACTAAGCACTCGAAACGGGATACTTCAGCACGATCTGCACCCGTGCAGACTAATTCTAGAGAACCCGCGTTATGTTCCTCACGACCAAAAAGCTAAAGACATTATCAAATCTCCGAGAGTTGTCGAACACGACACGCTTCTCTCTGCCAGAACTCGGCCCGACATGCGAGGAGGAGCTAAGTCTTTTGGACCGATTCGTGCACACATCGTCCAATTGCCTAAGAAAGGCAATCTCATTGACCCTCGCGATGGTCCTAGTCAACATCCCGTATTTTTTTTTGTAGTGTCGTCGGAAGATAAGTTCAGAATACTTGTTAGAGGGGGAACGCGTTTTCATTGTGTTTTCAATGTTAGTCTTACAAATTTTAATATATCCAGCCATCGGGCACCTCACCTACTCTCTCTCTCTCTCTCTCTCTCTCTCTCTCTCTCGCACTCATTCTTTGACTTGCTCAAGGTGGCCCAAGAGAGGCAGGACTGAGACCCTTCATGGGAAGCCACCAAGCACCGATTGAAAAGGACAATGATAGACTTGGATTTGGGTCAGATTCAAAAGATATCATAATTTTACGTGGTTTCTTCCCTGTTCCAGCCTGTTTGTTTGGTTTCAAAAGAAAGAAATAATCAGCATTAATGATTGTGGAGTTCACTATGTAAAGGCTCGCACCATAGCTTTCCCTTTCATCACCTTCTCAACAGTTCTCAATTGAGAAGCAAAGTTGAGTTTGACCCACTGAAATGAGAAACCTGATGGGATAATGGTAACAATTCGAACAATATCGAATCAACTCAGCGGAATAAAATAATCTCATTTCTTGTGCAAACCTAATAGGAATTGATATAGTAGAGTAAAATAAATACCAAGCACACGAACACAAGACGATTTTTTACGTGAAAAACCTCATCGATGTGAGAAGATAAAAAACCACAGGATCAGGGTCCATCCGAAATTCTTCACTATCAACAAAATTGTTCTTCTCTAGCAAATACTAGAGGTACATAGTAGCAAAGACCTCAAGAACATAATTCTTGGCAATATACATGAATTTTACAAGAGATCAAGGATAAATTTGACTAAAAACGTAGGTTTTGATCAATCCACGAAAAACCTAATGTATGGAACTTCAAATGAAAATCAAACCTTTCAGATTTGATAAAATTGTGCCACGAATATGCTGACAAAATTTCAGCTCAATCGGACCACGAATCGACATCCAACGCTAGCTTGATGTAAATCAGAAATTGCTCCACACCTCAGATTTTCTGCTTTCTCTTTTTCTCTTGTTTGTGACATCCCGATTTTCCAATTCTATTTTCAATAAATTGATACGGGCATTTCGTTGGCACGCATATAGTTCTTTTCCTTGAGTCGGCAACTCATGTGAAAACTAGTCTATCAGGTGAAGTCGTTAAGAAATTCAAATGCACCAGACTCGAGAATTTGACCAGGAAATGACCTTTCGACCGAGTTAATCTGCAAGGGTCATTACGGCACAATTAAAAATTGATTAGAGATTGGAGATAGGTTGACTCGACAGAGGCATGTGATCAAGTGTGGGTGATTCCACTAGATCGCACAATTCTTGTCGATCGGCACTGGACCGACTTTTCTATCGATTGGGTATCATGTGTTCGTATTTGAAACCTTGAGATTACCCCGACAATCGAAAGTCGCTAATGTTTCAAAGATGTGCATTGTGGCTTGAGATGATCAACTACATGTCAAATGCATGAAAATTTCTAAAGTCTACCCGGTAGGTTGGGCCGCGCTAGTATCGTGTCAAAGTGAAATTAACCGTGGAATTGGGATCGAATTTAGAAATTGGGAGTCTGGGTGTGTCACAAATCATTTTAGGAATATTGACTAATCTTTGGAAGATTTTCCATGCAAGCCAAGTTTTTTAGCAAAATAATCAGAGAATGGCTAATTTGGCTCGAGAAATTAGTAGGCCTGCTTTTGGTCGTACTTTTGGGACTTAAGTTGATCCTATGGACAAGTGAAGATGTGAATTGAAGTGTTGTGACATTGGATTAATTTTATAGACTTCAATTGGACTCAATTAGAAGAGAATTGAAGAACAATGTACAAAGTTTAAAAATTGGTATGCCTTGGCGGAAAAGGAAATTGGACCCATTGGAGAATTGTTGTGGGAGATTTTAAGTTAGTGGAATGTGAGATCAGCTTATGTCATGGTTGGGGCCAAAGCAAATGGGGTGTTGAAAAGTGTCGAATGCTCATTGGTCCCCAAAAAACACCTCTTACTTCAATCTTCATCTTCTTCCTTGGGACTTGGAGAGAGGAGAGAGAGAGGAACGGCTGGACCACCAGCTCGCCAGCCCCGACGTCGCCCTTCGGCCGCTCGCATGCTCATCCGCCGGAGGCTTCGCCATCGCACACCTTTGCCGAACCGCCGTTAGTCGGCCCCCTCCTTTCTCCTTCTTCTCTGTCTGTTGAGCAGCTTCTCTCCCCCATCCGCTTGCTGTGCGACGCCCCTGCAAGCCGAAGATAGGGAGGCCAGCAACACCATTGGAGCAGTTGCACGCCACTCGTCGCCATTGCACGCCGTAGGATCGCTCGCCGTCTCGCATGCCAACGCTGCTCGCACTCGCCCGTGTTTGCCCAACGCCCAGCCGTCTTCGTGGGCCTCTGCTCGTGCACCCCGGGGGCTGTTCGGCCAGCTCAGGCCGCGGATCGGCCACCTCCGGCCGCCATTCGTCGCCATCTCAACCCGCGGGAGCTCCGCCTAGCCTTTGCCGACCTTGCTCGCCTCAACCAGCCGCCATCTCCCCCTCCGTCGGCCTCAACCAGCAGCTGGTTTTGTGGGTATGGCAGCCCGGTCTTGGCCCGTTTCGGCCGCCTTCCCGAGCCTGGATGCTCGGCCCGCCTTGAGGAAAGTCGATCCTCGCGTCGTCCTCGTTGTTTTGGTCCGCTCGGCTCGCTAATCCAGTGAGTTTAGCTCACTAAACCTCGCTTAGAGGGTTAATTATGCTTAGGGAGGTTTAGTTTATGTTAAGTATTATTAGGTTGTTAGTTTAGGTTATTTAAGAGTAGATTAGATTTTAATGATTATATTAAATAGTGGGGTTTGCAAAAGTGAGATATTAGCTTTTTGATTCGAAATTAGCGTGTCCCCACACACATGAGTAATTTCTGGAATATTTTTAATATGAAGAAAAATGGCCGGGATCACTATTTTAAGTGGAAGTATTGAGTGAAATGCAAAGTATCCTAGGGCCGAGTATGATTTCGCTATGTGATAATTAAGAGGAATCGTCCTGGGCTGTTGAGCCGGACTTGTCCCTATATGGGATGCTCACGCGGTGGATGCCGGTCGCAGTAGAGGCTGGGCCGACTGGATCGATGCTCCTTCGGGAATGCCGTCAACGTAATGATGAAGTCGTGCTCCAAGGGGGGAGGCAATACTTGGCTATATGCCAGTAGATAGCCGAACAACGAGTAGGTTATGCCATTGTGTGGCAGTAAATAATAATTGGAATGCGTGCTAAGTGTGACTGTGATTTATATGAAAGTGATGGCGTTCCAATTGTTTGAATTATTATTATTACCTGAGATTGTGTGATACAAATTGTGCTAACTTGCAGGAAGGAATTGAGGCAAGGTAAGTTCTCTGTGTGATGTGGTTAGGCCACCAGTGGGCACATTTTCTTTCTAATAGGGTTTTAGGGGGTTGAACTTGCTGAGACATTGTCTCATCCTGGTTTGGGGATTACAATTTCAAGTCCCTGGTGGACGGAACGGCTAGATAGCTTTGGTTGGCCTTGAGGAGTTGCAGAGGTGAAGTTAGGAGGATTGGAGAACGTGTACAACTTGTAGGTCGTAGGACAGTTCTTTTTTAAGAGCCGATCTTTTGTAGACTTTTGGCCGTAGACCTCTGTTTGTAATTCTGTTGAATTATGAAAGTGTTATGTTGTGGTTTTGCTTTCTGCTTTTCTATCCTGTATTTCATTGTCATGGGTTTTATAATACGTTCCGCTTGCGCAATAATAAATGAATGGGGTCGGCGACACTACTTGGGAATGTCACATTTGCATGACCATGGTGGGATGTTGGTGCACTCGAGGTTTGGGGCGTGACATTGTTACTATTTCCTTTTGTGGCTACCACTTTATATAGATAATGAGAAACCATATTTCCTCATATAACTTATCATATGGGCTCAAGCTTTTTTTGGGCTTACAACTCATTGGGCCTCCTCCACATAGGAGTGAACCTTGTTAACAAAACCCAAGCTGGTCAAGGCACTGGCCTCGACTGTTCCATGCATTGGCATTTTGCCTTATTGCCACAATTGTATCTACCGACTATAAGCTTTACATTTACATGTCGCCCCCGCCCTAGCTCCCGAAACATGTAGAGCATCTTCCTTATCTCTACAAGTCCCCGCCATTGCCAAAACATAAAGAGCATTCACCTTATCCCACAAGTCCCTGCTATTGCCGATAAACGAAGAGCATCCACCTTATCTCTATAAGTCTCCACCGTCACCCTCACCTTCCCTGCCACCTCCTCCTTCACTGTCTCCTTCTTATGTGCACAAGTCGCCCCCACCATCATCACCATCTCCTCCACCTCCGTACATATACAAATCACCTCCTCCACCATTAGCCTCACCTCCACCTCCATATGTTTACAAGTCCCTGCCACCACCTTCTCCTTCCCTACCTCCTCCATACGTGTACAAGTCACCTATACCACCTTCACCATCTCCTCCACCTCCATATGTTTACAACTCCCCACCGCCACCTTCTCCTTTGCCACCCCCTTCGTATGTGTATAAATCACCTCCACCACCATCTCCATCTCCATTGCCGCCATATGTTTACAAGTCTCCACCACCACCTTCTCTGTCAACCCCTCCTCCTTACATCTATAAATTTTTGCCGCCATCCTCACCATCTCCACCACTACCTTATGTTTACAAATCTCCCCCACTGCCTTCTCCTTCACTACCTCCTCCATACATTTATAGATCACCGCCACCACCATCACCATCACCTCCACCTCCTTATGTCTACAACTCTCCCCCACCACAATCCCCTTCACCACAACCTCCTTATGTGTATAAATCATCGCCGCCGCTATTGCCTTCACCTCTGCCTCTCTATGTCTACAAGTCACCCCCTCCACCATCCCCTTCACCGCCTCTTACTTATGTTTACAAATCTCCTCCACCACCATCACCATCTCCCCCACTCCCGTATGTCTACAAGTCTCCCCCACTGCTTTCACCCTCACCACCTCCTCCATATTTGTACAACTCACCTCCACCACCTTCACCATCACCCCCACCTCCATATGTTTATAAGTCTCCTCCACCACCTTCACCACCCCCTTCACCCCTGTATGTTTATATGTCTCCTCCTCCACCATTCCCTTCATCACCTCCTCCTTACACATACAAGTCACCACCACCACCATGACCTCCACCTCCCTATGTCTACAAGTCACCACCACCACTGTCACCATCGCCTCCACCTCCCTATGTCTACAAGTCCCCGCCACCGCCTTCACCTTCCCCACCTCCTCCTTATGTGTATAAATCTCCACCTCCACCTCCACCTCCTTATGTCTACAAGTCCCCGCCACCACCTTCTCCTTCTCCACCTCCTCCTTACGTGTATAAGTCACCACCACCACCATCACCATCACCCCCACCTCCCTATGTCTATAAGTCACCTCCTCCTCCATACATGTATAAATCACCACGACCTCTATCTCCATCACCCCCACCTCCATATTTGTATAAGTCACCACCTCCACCATCACCATCACTGCCACCTCCCTATGTCTAAATGTGACAACCTGAATTTTTAGATTTCGTTTTTGATTAAATAAATCGGACCTTTCATCGATGCGCCTATAGTGCTATTCTCTGAGCTGATCATTCATGAGATAACTGAATTATCTGAGGAAGCAATTAAGGAATCTAAATGCAATTGACTTGAGAATTCGACCATAAATTGATTGCTCAACCGTGTTGATTTGCAAGGATCATTACGGTATTGTCAAAATCGATCAGAGATTAGAGATAGGTCGATTCGACTGAGATATGTGATCAAAGTGTGGGTGATTCCACCTGATTGCAAAATTCTCATCGATCGGCACTAAATTGATTTTCTGTTGTTTTGGATACCCTGTGTCTGTAATTGAAATCTTGAGATTTTCACAACAACTGAGAGTCGTCAATGGGTCGAAGATGTACATTGTGACTCGAGATAAATCAATCACGGGTTAATTGCACCAAAAATTCCAAAAAGTTACCCGGTAGACTAGGTTATGCTAAAAGTGCATCGGAGTGAAATTAATCGTGAATTTGAACCCGATTTCAGAAATTGAAAATTCTGTCATGTTACCATCTATTTTAGGAACGCCAACTTATCTTCTGAAGACTTTCCGGAAATTTCAGGATTTTTATGGAAAATCGGTTCGGACGTCATGAAAAATTAACGGAAATTCAGATGGGGCTAAGTCGATGGAAATTTGGACTTGCAAACTGTGCTACTTGGCGAAAGGGACTTACATAAAATTATGTGGGTTTTTTTCTACATTAAAATTTGACATCAAATTGAAGAAATTGAATGGAAATTGAAGCTTAAATTGAAGAATCCGGAGCTTTGCGGAGGGCAGCAATTTTGGGCTTCAAAATTTGTTTATTTGGAAAGATTATTCAAGAAAGTATTAGGGGGGGACATACAATTAATTTAAGGGATAGACTTGTTGATTTTTCCCTCTTTCTCTCATGAGCTTGCCGTGCACGCCTTGACTGCCGCCCCTCCCTCTTCACGTTTTGAGCTTCTGTTGTTTTTTTTTTTTTTTTTTTGGGGTAAAGGTAAAAGGTATTATAGCTCGGAACAAAAATACAAGGAAGAAGAAACGGCTCCTAGGCACTCTCAACAAAAGAAAGAGAGTGGAAGAGAGCCGAATCAAGCAAGAGGGAACAGAAAGAACAACAACCAAAAGGAAGGACCAAAAGGTGAACAAGAAGCACGAGAGTGCTAGTACAAAGGAAGACCGTCAGCCGCCAAAAGAAAGCCACAATCGTCAGCACCGCACCAGATCGGAGCAAGGGAGAACATAAGCAGTGAGGTTAAGTATTTTCCTCACGAACATCGAATATGGCAGGGTCGAAGCCCCAGCTTCTCTGAAGCCTTCTATTCCTCGGGGTGGCAGGAACAATAGAGAAAGTGGCAGCTTTATCTTTGAGCTTCTGTTGTTGCTTCACTTTCATTTCCCTTTTTTTTTTCTTTCGAACTCACAGCATCATCTTCGTCTCTGCCGTTTGCGTCCATCCCCACTCACCCAAGAATTCTCCTTCCCCTTACCCACGCCATTTGTCCACGAGCTGGCCTTTCCTTGGTCAACAACGCCACTCACAGAAGCAAATTGTTGACCCCATCAACGAGATCTGTGCAAGCTGTAGCTGACTGCCCATCTCTCTCCACGCCAGCGCTTCCACCTTCGCCGGTCTCTCTCCATTCGCGGCCAGCTGTCCGCGATTCTGCTTCCCCGGTCAACCATCGAAGATCCCAGCAAGCCTTCGTTGACGCCAACTCCTCTTCCTTCGTCCGTGTTTCTCGCCCCCAGCTCCTTGCCGCGTGCGTCCGCTTCTCCACCGCCTCACACGCCTGCAGCAGTCCACGATTCCAGCAAGCCCAGAGGCCAGCACTGTCCGGCCCAAATCTGCAAACTTCAACCCAACCTTGGCCGTGGAATTGTTAGGTTCCTCGGCCCAGCCCATCCGAAGAAAGGCCCACGTTTTCTTGAGCAGCCCATCCCCACAGCAGCTGTTCGGCCCAGCTTCTTGAAGCCCAGCAGCTCGCATTTCCAAGCCCGGGCCATTTGAAGCCCAAGAAGTCAGCCCGCTTCAGGCCCGGCCCAATTCAGCAACAAACCTCAGCTTGGGCTAAGATTTGTTGGGCCAAGTTTACGCCCGGTTCAAGTCCGTTGACGCCGCCGCAAACTTGAGTTTCGGCCACCGTCGAACCACCGTCGCAGTGATCCAGTCTCTGCTTTTAACAAGTGAGTTGAACTCACTAATCCCTACTTAGTCAATTAATTATGCTTAAGGGTTGTTTAGATTTAATTAAGTGTGATTAGGTGGATAGATTAGAGTAGAGTAATTAAATTAATACTTTATTGATGCATGTTAGGTGGTTAGTTAGTGTACTTAGCAAGTAGACACGCCATATTAATTATTTAACGAACCTTGGAATTTTTCCAGGTCCGTTTCGGCGTCCAATCAGGCATCACGGGCCTAAATTGGATTTATTTGCATTTATTTATTAATTTTCCTAATTATTTAATTATTTATTTATTTTAGGAAATTAGGCTGGGATAGTCGACGACCGGAATTTTTTGCTGATTGCAGTGATGCTCTCTGTTTATTTAATTGAGCATTGGATTGTGAAAGTTGAGTGAAATTTGTGATTATGGGGATTTATTCCAAAATTGGAAAATGTTGGTATTTGAAGAGAAAATAACCGTGTGAGGTTGCGAGTTGGATTTAAAATTTGCCGAGTGGGGCCGTGATGCCACTAAGTTAAGAAAATTGTCAGGTGGGGTTGTGATTACCACCAAGTCTAGAAAATTTGCCAAGTGGGGCCGTGATTCCACTAAGTCTAAAATTGTCGAGTGGGGCTGTGATTCCATTAAGTATAAATTATGCCTGTAGGGCCATGATTCAAAGTCAAGAATGAATAGTCGGAATCACCGTATGATGGTTTCGATGACATGTAATCGACTGAGTCGATTGATCACTGAATCAATCTTATTGGTTGAATTGATGAGTTACTGTGACTATCAGTATTTATTATTTGAACTGACTTGCAGGAAAGAACTGAGGCCAAGGTAAATCCTCTGACGCTTGGTTATGCTTAGGCAACCCTAGGGCATATTTCCTTCATAATCGGGTCTTAGGAGGTAGAACTCGCTGAGACATTGTCTCACTAATTATTGTGTAACCATTTTCAGGTCCGTAGATAATGGTTGTGGAGGACCGAAGCCCAAAGTTTAAAAGGTGAAGCCCGAAGACCCAGTGAACTTGTCCGACTAGTTAGTCATAGGACAATTCCCTTTTTGTTAAAAGCCAATCCCTTTTTGTAGACTTTTGTATATAAACCCGTGTGTTTATAAAAAGATATTTTGTGAAAAATTGGTCCTACTTTTTATTCCATTGTTTTATTGTCTAGGGATTTATATATGCTTATGCATACATATATTAAAATGAATAGGTCGGCGATGCGTCCTAAGATAGTGCTATTAATCAATCAAGGAATGATGGGCACGTGCTCGAAGGATCGGGGCGTGACACTAAAAGTCACCACCTCCACCTTCACTGCCACCACCTTATGTCAACAAGTCACCACCTCCACCTTCACCGCCACCACCTTATGTTTACAAGTCACCACCACCTCCAGTAAAGTCACACCGCCTCCATACTACTATAAATCTCCACACCTTAACCTTCCCCATCACCATCACCACCATATATCTATAGGTCACCGTCACCTCCAGTGAAGTCACCCCCTCCCCCATACTACCACAAGTCCCCGCCTCCACCTTCTCCATCACCACCACCTCCTTATAGTTACAAGTTACCACCACCTCTAGTGAAATCACCGCCTCCTCCCTATTAACACAAATCTCCACCTCCACCTTCTCCATCACCACCCCCAACCTTATGTTCACAATTCACCACCACCTCTAGTAAAGTCACCTCTTCCTCCGTACTACTATAACTCGCCGCCGCCGCCTTCAGATTCTCCACCTTCTTCTCAATACTATTACAAATCTCCTCTGCCTCCCTTGGGCTACTATTAGGTGGCGATTTGATCCCCATTCTTTGGCAATGCGTTTTAGTTGGAAGCAATTATTTTTCATTCTTTTACACACATGCTTTTTAATTGGATAAGTCCCGAGTGACAATGATTGTATGATTGCTTCGACCAAGGAAAGCATATTTCAATTCAGTTTTATCCATGTCTTTAACCTGTTGATTCTGGTTTATCATTCATTCTACCCTCCTCTTCCCTGCTTATTCTTTTCTATATGTATACGTGTCTTACGCTTGCAACTTTCAACGTTCCCAAGAACAAAAACCCTAGAAAATATCTTGTCGAGGTGGTTTAGAACTGATCAGGACTGAGTCAAATGCTACCTATCTAGCCTATTAATACTCTTTTGTTCACGCTTTGCACCTGCATACACATTTCGGGGACCCTCTCATAACTTTGCAAGAATCGCAGCTCATGCAAGCAACAAATAATTGCCTTATTGGCGAAACATCTATGGCCACAAACCCACTGATACTGTTTAAAGTAAAGTCCACAGCGCATCCTCACATGAAAGCCAAGAGAGGCAAGCCTATTCTCAGTATAATATCAAAGTGCACGTACCATAATCAAGACAGAACCGCCAACCAAATTGGTCCCTCGTTAATCATAATGCAGAGATATGGAATTCGGACTTTTATTGTGAATGCGGTTTGCGCAAATGATTATTCAATTCATCGAGCGCGTTAAACGATCACTTCCATATGTTTTTTTTATAAAAAAATTCGCATTTGCTGTGGCTGATGGAAAGTCTAAAAAGGTTTGAGGCCCTCCGGGAGAATTATAAAAAAAAATTCTAAATTTATTACAGTTGTACTAATTCAATCTACCTTTTTTTTTTCTAATCAAATTTCGAATCATTTGCATTTGTACTAATTCAGTCAATCTAACTAATGTTGACTGGAAATTGCTAACGTGGTTTTTTTTTTTTTTTTTTTTTTTTTTTTTTTTTTTTGGTGACCCGGGAACCTTCGAACGCCTATGTACCCCCACGTGGCCAATGTTGACACTGATATTAAAATAATATTAATAATATTAATAATATTTTTTTAGATTTTTTTATTTTTGGTTTTTTCTTCTTCCTTTCCTTCTTTCTCTAGCCGGTTGGCCGACGAGATCGATCTCACCGTCGTTACGTGAGGCCAAGCCTCACCGGATCTAGTGAGTGCTCTCCCAACAATGGCGAAGTCAACCTGACTAGATTTGGTGAGGGCTCACCCAGCCATGGCAAAGCCGACCTTGCTAGCTCTCACCTCTAGCTAGTCATCAAGGCTTGGCGATTGGCTAGAGTAAGAAAGAAGGTAAGAAGGAAAAATAATGAAAAAAAATTAAAAAACGAAATAAATATTAAAATATTATTAAAAATGTCTATATCGACATTGGCCGCCTCATATAGGACAATTGACATTTATATCGATGATTTCCAACTAAAGTTAGCCGGATGAATTGACTTGATAAAAATGTAAAAAGTTTCGAACTCAATTGACTATAAAAAAAAAAAATTTGTTTAGAATTGAATTGACATAATTGTAATAGATTTTAAAATTTTTTTTTGCTAATTTTCCCATGCCGTCCTATGCATATCTGCTCCATAGGGGTCGTTTGTCAAATGATGGTCCATAATTAGGTATAACTATTTCCAGATGTAAAATCTGTCCTATGTACTAGAAAGTCGTTAAGGGAAAAGGAAGTTTCCATATTAGACTCAGTGACCAAATTCCAAAATTGATCTGTTGAACTGTCCAATCAGGTGGCCAGCAATCAACGCTTTGATTTTGGCACTTAATCCGGATTGGGGAGTTGCCCCGAAGCCATCGCGCTCCCACCTTCCCCAAAAATTGGTTCAACCGATTTGTAAAGCAGATACAAAAAGTCTAAGTCGCCATCCGTGGCTACTAGCGAAGACTTAACTGTAGTCCTTAGTGAATGTTCGAGTGATCGTCAATCTCCTTTTTTGCAATAATGAGGAAGTCTGCTTTAGGTAGGTAAATATCAAACCTGAGAAGTATCCTCCTAACCCGGTGAGCTGTTCAAGACAAGAGTTGAAATTAAAATTGGATCGTTAATTAATTATGTGGTGGGGAGCGATTAGAAATTCTTTTGATTAGCGGATAGTATGTATCCTTTCTTCACAATAAATGCAGAGCTACGCTTGAGCGAATTACTCGTCGTCAATCTCCTTTTTCGCAATAATGAGGAAGTCTGCTTTAGGTAGGTAAATATCAAACCTGAAGAAGTATCCTCCTAACCCGGTGAGCTGTTCAAGACAAGAGTCGAAATTAAAATTGGATCGTTAATTAATTATGTGGTGGGGAGCGATTAGAAATTTTTTTTTGATTAGCGGACAGTATGTATCCTTTCTTTGCAATTTACATAGAAATCTCTTCAAAATTAATCCTTTTTCGAACATCTCTATCATCTCTTTTTTATCGGAAGAGTATTTTTTTTGCGTTTGATGATGAAAAAATGCAGAGCTGCGCTTAGCCAAAAGGTGAAAAAAAGTATGGGAAAGAAAATGTCAGAAGTGGGATTTGAACCCACGCCCTCTCACGAGGACCAGAACTTGAGTCTGGCGCCTTAGACCACTCGGCCATCCTGACCGTTTGTTTACTTTTCAACACTTAATTGTTATGTATCTGTTTACTTATTTCCAATTCTACTCCCCACGCTGAAACCGACCGTTGTAGAAAACATTAGTAATTGAGACGTGTAATATTTAATTCGCAACAGAACTTATTGGTTGGATAGGCTTAGTATAAAGTCTCCGATGACCCTCAAACACTTTACTCTCGCCTTCTCCGTCTCTTAAAGAGAGGAAGTTGTACTAAATCAACAATATGACATAACGGGAAGAGAAGAAGGAACTTTATAGTTAGATTAATTACCATAGTACCATAGTCTGGAATTTATTCGATCACGCTTTTTTCCCTCAATTTCTGAAGCTGCCAGTCGTACAAGTCTAGAGGTCTAGTTTTCTTTGAGTTGTTCTCACGTCCACCTCAAGAATCCGAATCGGGGAGTCGTTAGGGTTTTGCCGGGGAGGGTTCTCCCCTTACTTCATCAAGGGGAGATTACTCGTGTAACACAAAGTATATGGTCGACGGGTGTGCGCGAGGACATCGCTGTTTGACCTTAGAATTAGAGACATTAAGTTCAATTGAAAAAATAATTAAAAAGATTTGATTCATAAGCCAATGCAAAGCTGTTTTTCTACCTTAACCTTCTCGAAGTCGGACATGATAACATAATTTTCATTTCTTATTTATTGATTTCAGCATACTGTGTGGACAAGGAAAGCCACGCGAAGAAGAAAACCAAGTGAGACGTGGAAATCGGTTACATGGTTGTGTATCTACGAGTAAACCAATACACAAACCAAGACTAAAGTTTCGACAAAAACACATTTATGACGTAATCAAAGTATCCAAGCAATGCTCGTCTTCGTGCTTTATTTAATTCATAGCAGACTGATTACACCTGCAACGACAGAGAGTGGCGACGTTAGTTCGCGTTATAATCCTTTTGGAATTCCGACAAAGATCAGCAACGAAAGAACGGGAGGAATATGGATTCTCATCTTTTCTTTGATTGGCCTACTTACCTGAATGGAGGGTGCGTAGAAAAAGGTCGGTCTAGTAGGGGACTGCGGGAGGTGGAGAAGAGGTGTAATAGTACGGAGGCGGGGGCGGCGATGAATAGACGTATGGAGAAGGCGGTGGAGACTTGTACACATAAGGCGGTGGCGGCGGAGATTTGTAGATGTAAGGTGGTGGAGGTGGCGATGAATAGACGTATGGAGGAGGAGGAGGAGACTTATACACATAAGGTGGCGGTGGAGGCGACTTATAAATGTAAGGAGGAGGCGGCGGAGATTTGTATTCATAAGGAGGCGGTGGTGGTGACTTGTAGACATAGGGAGGTGGGGGAGGCGATTTGTACTCATAAGGCGGCGGTGGTGGGGACTTGTATACATAAGGTGGTGGTGGAGGCGATTTGTACTCGTAAGGAGGCGGTGGTGGTGACTTATAGACATAGGGAGGCGGGGGAGGTGATTTGTACTCATAAGGAGGGGGTGGTGGTGACTTGTATACATAAGGTGGTGGTGGAGGCAATTTGTACTCATAAGGAGGTGGTGGTGGGGACTTGTAGACATAGGGAGGTGGGGGAGGCGATTTGTACTCATAAGGAGGTGGCGGTGGTGACTTGTATACATAAGGTGGTGGTGGAGGCGATTTGTATTCATAAGGAGGTGGGGGTGGTGACTTGTAAATATAGGGAGGTGGTGGAGGCGATTTGTACTCATAAGGAGGCGGTGGTGGTGACTTGTATACGTAGGGAGGTGGTGGAGGTGATTTGTACTCATAAGGAGGCGGTGGTGGTGACTTGTAGATATAGGGAGGTGGGGGAGGTGATTTGTATTCATAAGGAGGTGGAGGTGGGGACTTGTAGACATATGGAGGTGGTGGTGGGGATTTGTAGACGTAAGGAGGAGGCGGTGGGGACTTGTAAATGTACGGTGGAGGAGGTGGAGATTCGTAGAGATAAGGCGGCGGCAGAGGCGCCGACTTGTAATCGGGATCATGGTCGTCGTCGGCCGCCACCACCACCACCTCAGTGGCTATCAAGCATATTGCCAATGCATAGAGCAGGCGTGGCCAAAACTTGGCCATTTTGGCTCTCCCAACTTGCTGAGGAGCCTACCAAATCTAGCTCTTGTTATCTTCAAACTTCTCTAAAATGATATTTGTGAGTTTGTCACCTCAAGATGTTTCACTTTATATAGCGATCAGCTCAATCAACATATTCATTTTTTGACGAACCAAGAAACTTCCAACATGAAACTACTTCTAATAGAATAAACGCAAATTGACTTGGTAATGTACCCAGCTCTTACCGAGTATAGCATTATAAATAATGGAGCAATCAATTTGCATTGGTCATTACAGGTACTGGTTTAACAAGTCACAGGATGAAACTAATTTATAATATCGTTAGCATAACTAACTTAGAGAGTTACTTAAATGTAAACTATTCAAGGGGAAGGTGAGAATTTAGCATATACTTTGAAATTTTTAGAATGTACCCGGGGACGAGAAACATTCATGCATTAATATTCATATTTCATGAGTTTTCTATATTTAGCCGTAGACTTTGCTAACTAATTATTGATTTATGCAGCGGTAATTGTTGGCTTATCATTGTCACTTACGAGCCACGTCCTCAATGCGATCGTCATACAACGGCGCTTTGCACAAGTTTTTACGCTATCCACGGGCCATGTCATGGTTGGCTAGTCGGCATGGTTCCAGACGAGAAACTTCATTAGCCAAAGCTACGGTTGAGAATGAAAAATTTGCTTCCGTTGTTACAATTCGTGTGATGCTTGACCTGTTCTTGTTCACCGAAGCAAACCGTGTCAAGAGCTGCTGGATTGTTTTTATCTGCATATTTATCGTGCTGTCGTAACAAAGACAGGTTCAAAAGCATGTTTTCTCAGTTTCTTGCGACACGGTCCCAGCGGCAATTAATAATTTGGTATGACAGCAGCAAAATTTTAGCCGTTCATCTGCCACTGGAGTGTCTTCTGGGGAGATCAAAGAAGAGGTCAAAGCAAGCCTCGGATGCTTCCAGTGGCCACTCACTTAGATTCGAGGGACAAGTTCAGGACAAAGGACGTACAGCAATCCATTCCTCCCACTTCGCCATGTTGTACTTACGATCCGAGGACGCCACGAAATGACGGAGATGCGTTAAGTTCATTATTCACTAGAACATAGTTAAAAGAAGCTCTGTTGTGAACTTTGCAGGAATTGGCAAAATTTTCCTACCGAAATTGCAATCAACCAAGACTTTACAAGCTCTTATTAGGCTAAAAGTTAGCTCTGGTTAGACTAATGGCATTTCATTTTTGCCAAGTAAATCTGTCTTCATCTGCAAAAGTCAAGATAAAGAAGGATCCTTTCTTGCAGATATATCAAGGATTTGCTTAACATCTCTTTAGACTAATCTACTTTCTTCCGTATATATTCATTGGGTTCCAGCCTTTTCTTCCAACTCCATGTGAAAACTCGGCATTTCCTTAATGCGTTCTGCAGATGTCCTACGGCGCTTGGATAATATATTCGGTTTTCTTTTTCCAAGTTCTTCTCTTTGAATCGTTCTTTGCATGACCTCGCTTGATCTGCGTTGATGGATTCCTAGTAACTTTTCACATTATCGCTAGAAAAGCAACCTGTATCTTTGAAAATAATTTAGCACAATATCGTACTCGAAATTGCGTTAGGAACTGGTCATAGTCACGCTACCATATAGCCCCCATATTATTTCTCCACCATCGGCATAATGTATTCCCGCAATATACAGCTACAGAGTATCAAATCATTTGCTGATCGAAGTGGGGTAAACAGTCCAATTATCACTCCCCACCCTAGTCTTCAAATTTTCCATTAAACAATCTGTGCTTACAAAGTCAGCTGATAATGAAAATATTAACAAATTGAGGTCGGCTGAAAAGGCATGACATTAAATGCTGGGTGGTTAAGAACCATGACCGCCACTCGTTTTGGCACGGAAAAAGGTTGAGGGGGGAAAAGAAAGAGTTACCAGGAAAGAAAATGCAGAAGTTAAGTGATAAAGAATAAAGGATCTTTAGAACGATTTCCCTGAAGAACGGGAAAATTGACAAACTTGGGATCTGGGAAAAGTTATTCCTATTAGCTAAGGTTGTGCCACTTTACAAGGGTGTGATTTATTCGAATTAGTAGTAGAATAACAGATTAGAACCTTGTGTAGGCACTTCCCTAGATCCTATATTCGCCAACAGGAGGCATCAGACAGAATTTATCAAGGCCTAAACATAGCAAGAGGAGCTAAAGTAATAGACACAATCATGAATTGAGGTCAAAAGAGCAAAAGGACACAAAGCCAAGAAGGAGGAAGTGGGCACCTATTCTGAAATCTATTTATTAGTCAGATTAAATTATTGCTATGTAGAATTCATAGTTACTAAGTAATGATAAGTTCACAGAGTTTAGAGAGTTTGTTGGTGCGTATCTATGATTGATTGCTTTTTACCTTGCCACACGCCTCCCAAGTCAAGTGAATCTGGCCTGATTCTTGTGCCAAATCAAGTCAATTCTTTGGGAAGGTCATTAGCATTACAGTGATGGAGTCTGGAAAGAACCTAAATGAAGCCAGTTTCTCAGAAAATCTACAAGACAAAGTTATGGAAAAGCCAAGTGTTAACTACATACTCTAAAGCAATCATATAATAGTTACATGTTATGGATTATTTAATGACAAATAAATATTCATTCATCGTCCTACTTATATGAATGAATCCATAAGATTAGCTACAACTGAACATATTTTTAAAGTGTTAAGAATATGTATAATAGGTTTATAGTTATGCTGAATTTTTTACAGTTTTCGGTCAATGGATCATTGAGAAGATATTGATGATCTTATTGAGACCAATGTGTTCTCAAGCTTCACCATTCAATATTAGATACTTGAGAGGATGATGAGTCATAAGTCATTGGGTATTGTGATATCTAAGCTAGAACACAGATGCTTGTCTTGGATAGGTTCACTGAATGTGACATGCATAGAACGATCGGCAACATGAAAGATCCTTATACTTGAGGCACCTGACTTGTATGTTGGATGGCTATGGTTTACAACTGCGCATATTGATGCTTCATCAAATTGTTTCTGTACTTGATGGTCATAGTTTGTTTACATACAAGAGCACATGCGTGCACAATATGAAATATGTCTTCTTATTATATATAGATATACAAGATTGATGTCCTATGCAATCTAATCGTGACAGTGTATCGAAATCATCGGTCGAGGTTGTAATCGAGAATGAATGGTTCATGTATCAAAGAAATACATGTCAATTAGATTTGGATATATAATCAAATTAGTGACTTGACCAATAATTCCATGACCTTTGTTCGATCAAGACATGGTGAGACAAAAGGATACATAGTCACCAAAGCTAACAAATTCATTATGTTATCAAAACATTTCACACTATCTAGGTAGCCATGATATATTACTAGATGTCATTAATGATTTGTAAGAACAAAAGATTGATTTAGACAATTAGTTCTCTTGGTTGTGCTAATGTGTTAGTATAGGTTCTACTACCAATTCAATGATGAACTTAAGGATGTCACACACAATAACCCATTAGAATGATATTTGAATGAAAGATAGAATATTGCAAATATGTTTGTGGTTGAAACAATCAAATTGAGCTGGGCTTATAAGATAAAAGATATGAAAAGGGGGCTTCACACTTTATAAAGTTTGAAGCAGGTTTCACACTTTATGGCCGAATTAAAGATTCAAAGCGTGTTCAAATTCAATGACCAAATTAATAATCTGAAATGAGTTTAGAATTAATAAATGTATCAATGATATGAAGTGAGTTTAGAATGAATGGCAACATTAATGATCTGAAGTGAGTTCATAATCAATGGTAAAATAAATGATCTAAAACATTTTCAGACTTAGTGGCTAAATTAAAGATCTGAAATGGTTTCAAATGTAACGATCACATTAAAGTTTTGAAACGATTTTAGACTAAACGATCACATTAATTATCTGAAATGGTTTCAAAATCAATGGGAAGTTTAATGATCTAAGACAGTTTAGTGATCTTAGATGGGTTTAGATTATATGACCAATTAATGCTCTGAAATAATTTTAGATGTAATGGTCAAATTAAATATTTGTAATATTTACAAAGTCAATGCCAGAGTAAAGATTTGTATCGGTTACAAATAAATGCTTGAAATAATACTCTTTAACAGTTACAGAGTTAATGCTAGATTAAGTATTTGAAATAGTCTCAGAATTTACGTTCGTCGAATGTTACGATCATATTAATTTTGAAACAGTTTTAGAGTTAATAAGCTAATCTAAATGTGATCTGGATTGATTATAAGAGGGACATTACGAGAGAGGATCATTGGGTGATCGACAATCGACAATTGAGAGTGTTGATAGTGATCAATCAAATAGTTCACACACGAGAGCAATTGTTAGCATAATTGCAATTGTGAGATCTCTTAATTTCTCTATTCTGTTCAACATGAATTTATTGGTGTGTCTAAATTGGAAGCCCGACACTCGTGGGGCTGAATCTGAGGAACGTTAGAACCTATGTTATGAAGAGATCGGACATTCTGTATCTAAAGAACGTCAAAACTAGTATTACCAGAAGACATCAAATGTTCGTGGTCAAAATTCCAAAAACGTCAAAACCGGTTTTACCGAAAGATCAAGCATTCATAGTAAGAGTTTGAAGAATGTCAGAGCCATTGCCGTGAGGACACTAGACATTCGTGCTCATAATATGAAGAATGTCAGAACCAAATTTTTGGAACATAGTACAAGGTCAATATAATTAGCTAATTTATTTCTTTTGTGTGTTTTTATTAAAATGCGTGAAAATTCTTTCGAAAGATGTCTATAAGCATTTTTACTTCCGCTGTGATCAGACTTTGATCTTAATTTACTTATGCATGTATACTTGCTCATCGAAACAAACACCAACACCAAGCCCATCTAGCAATCAAAGATTCTTGATGTTTATTCACAATTCACAATTTGAACGAACATCAAAAAACCTATAGGAAATTTAATATTTAGTCCATCACACGTGATAACCATCCAAAATAATTTTTATTTTGTGTTATAAAAATGGTTCTTCTCTCTCAGTAGCAAAGGAACTATTTCCTGGCCAATTCAGAAAAGAGAAGCATATTGATTCTAATGCGCGGTTTTACATCTGTTCATTTGCTCGACAAATACTATTAGAATGTTCCATAGCTACACTACACTTCTTCAAGCGAGTCAAGGGTATGTAAAAAATCTGTGGTCTCCTTCTGTTCTAGCGTTTTTAAGTCTGCATTTTTCATGTGGGCATTGGTTTCTTAAGCAGGAGGACGAAAAATGGAGGTGCTATCTTCTACGTATAGAAAAGAGGGCACCAAATTCGGTTTCTCAATTGAGGGGTTCGGCTTATATTGAACGTCGCGTCCTTGAGATAGGATTTTTATTTTGGAAATCATCTTGTCATGACCGACTATTTCTTGCCAACAGGATAATGTGTCATGAATGATTACTCTTCAGACTGGGCCGAGTCACATCTTCATTTGACCAAGTAAGGGGATGCATCTCCAAATTAACCAATCAAACAATATAGAAGGTTGAATGACAAGTGAAATAGAGGCTTGATATAGCGCTAATCTACCCACCGGTGGGCAGTTAAGTTGGTTCGGCTTTGGGCACTTCACCACGGAGGTCCTAGGATCGAAACTCCGCAATTGCTAACACATCTTAAATGGGGCGCCATGGTGGTGGGGTCCTATGCTAGCTTCTTCCTAAGTATTGACGTTTGGTCTGGGGTGCACCACGTACTCTTCGGGCCGTGGGCTGCTCGGCGGGCTCGACGGATCTTGGGCATCCAAAAACAAAAGAAAAAAAAAGAAAATACAAAATATAGGATCTTTGATCTTCATGATTTTCGCGATAATAGGGATAAAGACATACTTTTATATAGCGAAACCTTCAAAGTATTTGTCACAGAAAAATCGAAGAGATGAAAAATTTTGGTCTCTCCCTTAACCACATTTCCTTAACGTATTCTATTTTATGGAGGATAGAATACAATATTTTTTTCATGTCTTGAGTGGAGAGACGGCATGACTCTTATTTATACATGCTATCAAGAGATACCTTCCATCAAAGTGTCTTTTAACTTTCATGAGAGTCGCATTTCTTTGGAAGAACAGTAACTTCTCAATGAAAATTGTACCTTTTTATTAGAGTTGTAACTTCTCACAGCCAATATATTGTAGCATCTATATATTTATTAAAACATCAATCAATAATATTATGTGGGTTACACTATAATTCTTACATTCTTTTACTTGGCCCATATGGCATTTCTTTTATTGTCTAATAAAGGCCATAATGTGCACATTAACATAATGCTAAAAATTTTCTTAAACTAGCTATAACATAATAATCATGATTAAATAAAGAAAACTGATATGAGTCATGGCGATTGTACATTAATTGACATAGTCCCTTTCATGTACTACAACAATAGCTCTCTATTTAACAAGACCTGTAAATGAGAAGTACAATAATAGTCCAACAATAATGTCTCTATTAGAGACTATCATGTTTGACATTTATCTATTTCCATAATGTATACTAAATATAAAATGGGATATATCAAAAACACATAAACTCATTAAGTGTCAGATACATAAACTCAATGCAATCACAATACAATTATTAATGATGTCCTATAATATCCATTATTTCAACATCTTCATTAAATGTCTGGAGCGGCAGTCATTTTGTTAAGGGATCTGCTATTATAAGAAGGTTGGTGCTAATATGCTTAATTGACACTTCCTGTTAAATAAGTATTTGATTTTTATATGCTTAGCACCCTTAGAATACTTATCATTCTTAGAAAATAAAACTGCTGCAGAATTATCACAATAAATTTTCAGCGGTCTGGCAATACTATTGACAATCATAAGCCTTGAAATAAAGTTCTGTGGTCATAATCCGTGAACAGTGGCCTCAATGTATGCCGCAAACTTAGCCTCCATAATGGATGTAGTAATAATTGACTACTTCACATTTTTCTATGACAGCCCCTCTTGCCAAAACAAGCAAGTAACTAAATGTTGATTTTCTTGTATTGACATATTCGGTTAAGTCCGAATCTAAATATCCAATCATCTTAAGATAATCGGATATTTTATACGTGAGCATATGATTCTTTGTTCCTTGCAAGTATTTGAGAACTTTCTTTGTAGCTTTTCAATAATCCAATCTAGGATTACTTTGATACTTGCTAAGCATTTTGACAATAAAACTGATGTTTGGTCTGGTGTGAGTTTGAGCATACATTAAGCTCCCAACAACAGATGCGTGAGGAATACTTTCATTTGTTGTTGTTCCAATTTACTTTTTCGATATTGTATAAAGCAAAATTTGTCACATTTTTTAATTGAAACTATTCATGCTGAACATTTATCTATATTGAATTTCTCTAAAATTTTCTCAATATAGACTTTTGAGGCAACTCTAACAATTCTTGTGATCCATCACGAAATATTTCTATTTTTATCACATACGTTGCATCTTTCATATCCTTCATTTCAAAATTCTTGAAGAGAAACTTTTTGATATTATATAACAAATCAAGATTATTAGCAGCAAGCAAAATATCATCAACATATAGAATTAGAAAAATAAACCCACTCTCACCGACCTTCATATATATACCGATCAACGGTATTTTTCTTAAACCCGAATGAAGTTATGGTATCATTAAACTTAAGATACCATTTTCGAGAAGCTTGTTTAAGTCTATATATTAATTTCTTTAATTTACACACTATGTGTTCATTTCCTTTAACCGAAAAGCCCTCGGGTTGTTCCTTATAAACTTCTTATAAATTCCCATTAAGAAAGGCATTCTTAACATCCTTTTGGTTTAACTTTAAGTCATAATGAGCCATCAAAGCCATAATGATTCTAAGTGAATCCTTTTTGGAGATTAGTGAAAATATTTTTTTTATAGTCAATGCCTTCTTTCTGAATAAAACATTTAGCAATAAGCTGGCCTCATATCATTTGATATCATCTTTTGAGTCGCGCTTGATTTTAAAGACCCATTTACACCAGACCTTTTGATATTCTTTAGGCAATTCAACAAAATTCTATACTTGATTTTGATGCATAGATTTTAACTCTTCTTTCATAATATTAAAATATTCATTAGAGTCTTCACATTCCATGGTTTGTGAAAATGAACATAGGTCATTTCCAATTCCTAAGTTAATTTCTAATTCTTGTAGATAAACCATAAAATCATCAGAAATATCTGATCTTTTTTTTTTTTCATTGAGATCTTCTTAATGCTCTTTTTTATTGGTCAACTACTATAAGGTCAATGTTGATATCTTCATTATAGAGTGTTTGATCATTTATTTGTTGTTCTTGATTAATGGTTAAATTATAATATCAAGAACAACAACTTTAGAAGTATTGGATATAGGAACTTCCATCTTTACTTCTTGAATGCAAGCATCACTCATTCTTTCACTCCCATTGATGTCGCCATATTTAATAAACCTAGCATTTCCATCGCCATATTCAATGAACTTAGTATTTCCAGAATTAACAATTCTTGTACTAAGATTAGGACAATGAAATCCATACCATTTAGATTTCTTTGCATAACCAATAAAGTAACTACTAATTATCCTTAAATTGAATTTATTTTCATATGAATTATACATTCTTACTTCTACTAGATAACCACAAACATGCATGTGTCATAAACTAAGTTTTCTTCTCGTCCACAGTTTAAGAGGAATTGCTGAAACTGCTTTACTAGGAACCCTATTTAATAAGTACATAGAAGTTTTAATACATATATCCAAAAAGATGAGGGTAAAGATGAATGACTCATCATACTCCTAACCATTTTCAATAAAGTACGATTACGCATTTCCACTATATCATTTTGTTGTAGTGTACCCACTATCGTGTATTAAGCACAAATGCCACGTCTTTCAAGAAATTTAGCAAATAAACCTGGCCATTGTCCTAATTCATCATACTTTCCATAATATTTACTACCTCTATCCGACATTATTATTTTCACCTTTTTATCTAATTGCCTATCAACTTCTTTAATATACATTTCAAGTACATTCATTGATTGAGATTTATCATGCTATAGATAATTGTAACCATAACATAAAAAAATCATTAATAAAGATGATGAAATAATTTTCCCCACCAAAAGATGGACTATCAAAAAGACCACATATATCAATATATATAATTTCAAGAAACTCTATGCTTATTGTGACACTTTTCTAAGTGTGTTTTGTTTGTTTACCTTTAATACAATTAATATATACTCGAATATCAGTAAAATCCAAGTTCGGGAGAATTTTATTCTTCAATAAACGTTGCATTCTTTTCATAGATATATGACTAAAATTTTATGCCACTGTTAACATCTAATTTGTGTTTTTCAAATATATATAAAGAAAAAAAAAAAAAAAAAACGCCTAGAGGTCAGGCCAGGCTAGATCCAGCATTGGCCCAACCTACCGCCTGCCTCTCTTTCCCCCGCGCGGCCCAAGCTCGTTTCCCCTTTGGCCTGGCCCACGCCAGCCTTCTCCCTCCTCCAACTCGAGCACGCAAACCTGCAAAAAAGGAAAAAAAAGGCAACAGAGGTCAGAGGAGAGAAGAGCAGGGGGCATTAGATAGGGAGAAAGTAAATCAGGCCGAGATAGGGGGGGAACCTAGAAATGGGGAGAAGAGAAGAGAACGCAGGGATAGAGAACCCAAAAATAGGAAAAGGCAAAGAAATAGAGAGCGAAAGAGGAGAGAACGGAGAGGAAAAGAAAGAACCGAGGGCAGAGAGTAGGAAGGAGAGGAGGAGACACCCATGAGTCGCCGATCGCTGCCAGAGCCGCTGACCGCCTCCAACCTTGCCGAAACCCAAGTAAACCTTTTATCGAACACTTGGCGTGCGGTTTTTGAAGTCGAGTTGGCCGGAGCTCGTTCTGTCCGTTTCGGGCGAGCTCCGACCTCCCTAGGTCCTCAGCCAGGTCGAGGTTGGATCCAAAGCCTGTTGACTTGTGCGCGCATGCCACTTGCTCGACGAATTGCCTGAGTGAACTCCGTCGACCCGTTTCCTTCGTATAGAGCCCATCTAGGATTTTTGGCCATGGAAGGCTGCCGCCATTTGCCTGGAAGCCGAACTGCGTCCCGTCAAATCGAGGTGGCGCCGTCATGGCCCCCCTAGAGACCACTTGTGCCTTCTGCCTCTGCCCACTTCTCCGTTGCGATCGGACATCTGTTGGATGGGGATCGTAGGCCAGCAGGGCCTTTGACTGACGCTTTGCCGCTTCTGGTGGAGCCCCGACCGGCGCCGCCGCCTTCCTCAGAGGGCCCCTGTGGGTGACACACCATTGCGGCCTCACTGGTCGTAGTCACGACCAAGGGCCGTAGACCGAGTTGGGCCAGATCTGCAATTTGGCTCGCTCGGCCTCTTCCGTCTTGTAGGCTAGCAGCCGGAGTTAATCTGGGTCGTGGGCATGCGGGGGAAGTCTCATTTGTGAAAGGGGAGTTGGGCCCATCGGCAGGCCCAATCCCAATTTGAGAAATGGCCCGACCATCTTTGGTCGGGCCAAGTCTCTTTTTGGAGTGGGCCAACCAGCCTGCCCCCAGCCGGACCGAACCCGGGTTCGGTCCCGTGCCAACCGGGCTAAACCTGGGTCCGGTCTGACCGTACCCAACCCAGTCCGACCCGAAAAAAGAAAATTATTATTTAAATTTTTTTAAAAAATATTTAAAAAATTTGAAAATTAATAAAAATGTAGGGTTTGGTTAGGAATTGTAATATCTTGCCTTCTTAGTGTAATTAGGCCTTTACTTGCTCGTGTTAATTATATCGCATGTTTAATTTGCATATTTAATTATGTTTGATTGCACGTGCTAAAGTTTACTGCAATTATGATTTTGATTGCAAGTTGTTACTACAATGATTGTGCACCCGCATAATCACCTCACATGTTAGTAAATAGGTGTAAAATCAATCCAAACTACCTAACAAAAATCTTTTCTCTTAAAATGAACAAGATTATGTACCGATAGGGCATTGATTGGTCAATTAGTGTAATCAAGTTCCCGACCCTATATTCTCTGGTTGCGTAGAAAATGAGATACACACCCATACCCCACTTGGTTTCAAGCAGACCCCAATAGGCTAGTGGCGACCCATTTTGTAAAGTTCTTAAAAATACCCTAATGTCACGCGAGGCATGGGCTTGGGAGAGCTCGCGCCTAATCATGGGCCTTAGGTCCGTCTTTTAGGCAATATTCCTAAACCTATTTTCTTCCCTGAGGGATAAGTCGTGACAGCCACAAATAAGCATAATCGTTTAATGCCAACATTATGATGCGATGTTATTAAGGTCTCAACACAAGCATTATCAAGTTTAAATTTGTAGAGACCATCACATAAAGTTCCAGTTCTAATAAGATTATCATCCTTAAACAAACTGAAAAATCCATAACCAAACTTATAAGAAAACTCTGCTACATCAAGTTTTGGCAAAGAAACTAAATTGTGGGAAAATGTAGGCACATAAAGAGTTTGAAACAAATCCAAATAAAGCTTAATATCTAAAACCAAACGATAATTGCTAGTACCTTTAATTAAAACTTTCTTTCTATTCTCCATGATCACATAACTTTCATTTAACTTTATGGTTTGGATCTTAAGAAATCTTTGCATCGTATTTGATACATAAGTGGTAGTATCATAATCAATCCACCAAGTATTATGAAGAGTTTCAATAGAGTTTGATTTAAAACATACTAAAGCACAATGCTTACCTTCTTTTCTTTTCTTTTTTTCGAACCAAACTTTACACTTTAGATAATTTTTCTTCAAGTGTTCAATTTTATTAGAAAAGTGACACTTAATAAGATTGTGTTCCTTTTTGTGGATTTAAGAAGCCTTAAAAGATTCATTTAAGACACGTAATTCTTTTGTCTTGCTCCTTCCACCTTTCTTTTGGAATTTCTTTCAGCTTCTTAATGACCTAAGAGATGAATGGAATAAGTCTTTTGATTCTTTATCCCCATTTCCTCTTAAACAAGCATATTGGCTAATTCATTTACATTCCACTTATCCTTTATAGTGCTGTAATTCAAATTAAATGACCCATATTATTCATGAGGTAAGGAATTTAATATGAGCCGTACTAAAAAGTACTCATTCACATTCATTTCCAAAGTTCTTAACTTTGTTGCTAAGTTCGTCATCTCAAGAATATATTCATGTATGGTACGTGAACCATCATACTTCATGGTAGTCAAAGTACTCATTAATATATCAACAAGTGACTTATCGGTAGTCTGAGAAAAATCTTTCACGAATTTCATAAATTCCTTAGCACTATTAGTTTTGGGAAAAATAGTCTTTAAGTTGTTTGCAATTATTATTCGTATAAACATTAAGCTTAGTTTATTTGATCTTTTTCAAGCTTTATGAAAAGACTTTTCATCATCGCTACTCTCATTAGTAATAGCAACTAGTTTATCAACTTGAAGTGTTAAATCAAGTTCCAGGACACCTAAATGAAACTGGACTTGTTCGTTCCAATAAGAGAAATTCATTTCATTAAATAAAGAAATAGACAAGACATGCAAATGAAGTGAAACATGTATAGATACTGCAAATATGTAAGAAGATACTCATATATTAATGCTTTAAAATATCATATAATCAAATTCAAATTAAACAACACACACACACACACACACACATATATATATATCATAGTTCTCCTTTGGGCGAACCTATGATTTACTAACATACATTAAACCTTAATGATGCTAATAACATTAATTTGGTAATTATAAATATATCTCATTAAAATTTATTTGGTATCTTTGGATATACAAACAAATTTTACAAGAAAGGTTAATTACCACCTATTATGTCTATGAATTATAAGAAATTGATTAACCTTTGGGTTAATCCCTAAGTTTTTATAATAAATGAATTTCAATATACCCATGACATCGATAAGGATATTAATATATCAACTTTAAACATAGCATCAATTAATCATGGGTAATTGAATAAACCAATTAACAATATCAAAAAATTCAAAATACCTTAAGGTTTGGTTGCTTTTGTGACTAACAAACCACTTTCTATTGAATTTTTAATATTGTAAAGTACAAACATTCACTAAATTGCACTGGGTAAAACCATAATTAAAGCATAATGGTAAAACTATAAAATCATAATTCTAGAGGGGGCAAAAACATAAATTTAGCATTCAAGGGCAAAATGGTAAATAATCAGCCAGTCCATAATCATAATTCTTCGACAGATAGGGGCAAAAACGTAAATAACCACAAAGGAGGGCACAATCGTAATTATCTAGCATAGAGAGGGGTAAGATCGTAAATAAATGGCAGAGGGCAGAATCATAATTAAATGGTACGGAGAGGGGTAGAACTATAATTACAAGACAACAAGCGAAAACATAATTGGCCAATTGGCGCACGCACCTACGCTAACGTGTGTCACACACACGCCTTATGCCATAGCATCCACATGGGGTGCGTGGCACATGGATTCCACGCGTGTCGCGCATGCACCTTACGCCATAGTGCATACATGGGGTGCGCCTTCAATCAAAGCACCTTTTAACTTCCATGAGGGTTGCACCTCTATGGAAGAATGATAACTTCTCTAGAAGAATTGTACCATTTCATTACAATCGTAACTTCTCATAGCCAATATATTTTAGCATCTATATATTTACTAAATCATTAATTAATAATATAATATGGGCCACATAATAATTCTCACATAGTCCTCCAGACTATGCATCTACCATAAAGCCCGCAAGCCTTTTACTATCTTTCAATAAAAGCAACTAGGCACCCGGGGTGGATTATTGTAATGATGACCCAGTGTGAACTGGAAGAACCCTGGACTCTGCTCAGTCTTCTTTGGATTTCTTCAATCCGAGTACGGTGAGGAGCACGCCGAGGTAATCGAAAAGATACATTGAGCGAAATAGCTGCAGTTTGTGGTCATTCCAAGGAGGGAATCTGAACCAGAAGTCAACCAGAAAGCTTCTTCTCAACACTGCCTTGTGGTGGCTGAATGTATCGAATGAGAACTTCCCGTGGTAATTGCCCATGCCACTCTCGCCAATACCTCCGAACGGTAGCGTATCGGCGATGTACTGCAGATTCAACACGGATTGGGCCATTCGAGCAAAAGAAAGATTAAAGAAAAGGGTAAGAATCATTCGTTGCCATTCTCAAAGCAAGTACCGTATGCTGCATAAGAGAATTCTTTTCAATCATTTTTACTGTGGTTTGTGGCAGTTATTTCTCATCAAAAACCGTCCTTCTTTTTGCACAGTCAATGGATCATAAAGGGCGTGCATGGTTGTACTTTTATTTTTTGTTCATGAACATATTTTCTGTTTTTTTGTTCCCAGGAACAAAAAAAAAGAACAAAAACGCGTTTGTTTGCGCTTTTTGTTCCAAATCTATTTTTTTGTTTCCGGAAATAAAATTTGAACAGAAACAACAAACAAAAAAAACTTGTTTATTATTTTTGGAACAATTTTTAAGAATAAATTTTCTCTCCTTTCTTTTCTTTTCTTTTTTTTTTCTTCTTTTTTTTTTGGCTGGTCGCCAGCTTTGGCCATGGCCGACGATCGGCTGTCAAGCGCCAGCGACCTCGTCGAAGCGTCGCCGGCCCCTGGCGAGGCGAGCTCGAGCTTGCCCAGATCCAGCGAGGCCAAGCTTGCCCAACTACCGGTGAGGCTCGGCGTCGTCGAACCACCGCTAGGCGATCGGTGGCTAGGCAAGCTCGGCCTCGCCGGATCTGGGCGAGCCCGAGCTCACCCAGCCAAGGCGAGGCCGAGCCTCGCCCGCACTGGTGACGCTTGGCCTCACCTTGGCTAGGCAAGCTCGGGCTCGCCCAGATCCGGCGAGGCCGAGCTCACCCAGCCACCGGCGAGGCTCGGCCCGACGACCGACCAAAAGAAGAAAAAAAAAAAAGGAAAAAAAAATAAAAATATTAACAAATTAAAAGAAACAAAAAAAGAACATAAATTTACCAAATATGTTTTTATTTTTTTATTCTCAAACAAGTTTACCAAACACGTTTTTTCCTAATAAAAAATTGTTCTTCGAACAAAAATAGTTTTTTCTATTTTTGTTCGCTAGAACACTTTTTGAACAGAAACACAAACAAACGCACCCAAAGTTATCAAACGATGACATTACTTGAATCATCGCATCATTGAATGTCACGCTTCCTGATGATGTTTCCGCTACCATCCTTTACCTGAGTGAGTCGTTATGAGTAAAGACATAAATCGCGAGAGGTTTAGGCCTTGAATTTATGAAGTTGATGCTGTCCTCGATCTTCTTCAACTGTCAAGATGGAGAGCAGTTGATTGCAACCTATTCTATGGGAAGCAAAGTCGCTACTAACCGAAGAAATTTCATTTACAAGGACAACGTCCAAGGACAAAGGACTATAATGAAAGTACATATCTCAAGGAGAATAGTTTTACCGTAATGATCGGGAGTAAGGGGCCGAAAATCTCATCTTGCATGAGACCCGATTCGAGCGGGGGATCAAGCAAGATGGTCGGCTCAATAAACCTGCACGAAACAAAAGCGAGGGAATGATTGACTACCGGAGCACAGAAAACATTCTTAGGCTCTTTCAAACGAGTCAATATGGACGACATACAAGCTGCTTTCGTCCATTGAACCTCCGTAGACGATAGAAGCTTTGACATTTGGGTCTTCTAAAAGAGTTTTCAGTCTCAAGAAGTGGTTTTTATTCACGATTCTCGCCATACTGCGTGATTCTCTTGGATTCTCTCCAAGCATCTTGCCGATCCACACCTTCATTAGTTCCAGCTGAACAAAGAAGCAAAATTATAAGCATGATGCTTAAAGAGATAAGGAAAATGAATCAAAACGGCATATTATTTGGTTGTCCTCTTACCAAAGTGGAGCTGAATTTCGTCTCCACGAGGACATAATCAATGGCTATGCAAGCTTGGCCTGCACAGGCGCTAAATTTCGACCCGAGAATTCGTTGCACAGCCACCTTAACATGTAAAAGCATATAGTACATCTTGTGAACTGAATTTCATATCAAGAAATCGAGCAAGATGATCACTTTCGTTGGAGTTCTAATGTGACAATTCCTTTCCTTACCTCCCTGACCCATGAGTTCGAAAGAGAATCCAGTACGGCGGGACACTTTCCTCCCAACTCGAGAGTCACTGGTGTCAGATGATTCGCTGCTGCAGCCATCACCATGCGACCTACTCGTGCGCTTCCTGTGCTTTTGTGAAATATTTAGAGAATGAAAACATCGCAATTGAAATAGCCCGTTGATAAGGTTCAACCTCATACAGCAGGAACAACTTGAAAGGAGAGCTCCGCGAGTGATGTTTTTACCTGTGAAGAGAATTTTATCCCACTTTTGCTGTATTAGTTGTTCACTAACGGCAGGACCACCTTCGACAACCTTGACAGCCTTCGGATCTAGATAAGCCGGCAGTACGTTGGCCAGGAGAGAGGAGCATCTAGGAGCCACCTCTGAAGGTTTCAGGACCACCACGTTTCCGGCAGCCAGCGCTCCTATCAGTGGTTCCAGGGAGAGTCCTGTTCATATACCACCCAGCCATGACAATCACCGCCTAAACTAGATAAGATGGAAGCTTTATGCAAATACAGATGATGGAACTAAATTTGATTTCCTATGCAAACAGTTTCACTTACCAAATGGAAAATTCCAAGATGAGATGATCAGGACGAGGCCGAGAGGTTCAGGAATTATCTCCGCAGTCGTCAGTACAGCAGCAAGCGGCAGTTTAGCCTGCAAAGTCGAGGAGCTCGCCTTAAATTCTTTTTATAGTAGGTGTCTGGAGGCATTAAGAAGACATCATAGCTTTAAAATGCCAGTAAGGACTCATGTAACATTGAATAAATCCTGCAGCGCACTTGAAATCTTGCGTATCAAGAACGATGACAAAGAAACAGCGAAAATTTCCCCGCACAGGATAAACGGGACGCATCAGAGGATCAATCAGGGAAAGCCTCGTTCACCTTCTCGGCTGACATCCACCCTTTCAAACAACCAAGCGCATAGTTCACAGACTTTATCAAGCTTCCTATCTGCGCAAATTTCAAGCAAAACAATCAAGATGAATAAAAAGTACTTACAGCAAGAGAACACAAGGCTCGGCGATACGTCTCGTCTGAGCATGTCGCCGGCTTTTCCTTGGGAAAAAAACAAAAGTTAGAAAACTCGAATTCAAGAAGCCACCTCATCCCGATAAGACTCGACAGGATGCTTCCCCAAGTCGAACTCAAGGGCAGCGGTCATTTCGGCTTCTCTTTCTTCGAGAAGCCGACCTAATCCTCGGAGCTGCGACTTCCTCCAAGATGCACCTCTCGTGTTGCCACCCCTGTAATACTCTCTCATGCCCTCCAACTGGACTTCCAAATCACCCCGTGTCTCCATGGCCGGCTGCAAGAAGGTGATGGCACAAGAACTTGATCTGCTCTTCTGGGTGCTTCCAGGTTCCCTAATTAAGTATCAACTGACCTATTTATATCCTGGTTGGCTGCATCCATGTCATTTAGAGCACCTGAATTTTTCGTAATACGTCTTCTCTCCCGGTCCAAGCCATAATTGCTGCTTTTGTGGTCGGGTTGGGGTCCTCTGAGAACTTGAGCTAACCTGGTGACTTTTTCTATGAGACCCATTGTGTGTCTTCAGTGAAAGGAATTCATAGGTCCGTGTCCTTTTGTCAGTTTGCCAGGAAGGCTCCTGAATCAATAATGACATGAGTAATTTTAGAACTTTGACTCAATTTGATACGTGATTCCTGGCCATCAAGCGATATAATAATGTTCGATGTTACCATTCAATTAATTCAAGTTTATAAACAAAACTGAATATTTTCATATAATTTGGAGGCTAAATTGAACACATATTAAAAGTTCAATAATCATATTGAGAAAATTAAAAATTTAGGGATCATATTATACAATGAGCTAAAATTTGATGATCATATTGAATAAATTAAAAGTTTATAAATCACATCATACATTAGGCCAAATAGGGTCACAGTCCTTCCCGAAACACCTGTTGACTTGGTTCGGGCGGAGTGAAAGAGCGTGCTGTTGCAATCCTTCGTTGCATGGTACGCGCCGTTTTCTCTCGGAAGAAAATCTCAGTCGTACCCGAAGCAGCGAGACCTTTTCAGAAGATCGACCGAGAATCTGGCCTCTGCCATAAGCGTGAGGCGGAATTATGTGGAGTCGCCGACAAAATCTCAAATGATTGTTGCGGCTGGATGGCAACTATCAGCCTCCGCAGGCCCGGAATTCGTAGTGCAGTTGCTTTCAGTGGATTAATTCCAGGGACAGCTCCACGTCCTCGAACCATACGACCCATAACTGAAAGTCACATAAATTACAAAGCTAACAAATGTTTATTTTTAAAATTTTATTAATACATCGTCAAGCACATCGCATGTGGTAAGAAGATTATTCCACAAAACACGTCAAAATTGATTTTGCTGAAGCAAAGGGCACGTCGTCTCGTGCGTCACAGTGGTAAGAAGACTATTCCATAAAGCACATGAGAAACCAATTTTGCTAAAGCGAAGGACGCGACGATTGTTTATATACTAAAGTCATTCGTGAAATCATTGGCATCTATCTTAAATTAAATGAGCAAAAATCCGGACCATCGGTCAATTAATTAAGGGTCGGCTGATTTTTTAGAATGAGACAGTTTACATGTTCCAAGAAATTTTGCCAAGTCCACTTTCTTTCTAATGAAACTGCTCATGAAGGATCTTGTCTGAGTACTTTCCCCCGTGTAGGTGGCAACCTCGACAGTGAAGTAACCAAGCACATGGTAGAATCCTTAAGGCCAAAGAGAAGAGGTAGGTGCAGCGGGGATAAGCCAGCATTCCAGACGCACGTTTTTATACATCTTCAAAACCGCCACATGAAATAATTGCAGAGTACCTTACACAATCAGGCGCGTCTTGCCAGCTTTCGGTTTGAAATACGCCCAAAAGAAAGCCTTTGGGAAGCATATAACTTGTCGCTTACATAATATCAAAGTGGAGCTCTAATACCGCAATATGAACTTGGAGAATCGGATAGCTCATCACCTTTCAACCCCGAATGATCTTTTTGCTAGCATACAACATATGACAAGCGGTATCTTGCGAATTCTCCACCACCCACCGGCCAGAATTACCTATCCTCCACCATCCTCTGGTCTTACATTGCAGCCGGTCTTGAGCAAATTTCAACTTCGTTTCTCCAGTCAAATCAGCGAGGCAAGGGCGTCGTGCCAGAAGGCATTGCTGTTCAAATTGAACATTTCCTCAACTGAAAATTGAATTTTGGTGGTTAAGTTGTGGATCCCTGAGAGCTTGACAAAACTTTGGTAACTTTTCCTATGAGACCCCACGATGTGTCTCCAGTATATGGAATTCCTAGAGCTGGCCTTCTGTCTATTCGGTGTGAAGGCTATGGGGATCCCTCCTAAAAGAGATCATGGCACAAATATTCTTGAACTTTAACCTTTAACCTAATATGCACCATGATCCTGAACTTTGCTCTGGTGTGGAATGTGATAATTGAATTTTTAATTTGTTCAATATGATTCCCGACCTTTTCGTACTTGTTTAATTTCTTCAAATTATATAAAAATGTTCGATGTTATCATTTTAATAATTTAAGTTAAGGGATTACACTGAACATTTTTCTATAATTAAAAGGTTAAATTAAACATGTACCAAATGTCCAGTGACCACATTTAACAATTTAAAAGTTTAGAAATCACATTACATATTGAGTTAAAATTCAATAATCACATTGAATTTGGTGGTCAAGTTGTGGTCCCTAAGAGCTTGAGCAAACTTTGGTAACTTTTCATATGAGACCCATGATGTGTCCCCGGTAAAAGCAATTCCTAGATCTATCCTTTTGTCTATGATCACCCCCGAAAGAGGTCATGATATAAATGAATCTTAACTTTAGCCCAATGTATAATATGATCCCTGAACTTTTCTCCAATGTGAAATGTGATTATTGAACTTTTAATTTGTTCAATGTAGTTTCCCAACAATATAAATTTTTTTAGTGTTATCCTTCTATTAATTTAAGTCTAGGGATAACATTGAACATTTTCATATAATTTACAAAATAAATTGAACATGTACCCCAAGTTTGATGACCATATTGAATAATTTAAAAGTTAAAAAACCACAATATACATTGGGCAAAAGCTTAGCAATCACATTAAATTAATTAAAAGTTCATGAACCACATTGTACATTAGGTCAAATTGGGCCATAATTCATGAATTAGTTACATGATTTTTCCCTTCTCAAAACATCAATTGACTTGGTTTCTAAGTAGCACCGACATCGACACGCAACACATGACACGATATGATACGACATAATACGTCGACACGTCCTTTCTCAAAAAATAGATAATTTCGACATATTGAAATATGTTGCAAATTATCATTTTTATGATTATGTTAATCAAACTAATTTGATTTAAATTCACAAAAATAAATAATTATAAATGGCGGATAATGAATTGACACTAAAAAACATTAATTCACCATTAATATCATTCACTGTTTTGATTTAACAAATTCAACTCCATTTCGATAATCCGTAAAATTCAAAGGAAAAAAGAAAAAAGAAAAAGTAATCCATGTTTTGGACCATGTCGAAAGAAAAGTATAAAAAAGACGAATTTAGAAGTGAATTGTGTGTCATTGAAAGTGAGAGTTAAAAGAGAATAGAATACTAGATTTTATTATTTTCTTCTTTATTATTTTAATTATTTTAATTTTTTATATATTTACAGTTCGACTCCGATTTATTGAAAATTTTTAAAACTGATCAATGTATATTGGAATTACCTTTTGAAATTCCGAACATGCATGTCGGAACTCCAAACTTGCTTGATTATGTATTAGATATTTCGTAACTTATCGATTGAGCATCGAAAAGCGTCCACTATGACATAAAAATTCATGGTGCACGCGGTTTCTCTTGGAAGATAATCACCGTCGCATCGGAAACAGCAAGGATTTCCCAGAAGATCGACCAAGTTCGCATTGGCCTTTGATTGCAGGTATCAATATAAAGAGTGAGGACGTGAAATTAGGTGGAGATGCCGACAAAGACTCCAATGATTGATTCGACCGGACGGAACCATCTGCCCCCGGACACTTTGTACTGCAGTCGCTTTAAGTGGATTTATTACAGGGGAAGCTCCGCATCCTCGAACTGTACGACCCACAACTTATAATCACATGAAATACAAAGCTTAACAAATATCTATTTTTTAAAAATTTTATTAGTACGTCGTCACGTGCGTCGCACGTCCCATGGGATAAGAAGATTATTCTACAAATTACACGAGAACTAAATTATGCTAAAGCATGATTTTGAGTATTTTTTCCATTCTGCAGCAGGTATTAATTAGAAAGCACAATGATTACTAAGTTAGAAAAGCTTGCGACAATCATCTATCTAATAAAGTCATGGGTGCAATCGCATCCATCAAAATTTAATGAGAAATGAGAAACGCTCTTGAGAGACAATCATCTATCTAATAAAGTCATGGGTGCAGTTGCATCCGTCAAAATTTAATGAGAAACGAGAAAGTTCTTGAGAGACAATCATCTATCTAATAAAGTCATGGGTGTAGTCGCATCCGTCAAAATTTAATGAGAAACGAGAAATGCTTTTAAGAGAGACATGGTATATGTACAAGCAAATTTCAAACAAAAACATCAACAAAAGAGAAACAAAACCGATGAGTGCAAAAATCCCGAGCATCAGCCGATTAATTAAGGGTGGGATGATTTTTTAGAAGGAGACGGTTTGCTGGTTATTTATTGATCATATGTTCCACGAATTTTTGTTAAGTCCACTTTCTTTCTAATGAAACTGCTCATGAAAAATCTTGTCCGAGTAGTTTCCCTCATGTAGGTGGCAACCTCGACAGCGAAGCAAGCCAGCACATAGGAGAGAACTTTGGGCCAAAGAGAAGAGGCTGGTGCACCAGAGATAAGCCAGCATTCAGGACGCACGTTTATAAACATGAAATAATTGCGGAGTACTTTACACAGTCAGGCGCGTCTTGCCAGCTTTCGGTTTGAAATACGCCCAAAAGAAAGCCTTTGGGAAAAATATAATTTGTCTCATACACAATATCAGAGTGGAGCTCTAATACCACAAGATGAACTTAGGGGATTGGATGACTCATCACCTTTCAACCCCGAATGATCTTTTTGCTAGCACACAACATATGACAGGCGGTATCTTGCGAAGTCTCCACCACCCACCGGCCAGACTTAGCTGACATCCACCATCCTCAGCTCTTACATCACAGCTGGTCTTGAGCAAATTTCAACTTCGTTTTTCCAGCCAAATCAGCATGGCAAGGGTGTCGCGCCATGAAGGCATTGCTGTTCAAATTGAACTTCTCCTCAACTGAAAATTGAATTTTTCCAATCAAACTACCCTACAGTGCCCTCTGGTTTTACCTTAATCTTAACCGGTTTTCCAAGTTTCGACTTATCCTCCATTCTAGCGATCTCAAGAGCCTTCTGGCAGACAGGAAAGCCCTGGTCATTCCAAGATTCCAATATGACACCTGAACCGATGCATGTTCTATCTTGGTAAAAGGCTGAGAATTGCCCTGCTGCCAGGCCTTGATCATCTTCGGGCAACTGAACCACCGCAACATCTTCCTGGCCATTCTCACCCAATTCTAGAGACAAACTACAGTTGTAGAAACCAGGACCGTGTCTCACCTATTAATAGCAAAAGTAAAGTGAAAAACACTGGAAAAATTGTAAATACACAGTAAATGCCCAAAAAAGGATCATTCATTAGACAGGCTGATCACTCATATTTCTTTGCTGAAGCGTGGTAATTATTTGGTCAGTGGAGCTGCCAACTGAGGGTGTGTCTGGAGTGACTACTTTCAATCTTCAGCTTACAATTGTAGTGTTTTGAGATTTAATTCCTCTTCAGTACACGCCTTAAAGTTTTAAGACCATATAAGTTGTCATTTAAAGTCATGGAAATCATGTCGAATACCTACACAATTTTTCCAACAACAAAAATTGATTTTCAATTTTGGTGGGGAATTAGAATAAGTAAACACCTTCAGCATAACCATTTTGATCTTTTGTTCAATTTTAGCTTAGAAGAAAGGCCGACAATAAATATTTCAGGCCCATGCCTGGGTAAATATGGAGGAGAGCCATGAGACTCATTTATGATCTGTTAAACAGATCCACATGACTGGGACCATTGTACCAATTAGACCTCAATAATGCTGATGGGATGTATTGCTAATTTTCCAACAGATCCACGTACCAATGGTCTGCCTACACATAACCAAGATGTGAAACGGGAGTTGAATACCTTGCATTGGAGCTGACTGATCTCAGTTGGAGGTGCCCCAATAAGCCATTTGAGAGAGCCAACACGAAAAAGGCGCCTCCTTTTATCAACTGAGAAGTAATTTCGGGACACGAAAACAACGTTGTTCTTAGTGTCCTTCTCCACAACATACCTGTGAAAGTCATAGACATGTATGATGAATTCAGAAAGCAGAAAGAAGCTTCATATTTCAAAAGATAATAGAGAGACCATGGGAGGCAACAGCTCTGTTTAGGGCAATTGAACTCAAAGCAGTGAAATGATATGCATTAAAGAATTTATGTTGAAAAGATATTTCAAGCCCCCAGATTCCTAAACAGCATTATCTAATTTGCCACATTAACAAGTAACAAACACAGTAATTAACAGATGTTGAGATGGACTTTGTCTAAAATACATGCACTTAGTGTTGAATTAAGTATACATACCAAGGTCCTCCAGGAAGACGTAGTCCTTGCCGTTGACCAACTGTGTAGAACCAAAAGCCACGATGGTTCCCAAGGAAATCCCCAGTCTCAGCTTCTAATATGATACCCTCCATCTCCCCAATATGTCTGGCAACAAACTCACTGAATTTTATCTGCATTAGAACAAAGAAAGAGTTAATACAGCAATGAGCCTAAAAGGACATTAACTACTATGAAAAATTAAGATGAGCAAAGAGTCCTGGCAATTTGATAGCTCAAAAGCAGTCTGTTTCTGCAACCACTTGTGTTTACGTGGAATCCAAATAAAATAATTTTACAAAACAATAGTTCAGGAGTTTTGGTCAAAATTTTCATCTTAGAGTTAGAGGAACCCTTTCTCGGCTTGAAATCACAAGAAGGTGCTTCAAATTTCTAGGCGAGACTGAATACCTATGAGGCTAGTTATACACACCTTCCCAAGAAAGCATATCCCCTGTGAATCCTTTCTATCTTGGTTAGGCAAATCAAATCTGGCAGCAAGTTTTCGAACTTCATTCTGCAGGGTTACTAGAGTCAGACCAAGCACTATAGAAGTAATAAAAGTCCTTAGAACTGTAAAATCTACTTTATGAGGGCCAAGAATTTCTGCTAAACATACTCTGGACAGGAAAAGTTCTTGAAAGATATGAAACTAGCACAGCTTACTTTCGAAATACAACCAAGAGGGAAAATTAGTCGCTTCAGCTGGGCCTGTGAAAGATGCGAAAGGAAGTATGTCTGATCCTTCACCTAAAGAAACAACATTAAGAGATATCACAAATGCTTAGTTTGACCAAAGAACTGCTTAATATTAATGTAGTATGTTAAATACATACCATGTCCTCTGACAACTTCAACTCGGAAGCATTATCAATATGATTTGAAGAGTGGACAACTTTCGCATAGTGGCCAGAAGCAATGAAGTCATACTCCATACTGTTAATGGCATCCATGAAGGCACCTAAAACAAAGAGCCCCATTTGATTCCAAAATCCTCAAACTATTCAGGTTTAGCTAGAGCTCAACTACTTACCAAACTTTATCCTTGTGTTACAAAGGACATCGGGATTAGGAGTTCGACCACTGCGGTACTCCTCAATTATGTAAGACACCTGAACCATGAGCAAACAGCTGCAATGACTTCATTAAGTCATGCCAAGAACACGCGGGCCAAAAAAACTAGTGAAGAAAAAAGAGAATATTAAAATGGAAAAAGCAATCCTCCAAAAAGAAAAGGGTTAATTAGAAAAAGAGCCAAGAAAAGGTATACCGCGGTGAGATGATACATACCACATTTTTCCAATATTCATCTGTCAAATGGACAACTTCTAAAGGCACATCAACCTGCCAAAAACCGTAGATAAAACTAGTTACAGAGTCCTTTCATAGTAATGAGAAAAGTATTGAGTGCTAAGCTTACTACTGGCGTGGAGAAAACACGAATTAATGATTACACCGGAATTTAAGAATGTTCATAAAGAAAGAGACGGGTACATGGAGTGAATGGAAGTAGCCCAACAGAATGCTGACCTGCTCACAAACAGCTTTCGCGTACTTCAAGTCTTCTTCCCAAGGGCACTCCGACCAAAAGTTCTCGAAATCTTCCTACATCAAATCAAGAATCAAAAGGAGCTCTTGTCTTCTACATCGACGATGACCACACTCGACATTCGGAGAACACGCACTCATACGCAGCAGCTAGCAACTTCTATAACTTAACTGCATTCATCTACAACCGCAACGCGAATCGCGAATTTTTAGTGCACAGGCCTCTTCCCAACTTCCGTCCTCTAGTGAATTTTGGAAAAATCACTTCCACTGTCGAGCGTCAGGAGGAGTGCCGACTTCTACACCGTTCTATCATTTTCAGGAAAAGGGAAGGACTCACCTGGAACCAGATTTTGAGGTAGAAGGCGGTGCAGGAGTGGCCGGCGGCGCGGAGCAGGCGGAGGGCGACGCTGCTGTCGACGCCGCCGCTGAGGAGGACGGCGACCCTGAGCCGCTTGCCCGGCATGGAGCAGGAGAGGTGGGAGGGGTCCAGGTCGCCGTGGGGGGCGGATCCCGGCGGCTCGGAGAGCTGGGGGGCGGCGGCGGCGGCGGCGGCGGAGAGCGAGGCGGCGGGGGGCCTGAGGAAGGCCCTGGAGATGATGGAGGAGGAGAGAGTATAGGGTCTGGTGAGAGCGGAAATGGAGGGCGGAGACGCTCCGGGGGAGAAGAGGGAGGAGAGGATGACGACTGGTCTCGAGGCCAGTCGCAGCATCGCCATTGTCGAAGCGGGAGATGAGAGGGCGGGCGGCTTTGCTGGGCTTTGGGTTTCCGCAGCAGGCAGGAAGAAGAAGAAGAAGGTGGATAATTTATTTATTTATTTTCTTAATTTACATCTCAACTAATTATTTACATTAAAATTTATTTCCGAATAAATCCAGATTGGAAAATTGTCGGTACAGAAATACAAATCACCTTTTACGAGTTGCTAACATCGGGTAAATTGAATATTATTTATACCTTTCAAATTGTCAAAAATACCTGTATCTTATTTATCTCAAATTTATAGAAAGCAACTTTGACTTCGATGTCATGCTTTTATTGGTTAAATACAAATTTAGTACTCCAAGTTTCAGCATTTATGCAACTTCATATTCGAAATTTCATTTTGTAAAATCAAGTCTCCTAACTTTATGAATTTGTGTAACTTGATCTTTATATTTTACTTTGTTCAATCAAATCCTCAACTTTCTTAATTTATGCAATCAATTGCTTTATTCATTCCCATTAACTAATATTTTTGGATTAACATTTATTTTTTCATATGAATATCTTTGCCACTTGTTATCTAGCAATTTGACGCCAAATAAGCTTCGCGTGTCATTATTTGTCATGTAAGCAATGCCTAGTCATTGATTAATTTGATGGTTTAGTTAGAGGTAATGACCGAAAATTTGATTGCACAAATTGAAGAAGTTCTTGGATCATGTGTTGTTTGAATTTAGAAAGTCTGAAGACTTAATCAAATGAAATAAAATTTAGAGGATCAAATCGTACAAATGCTTAAACTTAGAAACTAAATTTATACTAACTTAATTTTTATCCTTACGTTTCACAAAATGCTCGTGTCATTTGTTAATATATATAACCATAATATGATATGATCAAATGGATAAGATTGCAATTTAAACGAAGGTGATAATGTCGAGAAAATTTATACCAAATTTTGAAGTTGACAATACTTTCTGATTCTAATGCTTATATTAGAACGGCTTTTGTTATAAGTATGTTTCTAAGATTCTATTGAAGATTTCTGTTAAATCTATTCTATCTCAAAAGCATATCTCACTCGGATGAGTCCAGATTGTGTTGAGGCCAAAACGAGGAAAAATCCATAACCAAACTTATCAAAGTTGGATCCAGAACTATTTTAGAAACTAATCAACAACGACTAGTTTCTTGACAAAGGATTTCACTTTCTATAGAAATATATTGATTGAGTCAATCGCAAATTAACGAAATCAATCCTGAAAATAAATTCCAAATGAGAAAGTATTACCTATGGAAATCAAGATTCTGTTTGTATGAGCGACTAGAATCAATTGGAAATCCTTGTCTTCAACGCTCACAAGATCTTTTAGAAGCATTTTGTCCAATAGATAAATTGTAAGAAATATATCTAGTGATTGACTAATGGCCAGTGCATCTTGGAGGAATATTTAAGGAGGTCATTCAGTCAAGAAAATCAAGAACGTGAATATGAAATTCTAGGGGTGTGCAACGGAAACCGCCCGAATCGGGACCGGACCGGCCGGTTTTGGGCGGTTCCCACGGTCGCCGGTCCGGTTCTCGGTTCCAAGGTGGGAACTGGACCACCCCGACTGACCGGACCGGACTAAATTTTTTTATATATAATTTATATACATATAATATATAAACACATATAATATATGAATATTATATATGAAACTTGTTGCAATCGGAATTGCAATTGAGGTAACAACCTCTTATGTGGCCAAGAGACCACCAAAGCTCTTAGAAAACTTATTTGTTAGTTTTATATTCTACTCGATGTGGGATAAGGCTCTAGGATTTCCTCATGCTCACTCTCTCTCTTGCTCCCCTCACTTGCAAACGACAAGGCACTTCAAGCCTCAAAGAGTCCGATATCGACTAAACATTCAAAGCATTGAAGAGAGATTGTCTATAAAACCTAAGCCAAACACAGATTTTACTCAAATTGTTCATGGCTTTTATGCTTAAAATTAAGAGTGAAACACGTAAATTATGATTAATATTCACGCAAGTGAAGTTTGAATATCTTGCACGTGAAAACATGTGTGAGTTGTTTTATTAAATCGCCCGGGAACCGAATTGGATTGATCGGTCCAGAGCATGATCATTCTTTAATGAATGATCGTTATTTAGTGAAAAAAGAAAGTGCCGATCCTATTGGACCGAACCGGACCGGACCGGAACCAATGGTTCGGTCCACGGTTCCCAAAATTGGGAACCGGTTTTCCCGGTCCGGTTCCCGGTGGAACCGATCACCCCTATGAAATTCCAAATTCTAAAGCTGTTCTCGATTACCTATCTTCATTTGTGAGCGTTTCTAATAATGATCCATCACTAAGTGTAGTGAAATCTAGCCAGTAGGCTATTAGCGTGGGAGAATAGACGTAGATTTAATCTAAACCGAACCATTATAAATTTTGTGTACAATCTTTTCTTTCCCCATTATAAATTTTGTGTCCAATCTTTTCTTTCCATAACTCTCTTTAATTAAGTGTGTTGCACACTTACAAATTTTTGCAAAAATCTGGTGACTAGCACAACGAATTTTGATTTTTATCAGACTTTGCTAGCAATTTATTTTATTCTACAGTTATTTGCATAGATTTCTTTTGAACACCTATTCACCTTCTCTAGGTGTCCGTAATAGTTTTATTGGATAATTACACATTAATTTCATAAACTTGAATATTTCATCTTACGATTACTTAAATTTATTGCTAAAACTAATTAGCATCTTTTAACAATTGCTCTCTCTCACGCACGTGCGTGACATTTAGGGTGAGTTTGATTCAATTTTGTAAATGGGTTTTTGATGTAATGCAAATGTCGAAACCTAAAATCTTTTGAAGAAATGCAAATTATTTTTGGTAAAAACTTTTGCAAATGGACTTTGGGGAAAAAAAATTTGCAATGGGCTTTCACAATATTTTTTTATACCTCTTTTAATTAAAAAAGAGCTCAAGCCCTTTCTCGGCTATAGCAAAGGGCTACGGCTGTCACTGAGGTTGCTTAACCTTGGGTGACCTCCGGTGATGCCCAAACATAGGCAACCAATGCCTAGGTCGCGCGACCTAGTAAGCGTGCGATGTAGGTGACCATCACGAGGGTCGCGCCATACGCAAGAGAGGGTCGCTTAGGGTCATGCGACTTCAAGCGAGGATCGTTAGAGGTCATGAGACCTAGGCGGTGATTGCCCGAGGTTGCACGACCTCTAGCGGAGGTTGAAGATGAATAGTTACAAGGAGGGGCAAAATAAAAAAAATAAAAAAAAAACTAAAGAATTGGTGATGGTAGTTTTAAAAGAAAAAAATATTTTAATCCTAATTTCAGCTTTCTACTAATGCTCTTTGAAATGTTGGGTGGAAGTAGTATTAGGCTTTTAGCATTTGTAATGCTAGCATTTGGCCGAAAGCTAGTTTAAATTGCTTGCCAAAAGCACCACCTTTTCCCTGAGGGGCTTTAAAAGTTGAAATAGGAAAATTGTAACCAAATGCATCATTAATTTTCCTTTTTTTTGCTATCATGTCCTCGTAACAAAAATAAAGTCTACTTCAAAGGATAATTTAAGTCAAAGTACTCTACTTTATTTTTTTTTTTAAATTTTTTTGCAGTCATGTGTAGGTGCGTCTTTCTTTTTCTTGATTGGAATCTACGAAGCACTGACACGTTCTAGGAGCTTCCGTGTTGTGTCGGACACCTTGACACGTGTCTGACATGCGGTCAACTTTTTCCAACATGTTCTGACTCGCGTGTTCGGAATTGCAAGAGGCATGGTTGTTTCTGGGATGGGTCTGCAACTACGAAGGGAGAGACGATTGTTGAAGAGAGTGATGGAAGGTGGAGGCAAGGGCAAGGGAGTGGATGCGAGGCCACAACTACAAGGAGGAGTACCTTTACTACGATGCCGCGATGGAGGACTGGAAGTGAGGCTATGGCTGCGAGGGAGGGAGGGCCGGAGGTGAGACGGCAAGCGATTGTGATGAGATAATTGAGAGAGAATAGAGATCAAGATGAAGAGAATTGGGTGAGGAGGAGGAAGACAAGGCCACAAATGAGGGTTTTAGCAAGAAGAGTAGATAAAAAAAAAAAAAAAAAAAAAAATGGGGATTTCGATGTGGAGGGATGGGTGTGGGGGATGACTTCAATTTTCAAGGGAAATGACAACCTTGACAGGTAATGGGGAGAAATAAATGAGGGAAAGAAACCGGGGGCTGAAAGGGGGGTTTGGTGGTGTGGTGGGGTTGCGCAAAGAGAAACGTGGGAGGGAAATAATTTTTGGGGGATCGCGGTTTTTGTGTGTGGGGGACGAGGGAGGAAACTGGGCGGTCGGGCTTTTTTTGTTAGAAAAATAAATAAGTAGGGTCAAAAAATGATGTAAAAAAATTAAAATATTGAATAGTAAATAATGATAAATTTTGGTCATTATAAAAGATCATAAATTTATATAAATAAGTTGATTTTAATCTTTTGATAGTCATTAGTTTCATTGATAATTTTTATTAAAGTTAGAAACATGTTCCCAAATATGGGTACGTATTAATTATGGATATGTCTTTCAAATTTCCTATAAATAGATTTATTAATATTCTTATTATAAATTCATTGTAAGCTCTTTTTTATTATTTATTTATTTGTGAATTCGAATCAAATTGATTAAAAATAAAAATATTCATTTAATATATAACGTGTCACAACGTATCAGAATTCTATATTTTTGAAAAATGACATGTCGGCGTATCATGTCATGTCATGTTGTATGTTGATGCTACTTAGATTGGAATGAAGATGATTAATAAATAATTTGTCTAGAAAAATAATATTTTATATTTGATTTGGTATGAGTAAATACTGATATACTGCCATTAAAATGGAGCCATGGGAGAAAACCGCTTAAACGAGCGCATCAGACATCGCTTGCGGACTCGAGACCGTTCACATCGACCCAACCAAGCTTTGAGCCCCAAGAGAGAGAGAGGGAGAGAGAGAGGACGGCAGGTGGCTCGGAGCACGGCGGAAACTTCAATTTCCAAGCATCAGGTAAGACGATTTTGGCCCGAGATATGTTGATTTCGGAGGTTTCCTCTATTAAAGTTTCTAGTTTTTTTTTAGTCTAGACCGTAACAAGTTCACTTTGCCGGCACATTGGTAGTGAAGTTCCGGCTAATCAATGGTCAATTGGTCATAATATGAGTTTCGCACGCCGCTTAATTCCGTGGGATTAGACGGCTGGTCGTGTCCGGTGATTATGTGCTTGGAATTTGGCAACGGCCCAAAAGTCAAAGGAGTGATTTGTATGGCAAGAATGGAAGCCACAAGGTTTACTATTAGGGAAAATGTCACAAATGATCTCTGAACTTTCATATAATGTTCAATTTCATTCATGAGCTTTCGATTTACTCAATTTGGTCTATAAATTTTTATCTAATGTTCAATTTCATCCCCGAAATTTCGATCTGCTCAATTTGGTCTCTAAACTTTCATCTAATGTTCAATTTCATCCCCGAGCTTTCAATTTGCTTAATTTGGTCCATGAACTTTCATTTAATGTTCTATTTAGTCCCTAACTATATGAAAATTGACCAATTTCCCTTTCTTTTTTTTTAATACCAAACTGTTTTTTTATAAATAAAAAAAATACCAAACTAGTTTTTTTTTTTGTAACAAAAATACCATATTTATGCAAAGTAATAAATGTCAATATTCCTTTACTTTCTCCATATTAAAAAAAATGGAAAAATGGACAATAATAATAAACAAAGGTGAATATTGCATTTTGATTTCTTTTTTGTATATGCAAATTACTTGAATAATGTACAAAAGCCCATCAATCGATTTTTCCCTTTTCAGTGAAGTCCATAAAAAAAAAAAAATCGATTGATGGGCTTTTGTACATTATTCAAGTAATTTGCATATACAAAAATAAATCAAAATGCAAGATTCACATTTGTTTATTATTATTGTCTTTTTTTTCCGTTTGTTTTTAATATGGAGAAAGGAAAGAAATATTAACATTTATTACTTTGCACAAATGTGGTATTTTTTCGACAAAAAAAAAAAAACCCAGTTTTTTTTTTTTTATTTAACAAAAACATTTTGGTATTAAAAAAAGGGAAATTGGTCAATTTTCAAATAGTTAAGGATTAGATGGAACATTAAATGAAAGTTCATGGACCAAATTGAGCAAATCAAAAGCTCGAGATGAAATTGAACATTAGATGAAAGTTAAACCAAATTGAGTAAATCGAAAGCTTCATAGATAAAATTGAACATTATATGAAAAGTTTGGGGGCCATTTGTGACATTTTCCCTTACTATTATTGACACCTGATTTTTTTTTAGTCAATGTGTCTTTAAAGATAAAAATCAAGGTTTTAGTTTCTGGTCGCAAAAAAATCCCATTTCTTGGCCAAAAGTGTCGTTTTTCATTTCTTTCTTTTGCATTATCATTTTTAAATAATTTTTAATTCATTTTCAAGAAAAACTTGAAAGTCAAATGGTTGACCTTCGATTGACTTTTGGTCAACCCTTTAACCAAAAGTCAATCTTGAGTCAAAAATTGAATTTTTACCCAAAAAGATTTCATTTAACTTTAATTTCACTTTTGTCAAATTAATTTCTCGAAAATTCAAAGATTTGACCAAAAATTAACATTTTAGGAAAAGTTAACTAAATTGTTGACTTTTGGTCAAACCTTTGATCAAAAAATTGGAAAAAAATAAAAATACACAAATACATTTCTTTTAATGTCAATTTGACTTTTGTGTGGAAAATTTCACCACATTCGATTAAGGACCTTGAATTTTGATTTTTTTTTAGTTTTGGGTTCTAAATCGATCAAAAATAAAATTACTTTTATTTTAGCCATAATTAGGCATAATTCCTTCTTTGACATTTGGTTTATGGACTATTTTAAATCTACTCATGTATTCAATTTCGTGAATTTCCGGGTTAAAATGCAAATTGCTGTTTTAAGCCCTAATTAGGGGACCAAAATCGATTCTTCATGACTTGCGAACGAATGATTATTCTTAACTCATTTTTTAAAGAAAAATCCAAATCTAGGGTCAATTTTGGGAGATTCACTTGGGTACATTCTAGTTTGGTCGATTTGACTTATTCAGAGATTAGAAAACCCAACTAAGATGCTTCAATTGATGTAGTTTGACTTGGCCCATTCTCGATTAGAGTGTAATTAGAGTAATTGAACTTCAATTTGGCCAATTAAAGTTCAATTGAAAATATGAGTTTAGCTTGTGGCATCGCTTCAATAGGAATTCAATGAATTTGAACATTTTGTGCACAATTAGTCGACCTGAGATAGCCCAATTACATCACATTCAATCCGATTCATATAGAAATATTTGATTTCGTTTAAATTGGGAAAAAAATCAAAACAAAATTCGGACAAAAAGTCAACCCGATCAACCCGACGCGTTGACCAAATTCGACTAGCATTGACCGGCAAATTTTTCCGACCATCTTTTGGTCAGAAACCACCATCTGCTGGCCCACGTCATGGCCAATGCATCAATGTCCTTAATTTTCAAATTTCCAATTTTATTTCAAATTTTACGAAATTCACAAGTTAATCCCCCATGGTATGAAAAATGCAAAAAATACCCCAATGAGTACCCGATTGATCATCATCCATTCATTAAGAATGCATCTTAGCCATTGAAATAAGCATACGCTCAATTATGGTGTTCATAACAAATTGAACAAACCAATTAGCTAAGAAGACCAAGCCTTAGCCTTTGGATTAATCCAAGGGTTAAGATTTGATCTTGTCCAAGACTACATAACCAACTTTCCCTCCAAATTTTAAGGGGGCCCTCATTTTTCAGATCTACATTCTCTAACTAAAGATCTCTCTAATATTCTCTCTCTCAATCTCTCCACACTCAGCCGAACTAGAGGAAGGGCTCGCTCGAATTTTTCTCTCTCGGATATATTCATTTCAAGAGATTCTCTCTCTCTCTCTCTCTCTCTCTCTCTCTCTCTCTCCATCATTCTCTCCATCTTTAAAAATTCGACTGAAGAATGGGAAAAAAGAAGGCAACTCTTTGCTGGAGTTCGGGCAAAAGAAAATCTCCACTGACTTAATCTCTCTCTTGGATGAATTCTCCACTCGTTTTCTCTCTTGAAGGATTTTTCTGATTTGGACTTCTGGAAGTTGGAGAAAAAAAAACTCTCCACTCATTTTCTCTCCATGGATTTACTCCACTCATTCTGTCCATGGCGGAGAATACAATCGAGGCAACAGATTTTGTCTTTTATTGAAGGGAATGATCGAGCTCTTCATGAGCTTCACCGCACGATCCAAGGAGATTGTTTGTAGCTAAGACCGGAGCAAGCTGAGACTCTAGATTCAACTAAGTCTTCTCAATCTCTACTTGCATGTTTGTTGCGCTTAGATTTTGATTTCAACATATTTTGTTGATGTTGATTTCAGTGATTTTATTGAAGAAGCAGCTGAGGAAATGATCTTGTACTCGCAACATCAAAGAAAGAATCATAAACTTCAATTTCTTCCCGGATCGAGCATCGATTCCGATCAAGACTTGTAATCCGTCTCTCCACTGATCTGTGATTTGAAGTCTTGTTTCTGGAGATCATCTTCATTGATTGAAGCTCGGCATTCTCCATTTCCGGAAGTTTCAATAACAAAATCGGAGATAAGTGTTCCACTTCTTCTCTTTTTTTTAGTTATAAAATGTTATTAGATTCAGGTTCTTCACTGAGTTGAGTGTAGTTTTGCTGATTAACAGCCCAATAGTCGTTGAATGGTGGACATCTCCGAAGCTGGATCAGCGGTCTGACCAGCGTTCCATCCAGCTCGTAGATCGTCGATCCGAGCTTTTGGCGAGTTTGTGAGGCCTATTTGATCAAGCAAGCTCTTGCAAATAATTTCCTCTCTTTATTCCGCCATCAGAAACTTGGAGTTGCTGGCATTCTAATTTCTAGAAAAAGCACAGCAGCGATCATTAAGTTTAAAGCCAAAGCGTCCATTGATGAGTCTTGTAAATTGAAGATCAAAGATTAACGATGAACGAAATCCAGTTGATCTGAGATTCAGCAAACTTCGGTCTTATCTTCATGAGTGTTCAGCAAAACATAAGATTAAACTCGGAAAAAAAAACCTAAGTGGATCACTTTTTTCCTTAGGTTTTGGTTAACACGGATTCTACTTTGATCGCTTTTGTGTACTTCTTGTAAATCAACTAATCCTTCATGATCCATGAGGTTCGACAAAGCTCCGATGATCATTGATCGGCAACCGTTCAATCACAATCGGTCACGTTCGAGTTCAAGTTAAAAGGTAACTTCGAGGTCTTGAACCCCGTGAAACGAGGCCGAATTAGTTGGCTAGGGTTCAATTTTAGGGATATATATTATGCTCATATGATCTTTGATGAGTTGCTGAAGCTTGAATGTGGCTGAATATTCTTGAATGATTGTAGTTGATTTAGCTTGAATCTGCAATTTCGTAGTCATAGGACTGATCTAACGATTTGGCCAAAATGAGGTCCGAAACGACCTCGTTTCAACTCGAGTCCCTTTAGGCATTTCTGCAGTAGTTCGGGTGGATTTTCAATTCTGTCCTTGTTCCGAAATGAGATTTTACTATTTTTGTGTAGCCTTCTGTGATGATATCTGGACAATCTTGCCTTCACAAGTTTTGTTCCAAATTGTCGTATGCATGTTTCATAATTTTTTTCGTGATTTTTGGATGTGTTTAACTAAGTCAAATCTATTCAGATCTAAGCCTGGGTCAGTCTCCACGCTGATATCAGATTTTGTCATTTTTGTACTGATCTATGTGTTGATTTCTAGAAGAACTTTCATTCATGAAAGTTTCTTGTATTAGTGTGAAGCATGTTTTTTATTTTAATTTTTTTGGGAATTTTCATACATGTTTAATTAGGTTAAAATCGCCTAGATTCGAACATAAGACAGTCTGCCCTACATTGATCCAAATTCTGTTTTGGTAAAATTGAGTCTACACGATACATATTCTCAATTGATGAATGCTTTGCAAAGTCTTGATGTTGACAAGTGAGTCAAGTGCATGAATTAAGATAAAAATGTACTGCAACAATATATAGCTCAAATATGCATATCTCTTTTGCCATTTTTGTGTGACTCTTGCAATCATATCTAGGTTTCGATCTCTTAATAAGAAATGTTCATCATTGCATGCTCTATATATAAGACTTTTTGTAAGATTTTTGCAAGATTTTTGCATATCTTGAAATAGCTGAAATCATGCCCGTTATGTGAAGTTAATGCTGAAACAAAATATTGTTGTATATGCATTTGCCATGCTTGTTTGAGTCATTTAGAGACCAAGTTTTGCGATCATGCTTTCTTGACAATTAATTGTTACAAGATTCGCATACATATTTAGGTCATATCATCGAATATCATCTTGCACATTAAATTTGTTCCACAAAAGTGTCTATCACACTTAGGATTCCTGAGCATATCATTAAGAATCTTGAATCATTTCATCATATCATTAAATTGTATGACATTTTGCATGCCGACCTAGGATTGGATGGATATCCAAATTTTCCGTTACATCCGATCCTAAGTCCATGTGATTTCTTCTTTCCGTTTGTGCATTATTTAAATGACTGAGGTTTTTTAATGCATGCTTGTGTTCCTTTTTTTAGTTACTAACATGCACACTTTTAAAGATCTTGATCTTAGAGTACTTAATTGATATAGTTTGGACTCAAGCCCTTCTAGAAAGTCATAAGGCACACTTAAAGGTTTTTAATATCACTAATTTCATGCAAATAGTTCATTGTTTGGACCATTTTCCATTTTTTTTTTCAAAACTAGATCAGAATCTAGACACGTGATCAAATTTGGACCTCTGTTCTAACCCCTTGTTTGAATAGACTTTTGATATTTTTGTTCCATCTTTTCTATTAAGATTCTACACTTGGCCTCTTAACAAAACTTGTTTGTCAATGTATTGGTTATGTTGTGTGAAAATTTGGTGATTTTTAGATTTGTTTTGATAGGATAGATCCTTGTGATATTGACTGAGTATCCTGCTGTTTTGACAACTTTCTAACATGTTGTTGTTTGTTGTCTGATTTTTGTAAAATCATGCGTAGCTTGTTTAGGAAAATTTTCTTCACAAAAGTTGTTTGTTATTATGTTCTACATATTAGAGAATTTTTTCATAACTATATTGTTGATGAGCATTATTCAATTTTGCCTTAACATCCTACTTGGTCAGAAATTTTCCTGATGTGAATATTCGGTTGTATTTGTTTAGTCATACCTTTTAGATTAGTTTGCGCATGAAATTAGGCCATGTCATCTTCATGAAAGTTGTTTTAAATGCTTTGATCTTTGTTGTTAAACGATTGTTCTTTCCAAATTGTATCTTTCGCAAAAAAAAATAATATACTTTGGTGCATGTGATGTTTTCGAAAAACAATTTCTAAGAAATTCTTTTCCAAAGCTCAATTTGGTTTTTAAAAAAAATCGTGGTTTGGACCATATTCAAAATGCCTGTGACGCTTGTAAGTGCATTTATGCAAGTCTCGAGCTAGCTTTGGCAATTGAATGTATTCCATAATCTAAATATTCTTTAATCTTAAAATATTCTCAGACCTTTTTAAAATCCTAATTTGATGTCGTGAAAGTCACGATTTGAATTATATCTAAAATACCTGCAACGCTTGTGAGTGTATTTATGCGATCCCCGAGTTAATTTTGGCAATTGAATGTCTTTCATAGCTGAAATATCACTTTGTTTCAAAACTTTTTGTATATGATTTCAAAAGATGTCTTTGAAACATCACATGTGCATACAATTACATCATACATTTAGAAATGTCTGTGTTTGTGATTGGTGTATGCCTTTGGTAATGAGTGACCCGCCGACAGTTCACTTTACTATTTGATTGATTGAGAAATAAGGTTCAAAAGACATGCATGCATGTTTAATTCCCGCAAATGCTTGTGATTTCGAGATGAATAGTAGAGTCGATGCATGATATCAAGGAAAACCCTAGGATTACATAGATTGCTTGGTTAAGAGACTTATAAATGTTATTGGCCATGCGATAACACAATTGATCGATAACGGTTATAAGTCACAAAAAATGGACTGGGTAGGTGTCTTAGTAGAACCCACGCATGAAAGACAAAGGTTGACCTCGAGGTCCCAAAATTTGATTTTCGCACTGAACTTTCTTTATGTGATTGTTCTTGACATAATGTCATGTTTTTTTTATTGTTTTGGCATGTATGCTTGTTTCTTTTCATTGTATGTACCTAGTTATAGATTTCTTATATTAAGTTTCGAATAGAACTCGAAGATTGAGAAAGCGAGAAGACAGCGGAGGTTGATGTCTATTTCGACCATTATCTCATGTACTATTCATTTCCCCAACATATGTCTCGGTTCCATTTGTTGTATAAAACCCAATGAGTTGCCGGTTTTCTCTCTTTCTCCTATCTTTTTCAATTGTGTTTCTCTTTTATAATTTTTAGGATTGCATGGTAAATTTATTATTTTCCTTGAATGTTTACTTACTATCTCTTAATTTTAATTCCATCGATTGCTTTCTTTTTTTATTTTCTAGAAATAGAATAGTATGAAAATGACCAACCACGCATGATCGCTTAGTTTAGGATTGACGATCCCGAAAATATAAGAAAAAATGTATGGACACGTTAGGTAAACACAACATATTGTTTAGATACTGACAGGGCGCTAATGAAAATATTAATGTAACCCAAGTATTAATCCTAGATATTTGGTTGCATAGGAATCAAGAGAACAATCCCGACCCTTGATTGAGTTTTCTAGCTGACCCCCGAAATGAGGCTAATGACGACTTTTGTCTCATTTTTAGGTTGTCATAAATAACTAGACCGTATAAACGAACCCGTCGTGCGAGATATGAGTTTCGATGAAACTCACCATGGATTAGCATACTCGATATGGAGTACCCCAAAGGATGAAGTGATGTCATCCTTATGGGCAAAGGGTACTATTGAGGAAGCTATCATGGTAAAGGTACCCTTAAATCCGATATTCACATTTGACCTCCTCTCTCGAGATATGTCGCCCATGTGGATATGGGTCGCGACACTCCGTTGTCATGCGGGATCCGAGTTTGGGAGAACTTGCGATCTCGTGAAGGGAACTCGAGAGGTTTGACCCGAAAGGCGAGGTGATGACGTCTTTCGAAACACAAGCTGTGAAGGAACTCTCATGAACAAGTACCCATAAATCCGACATTTCCCCACTTCCTCTCCTCGTGATGGAGGATCGAGAGCGGTAAAATTGGGTAGCGACAATCATCGATTGCTACATTGTGTTCGATCCAATTTACTCTGTGGTCTGGATGAGTCTGAGGCCATTTCTCGAGCGTGCATATGCGTTGTATCTGCATGTTGACATTGCTGGAATCGGCCTTTTTTTCTTTTCCTTTTTCTTTTTTGTGCGTGTGTGGATAATGCCGTTCGAATTTGAATTCAATTTCCATCAAAGATATATGCATTGACGTGAAATGTTTGGCAATATAGTTAGTGCTGTGTACGTTCAAGAGATTTGGAACGATGGCAACTACTCTTTATGTCCGATTTTGTCACATACAGAAGCCGAGTAACTGCTTGGCTACAGCACAGTGCAGTACAATTTCAGGAAGATTACTTTGGTGCATAACAGGGAAGAATTCATTGATATCATCTTTTCTCATGCACGGCGCAAACACCTACAGTTGTTTGCACAACAGAATTTTCATAAGAAGCTCTCAAGTTATTCACAATTCACGATTTGAAGGAACAGCAAAAAAATCTGCAGGAAGTTCTTCATACGTCATTATGACCGCTAATCTTCTTGCTTTTTTGTACATTACATGTCATAACTATCCAGAAGAATTTTTATTTTGTATTATAAAGAAGGTTCTTCTCTCTCATTAGTAGAGGAACTCCTTCCTGGCCAATTCAGAGAAGCATATTGATTATAATGCGCCGTATTACTTCTTTTCTTTTGTTTGGCAAATACTATCAGAATGTTCCATAGCTACACTATGCTTCTTCAAGCCGCTCAAGGGCATGTAAAAAAAATTCTATGGTCTCCTTCTGTTCTTGCATTTTCAAGTCTGCATTTTTCATCTAAGTGTTGGTTTCTTAAGCAGGAGGTCGCAAAACTGAGGTGCTATCTAGGTATAGAAAAGAGGGCAGCAAATTCAGTTTCTCAATTGAGGGGTCGGGTTTATGTTGAACATCACATCCCTGAGGCTAGGATTTTTATTTCAGAAATTATCTTGTCATAATCGGCGATTTCATGTTAATAGGATAATGCATCATGGATGATTACTCTTCAGACCAGATCAAGTCACATCTCCATTCGAGGAAAAGCTATTATTGAGGTAAAAGGATGACTCTCCAAATTAACCAATCAAACAATACAGAAGGCTGAATGGCAAGTGAATTACAGGCTTGATATAGTGCTAGTCCTCTAGACTTTGCATCTACCATAAAGCACGCAAGTCCTTTACATTCTTTCAATAAAAGCGACTAGGCACCCGGTATGTATTAATGTAATGATGACCTCACGTGAATTGAAATAACCTTCGACTCTGCTCAGCCTTGCTTGGATTTCCTCAGTCCGAGTACGGTGAGGAGCACTCCGAGGTAATCGAAAAGATACATTGAGCGAAACAGCTGCAGTTTGTGGTCATTCCAAGGAGGGAATCTGAACCAGAAGTCAACCAGAAAGCTTCTTCTCAACACTGCCTTGTGGTGGCTGAATGTGTCGAATGAGAACTTCCCATGGTAATTGCCCATGCCGCTCTCGCCAATACCTCCGAACGGTAGTGTATCAGCCATATACTGCAGATTCGACACAGGGCCATTCGAGCAAAAGAAAGATTAAAGAAAAGGGTAAGAATATTCGTTGCCATTCTCAAAGCAAATGCCATATGCTGCATAAGAGAATTCTTTCCAATCATTTTACTGTGGTTTGTGGCAGTTATTTCTCATCAAAAACCGTCTTTCTTTTTGCACAGTCAATGGATCATGAAGTTATTGAACAATGACATTACTTGAATCATCGCATCATTGAATGTCACGCTTCCCGATGATGTTTCCGCTACCATCCTTTTCCTGAGTGAGTCGTTATGAGTAAAGGCATAAATCGCGAGAGGTTTAGGCCTTGAATTTATGAAGTTGATGCTGTCCTCGATCTTCTTCAACTGTCAAGACGGACAGCAGTTGATTGCAACCTATTCTATGAGAAGCAAAGTCGCTACTAACCGAAGAATTATCATTTAGAAGGGCAATGTCCAAGGACAAAGGACTATAATGGAAGTACATATCTCAAGGAGAATAGTTCTACCGTAATGATCGGGAGTAAGGGGCCGAAAATCTCATCTTGCATGAGATCCGATTCGAGCGGGGGATCAAGCAAGATGGTCGGCTCAATAAACCTGCGCGAAACAAAAGCGAGGGAATGATTGACTACCGGAGCACAGAAAACATTCTTAGGCTCTTTCAAACGAGTCAGTGTGGACGACATACAAGCTGTTTTCGTCCATTGAACCTCCGTAGACGATAGAAGCTTTGACATTTGGGTCTTCTAGAAGAGTTTTCAGTCTCGAGAAGTGGTTTTTATTTACGATTCTTGCCATACTGCGCGATTCTCTTGGATTCTCTCCTAGCATCTTGCCGATCCACACCTTCATTAGTTCCAGCTGAAAAAAGAAGCAAAATTATAAGCATGATGCTTAAGCAGATGACAATAATCAAAACAACATATTATTTGGTTGTCATCTTAGCAAAGTGGAGCTGAATTTCGTCTCCACGAGGACATAATCAATGGCTATGCAAGCTTGGCCTGCACAGGCGCTAAATTTCGACCCGAGAATTCGTTGCACAGCCACCTTAACATGTAGAAGCATATAGTACATCTTGTGAAGTGAATTTTATATCAAGAAATGAAGCAAGATGATCGCTTTCGTTGCAGTTCTAATGTGATAATTCCTTTCTTTACCTTCCTGGCCCATGAGTTCGAAAGAGAATCCAGTACGGCTGGACACTTTCCTCCCAACTCGAGAGTCACTGGTGTCAGATGATTCGCTGCTGCAGCCATCACCATGCGACCTACTCGTGCGCTTCCTGTGCTTTTGTGAAATATTTAGAGAATGAAAACATCGCAATTGAAATAGCCCGTTGATAAGGTTCAACCTCATACAGCAGGAACAACTTGAAAGGAGAGCTCCGCGAGTGATGTTTTTACCTGTGAAGAGTATTTTATCCCACTTTTGCTGTATTAGTTGTTCACTAACGGCAGGACCACCTTCGACAACCTTGACGGCCTTAGGGTCTAGATAAGCCGGCAGTACGTCAGCCAGGAGAGAGGAGCATCTAGGAGCCACCTCTGAAGGTTTCAGGACCACCACATTTCCGGCAGCCAGTGCTCCTATCAGTGGTTCCAGGGAGAGTCCTGTTCATATACCACCCAGCCATGACAATCACCACCTAAAGTAGATAAGATGGAAGCTATATGCAAATACAGATGATGGAACTAAATTTGATTTCCTATGCAAACAGTTTCACTAACCAAATGGAAAATTCCAAGATGAGATGATCAGGACGAGGCCGAGAGGTTCGGGAATTATCTCCGCAGTTGTCAGTGCAGCAGCAAGCGGCAGTCTAGCCTGCAAAGTCAAGGGGCTCGCCTTAAATTCTTTTCATAATAAGTGTCTCGAGGCATTAAGAAGACATCATAGCTTTAAAATGCCAGTAAGGACTCATGTAACATTGAATAAATACTGCAGCACAATTGGAATCTTGCGATTCAAGAACGATGACAAAGAAACATCGAAAATTTCCCCGCACAGGATAAACGGGACGCATCAGAGGATCAATCAGGGAAAGCCTCGTTCACCTTCTCGGCTGACATCCACCCTTTCAAACAACCAAGCGCATAGTTCACAGACTTTATCAAGCTTCCTATCTGCGCAAATTTCAAACAAAACAATCAAGATGAACAAAAAGTACCTACAGCAAGAGAACACAAGGCTCGGCAATAAGTCACGTCCGAGCATGTCACCGGCTTTTCCTTGAGGGAAAAAAGTTAGAAAACTTGAATTCAAGAAGCTACCTCATCCCGATAAGACTCGACAGGATGCTTCCCCAAGTCGCACTCAAGGGCAGCGTTCATTTCAGCTTCTCTTTCTTCGAGAAGCCGACATAATCCTCGGAGCTGTGACTTCCTCCAAGATGCACCTCTCGTGTTGCCATTCCTGTAATACTCTCTCATGCCCTCCAACTGAACTTCCAAATCTCCCTGTGTCTCCATGGCCGGCTGCAAGAAGGTGATGGCACAAGAACTTGATCTGCTCTTCTGGCTGCTTCCAGGCTACCTAATCAAGTTATCAACTGACCTATCTATTTCCTGGTTGGTTGCATCCATGTCATTTAAAGAACCTGAAATTCTCCTAATCCGTCTTCTCTCCCGGTCCAAGCCATAATTGGTGCTTTGGTGGTCAGGTTGGGGTCCCCTGAGAGCTTGAGCAAACCTGGTAACTTTTCCTAAGAGACCCATGATGTATCTTCGGTTGCCAAGAAGGCTACTGAATCAATAATGACATAAATGATTTTTGAATTTTGACTCAATGTCATATGCGATTCTTGAACTGGTTCAATTTAGCCATCGAACCATATAAAAATGTTCGATGTTATCATTCAATTAATTCAAGTATAAGAACAACACTGAATATTTCCATATTAATTTGAGGCTAAATTGAATACGTATCAAAAGTCCAATGGCCACAGTGAACAATTTAAAAATTTAGAAAACATATTGTACGGCGGGCTAAAATTTGGTGACCATATTGAATAAATTAGAAGTTCATAAATCATATTGTACATTAAGCCAAATAGGGTCACAGTCCTTCCCGAAACACCTGTTGACTTGGTTTGGGCAGAGTGAACGAGCGTGCTGTTGGAATCCTTCGTTGCATGGTACGCGCGGTTTTCTCTCGGTAGAAAATCTCAGTCGTACCCGAAGTAGCAAGAACTTTTCAGAAGATCGACCGAGCAGCTCGCCTCTGCCCATAAGCGTAAGGCGGAATTATGTGGAGTAGCCGACAAAATCTCAAATGATTGATTCGGCCAGACGGGAACCATCAGCCTTCGCAAGCCGGGAATTCGTAGAGTGCAGTTTGCTTTCGGTGGATTAATTCCAGGGACAGCTCCACGTCCTCCAACCATACGACCCATAACTGAAAATCACATAAAATACGAAGCTAACAAATATTTATTTTTAAAATTTTATTAATACATCGTCATCACACGTGTCCCATGTGGTAAGAAGACTATTCCATAAAGCATGTGAGAAACCAATTTTGCTAAAGCAAAGGACACGACGATCATTTATCTACTAAATTCATTTGTGAAATCATTGGCATCTGTCTTAAATTAAATGAGCAAAACTCCAAACCGTCGGCCAATTAATTAAGGTCGAGTGATTTTTTAGAATGAAACAGTTTGATGGTTATCCATTGATTATATGTTCCAAGAAATTTTGCCAAGCCCACTTTCTTTCTAAGGAAACTGCTCATGAAAGATCTTGTCTGAGTACTTTCCCCTAGGGAGAATTACCAAAAAAGTCCTAAACCTATTGCAATTGGGCCAATTCAGTCCTAAACTTTTTTTTCTTGCCAATTTAGTCCTAAACCTTTTATAATTGTGCCAATTCAGTCCTTCCGGCCAAAATTGGCCGGCCGGAGCTGATGTGGACGCCGGCCGGAGACAGCTGGCCAGCGAACAATTTTTTAATAATTTTTTAATTTTTTTTTCGAATTTTTTAATTTTTTTCGATTTTTTTTTTTTTACCTTCTTCTTCTTCCTCCTCGCCGGCCGGCCGGCGCGCCGCCAAAGGCGGGGGCCGGCGAGGGCCGGCGAGGCTCGCCCCCACCGGCGAGGCTCGCCCCGCGGCCACCGGCGAAGGCGAGCCTCGCCCGGCCATGGCGAGGTCGAGCCTCGCCGGATCCGGCGACGGCGGCCTCGCCCTCGCCGACGGCGAGGCCACCGTCGCCAGATTTGGCGAGGCCGAGCCTCGCCTTGGCCGGGCGACGGCGGCCTCGCCGTCGCCGGGCGAGGCTCGACCTCGCCATGCCATTGGCGAGGCCGAGCCTCGCCCGGCCGACGGCGAGGCCACCGTCGCGCGGCGAGGCTCGACCTCGCCATGGCCGGGCGAGGCCGAGCCCGCCTTGGCCGGCCACGGCGGCCTCGCCCGCCGACCGGGCGAGGCTCGCCCGCCCGCCACGGGCGAGGCCGCCCGCCGACGCCTTGGCCGCCGGCGATCGGGCGAGGCCGAGCCTCGCCTTGGCCGGGCGACGGCGGCCTTGCCTTGGCCGGGCGAGGCTCGCCCGCCCGCCACCGGCGAAGGCGAGCCTCGCCCGGCCGACGGCGAGGCCGCCGTCGCCGGATCTCGGCGAGGCTCGACCTCGCCATGCCCGGGCGAGGCCGAGCCTCACCTTGGTAGGGCGACGGCGGCCTCGCCGTCGCCGGGCCAGCTCGCCCTCGCTTGCCACGGCGAAGGCGAGCCTCGCCCGGCGACGGCGAGGCCGCCGTCGCCGATCCGGCGAGGCTCGACCTCGCCATGGGCCGGGCGAGGCTCGAGCCTCGCCATGGCTAGGCGAGGCGGCCTCGCCTTGGCCGGGCGAGGCTCGCCCGCCGCCACCGGCGAAGGCGAGCCTCGCCCGGCGACGGCGAGGCCGCCGTCGCGCGGATCCGGCGAGGCTCGACCTCGCCATGGCCGGGCGAGGCCGAGCCTCGCCTTGGCCGGGCGAGGCTCGCCTTCGCCGGGGCCGGCGGGGGCGAGCCTCGCCGGGGCGGCGAGGTCACCTCGCCGGCCGGCCGAGGAAGAAGAAGAAGGTACAAAATAAAATATAAAAAAAAATTCGAAAAAAATTAAAAAAAATTCGAAAAAAAAAAAAAAATCGAAAAAAATTAAAAAATTGTTCGCCGACCAGCTGTCTCCGGGGCGTCCACGTCGCTCCGGCCAGCCAATTTTGGCCGGAAGGACTGAATTGGCACAATTATAAAAGGTTTAGGACTAAATTGGCAAGAAAAAAAAGTTTAGGACTGAATTGGCCAAATTGCAATAGGTTTAGGACTTTTTTGGTAATTCTCCCCTTTCCCCCATGTAGGGGACAGCCTCGACAGAGAAGTAACCAAGCACATGGTAGAGGCCTTAAGGCCAAAGGGAAGAGGTAGGTGCAACAGGGATAAGCCAGCATTCTAGACGCACGTTTTTCCACATCTTCAAAATTATCACATGAAATAATTGCAGAGTACCTTACACAATCAGGCGCGTCTTGCCAGCTTTCGGTTTGAAATATGCCCAAAAGAAAGCTTTTGGGTAGCATATAACTTGTCACTTACATAATATCAAAGTGGAGCTCTAATACGGCAAGATGAACTTAGAGGATCGGATAACTCATCACCTTTTCAACCCGAATGATCTTTTTGCTAGCATACAACATATGACAAGCGGGATCTTGCGAATTCTCCGCCACCCACCGGCCAGAATTACCTATCTTCCACCATCCTCTGGCCTTACATTACAGCTGGTGCTGAGCAAATTTCAACTTCGTTTTTCCAGTCAAATCAGCAAGGCAAGGGCGTCGTGCCATAAGGCATTGCTGTTCAAATTGAACATCTCCTCAACTGAAAATTGAATTTTGGTGGTTAAGTTGTGGATCCCTGAGAGCTTGAGCAAACTTTGGTAACTTTTCCTACGAGACCCCATGATGTGTCTCCAATAAATGGAATTCCTGGAGCTGTCCTTTTGTCTATTTGGTGTGAAGGCTACGGGGATCGCTCCTAAAAGAGATCATGACATAAATGATTTATGAACTTTAATCTTTAACCCAATATGAATCATGATCTCTGAACTTTGCTTTGGTATGGAATGCGATAATTGAACTTTTAATTTGTTCAATATGGTTTCCAAACTTTTGGTACTTGTTCAATTTAGTCTTCAAACTATTTAAAAAAGTTAAGTGTTATCATTTAATTAATTCACGTTTAGTGTCACACTCCCGCCCCACCTCTGGCACGAGAGCATGACCCGGCGGGTTAGCATCGACACCCCAAGCAATGTCGAACGTCCTAAAAGTCTTTTATCATTAATTAAGCACATGCATAAGCGATCATAAACAATCCCCACACAAACAAATATGGAAGCCGAGTAGGACATATGCAAGTCAAGCAAATAAAAGCAACATATATTCATACACTATTCATATATCAAAAGCTATTTTTATTACATGCGCATCCTAGTCCCGGGCTACTTATTTTCGTTTCTATATATACTCAATCAAAAGGCTAGGGTAGCCTAACTCCTCTACCAAGCTGGTCCCAAAAGCAGCCCCCATGTTAGTTTCATTCCCTTCTTGAACCTAGGTTCACCCATCATATACCTGAAATTATGAGAACAAGAGTGAGTCGATGACTTAGTAAGTAGAAATCCCTAATTCTCTTATAGGAGGACATCTCGCCATCAATCGTCAGATACAAGATCACCACTCATTTGCCGATGGCAAATCAATGGCAAGGTTCATGCCTTGCCTTGCTTATGCATATGAAAGGCTCACAACCGTCTATGTGCTTTCAAAAATCAAAGCCAATGAGTTAGTGCATATGAACAAACTTTCCAAAGATCCATGGCTTATAATCATTTCGGTCACAAAAAGGGATGCGTGCATCTCATGAAACTCGTTCAAGAACTAAGTGACCCAATTCAAACATATGCTCAAATTGATGCAAGGACTTAATAATACATATCAAAACAAACCTAGCTTTTGTAAGTATCACACATGTATCAGTCATGGACCACACATGGACTTTCATTTTTCTTTTTTAGTATTATATTAGTCGAATTAATCGACTATTCTAATAACAACTGGGCATCAGTCCCCCCCTTGGCAACCGGCATCATCTTGATCTCATTATCCATACGACATCCTAGACAACCCCTAGGCATCGGCCTCACCTGGGCCAACATCGTCCATGATCTCAATATCGGGACGACATCCGGGGCTTTATCCCAGGCAACAACCTAGCATCCCCTAGCGTCAGCATATAAGTCCATTGTGTGTCCATGCATTTCAAGCATCAATTGATTTGTTTTATCTTTGAACTTTTAGTCAAATGAAAGGCTCGAAGGTGTGCCATACAAAGTAAATCAATGAACAACTCATATACCTTGTTAGACTCATGCCGGATGCGATTCGGCCTTATGGTCTTGACTTGAAACTGTTCGCTCCGGTTTCGGCATCGACCTATAACTTGTCCCGAGTAACAACATGCCTCAATATTGTCCCGGGATCAAGTGTGAGTCATGCACCCACCTCAACACACGTCTAAAGTTGCTGAGACCATTCCTCGACATCCGAGTGTGCTCGACACTCATGCGAGATCATGAACTTACTTGATGCAACAACAAGTAATAGAAACACAACAAGCATAACAATACAAAGCCAACACAAGCAAACGATGACATGATCCTAAAATCGATAAGCGTAGCACATCGCCCTATCAAAGAGTTAGGAAAATCTACTTACTACTTTTTGGACCTAGCTCCAAGATGCTCCTTTGGTGGTCGGTCAGCGTCTAAGGCGGCTTGGAAGAGAATGGCTTGAAAAAGATGAGAGAAAGGGAGAGGAAAGGAGAGAAAGGCCAAACTTTAAAATATGAGGATGCCTTCTCCTATTTATAGGCCTTTTCCTCTTAGATTTTTATGCAAACTCATGATTACGCCTAAATGATGAGTTGGTCTACCTATCTTTCCGAGTTGGCACCTAGGTCCTTTGGTGTTAGCTTGTGATTGATCCACCCATTTGCTTGCTCTCTAAGGCTCAATCTAGGCTCATTATTGCCTGTAGTGCCGAAGGGACACATAAGCCTCTTTTATGCCTAATGTTTTCTTCTAATTAGTTGGTCCTTACCTTATTCACCAAGGCTACAATCTAGGGCCTTCATCACCTAAGATTCTAGGGGACACCTAAGTAGGTGACTCACTTCTCTAATTAATTGCCAAGATTTCATGCAATCATTAGGCTTAGATGTAATCACATTAGCCAACTTGCTCTCCAAGTTTCTTCTCTTTAATACACTAAGGTTCAAAAGCATATAATGCATTATTACCTTCAAGCTAAGAAGTCTCTAGATTAGCTTACTTTTCAAGTTGGGCGTGTAGTTCTCCCATTCTAAGGTGAAAACAGTTTTGAGCAACTTTTGAAATCAGTACCATTACCTTTCAAACGGACTCGAAAAATTAGAAAATTTCAATATGTTATAGAGAAGATCTTAGAAAACAATTTTCATGAGGAATCCAAGCCAAATTCGTTCTGTGAAAAGAGCAACAGATCATTGAACACAACCCAAAAATTCGTCCGTTGAGCATATTCAACGGTCAAAGAGAGAGACTCATTTCAAAATTCAAATCTTCACAAAACTCTTTAAAATTTTAATATGCTGTGGATATGGATGCCATTTAAAAATTTTGCGAAAGAAGCATGTCCAAATTCGAAATGAAAGATTTTATAAAAATTCAAGAAAGCAATTTGATTACCGTTTTCACTATACTGGGCAGATTCTATATGGTAATTGATTGGGCCTTCGTCCTAACCATTTCACCTCAAAAAAATATGAAATTTAAGTATGTTATAGATTAAGATGTTTTGAATAACTTTCATGAAGGAAGTTTCTTCAAATTTGAATCATAAAGAGCTCTATAAAATTAGAAAGTAAGAAAGATCCAACAGTTTCGAAAAATTGGGAAGTCAAAACCTTTGAAACTTAAGATGGCATCAAGGCTATAGGATAGCCAGATTTAGTTCCAATGTGTCTTATTTTTAATGGAACACTTGGCTTTGATACTTTGCTTAATTCCCAAGGTAAATCCTTGGTAATCATGACCATATCTAGAAAAATCTAGATGGAATGATAAATCAACCTCCTTCATAAAGAAGTCAGGGTGTTCTAGAGAATTCCATTTTGTCATTTTCTTCCTCAAGAAAACAGTTCAGAGAAATCTATCATCTAGGTTGGTTTTTGAGTCAGAAAATAGATAATTAAGTACACCTCGAAAAATCGAATCACATATACCCAAGATTCGGCCATTATGCCCCATGCTCACCCGAACCATTCATTTGAATGGTCGATCGGCCTAAAGGGTTGATTGTCCTTCGGTTAGTTCAAGGCTATTCCTAAGGCTACCCATGGCCTAACATTAAGCCAAGACACTCATGGACCTAAGAATTTGTGACAGAATAGCCAGGTCTATCCCTAAGCTCATTCTGGTCGGCACCCGATCAATTCATATGGTTCATGGTCGGCGCATTACTAATCCACGATCGGATATCACCAATTCAAGATTTATTTCCGATCACTAAGAATTAAATAGGAAATGATACATTTTCGGTTGGAAGATGATCGCACTTGGTCAAGTCGGATCGTCCGTATATCGGTGCATAGCCAAGCGGAATCACCCACAACTGAGCACTATAACCGGTTGGATTGACCCATGATCATCCGCCAATCCAAAATCATCCCGTGACCAATGTTCATGATCAAAAAGTCATCTTATGAGTTGATGATCCCATCCCATTAGTATGGTTGGTAAAAAATTCACAGCTGATACTTCAATCAGTTTGTGACCAGTTGATTAGTCGGTCGAACCATAACTAATCCTTGATGCCTTATCGATCGAACCGATCAATCCTATGGCCAATGGCCCATGGTTGAACCGATCAATCCTATGGCCAATGGCCCATGGTTGATCCATTCAGAATCTTATGGCCGGTCCTTATGGGGTCGATATCGAGGGTGTTACATTTAAGGACCACATTGAACATTTTTATATAATTAAGGAACCAAATTGAACATGTATCAAATGTCCAATGACCACATTGTATAATTTAAAAGTTTAGGAATCACATTGCACAATGGGCTAAAATTTAATAATCGCGCTAAATTTGGTGGTCAAGTTCTGGTCCCTTGAGAGCTTGAGCAAACTTTGGTAACTTTTTGTCATGCCTTGACCCGCTTCAAGCTCGCGGCAACACCATGGCTTTTCACTTAGGTCATTTGCTTGCAACATTTCAGGACACATCGCCGACCCATTTATTTTATCTTTTAATTATATACGAGCAGAAGCAAAATAAAACATCTTTCAACTATTAACAAACAATAGGGATAGTGTAAGGCATACATCAGAACATACTTATATATATATGCTTCTACCATCAAACATAATCTTTCCTTCTATCAAAAGCTTAACTATTTACATGTCCACATAGTGAATTCTTCATACTTGTCCAAGTATCGAGGTTGGGTTTAACTTAGCACCTTTATTCTACGAGGGCGACCTTACAAAGTGGTATCCCATACACGTCTAGTATACGTCCATTTCAAAGTACTTCGACTTGGGCTCGGATAGTTATGATTAGGGCCTGAAAAAGTTATGATTAGTGCGAACTTGGTTCAAGAACAATACGTCTCAATGTCGCCAATCCCAAGAGAGAGACTTGACCCGGCGTGCTTCCTTGCATGTCCAAAAACCATCATATATCTCGTCTCGGAGGCTCAGGGTGTTCTCATGCATCAACCATAGACAATGAACATAACATATGTATAATAATAACTTCCAATGAACACATATAATAAATTGCCATCATAATCTATCCAAGACTTATTTAAATAGCATACTTTATTATAAAATCATGTCATGTATGACATATCACCACAATATGATTCATCACCCCATTATGGCATATAATGCAGAATAAATTATCATACTTGAACATAAGTTATAAAAAAAAATCACTTATCACATGCCATCATAAACTATTCGATAACTCATCTTTTATTAATATAACTTATCATAATACCATAACGTATTTTAATAGCATGCATTATCACAATATCACTTCAAAAACACATATCACCACATGATAGTCTATCACCCTATTATGGCATATTATAAGAACATATCACACTTCACTTATCATAACCTACTAACTTATTATGTAACTACTTATCACATAACTTATCAAACCAAGAAGTGATAATCTATTGGTAAAGGTCGATAACCTATCCCCCAAATATTGATAATTCATTGTCCAAAACTTGATAATCTATCGCCCAAATCTCGATAACTTATCGCCCAAAACTCAATAGCTTATCGCCCAAACCTCAATAACTTATCGTCCAAAATTTGATAACTTATCATTCAAAGCTCAATAACATATTGTCCGAAACTCAATAACCTATTGGAACCCAATGATCCCTTATCACATAAAATCCACTTACTACATCATCAAAGCACCATTTAACCTTAATCTCACTCTAAATTACTTCCAAAATGCAAAAACAACCCTAATTAAGAGTTAAAAAGCCACTCACATCCAAGTCCAAACTTTAACAAGCGTTAGGAAAGGTGTAGTGAGGTTGGACACCAATTGTGGGTTATTGGTCACACCTCCACAACATACTTGGGAGGGCCGAATGGCGGCCCGGGCGACGACACTGCGGCCGAAGGCCTCCCTTAAGCCGACTGTGTCCAAATCACCAATAGAGAGAGAGAGAGAGAGAGAGAGGGCTACTGTGAGGGGCTGGACAATAGCTTCCTCAGCTCCAAAGCTTCGACTCAGAAATGGGAACAATGATGTGAAGGGTGGTTTAAGGGTAACGATTGTGGTGGTCAGTTACCGATGAGTCTGGAGAGGAAAATGAAAGAGAAATGGGTATGAACTAAGGAAGAGGATGAGGGAAATTTGTCCAAATGGTAGGGAGAGAGAGAAATTGAGAGAAGAGAGAGAGAGCGAGAATTTTTGTGGGAACCAAGGGAATGAGAGGAGGAGAGAAAGAGGAAGAAATCTTGCCACTAATGGCATTGTACTTGCAATCCCCCCAAACCCTCTCTTTCTAGTAGTGTTTTTACTTGGAGAGGAAGCATTTATGATGAGAGAAATCCAAGCTATTAACAAGGTAGATATGTACATGGGTTAATAAGTCTAGGATAGGCTTTACATTAAACTAGGTTGTCCTTTCCCCAACCTTCTTCAAACTCATTGCCGCCCCCTTCCATGCCATTTTCTATCTTGTCCATTTATCCTAAGTTGAATAAGAGAGCAATTTGGTCATTTTACCAAGATTGCGCACTATTCACGCATTATTCACGTACTTGAGTGCAATTAATGTTAAGATCTTACAATGATGGCTTAATGGGATTGGTGGGTCCATAGCCCTCCCTTGGGCCGCCCATCATGGGCGTGAGCCCATTTGGGCCTTCCTTCGTGGGCTTGGGCCTTTTGGGCCATCCAACATGGGCTTGGGCCCAGTCAAGTCCTTGTTCGTGGCCCGCTCCTAACTTTCCAAATCTCTGCGTTCCGTCAATGAGAATTCAAGTCTTTATTTCAAAATAGCCTTCTTGACATTTTCTTGGTCCATTTTCATTTATCCAAAAATTTAGCATGTACTGATAAGTGAGGCATTTGATAAAGCAATATCCAATGGTGGTCTCTTAATCTTCTAAAATCCGATACCCTTAATCGAATTAGAATTTATGGTCGAAATCCATCGATTGCGGCTTTAGCATAATTGAAACCAACGTGCATCCTTTAAGGGTTTCATGAGTTCGACCCGTGGTTGATTCGATATCAATCTACATTTGAGTCTTTTCAATTCATGGATGATCCTCAATTCTCATGTAATCGTGAGGGGTCAATTGCTCATTCCGAAGTACACGATCATTTGGAATTGGTTTAGAGTCGTTCATAATTAATATAGTAATCGTGCGGAATCACTCACAATTCGATTATATACTATTATCAAATCGATCTATAACCATTCATGGATTGGTCTGAAACGACGTAAGATTATCTATCATCGATCCTTATGATTGAATTGTCAATCTATGGTTGAGTTCTTTGATCGTGCGCATCGAAATCTTAATTTGCATTTCTTAATAGGTTTAACACTCTTGAATGGTTCACGAACCAATTCAAAGTCTAAGGCTGCATTTGGTTCATCTTTAGAATGAGTCTTGGGAAAATGCAAATATCTTCAATCTAAAGGGCTTTAAGAAAATGCAAATTACATTTAGTAAAAAATTATTTGCAAAGCTATGTTGACATAATGAGTTCTTGGCAAATATTTTCTTATAAAGGGTTTTTGGATTTCTTTTTTCTTTTTTATTAAAACATATTAAATTCTTTGCCAACTCTAGTGAAGATAATGGTAGTTTTGGAACAATGAGAGGTAAAATCGAAAAACTAAAAAAATAATGATAGTAATTTTGAAAAAAAAAGAAAAAAGAAGAGTAGTTTTAGCGTTTGGCCAAATACTGAAAGTCCAAAGCCGGTCCCTTTCAATATTGGGTTTTCAGCTTTTCCAACACTAACATTTGACTGAAAGTCCATTGGACAAGCTTGCCAAACATTCTAGCATTTCCCCAAGGGGCTTTGGAGGTTGAGAACTCCTTGGGAAAGCTGATCCAAATGCATCTTAATTCTGCTAATTGTGCATTTGTAGAAGTAAACCCATTATCGTATCCAGGTCGAATTTTGAGAATGTCACACTTTTCTAATGAGACCGGTGATATGTCCCTAGTAAAAGGAATCCTAGATCTATCCTTTTGTCTATTTGGTGTGAAGGCTACAAAGATCGCTCCAAAAGAGATCATGGTATAAATGATATCTGAACTTTACTCCAATGTGGAATGTGATTATTAAACTTTTAATTTGTTCAATATGGTCCCCTAACAATATAAAATTTTCAGTGTTATCCTTCTATTGATTTAAGTCCGAGGACAACATGAAAATTTTTTATATAATCTATAAAATTAATCGAAAATGTACCAAAAATTCGATAATCACATCAAATAATTTAAAAGTTCAAGGACCATAGTGTACATTAGGCAAAATCTTAGCAATCACAATGAATTAATTAAAAATTCACAGACCACATTGTACATTAGATTAAATTGGCCATAGTTCATGAATCGGTTACAATATTTTTCCTTTCTCGAAACATCAATCGACTTGGCTCCTAAGAAACACTGATATTGATACGTGACACACGTTCAACATGACATAACATAACATAGTACGCCGACACATTGTTTTTCAAAAAATAGAGAATTTTGACATATTTAGATACATTGTATATTAAATGTATATATTTATATATACATGATAAATTATCATTTTTATGATTATGTTAATAAAATTAATTTTATTCAAATTCATAAATAAATAAATAAAAAGCGGATAATGAATTGACCCTAAAAATATTAATCCATTGTTAATATTATTTATTATTTCAATTTAATAAGTTCAACTCAATTTCAATAATTCATAAAACTCGAAAGAAAAAAAAAAAACAATCCACATTCTGAACTCACATATCGAGTGTATCGGAAAATAAGAGGAAAAAACAAACTTGGGAATGAATCATGTGTCATGAGAAGTAAGAGTCAAAAGAGAAAAGAAGACTATATTTTTCTTCTTCCCTTCCTTATTATTTTTTATATATTTACATTTCGACTCTTTATTTATTTAAAATTATTAAAATTGACCCGTATGTATTGGAATCACGTGTCGAAATTTCGAGCACGCGTGTCGAAATCCCTAACTCGCTTGAGAATTAATTAGGTGTCGGATATTCGGACACCTTTTGGTCGAGTATGAGAGAGTGTTCGATGCGACATAAAAATTCATGGAGAGTACTGCTGCTGCAATCCTGCTTCGCATGGTGCGCGCGGCTTCTCTTGGAAGATAATCACCGTCGTACTGGAAATGGCAAGGACTTCCAAGAAAATCGACCAGGTTCCCCTTGGCCTTTGATTGCGAGTATCAGTATAAAGATTGAGAACGTGGAATTAGGTGGAGTTGCCAACAAAGCCTGAAATGATTGATTCGACCCGACGGAACCATTAACCCCCGGACACCTTGTACTGCAGTTGCTTTTAGTGGATTTTTTACAGGGGATGCTCCGCGTCCTCCAACTATACGACCCACAACTGAGAATCACGTGAAATACAAAGTTGACAAATTATGAATATAAATAGTTATTTTTTAAAATTTTATTAGTGCGTCCTCATCACGTGCGTTGCACGTCCCACAGGAAAGTACAATGATTACTAACTTAGAAAAGGACATGAAATACATGAGAACCAAATTTTGCTAAAGCATGATTTTGAGTATTTTTTCCATTCTGTCTCGGGTATTAATTAGAAAGTACAATGATTACTAACTTAGAAAAGGACATGACAATCATCTATTTAATAAAGTCATCCGTGAACTCACATCTGTCAAAATTTAATGAGAAATGAGAAACGCTCTTGAGAGAGACATGGTATATTTACAAGCAAATTTCAAACAAAAACATCAACAAAAGAGAAAAATAACTGATGAGTGCAAAAATCCCGAGCATCAACCGATTAATTAAGGGTGGGATGATTTTTTAGAAGGAGACGGTTTGCTGGTTATTCATTGATCATATGTTCCAAGAATTTTTGTTAATTGCACTTTCTTTCTAATGAAACTGCTCATGAAAAATCTTGTCTGAGTAGTTTCCCCCATGTAAGGTGGCAACCTCACAGGGAAGCAAGCCAGCACATAGGAGAGAACTTTGGGCAAAGAGAAGAGGTAGGTGCAGCAGAGATAAGCCAGCATTCCAGACGCACGTTTTTACGCATGTTTACACAATCAGGCGCGTCTCGCCAGTTTTCGGTTTGAAATACGCCGAAAAGAAAGCCTTTGCGAAAAATATAACTTGTCTTATACACAATATCAGAGTGGAGCTCTAATACCGCAAGATGAACTTAGGGGATCGGATAACTCATCGCCTTTCAACCCCGAATGATCTTTTTGCTAGCATACAACACACGACAGGCGGTATCTTGCGAAGTCTCCACCACCCACCGGCCAGACTGAGCTGACATCCACCATCCTCAGGTCTTACATCACAGCTGGTCTTGAGCAAATTTCAACTTCGTTTTTCCAGCCAAATCAGCATGGCAAGGGTGTCGCGCCATGAAGGCATTGCTGTTCAAATTGAACTTCTCCTCAACTGAAAATTGAATTTTTCCGATCAAGCTACCCTACAGTGCCCTCTGGTTTTACCTTTAATCTTCGCCGGTTTTCCAAGTTTCGACTTATCCTCCATTCTAGCGGATCTCAAGAGCCTTCTGGCAGACAGGAAAGCCCTGGTCATTCCAAGATTCCAATATGACCCCTGAACCGATGCATGTTCTATCTTGGTAAAAGGCTGTGAATTGCCCTGCTGCCAGGTCTTGATCATCTTCGGGCAACTGAACCACCGCAACATCTTCCTGGCCATTCTCACCCAACTCTAGAGACAAGCTACAGTTGTAGAAACCAGGACCGTGTCTCACCTATTAATAGCAAAAGTAAAGTGAAAAACACTGGGCAAATTGTAAATACACAGTCAATGCCCAAAAAAAGATCATTCGTTAGACAGGCTGATCAGTCATATTTCTTTGCTGAAGCGTGGTAATTATTTGGTCAGTGAAGCTGCCAAACTGAGGGTGTGTCTGAGGTGACTACTTCAATCTTCAGCTTACAATTGTAGTGTTCAGAGATTTAATTCCCCTTCATTACATGCCTTCAAGTTTTAAGACCATATAAGTTGTCATCTAAAGTCATGGAAATCATGTTGAATACATACACAACTTTTCCAACAATAAAAATTGATTTTCAATTTTGGTGGGGAATTAGAATAAGTAAACACCTTGAGCATAACGGTTGATCTTTTGTTCAATTTTAGCTTTAGAAGAAAGGCCGACAATAAATATTTCAGGCCCATGCCTGGGTAGATATGGAGGAGAGCCGTGAGAGTCATTTATAATCTGTTAAACACATCCATGTGACTGGGACCATGGTACCGATTAGACCTCAATAATGCTGATGGGATGTATTGCTAATTTTCCAACAGATCCACGCACCAATGGTCCGCCTACACATAACCGAGATGTGCAAACGGAGTTGAATAGCTTCCATGGATGGGAGCTGACTGATCTCAGTTGGAGGCGCCCCAGTAAGCCATTTAAGAGACAAGACGCCTCTCCTTTCAAGGGAAATGACAGCCTTGACGGGTGATGGGGAGAAAGAAACGGGGGCGGAAAGGTGGGGTTTGGCGGTGTGGTGGGGTTGCGGAGGGAGAAACACAGGAGGGAAATAATTATTGGGGATGTTGATTTTTGAGTGTGGGCTGGGCCCCCGGGGGAGGAAATTGGACGGCAGGGCTGATTTGTTAGAAAAATAATTGAGTAAGGTTAAAAGTAATTTCAAAAAATTAAAATATTAAATATTAAATTATGATAAATTTTGATTATTATATAAGATCATAGATTTATATAAATAAGTTCATTTTAATCTTTTGGTTCACCGATAATTTTTATTAAAGTTATAAACATGTTTCATAATATGGATACGTATTAATTATGAATATGTCTTTCGAATTTCAACCACCGGCCGTGGTGGCTCTGCTCGGTAGGCTCCTGACCTTTGAGGGGAAGGTCAGGAGTTCGAAGCCCCTGCAACGCAAGTTGCAAGGAGGCTAGTAGGCCATCTGGTAGTGAGTCCTAGGCTAGCGTCACCTGAGGATTTACACGTGACGGCTATCGGCCAAAGCGATTCCTCCAAAGATATATATATATATATATATTTATATATGTCTTTTGAATTTCTTATGAATAGATATAAATTCATTTTAAGCTCTTTTTTTATTATTTATTTATTTGTGAATTCAAATCAAATTAATTAAAAATAAAAATATTCATTTAATATATAACGTTTCACAACATGTCAAAGTTCTCTATTTTTGAAAAATAACGTGTCCGCATGTCGTGTCGTATTGTGTCAGTGCTATTTAGATTGGAATGGAGATGATTAAGAATTTATTCATTTAGCAAATAATATTTTTATATTTGTTTTCGTATGAGTAAATACGGAAATACTACCACTAAAATGGAGCCATGGGAGAAAGCCGCTTCAACGGGCGAATCAGACATAGCATGCAGACAGACGGCCTTTTGCTAGAAGTCCTACAAACTCGAGACTGTTCGCGCCGACCCAACCAAGCTTCAAGCAGAGAGAGAGAGAGAGAGAGAGTCAAGTTTTTCTAGTTTGGACCGTAACGAGTTCACTTTGCCGGCACATTGCAGGCGAAGTTCCGGCTGATCAATGGTCAATTGGTCATAATATGAGCAGAATGGTTGTAATGCACCCCCAAGTAACTGCTTGGCTATAGTAGACAGTGCAGCACAATTTCAGGAAGATTAATTCGGTGCATAACAGGGAAGAATTCATTGATATCATCTTTTTCTCATGCACGGCGCAAACACCTACATTTGTTTGCACAACAGAATTTTCATAAGAAGCTCTCAAGTTATTCGCAATTCACGATTTGAAGGAACAGCGAAAAAAATCTGCAGGAAGTTCTTCATACGTCATTATGACCGCTAATGTGCTTGCTTTTTTGTACATTTTTATTTTGTATTATAAAAAAGGTTCTTCTCTCTCATTAGTAGAGGAACTCCTTCCTGGCCAATTCTGAGAAACATATTGATTATAATGCGCCGTATTACTTCTTTTCTTTTGTTTGGCAAATACTATCAGAATGTTCCATAGCTACACTATGCTTCTTCAAGCCGCTCAAGGCTATGTAAAAAATTTCTATGGTCTCCTTCTGTTCTTGCATTTTCGAGTCTGCATTTTTCATCTGGGTGTTGGTTTCTTATGCAGGAGGTCACAAAACTGAAGTGCTATCTAGGTATAGAAAAGAGGGCAGCAAATTCAGTTTCTCAATCGAGGGGTCCGGCTTCTGTTGAACATCACGTCCTTGGGTCTAGGATTTTTATTTCAGAAATAATCTTGTCATGATCGGCGATTTCTTGTTAACAGGATAATGCATCATGGATGATTACTCTTCAGACTCGACCAAGTCACATCTCCATCGGACGAGGAAAAGCTATTGTTGAGGTAAAAGGATGAATCTCCAAATTAACCAATCAAACATTACAGAAGGCTGAATGGCAAGTGAATTTCAGGCTTGATATAGTGCTAGTCCTCTAGACTTTGCATCTACCATAAAGCACGCAAGTTCTTTACATTCTTTCAATAAAAGCGATTAGGCAGCCGGGATGTATTAATGTAATGATGACCTCATGTGAATTGAAATAACCTTCGACTCTGCTCAGCCTTGCTTGGATTTCTTCAGTCCGAGTACGGTGAGGAGCAATCCGAGGTAATCGAAAAGATACACTGAGCGAAACAGCTGCAGTTTGTGGTCATTCCAAGGAGGGAATCTGAACCAGAAGTCAACCAGAAAGCTTCTTCTCAACACTGCCTTGTGGTGGCTGAATGTATCGAATGAGAACTTCCCATGGTAATTGCCCATGCCACTCTCGCCAATACCTCCGAACGGTAGTGTATCAGCCATATACTGCAGATTCGACACGGATTGGGCCATTTGAGCAAAAGAAAGATTAAAGCAAAGGGTAAGAATCATTCATTGCCATTCTCAAAGCAAATGCCATATGCTGGATAAAAAGAATTCTTTTCAATCATTTTTACTGTGGTTTGTGGCAGTTATTTCTCATCAAAAACTGTCTTTCTTGTTTCACAGTCAATGGATCTTGAAGTTATTGAACAATGACGTTACTTGAATCATTGCATCATTGAATGTCACGCTTCCCGATGATGTTTCCGCTACCATCCTCTTCCTGAGCAAGTCGTTATGAGTAAAGGCATAAATCGCGAGAGGTTTAGGCCTTGAATTTATGAAGTTGATGCTGTCCTCGATCTTCTTCAACTGTCAAGACAGGCCGGTTGATTGCAACCTATTCTATGAGAAGCAAAGTTGCTACTAACCGAAGAAATATCATTTAGAAGGGCAATTTCCAAGGACAAAGGACTATAATGGAAGTACATATCTCAAGGAGAATATATTTACCGTAATGATCGGGAGTAAGGGGCCGAAAATCTCATCTTGCATGAGATCCGATTCGAGGGGGGGATCAAGCAAGATGGTCGGCTCAATAAACCTGCATGAAACAAAAGCGAGGGAAGGATTGACTACAAGAGCACAGAAAACATTCTTAGGCTCTTTCAAACGAGTCAATATGGATGACATACAAGCTTTTTTCGTCCATTGAACCTGTTAGAGGAATTAAACAGATATTAAAAGAACAGATGCACATAGAAGTCAGTGATAGTAGAAAAGCCAAACTTGAAGAAGTAACTGAAGCAGAGGAAGCTGGAACAGAGAAAGCTGGAACAAAGGAAGGTCGTGAGCTGGCGATCCAAGTGAACTGATGACCTGGCGATCCGTGACATCAAAACCTGAAACACAGAAGCTGATCAAGCAAATTAAAGGAGCTGCACAGCTAGAAGAAATGCACGTGTATTGTTCATATTAGTCTGTTGTAACAATTCTATAACAGAAATTGAGCTAGTGATTGAGTATAAAAAGGAAAAGAGAATGAGAAAAGATGTAGCGAAGTTCATTTTCTGATTCTTAGTCTCTGGTTTTTCTTGATTCATATTGAGCTTCCTCTCATACTTCGTATCCTGGAAATGGTGAAATCGTGTAAAAGGATGAACTTGAAGTTCAAGAAGAAGTATATCAAAGCTGAGGTATTCTCATTGTTTGTTCGAGATCCAAACCTCTTTCTTATATCGATCTTGTTCTACATTCGATTTCTTCTCATGGTATCAGAGCACAATTGCCTGGGAACAATAGATCTGATGTGTTCTTACTGCAAAATATTGTAAAGATCCTGGTATTTCTTAGGTAGCTTATCCTCAAAGTTTTCTGGATTGACTTCGAATCTTCAAAATCTCTGAACATAGAAGAATGGCAACTAGGGTGCAGAAATACCCTTTCCCTATTCATGTGAATATAGCTAACTTCGTTACCATCAAGTTGAATGAAGAAAACTTTCTGTTATGGCAAGCTCAATTCAACAGGTTTCTGAAAAGCCAAGATCTAATTGGTTTTATTAATGGTGAAACCTTACCTCCAAATCGAATGATACAAACTGAGACAGGAGAAATGATGAATCCTGATCACTTGGATTGGATAAAAACCGATCAGCTAATATCATCTTGGATAAGTGGTGCAGTATCAGAAAATATTCTAAGTCTAATAATTGGCTTAGAAACCTCACTTGAAGTATGGCGAGTCCTCATAAACGGGTTTACACGTAAATCTGTTGCAAAGGAGTTTGAGTTAAGAGGAAAACTTCAAGCCCGCAAGAAAAGAAACAGATCATTAAGTGAATATCTTCGAGAGTTCAAAACCATTTGTGATCAATTAAATGCAATTGGAAAGCCTGTTGATGATATAACAAGAATGTTTGGCATACTTGAAGGGCTAGGTTCTGAATATGAAACTTTCAGGACAACCATGTATTGTCTTAAGCCTCAGCCAGAGTATGATGAGGTTATCTCACAACTTGAGAGGTTTGAAACCCGATTACAAACATATTCTGTGAATGAGTATAATCCTAACTTGGCCTACTATGGGCAAAGAAGAGCTGGAATAAGTCAGCAAAGAGTCAATCCCAGAAATCAAAGAGAAAATTTTCGAGGAGAAGTTAACTATGGCAGAGGCTAGTCTTTCATTAGAAGGGATTATGGAAATAATCTTGTAGAAGCAGGAAGGAATCAACAAAATAAAATGAATAACCTGAATTCAACTCAGCAAGGTCAGGTTAATAGGGATAATTGGACTAACTATGGACAAGGATTTCGACCATATTCAAATCCTGCACAGAGGTATCAAAGTGTTAGGTCCTATCCACCACAGAGCTCAAACGGTGATAGAGCAACACAGATCACTAAGCCTATGAGTAATGGCCCTCTGCAATGTCAGATTTGTAAGAAATCAGGTCACACAGCACTCAGATGTTGGTATAGGTTTGATAACTCGTACCAGGCAGATGAAATACCAACTACATTGGTAGCAGTTCACATTGAAGAACCCTATGGTTCAGAATGGTATCCAGATACAGGAGCTACATCACACATTACCTCAGAACCTGGTATGATTCGAAACTATAATACATATAGTGGTAATGACACTGTCATGATAGGAGATGGATCTCATTTGTCAATTTCATGCATTGGTAATGGAATATTGAATACAGAAAATAGCAAATTACCTCTGAATGATGTATTAATAGTCCCTGACATCAAAAAGAATCTTCTATCTGTATCAAAACTAACAAATGATTATCCCTGCTCGTTTATTTTTGATAAACATGGGGTATATATGAAGGACAATCACAATCATACAACAGTGAAGCTAGGAAGGAAAGTCAAGGGGCTATACCAGGTGGAACCTAAAGTTGCAGAAGTCTTCTTCTTACAGACTCAACAGGAAGTAGAAGAAGATATCTGGCATCAAAGACTTGCTCACACCAATCTTAAAATGTGAAGATTCTGCAGAAACAAAATCTCATTCAGTTTAGTTCCAAGACTCAGAATATATGTAGCAGCTGTCAAGTTGCCAAAAGCTCAGCTTTACCATTTCATTTTTCGGATCATATCTCTAATGTGCCATTAGAAAGAATACATTGTGATGTATGGGGACCTTCACCAATTCAATCTGTTCAGAAATTCTCCTACTATGTCATTTTTGTGGATGATTTTTCTCGGTATAGCTGGATATATCCTATGAGACAGGTTTCGAAGTCTATGAGATATTCGTTATGTTTCAAAGACTTATAGAAAATCAGCTTAATCACAAGATCAAAATCTTCAAAGTGATGGAGGAGGTGAGTTCACTAGTAATAAACTCCAACTACATCTACAAAAGTGTGGAATTAAGCAATATATCTCTTGTCCTCACACACCAAAGCAAAATGGTGTCTCGGAGAGAAAACATCGACATGTGATTGAATTAGGTCTAACAATGATGTATCATGCTAAAGTCCCACTAAAATACTGGGTAGATGCATTCAAAACAGCAGTTTATGTTATTAATCTTCTTCCTATAACAAAACTACATATGCATTCACCCCATTATAAGCTCTATGGTAAGACACCAGACTATTCTTATCTTCGAGTTTTTGGATCAGCATGTTATCCATGTCTCAGGCACTACATAAAGCATAAGTTTGATCCAAGATCTCTCACATGTATTTTTCTTGGATATAGTGAGAAGCATAAAGGATATAGGTGCCTCTTACCTACAAATGGAAGAGTCTACATCAGCAGACATGTAAAATTTGATGAGAGAGTCTTTCCCTTCACTTCTACACTAAACACTAAATATCAGCAGGGATCTGACCTATACAAACAGTGGATAAAAGGAGTCCTATCTTCTAGTTCCAACTCTACTAAGCGTGCTCAATCACAAGACAGTGTATCGAATGGATATTTGCAGCATACCAAGTTCACTCAAATAGCCCCAGAAATACAGAACAATGAGCTCAGTACAGGTAATCTTACTGATAGATCACACATACAGATGTTACCTGATGCTGAGATACAGAGTGATGTTAATAATGTCTCCAATAGTACTGCATCACATCAGTCATCTTCAAACATAGAGGAACAAATACCTACAAATCAAGAGCCTGTCACAACATCAAATACAGGACAACTACAAATCAGTTCTGAAACTGAAAATATACGAGGTACAGCTTCAACTCATCCTATGCAGACTAGACTTCGATCTGGAATTGTCAAAACAAATCCTAAATATGCATGTCTAGTTGAGTATCAGATTCCTATTGAACCAAAATCAGTAAAATCTGCTTTAGCAGACCGAGGATGGTATCAGGCAATGCAAGAAGAAATGGATGCCTTATATCAAAATCAAACCTGGGAATTAGTTCCTAGAGATGATCACATGAATGTCATCGGGTGCAAATGGGTGTTCAAGACAAAACTCGCACCTGATGGGAGCTTGGATAGACTCAAAGCTAGGCTTGTAGCTAAAGGCTTCCATCAAGAAGAAGGTCTTGATTTCACAGAAACCTTCAGTCCTGTAGTGAAACATGCAACCATTCGAATAATCCTATCGCAGCCATGATGAAGCAATGGAAAATCCATCAATTAGATGTCAAAAATGCATTCTTACATGGAACATTAAGTGAGACAGTGTATATGGAGCAGCCTCCAGGGTTTAAAGATTCACAAAAGCCTCACCATGTTTGTCTTCTTCAAAGATCTCTTTATGGACTTCGACAAGCTCCTCGAGCCTGGTTTGATAGGTTTAGCAGTTTTCTGCTCGAGTATGGATTTTTCTGCAGCTCTACTGATCCTTCCTTATTCATCATGCATACTGAAACAGCAACTATTCTCTTATTACTGTATGTAGATGATATCATTCTCACTGGAAGTTCACCTAAAATGCTTTCTAGTCTTATTACTTCACTGAGTATTCATTTTCATATGAAGGATCTAGGTTCCTTACACTATTTTCTTGGCATTGAAGCTACACGAACCTCGGATTATCTATTCCTTTGTCAAACCAAATATGCTTTAGACCTCCTCACCCGAGCTCATATGCTACACTCTAAACCACTTTCAACTCCTCTCTCATTGAAACCACCTGTTCTAATCAATGACTCATTACCTTTCAACAATCCTACCGAGTACGTAAGCCTAGTTGGAGGTCCGCAGACCTCACTTTAACTGCACCAGACATTGCTTATGCCACAAATATTCTCTCAAAAGAATGCAGCAACCAACAATTGCAGACTTCAACAGATTAAAAAGAGTCTTACGGTAAATAAAGGGTACTATAAAGCTTGGCTTATTTCTTCACTCTCATAGTACCATGCATCTCTATGGTTACTCGGATGCATCAAGCGGGATGTGTAGAAACAAGAAGATCAACAACCGGCTTTTGTATATACATTGGATCCAATCTTATATCCTGGGCGGCAAAGAAACAACCTACAAAGGAGCGAGATCTTCCACTCAAGCCGAATACCGTGCTCTTGCATCAGCCACCGCCGATCTTACATGGGTCGATTTTGTACTACGTGATATAGGTTGTTTTCTTACTCCTCCTATTCATTTGTACTGTGATAATAAATCAGCAATCTCTCTTACTCGAACCCCGTCTTACATGCTCGGACCAAACATATTGAAGTAGATTTTCACTTCATTCGAGAAAAGGTAGCCTCGGGATCATTACATGTCAGATACATTCCAAGTTCTTATCAATTAGCTGACATTTTTACAAAATCAATGACAAGAAAGGCACACTCTTATATGCGAACCAAATTGGGAATCTGCTCTCTCTCCATTCCCAATTTGAGGGGGGATGTTAGAGGAATTAAACAGATATTAAAAGAATAGATGCACATAGAAGTCAGTGATAGTAGAAAAGCCAAACTTGAAGAAGTAACTCAAGAAGCGGAGGAAGCTGGAACAGAAAGCTGGAACAAAGGAAGGTCGTGAGCTGGCGATCCAAGTGAACCGATGACCCGGCGATCCGTGACATCAAAACCTAAAACACGAAGCTGATCAAGCAAATTAAAGGAGCTGCACAGCTAGAAGAAATGCACGTGTATTGTTCATATTAGTCTTTGTAACAATTCTATAACAGAAACAGTTGAGCTAGTGATTGAGTATAAAAAGGAAAAGAGAATGAGAAAAGATGTAGCGAAGTTCATTTTCTGATTCTTAGTCTCTGGTTTTTCTTGATTCATATTGAGCTTCCTCTCATACTTCTGTATCTAGAAATGGTGAAATCGTGTAAAAGGATGAACTTGAAGTTCTGAAGAAGAAGTATATCAAAGCTGAGGTATTCTCATTGTTTGTTCGAGATCCAAACCTCTTTCTTATATCGATCTTGTTCTACATTCGATTTCTTCTCAGAACCTCCGTAGACGATAGAAGCTTTGACATTTGGGTCTTCTAGAAGAGTTTTCAGTCTCAAGAAGTGGTGTTTATTCACGATTCTTGCCATACTGCGCGATTCCCTCGGATTCTCTCCAAGCATCTTGCCGATCCAGACCTTCATTAGTTCCAGCTGAACAAAGAGGCAAAAATTATAAGCATGGTGCTAAAAACAGATAGGAAAATGATTCCAAACGACATAATATTTGGCTGTCATCTTACCAAAGTGGAGCTGAATTTTTTCTCCACAATGACAAAATCAATGGCTATGCAAGCTTGGCCAGCACAGGCACTAAATTTTGACCCGACAATTCGTTGAACGGCCACCTTAACATGTGGGAGCAAATATTACATCTTGTGAAGTGAATTTTATATCAAGAAATCGAGCAAGATGCTCACTTTCGTTGGAGTTCAAATGTGACAATTCCTTTTTTCTTTTACCTCTCTGTCCCATGTGCTCGAAAGAGAATCCAATACGGCAGGACACTTTCCACCGAACTCGAGAGTCACTGGTGTCAGATGATTCGCTGCTGCAGCCATCACTATTCGACCTACTCGTTTACTCCCTATACTTTTGCGGAAATATTTAGAGAATGAAAACATCACAATCGAAACAGCCTGGTGACAAGGTTTAACCTCATACATCAGGAACAACTTGAAAGGAGCTCCGTGAGTGATGATTTTACCTGTGAAGAGTATTTTATCCCACTTTTGCTTTACTAGTTGTTCACTAACGGCAGGACCACCTTCGACAACCTTGATGGCCTTGGGGTCTAGATAAGCTGGCAGTACGTTGGCCAAGAGAGAGGAGCATCTAGGAGCCACCTCTGAAGGTTTCAGGACCACCACGTTTCCGGCAGCCAGCGCTCCTATCAGTGGTTCCAGGGAGAGTCCTGTTCATATACAATTCAGCCACGACAATGGCCACCTAAAGTAGATAAGATGGAAGCTTTATAGATGATGGAACTAAATTTGATTTCCTATGCAAACAATTTCGCTTACCAAATGGAAAATTCCAAGATGAGATGATCAGGACGAGGCCGAGAGGTTCAGGAATTATCTCTGCACTCGTTAGTGCGGCAGCAAGCGGCAGTTTAGCCTGCAAAGTCGGGGAGCTGACCTTAAATTCTTCTCATAATGGGTGTCTCAAAGGCACTAAGAAGAGAACCGTAACTTTAAAATGTCAATAAAGACGCATGTAACATTGAATAAATCCCGCAGCGCGATTGGAATCTTGCGATCCAAGAAAGGTAACAAAGAAACAGTGAAAATTTCCCCGGCACAGGATAAACGGGACGCATCAGAGGATCAATCAGGGAAAGCCTCGTTCACCTTCTTGGCTGACATCCACCCCTTCAAGCAACCAAGTGCGTAGTTAGCAGACTTTATCAAGCCTCCTATCTGCGCACATTTCAAGGAGAAAAGTCAAAACGAATAAAAGTTACCTACAGCAAGAAAACTCGAATTCAAGAAGCTACCTCATCCCGATAAGCCTCGACAGGATGCTTCCCCAGGTCGAATTCGAGGGCAGCATTCATTTCGGCTTCTCTTTCTTCGAGAAGCCGACACAATCCTCGGAGCTGCGACTTCCTCCAAGATGCTCCTCTTGTGTTGCCGCCCCTATAATACTCCCTCATTCCCTTCAACTGCACTTCCAAATCTCCCCGTGTCTCCATGGATGGCTGCAAGAAGGTGATGGCACAAGAACTTGATCTGCTCTACTGCGCGCTTCCAGGCTAGCTACCTAAGGTATCAACTGACCTATTTATTTACCGGTTGGTTGTCATTTAAAGCACCTGAACTTTTAGTAATCCGTCGTCCTCTCACACGATCCAGGCCACAATTGCCATTTTGGTGGTCAAGTTGTGGATCCTTGAGAGCTTGAGCAAACTTTGGTAACTTTCCCTACCATGATGTGTCTCCAAGAATTCCTAGATCCATCCTTGCCTATTTGCTGTGAAGACTCGCTCTCAAAAGAGATAATGGCATAAATGATTCCCGAACTTTAGCCCATTGTATATTTTGATCCCCGAATTTTACTCCAATGTGGAATGCGATTATTGAAATTTTAATTTGTTTAATACGGTTCCCGAACTTTTAGTGCTTATTCAATTTAGTCTCTGAACTATAAAAAAATGTTCGGTGTTATTTTTTTATTAATTCAAGTTAAGGGAAAACATTGAATATGTTCGTGTTATTCATGGGCTAAATTGAACATGTACCAAATGTCCAATGACTAAATTGAACAAATTAAAAGTTTATGGACCACATTGTATATCGGGCTAAAATTCAATGACCACTTGAATTGATGGTTAAGTTGTGGTCCCCTGAGAGCTTGAGCAAACTTTGGTGACTTTTCGTATGAGACTCATGATGTGTCCCCAGTAAAAGGAATTCCTAGATCTGTCCTTTTGTCTGTTTGGTGTGAAGCCTACGAGAATTGCTCTCGAAAGAGATCATAGCATAAACGATTCGTAAATTTTAAATCAATATGCATTTTGTAATTCTTGAACTTTACTTTAATGCAGAATGCAATTATTGTACTTTTAATTTGTTAAGTGTAATCTCCTAACTTTTTGTACATGTTCAATTTAGTCCATCAACAATATAAAACATCTAGTGTTATCCTTCTATAAATTCAAGTTCAAGGATAATATTGAATATTTGTTATACAATTCATGGGTTATATTAGACATGTATTAAAAGTATAGTGATCACATTAAACAATTTAAAAGTTTATGGACCACATTGCACGATAGACTAAAGTTCAGTGACTAAATTGAAGAAATTAATGCTCCATTTGGTATCGTTCTTATTTCTCACAATTCCTTTTTTTGTTGCGGAAATATGAGAAATAGATTTGGAACAGAAATAAAAAGTAGAAAAATGCAACTTCTTGTTCTCGAAAATAATTTTTAAAAATAAGTTATTTTTTTATTTTATTTTCTTTTTCTTTCTTGCCGCCTGACGTGCACCGCCCTCGTAGCAAGTCACCCACCACCTGCCACTAGTCACCGATCGTCGCTAGTCGCCGAATGCCACCGAATGTCGGGCGCCGCTATTGCCAATCGTTGGACACCGGAGGCCACCGCCGCCGTAACCGCCAGCTAAAGGAGAAGAAAGAAGAAAAAGAGGGAAAAAAATTAAATATTTTATTAAAAATTAAAAGAAAATTTACATTACAAAAAAAAAATTGTAAATCTTACCAAACGCATTTTTATTCTTTTTCTTTTTCAAAAATTATCTAACGTGTTTTTTTTACTTAAAAATTGTTTCAGATAATAAAAATAGAAAAAAATATATATTTTTGAAAAGAAATTATTTTTTCAGAACAGAAATGTTATTAAACAAACCCTAAAAAGTCGAGGGACCACAATTCATGAATCGGTTATGCCACGTTTCCTTTCCCGAAACACCCATGGACTAAAGAGGGTGCTGTTGCAATATTCCTTTGCATCGTACGCGCGGTTTCTATTGGAAGAGAATCACAGTCGAACCCGAAATAGCAAAAATTTCCCTGAAGATCGACCAAGATCGCCTTTGCCGTTGATGGGGGACATCAGAATAAAGAGCGTGACGTGCAATTGGGTGGAGTTGCTGAGAAAATCTCAGATGATTGATTCGGCCGGACGGAACCATCAGCCCTCCAAGCCCCACGACGCCTTGGACTGCAGTTGGTATTGGTGGATTTATTACAGGGGAAGCCCCACGTCCTCCAACTATACGACCCATAACTAAGAATCACATAAAATACAAAGCTAACAAATATTTATTTTTTTAAAAAAATTTATTAGTACGTCGTCCCGCGTGGTAAGAAGATTATTCCACAAAACACGTAAAAACCGATTTTGCTAAAGCAAAGGACACGTCGTCATCACATGTGTTGCATGGGATAAGATAAGAAGACTATTCCACACAACATGTGAAAAATCAATTTTGCTAAAGCAAAGGACATGAGATTATTTAGGGCGCATATGATAAAATTTCTACTTTTCTATTTCTCTGTTTCTCTGTTCTCTGAACAGGTTTGGAACAGAAATTCGTTTGGTAACGCAATTTAATTTTTCTATTTTTAGAACAGATTTATATTCCAAAAATAAATTTGAAGAAAGAAATCAAAAACTAAAATTTTTAACTTCCGGCCAAAAATCAAGTTCTCTCCTATGTGCTGGCTTGCTTCCCTGGCGAGGTTGCTACCTACATCGGGGAAACTGCTCAAACAATATTTTTCATGAGCAGTTTCATTAGGAAGAAAGTGGGCTTAACAAAAATTATTTAACATATATAATCAATGAATAACCATCAAACTGTCTCCTTCTAAAAAATCATCCGACCCTTAATTAATCGGCCGATGCTTGGGATTTTTGCTCATTTGAAATACGCCCAAAAGATGGCCTTGGCGAAAAATATAACTTGTCTAATACACAATATCAGAGTGGAGCTCTATCACCGCAAGATGAACTTAGGGGATCGGATAACTCATCAACTTTCGACCCCGAGTGATCTTTTTGCTATTATACAATATATGACAGGCGGTATCTTGCGAATTCTCCACCACCCACCAGCCAGAATTAATTGTCCTCCCTCATCCTCTGGTCTTACAGCTGGTCTTAAGCAAATGTCAACTTCGTTTTTCCAGCCAAAATCAGCGTGGCGAGGGCGTTGCGCCACAAGGCATTGCTGTTCGAATTGAACTTTTCCTCAACTGAAAATTGATTTTTTTCCGATCAAACTAGCCTACAGTGCCCTTTGGTTTTACCTTAATTTTAACCGGTTTTCCAAGTTTCGACTTATCCTCCATTCCGGCGATCTCAGGAGAACTTCTGGCAGACACGAAAGCCCTGGGCATTCCAAGATTCTAATACAACACCTGAACCAATGCATGTTCTATCTTGGTAAAAGGCTGTGAATTGCCCTGCTGCCAGGCCATGATCATCTTCGGGCAACTGAATCACCGCAACACCTTCCTGGCCATTCTCACCCAATTATAGAGGCAAACTACAGTTGTAGAAACCAGGACCGTGTCTCACCTATTAATAACAAAAGTAAAATGAAAAACACTGGAAATGTGTTCATACACAGTAAATGCCCAAAAAAGATCATTCATTAGACAGTCTGATCATCAGTCATATTTCTTTGCTGAAGCGTGGTAATTATTTGGTCAGTGGAGCTGCCAAACTGAGGGTTTGTCTGGGGTGACTACTTTCAATATTCAGCCTATAGTTGTAGTGTTTTGAGTTTTAATTCCTCTTCATTACATGCCTTTAAATTTTAAGACCATATAAGTTGTCATTTAAGGTCACTGGAAATCATGTCGAATACCTACACAATTTTTCCAACAGTAAAAAGTTGATTTTTAATTTTGGTGGGGAATTAGAATAAGTGAACACCTTGAGAAAAACTGCTGATCTTTTGTTCGACTTTAGCTTAGAAGAAAGGCCGACAATAAATATTTCAGGCCCATGCCTGGGTAGATATGGGGGAGAGCCGTGAGACTCATTTATAATCTGTTAAACAGATCCATGTGACTGGGACCACTGTACCGATTAGACCACAATAATGCTGATGGGATGTATCGCTAATCTTCCAACAGATCCACGTACCAATGGTCTGTCTACACATAACCGAGATGTGAAAACAGAGTTGAATACCTTGCATCGGAGCTGACTGATCTCAGTTGGAGGTGCCCCAGTAAGCCATTTAAGAGAGCCAACACGAAAAAGGCGCCTCCTTTTATCAACTGAGAAGTAATTTCGGGACACGAAAACAACGTTGTACTTAGCGTCCTTATCCACAACACACCTGTGAAAATCATCTACATAAATGAAGAAGTCAGAAAGCAGAAAGAAGCTTCATACTTCAGAAGACATTAGAGAGACATGGGAGCCGGCAGCTCTGTTTGGGGCAGTTGAACTCAGAGCAGTGAAATGCATTGAAGAATTTATGTTGAAAAGATAATTGAAGGCCCCAGATTCCTGAACAGCGTTTTCTAATTTACCACATTAACGAGTAGTAACAATAGATGTTGAGACGGACTTCGTCTAAAATACATGCACTTGGTGTCCAATCAAGTACACATACTAAGGTCCTCCAGGAAGACGTAGTCCTTGCCGTTGACCAATTGTGTAGAACCAAAAGCCACAATGGTTCCCAAGGAAATCCCCAGTCTCAGCTTCTAACATGACACCCTCCATCTCCCCAATATGTCTGGCAACAAACTCAGAATTTTATCTGCATTAGAACAGAGAAAGGGTTAATACAGCAATGAGCCTGAAGGGACATTAACTACTATGAAATATTAAAATGAGAAAAGAGTCCTGGCAATTTGATAGGTCAAAAGCGATCTGTTTCTGCAACCACTTATGTTTACATTGGAATCCAAACAAAATAAATTTACAAAACAACAGTTAAGGAGTTTTGGTCAAAATTTTCATCTTAGAGTTAGAAGAACCCTTTCTCGGCTTGAAATCACAAGAAGGTGTTTCAAATTTCTAGACAAGACTGAATACCGACGAGGCTAGTTATACACACACCTTCCCAGGAAAGCATGTCCATTGTGAATCTTTTCTATCTTTGTTAGGCAAATCAAATCTGGCAGCAAGTTTTCGAACTTTATCCTACAGGGTTACTAGAGTCAGACCAAGCACTATAGAAGTAATAAATGTCCTTAGGACTGTAAAATCTACTTTATCTGGGCCAAGAATTTCTGCTAACCATACTCTGGACAGGAAAAGTTCTTGAAAGATATGAAACTAGCAATCAATTGCTTTATTTATTCCCATTAGCTAATATTGTCAAATTAACATTTTTTTTTCCATGTGAATATCTTTGCCACTTGTTACCTTGTCATTTGATGCCAAATAAGCTTTGCATGTCATTATTTGTCATATAAGCAATACCAAGTCATTGATTTATAGTTTAGTTAGAGGTGATGACCGAGAGATTTGATTGCACAAATTTCAGAAGTTCATGAACCATATTTCTTGAATTTGGAAGGTCAAAAGACTTAATTGAAAGAAATAAAATTTAGAGGACCAAATCGTACAAATGCTTAAACTTAAAAACTAAATTTGTACCTAACTCTATTTTTATCCTTAAGTTTCACATAATGCTCGTGTCATTCATGAATATATATTACCATAATATTATATGATCAAATGGATAAGAATGCAATTTAAATGATGGTGATAATTACCCATTAATTCCATAAACTCGAATATTTCATCTTGCATTACTTAAATTTATTGCTAAAACTAATTAGCATCTTTTAGCATCTACTCTCTCTCTCTCTCGACATTTAGGGTGAGTTTGGTTCAATTTCGCAAATGGGTTTTTGATGTAATACAAATGCCGAAACCTAAAATCCTTTGGAGAAATGCAAATTATTTTTGTAAAAACTTTTTGCAAATGGATTTTGAGGAAAAAAACTTTGCAATGGGCTTTCACTATATTTTTTATATATTTTTTTGATTAAAAAAGAGCTTAAGCCCTTTACTGGCTACGGCCACTAGACCTCAAGCGACCTCTGACGACGCCAGATGCAGCGGACCAATGCATGGGTCACACAACCCAAGCAACGCACGATGTAGGCAACCATCATGAGGGTCGTTAAGGATGTGCAACCAGATTGGGTTGATCCAAGAATTACCAAGCCACCCAGAAAATAAATCTGAGAATAGGTTCCTATCTAAACCAGTCCGAGAACCGGTTCTATTTTTTGGAATCAGTTAAAACTAATCCAAGAACCGGCCTTTACTAGGTTCCTATCTAAACCAGTCCGAGAACCGGTTCTATTTTTTGGAATCAGTTAAAACTAATCCAAGAACCGGTTCCAAGTAAAGGCCCACTTGGAAATCAAACCAATTGGACCAGTTTTGGAATCGATTTTTACTAATGTTAAAGAAAGAAACTCTAGCTGCCTCCTTTTCTCTCTAGGTTTTGTCTCTCTCTCTCTCTTTCTTCATGCGATATGTCTCCTTCTCCGTCGCCCCTCTCTCTTAGTCTATCTCTATACGCCTAGCCACCACCGTTGTTGCCACCATCGGCGTCGCAGCCTACAGGAATGCAATTCAACTCATTGTCGCCTCTCGTCTCGTTGTCGTGAGACTTGCCATCATCGCCAACGCAGCACCAACTTGAGCAAGGTGAGTTCGAAATTGATTTTTCTTGTAGGGTTTTTGATTTTTTGGGATGGGGTTTTTATGATCTCTTTGATTTTGAAGCCGGCGTTGGGTCTCCAAGTGCAGGTGTTCTGGTGCTTGAGCGGGCCACACCAATTACTCATCTCTTCTTTGTCTTTGACTCCTCTTTTATCTTCTCAATTCAAAGTAATGGGATGGGAGTGGGCGTTCTGGTGCTTGGGCTTCCGGGTGTAGGCGTTTTGGTACTTGGGTTTATGATAATTACCCTCATAAAACCTAATTTTTTATTTAGTCAAAAAATTCATGTACTTATTAATTACATGCGCTTAATATTTCAATATAAATTAGGAAGATTACGTTGTTGTTTTCTTGTGTATTTATGTAAAATTTGAAGCCGTATAGGATATTGAGTTATTGCAAAATAGGTTCCAGTGCAAATAAGATAAACCTTAGAACCAAACTGGAAAAATAGGATGTGTTTCAAAATATATTCTAGTGCAAACAGAATAGGGTACAAGATCTAAAAAAGGGAAATTGATTATAATAAGGTAGGTTATAATGTCTAAGTCTGGAACCTACTCATACTGGAATCGATCTCCCTTAAAGGTCATGCAAGACCTAAGCGAGGGTCGCCCAAGGTCACGCGACTTTGAGCAAGAGTCACTAGAGGTCACAAGACCCAAGCGGCGGTCGCCCAAGGTTGTACAACCTCTGGTGAAGGTTGCCTAGGTCACATGCTTGCCGGCCCTTCCCTAGCCAGTCACTAGCTAGATCTGTCGTCACTAGGCACCCTCATGCATAGAAGATGAATAGTTACAATGAGGAGCAAAACCGAAAAACTAAAGAATTGATAGTGGCAATTTTGGAAGGACGAAAAATATTTTAATCATAATTTCAGCCTGTTGCAAATGCCACCTCAAAATGGTTAGCATTGGGCTTTCAGTATTTCTAATATCAGCATTTGGCTAAAAGTTATTTTAAATTGCTTGGGAAAAGCTACATTTTTCGAAAAAAACTGAACTAAATGCATCCTTAGTTTTCCTTTCTTTCACCATCATATCCTCGCAACCAAAAAAAGAGTCTAATTTAATTATCATATAAGTCAGATTACTCTATTTTATTCTATTTTCTCATAATTATTTTTTAAAATTTTTCGCAATCACGCGCAGGTGCGTCTTTCTTTTTCTCGATCGAAATGGAGATGATTAATAATTTATTCGTCTAGCTAATAATAGTTTATATTTGATTTCGAATGAGTAAAAATCAATATATTGCCACTAAAAAGGAGCCATGGGAGAAAATCGCTTCAACGGGCGAATAGACATGGCGTGCGGACCGCCTTTTGCTGGAATCGCCCTGCGGACTCGAGCTCATTCGCGCCGACCCACCAAGCTTCAAGCCCCGAGAGAGAGCGAGAGAGAGAGGGCGGCGGCGGCGGTTGGCTCGGAGCGCGGCGGAAACTTCCATTTCCGAGCACCGGGTAAGACAATTCCGGCCCGGGTTATGTCGATTTCGGAGGTTTCCGCTGTTAAAGTTTCGAGCTTTTTTAGTCTGGACAGTAACGAGTTCACTTCACCGGCACATTCAGGGCGAAGTTCCGGCTGATCAATGGTCATAATTTGAGCTCCGCACGCCGCTTCTATTCCCTAGGATTAGACGGTTGGTCGTGTTCGGTGTTTGTGTCGTCGGAATTTCGCGACGACCCAAAAGTCACATGAATGATCCGTATGGCGAGAATGGAAGCCACAAGGTTTACTATCGATTGCTACACTATGTTCGATCCATTTTATTCTTTGTGGTCTGGATGATTCTGAGGCCATTTCTCGAGCGTGCACGTGCATTGTATCTGCATGTTGACATTGCTGGAATTGGCCTTTTTTTTTTTCTTTTGTATGGGTAATGCCGTTCAATTTGGAATTCAATTTCCATCTATATGCATCTTGCGATTGACATGAAATGTTTAGCAATATAGTTAGTGCTATATATGTTCAAGAGATTTGGAATGATGGCAACTACTCTTTCTGTCCGATTTTGTCACATACAAAAGCCAAGTAATTGCTTGGCTATAGCAGACAGTGCAATACGATTTCAGGAAGATTACTTTGGTGCCTAACAGGGAAGACTTCATTGATATCATCCTTTCTCGTGCAGAGCGGCCAATGCCTACAGTTGTTTTCACAACAGAATTTTCTTGAGAAGCCCTCAAGTATCATCCAGGAGTTTCTCGACTGAATGCTATCTATCCTTTCTATGGTGATCTTCTCCATGTGCTGTACAACAAGGATCACTACAGGCTTGCTCTTGGGCAAATTAACACAGCAAGGAACCGTATTAGAAAGGTTGCTGAAGGCAATGTCTAGCTGTTATAGTACGGTGAGTCACTCTACTGACGCAAGTCTCTAAAGGCTGCTGCTATCAGGAGAATGTACACCATACTGTGATTAAGTGGCTTAATCTTAGTTTGGCTTATCTAGAACAGAGTAGACATCGGATGGCTAGGCTGCCTTCAGTAGATCCAAATATTGGACTATCCTGATTTGCAGGTATCCAAATGTTGGCAAGAGCTCTCCTATGAATAAGATCACAAGGGCTGATGTTGATTTGCAGCCTTATACATTCGCAACTAAGTAGCTCTCTGGGTTTCATAGTGATTATAAATAACCTAGGTATCAAGTCATTGATACTCCTGAGATTCTGGATCCCCATTTGAAGATCATAACACTATTGAGATCTGCACTATTACTGCTTATGCTCATCCACATGCTGCTGTATTGTTTTTCTTGGATATATAGGGGTCTCGTGGATACGACATTGTCCAGCAAGCTGCTCCTTTATACAGCATCAAATTGATCTTTATGATCTAACCTTGACAATAGTCTGCCACTGCTGGAGGTATCTGTAGAGGACATGAAATTGGTTATGGACATGAAAGCTGAAGCTATGGAAAGTGTGGGTCAGGGAGGTGAGGCCACAAATGTAGAGGGAGTGTTGCTGAAGATAGAGCACTTTGACCGAGGATGGTGCAATTGTTGTGAAGAATTCAGCTTGGGAGAGTGGAAAAAAGATGATTTTCGAAAAGGATAGACTGTCTGAACAGATTTCATGGTGTGATATTAAAGCCAGGTGACCAAAAGGAAAGACTGCCTTGCATAACATAGGCAGTATTAGAAGCTAGAGCTCAAGCTGAAGAGGATTTGGAGAACGAGAATGGTGGGGCCGGGTGCCAGTGGTTGTTAGTTTGAAGAAAAACCATAGTTTGGCTAATGAAGAGTCAAAGGAAGACATGGGCATAGCATAGCTGACTTTTGGATCCTGATATTTACTAAAGCTTGAAGAGAGCTTTAGTAAAGAGAAGAATTACGCGAGGCAGAGGAGGAGGAGAATGATTTCGAGATAAATGGGAAAGAATTGACCCCGGAAGAGCCAGAAGTGTTGCCTGAGAACAGAAAGAACAAAAGCTTGCTCATTTAGGAACACAGAGTCAGGAAAAGTACCTCAGAGACTAGGCCAACTGTACTGAGAAAGTTTGACTAAAACCGTGAGTTTACATCTGAGAGGACGGGCAGGCAGCTATCAGCTCTTGGACTTGACCTGCTTGGCAACTGAGGTGGCCAAAGAGGGATAGGTCGCCCGAGAGGGGAGATGATGGTGGAGGGACGCTATGGATGTGGACCTAGACCAATCCAATAAGGAGTGGGGACCGAGGTCCAGATCAAGGTTCTTTACCAATTGGTTAGGATGCCAGATTTAGTTATGCTGGTACTGGGTCTCAAGGACTCCGATTAAGGGAAAAGCTTTTTAAAGCTTGTGAAGAAATATGTGAAAAGGAGTAACAAGGATGCTCGTGGGGGAGTGGCAGAGAGAGTTATTTCTTCCCTCAAACCAAAACACTGGTTCTCTGGCAAACGCTTAATCGGAAAGACCCAAAGAAGATAAAATTTTCAGGTATTTTATACTGATGTACATTTAGACTTGATTTCTCAGATAAATCTAAAGCTTCATGCATTTTACATTTTTCTGAAGATCAGTTCGTGTTTTCTACATCTTGCCAATGCATCCCCTAATTTAATTAGGACACTATTGCAGACCTCTTGTTAATTGTTATTTATGAGATGCCAATCCTTATTGTTGTGTAATGGCTCAAGTGGAGACAGATTCGTCCTGTTGTTGACGTTTCATTTTTCATTTGAATGGATAGGTGCATTATCAGCAAAATGCGATATGGATCTTGCAGGAAGAGATTCCTGTGTTCGTCTCTTGGGAAGCAGTTGGCTTCTGTTGTCAGTTGCTTTGTTGGAATGGAAGTTCTTCTGGGTTCTTCAGATTTCTTAGCAAAGAGTTACGGGTACACAGATTCCACCGTGGTTTGTATAGTCCTTAAATGGGATTGGTCTATATTTATCATCGTCACTTTTTATGTGCTCCTTGGGGATCTCTTTGGTTCAATTTCTCTCTCTCGTCCTGTCCAATTGTGTCCTGATTGGAATCCGATCATACTCATTATGCTTTCCCATCTTGGTGAACGAGGAACTTGGGGATGGTTTTCGGGCATTGTCCCCATGGTCCGCAAGCTACAAAATAATGCAGGGTCATCACTGACCATGGCATTAGACCACCGGCTTTCTGATGTCCCTCAGAGTTACATTCCATTTCTCGAAAGGGTCAAAAGTGGTGAAGCTTTTCGAAAAAGGTTACGTGCTTATTGCATATTGCCCATTTTAGATGCTGTTTTAGTGCGTTTTATGTATATAAGGGTTAATGTCTTTGGTTGTCTATGTACTTTTGCCCAAAAATCGAAATTGTACCTCTGCTTTTTCTCTTACAGGTTGTTTAACTGACATGAACGTCAGAATGCACGTGTCACGTTATGGTACGCTCAAAATCATTATGCAGCGCAAAATTGCCTGCAGCAACCATTGCAACTTGATTTAAGCTTGCCGCAGCCATTTCTGCTCAAGCTTCGAGCTAGTGGCCATGATCCTGAGAGATCGGGGCTCGCTGCCATGGACATGTGATCTGGAGCTTGTGGCTGCGGATGCTCAAGCTTCCAGCTCCCAGCAGCCATGGCTGCTCAAGCTCGAGCTCCACTTGCAGCTATGGTTGCCAACTTGAGCTTGAGCTCTGGGCTCGTGGCTGCCAGTGGTGGTCATGACTGGACAAAGAACATGTCAGGACTTCTTTTTCAAGATGCCTGGACTCGAGGACCTAACTTTGCAAATGTGGGTGATGGTGTAATCCTCTGTAACTTCACCTTCACCTGCTCACTCAAGGACCTAAATTTGTAGTTTCACCTCGACCATGAATTGTTGTACGAACTTGTCGTGGGCTTGTGGCCACGAAGGCCGTACTTGGGTTAGTCGAGATGAGGAGCAGTACAGAGGAGTGACGAAGGAACTTGTACTGAACTTGTAGGGCCTAAATTTGCATTTGACCTAGAGCATGAATTGATATAGGAACTTGTAGTGGGCTTGTGGCTACGGAGGCTGTACTTCGATTAGTCGAGATGAGAAGGAAGAGTACAGAGGAGGGAAGAAGGTGAAGGAGAAATTACTAGAGAGAGTCAGGTCAACTTCGTTTCGAAAAAGAAAGAAAAAAAAAAAGATGGGCAAATTTTCAGCTTTGGTTCGAAAATAGTAAAGAAAATCTACGTCGGCAACTAGTTAATGTCATTAACGCCGCCACGTCTACAATTCGCATCATTGGTGACATTTTTTAAAATGTAGCTGGACGCTTTTGAATAGAAAAGTGAAGAAAAAGAATAATATTTTATTTTCGGGCGACAGTAAAGAAACCATAAATGATTCGCTCATTTCTAAGGCAACCAAAAATTTTTGCAGTGGTTTGCTTGTTTCTAAGGTTACCAAAAACAGATGTACTTCTGGGTGTTATCCGGCAAATGGAAGTTAAGACAGGAAGCTTGGAAGGTAGAACAGTGTGCAGAAAGAATTGAAAAGTGTAAATATGCTTTGTAGGATTTCCCTTCTGTCTTGTTGCACCGCCCCTTTGAATGCATTCAATATTATATGAGCAAGTTTAAGTAGAAAACAATTGAGAGTAGGGCAATTTCATATTCAACGCAAATGACAAAAATAGGAGCGAGATGATTAATTCTTTCGGTAGCTAGGCTTCCAAATGGTGAGGAGTGGCATGACCTTTCAGTTTCATTTTCGCTAGAACTATGGCGAATTCAGCATATGCGAAAACTCACAATCTAGAAAAATCTGAGTTGAAAATCGCTCGTGAATAATTGCTCATGAAGTCTTGTTTACGGGTTTAGTTAAGAGTTCACGTCGTGATCGGCTTATCTTGATGTTTAAGCTAATCGACGCCTTCAACAAAAAATGAATTAACAAAAGACTCTGCTAGTCCCAGTGCATGACCGCTCGCTCTTTTGTTTTCTTCCTTCCGCCAGGAAGTTCATCAATGAGAATCTTCCATGTTCCACTGTGATTCGAACGCGGCCCTGGCTTCCAGAGCCACATTAATGATGGGAAATATCTCCAAGTCAACCTAGAAACATGAAAAGACATTCGGCCATGCTCATGTGAAGAATCCTCAAACTAGGATCACAAATCTCAACTCGCCACGCACGTTCTTGCAATAAGTGACCCCCGGATCGATGATCCGGAGGCGGCAGGGTTCTCCACTCCTCGGTTCGTCGACCTCTGTCCATCCACAGCGTCTCGTCTTTTGGGCTTTCGCCAGCCGTCCTGCCGACTAATCGATTGCGCCCCCTCTTTTTATCTTTTAACATTATGGCGTTCCGGAAGCCTTTTGGACCTCCCTTTTTGAACCTTATTTTGGAAATTTTGGGGGGAACTGATAAGGGGCCAAACATCGCACGGGAAGAAAGGAGAGAGCGAGAGCAATGATGCAGAAGAGCAAAAGACAAATCGTGGCAGAATTGCATTGGGATGCACCCGTCACGTGGGCCAATGTTTCTTTTGTCAGATCTCGAACGAGGATTGTAAAAATTGTCATTGTAGCCGGACCCATTTTACTGGTTTATTGAGTTAATTATGACGCGTAAGGTCAATCGATGCTATCTTGGTATTGTTCATTTCGAGAGCTGAGCAAGACTCGTGTGCAGGAATCGCCAATCATACAAAGCCCTCGCAGCTAGCTTTCTTGTCAAATTGCCAATGCAATATCGAAATGTCCCCATCACCACCTCAACTACCATGACACGATGTAATTTGTGCATCGGCATGGGAATTTTTCTTTTTGGCAACCCTTTAACTCGTTAAGCGACAAGAAAGTGGGAGGTAGATAGAGAGACGCCATAATACATGAATACGCTAGATGAAATAGTACGACATTTCGTCACATGCATTCCTTGTCATTCGATGGAGGATTAGGATTCTTATACGGAGAGTACTTTCCTATGTTGATCGATCCTGTGTGATAATAAATGCTTGCGCAACGAAAAGGGGGCTCAATTGGAAGCGATTTTTGTCTCAAGAAATGTTATTTAATGTAGGCAAATACTACGTCGGGTTCAGTGACTAGGTTCTATGTTTTTGACGTGGGTTTGTCACTTGTCAGCAAAAGAAAATTTCAACGAGTGAGAAGGATTTTGCTTCCAAAGGTTGCCTTGGTGATAAAAAAGTCAATGATTTCGATGCTCAATTCCTTTCATCTTTTCCTCATAACGGTTCTTATTTTGTTACTTATGGATTAAATAATGGCACATAAACAGAAAAATGCACCGTGGAATCTTATTGTCCATTTTTTTAATTCCGGTTTACTTTGAAATCAATTCATCGCACAATTTTTTCTTCCTCTCTCTCTCCCTCTCTTGCTTGTAACACACACTACACAGTCTCTCATGGAAAAGATGGCGCTCGTGAAACATGTACTATAAAATAATCGAGGAGGAAAACCAAACAAATCATATATTACCAAATTCCTTTCTAGGTCATTCGGAATACATATAAATTAAGGTAAAAACAAGGGGGCGATCCTGAACGATTTCTCTTCCGCAAATGACCTCGTGCAACGTGTCCTATATAAAGATCAGGGAGGAAACACAAACAGATGATATATTACCAATTTTTGTCTGGATCATTCATTATATATTACATATCATATGATAACAAGACGCGGCTCTTGAATGGCTTCACTTTCACATTTGTAAACAACGGACGATACAACCATTTTTACGAAATAGACCTGTTATGGGATTGTCTGGTTTTGGTATCAATGACAATCTAGGGAGGTAGATGAGAAAGCTCCACATTTCTTGTATTATATCTATCAATATTCTACAAATAATTGCATGGCGACGACGAAATCATGTGTATGTTGCCGTAAATCATTTTGACTTTTCCGAGAACTCGCCCAAATCGAAAAGAGACTGTGTAATCAGCTCACCACATCTATAGGAAACACATCGTCTCCCATATCAGATGAGTCTTAATTAACTCTCTTTTTTTTCTATCATCACATGGAGAACGCCTTTCTTGAACTCGGATCGAGATACTCCGGTACTTACGTACATGCCCGTAAGAGTCTAAGGAAGCGACTGTTCATGATAGTTCTATGCCACTGTTATCCCATACATATGTCTCGAGATGAGCACGTGAAATAGCATGTTTCGAATCCTTTTCTCGTGTGTCGACTACTTTTCTCATCGATCCTGCTCTGTCTTAAAGCACACGTGTGAATGAGGGAGGGAGGGAGAGAGAGAGAGAGAGAGAGAGAGAGAGAGAGAGAGAGGGAGGGAGAGAGATAATGTGAAGTGGAAGCAAGAAATGTTGGCTTGGTTAGAAAACAAAGGGGAGGTGTGTTTCTTTTGTTTTGGAGGGTTTCGCCCTCTCTCTTTCTCTCTCTCTCACTCACTCACCTCTCCATGATACACAAATGATTACTCCCTTGAGATTGAAGAAAATGCATTTGAGAGCTAGACAGAGAAAGAAAGGAAGAAAAAAGGCGAAAGGTGTATATGGAGTCAAAGACAAGACGACCACCACCCTCTCTCTCTCTCTCTCTCTCTCTCTATGAGAGGTCCCTCTCTAAACCGTTTTCTACTCAGACCCATCAACCAACTCTCTCTCTCTCTCTCTCTTCCCTATGTTTCAAGCAAAACCCACCACCACCATCACCATCATCATGATCATGAACCCTTACAGCCTTTCTCTACCTTTATTTTCATTTCCTCTCTTTATAAAACGACCTTCAATCTTGATCCAGGTTGGGGGAGAGAGAGAGTGAACGAGTTACCACCACCCCTTTGTTTTATTTTCGATCCTCCATCTCTCAAAATGAGGAAACCCGATGCCTCTGGGAAGAACAGCTCCAACAGCAACGCTAACAAGCTGAGAAAAGGACTCTGGTCGCCTGAAGAGGACGACAAGTTGATGAACTACATGCTCAACAATGGCCAAGGCTGCTGGAGCGATGTGGCCCGGAACGCCGGGCTGCAGCGGTGTGGCAAGAGTTGCCGCCTCCGGTGGATCAACTACTTGCGGCCCGACCTCAAGAGGGGCGCTTTCTCCCCACAAGAGGAGGAGCTGATCATCCACTTGCATTCCATCCTTGGCAACAGGTACTCTCTCTCTCTCTCTCTCTCTCTCTCTCTCTCTCTCTCTCTCTGGGTCTCTAAGCTTTTGGTAATTAGCGTACAGCGCATATTCTCCTTTGTGTCTGATCAAGAGGAAATTCTTGTAATGTAATTATTGAAGGCGGCGAAGTAGTGGATCTTTAGATGCCCATCGTCAATGGATAGAATTGATAGACAAATGTTTCTATTTGGTCACTGTGTAGCATTCACATCAATCTATAATGTTGTGTTGCAAAGTTTGATAATCACATGTCTGGAAAAAGGAAGCCGGGTTAATTGGTAATTCCCTTAATTTGCAAAAAGCTAAGTCATTTTTTTCAAAAGGTGAGATGTGTGGATACTCAAGTGATTTGCTAGACACAATCAACCACTACTTTTATCAACGACACATATAACATATTTTCTCATTTACAGTACCATGACTTTTTTTTTTTTGGTTGTGCAGTGGTAAACAAAGATAAATTTGTGATGCCGATAGTCATTTATCACATCCAATGTTCCTTTTAATAAATTTAAATAAAAAAAAAAATAACAGGACGTCACTAATTAGAGGTGTACTAAAGTATGATACTCTCTTAGACTCTGAAAATGACACAGGAAGCATAGCAGTATGTAGGCCAAATGAGAGCAAGCTAGAAAGTCAAGTCCTATGAACAATGGACTGAAAAAATGACAAAAGAGAAATCTTGCATGCATACATGCAAAAGACACAAGAGCGACCTCTCTGCAATCTACAGGTGTTAAAAGAACTTTAGAATAGAGAATAATAAATCTCTAACTAATTATTCGTTTATCTTACCTACTGCTTCGCTGGACTTTGGTTGCACGTAGAAAATAAATCGCGCCAGGACAATTCTGAAGTAAGTTTCCATGAATAGCCATGCATCCAGTCAAACGCACCAACCGTTTGCATAAGAAAAAGCATACTATATAGTATATAGAAATACAAGCCTACTGAAATCTAGCTAGGTTGTTGATGCTACTGTATTATAATAAACCTAACGAAAGGACCAGAAGCTGAAAAGGACACCGACATGCTCTGTTGCCATTTTCTGGCCTTTGAGTTGAAGATACTCCACATCGGAATTATCACGCCGAGTATTATTCATTGCTTTGCATGATTATCTTGCATGTTCTTGAAAGTCATCCGAGCAACTTGATTTATCTGCCCTTACTTTTACATCAGCAGACAGTAAGTCTTATATTGCCTCATGCCTTCTTCTTCTTCTTCAAAGGTGGTCGCAAATCGCGGCTCGGTTGCCGGGACGGACTGACAACGAAATAAAGAACTTTTGGAACTCGACCATAAAGAAGAGGCTCAAGAACTCGTCATCGTCTTCTTGTAGACACTCGCCAAACACGAGCGATTCCTCCTTGTCATCAGACGTTAAAGATGTCATGGGAGGTCTCATCTCCCTTCAGGAACAAGGACTCATGCCACTTTATATGGACTCGTTGTCGTCCGTGCAAGCTTTGGCTCTTAACCAGATTATCGATCCATTACTACCCTCACTCAACCAAGGCCTTGACCTCCCCGGTTTAAGTGGCTACTGTGATGCAAATTCTAATTACTGCGCAGTGCAAGGTGGAGTTAGCAGTGAATTCGGGAGATTCGGAGGTGTTGTTGGTTGTGGCAGTAATGGAGATCAACTCTATGTTCCTCCACTAGAGAGCATATCCATTGAAAATGTGAAAACTGAGAACACATATGACAGCGAACACAATAGCAGCAACGACCTTAGTAACTTCAACTATACCACTGATGATGTCGTTGATAACATAGGCAACTTTAACAACTATGGCAGAATAGAAAGCATGGCTGGTCTGGGGAACTTGTGGAACGGAGGAGAGGAGATGAAAGTGGGGGAATGGGACTTGGAGGAGTTGATGAAAGATGTCTCTTCATTTTCTTCTGCTGATTTCCAGGTTATTCAATAGGTGGTGATAGCTCTCTCCCAAAATCACCAATAGTTTTTTTCCTTTGTTTCTCTGTCCTCCACTCTAAGTGATAGAACCATTCTCACTTTGGATTAAGAAAAGAGCAAGAACCCCAGAATATACACGTTCTTGAATTTAGGAAACCCGTCTGTCATTGTCACATATGATTCCACAACAAAAATAATTTCCCCAGCTGTCCCTCTTGTTTTTGCTTAATTTCCTGACGACCGGCCCATGACCATGGTAGTTTATAGTGTATATCCCTTTTCTTCCCCCTCCCCCCCACCCAAAAATAAAAAGTGAGCAGTGGTACTTGGATCTGGAAGGTGAAGCATCGCATTGGTGTAATTAAGGTGCGAACTGGCTGGTACACACTTTTGCTTGTAAGTAGATTGCTGAAGTCACTTTTCTGTCGTTACGCGCTCATGTGAAGTTCCGGAATAATGGTCGATGTATACATGTCAAAGATGGATGTGGGTGTGGGTAGACAATAAAGGTAGAGAGAAACGTCAAGTTGGTAGGTTTGCAAATTTGTGATCATTATGTGATGTACAAAATCGAAAGTTGTGGGGGTGGAAGTTGTTATTAGTGGAGAGTTATCTGATATAAAGTGAAATCATACATATTTGATGGAGGTGATGGAAAATCTCTCTCTCTCTCTCTCTCTCTCTCTCTCTCTCTCTCCCCCCCCCCCCCCCCGAGACTTCATAGGAAGATGAGCATGCTCGATAATGGAGTTAAATCAGTTAGTTGTGCAGTCCACTTGGTGGAAAAATAGACACTTAAAAGAGTACTTAGTCAGCTTTGCTCTCATTTCCTGCAGATATTATCTTAGTTTTATATTCGTCCGTTAGTTATCCTCAATGGGTTAACTTCTAATTGCAATTATGGCTCCATTAATCACTGCATCGAGGAAGAATAGACACCTAACCTCCTAGCCACGTTGAAAAGGGGCAAGCAGTACAAGCAACCTTTAAGAATATATGACCTTAATATTACAATTTCCCAACGCATTTCTGTTTAAGTGCATGATTCATACAGACAATGACGTTTTAACTCTTGAAGCAAAATCGTTCATTAAAAACTACCGCCCCTAATTTGAAAAGACCCCCTATGAAAGAAGATACCACTAGCTAAAATTCTTCAAAATGCAACTAATCATCAAGGTGATGTCGGTCTACACAACTTAGACGACATTGACAAAGAAGAGCTCACAAGTCAAGCCGCCGAACAAAGCTTGACGGATAAGCCAGGTAAGTGATTTCTAAAGGGTTTGATGCAAAAACCGAGGGAGATTTCTACCTAACCCTTAGGCTTATCCATCCAATTGCCATCAACTGATAAGCTAGGGCAAGTAACCCATGCATCCGTATTAAGCAGGGTTCCATTACTGAAGCTTCTGTTCACCGTCGAGCCTCTTTGGCTCTAGTGGACCGGAAAAGTTCTAATTCTAGTCATTCAGAGTGCGCACGTGTCGAACCGTGATTTGACTACCCTCTAAAGTTATAGCCAATGTAGAGGAATCGAGCTTTGGAAAAACCACGGGTTAATTCATAGGTTTTATTTATTGACATCTAGAAGGAGGAGGGGGGTTGGTTTGAGACATCAGCCAAAAAGGAATCGGGCCAATCCGAGGAGCCGGACTCTCGGAAAGGGACATGCAAACGAACCTTTTCATCTTTGTCTTGGAGCTTTAGATGAATGATGGGTTATTTTGACTTTTCTTACCGCATTCGACAGGTGCGGAATTCTCATAAGCCGTGATGTCGGACAGATCTCCGCCCTCCACTCTCCCCAAGATAACGATCACTAAACAGTCGTTAACCAAATTATCACGGGCCCCCTTTTTTAAAAATTAAAAAAAAAATTGTGTATTTCAACGCAAATAAAAGGCGTGGCTCGTAAAAAAATGTCAAAAAAGAAAAGGAAAAAAAAAAAAAGGTACCGTCGCCTGAGAGATTCGAACTCTCGCGGGGAAACCCCATGTACTTAGCAGGCACACGCCTTAACCACTCGGCCAAAGCGACTCAGTTGCTGTGGATTCGCTCAATATTATATTAATCTATTAATTATGTTGGTATGGGCGCAACGTAGCCCAATAATTCAATGGGCCTCGAAGCCCGCTAGGCCCGCTCGAGCTTGGTCGGGCCCGATTGCCCGGAGAGAAACATAACCGCATTAACGGTCGGTTGACGTGACGCGGGGACACGTGGCTTTTTCGAGCGAAGATGTCACTGAGCTCCTCCAGCTATCTCAGGCTCCCACCTTCGCCGGCACGACCCGACCCGCCGAGCAAAGACCCGAAGGACTGGAACGCGCTCATCAGACGCCATGCCAAGCTCAGGAACGACGGGGCGATCCTGTCGACCTATGCGCGCATGCTGTCTTCGCGCGTGTCGCCCGACGAGGCCGCGTTGCCTCTGGTGCTCAAGGCCTGCTCGAGGCTGGATGACGTGGAGCTAGGGAAGAGGATCCATTCGTGTATCCTGGGTACGGACTTGATGGAGGATGTGCGGGTGGCTACTTCCCTTGTCGATTTTTATTGCAAGTGCGGGCTCGTCGAAGATGCTCGGTACGTGTTTGACAGAATGGCCGAGAGAGATGTTGTTATGTGGAATGCGATGATAAACGGGTACGTGGGTGTGGGGGATCACGAGGAGGCGATTTCGGTGTTCGTGGAAATGGGGAGGCGAAGTGTGAGACCGAGTTCTCGCACTGTTGTGGCGTTACTTTTGGCCTGTGGTGAAGCCATGGAGTTGAGAATGGGGCAGGAAATACATTGTTATTCTTTGAGGAGTGGGCTGTTTCATGAATTCCCTCATGTTGGAACTGCTTTGATAGGGTTTTATGCGAAGTTTAACTTGAAGGTTCTGCACAGTGTGTTTGACATGATGGAGGTGAAGAACATGGTGAGTTGGAATGCAATAATCACGGGTTATTTTGAAGCTGGTGAGTACTTAATGGTTTTGGAGCTGTTTGTGAGGATTCTAGAGGAGGGGGGCAAACTTGATGAGGTCACCATGTTGATTGTGATTCAGGCCTGCGCAGAGCATGGATCTCTTGGTCTGGCAATGCAAATTCATCAAATGGCTATTAAGTCTGATCTAAGTCGTGATGTCTACTCAGCAAATGCCTTGCTGCATATGTATAGTAATCTACAGAAACCAGAGTTCGCATATGAAATATTTAAATCTGTTCCTACCCGTGATGTTGCGCTGTGGAATTCAATGTTGTCAACGTACAATGATTTCAGCTGTCCTGAAGAAGCTCAGAGGTTGTTCTTGAGAATGCTAACAGAGGATGTCCAGGCAGATAAAAGAACTATTATTGTCATGTTGTCTTCATGTGCAGACTTAGCAGATGGGATGAGATTCGGTAGAAGTTTACATGCGTATGTGATTAAGGCTGGTATGCTTATTGATGTTTCTCTTGGTAATGCACTTATGAATATGTACAAAGAGACCAATTGTGCCGAAGCTGTCAAGAAGGCTTTTACTCAACTACCAGACGTTGATGTAATATCTTGGAACACTTTAATTGCAGCATTGGCCAATAGTAACACGAAAGTTGAAGCATTAGAAGTCTTTCTAAGAATGCACGAGTCTGAAATCAAACCCAACTCTCATACAATTATATCAATTCTTGCTTCCTATGATGACGCGCCTTCACTCAACATAGGCCGATCTATCCATGGCTATGTAATCAAACATGGCATTGATATTAATATACCCTTGAACACTGCCCTGACACAGATGTACATGAACTGTGGTGATGAAGTGACAGCAGAAAATTTATTCGACCGCTGCTCCAACAGAGACTTAGTCTCATGGAATTCTTTGATTTCCAGTTACATTAGAAACAACCAGACTCACAAGGCTCTGCTACTCTTTAGACATATGATCTCGGAAGTTGAACCTAACTCAGTCACGCTTATAAATGTTCTATCGTCATGTATCCACCTAGCTGATCTTCACCTAGGCCACTGCATTCATGCTTACATAACCAGGAGGGAATCATCTATTGGTTCCGATGCATCTCTTGCAAATGCTCTGATAACCATGTATGCAAAATGTGGCAGTCTGCACAATGCTGAGAAAGTTTTTAAGTTGATTTGGCGAAGGGATGTTATCTCATGGAATGCTTTGATAACTGGCTATGGAATTCATGGTCAAGGAGAAGGCGCTATATCTACCTTTCTAAAGATGCTGGAAGATGGTATGAAACCAAACAGTGCAACTTTTGTGTCTATTTTATCTGCTTGCAGCCATTCTGGATTGATAGAGGAGGGGTTGCTTCTTTTCAGTTCAATGTTTTGCAGGTTTAAGGTGAATCCTGTACTTATTCACTATGGTTGTGTGGTTGATCTTCTTGGGCGTGGTGGCTACTTAGATGAAGCTCTAGATTTTATCAATTCAATGCCTATTGAAGCTGATGCTTCAGTGTGGAGAGCTCTGCTTAGTGCTTGTCAAGTCCATTCTAATACCAAGCTCGTCAAGCTTGTCTTTGAGAAAATCGTTGAATTGGAGCCTATGAATGAGGGGAATTATGTTCTACTCTCCAATATCTATGCTACCGCAGGTCTTTGGTCAGAGGTCGGGCTTATAAGGGCATGGCTGAAAGAGAAAGGTCTTAGAAAACCTCCAGGAATTAGTTGGATTGTTATAAGAGATCAAGCTCATGTTTTCACTGCCAGAGATCAATCACATCCTAAGACGGATTTGATTTATGCAATTTTAAGTTCATTGTCATGCTCCATCAAGGACGCTGGATATGTTTCCAATATCCAATGGATACTGCTTGATGAAGAGAGTTAGATGAACATTCGGAGGATCTGGTGCACATCAATTAGTAAAATATTTGAAGTCTTCTCATAAAATCTGCAAGTTCCTCAGAACACCTTGACAATTACAAGTCTCAGAATGGAAGGTAATATTCATGGTTTATCATCCCATAATTAGTGCGGTCGAACTTTAGGGCACCCTGCTACAGGTGATATCAAGCACTTGAAGTTTCTCATAGAGCTCCTTCTATGGGAAACGATGCTTATGTAGTTTGGAAAAGCTTCTTGGTATTATTCAGAACTGCATGGATGTTCGAAAGTTGAAGTCAGTGGTTTTAGGAGGAGGTGGCGTTATCAGCTACTAATTCGGATGTCTGATTCTGCTGGTAAGCAAGCCAAAGCGTAACATATTAGATGGCAGTGAAGAGTGCATACTTGAACTTAAGTGGTTCTGAATTTTGAAAACTTTGTTTTTTCCAATTTTGGGCTATAAGACGTTTAGGAGAGTAGTTGACAATGTATGGGTTGCTTGCCTATTTGGGGTGTACGCCTTTTCTGCTCCAGTAAAAAGATCGGCATAGTCTTCAAGCTAAATGACATAGGAAACTTGTGTTTAGATGGAACATCATGATGACAAGGAGAAGAGAATGCCAATGCACAGAAATAAGGAGGTGGAACTCAGATAACATGTCGAGCATTTTCATCTCAAAAGCTTCAGATATTTGGACATGGATTGACAATGTATGTCAAGCGTATATAATTTCACTGCACGAGGTGACAACTAGAACGTGTGACAACCAGGCTGGCTTTTTAAATAGTCGATATTACATTAGGTTGGGTTCTTAATTTTGGAGCGACTTTCCTACTGTAGTAATGTGTTTACCCACTTGAAGATTTGGGGCAGTATATGAGGTTAATGATCACCCTAATTTGGCCCCAAATGAGGAAGATTTAATCCTAGGAAGGTGCATAGCTAAAAACTTATTTCAGATGACTGCATACAGAAGCATTCTTTGACCTTCATCTTCTTGGCAATACATTGGTCATACAGTGAAATTAGATGAGCACATCAATGATAAATCACTAACATTGAGGTAAAAAAGGATGCAGCTGTGAGGCAATTGCTTTTATGCACAGAAAACATCGCCGAGCCTTTTGCCACAAAATAAGAGCAGCAATTTAACACATTTCCAGCGCCAATTATCTTAGCTCGGCGTTGTGTGGAGCTCTCTCCGTCGGTAAGCCCTGCAACCTGACTTGATCTAATCTTCCATTTCTTGAGTGTTTTATACTGCAACATGACGTATTCAGTTTCTAATGGGGTGTACTTCAGTGAACTCTCCATGTACGGTACTCATATCTGTTGCTTTGGTTTAGGGGTTTTTACAACCAGCAGTTAAACCTTTTTTGGTCGTCGAGTGAAGATAAACCTTTTCTTCCCCAAGCCATCTCCTTTCTTAGCCATTGTTGTTAGGGTGGAGGGTTTCCTATGGTTCATTTGGTTGTCTTTCCCCTAGCTTGTGCCTTTGTGGCTGGTTGTGTTTTCTTTCCTTTGTTTCCCGTTTTACATCGGTTCCCCTTCACTCTTATCTCATTGAGAGTGTAGGTTATGGACCCGATCTTTTGTAGTTGACCTAACTCCTTATTTATTTATTTACCTTTACCAAAAAAAAAAAAAAAAAAAAACCTTTTCTTCCCCAAATGGTGTTCCAACTTTTGAAATGTAAATGAGAAGATTGAACTTGTCAGAAGTAACAGTGTCGATGAAAGGGGAAATTATCACTATGTAATAATTGCTTCTGTAAAGTATCTAGGAACTATTTGCATATGGTAAGGGAAAATTAAGATTGAAGCTTAGTAAGGATGAAGTAAGCTAACAACTGACAGAAGTATAACCTAATGAATGGAATGTAAAGTTGCAACATCTTAGCCAATCTTCTCCGTGTTCATATCATCCGAGGGCCAAATAACAGTCTCCATTAGCCGTTCACGCATCAACTCCAAGTTCTCATCAGATATCTCTTGGTATATTTCAGCATGATTGCATTTCTATACAACAATGACACAAATTTAGCGGGATTACACATACAAAAAGAAACGATTAATTTCTCGACTTTTGTTACCTTGACCCATTTCCCATAAAGGTGAAGACGAGTTATCATTACTCTCTCAGCAAGATCATGCTTCTCCTGAGATTAGAGAGGGAGAGAGAACATGCAAAGTTATTCCTTCTTTCATATCCAGTGGGCTGAAAAAAGTGTGAATGTAACCTCTTGTTCTGCTGCTAATGTGGCCCTAGCGGGTCAAAGTTTTGCGCCCTAATGTTGCAAAAGCTTTAAATGCAGGTTCGGTCATTATCTTTGCATGATCCATAACAAAAATGGTATTACAGAGTTCAGAAGAATACCTTTCCCAGTATTTTGATGAAACGCTTTCCATCTCCAGGCTTGTTTGTCACGACGAATCTGGCCATTAGAGATGAAGCAGCAATACTTAGACATGAAGTTGGAGTAGGGAAACTCACGCACAAAGATGACAGGGACAACAAGCATGAGCTGGAGAGTACGCCTTATTTCATGCAACTACTTGAAGTTACAACTTGAATGGACAATCTAAGGTTGGAGAAATCTCCCCTCGTTTTGATACAAGCTTCATCAAAATCTGCAGTTCTTAATTACATGCCATAAAATCTACAGTTAACTTCAAATTCTAAAATATAGAATCGACTATGCTCTGTAGAGAACCAAAGGGTTTTCTGACAAGTTCACACAATGAATTGGAGAAAAAGCATAATCTTCACGAGTACATAAGCCATCGGCCTTCTGTTTTGTCACGGGTAGTTCAGCAGATAACTGATTGTCGCGACTCAGACATGTACACAAGCGAGCTATGATCAAGCTAGCATCGCATGATAGGTGAAGATCAGAAACTTACTCATAAAACCACCTGTACTGCGTCGGGTTCATCTCGTACAGCTGGCTGAGAACCGTCCTCACGGCTTTATACGTGAAATAATTGAGTATTTGCTGCAGGCATATGAAAAGTTTTCCATGTAACAAGATGCTTCATAAAAAAGAATCACAGAAGATACGGATTGCCTCTTCTTTTCCTGGCTATGTCACCAGTTCTTGTGCCCTTGTAATGACAGGAGGACATAATTCAATAGGAATAGTAAAAAAAAAAACTACAGAGCACGAGTATTTCACTCAAATCGGGACATCTAAATTACCAAAAATGAGCATGAAACCGTAAAGCTATGATGCATGCTGGACAGAGGATGCTCACCGTCTTGACATCCTCGAAACTGTCTTCATACTGCCCAGCCACCTCGCTCACGACCTTGAAGTTCTGGTGCTTCCGCGGCTTCTTCAAGAAGCAGCGGCGGCGCCTTGTGTTGCCGGAAATCGCCTTGGCCTCGAGCCGCCAATCATTCCACGAGTCAAGGAACGAGCTCCCCAGCTCCAACGATCCGGGCCTCGAGAGCTGCTTCCTTCCCAACGCGCTCCTGTGCAAGCTGACTAAATCTCCACCGCTCTTGAGGCTCATGCTCGAAGGAAGCGAATCGAGGCACAGGCATGGAGACGTGTGCGATTCCACGACCAACGAGCCCACGACGGATAGAGCCCCCACCATATCCTCCCCTCTCGCAGAGCCGACAAGAACCTCACAAATAAAAAACAAACTTGTTCTTGAGTATATGCAAGATCAAGATCAGGGTTCCTGTCAGAAGTATCCACGAAACTAGGGGTGCCCCCGCAAGAGAGAAATTCCGAGGGAAGTAGCAAATGGGTACTTCAGAATATACGAGATGAAGAAGAAGAGCAGTCAAAGATTCACGAGTTGGGCGAGGAGGGAGAGAATCTTCAAAGAGAGGAGGTGTTTTCTGCTCTCTGCAAGGAAGGATTGGCGTGTTTTTGAAGGTGTGTGAACGTTTTACCAGACGATATTTTGAGGTCCACATTTCTCCACCAACCGAAGCTTCGGTTTCCTTCTTCATTGAATCTTTCTGTAGGCAGTCCGAAAGGACAAGCGATCGGCTCCTCCAATTTCGCGGGATTCCCTCGCCACGTGGAGTCCCGGAATTTGCGGGAACGTGTTAAATTGGTCCGCACGGTGTTGCAATTCAACTTCGCCTCCTCCTACGGCCGCCAACTCGCACGGCTCGACAGGTGCATGCAACACGACTAAAAACTTGAAAACGTTCTTGTCCAAACGCATGTAATTGGAAAAGGAAAATGGACAATCATATTTCGTATAAAGTGATTAGGTTTGAGCGAGCTACAACAAGTTGGAGCGGACGTGTCGGGCTCAAGAAAGAAATTGCTTGATCAGACCTGCTTATTTTGAATTTCAGATTGTAGGCTATATGAATAGGGGAAAGCATGCATGCCAAGATATGAGCATAATGGCTTGCTAAAAATGGTTATAATAATGTTCATAAAATCATATCGAATCAATCAATTTGATAAGGAACCGATAGGCTCCGGAAAAATTCCCATCATGCCCTTATGTTGATCCTCTTTTCTCAAAATATATTACTAGACACCGATGGATGTAAAAATACGGGTGGCAACAGGCGCCATTTGTCGCACTGCAAAAAGCAATGGATATGCTGAAAAGTGGAGATGATTGGATAATGCAGTTGGGAAAGGAGATATGGACATGCCGATGTTTCTCGTCGGCCAATGTGAGGTTGCTGGTGAGGGCGGAGCTGACCGGCGAGGAAGGAGGGCGCGAGGATAAGGCGACTGAGGTTGATGCGGGGGGCTCGAAAATTGGCGATAAGAACCGGCAACCGTGATGTCGAGGAAGCGGCTGTTGAGAGAGAAAATGGCGACGAGGGGAAGACGAGTTGGTGATTTGCAGCGAGGTGGACTGTTCGACATTTTTCTTGGCGCAAAATAGTGTTCCGTGAGGCAGAGAGTGCGAGTCACTTCACGCACACCTTTGGGGCTGTTTGGAACATTGGTGTCCAACGTGGGGGCAAATTGAGAAAAGCCAATCAACTTTCTTTTAATTTTTTAAACATTTTTATTTTATTTTTCATTTTTTCCTTTCTTTTTTATTTTTTTCTTTTTTTTCGGCCGGCGGCCTCGCCCGGCCACGGCGAGGCTCGCCGCCCCTCGCGAGACCGAGCGTCGCCGTGGTTGGGCGAGGCTCGGTGGGATTAATTGAAAAAAATTTCGACCAATTTCTCATTTTAGTCCGTTGCGAGGAATCCCTTCTGATGCAAAATCCGTACAGAAAAAACGTTTCTTTGAGAAAAGCCAATCAACACGGCTTTTCTCGTATTTTAGTCTTACACAAAAAAAAAGGCTTTTAAATCAAAGGGCAAAAATCACCAAAATAAATTATATTATGACATAATTACTCTTTAACTTTTTTTATGTAAAACAAAAAAAATCCTAAAGTTATATATCCGTGGCATATTTATCATTCATTAAAGTTCTCTGAATGATAACTATTAAACATAGATGCAAAAAGTAAACAATGTTGACATGGCACTAAAGGTAGTTGAAAAATCACCTAACGAAATTTTAATAGAGAGTAAATATATCACATTGGTACAACTTTGAAGTTGGTATTAGAGATCTTATAGTAATAAGATAGCACATTATCCTGATAATACACTCTGCACTCGCCTTTGATTTAGAATGAATATGTCATAGTGAGTATAATTCAAAATTTTTTACTTCACAAAAAAATCGAAAGAGAGAGAGAGTAAAAAGCATAGTTTGGGATTTGTTGTGACTTTTTTTTTTTGCAAGGAAAAAGGAGAGTCAACAAGCCCATACGAAATCGACCCAAAAAAAAAGCCCATACTAAAGGCCGACGCCATGGCCCAGTTACATCTATCAGCCCACGCTCAGCTCGAGTCGGGGGAAGAAACGTGGATGCCACGTCACCATCTCGCCCCCTCCCTCCCCCAAGACCAGAAGCTTCTTTTCTTCCCCGTCTCGCATTCCAGAACCAGGTCTCTCCCCCTCGTCTCCCCTCGCCGCCCGTCCGCCACCGCCGTCAAATCGCAGAGAGCTTCGAGGTCCTCCGGCGAAAGAAGATCGGAGCGATTGATTCGCACCCATTCGAAAAACAATTGACTCTCTCGCGCGGCAGCCAGACATGTCGATGTACTACAGAGGGTAAATGTCGATTTCGCGTCCTTTTTGTTTCTCTGTCTTTCGCTCGGGTCGTTGCCGATGTCGCGTCCGCTCCTCAATAATTACGACTGATTGGCTCGTTTTCCATGCTCTTTCGAAAAATTTGATGCCTTTCCTCTTTTTTCGGTGAATGATTTGGCTGTTGTTCTCCAGCGCGCATAGCATCTTCTGTAGGGTTTTTTTTTTTTTATTTCTTTGAGTCCCGCCGGTGTTTGGGTTCTCCTTGCATTTGCAAATTATTCCAATTTGTGTCTCCAAGTTTGGAACTTGAACCCATCTTGGGGATTTTTTTCTCTTTTTTTGTTGCTAGTTTCGGCTTCTGGGTTGACGGCGGATTAATTTGGAATTTCCAAGGTCCAGCTGGTTAGGTTTAGTTGCAAAACACGAGTTCTTGGAAGTCCGTTATCGTGCCTAAATTATGGTGACTGTGCATTTGATTATTTAGATGCAATGGCTGGGGTTGTCCTAGAAAGAGGCAGTTTTGTTTGACGTCATGGCCTAACTCCTGTAATTCCAGCTCAGGGGCATCATCACATTCAGCAAATATGTAAATTTACTATGAATGTTGCGTATAGTGTAGTCAGTAGTAACTGCTTGTTTTGATTTTTTGTAAAGGTTTAGGTGTTACCATATACCTTTTTTGTACAGGGGATGTGCTTTGTCCATTCACTGTGACAAGGAATATATCAATTCAGTGCCGTCATTTTAGATGTTCTGCTGGCGCGAACTTTGTCGCCTTGCTTATTTTTTATGTATACTTCTCTTCTCATCAAGCGATTTCTGTTCATTGTCCCAAATTTATTCCTGATTAGTCGTGTAGAATAAAACAGAAATTGTTCATATATACCAGTCAGTCACCTCTGGTTCGGTGCATTGCCCACAATTTTGAAGAAGTTAGAGGGAAAGGAGAAGCGTTTGTATGTGGTCGACCCATTAAGAATTGCATGGGGCAATGCTGCTTTCCTTTCCTGTATTCAATGCCTGTTCTGATAGTTTCATGAGAAATGAATTTTACAGCTTGAAGGCTTTGAAATGTTCTATTATATTCTTTTAAGTTTTTCAGCTTAAATTTGAAGTTTATATCTCATTTGCGATAATTGAACAATTGAATGGAGGAAGCCCACAAAAAGACGTAGTCTCTTCATTCATCAAGTATAGAATTTAGCTTGGTTAACAGCTGGTGACATCAGGTTCTATGGGAGACAATAGGTGGTGTTGTTTCACGCTGTGAAAGATGAGAAGTAGTTTCACTTTTGAAAGCATGAGCACAAGTTATATGTTTTCTCTGAAATTCTGGTAAAAACAATCAATGTATACATATTGGGTTGTAATTTTCATTAGGGACGATATGCTTTGGATGCCTGGAAAAACACAAGCATAGTGTTGCTTACTTTAGTTGTTTGAAGGATCATCTTCTTTCCTCAAAGTAAAGAATGGCTAAAGACCATAGTTTGGGGTTCATTTTTATTTTTATTTTTATTAACTGTAGTACAAAACAAGTTACATGATATTGTTGCTCTTTCCCTTCTACCAGAAATTTTGGTAGGTTTGACTATTTTGATGACGGGCGTGAAATGGGTCCAAAGCGACAACGCCTAGTTGATCAGGGCTCTTCATTCTATGGCGCTTCTCCTGGTTCGAGCTACATGTACAATGCTTCACCTTATGCTTACACTGGTCAGTCTCCACCTTTCCCGCTGGTGCGGCTTCGCGGCCTTCCTTTTAATTGTACCGAAGCTGACGTTGCTGAGTTCTTTCACGGCCTGGACATTGTTGATGTTCTGTTTGTTCACCATGATGGGAAGTTCACTGGAGAAGCGTTCTGCGTTCTGGGTTATCCTCTTCAAGTCGATTTTGCCCTTCAAAGAAACAGGCAAAGCATGGGTCGTAGATATGTTGAAGTCTTCAGAAGTAAGAGGCAGGACTATTACAAGGCAATAGCGAATGAAGTTTCAGAAGCTCGTGGAGGATCTCCTCACCGGAGCATATCCCGAGGAAAATCTTCTAACGAGAGGAAGGACTCTGCGGAGCACACGGGAATACTGCGATTGAGGGGATTGCCATTTTCAGCTGGCAAGGATGATGTATTGGAATTTTTCAAAGACTTTGAGCTGTCTGAAGATTCTATCCACATTGTCTTCAACTCGGAGGGGAGGCCTTCTGGGGAAGCATATGTTGAGTTTGCGAGCACAGACGACTCTAGAGCTGCTATGGCCAAGGACAGGATGACACTGGGGAGTCGGTATATCGAGTTGTTCGTTTCAACGCACGAGGAGTTGGATGAAGCGGTTTCGAGGGGACGGTGATTCTATTAGTAGTTCGCATGTAATGCTACTTTGTGACCGGTAGGATTATTTGGCTGCACTGTAACGTTTAAAATTTCCTTTTCGAGGCCTGTTCAGGTCAGAGTGGAGTTTCTTGATGTGCATGGAGAAAGCATGCGTCAGTTTTGGCCTTGAATTTATGCAACTTTTTGTGTTCCGTCAGTGGTTTAGCACTATGCTGAAGCACTAAAGAAACCCAAGGGGCCAAGCGAGTTTGATGCTGGCTCCTAATTTTAGGCTTTTTCTCCAAGCCAAAAGCCCAACAACATGAGGAACAGTTTTGAACATGGATGCTTGCATCTATCCGAAACTTTTTAAGGGATTGAATGGTGAAAATAAGACTAAATAATCAGCCACATATGGATGATGCTGGCACCTAATTCCATGGGGAATTGGGAATTACAGGGTTGGATTGAACCGTCGGGGAGCCTCGATAGCCACCGCGTCATTGGTCTAATAAATTACGAGCATACTTACATTCGGACATATGTTAATCGTATGTCAACAAAAATGGACTCTCCGTAATTTTAAGCTCTCTTTACACTACCCACGTTCGTGAAAGTAGAATTTTTCGCAAAAGGGAAAAACTTGTCTGATACATATGTCAAGTCCTAGCCCTAGAGCATCTGTCCATGAATATACAACTCGTCTTGATCATTCTGGTATCGTAGGAAATGCCTGGCCGTGTTCTGTATAGCGTTTACGAGAACTCGGGTGAAGAGGATACTTCGGACGACGGGTACACAGATGACAGCAGCGACTGTAGCGATGGCTACTACTACTGGAAATGCCATCGCTACCACCAGCGAAGGTCGCGAAGAAGAACCGTGGAATCGCTCGATTTTAGTCATTGATTCTTCTTTATTTCTATTTTCTTGTTTAGTTGAAAAGATACTTTGCTTCCATGCTCAGACATAGCCCATGTGGAAATTTTAGGTGGAAGTTTGAGGTGGAGGGTGCTTTTTGAGTTTTCTTCGTGATGGGAATTGATCTTGCGAGGTATAAAGGGGAAATTACCAAAAAGTCTTAAACTTATTGCAATCTTGTTAATTTAGTATTAATTTTTTTTTACCAATTTAATCCTAAACTTTTTCTAAGTATGTCGATTCAGTCCACCTGATCAATTTTAATTGACTGCCATTGATGTAGACAATTTTAAGTAGTATTTTATTGTCTTTTTTTCTTTTTCTTTTTTTTTCTTCTTTGCTGTCTACTAGGTGAGGCTTGAGGGCCATGGGCAAGGCTGCCTTTACTGGTGGCTGGCAAAGCTACCTCGGCCAAGGCCCCCAAGCCTCAACCTTAGCTTGGCAGGCCCTTGCCAGCCACTATGTGGAGAAAAGCAAAGAAGGAAGAAAAAGAAAAAGAATTAATTAAAATTCGAAAAAAATAAAATATTATCAAATATTATTCATGTTAGCATCAGCCAAACAGTTAGCATCAATTGGCCAAAATTGGTTGAATAAACTGAATCAGTACAATTGTAAAATGTTTATGATTAAATTGACAATAACAAGATTGATGAACATGTTAGATTCTACTTTACATCCCTAACTATATCAGAGACAATATCACAATCTTGACTTGCGCTAAAAGCCAGAGCATCCATTTTCACAATCGTAACTATTGCATGAAAGTCATACCATATTGGCTCTGAATACCGTGATCGTTTGTGAGAATGTGAATACCTTGTGTTTTTTATTTTGGTGTTGAGGGACGGCAAGGTCTCGCTGGGCCATTAACAAGGACTGATTCGATTAAAAAACTGAGTTCAAAACCAACGAGAGAAATATTAAATAAGCTCTAACAATCATATGCTGGTGTTTAATATTTCATTTAGATCGGAAACTGGTTAAGATCGAATCCGCCAAATGAACTCTTGAGAGAATCAACCCTTTTCGTTTTTGTCTAGAAATCATCTCCCCCACTCGCAATGCAGAAAATAAATAAGGAAAAACCTCAAATTTTCCTCTTTAGTGCACGAAAATTTTAGAAATTCTTTGTTTTAGAAACTACTACCTTATCTGCAATAACGAGATCAATGAACATGTTGGATTCTACTTGACATCTCTAACTAAATCAGAGACAACAATACAATCCTGGCTTGCATTATTCCAGAGCGGGCCGTGTTGACGTCCGAGGAGTTTGCCACACATCAATACAAGTCGGAGCATCCATTCTCACGATTGTAACTATTCCATGAAAGCTATATCATATAGGCTTTGAATCTTGTGATTGCTTATGAGAACGCAAATACGTTGTTTTTTTTTATTGTTATCATTTTGGTGTTGGGGGATGACAGGGTCCCGCTAGGCCTTTAGCAAGGATTGATTCAAAAATTGAGCTCAAAACTAGCGAGAGAAATATTACGTGAGCTCTGACAATCATGCGTTGGCGTTTAATATTTCATTTAAATTAGAAACTGGTCAAGATCAAAACCGCAAAATGAACTCTTTCCAGAAACAACCCTTTTCCTTTTTGTCCAGAAATCATCTCCCCCACTCGCAATACAGAATATAAATAAAGAAAACCTCAATGTTTTCGCTTTATTTTGTGAAAATTTTATAAATATTTTTTGGTTTTGATTTCGTGCAAGGATGAATTTAAGTTAAGAGGTTCATTTCACAGTAATTTAAAGATCAGTTTTCAATTTAATTTAATTAATGAAATGAGGTTATTTTGATCATGCTCATACACTTCAGTTAATGTGAATATTCACATGAAAGAAAAGAGAAACAAATTTTTAAAAGCCACGTCATCTCCGTTGACTAAATAAAACGAAATTAGTGGAGATATTTGATTGTATCAATTTCCAAAAAAAAGTCCCTAAAATTTGAGTAGGCTTTTTTTTTAGAGTTTTAAAACTATGTGTTAAGTTTAAGATGCAATCATTATTATAAAAAGAAAAAGTCTACATGGGCAGCGGGCAGGCCTGCCCTGATTATCGCCTTCCTCGTTCAACTCGAAGTCCTATAATGTCCCAAGCTGCAAATCGAACGGTGGAATCACTCTCTCTCTGGTGAAATCATTCTCTCTCGCGTTCTCAGTCCCCCAGGGTTTATGCTTCGTGATCAGGGCTTTTCAAGCCTTCCTCACCGGGAAGTGGTGGGTCTCTCTCTCTCTCTCTCTCTCTCTCTCGTTCATTTTCTTAGGCACGTTCAGATCGTTACTTGCCTCAGGACCTTCAATTGATCACGAACCTTTTGGTGGGTTCAGTGGAGAGCTCTTAAGTGCTTCCAAGGCTACACAGCTTGCTGCCACGACAGTCAGCTTTGTTTGCTGTGAGTGGAAGATTCTGCAAAAGTTTGTTGATGATCGCATATGGGGCTCTGTGAAAGTCAGTCAGCCAGTCTCTCCCTCTCGGAAAGTTTCTTCATTTAAGCAAAGCGCGATATCTTGTAGAAGAAGACTCAAGTGCACAGCGTATTCAGCGTTCTTGGTGGGAAATTTCTCTTCTTTTATCGGGAGTTCTTTTTGGGCCTCATAAAGGTTTGTTGCCAAAGATGTAGTCACCACCCACCTCGAGCTTTCTTTGATCACTTTTGGGTCAAATTTAGTCGCTTTAAAGCACACAAGTAGGGGCGGGTAGTGGCAGGGTTTGAATTCAGCATTCTGAGAGAGTCTTCATTCTCTGAACCCAGTAAAGTTCTCACTTTCTTCGTTAATTTCCCAGGTTCGCTCATCTCCAAGAATCAAATACTTAGCGGAGTAAGTTCTGTTCTTGCCAAATGGCATCAAAGGGCAGCAGAAGAGCGAGGACAAGAAGATCAACCACAAAACCGAGAAGGACCCATTGCGAGAAAAGGTCTCTGCAAGTGAAGAATCAAGAAAGTTCCACTTCGTCATCCTCTACAATCTGCTCTGACAGTTCGCCCAAGGTCAGCAATACAACAAGCGACTCAGAATTGGGAGGTGAAAAAATCTCCGGAACCAACTGCTCCACTCCGAAAGCGCAGAGATTCCGGATACCGAAGATCGAGACGTGCCCACCTGCGCCGAAGAAGCAGAGAGTAATGTCGAGCTGCCGCCTACGGAGGAGGCCGATCGCATTCTTCGCTCCTCCGGACATAGAGCTCTTCTTCTTCTTCGCGCTTCGCGGTATTTCGGTTTGAAGCTTGTGAGTGTGTGTGCCCCCATGTAAAGCAAAAAGATGACCATGTCTTATTGGTTTTTGGTCATCTTTATGAACCACTTTTAGGTAGGTGTTTGAAGGTTATAGTAGTGTGATGACACTGTGTGAGAATTTGAAGATTCTGAGCAATAGGGTTAGGGACCTTTTAAGCTCTCTCGATTTGCTTGCTTTCCCTCCCGGGGCCAATTGCTAATTCTGGCCTTCAACTCTGTAGGGAATGACTAATCAAGTCACTCGGATTCAGCTGGGAGGTCCAGCTGAAATTCGGTGTTACTGCAAAACTTTTTTTTCTTTTTCTTTTTCTTGGGCTAATGTTATCTCTGACCTTTCGAGATTGAAGAAAGTGCAATTTGTAGTGGGTGGTTAGGGAGGCTGAGTGAGTGTGATGTTAGTGTTGTAATCTTCCTTGATTGTCAAAAGTTGATCTGATAAAGTAAAAGAAAAGGCTTTTCTTTCCTTACTTTTCTGTTGTTATTTCCAGTATGAAGAGCAGAATTCCTGTCTGTCTTCCTTTTGCTCCACCTTCTTGAGTTAGGTGTGGTGACCTTATGATTTAGTGCTTTGCTTTGTTTAAGAGAGTCACTCGGTATGACAATGTCAATGTCTGCCACCACAACTAATTTCATTCAAGACTATTATATGACTTAGGCTATACCTTTCTTCGGATAAATTAATTTCGAATTCGTTCGTTTATTGAATTTTCTACAAATAGGCGTGATTGTTCTTAAGTAGTTAAGTTTCCATAAATAGGCCTTATCTTTTATGTTTTACTTTCGTGTTAAAAGGATTTATTATATTTAGGATAATGGTGCCTCGAAATGGAGAAGTAACAAGAAGGGTGAGATAGTTGTCTTCTTGCTACTTTTACTCTGTTAGAAAAAGAAATTAAAAAATCTTCAAGAAACAAATGGCACGAACATGAGAAAGGCAGCGGAAAATATGGTCAATCCAGGAGATGATGGTTATATTTTATAAACAAATTCATCACATCAATCAATCAATATATATATGTATGTATGTAGAGAGAGAGAGAGAGAGAATTTTAATAGATGTTGGAGTCTATAATTAATTAAGAAAGAATCAAGTTTATATATTTATAACATTTTCTGGGGATCTTGAAGGGAGGCTGCTTTAGAATTGAAACAAACAAGGAGAATTTACACCTCCAAGTAAACCCAGGGAGGGAGAGAGAGAGAGAGAGTAAAAAGACGAAGGGAATCCGATGAGACGACTCGTGCGGGTTGCTGATAAACCTCAGCCTTGGAGAATCTCAAGAAATTCCACTCATCACACATTTTCGCTGTTCATCAATCATTCTTTACTTTCACCAATGTATCCCTCCCCATCACAAGCGCTCTCGATTCAAGAAACGGACGAACGACGCCCGTGGTAAATCAACCTATCCTTTAACACCATGCACAAACAAGACACGACACGAGATTCTTTTTCATTGTACTTCACTATGTTCTGCCCACCACGTAAAGAAAAATAAAACAGCCTATAGGCCTACCTACCCCAACAAGGTCTATGAGCAACGTTGAAAATGATGAAACTTATGTAGATTTTAGTGGGTAAATGCAGTTAGACGGGTTACGACTTTAACACGGGCATGAGCGCATAATCTAATAGCCCTTGTGTAATCTTAAAAGAGATTAGAAACCCATCAATCTTTTTTTCCCTCTAATATCTATGAACTCGAGGTGACAGTTAAATAAACACGACCGAAAACCCATAATCGGAAAACAAGATGATCCTCAAGATGAATGCGCACATAGCAAGGTTTGGGAACAAAGCCCGTCTTTTTTAGGCAAACAAATTTATTATATATGAAGCAACAGGTGATGTAGTGATCTTAAAGGGACCATTTTGCGTAGTGGATGAAAAGCTTTTAGCTTTGAACGTCCATTTTGCGTTCAGCTTTCCCGAGCTCATAATTGAAGAAAGGAATATGTGAAGGACAAAACCGCATTAATTGCGAAGCCCCCCGTCCTCTCCTGCTTCTTCAATCATTTTAGTGGCCCCCCATTTTTTTTTCTTTCCCCTTCTCTCACTTTTTTCAAATTCGTGTGGACCCAACTTTGCTGGGCATCGTGATGATGATGGTCATTTGCATGTTCATCATCTTCGAGTTAACTAGGGTTTTAAGCAACCGTTGTTTCTCACTTGATCCGCGGCATAAACATGGAAAATACAGCAACGTTCGAGGCGGAGATGCGTGGGGTATCTGAAGTTCGATCATTGCAGAAGACACCGGATATTATGTTTCACATGCAAGAGATAGCGAAACTCAAACCCTTGTCTCTTATATGTCTGCGTGACCTCGGTCGCCGCGGATAGATTGGCTTTGCACCGTAGAGATATAATGTGAACACCTGAGTACTGTGCGTGCGTGTGCATGGAGAGAAAAATATGATGATTAGGGTTTTCAGAATCGCATCGGAATGAGGAAAATATGCGCGAATTGAACGGCAGAAGAAGCTGAGTTGGATGGATGGTTGTCCTTGAGCGACGACTGACTTTATTAATGAATTGAAATATCCGACAAATCAAAACACATGGTGGTGATTTTTCTTTCGTGTTGTCACCGGGATGTGTTTGTTTTTTTTCTTAGGTTCCACGCATCGCCAACTTTTCTAGAATCCGAGGTTGCCCCCACATTTCTTTCACCAAAGGTTTTTCTATCTTCTTTAACTTTCGGGTCAAAACCCAGCGTGGTAAATCATTTTCACATCAGACTCCCCAGGGTTAACAAAATCAATTAGGTTTCTGTTGCCATAAAACACCCCTAGGTTAACAAGATTATATTATATTAGATCAAAAATTAAATATATTCATTATACTAGAGAGTAGACATTTAGTCAATACAAACGGAAGAATAACTGTACAGTTTAGCTGTTCTATTTTCAATTTTGATCCGTCTTACTTCTTAGTAATGTTGAGTGGTCTTAAATCTCTCTCACCCAAAAAGCTAATTCAAAGAGTGAGATTTTTTCACACACTTCTAAATTGATCGGTGGCCTCTTTCACAATTAATACATGATAACTTTTACAATATCTCCCTTGCGCATCGGGCTCTAGGTCGAAGTCGCAATAACTTGTATCTCTCGAATGATTATTGAATCCGAGATCTAATACTAGTGTTGGGTGGTTTTGAGCTTCTCTTACCTTAAAAGCTAACTCAAATGGTAAGACTTTCTCTCGCACTTATAAACTGATCACCAATCCCTTCCATAATCTCCCCAATGAGGTATGAGGGATAAACCCCGATAATCTCTCTCTCACACATCGAGCTTAATTCAGAGCTAGAACAACCATTTTCAAGTGATTGTTGTGTCTAAACTTATTAGTAACCTAAGCTCTAACATTAGTGTTGGCTAGTTTTAGAAATCTCTCACCTCAAAAGTTAGCTCAAGGAGTGAAGCATTCATCTACACTTGTTGGTCAAGTGTGCTTATCCTAGTATGATAGCATTTGATATTTGACCTCTATTCAATACTATCTATGGACTATTCTAGGTTGCTAAATATAGAATATCCGTCGGGTGGGCCTCCATGCGATCGAGCACGGTCGAAAGCATGGGTCAAAGTTCACACGGGTTATTCTCACCCAGGATCTCAAAAGGGGATGTTAATGTTTGATTAAAGAGGGATAAGGATGGCGTTTGGCCATGCACTCTTGTCGGGATATCATTAGCAAGGGGAAACCATTGCGATGGGCGCTCTACTTTTAAGACGAGGGTTAGCGCGTTAAGGAACGAGGAGACTTTCCATGGTTTTGCTAGTTCCTAGAAGGACTCGAGAATCCTAGGCTTTGGCCCGACAGGGGGGGATTAACCTGAAAATGGCGCGTTTTAAAAGGAAAATCTAAGTGATTAAGCAGATTCGGTACTTACATGTTTGAATTGTCACCAAAAGATGGGAATTTTCTCAATCCGAGTCCGAGAGTCGGGTCCCTCTTCTAGCAATGCAAAAGGTCACTGCTGTATGGTACAATCATTGTTAGGACAGTTGTTTAGAGTTTGGAACGAGGCCTCGTTCGATCTTATGATTAGGAATCCTCAAATGAATTCTCATTTCTAGAAATCCTATTCATTGGAATGAGATCTCTTTTCGATGCATTTGGATTGCACAAAGTTTTGGCCTTCGAAGAAAGAATATTTCTCACGCCCTCCCCTCCCTTCAATGGCGCTAGCGGGACTGAACGACTGGCGACCGACAGCGGCAGCGGCAATAAAGTTGGGTTTCTAATAATTTTGTTTCATTAGGAATGTAGCATTGGAATCCTGATCCAAATTATTGCTAGGTAATCCCAATTTCGCACTCTTTTTGAGAAATCTTATACTGTGTGGAGCCAAATCCAATATTTCATATCTCTCCAAGCATGAAAATCGTAAAAATTAGAATCTTGCTTCTGAAGAAATCCAATCCAGCATTGAACCAAATGAGGAGGCATAAGAGATAATTGAAAAAAATACCAAAAAAAGTCCCAAACTTATTGTAATTATGTCAATTTAGTCATAAGTTTTTTTTTACTAATTCAGTCCTAAACCTTTTTATAGATGTGCCAATTCGATCTATCCGACCGGGCCAATTGGTGTGACGTGGACGTTGACATTTTTTTAATAATTTATTTTTATTTTTTTCGAATTTTTATTAATTTTTTTTTGTTTCTTTTCTTTTCCCCCTTTCTTCCTTCTTTCTCTGGCGGAGGTAAGCGCTAGAGCTAGCGCTAGCACTTGCCTCCGCAAGTGGTTGGTGGGGGCAGCCCTCACCATGGCTCGGTGAGGCTCACCAGCCCTCACCTTTGGCTAGTCACCACTAACCAGAAGAAGAAGGAAGAAGGAGAAAAAAGGAAGATAAGATAAGATAAAAAATAAAAAAATAAACAAAAATAAACAAAATTATTAAAAAATTATCTACGTCAGTATTCATGGATAGCCAGTGTCGGCTAGTATTCACGTTAGCGCTAGCCCAATATCATCATACTTACATGCATCATTAACCATTGGGATTGGAGAGCAGGTACTACTATTTCGGATTGATGCATTTCGGTTAAAAGACCCAAGTAGCAAAGCCTTGGGTAAAAATAGTACTTGGCGCGGTTATTGTGCTTAAATAATTTTTATGTTTTTAAAATACGGAACCATATGAATAACGGAGAAACTCCATGAAAGAAAAATTAATGATTCATATAAATCACTTAACGGGATCAGTGGAGTTATCGTATTATTAGTCTAGAGTTTATCTTTTTAACCATAGGTATTCTTTCGAGAGCAGTATGGGCTAATGAGGCATGGGGGTCATATTGGAATTGGGACCCAAAGTTTTTTTTGAACTTTTCGGTGTATTTTGTTACATGTATAAATATAGCACGACGAAAATAGACAGAGATATAAAAAAAAGAAAAAATTAATCAGCTGAATTTGATTGGACAAACTGAATTGACACAATTAAAAAATGTTTAAGATTGAATTGGCTAAATTTTAAGATTAAACTAGCATTATTATAATAGGTATAAGAATTTTTTTATAGTTCTCCCAAGATAATAGAGCCATTTGGAGGTTGTTCCCCAAGGCCCCCAAGAACTAGCAATCAAACTTAATTAATCAATTTTGATGTGATTATCCATAGTTTACACAAGTAAGGACTCCTGACATTTGATAAAACCAAATTTTGATTCTAAAGTGGAATGCTAATGATAATTAAATTTTGACGTGTTCATAAAAAAAAATCATTAAATAAACATAAAATACTTCACTAGCTAAAACTATTTCAAGAATACTAATTATGGTAGAAAACAAAGAATAATATACATAAATCATCTTTTTATATCGATTTATTACACAGTGTAGATTAATATGCATTGAACCTTTAAGTCGCTTGCCCCCTTAAAAGTAATTCTAGCTCCGTCATTGGAGAGAATCATCGTGCCATAGCCTGTGTGGTTCCCCAAAAGCTTAAATTTTCAAAAGAATCGACCCACTTCACAAGCTGACGGTGCCGGGCGGCCCGTTTTCCTTGACCACCAGACGCGACAAGCGGCCTTCCGGGGACGGGCTGAATCCGGCCCATTTCATGCCGACCCCATGGGCCTTCTTTGCACAATTTTTAAGATCCTCTCAAACTTCGCTGCCCGACCGACCTCTTTTTTCCCTCGCAGGCAAGGACGCATTTTCCGATTAGATAAAACACTCTCGTCTGTGGTTCATCCTCAAGCTTGGGAACCCATCTGTAGTTCTCGATCTACGCGCCAATCTATACACCCTTCTTTTCCAATCAGATGCTTTCCCTGCGTGTGGCGTCTCCTCAGCTCTTGGTCCACGAACGGTACGAAGTTTTCAAGGGAAGAGCTCGTTTCGCGGTGGTGCGTGCGGTGGAGAAGGACTCGAAGCAATTCGAGGTAGACCAGGACAAGGCTCGCGAAGCCCTTCAGCAGCTCGACCAGCAGCTCCAGTCTCTGTCCCAGAAGCGAACCCCGTCTCCAAAAGTCAAGGGTATGCCCCTGTTCCGGTCTGAAATTGTGCAATCTCGTTCGTTTGTGAATTCTCGTCTTGCTCGTTTTCTTTTCCGAGTTTGCGGTGAGAACTTTTTGGTGGGGTTTTTAGTTACATGATTGGTTCGGGGTTATCGTGAAGATGCTTGATATCGAGCCTGTGAAAGATGATTAGAAATTTAGAACTATGTCGCTTGAATTATATGATGAGAAGTGAAAAACTTGCCTTTTTCTTTGTTTATTTGTATAGATAATCACAAGTTGAAAGGAACTAAAAAGCGGTGCGTATAGGCCGTTTCTTAACGGTATCCCCGCCACTGGCGGTGCTAAGAGAATTCTCACTGCTAACGTACCGGTTGCTGCTGTATGTCCCACAAATATAGAGGACAAGGGAGATTGGAGATTTGGGCCGTGCTGGGGCTTCTTGCACTTATAGGATAGAGAAGTATAGTTGTCCTGGCTTTGGACCCACAGAAAAATTTGATACTTTCTTCTAAGCTTAAAATGCCTTGAAGACTATACTTTGATTTGTCTTCCAGACATGTTAATAGGTTAACCGAGGAAAAGTTATTCCCGAAAAATATAAAGTGGATATAATGTCAATGGAAGAATGTTATAGATTCAAGCCAAAATTGACGAATACGTTGCTTTTTGATAAGTTCAGAACCTTTTAGGAAGATTTCTCACCACAACCTCCGTGGTACTGCCCATTGTGTAGTTTCGATTCTTGTTCCTGTGGCTTTACTCTCTTGAGTGTACTCTTGTCAAGCTGCGCATTTGGTATCTGTGGCTTCATTTACACTGTTATAGTTGTGTCAAGGATAAGCATTACATAGACTTTTTGTGGGGATGATGACGAAGAAGGCAATTAAATTTCAACCAGTAGCTGCGTCAAAAATTGAGTCTGATGTTGGAGTTTCGGGTCTTGGAATATCACCATTGTGCTCTGGCCGTCACCTGGCATGTGTTAAATGAGTTTTAAGAGTACAGGGTCCATGACTGCAATCTTCAAGATGGTAGATACTCCAATCTGTCCTTGGGATAATTGGATTGATTCACTGTATCATGTCAGTGCCAACACTTGCTTGCGCCTGCTCTTGCTCCATGATATGTTTTGTTCTCTCATTGCAAATCCACAATACAGAACCATGAGAGATACTAAGTTTTAGCACATGGAAGATGTGGCCAATGGACTCTGACTGTAGCCAAACAGTCTATCGCATCTGATTTATGGTGTGGTGTGGTGTGGTGGTATTCTGTTGTCTCGTGGTTTTGTTGTCGCGAACCCTTCACCATCATATAAGAAAGGATTTTTATGAAAGATGACTCTCTAACGTGATTTTATTTTCTTATGTGTTCTTGAACATCGCAGCTTCAGATGTGAGGCTGGCGAGTGACCAGACAACAGGAGAAGTCGGGATGGAGATTTCGGGATCTTTGCTATCGTACACAGCCGGCAGCCTCCTGCTCTTCACCTTCCTCTATAACCTGTTGTTCTACAGCGTCATCAAACCCTCCATAGACGGACCGGACTCTCCCCCAGAAACTCCCATCACAACACAAGCTTCAGAAGCCGCGGATTCACTCCAGTCATCACCATCGCTGCTCGAAACTCCCTAATACATTCGCCTGTGACAACGTGATCCCGGTGCCAGCCAACAGAAAAACACACTTAGTCGAGCTACTTTTGAAATGCGCAACGTCGGTAAATTAGGCAAGCATCACGCCTCTCCAGGCTTGGCTTTTATATACCTACAGCGATATAATTGACTGTATTCGTTCTCAATAGCCATGAGATGATCATCTTAGGGTGATCCTTTTGTCGATGGATGCTCCTATTACACTCGTAGTCTCTGAAGGATGAGAACCGACTGTGTAGCATCTACATCGAGAATTCAAATATTGTATACATCATTAATCCAATCCTTTGTAGGAACTACCCGTAATAACAAACTTGCAAAATGGATCTGTTTATTATAAAGAGATTTGCTGTTCCTGATCTTGCTTTACCTCAATTGTTATTTGAACAAGTAAAAGGTCTATTTTCAACACCTGGAGATAACCCAAACCCAGTTGCCATATCCGCACTCCAGGCTTTTGGTTGAGCTACTTGGTTTTGCATCTGTATCGGACCAAGCCCACGCACGCAGGTCCGTGGGCGAGCTGGCCGGGCTTGCAGACATGTTCGTGAATAATTTCGAGGGGATTAAAGAAAGAAAATAAGCCTTTTCCTGAATGGGCCGTCGAAGTGGTCCCCCTTGCTTGCCCTTTTGTCCTCGTGTGGATTCCCCTCTCCGTCTGTCTGTCTGTCCGGCTGCTGCGCTCGGTGTCAGAGGAATTCAAATTTCGCTTCTCCTTATTAAAATCGCATTTCCTTATCATGAGCAGCCTCTGACGTCTTTATTCGCGTCGGTCCGCCACGCATCTGCCCCCCCTCTTGATTTCTTGGACGGGCCGATACATCTGATGTTCAAGTCTTGAGTTTCAGGAGCTTTTGAAACCCGTGATCGTTTCTGTTCGCGTGACGTTGACGCCCGCAAGAACGTATTTAACGTATCTGACATGCAACTAGGGTTTGTTCGTTTCGTAAAAAACGAATTTTCAAAAAACCTTTTTTTTTTTTCCATCTTTCAACATTTAATTTATTCAGGAAAATTAATTAACAGAAAATATTTTTCTTAATCAGTGAAAATTGTTTTCCAATTAAAATTTAATGAGGAAAATGATTTCCTTCTTAAAATATTTGAAAGATGTTTTTTGAAATATAATTAAATATGTTTCAAGATATGTAAAGTAGATTTCACATTTCAAAAAAATGAGGAATTTGTTTCAACAAACAAGTTCTAGATTTTTAGTTGGATGAACTTGGAACTTGTAATCAATTAATGAGTATATAATTTGAAAGTACCAGTTTGAGCTTCCATTTTATAACTCTATTAATGTTCATATTTTTTGTGTGTCTTTATGATCGATAAATTATAATAGTAAATGATGGTCATTAAGAGTTTTAGTTCACTTGCAATCGTTCAATTAGTCATATAGGTGAAAGTTAGGTAGACCATGAAATTGATCTTAGAACCCATGATAAGGTAGGTTCTCAGTTATACGATATATAAGACATATACTAGGTTCAAAAAAACGAGAAACCAGTTCCAACAAGTAAGATTCAAGTTTCGTGTGACAACTATACAAAATTTGGAATCACTCACCCTATGAAAATGCCAACATCAACTCCTAGATCTCAATGTTCATGATTAGGTCTCCAATGGCCAAGCTTGTGCCTGAGACCCCATTGCCCATGCTTGGGTCCATTAAAGCCAAGCCTAAAACCCCAATGCCCATACCCAATGCTTCGACACTCAAGCTATAGTCTATGAAGAGCCACTCGAGTACTCGATGCTTAAGCTTTGGTCTCAACCCTGAGGCTTGGGTCGGCAAAGGCTATATGTGTGGGTCGTATACACTCAAATTTGGGTCATTGGTTAAATAAATATTTTTAAAAAATTCAAAATTTTAATTATTTTTATGTAATTTTTTTTCTTTTTCTTGTTTTCTTTGTTAGCCGGTTGCCAGCCGTTGTTATGCCCGGCGAGCTTGAGCCCTCACCATACTTAAAGAGGCTTGAGGCCTCGTGAATCACAAAAAGTTCGAAGAAACGCATTGTTTCGACCTGCGCACAGAAAGTTCAAAGAAACGTCAAGGAGCTCATCCATCTCCTGCTGAAATGAGAGGATAGGAGAAACTTAATGCAACACGGTTCGGCTTTCGGCTTGGATCTCGATCCTCCATTTTCGATCTGGTTTTCAATCCTCGCTTTCCTATCCGATTTAGTTCTTTCTAGGGAAAACAGAACTGAACTGCATAATACAGGAAAAGAAAAATTTTGAACCAGAGGAGCTCATCCATCTTCTGCTTCAACAAGAAATGAGAAGATAAAAGAAACTCAATGCAACGCGGTTCAGTTCCGACACTAGGGCTGCGCATGGTAACATTTCTTGGCCGGGAACAATTTTTTTTAGTTCTTTTCTACTTTTATTTTGAGGAACAATTTATATGTAAAAAAACCCGTTTGGTAACTACACAAAATTTTTACTCTAGAAATAGAAAAAGAATAGAAACGCGTTTAGTAAAAAAATGTTTCTTTTTATATTTATTTGTTTTTTATTTTTTGCCGGTAGACCACCGCCACCGCCGGACGCCACCGCCGCCGCACGTCGCCGCCGATCGACTGCCGCCGCCGATCGCCGTCGCACGGCCCATCGCCGCCGGAGCCGGAGGCGGACAGAGGTGGCGGCCGATGGCCGTGGCGTCGGCGGCGATCGGCGGCGGCGGGCGGCGGTGGCGACATCGGCCCGGGACGGCGGCGGCGGCGGCGGTCGTTCGGCGGCGACGGCAACGGTCGGCCGGCGGTAGCGATAGTCGGTCGGCCTCAATGGCCGATAGTGGCCGACGGCGACCAGCGGCGGTGGCGGTCGTCCGGGGGCGCGCGACAACGGTCGGCCGACGGCGACATGCGGCGGCGCGGCGCGGCGACTAGCGACGACCGTCGGCGGCGGCATCGGTCGACCAGCAGCGGCGGCGGGCTACGGCGAGCGACGGTCAATAGCGGTCAGCAAGAAAAGAATGAAAGAAAAAAAAATTCACTTATTTTTTAAACTTTTAACAAAAAGCGAGAACTTTTTTTTTACTTTTCATTTTTATTCCTAAACCATTTTGGGCTAATTTTTTTTTGTTTAGGAAACAAAAATTAACTCAGATATCAAACAAGTTTTATTTTTTTTTTTTATGGGGAAGAGAATAATAGAAATTCTTGGGCTGAAGAAGTTTATCACGCGCAACCTAGGAATCGAATTGCATATAGAACTGGATTTTTATCGCGAATCCAATGTTCACCGCTAGTGCTCGCTTCTCCCACACGAGCGAGTCGAATAAGGAATCTCTGTCGTGATCTGTAAAGTAAAATGACAATCGCGGAGCCGAGCGTATCGAATCGCCACTCTTTTTCCAAGTGACTTTTCCTTTTCTTGGCAATTGAAAAATTACAGAAAACCGCCGCAGCCCTGGTTGACCCCGGTCGGGCCCCCCCCCTGCGAGTCCAAAATCCCGTCCAGGTTCGATGTAACGTTGTTGCCAAATTTGGGGTTTCGCGCCTCCGGCGAAAGAGGCCCACGCCCGCCACGCGCCTCGTCTCGATCGTCAGGTCATTCCGGCGAGCGCGTGCGAAGGACGCGACCGGGTTCGCGCCCACTCGCCCGTGTCAGGCACGTGACGCGGCGGCGCACGTTAGCGGACCTCGAGCGAATTAGATAAAAAAAGCACGAAAGGAGCCCCGCAAAAAATAATAATAATAAATAAATGAAAAAGAAATGAAGAAAAGGTCGATTTGGAGAGATGCACTCATATAATTTGATAAGATCCCGCACTGGGAGCAGTTCGCTTTTTCCAGCTTCTCCCTCGCCACCACCACCACCCAATCTCAGATAATCTCATACGCTCAAACCCTAGCCGGCCGTGCCTTGGACGGGGGCGCCGAGGGAGGTTGTTGATCGGTCATGGCGACGGCGCTTGGAGCTGCGAGCACGGCGGTGCCCGGCGATGGCAGGGCGGCGGCGGCGGCGTTCCGGAGCTTCACCGGGCTCAAGTCTTCGGGCTCGGTTCCACCCGCGAGGCAGCTGAACGCGCTGTTGCTCTCGTCTGGCTCCTCCTCTGCTGCTCCTTCGAGCGCGTCGGTGGTGAGAGCCGTGTCGACGGTGAGTCCTGCTTCGCTGCTCTGGGGTTCCGCGTCTTTTGTTCGGGAATTGTTTGCATTTCCTGTCTGGATTTTAGTTCGTTGCCTTCTCTCTTGCTCGAATTGGCATTTTGCTGGCCTTCCCTTTGCATGTATTTGGAGACTTTGGAGATTTTGGGGCGTCAAGATTTGATTGGGAAATCGGTACGATGAAAATGAAAGACTGAAAGTTGGCAGCTTTTTTCTCTTTTTTTTGGTTTTCCTTTTGGGGTGTTTGGTTTAGGAAAGTTGAGGGAGAGAACTGGGGCGGTCGATAAGAACGCTGATTCTGCTTGAAACATTCTTGATAAAAAAAAAAAAATTGAAAAATGTAAAGAGCGCTGCTAAAGAAAATTGTTTTAAGCGAAAAATAGATTGCTTTTCCATTTTCACAATTATAGATCTCTTGCTTAAGGCACGCTGCCAAAAATCTTTTTTTCTTTTCATAAATTGCCAGCGATGGATATGGACTTGCACTCGGTAAGTTCCTACAGGGAGAACGTGCGCCATCATAATCAAAACGTGCGCCATCATAATCAAACTCTTGATAAAACAACACCTTCGTTCTGTCAGACTAGGATTGTTAATGCCATCTCTTTTGGCTTTGCAAGCTTAATTTGTATCTGTACTCGAATTCTCGGTGTTCGACTTACTACATGGGTTAATTAGTACTCCGGGATCACTTTCCTTTTTGCATCTCTGTTCTTCATCTGGCTTTTATCTGTTAATTTGAATAATGTATAAACAATGGGGAAGACCTGATGCATCCTCTATCTTGACAGGAAGCTGTTGTGACTTGAATTTTTGCTTTCTAAGTAGCAGATCATTTATGCCTCTTTCCTAATGAGCTTTCTTAACAATGTGCAGCCAATAAAACCTGAAACTGCTGCTGAGCCTAAACGTAGCAAGGTTGAAATAATTAAAGAACAAAGTAATTACATAAGGTACCCTCTCAATGAGGAACTGCTGACGGATGCCCCCAACATAAATGAATCTGCTATCCAAATCATCAAGTTCCATGGGAGCTATCAACAGTACAACAGGGACGAACGTGGGGGAAGATCATATTCGTTCATGCTTCGTACAAAGAACCCCTTTGGAAACGTTCCCAACCGACTTTATTTGGTCATGGATGATCTTGCCGATCAGTTTGGAATAGGAACACTTCGTTTGACTACAAGACAAACATTTCAGCTCCATGGAGTCCTGAAGAAGGACCTCAAGACAGTGATGAGCACGATAATTATGAACATGGGCTCAACTCTCGGTGCTTGTGGAGATCTCAACCGAAATGTTCTTGCCCCTGCTGCCCCATATGCGAGAAAGGATTACAAATTTGCACAAGAAACTGCAGAAAATATTGCTGCACTTCTTGCACCGCAGTCGGGTTTCTACTTTGATATGTGGGTGGATGGAGAGAAAATCACCTCAGATGAACCTGCTGAGGTTGTGAAGGCTCGAAACGATAATTCTCATGGAACAAACTTCCCTGACTCCCCTGAGCCAATTTATGGAACTCAATTCTTGCCCAGGAAGTTCAAAATTGCTGTTACTGTGCCCACAGATAACTCGGTTGATATCTTTACAAATGACGTTGGAGTTGTTGTCATCTCTAATGAGGAGGGAGAGCCTCAAGGATTTAACTTATATGTAAGATGACTCGTGTTTCTATTGGATATTGACTGACATTTTTTCTTAAATGCTTTTTTATTTTTTAATTGCATAATTGTGATATTTTCTTTTGCAGGTTGGTGGTGGTATGGGAAGAACGCATAGGGTGGAGACTACCTTCGCCCGCCTGTCAGAACCTTTGGGTTACGTACCAAAAGAGGACATTTTGTATGCAATAAAGGCTATTGTTGTCACACAGAGAGAAAATGGGAGAAGAGATGATCGCAAATATAGTAGAATGAAATATTTGGTTAGTTCTTGGGGAATTGAAAAGTTCAGAAGCGTTGTTGAGCAGTATTATGGCAGAAAATTTGAGCCAATTCGTGAATTACCAGAGTGGGAGTTCAAGAGTTACCTGGGATGGCAGAAGCAGGTGTGTGTATTTTTCATTGTTTGCTATCATTTTCTTATTCTGAGGGATCTTGATATCTGTTGCATTCTGATAGTTCTGTGTCTTATATCAGGCCTTAACATTCTTGTACCATGCTTGACCCATATGATCTCTGATTTGTGATTCTCAAATGTTTTTGGCAGGGAGATGGTGGTTGGTTTTGCGGGCTGCATGTTGATAGTGGACGTATTGGGGGGAATATGAAAAAGACACTAAGAGAGATAATAGAAAAATATAATCTCGATGTTCATCTCACACCAAACCAGAATTTAATATTGTGTGATATACGGAATGCGTGGAAGCGTCCTATCACAAAAGCTCTTGCACAGGGTGGTTTTCTGGTAAGTTGCGTTGGAGATACTATTCTCTCTCTGGTGTTAGTGTTATGTGATGATTTAGTATCCTTTAAGAAATTTGTCCACTCTAGTTAAGAACTTCTCATTTCCATTTGCATGTTGTTTCAGTAGCATAATCACGGAAGGTATGTGCTTTTGTGTGGGATAAAAATCTGTAAACAGAGCGATGCTTTTTCAAATCACTGTGTTGATACGTGCACAATGGAGTCCGCTTGTATGACTATTTAAGCTGTGCTTGGAGGTTTTAAGGATTCCAGTGCCGTCAGTAAGAAATTTCTCTCAAGGAGGAGTCCCTTTTGCTCCCTAAAGTTGAATACAACATGGAAACTGTTTATTATATTGTTGCAACCTCCCAGAGGACATTGCTGTTGACTCTAGATCCAGACTTTGTCTTTGATATTATGACACTCAGAGATTGTATTATTTCTTTTTCTCTACCTTTGCTTGGTGTGCTTTATTTCACTGCACAATAATAAGAAAGTCGTGATTGTGGACAGGAACCTAAATATGTGGACTCTCTCAATATAACTGCAATGGCGTGCCCTGCATTGCCTCTATGCCCATTGGCAATAACTGAAGCTGAACGAGGAATACCTGATCTACTTAAGCGGGCTCGAGCTGTATTTGATAAGGTATATGACCACCCATTCATGACAGCTCAGTCGTGTAATGCCATATTATCGCAGTTCAGTATCTGAAAAGGTTCGTTGGCACTGGCATTGTAGGTTGGTCTTAAGTACAATGAATCTCTTGTGATAAGGGTAACTGGCTGCCCTAACGGCTGTGCTAGACCATACATGGCTGAACTTGGACTTGTTGGTGATGGTCCTAACAGTTACCAGGTACGTCTTACACTTTCTCAATGCCTTATATCTTCTGAAAACTATCATAATAAACTCATTTTAACCTTTAATTTGTGTGGAAAAACAGATTTGGCTCGGAGGGACACCAAATCAGACATCAATAGCAAGAACTTTTATGAATAAGGTTAAAGTTCAGGATCTCGAGAAGGTTTTTGAACCTCTTTTCTACTATTGGAAGCGTAAGAGACAATCCAAGGAATCATTCGGCGACTTCACTAATCGTGTGGTAAGCACCAAATAATTACAGCTTGCAAATATTTTATAGTTTTTTTAATCAGATTAGGAATATTTTTAGCCAATATTTGTCAAGAATGAGATTGTATGATCTGTTACTACGCCCTTTCTTTTCCTTCATTGTGGGCTTGCCAATTTTCTTTAACGGTCTTGTTTTCCACCAGGGATTTGAGAAGCTTCAAGAGTGGGTTGACCAGTGGGATGGTGTCATAAAGGCACCTGCGCGCTACAACCTGAAGCTATTTGCTGATAAAGAGACATACGAGGCCATGGAAGAACTGGCAAAGGTGCAGGACAAAAGTGCTCATCAATTAGCCATAGAAGTAGTCCGGAACTTTGTCGCCGCCCAGCAAAATGGGAAGGCTGAGTGAGATAGCAGTTCAAGTCGATCTTTTTAATGCCTGCCTCACCAATGCCAAGTTGAATAAAAGATGATCTACCGTTTTGCCTATGTCGTTACCATACAGTAACGGCTCCTGTAACGGCTCCTGTCGAGTAGGTGCAGTGCGAGGTGTCGTCGTTTTTTATCTCGTACTTCCATCAGTTTCTTTTTCCAGCTTTTGCAAGACCTCGAGTCGGGGTAAACAATTGAGTTTTCTTTTCCCTTTTGTAATTTCCTTTTACTCAAGTAATCAAATTTCTTCTGTTGCCTGTAGCTGCTTGTATGATTCACCTTGTATGCTGGTTGGCTTTACAGCATAAGCTTTACAGAATTGTCGGTGATCGAACACCGCACCAAAACCTGTGGGCCTTATTATGGGGATTGTACTGCGCCGGCCGGCAACATGCGTGGGATGCAGTTCGGTCGAATTGCATCATCTTTACATGTTGCAACTCTTTCAGAACATTGTAAAATTTCATGTATGTTTTCGCAATAGTTACTACAATAATGAGTTGGTTCTGGCGACACGCAGTAACTGTTTATACATGAAAGCTGGTTGTTGAATGAGTCCAGACCTAATGCAAACTGGCCGCTGCTTAGTAGTCGGATGGGTAACGCTTTGCCGTGGGCAAAATCTCTAGTGGCCACTGGCCAGAGCCAATTGCCAGTCCTGAGTGAATTTGGATAATGCAATTCCGAAGAAGATATGCATCTAAATTATTCTCTCTTTTAAACATTCACTGCCCGACAAGTACGGACGATCACACCCGCGCAAGTAGAAAGGATAGCCCGACGTCGAAATCAATATTCAAGTTGGAAAGCAACAGGAAAAAGTGTGACTCAGATCAAAGAAGCGGACTTAGATAGAATGGTGATCGATTAGTCCCAAGATAGCAAGAAATTAGAATACCAGGTTTTACAAACATATCATCATTCCCAAATCAACACGAAAGCAAGAGGGGGAAAAAGGAGTTGCCAAATTCCTGACCCTCATTTGCGGCACACGCGAGCGGTAGGCATTGTCACGCAAATAGGAGCATACTTCTTCTTGGCCTCGGGAGTCCCTCTCCTCGGCTCCTCTTCCTCCTCCGCAACAGCGGCCCTCGCGACGGCGCATGCGGCTGCGGCTGCTGCGGCGAAGACCAAGTCCCTCCTCCCGTTGGCTCTCTCTTCCTTGGTGGCATCGACTTCAAGGCTGGCCTTCTCGGCCTCGGTGGCTCTCGAGGCCTTGGCCACGACGAGCCCTCTCGAGGCCTTGGCCGATGGGAGCTTGCCGACCACAGCTGACGAGCCGGCGAGGAAGGAGGCTGTCATGGTCATGGAAGCCATTGCTGCTGTTGCAAGCGTTGTTGGGTGAGCGTTTCGCCTTCTTTCTCAGCTTCTCTCGACTTGCAACTTTACGTTTGTGGAGGAGGGAATTGTTATTATTTGAGGGTCGAGAAGGATGGCAAGTGCAAAGCGCTTGTTGCGGGGGAGAGGGCATCATCCATTTCCTTATCTTGAGACAACTGTGGCCCTAATGGGTGCTTGCCACGTGTATCTCTTGTTATCTGAAGAGAGAAACTGGTGGCGAGGAAAGCCTCGGCTAGAAAGTTCATGGCATTTCGGCTTCTATTTCGCTTTCCCCCACTCCCCCCCCCCCAACAAAGAAAAAAAAAAAAAAAAAAAATTGTCTTGATATTTTATTGGGAAATCTGTACAATTTCGGTGATTAAGTTCTTGCTTCCATTAGTAAAAACCATTCGAATGATTTGCAAATTTTGCTACTGTTGAATCGAATGATCAACGATAAATTGCACATTAGCACAGTGATGTTGTAAAGGGATGATCAAGTCCAAGCAGATTTTGCCAATGTGTCAGGGAAACAGCACAACTTTCCTATCCAGTTTTTACTAGTGGCACAAAGCACAGGACCATGATGCGAAGAGCGATGAGGAAAATCCTAGAGCCTCTGCTCAAAACGGGTTGTCTTTCAACATTTTGCTGCACAAAGTCCCTCCTCTATTCAATCAAAATGCCATAAGGGCTAGCGACCTGCCGGGAGCGGAGACCTTGTGCCGAGGACTCGACAGTCGAGAAATCTCCGTCCTCGACTCCACCTAACATAACATTCTTGGTTGCATATAGTGTTCTTCGCATGCCCCGTGAGGCCTGCCTGGAGAATGGGCGGACTTGACCGCTTTCTTTCGGCTTACTTGCCGGGCTTGGAACTTTTTTTCCAACACCGGCCGATGAATCGGGCGGGCCAGGGCAGGGGCTTTGAGACTCGCCGGCCCGCCCATAGAATCACTAAAACGAACATCTTAAGATAGTTCATCAACTTTCCTACCTTCAGACATGAAAATTTACGGACACCAAAACAAAAGGACAAGACCGATTTTTTCACACTAGCAAAGAAAAAAATCCACGAACACAAAATCTGTTTAACAACATGATGAGAGAAAAAGAAGTATCAAATTCACACGAGTTGATTAATAATCCTAATCCCAGTAAAACCTCCAATCCCAACTGCTTGCTAATGATAGCTAGAGTCAATATATATCATAAGAACTCGCTTGGATATCTGATCACCTATTATGTGGGAGCGAATTCTATGGGTTGGTGCTGATTAAATCCTTGAAGCTATGCACCGCTACTGGACGAGGATTATGGCGAGTGGAGTGTGCCGGAAGGCGACGGCTCCTGCTTGGATGTGATTCAGGAGGAGCATTGCCGGTAGGAGGCCCGAGGCTCGCGGGCTGCGGGGCCGCCCGCTGGACTTGTAGATGTATGCCGATCTGCATCTCACTCGGACAATGCGCCATTGAGTCGGGGTCCATATGGCTGCCATATGGCAAAACATTGTAGGCTGGTTGATCGGTCTCCGGACCGCCGAGAGCGATTATCTGAGAACTCTGAGGCAGTTGATAGTTGTCGACCGCATCGACTTGTCGGCCCGTGTTGAGCTTGTGAGTTGGCGTGGATTGAAGGTCTTGCAAGTAGCCATCATCATCAACAACAATACCCTTTGTCCGGCCTCGTTTCTTGCTGGCAGTCGTCGGGGCATCATCACCGTTGCCGTCTGGCTGATCATGGTTCTGTTCGTTCCTTGTCTTCAGTGGATGATCAGATTTCCGGCCGTTCTTCGAATGCTTTGCATGCTTGGGCGTGAAGACCTTGCACAGAACCCACTCATCCAACTGCCACAACACACGTCACAAAGACATCAACAATTTCGCGTTAAGTGTAACGAAAAGGAAAACTAGGATACGATAATGTCGACATGAACGTATGAATCCAAACCCTCTTGTCCTTCGCTCCCTTCTTCTCGTCTGTCCTGGTGCGGTTCCTCTTCTCGTCCTCCTCCAGCCTATACTCGTGCATGCTCAAGGCCGTCCCGTCGCCTCGTCTGGGCGAGGCTCCTCGAGAGAAGGCCAACAGCCTCTTGTACCCGATCGTTTTGTTCTCCATCCGGATGACGCTATCCTTCGTGGTCGCCTTCCAAAACCCGCCGGGCGTGCGGCGATTCGGCCGCGACCCGTTCGGATACTTCCTGTCCCTCGGAGTGAAGAAGTACCACTCGTCCTCACCTTTGCCCGCTACCTTGTGGTTCTCTGGAGAATCATGAAATGAGTTGCATAAGAGTAATTTCTACCGCATTTAAACTTAGATTCTGACTATACCACGAAATAAGGGAAAAATTACAAAAAAATTCTTAAACTTATTATAATTATACCAATTCAGATTTTAGCTTTTTTTTTTTATCAATTCAGTCATAATCTTTTATAATTTTCAATTTAGTTCATCCAATCAATGCCGTTTAGCGAATGCTAATATAAACAGATTTTGAAAATATTTTGTTTTTTTTTTTCTTTTTTTTTTTCTCTTCTTCTTTCTTTTGCTTCCTTTCCAACAATGGCCGATGAGATTTTGGCGAGGTTGCCCGACCACTAGGCAAGGCCACCTTCACCTGTGGCATTGGCCTTGCCTAAATCTAAGAAGGAAGAAGAAGAAAATTAAAAATTAAAAATATTTAAAATTTTTGAAAAAGATAAAAAAATATAATTAAAAATTGTTAAAGTCAGCATCAATCGGCAAAATTGGCTAGATGGTATGAATAAGTTTAAGATTGAATGGCTAGAAGAAAAATATTTACAACTAGATTAACACAATTATAATAAGTTTAGTATATTTTTGATAATTCTCCCATGGAATAAACTACTCTTACCTATTTTCGCCAAGCGTGTATGTAAAACAACAAATAGTTTCCATTCTAAGTATTTTCCTCTAGAGATAAGATACAAATAAAGATAAAAAAAATAATAATGGTAAAAAGATCAAAGAAACGCCAAGAAAGTCAAAGAAAGAGAAAACCAAACAAGCCCAGAGAAAGCCAAGAAATTCAAACGGAGGAACGACAGAACAAGAAATCCAATCTTCAAGCATGAATGCGCGTACACTACAAACCGACCGGAGTCTGAGTCTTTACGGCGGCCGCGTATATGTACGTACCGATGAGCTCTCTGGGGTCAAACTGGTAGAGATCGACGTCGGCGAAGAAGTCAGCAAGCGGAATCGGATCGCCTGCAATTTTTGGCTTCAAGTAATACAGAATGAGCTCCTCGTCGGTGGGGGTGAATCTGAACCCGAGTGGAAACTCGAGCTGGAAATCGTCCTCGGATGACGGCCACGGGGCGCCGCCACTAGTTCTTGGCTCGAAGACGTCATGCATTGGTCGACGCCGGCATTCCGTTGACCGTTGACGTGCGTTCCCTTTGGCTGGTCGTCGCAATGGCGGCTGTGGCTGTGATCATTGTTCTCCATACTTGCCTTGACGATAGAGCCTCTTTCGCTGCAAGTGTGTGCCTACTGTGCAGAAAAAAAAAACGATCCAACCAAAATATATATAGATGAAGAGTAGATTGGATAACATGTGGTTCAATAGATGTGACCTACTCCATCAAAAGGGGAGACTTTTAAATAATCTCTCAATCTCTAAAGGAGACTTTCAAAACACTCGCGATTTTTTCTTCGAGGTATTATAATCTACGTACAAGCTACACAATTGATTGTTAAAGATAAAAAAATTCCTTCAACCACTAAATGGGCAAAAGTCATCACCCATCTCTTGTATATAATTTCCGGATTAAATTATTCAAACTAGGAATACAACCCTAATGTGAGTAGTATTTGATTTAGCAACCTATCAATTATCTCCTCCTCCTTAATTTCTTTATTATATAATAAACTGCCGTTAGTCATCAGGCGAATTTCCGTAGCTTTAGATTTCCATTAGGCGTTGAATAAATTTGTCCTAAAAAATTTAAGCCATAATTGGCCCCACAGCTTTTGAGTTTAACATAACATAAATCGATCTTAAAAACTAAACCAGCCCTTGATTTTGGGATACTGACCTAAAGAAGGGAGCGATTAAGATGCAAAGCACTCTAAAAGATAATTTAACCCATTATCCTTTTTGGACCAACATGTCCGCAATTTCACAAATAACTTAATATTACCTAAATGATATGTGATATAGTTTAATTATAACATTATGTGCAACTTTAGTGCTTCAACATTAATAAAATGTTCAGTAATTATACCGAGGCACGGAAGTGTGCTAAAGCTCGAACGCCTTCATTGCAATTCTTTATGAATTTTGGTGGGTCAACTCAACCAACCAGGATGAATTGTCGTTTTAGTTATTACGTATTATGTTAAACCCCAATTAGTTGTAGGCTTCAAAATCACTAAACGACAATCCAATGACTTGGACCCCAATTCTTGCTCGTTAAGTTAGCCTTGAAAAGCCTAATTACAGTAGAAAAAGGACTCTTTAATGTTTCTGGTTATTGCTTGATAAGACTAGATATAATAAAATATAAAATTAAGAGATTTTGTTATATCTTATCTACTAATTGGTGAATTGCAATCCTAAAATTGGATATTTTCGTATTCTACTATAGCAGTTGTTTAGTATAAAAGACATATTAATGTAGAAGAACCTAAAATTTATTTAAAGGAAGACTGTAAAACAATCCCACAATACTCTTGCCTATTTCCTTTTTATTTGCTTATTTTTATTATTTTCCCCGCTCTTTTTAAATTATTTTCTTCTTTTTTTTTCTTTTTTTCCTTTTCCTTCATTCTCTAATAAAATTTTATTATATAGTAAACTATTCTAATATTCCTAAAATACCTCAAATATGCAATAAATATAAATACTATTAATATATATATATATTGAATTCATATTATAAGATATTTTTTTTATGAATATACAAATAAAAATAGAAATAAATAAAAAAATTGTTGTTATTTTTTGTCATTTTGAATTAATAATTCAAATATTATTTTATATTCAAATATTATTTTAATTAATTTAATAAGTTTGTTTTTCAAGAATATAAATTTTGTATTATATATATTATAAATCATATCCACATTTGTCCCTCTTCCCCGATGAAATAATTTTATCCAACATATATCTCTCTTAAATATGAATTTATCCTATCTTAAACGGGCACCAAATATAGTATATGATAAACTTTATCCTATTTTAAATTGACTAGGGATCTATTTTGGATAGTAATTACTATAAGTGGTGTGACATATAATTGTTTTAGCAATCTGTGTTTCTATAATAACTTTCTGAAAACTGACCAAGTCAATCATAAACCTATTGTAATGATGGCAATTCAATTCTAAACTTTTTAATTTTGCTAACATAGTCTTAAACTATTATGCAAATTCAATAAAGTCTTTTTGTCCAATTGTCATCGAAAATTGTTGACATGGTGATTCACGTGGTATGTTGTTTGGAGTAAAGTTGTTTATATCAGTCGTGCCACATATGACGACTAATAATGACTAGATGTCATACCAGTAATTAAAATGTATATGACTAGTTTTTTCAAGGGTGATTTTACAATATCCCCTTGAAAATATAATGTTATGGGTTTGATAGAATGTTACATATATTTACATGGTCGCATTACTTTTCAGGTTTAGGGGTTAAATTTTCTTTTTTCAGTCCTTTCATTTCAAATTGGAAAATTGTGCAATTGGTGATACTTATTTTCTTATGGCGATTTTCTAGCCAAATAATGAAGCCCGCCTAATAAACAAGGTAAAAGATTATTGATACAATAGGAAGCCTGCTCTTTTCACTTTCCGCATAATATAAAAATCAAATTATAATCTTATAATATTTGACCTTACCGAAGTTCAATCACTTATAATGCTTCATCATGAACTTTACGATAGATTTCTTTATCTTTTACGATTATATGTCATAGCCTGTGCTAAAAATTAGGCCATTGACATTTATAATTGGGCTACGTATATTTCAATGAACAATATGATTAATCACGAGTAATTTTCAAGTTTACTGCTGGCTACACGAGGGGTTCCATGAACAATAACCTAAATACAACTTAAACAATAAAAAGAGACAACAGTTTCCTTGATAAATTTCTTTTCATACGTGGGAAGACAGTTGGGACTGTCAAGATGAAAAATGATTACATGTAAAAATTATGTTCTCTCAATCGAAATAAAAATCTAAGCAACTCTAGACACATTTGCTATTCTTTAGACAAATGATTTGGTTTTTCACAACAAGAAGATTTTTGAATTTTCTTTCTAGATGCCTAATGCATCGTGTGCATCGCACACGTGATGTTCTAATACCATGTGAAATAAATAAGAGACATCAAATGATTCCGTACATGTAATCAATTAATCATTGATTTGATACATGATTATATTAAAACCTAATTCCTTGTACTCGACGGATGCTTGCATGACTAAATCGGACAAGTTGTTATTATTTTATACCGATCTTTTTCATGGCGCCAAGTCATTTTATACGGGATATAGAAAGGTTGTATTTTTTATCATTATTTTTTTATTTTTGCATGGCTTTGTCATGTACATATTAGAATCAATAATGTTGTTTCTGCGTTTCCCACTACTGTTCTGATCTTAAGTTAGAGCTGAGAATCTTGAGATTAATACAAAAGCAAGTGCCGCTACCGAATTGATGCCAGCAAACAGACATCTTGGTTTCTATCGGCAAGTCGAGCAAGACTTGTAGACGTCGGATCATTATATTTTGAAGCGCGACTCTGCCGGAAGAGCACTGATGGCAACTCGAGAACTTCAGAGCAAGAGCGACCTCCTGAAACGAAGAAGAAGGACAGCAAGAATCGGACAAGACTGAAAAATGAGCGGGACCATCGGTGCCGGGATGATCGAGCACCTGACGGGCGCATCCAGTTACATTGCCTCGTGGCTCGTCAAGCTTCTCTTGCAGCGTGGCTACACCGTCAAGGCCTCTGTGCGCGACTCCAGTCCGTTCTCGATCCCTCTCGTTTCCGTTTTCATTCGAGTTGATTTTGTGCTTCCTAAATGATCTCGGTCCGCTCTCGTGTTGTGTGTATCTTGTCTGATAGGGTCTATGTCGTCTCAATTCGTGTAATCCCGATGTCCGTTTGACTCGAGCCGTTCTAGTTTAGTGAATGAGCTATAGGCGTTGAGTTTTGCGGCTTTCCTTATATTCAAGCAGCTCATTCACTGTGATTGTTCGTGTCTCTTCGACAGACGATCCAAAAAAGACTGAACATTTTGCTTGCACTTGATGGAGCGAAGGAGAGACTTCAACTGTTCAAAGCCAGCCTGCTGGAAGAGGGTTCGTTTGATCCCGTTGTGAAGGGTTGTGTAGGTGTTTTTCTGTTATTTTCGTCAAGCACATCTATCATCGCCTTCTGATGTACAGGTTCGCAAATTGCTTGTGAAAATAAGAGCGCATGAATCATAGGACTTAAATAATTTTTCCCTCATTCTCTGAAATGTTCGAATTTTCATTGATTCTTTACATCTTTTACTTCTTAATTGATGATAGCGCAACCTGCTTACGAATGGATTTTTCTCGACTTTGTTACGTTTCTTTTGTGAACGGGCAGAATAGATCATAGAGCAGCGTGTTAGTCTCTCATTATTCCAGCTATTTGATCTCTTTTGGCTAATTAATCGTTATCATATTTCAGGCAGAACTACTTGATCCCGTTCTGAAGTCACGTTCCAAAGTGTCTCCGTGCAGCGTGTGGTCGTGACATCATCTATGGCTGCAGTTGCGCACTACGGAAGACCGATCCGGGATGTCGTGGTGGATGAAAGTTGGTTTTCTGATCCAGACTTGTGCAGGCAAACCAACTTATAACGTCTTGTCCAGTTTAATTTTGCATCGTCGAGTGTATTATTTTCTCCTGGTGCTGAGACGATCAACATGAACGAATCTAACAGCGCCCCGTCGACAACTCTTAAAGTGATCTCTCCCATTTTATAGTTCTGGTTTTTGACACAAAACCAGCTGAATGGTGTGGTGGAGGCAGTCTGTCCATTTCATATCGTTACAACTCAGTGATTACCATAATATCATCAAGAGGACGCTCAATCTTATATTCGTCTTTATTGAAACAGATACATGCAAAGCCACTAGTTAACTTATCCAATTTAATTCGTCTTCACTCAAAAGATTAAGTCCAAGATTTACGAGCTAACTAAAATGTATTAGCTGCTCCACACTACTACAATTCTACCTACATAAAACTTTTTAACACAAGTCACATGCATCTCAACACAAAGAATGGTCTTTGGAGATCAAGAGAAAAAAATCCGACAAATGAGCTTATTATGAACACGTGACAATTAATGAGTGGAGTGACACATAATTTATATGACAAGACAGACCAATCTAATATTTTCTCATTACCTATTCCATATTCAATTAACATTATATCGGCTTTCAGCTCACAGGTAGAATGGGCTTTTTCCATCAGCCTCCTCTCGATTACATGTTTATGGTATATCCTTACCCCAACACTTAGTCTAATTTGCATCTAGTGCTAATATTTTCCGATTCTCAATCACTAGAAAACTCAATGTTGAAAAGTCAAACGGTGTCGTCCCTACACCACGTGAATCTTGCTCGCGCGAGCCCGCGCTTGAAATGGACGTGGAAGCGCGCTTCCGCCATTGAAAAGCAAGAGAGCAGCGAAACGAGCGAGCGAAGACGAAGGAGAAGAAGGAGGATCGGAGAAGACGAGAATGAGCGCGGCGATCGGCGACGGGAAGGCCGTGTGCGTGACCGGCGCGTCCGGTTACATCGCCTCGTGGCTCGTCAAGCTCCTCTTGCAGCGCGGCTACACCGTCAAAGCCTCCGTTCGCGATCCCAGTACTTTCTCGAACCCTCCTCGTTTCCGTTTTCCTCCGAGGTCCCTTCTCTGTCGTACGGCGGTTTTGTTAGTAATTTGTCCTCGATCGACTGGGATTGTGTCCTGATCGCGGTGATTCGCTCTCGCCTCGTGTACGGGTTGCGGGGGGCGGTCTATGTCGTCATCGTTGCTGAGGTTCTGACGTAGTAGTAGACGAAAGCTTCGTGCGTTTCCAGTTCCGGACAGGGTGGTGGACTGGTCAAGTAGCTTTTGTTGTAGCTGGATCGTTTTGAAGTGGTCGAGGTTTCGGCGACTGAACGGGGTTTGATCGACCCAGGGGGTTCAGAATTATGCCATTTTAGCTTGCCTTTTTCGACGATGTGTGTTGTAGAAAAAAATTTCTCGATTTTTTTTTTTTTTTCGGTAGAATTCCCACTTCTTGTCGTATAAAGGAGTCATGAGGTGATGAAATTGATTACCAGATGAAGGGGATTGAAGGTATCATCGATCCGACGCCTGTTACAAGGTTTGAACTTTCTATAACAGCGCTACTGCGCTCCAAATCGTTTAGTGTGCGCGTAAAAACACTTGCTTTTTTTTTTTGTTCCTTTAACGAAATAAAAAAAAGTGTTTTACTTTCCTAAACAGATTTTGAACAAAAGAACGCGTTTGGTAAGTGTAAAAAACTATTCTTGGAATAAAAAAAACAGAAACACGTTTGGTAATCGCAGTTAATTTCTATTCCTAAAATAGAAAAAGAATGTAAACACGTTTGGTAACGACAAAAATTTCTGTTTTAAATTTAAAAAAAAAACATTTTCTTTAATAAAGTTTAAAATTGATATTGAATTCTCATTCTTATGAAATGCTCATTAATTTTATTTTGTTCATGGTTAGTGAAGACAAACATTTTTAACATGATCATATGGCATATTTCGTAGAAAATTTTGTAATTAAAGTTTGTATCAAATTTTTCAAAGTACTTTTTATTTTTTAGTTTTAAAGCATATAAACTTGATATTGATTTCTCATTCTCATTAAATGCTTATCAATTTAATTTTGAAAAATGGTGAGTGAAGAAAAATATTTTCAACATGGTCATATGTGCGCCCTTAAACGAAAATACCAAGTCCGCATTGCCATCGGCTATGGCTTTCATACCGAGCTCTCTTGTGAACCCTCCACTTTGCAAATAAAAGTGCCCTGATAAGCCCGTCTCCAAGCCCTCATCAACTGGATGTATCAATTTGTGTTTTAGTGGCGTCAACTCTTTCTCTTGTGATATAGTATACATCTCCATCAAATTTCTGTCTTGAACATTTCTGTCTTTAAAAGTCGCATGAGTTAAGGGTCTTGAACATTTCTGTCTTTAATTTCGAAGCTGAAGACAGTTAATCAAACTTCATCCATCTACAAGAGAAGAACACCACCCCTAAAGGAACGCATGAAGAGTAGAGTCTATTGTCGCAAAGAAACAACCCGATTCACCACCTTTCACTTGAATTCAATCATTTGGAAAACAACAAATAGGATGCACGGTTGCGGTATGGAGGAGTGATCCAGGCTCCTATAAGAAAGGATCACCAGACGAGAATTGGATTATTGCAAGTTCAAGTGGCTGAATGAAGCAGCTACTTCTGGAGAGTTTACTCGACAGATGACAATCGCCACTATATCTTGTGGAAGAATTCAAGTCATGCATCCTCAAGAGAGGATTAAGAAAGGACTCGAAATTCCCGTTTCCCGGTAATTTCAAGCAAGCCGAGTACTTCCTTGGTCTAGTACAATGAGCGAAACAAAGTTGTGATATTTCGATATACTGAAGATCACAAGTTTTTCTTTTGACAGCAAAAAAGGTCCAAAATCTCTTTTTATTCTTAGAGGAACCAAAGCATCTCCAGCTTTTAACGGGAAAATGACCAGAACTCATTAAAATATAACCGTAAAAGCTGTTTCCATCAATTACACAAGATTGCGAGAACGAAATATTCCATGAATCTAGCATAGCCTCTTCACCAATCCTTCCCGCAAATCACAGCATAATCGAGACACGGCATCAAACCATTTCCCAATACGTGGAGGTCACAACTAACAAGCGACAATAGTTTCTCTGCGAATCAATCATGAGTTCTTGGAAATTAAGAATCAATTCAGCTAAAGGGACTAAACTAAATTCTGAAAGCATCTCCTTCGTCGTTCACGCCGATCATTCTTGCGGAACAAACAGATGCTTCACTCCATATCGAACTAACGAGAATTGCTTAAAGAACCACCAAAAACAAAAGCTTTTTTCCTCTCTCTCTTTTTCAGTCAACCCAAGAAATCACAGGAGAAGAAAAACCCATCAACAAAGACAAGAAATTATGAACTGGGGTCGAAGAATCGATGACAAAGAGAGAGCAAACGGGTTCAAAAGACACTCGCCTCGTGCGAAAGCGGGAGAGACATAGAGACACGCCAATTCAACGGTCTCGTCGACCGAAAGCCTCAAAGACCCAGATCCGCCGTCGGCCGCTCAACGCGAGCGTCCCAGATCTGCCTCGCCGAAGCCCATCGTCGACCGGAGAAGGAGGAGAACCAGAAAACCTACCTGGATTCGGAGCTTCAGCCGGTGGAGTGAGGAGTCGCCGGAGAGACGAGGCTGAGTGGGAGGCGTCGGAGAGAAGGGAGACACGCCGGAAAGTTGCCGGAGGGGGAGCAGTGCCGACCGGAGAAGAAGCGCCGAAGGGGGAGCGACGCTGACCGGAGGAGGAAGGCCGAACGGAGAGCAACGCTGACCGGAAACGTACCTGGAGTCGCCGGAGTGAGGAGTCGCCGGAGAGTCGCCCGAGTGGGAGCCGCCGAGAGATGGAAGACACGCCGGAAACGGAAGAACGAAGCTTCAGCCGAGAGGACCGACGACGAGCACGCACGAAGAGTTCTCGCTTTGTTCCGAATGTGTTCCTTTGTTTCTTTCGTTTTCGTTCTTTTGTTCCGTCGAAGAAGTGTTTCTTTTCAAAAGAAACAACTTTTTTTTGTTTCTTTTTCTTGTTCTTATTTCGTTCCAGAAACAAAAAAACAAAAAAGGAATGAAACGCAACCAAACGCGTTTCTGTTGCTTTTTTGTTCCCGGCACACTTTCCGTACAGAAGTGTGCCGGAAACGTTTCTAAGAAACGTTTCCATGCACGCCCTTAGTTTCTGGAGAATTTGTGTTATGGAGCCACTATGTTGTCTGATTTGGGCCATTTTCAGTTAAGAGGATGAGCTATAGTTTTTTCGGATTTCACCTCTTTCCTTATTTTCCGAATAGCTCATTCGTAACGATCGTCTGTGTCTACCCGACAGATGATCCAAAGAAGGTTGAACATTTACTTGCACTGGATGGAGCCAAGGATAGACTTCGGCTGTTCAAGGCAGACTTACTGGAAGAGGGATCATTCGATCCTATTGTCGAGGGCTGTGTAGGCGTATTTCACACTGCCTCTCCCTTTTATAATGATGTCAGGGATCCGCAGGTTTGGCTCTAGAACCATATACCAGTCCTTGCAGAGGAGCTTTTTTCCCCTTTCTTCTTAAGCCCTTTATTTCTACAATTTCCTGAGAGAGTAGGGAATCATTTGCTATTAACCAAATTCACGAACTTGGTCATTCCTGTTTACTTTAGTTGCATTTGAGTCTGTACCCGTTTAAAGTTCATTGAGTTAGAAGTTGGTGAATGATAATTTCAGCTTTCAGCTAACTTTATTCTGATTTGCATGACGTGTTAGGTAATCAGTTAACATGACTAAGCATGTGATGTTTCCTGAACCAGCTTCCTAACTACATATTAAAGCTCTTCCATGCAAAAATTCTCCTTGTTCTCTTTACTGGAGAAATAATGTTCAATTAGTATCAAGTATGTGGCTGGGTGGGTCGTTGCTTGCCCTTGTATAAGATTGTGGATGTCAAAATGCTGCCTGTTCATTAAGTTTCTATATTGTCTCTTGTTTTTTTTTTTTTTTTTTTTTTTTTTTTTTTTTTTTAATGTCTTGTTAATATCGTGCCTCAATGTGAGAAGCCTTGAATTGGCTAGTGATAAAACTATAAGAAATGAAATTAGCTGAAGGGAACTATTAGTGATGCAATTCATCTCTCATCTTTTTACCCATTTTATTTCTTTCGGCTTATGAATCATCATCATATTTCAGGCAGAATTACTTGATCCTGCCTTGAAGGGGACTCTTAATGTTCTGAAGTCGTGTTCCAAAGCACCTTCTGTCAAGCGTGTGGTCTTAACATCATCTATGGTTGCAGTTGCGTTCACCGGACAACCATTGACAGTTGATGTTGTAGTTGATGAAAATTGGTTTTCTGATCCAGAGTTCTGCAGGAAAAGAAACGTAAGCATCTTGTCCAATTCAGTACTCTTCTTGTCTCATGTGTTATATTGGACTGGAGCTGAGATGATCAACGTGAGTGTAAGTGTCAACATTGCATGGTTAACCACTCCTTGATGTGATCTTTCCTGTTGAATCTTTCTGGTAATTGACTAAAACCTGCCATTCCATTTTGGCACAACTCAGAAGTTATCATAATGTCGTCAATTTGGAAGTGGCTTTTATTTGTCATCACGAGTGCTTTATCTCCCTCTCTTTTTCTTCCAATAGATGTGGTATGCACTCTCAAAGACTTTAGCTGAGGATGCTGCCTGGAAATTCGTGAAAGGAAAGGGTTTTGATATGGTTACAATCAACCCAGGCTTGGTGATTGGTCCTCTTTTACAGCCAACACTGAACACGAGTGCTGCAGCGATTGCAAATTTGGTAAATGGTAATTCAGTGGTAACCATGCAGTTTTTCTAGATTACAGAGGTCATCCTAATACCTTTTGAGCTTTATCACATCCCTTCCTTCTAATCAAGAGAATATTTCTCCTTCTAATCCGGTGCAATTTCAACTCAGGAGTGCAAACTTTTCCAAATGCAAGTACGCGACTGGTGAACGTCAAAGATGTGGCAGACGCTCATGTATTGGCATTTGAGAACCCATCAGCTAGCGGAAGATATTGTTTAGTTGAGAGAGTCGCACACTACTCTGAGATCGTGAGGATCTTACGTGAGCTCTACCCTTCTCTCCAGCTTCCCGAAAAGTAAGTAATTGAGTTACGGCCTTTGGTTTAGCTTCGCATGTATAAATGCACTTGTCCAATGTCTGACCATTCCAAGATGCAAGCATCGAACACTTGAGTATTCACATTGTCTTGTGTGTAATGTGCTGTTGAGCATCGAGTTCACTCTATCATCATATCATGATTCAGGTGAAGGTGGACGAGTTTTCCTCTAAAATGACTTGATATTTTGCACGCAGGTGCGCGGATGACAAGCCTTTTGCACCGAGCTATCAGGTGTCCAAGGACAAAGCGAGGAGCCTGGGGCTGGACTACATTCCTCTGGAGCAGAGTCTGAAGGAAACCGTTGAAAGCCTGAAGGAGAAGGGACTTGTTAAATTCTGATAATAGGATATTCCATCCCAAGTTAGGAAAGATGCAAACGGGAGGTTTTACCCTATTTGCTGTCTTCTCTCATGTTAGAAATTGTTTGGTGCATATGAACGTCGTGAAGGAAGGAATCGGGGGAATTTCCTGATTATCTTTACTCCTTTTGATAATAAGGAAAAAGAATGTTGCTAATATATGAATTATATGGAATGAGCAATAAATAAGAGTCTTCTTATGAGGTCCCATGCCAAGGGTATTTATTTTGCAAAAAATGAATGATTTGAAAAATATTTTTTTTCAAAAATCATTACTTATTTTATTCATGAATAAATAAAAAATATTTTCGTCATTTACGAAAATGTTTAGACAAAAATTCTTATTAAAAATGAAAATATACTTTATTAGCTAATTATCTTAAGTGATACGAGCGATCATTTTTAAAATAATATTTTTAAAATTATTTATTTTTCATGAAATTAAAAAAATTGAAAATTCATACCGTCCTCCATATATAATTAATTAGATAATTGAAGAGTCCTCAAGCTTATTGTAAAACAAATGGAATTTGATCATTACACACACATAGAAAAGGACAAGCGGTATGTTTTTTGTTGGGCCATTTGACAAGTGTTCGATCCCAGTTTAATTTGAGCATTATTAGTGATATTTTTTTAGGCGTTTGGTTTGATTTTTGCATCATAAAAAATCCCAAATTAATATGTTCATGACAAATTAATACTCCATAAATTTTCATCCAATATCCCTGTTATATTGAAAACACGTGTGGCAAGTGACTCGTTCAAAGTGAATCCAACATGAAAATTCAACATCAATGGTTCTTTAAATGATGTCATAATGAATTAGAATTGGTAATTAGGCCAAAAATCAAATTTCTTCATTTGCCAAAATCTTGAGATAAAATTAAGGATTTCAACAAGATTGCATAATGCGAGGGTGCTCTTCTATAGGAAGGAAGCAATTAAAGATGGCAAGAACAGAGAGGAGTTGCTATCCCCTACTATCAAGATAGTGTTCGAGAGAGATAAAGCGATGGATAATCTGCGAGGCTTCGTAATTGCGAAGAGATATGTTGCCAACAATCTGAATACTCACCTTAAGACGGTTGAAATTTCACGACTCGTTCCAGGATCTTCTCTTCCCAAGCCTCCTGGCAAGCCTAGGCTAGCTAGCTCGAATTTCTAGGATCGTGTCCTTCGTAAAAGCCATTCATGTTGAATTTCCATATCAGATCAACATCAGACACGCTGCTCGGCATGTGAGTTTCCACATCATAATGAGATATTAAACAGAAGTTAGCGAAGTATAAATTTATCACGGTGTACCTTTCTATAATTTTTTTTGTGATGTGAAAATTAGTCTGAGATAAATGCATTAAAAGAATAAATGGAAACCGAAAGAAAACAAAATTGGTAGATTGGAAATTATCTTGTCCTTATTTAAGGTACTTCGGTTAATGCCATTGAAAATTCCCAATCTTATAGTAAACACTCTCGAACTAGTATACTCATGCCACATTTATCCCGAATTGGGATTATTGTGCCATATTTGCCCCTAAATTTTGGTAAATCTTGGACTTTGGAAGGCTCAATGTGGCACAAATAAATTGGTACGAGATTTTAGGTGATGTGAGTCCTTTTCTTTTTTTTCTCATATGAAGCTTTGATAGGTTTTACTTTTGTTTTTCGGTGATTTCATGCTAGTTCACTTGCCGAGCATTCTTTTCTTCTTCTTTTTTTGACTTTTTTATGTGACGATAAGGCCGTGTAGATATAATTCAAAACGATCCGACGTCTTTGTCTTCTTTTTCGAGTCAATGGTCAATAGACCAGCTGGCGCACGACATCTCTCCATTGATTCTTCTTTATTTAGTCACTGAATTGACGAAAAGTGGCGTGTCTGCCATAAGAGAGGAGGCGTTCAGCTTGGTCACTCCAAAATGATTTACGTATCTGATGACGTAAAGCCTGGCTTCAATTCCGTCAGCCGACCCGTCACCCCGGCACCTAAAGCCCACCTTCAAAGAATATGAAAATGCTTGTTATAATTACGAAAATAATACCTTGACGTTGCGGTAGCACCCGACGGCGGGCACGGCGCCACGTGGGGCTGCGCCTGGGGGCGGCGTCGACGTGGCGTCAGCGTTTTTAAAATGGATATCGACGCGCACTCCGCTACAAAGAGCGCTCCCGGTTGCTCGCCAGTGGCATCTGCAGCAGAGCGAGAGCCACCTCCTCGAAACGAAGAAGAAGGACGACGAAGGAGACGAAGGAGACGAAGGAGGAGACGAGAATGAGCGCGGCGGGCGGTGCCGGGGAGGTCGTGTGCGTGACCGGGGCGTCCGGTTACATCGCCTCGTGGCTCGTCAAGCTCCTCCTCCAGCGCGGCTACACCGTCAAGGCCTCCGTTCGCGATCCGAGTCCGTTCCTCCATCCCCTCTCGTTTCCGCTTTCCGTTGGAGTCGAGTCTTGCTTTGATGCGTGCCTTTTGGCGGTGCTGGCCGTTGGTTGCCCCACGATCGGCTGGTCTTTGATTCTCTCTCGTGTCGTGTGTGTCCTGTGCGGCGCGTTCTATTTTGTCGTTATCTCGTTGAAGTAGCTTGTGTTTTGGCTGGATTGGTTTGAGGCAATCGAGGTTTTAGCGGCTGAGTGGGGTTTAACTGAAACTTGGGGTGTAGTGCTTTTTTCCGACGGCGTGCCTCTTAGAAAGGTTTTCTTTTTGCTTCTTTTTCGAGCATTTCTGGAGTATAGAGGAGTCATCTCGTGAGATTATTGATTAACAGATGACGGTGGTTAGAGGTATAATCTATCTGGATAAACCTTTTTTTTTTCCTTTTGGCCTGCGAATGCCGAATTTGAGGTCATTCTTGCAGAACTGGAGTAGTTGTGCCTTAGGATTGTTTTGCCAGTTCCGAAGACATTACTCAATGAGGTTGTGATTTGTGTGGAACGCTGGTTGACTTCTATGGCTTGTATTTGGTTAGATTAACAGTGATCTTGCAGCTGTTATTCAAATTCATTCCTGCATTAGTAGGCGGGGAAAAAGGAAAGAGAACATTCAGGAATCTTCTAAGAAGTTACAAGATATTGGGTTTGTTCTCTCGGTTTGGTTACTTGAGGTTTTTAAATTTCAATAACAGTCCCATGCTCCAAATCATTTCGTTTCTGAGGAGAAAACCAGATATCTAAGACTTTCATGAATATGCCTCATTCAGACTTTAGTCGAAGAGCCATGATGTTGTTTGACTCGAGCCCCTCCAGTTTAGTGGAAGAGTTATGGTCATTGAATATTCCTGCTTTCCTTATATCCAAACAGCTCATTTACAGTGATTCCTCTTGTCTCTCCTACAGATGATCCAAAAAAGACTGAACACCTGCTTGGACTTGATGGAGCGGAAAAAAGACTTCGACTGTTCAAAGCAAACCTGCTGGAAGAGGGTTCATTTGATCCTATTGTTGAGGGTTGTGCAGGCGTTTTTCACACTGCCTCTCCCTTTTATCATGATGTCAAGGATCCGCAGGTTTGGTTCCAGAATTCATAGCCTAGTCATTGCAGACTAGTTCCATTTTCCATTTTCCATTCTCCATTAATCCTTTTTTGCCACATTTTATTTATTGAAGCCAACTAGTATGCGTCATGTTACTCCCGAGAGAGTAGGAATTTATTCAATATTAACCATAACCAAGTTCATTAACTTGGTCGACCCTGTTTAGTTTTGTTATACTATAGCTTTGCCTTTCTTAACTATGAAAGGGAATGAAGGGTGCCTGGAAACTGTAGTGGAAGTGACTGTATTATTCTAGTCTTCAATTTGCATAATCTGATATTCTCATCAAGCACATCTCTCGTCACCTTCTAATGTACAGCTTTGCAAATTGTTTGTGAAAATTGGTTGGGATCAATTGTATACGGGATTTAAGTGGTCTGGCTTATCTTTTGGTCATTCGCTTCTATACCTTTACTCTAGTATCTGCTAATGTATTCTCTTTTTGGTGCGATAATAGTTTGGTTGTGTATCTCACTATGTTTCCTTACGTGCATAAGTTACAGGCAAGGAAATAAGAGCATGTGAGTCCAAGGACTTACCTTTTTTTTCCCTTAGACTCTAAAAGATTCAAATTTTCATTTATTTTGTTACATTTTTTACTTGATAATTGATGATAACAAAGCCTATTTACGAATGGATTTATCTCAACTTTGATGTGATTCTTTTATGGATGAGCAAGATCATACAGTAGCGTGTCAACTTTTGTCAGTTTTTGTGTTTTGGGAGAGAACCATCATTTATTGGGGGACCTTCCTCATACTTGCACTAATTACAATGTTACATACAATTAGTTCTCTTACAAGACTATGCAGAATCAATGAAGATCCTACCATTATTGAGTACATACTAGATTGAAATTTTTGAAGTTAGATGGAGTTGAGAGATAGTTGAATTATTATTTACTAATGAGTGTCTCCATGATATAAGTGGACTATGTTTCTGATGCTAATTGAATTCTTCAGCACCTCATTTCTTATTGAAATGATGTGTTAGGTAATTGGTTAACATGACTGAAACATGTCATATTTCCTGAGTGCCTTGCTAATTAGTGCTTGTCTATCCAGGCCAAATGAGCATGTAAAAGGTCTGCATTGGGAAGTTTCCTCTAGATTTGTTTTTTCGGACAAATACTGTTCATCAAGTGAAATATGTAGCCTTGCCTTAGCCCATGCCCTTGTCTTTGTCATATTTTGAGACTATGGATGTCAAATTGCTGGCTCTTGCTCACTGAGAAACCTTGAATTGGCAAGGAGAAAAAACTTAAGTAGGATTTATAATTCAAGTTCTAGGTGGGTCGTCACTTGCCTCTGTCTAAGATTGTGGATGTCAAAAGGCTGCCCGTTCATTGAGTTTCTATATTTTCTCTCATATCTTTTATGTCTTGCTAATACTGTGCCTCAATGTGAGAAGCCTTGAATTGACTAGTGACAAAATCATAAGAAATAAAGTTAGCTGAAGGGAACTCTTGGTAACGTGATTCATCTCTCGTCTTTTACCCTTATATTTCTGTTGTCTTATGGATTCTCATCATATTTCAGGCAGAATTACTTGATCCCGCCTTGAAGGGGACTCTTAATGTTCTGAAGTCGTGTTCCAAAGCACCTTCTGTCAAGCGTGTGGTCTTAACATCATCTATGGCTGCAGTTGCATTCACTGGGAAACCATTGACAGTTGATGTGGTAGTTGATGAAAATTGGTTTTCTGATCCAGAGTTCTGCAGGAAAAGAAACGTAAGCATCTTGTCCAATTCAGTACTCTTCTTGTCTCATGTGTTATATTGTGCTGGAGCTGAGACGATCAACGTAAATTTAAGTCTCAACATTGCATGGTTAACCACTCCTTGATGTGATCTTTCCTGTTGAATCTTTCTGGTAATTGACTAAAACCTGCCATTCCATTTCGGTACATCTCAAAAGTTGTCATGATGCCGTCAATTTGGAAGTGGCTTTCTGTTTCAGCACGAGTGCTTCATCTCCCTCTCTTTTTCCTCCAATAGATGTGGTATGCACTCTCAAAGACTTTAGCTGAGGATGCTGCCTGGAAATTTGCGAAAGAGAAGGGTATTGATATGATTACAATCAACCCGGGCTTGGTGATTGGTCCTCTTTTACAGCCAACACTTAACACAAGTGCTGTGGCAATTGCAAATTTGGTAAATGGTAATTCAGCGGTAACCATGAAGATTTTCCAGATTACAGATGTCATCCTAATATATTTTGAGGTTTATTACACCCCTTCCTTCTTATCAAGAGAATATTTCCGCTTCTAATCCAGTGCAATTTCAACTCAGGAGCGCAAACTTTTCCTAATGAAAGTAGGCGATTGGTGAACGTTAAAGATGTGGCAGAGGCTCATATATTGGCATTTGAGGACCAGTCAGCCAGTGGAAGATATTGCTTAGTTGAGAGAGCTGCACACTACTCCGAAATCGTGAGGATCTTACGTGAGCTTTACCCTTCTCTCCAGCTTCCCGAAAAGTAAGTAGTCAAGTTACAGGCTTTGCATTTATACATGCACGTGTCTAGGTCTGTCTATTCCAAGACACGAGCATCGAACACCTGAGCCTTCACATCGTCGCATGCATCGTGTGCTGTTGAGCATCGAGTTCACTGTATTATCATATCATGATTCACGTGAAGGTGGACGAGTTTTCCTCTAAAGCAACTCGATATTTTGCAAGCAGGTGTGCGGATGACAAGCCTTTTCCACCGAGCTCTCAGGTGTCCAAGGACAAAGCGACAAGCCTTAGGCTGGACTACATTCCTCTGGAGCAGAGTTTGAAGGAAACCGTTGAAAGCCTGAAGGAGAAGGGACTTGTTAAATTCTGATTATAGGATATTCCATCCCAAGTTAGGAAAGATGCAAACAACCTTATTTGCTATCTTCTCTCGTGTTAGAAAGTGTTTGGTGCATATGAACATCGTGAAGGAAGGAATCAGGGGAATTTCCTGATCATCATTACGCCTTTTGATGGTAAGGAAAAAGAATGTTGCTGATAAATGAATCAGATGGAATGTGCAATAAACAAGGTCTTCTTATGAGGTCCCACGCTAACAAGGATTTTCTTTTTGTGAAAAATGAATAGTTTAAAATTTTTTTAAAAAATTATTGCTTATATTGCTCATGAAATTTTCATCATTCACAAAAATATTCAGATAAGAATTGTCATCAATGATGAAAATATTTCATTGATTAACAATTTTAAACAATACAAGTAATCATTTTTTTTAAAGGTATGTTTTAAATTATTTATTTTTCACGAAATAAACGAACCTAAAATTCATATTATAGTCGGTGTTAGTCGGCGTGTAACTAAATAGATAATTGAAGAGTCCTCAAGATAATTGTAAAAGGAACGGAATTTGATCATGACACGCACACAGAGAAAAAGAAAAACGGTTTATTTTTTGTTGAGCTATTTGACAAGTGTTTGATCACTTGTATAATTTGAGCATTAAGAGTGATATTTTTTATGCAATTGATTAATTTTAAACATCTTAAAAATCACAAATTAATACACCCATGATAAATCTTCATTTTGTTAGTTTCTATCTAATATCCTCGTTAAATTGTTAATGTGAAAACATACACGTGGCAAGTAAATGGTTTGACTGCATCTAGTATGGAAATTCAGTAAAAACAGCTCTTTAAACAGCTCAAAATCAAATCTGTTCATTCTCTTCCAAATCACCAAAATCTTTTGCTAAAATTAAGGATTTCAGAATTGCAAATGAGAGGAAGCTCTCGTCTACAAGAGGAAGCTACTAGAGATGATAAGAATAGAGAGGAATTGCTATTCCATGCTATCAAGAGACTCTTTGTAAGATCTTCCCCTCGTGATTATGGGCTAACGAGCTTGAATTTCTACAGAAACGTCTTTTTAAAAGCCATTTATGCCGAATTTCGATGTCGAACCCACATCAGGCAAGCTGCTTCCCACATGTGTTTTCACATCAATAATTTAACGAGATATTGGATAGAAGTTAGTAGAGTTTAAATTTATCACGTTTTACTAGTTTAATAATTTTTTGTGATGTGAAAATTATAGGTGTATAATTTAAAGATTTTTTGCGACGGGAAAATCAATTATGGTTAAATATGTCACGAATATGACAAGTTTGGAATTTTTATCAATACTATGGAATGTCGCCTCAATGTTGATTGCTATATAAATATTCACTATGGATCACATTATACAACAATCCATGTTGAGTGATGTTAAGATTGGCCTAAATTGGGGGAGCAAGAATGGCCTTGATTGGGCAAGCAAGAACGTCATGCATCCGATTGCATTCTAGTGGCTAGTCCTCAATAGACTTCGATAATATTTAATTGCCACAAGCAATTTTGGAAATTAAAAAAAAATAAAAATAAAAGGAAGTGTCAAAAACAGAAGTAAAATTCCATACATCCAAAAGAATCTATGGAAATTGAAAGAAAACAAAATTGGTAGTTTGGAAATTATCCTATCCTTATTGAAGAAACTCTGGTTAATGCATGAGGCATTCGTGGGAAATCAATTACATCTTATTTAGGATTAATACTATCAAAATAAAAGGAAGTGTCAAAAACAGAAGTAAAATTCCATACATCCAAAAGAATCTATGGAAATTGAAAGAAAACAAAATTGGTAGTTTGGAAATTATCCTATCCTTATTGAAGAAACTCTAGTTAATACATGAGGCATTCGTGGGAAATCGATTGCATCTTATTTAGGATTAACACTATCAAAAATTCCTAATCGGATAGCAAAGACCCTTGAATTGGTATGCTCATGCTGCATTTATCTCAAATTGAAATGATGGCATCATATTTACTCCCCAAATATGGCAAATTTGAGATTTTGATGGATAAGTTGTAGATATAATTAAAAAAGATCCGAAATCTTTTTTTTATCTTTTTCGTCAATGGTGGATAGCAATGAGATCGTCACAAGACCAGCATGTGATCGATATATCCCCGTTGATTATTTTTTATTTAGTCACTCAATTGAAGAAAGTGGTGACTACTAGAAGAGAGGCGGCGTTCAGCTTGGCCACTCCAAAATGATTTACCTTACTGATGACGTAAATCTCGGCTTAAATTCCGTCAGTCGACGCGTCACCCCGACCCTTAAACCCCCTTTTCAAAGCAATATAAAAATGCTTATTATAATTATAAAAATAATACCTTGACGTTCCGTTAGCATCCGACGGCAGGTACGGCGTCACGTGGGGCGGCGTCGACGTGGCGTCAGAGTTTTTTAAAATGGATATCGACGCGCACTCCGCCACGAAGAGCGCTCCCGGTTGCTCGCCAGTCGCATCTGCAGCAGAGCGAGAGAGGCACCTCCTCGAAACGAAGAAGAAGGACGAAGGACGAAGGACGAAGGAGACGAAGGCGAATCGGAGAAGGCGAGAATGAGCGCGGCGGGCGGTGCCGGGAAGGTCGTGTGCGTGACCGGGGCGTCCGGTTACATCGCCTCGTGGCTCGTCAAGCTCCTCCTCCAGCGCGGCTACACCGTCAAGGCCTCCGTCCGCGATCCGAGTCCGTTCCTCCATCCCCTCTCGTTTCCGCTTTCCGTTGGAGTCGAGCCTTGCTTCGATGCGTGCCTTTTGGGGGTGATCGGCCGTTGGTTGTCCCCGATCGGCCGGTTTTGCTTCTTGACGGTCTTTGATTCTCTCTCGTGTCGTGTGTGTCCCGTCTGTGTGACGCGGTTTATTTCGTCGTTATCTCGCGTAATCCTATGCCGTAGATGAATGTTTCGTGCGTATGCAGTTTCGGACTGGTGGCCGAGTGAAGTAGCTTGTGTTTTGGCTGGATTGGTTTGAGGTAATCGACGTTTTAACAGCTGAGTGGGATTTAACTGAAACTGGGGGTTTAGTGCTTTTTTCCGACGGCGTGCCTCTTAGAAAGGTTTTCTTTTTGCTTCTTTTTCGAGCATTTCTGGAGTATAGAGGAGTCATCTCGTGAGATTATTGATTACCAGATGATGGTGGTTAGAACTATAATCAATCTGGATAAACCTTCTTTTTTTTTTTTCCCATTTTGGCCTGCACATGTCGAATTTGAGGTCATTCTTCCAGAACTGGGGTAGTTGTGCCTTAGTTAGGATTGTTTTGCCAGCTCCGAAGACATTACTCAATAAGGTTGTGATTTGGTTAGATCGACAGTGATCTCGCAGGGGTTATTCGAATTTGTTCCTGCATTGGTAGGCAAGGAAAAAATGAAAGAGAACGTTCGGGAATCTTATAAAAAGTTACGAGATATTGGGTTTTGTTTTCTCGGTATTGTTACATGGGGTTTCCAAATTTCTATTACAGTGCCATGCTTTAAATCATTTAGTTTCCTGGGGAAAAACCAGATATCTTCGACTTTCATGAAAATGCCTTCATTCAAACTTTTGTCGAAGAGCCATGATGTTGTTTGACTCGAGATGTTCCAGTTTAGTGGAAGAGTTATGGTCATTGAATATTCCGGTTTTCCTTATCTCCAAACAACTCATTTACAGTGATTGCTCTTGTCTCTCCTACAGATGATCCAAAAAAGACTGAACACCTGCTTGGACTTGATGGAGCGAAAGATAGACTTCAACTGTTCAAAGCAAACCTGCTGGAAGAGGGTTCATTTGATCCTATTGTTGAGGGTTGTGCAGGCGTTTTTCACACTGCCTCTCCCTTTTATCATGATGTCAAGGATCCGCAGGTTTGGTTCCAGAATTCATACACTAGTCATTGCAGAGTAGTTCTTTTTTCTATTTTCCATTAGTCCTTTTTTGCCACCTTTTATTTATTGAAGCCAACCAGCATGCGTCATGCTTTATCCTGAGAGAGTCGGAATTTATTCAAAATTAACCATAACCAAGTTCATTAATTTGGTCACCCCCGTTTAGTTTTGTTATACTATAGTTTTGCCTTTTTTAATTATGAAAGGGAATGAAGGGTGCCTGGAAACTGTAGTGGAAGTGACTGTATTCTTCTGTTCTTTGATTTGCATAATCCAATATTCTCATCAAAGCACATCTCTCATTACCTTCTAATGTACAGCTTTGCAAATTGTTTGTGAAAATTGGTCTGGATAAATTTTATATGGGATTTTAAGTTGTCTGGCTTATCTTTTGGTCATTCGCTTCTATACCTTTACTCTGGTATCCACTAATGTATTCTCTTTTTGGTGCGATAATAGTTTGGTTGTGCATCTCATTATGTTTCCTTATGTGCGTAAGTTACAGGCAAGGAAATAAGAGCATGTGAGTTCGAGGACTTACCTAATTTTTCCCTTAGACTCTAAAAGATTCAAATTTTCATTTATTTTGTTACATTTTTACTTGGTAATTGATGATAACAGAGCCTGTTTACAAAGGGATTTATCTCGACTTTGATATGATTCTTTTATGGATGAGCAAGATCATAGAGTAGCATGTCAACTTCTATCAGTTCATGTGTTTTGGGAGAGAACCATCATTTATATGGGGACCTCCCTCACACTTGCGCTTCTTGCAATGTTACGTACAATTAGTTCTCTTACTAGAACTATGCAGAATCAATGGAGATCCTACTATTATTGAGTACGTACTAGATTGAAGTTTGGGAAGTTAGACAGAGTTGAGAGATATTTGAATTATTATTTACTAAGGAGGTGTCTCCATTTCTGATGCTAATTGAATTCTTCAGCACCCCATTTCTTCTTTAAATGATGTGTTAGGTAGTTGGTTAACATGACTAAAACATGTCATATTTCCTGAGTGCCTTGCTAATTAATTATTTCCTATCCAGGCCAAATGAGCATGTAAAAGGTCTTCATTGGGAAGTTTTCTCTAGATTTTTTTTTTTTTTTGGGCAAATGCTGTTCGTTAAGTCAAATATGTAGCCTTGCCTTATCCCATGCCCTTGTCTTTTCATATTTTAAGACTATGGATGTCAAAATGCTGGCTGCTGCTCACTGAGGAACCTTGAATTGGCAAGGAGAAAAAACTTAAGTAGGATTTATAATTCAAGTTCTAGGTGTGCACTGAAGATTTTATGACATGTAGTGACACAATCTGTTCTCCCATTATTTCATCTATTTTATCTCTTTTGGCAAATTAATTGTTATCATATTTCAGGCAGAATTACTTGATCCAGCTGTGAAGGGAACTCTTAATGTCCTGAAGTCATGTTCCAAAGCACCTTCTGTGCAGCGTGTGGTCTTGACATCATCTATCGCTGCAGTTGTATACAATAGACAACTGCGGACACCTGAAGTTGTGGTGGATGAAAGTTGGTTTTCTGATCCAGACTTGTGCAGGCAAACCAATGTATGCATCTTGTCCAGTTTAATTTTGTTGTCTCATGTATTATATCTACTGGTGCTGAGATGATCAACATGAGTGAAATCTAAAAATGCACTGTTAACCACTCCTCTCAAAGTGATCTCTGCCATTTTGTATTTCTTGTTATTGACACAAACTAGCTGGCTGGTAGGTGGAGTTGTTCCATTTCAATCTCAGTGGTTATCATAACAGCATCAATTTTGAAGTGCCTTTCTTTTCCGTTACGAATGCATTATATCTCTCTAATTTTTGCCCCCTCGTAGGCGTGGTATTTGCTTTCCAAGACTTTGGCTGAGGATGCTGCCTGGAAATTTGTGAAAGAAAAGGGCATTGACATGGTTACAATTAACCCAGCTATGGTGATTGGTCCTCTTTTGCAGCCAACACTTAACACAAGTGCTGCAGTGATCGGAAATTTGATAAATGGTAATTCAGTAGCTACCATTCTCCAGATAACAGAGTCTCGTGTTTCCATTGCATTGACAAACAGTTCTCTGCCCTAACTAACAAGGAAGCTCGCCCCACTATTCTGTTTCTTTACCATCCTATTTCAGTTTTACCCATTCTAAATTACTATTTGAGAGGAGGAAATATGAATATTTACTTTTCCAACTTCTTAACATATGTCTGACCAAAAAAAAAAAAATCTTCTTAACATATGATGAATATAAATTGTACAAATTTACCCATTCAGCTGGGGCTTTGTCAGTATCTCTTCTTTTTGGTAAGGTCCTCATGTCATTTCTTTGTTTGATTTTGATTACTTCTATGATTTTTCCTTGGGAGAAAGGAGAAAGGATACCAGTTGAATTGAGGTGTACCGTCACCCACTTCATTGCCGTCAATTTTCCCCTTGTGTTTTCACCATACAGTAGCCATCCTTGTTATATGCAGCCTACTTTTTTTTTTTTTTTTTTTGAAAGTTTTGTCGTATCCCTTCTAACCAAGTGTATTTTAATTTGATATCCATTCTGCTTGTGATTCCAACTCAGGTTCACCAACTTTTCCAAATGCAAGTTTTGGATGGGTCAATGTCAAAGATGTTGCAAATGCTCATATACTGGCATTTGAGGTCCCATCAGCCAGCGGAAGATATTGTTTAGTTGAGAGAATTGCACACTGCTCCGAGATCGTGAGGATCTTACGCGAGCTTTACCCTTCTGTCCAGCTTCCAGAAAAGTAAGTAGTTAGACCATAACCTGTACATGTATAGTGACCTGTAGAGTATCAAGGTTTTCCTATTATCGTGTGAAGGTAGACAAGTTTTTCATGGGAAATACTATTGGTATAAAATTATATGCTGCTGATTTACAAGATTTTTTTTTTTGAACTTTCCTTTCTGGCGGTAGGAACTTTTTGGAGTTAGCATCTCATATACAAGTTCCTAGGTCTACTGTCTCATTTTTCCCATGATGTCTATCTTGCGTCTGTTTGCTTCCAGCGGAGATTGCTGATTCTGCTTGAAATTCACTTTGTAGGTCCGCCGACGACAAGCCTTTCGTGCCGATCTATCAGGTGTCCAAGGAGAAAGCGAAAAGCTTGGGGATCGACTACATTTCTCTGGAGCAGAGTTTGAAGGAGACTGTTGAAAGCCTGAAGGAGAAGGGATTTGTTAAGTTCTGACAGAAAATTTTCCCAACTCAGAAATGTAATAGGGAGGCTTATCACCCTACTGCCTGTTCGTTCCTATGAAGTGTGTTTGCACACGAACAATTGTGAAGGCAAGAAACCATAGATTTTCCTGCTCCTCTGTACTCGTCTTCATTATAAAACGAGGAGTGCCGTCGCTGTGTTCCTGCTCGATCGTTGAATTAGGATGGACCGAGTGTTTAGGTCCACGGCCATTGGTTTTCGTGAAGGGCGTCCGCAATTATCCCTTCGCGAAATTTGCGCCCTCCTCCGTATCAAAACTTTCTAGAACTTCCAAGTTTAGACCCTCTGATAGTAAACATGATAATCAGTTCTAGAGGCAATGCGACTTCGTAGAGGACAGCAGGATCATATATTTTTCTCGACAAATTTTTGCCAATTATACTCTGACAACGCCACAGATCGGAAGGTCCCTCGATCGGATAATCCAAAGTGCCATCAAATGGTCTTCGAGTATTATTATTATTATTATTATTATTATTATTATTATTCTATTCCCAAAAATATTTTATTTTTGGGAATAATTTCTAATAAGAAATGATTATTTTTTATTTTATTCCTGGAAACTATTTCTGAGTAAAATAATGTGTTTGGTAACTGCACAAAATTTCTGATTCTGGAATAGAAAAAGAATAGAATTGCGTTTAGTAATTACATAAAATTTCTATTCCAATTCTTTTCAATTACCCTTTTAGATGAGTGTAAATTTGATATTCCAATTCTTTTCAATTATCCTTTTAGATGAGTGTAAATTTGATATTGAATTCTTATAGACCACTCACCAATATAATTATCTTCTTATGAGTGAAGAAATCATATTATATTTTATTATATTTTCAATTTCAAAAGAATTCAAATTTAGTATTCTATTCCATTCTAAAATTTTATCAAATCATAGAAATTCTATTGATTAATTATATTTATACTAAGTAATAAAAATAATAACTAATCAAATTTTTATTAAATAGTAAATAATAAACTATAGTATAAACTATAAATATAAATAATAAATAATAAATTAAAATACAAAATTAAATATGTATTTTATATATAGTAAAATTTCAATTCCTACTTCAAATCATTTTTTTTTATTTTTTAAATTATTTTTTTTTATTTTTTTCCTTTCTTTTTCCCCTTCTTCTTTTTCAAGGTGGTCGGTCGCCGGCCTTGGGATGACCGATGACCAGCTAGACAAGGGCCGGCAATCTCATAGGAAATCGCTAGCCCTCGGCTAAGCGGTGCCTCGTCGGCCGAGTCTCGTCGACAGCTACAAGATCACTGATAATCTAACCAAATACAAGCCATAGAAGTTAACCAAAGATTCCGCACGAATCACAACCTCATTGAGTAATGTCTTCGTAACGGCAAAACAATCCTAAGGCACAACTACTCCAATTCTGGAAGAATGACCTCAAATTCGGCATTCGCAGGCCAAAAGGAAAAAAAAAAAAGTTTATGTAGATCAATTATACCTCTAACCACCATCATCTATTAATCAATAATCCCACGAGACGACTCCTTGACACTCCATAAATGCTCGAAAAAGAAGCAAATTTGGCATTCACAGGCGAGGCTCGCCGGTGGGATTATTGATTAACAGATAATGGTGGTTAGAGGTATAATCGATCTGGATAAACCTTTTTTTTTTCCTTTTGGCCTGCGAATGCCGAATTTTCTATCTTCTCTCGTGTTAGAAAGTGTTTGGTGCATATGAACATCGTGAAGGAAGGAATCTGGGGAATTTCCTGACCATCATTACTCCTTTTGATAGTAGGAAAAAGAATGTTGCTGATATATGAAATAGATGGAATGTGAAATAAACAAGGTCTTCTTATGAGGTCCCACGCCAACAAGGATGTTTCTCTTTGTGAAAAATTAATAATTTAAAAAATATTTTTTTAAAAATGATTGCTTATATTGCTTGTGAAAAACTAAAACATATTTTCATCGCTTACATAAATGTTTAGATAAAAATTGTCATCAATAATGAAAATATTTTTCATTAGTTAACGGTTTCAACCAATATAAGCAATCAATTTTTTTAAAAGTAATTTTTAAATTATTTATTTTCACGAAATAAACAAAACCTATAATTCATATTATAGTCCATGTGTAACTAAATAGATAATTGAAGAGTCCTCAAGGTAATTGTAAAAGGAACGGAATTTGATCATGACACATGAAGAAAAAGAAAATCGGTATGTTTTTTGTTGAGCTATTTGACAAATTTCTAAACTTTGACAAATTTATAGTGAGGGGAAGAAACCGATCACCCTCCGTATAATTTGAGCAGTAAGAGTGATATTTTTTATGCGATTGATTAATTTTAGACATCATAAAAAATCACAAATTAATGCACCCATGATAAATCTACACTTTGTTAGTTTCTATCTAATATCCTCGTTAAATTATTAATGTGAAAACATACGCGTGGCAAGTAAATTGTTTGACATGCATCTAGTATGGAAATTCAGTAAAAACAGAGCTCTAAACAGCGTCAAAATCAAATCTGTTCATTCTCTTCCAAATCACCAAAATCTTTTGGTAAAATTAAGGATTTCAGCAAGATTGCAAAATGCGAGGAAGCTCTCGTCTAGAAATGAAGCTGCTGGAAACGATAAGAATAGAGAGGAATTGCCATACCCTGCTATCAAGAGACTCTTTGTAAGATCTTCTCTTTCTCGCGAGTTTGGGCTAACGAGCTTGAATTTCTAAGATGACGTCCTTTATAAAAGCCATTTATGCTGAATTTCCATATCGAATCCACATCAGGCAAGCTGATCGCCACATGTGTTTTCACGTCAGTCAGTGAGTTAACGAGATATTGGACAAAAGCTAGTGGAGTTTAAATTTATCGTGATGTACCAATTTATGATTTTTTGTGATGAGAAAATTAATCCGAGATAAATGCACTACAGGTGTATAATTTCAAGATTTTCTGCGATGCGAAAATCAATTATGAGTAAATATGTCACGGATATGACAAGTTTGGAATTTTTGTTAATGCTAGGGAATGTTACCTCAATGTTAATTGCTATATAAATGTTGACTATGGAACACATCATACAGCAATCCATATCAAGTGACGTTAAGATAGGCCTAAATTGGGGAGCAAGAATGGCCCTGATTGGGCAAGCAAGAACATCATGCATCTCGACTCCATCCTATTCGCTAGCCATCAATAGACTTCACCATTTTAACTGCCACAAGCAATTTCAGAAATTATATATCAAAAAAAAAAAACAGAGAGAAGAAAATAAACGGAAGTGTTGCAAATAGACATAAAGATTCCATACATCCAAAAGAATCTATGGAAATAGAAAGAAAACAAAATCGGTAGTTTGGAAATTATCCTGTCCTTATTAAAAGAAACTTTGGTTAATGCATGAGCCATTTGGCGGAAAATCGATTACATCCTATTTAGGACCAACACTATCAAAAATTCCTAATCGGATAGCAAAAACTCTCAAATTGGTATACTCATGCCACATTTTGTAAGATGCGAAAGCGCAACCCAAGATCTCCATAGTTGGAAACAAGAACACATATGTAATCATATCGACATATTTACACACTTGATTTAGACAACCGTTCTTAATACGGAATAGCGACGATCCAAACTCAAGAACTTCTCCTCTATTGCTTCATTTATCATTGGCTCAATAAGACGACTCCCTCACCCTTTAGCACTAGGTAAACACTCTCAAGATAATTGTGAGAATTAAGGTTTGAGGAGAGACTTGAGCACTATTTATAAAGTTTTTAACTAGGCCCTCTCATTACGAGCCAGGTACAACTTGGCTCACATTAGCCAATCTCATATTAGACTAATTAAGAAACCCAAAAGCGCAACCCAAGATCTTCATAACTAGAAACAAGAACACATATGTAGATATATTTACCCACCTAATTTGGACTGTCGTTCTTGATACGGAATAGTGATGATCCAAACTTAATAACTTCTCCTTTATTACTCTCTGTATCAATAGTTCAATGAGATGGCCTCCTCACTCTTTTGCACTAGGTAAATGTTCAATTGTGAGAATTAGGATTAAATGAGAAATTTAAGTACTATTTATAGAGTTTTTAACCAGGCTCTCTTATTACGGGCCATGTACAACTCGGCCTACATTAGCCAATCTTATATTAAACTAATTAAGAAATGTTTTATCTTACCTTAGATCAACTCTTTAAAATGGTAAATTACAATATCAATTAATGTAACCCATACTAGGAAAACTCTTATATTCTCTCACTTAGGTTATATTAATTGAAATTATACTATATGTGCGCACATTAATCTATAAATAATTCTTAATAGTCAATTATATTTCATAAAGTCTCAAACATCGAATCATGGCGGTAATTGCATGTATGCATATAGAGCCTTCCATAATCACGAGTGTTTTTAACTTTATTGATATTGATTCAATATGGTAGTGTGACAAATTGATAACAACTCTCATAGAGAGAGATCCCATTTGTCAGTCACTATTCTCTTACTTTAAATGTCACATAAACCTATGCCACTAGAAAATGTCTTTATGGTTAACATTTTTTTATGTGTAACAATACATATGCTCAATACTAATAACCTTCACTTATGGTTTATACAATACCTTGAAACTTTTATTAATAAGTAATCAATATAATGACAACACATTCAAAAATATTTTATTAAATGCGAAAGTTGATATTTATCAAACCATTACTAAGTGTAACAAACACATATATAAACTTTATTAAAGTAAAATCGAAACAGCTCTGACTAAATAACGGCATCTCATAATGCTTATAAGCCCATATAACGACATGTCGTTCAAGAATAGAAGAGCGAAATCCTTTAATTAGTGGATTTGCAACCATATCATCTATGAAATATGTTTTATTATAATGTCACAATTCTGTTTCTTTATGGTCAATAATTTGACTGCCATATGTTTAGACCCCTTGAGACCTCTATTGTTAATAAACAACACTACAGAGTTATTGTCTCAATACAATTGTATGAATTTATCTATAAAGTTAAATACAATTAACTCCTTAATGAGGTTCTGGAGCCTAATAGCCTGAGTAACAACCTAAAAGTATAATACAAACTCTGTTTACATGGTAGAAGATGACATAGCTTTCTATTTACTACACTTCCTACTAACATAAATATGTATTCCGTTATTGATTTCATGTCATCCTAATAGCCAAAAAAATTTACATCTAAATGCCCTACTAACTGCAAAACTTAAACATGCTGCATGACTTGAACATGTCTGTAAATTGGCATATAGTCTTTTGTCCCATTTTTTAAATACCTCAAAAATAAAAATAAAAACTTATTGGCAGTAACCCAATAATTGTATCCTAGATTTAACTAACATCTACTTACAAGTTTTGTTGCAAAAGCGATGTTTAGTTTAGTATAAATTTGAGCATATATGATATTTTCAAGTACACTAACACAAGGTATACCTTTTAATTGGATTTTCTCAATATCTAAATAAATACAATGTAACGGATTTGATCTATCACCCTTAATGACAGAAACAATTTCTAATTGCAATGATGTATACTAAATATCTGCAAAATATGATAAGCAAATGTCCTTTGAGATAAACCCAATATATGGCAAAACAATCTTTATGGACCTCAGTGTAAAGGACAAAAGATGCCTTAAGGTCCTCCATGTCAAATTTTTTTTTTTTTGATAATATCTACTTTATCTTAAGCAGTAATTCAAGATCACTACTTACAAGTAAAATATCATATACATAGAGTTGAGAAAAATAAATTCCCTCCAACTGACCTTACATTGTATATATACGAAATTACTTTGTTCTCAACTGAAAGAAGTGACAACACTATGAAACTTAATAATATTGTTCAATATACTGAATTATTTTATTTTCAACTAAACGAAGTGACAACACTATAAATAAAAATATTGTCTGAAAACTTAAGACCATGAATAAGACTTTTCAATCTATGCACAAGTTTACCTGAATCATATGCTATAAAATCTTCCGGTTGCACTATATAAATTTCATTATCAATATGTCCATTTGGAAAGATAGTTTCTATTTGGCGTAACTCAACATCAAAATGAGCTATTAAATTTCATGTTCACTTTGAAATAATCTTTTGAAGATATTGGAAAAAAAATATTTCTTTATAGTCCACCCCTCTTTAAGAGTGAAAAACTTTGGCTACCAGTTTAGCTTTAAATTCCATAATCTTTCTTTGAAATCCTTTTTAATTTTGTACACATATTTGCAACTAATGAGCTTGTAACCTTTAGGTTAATCAATAAGTTCCCAAATATTATGATATTTCACAAATTTCATATCGTCTTTTATGGCATCTAATCACATACCTGATTGCGGATAAGAAACAATATTTGTATAAATTACTAGATCAACCATGCAGTAAATATCGTAGTCATACTCTCACATATGGACTATGTAGTCTAGTAATATAACTGATTGCATTTCCCTAACAGATCTCCTGAATAGAGTTTCGGCCACTTCATTTATACCTAAAAGACTTGAGAAACTTCATTAGAAATTATCTCAATAATAGTATCTTGAACCTTAATAAGCTTAGTCTGTGATATAAGAGATTCCACAATTGTCAATATAGGCAAAGATAAAGACATAGTGATCTCCACCGTACTATCATTCTTAATAGTCTAAGAGCATCTACTATCTATAGCTACGTCGAACTTTAGAAATTTTACAGTCTATGATTCCATAATTCTTGTATTTTCATTAGGGTCATAAAATCGATACCCTTTTGAACAATTTAGGTAAGATATGAAATAATTCCGAGTGGATCTAAATTCCAACGTACTTAATATTGGATTATATAATCTCACTTCTAAAGAACACCCCTAAATTTTAATATGATTCAAGTTAGATTTACGTTCAGTCCAAAACTCAAAATGAGTTAATGGAACAACTTTGGTAATAAACATGTTTTTGTATGTGAAAATGTTGCTTTCAAAATATCAGCCCACAAAAGACCGAATAAATTAGTCTTATTAATCATACTTATCACTATGTTCATAATAGTGCGATTATACCTTTCAACCAAATCATTTTATTCAGGATTTTCAAGCATAGCATATTAAGTTATCACCCCTAAATTTACAAAGTATTTGACAAATGACTCTTTAAACTATTCAACATTGCCATACTTATCAAACTACTCATAGGTCTGACAACCTTTAAGACTTATTCTAACTGTTTTTCAATTTTAGTCCAAATTTTTTTTGAATTTATCTAGAGGTTCAGACTTTTCCTTAATTGAGTACAGAAGAAATAGTCATCAATGACTTTGTTGAAATAAAATTTTTGCATAATGTTAAGGATTCTATTGTAAGACCCATACTATTAGAACAACCGATGGTTTCATGAGTTCTTTTATAAGTATGATTTTTAAACTTCAAATCTATCATCCTTACAACATAATCCATAATCTCATTAAAATAATCATACCTTATGTTAAAGAGTTTTTGTAGTTGTGTCTTAATCTTTATTAGACAAGATATAATTTCAAACCATCAAGGCTTTCATCATCCTTTAGTACTGCAATCAATTAGTAAACTACTTTTTAAGTGTTCTTAAATGGAAAATAACAGATAAATCCAATTGCTTTTTTCCCAAACAGAAAATCCTATTTCCACTATTTAAGTTTAAACCAGTAAAAATCTCAACAATAATGGAGTTATTAATTACAAATAAGGTGACTAAAATAACAACCAGTGTATATAATTAGCATCATGTGAATACTATGTAACTTGAAGACACATAAGTACATATCTAGAGAGTTACACACATTATCATATAATTACATTTGGGCAGAATACATGTATACTCTTCACATGACAGTGACAATGAGAATATATTCCAACTTTCGTGAATTCATCACCTTTGGATATATAAACCACTAGAATCGGTCACTCCTCCACCATTCTGTCATGTATCCTTTCATGAACTGACACACAATCATCTCATTTGGGTGTATGACCATGCATTAGAACAGGATACATCACTTCATTATATGAAACCGATATTTCTCAAACCCAATTAAGTGTACCATTTTAACTGTCACAACTCAATTAAATTCTTGAAACTCTTTCATACCGGGGATATAAACTTTATTTCTCATATACACTATATACATGTGATTTTAACTTTAGTGACAATGGCAATTAATCACTAAAATTACATATCATGCTAATTATATTACTTTATTCATTAATACTAATTAAAATTTATATATTATAAATGAATCACACTCTACACAATATCTATGTAATGACATATCTGTGAATCAACACCTATATTTCCAAAATCATAAAATAAAAATACAAGAAAATACACAAAAATACCCTAAAATAACCCAAAAAAGACACACCCATTTAGGATTTTGTACGTATTTTCACATTCATAAAATTATCAAAAACAAAAATAAAAATATCACCATGTAGAGCATCTTCATACGAGCACAAAGACTTTGAAAACGTGCCTGTACGCACTTTTGGAGTGTGCAATGTGTGTTGTGCACTCGTTGGCCACCTGGACCGATCTAACCAACGTTTGACCGATTCAACGGGTCACTTTCTAGTCCAATCGGTAGGCCAATCAATGGATAGTCCGACCAATTGACATAATCAGGCAAGTCAACTGGTCGAATTTGGGTTTCATCAACATATCAGATTGGATCGGGTCAACGGTTGGGTCAGGTCGAGTCGTATGGGTTACTGACGTCAGCGTGACATCAGCCCTCGCACATGCAACACACGCATGAGCAGCGCCCCACGCGTGAGAGTGCATGAGGGCGCGTGACCGCGTGTGGGTCGCGTACTTGACACTCTAGTGGTGCACGACTGCACATGGGGGCATGTGCGGCCACCCCTAATAGCTTGCCAACCATGGTTTTGCTCATCCAAATGAGCCCATTCTAAATTTGTAATTAAAGTTGATTTTTATTGAACAAATAAATCATGAAAATCACGAAAAAGTTATGTGTTCAAGTTCTAGGTTATGGTGGCTACCCTTCCAACATGAAAAGATGAGATGGGGGGTTCAAATCCCCACATTTTTAGGGGGTTGGATTTAGGGGTGTGCAAAATACCCGGGAACCGCCCGGACCACCCGGAACCGAACCGGAACCGCTCGGAACCGACGGTTCTTGAGGGAACCGGTCCGGTTCCCGGTCCTATGGGCAAATCTGCCTGCCCACCCACCCAAACCGAACCAGACCGGAACCTTTTTAATAGTAAAAAAAAATTTACTAAAAGAAACTCTAAATCTCATCTCACTCCCTTCTAGAGGTGTGCAAAATACCCGAGAACCGCCCGGACCATATTTGTAAATTCACTGTGTTTACTTCTCCCGCTGTCCGCATCTTCACGTACTTAAATTTGGTTTTTCTTTCTTTGGCTTACTTTGATGTCACGTAGTCGTTCTATGTTGAAAACCAAAATTATTTCGCGTTAAGATTGGTTCCCGGGTGAATCCCGATTCCATTTTTTCGAAACCGGTCCTAATTTTTCGGAACTGGTCCTTAGCAGGCGGTTCCTGGTTCTAGGTCGGGAACCGCCCGCCCGGACCATGCACACCCCTAGTTGGATTGAGGTGGGGACGATTTAGTTTTAAGTGTGAGTTTCGACATCTACACCTTGTAAGGAAGTAGGACAAAAGTCTGAGGGTGAGAGTTAGAGTAGGAGTGGAGTAGGACCGACAAAAAAAAAAAACTCCAAAGTTAGAAACAAGAACACATATGTAATCATGTAGACAAATTTACACACTTGATTTGGACCACCATTTTTTATGCGAAATAGCGACAATCCAAACTCAAGAACTAATCATCTATTGTCATCTGTATCACTGGCTCAATAAGACGATCCATTCACCCTTTAATGTTAGGTAAACGCTCCTTTGTGAGGATAATTGTGAGAATTATGGTTAGAGAAAAAACTTGAACACTATTTATAGAGTTTCTAACTAGGCCATCTCATTACAGCTAGGCACGACTCGGCTCGCACTAGTCAACTTCAAATTAAACTAATTAAGCAACATTCTATCTCACTTTAGACTAACTCTGTAAAATGGTAAATTATAATATCAATTAATATGACCCACACTAGAAAAACTCTTACACATTTATCCCAAATTGAAATGATGGTGTCGTATTCACTCCCCAATTGTGGTAAATTTGAGATTTTCGGAGGGTCAATATGGCATAAATATACTGACACAAAATTTTTGGTAATGTGAACCCTTTTTATTTATATGAAGAAGCTCCAATGGATTTTGCTATTGCTTTTTGGTAATTTCATTTAATTCAACCGAGCTTTTTTTTTTCCTTCCTTTTTTATGTGATGACAAGATTGCTTAAGCATCAATATAATTTAAAACGATCCAAAATCTTTTTTTCTTTTGATTTTTTGAGTTAATGGTCGATAATAATGAGATCGTCACAATTACTTTGAGATCAGCATGCGGACGATATCTCTCCATTGATTATTCTTATTTAGGCTGCGTATGGTAACATTCCCCAGCCCAAGAATTTCTATTATTTTCTTCCCCAGAACAAAAAAAGAATAGAAACTCGTTTGATAACAACAAGTTAGTTTTTTGTTCCCAGAACAAAAACTTAGCTCGGAATGGTTTTGAAATAGAAATGAGAAATAAAAAAAAAGTTGCTTCTTGTTCTTAATAAGTTTCGGAAAGAAGTGATTTTTTTCTTTTATTCATCTCTTCTTTGCCGCCGCCGACCACCGCCCCCCGCCACCGCGGGTCTCTGCCGCCGATCGCCGTTGCCTCCGTCTGTCGGCCGGCGGCCGATGGGCTAGGTGGCAGCGGTTGGCGGAGGCAGCGGTGGCCAGCGGAAGTGCAACGGCAGTGATGGCGGCGGACGGAGGTGGCGGCGATCGGTGGCGGCGACGACGGCGGCGGACGGAGGCAACGGCGACCGGCGGTGGCGGCAGACGAAGGCAGCGGCGACAAGTGGCGGCGGCGACAATCCGTGGGCAAGAATAAAATACAAATAAATATATAAAACAAATTGTTGCGTTACCAAACGCATCTCTATTCTTTTTCTATTTTAAGAGTAGAAATTTTGTGTAGTTATTAAACGGGTTCTTTTACTCAGAAATTGTTCTCTGGAATAGAAATAAAAAAGAACTATTTCTGAAAAAAAAAAAATTTCTCCAATCAAGAAGCGTTACCATTCGCATCCTTAATCACTGAATCGATGAAAGTAGTAAGTCTGCTGAAAGAGAGGAGACGTATAGCTTGGTCACTCCAAAATGATTTACGTTATTGATGATGTAAAGCTCGGCTTAAATTCGGTCAGCTGACATGTCACCCCGACAATGAAACCCCCCTTTAAAGCAATATAAAAATACTTATTATAAAAATAATCATTATAAAAGAATGATGCTGACATATGGATTAGATGGAATGAGCAACAAGCAAGAGTCCTTCGCTCTTCTTTTGAGGTCCCACGCCAATAGAGATATTTGTTCTGCGGATAATAAGTAATCTAAATAATTTTTTATATTATTTTAAAAAAATAATTTTTTATTGTTCATGAAAATATTTAGATATGAGTTATTATTAATAAGGAAATATTTTTCATTAGCTAATTATTTTAAGTGATCTAAGTGATTATTATATAAAAATATAATTTTTAAATTATTTATTTTTCGCAAAATAATTAAAACCTAACATTCATATCCTCATCCATGTATAACTTAATAGACAATTGAAGAGTCCTCAAGGCAGTTACACACAAAAAAAAAAAAACCACATGTTTTTTGTTGAGCTATTTGACAAGTGTCCCATCACTTGTTTAGTTTGAGTGTTATTAGTGATTTTTTTTGTGTTTGGTTCAATTTTCGCATTATAAAAAATTCCAAATTAGTATACTCATGACAAATTTATGCTCTATTAGTTTCCATCTAATATTCTTGTTAAATACACTTGTGGCAAGTGACTCATTTGACGTGGATCCAATATGAAAATTCAGCTTTTTAAACGAAGTCATAATGTACTGGAATTGGGACTTAGGGGAAAATCAAATCTGTTCATTCTCTTCCAAATCACCAAAATCTTGAGGGAAAATTAAGGATTTCAGCAAGATTGCTAATTGGGAGGTAGCTCTTGTCCAGAAAGGAAACTACTGGAGATGGCAAGAATGGAGTGGAGTTGTTGTCCCCTGGCCATCTAGATGGTACTCGATAGAGACAAGGTGATGGAGAATCTGTGAGGCTTCGTAAATTGCAAAGAGAGACGTCGCCAACAATCTGAACACTTGCCCTAAGACTGCCGAAACTTCACGACTCCTTCCGAGATCATCTCGTCCTCGCAAGTCTAGGCTAAAGAGCTTGAATTTCTAAGGCAACGTCCTTTGTAAAAAGCCATTTATGCTGAATCTCCATATCGGATTCACATCACAAAAATTATTGGCCGTGTGTATTTCCATGTCATCAATTTAACGAGATATTTGACAGAAGGTAGCGAAGTGTAAATTTCTCACCGTGTACTTTCAGGATTTTTTGCAACATGAAAATCAATTATAGTTAAATGAGTTGTGGATATGAGATTTGGAATTTTTTCGATGCCATCGAATGAGGCCTCACTTTTGATTACTATATAAATGTAGACTATGGACCACATGGTACAACAACTTTTGATTACTTTATAAATGTAGACTATGGACCACATTGTACAACAACTTTTGATTACTATATAAACGTTGACCATGAACCACATTGTACAACAATACATATCAAGTGACGTTAAGATTGGCTGACATTGGGTGAGCAAGAACGTCATGCATCTCGATTGCATCCTAGTCATTAGCTGTGAACAGACTTCAATATATTCATCCCCACAAGCAATTTCGGAAATTAAAAACAACTAAAGAAAATAAAAGGAAGTTGTCCAAATCAGAAGTAAAGATTCCATGCATCCAAAAGAATCTAGGAAAACCCGAAGAAAACAAAATCGGTAGTTTGGAAATTATCTTGTCCTTATTGAAGAAACTTTGTTTAATACACAAGGCATTCGGTGGGAAATCGTCCAATTTCTATTTAAGATTAATATCATAAAAAATTCCCAATTTAATTTAGAATTAGTACACTCGTGTTATATTTAATCAAATTGAGATGATCGTGCCAGGCTATAAGGGGTTTGCTCTTGTTTTTTGGTGATTTTATGCAAGTTCACTCACCAGGCTTTCTTTTTCTTTTTTTAACTTCTGACAAGATTGTGGAGGTGTGGATATAATTAAAAAAAGATCCGAAATCATTTTTTTTAATCTTTTTCGAGTCAACGGTGGATAACAGTGAGATCGTCACAAGACCAGCATGCGATCGATATGATATCTCCCCGTCGATTATTCTTTATTTAGTCACGCAATTGACGAAAGTGGTGACTGCTAGAAGAGAAGCGGCGGCGTTCGGCTTGGCCACTCCAAAATGATTTACGTTACTGATGACGTAAACCTAGGTTTAAATTCCATCAGCAGACGCGTCACCCCGACACTTAAACCCCCCCTCAAAGCAATATAAAAATGCTTATTATAATTATAAAAATAATACCTTGACGTTCCGTTAGCATCCGACGGCGGGAATTCCGCCACGTGGCTTCGGGTCGTGGGGGCGGCATCGACGTGCGTCAGCGTTTTTCAAGAGGATATCGAAGCCCCGACCACTATAAAGAGTGCTCCTGCGGGCTTGACAACCGCATCTGCAGCAGACCGAGAGAGGCGCCTCCTCGAAACGAAGAAGAAGAAGAAGAAGAAGAAGGACGAAGGGACGAAGGCGAGAATGAGCGCGGCGGGCGGTGCCGGGAAGGTCGTGTGCGTGACCGGGGCGTCCGGTTACATCGCCTCGTGGCTCGTCAAGCTCCTCCTCCAGCGCGGCTACACCGTCAAGGCCTCCGTCCGCGATCCGAGTCCGTTCCTCCATCCCCTCTCGTTTCCGCTTTCCGTTGGGGTCGAGTCTTGCTTCGATGCGTGCCTTTTGGTGGTGATCGGCCGTTGGTTGTCACCGATCGGCCGGTTTTGCTTCCCGACGGTCTTTGATTCTCTCTCGTGTCGTGTGTCCCGTCTGTGTGACGCGGTCTATTTCGTAGTCATCTCGCGTAATCCTATGCCGCAGATGAATGTTTCGTGCGTATGCAGTTTCGGACTGGTGGCCGAGTGAAGTGGCTTGTGTTTTGGCTGGATTGGTTTGAGGTAATCGAGGTTTTAACAGCTGAGCGGGGATTAACTGAAACTGGGGGTGTAGTGCTTTTTCCCGACGGCGTGCCTTGTAGAAAGGTTTTCTTTTTGCTTCTTTTTCGAGCATTTCTGGAGCATAGAGGAGTCATCTCGTGAGATTATTGACTACCAGATGATGGTGGTTAGAGGTATAATCGATCTGGATAAACCTCTTTTTTCCTTTTGGCCTAAATGCGAGGTTATTCTTTTAGAACTGGAGTAGTTGTGCCTTGGTTAGGTAGGCAAGGAAAAAATGAAAGAGAACGTTCGGGAATCTTCTAAAAGGTTACGAGATATTGGGTTTGTTTTCTCGGTATTGTTACATGAGGTTTCCAAATTTCTATTTACAGTAGCATGCTTTAAATCATTTAGTTTCCTGGGGAAAAACCAGATATCTTCGACTTTCATGAAAATGCCTTCATTCAAACTTTTGTTGAAGAGCCGAGATGTTGTTTGACTCGAGCTGTTCCTGTTTAGTGGAAGAGTTATGGTCATCGAATATTCCAGTTTTCCTTATCTCCAAACAACTCATTCACAGTGTTTGCTCTTGTCTCTCCTACAGATGATCCAAAAAAGACTGAACATTTGCTTGGACTTGATGGAGCGAAAGATAGACTTCAACTGTTCAAAGCAAACCTGCTGGAAGAGGGTTCATTTGATCCTATTGTTGAGGGTTGTGCAGGCGTTTTTCACACTGCCTCTCCCTTTTATCATGATGTCAAGGATCCGCAGGTTTGGTTCCAGAATTCATACGCTAGTCATTGCAGAGTAGTTCTTTTTTCTATTTTCCATTAATCCTTTTTTGCCACCTTTTATTTATTGAAGCCAACCAGCATGTGTCATGCTTATCCTGAGAGAGTCGGAATTTATTCAATATTAACCATAACCAAGTTCATTAACTTCGTCACCCCCATTTAGTTTTGTTATACTATAGCTTTGCCTTTTTTTAATTATGAAAGGGAATGAAGGGTGCCTGGAAACTGTAGTGGAAGTAACTGTATTCTTCTGCTCTTTGATTTGCATAATCCAATATTCTCATCAAAGCACATCTCTCATTACCTTCTAATGTACAGCTTTGCAAATTGTTTGTGAAAATTTGTCGGGATCAACTGTATATGGGATTTTAAGTTGTCTGGCTTATCTTTTGGTCATTCGCTTCTATACCCCTGTTTAGTTTTGTTATACTATAGCTTTGCCTTTTTTAATTATGAAAGGGAATGAAGGTTGCCTGGAAACTGTAGTGGAAGTGACTGTATTCTTCCGCTCTTTGATTTGCATAATCCAATATTCTCATCAAAGCACATCTCTCATTACCTTCTAATGTACAGCTTTGCAAATTGTTTGTGAAAATTTGTCGGGATCAACTGTATATGGGATTTTAAGTTGTCTGGCTTATCTTTTGGTCATTCGCTTCTATACCTTTACTCTAGTATCTGCTAATGTATTCTCTTTTTGGTGCGATAATAGTTTGGTTGTGTATCTCGTTATGTTTCCTTACGTGCGTAAGTTAAAGGCAAGGAAATAGAGCATGTGAGTCCAAGGACTTACCTAATTTTTCCCTTAGACCCCAAATGATTCAAATTTTCATTTATTTTGTTACATTTTTACTTGGTAATTGATGATAACAAAGCCTGTTTACAAATGGATTTATCTCGACTTTGATATGATTCTTTTATGGATGAGCAAGATCATAGAGTAGTATGTCAACTTCTATCAGTTCATGTGTTTTGGGAGAGAACCATCATTTATATGGGGACCTCTCTCACACTTGTGCTTCTTACAATGTTACGTACAATTAGTTCTCTTACTAGAACTACACAGAATCAATGGAGATCCTACTATTGTTGAGTACATACTAGATTGAAGTTTGTGAAGTTAGACGGAGTTGAGAGATATTTGAATTATTATTTACTAAGGAGGTGTCTCCATTTCTGATGCTAATTGAATTCTTCAGCACCCCATTTCTTATTTAAATGATGTGTTAGGTAATTGGCTAACATGACTAAAACATGTCATATTTCCTGAGTGCCTTGCTAATCAGTTCTTGCCTATCCAGGCCAAATGAGCATGTGAAAGGTCTTCATTGGGAAGTTTTCTCTAGATTTTTTTTTTTTTTGGGCAAATGCTGTTCGTTAAGTCAAATATGTAGCCTTGCCTTATCACATGCCCTTGTCTTTGTCATGTTTTAAGACTATGGATGTCAAAATGCTGGCTGCTGCTCACTGAAGAACCTTGAATTGGCGAGGAGAAAAAACTTAAGTAGGATTTATAATTCAAGTTCTAGGTGTGCACTGAAGATTTTATGACATGTAGTGACACAATCTGTTCTCTCATTATTTCATCTAATTTATCTCTTTTGGCAAATTAATTGTTATCATATTTCAGGCAGAATTACTTGATCCGGCTGTGAAGGGAACTCTCAATGTCCTGAAGTCATGTTCCAAAGTACCTTCTCTGCAGCGTGTGGTCTTGACATCATCTATGGCTGCAGTTGCATACAATAGACAACCGCGGACACCTGAAGTTGTGGTGGATGAAAGTTGGTTTTCTGATCCAGACTTGTGCAGGCAAACCAATGTACGCATCTTGTCCATTTTAATTTTGTTGTCTCATGTATTATCTACTGGTGCTGAGATGATCAACATGAGTGAAATCTAAAAATGCACTGTTAACCACTCCTATCAAAGTGATCTCTCCCATTTTGTATATCTTGTTATTGACACAAACTAGCTGGCTGGTTGGTGGAGTTGTTCCATTTCAATCTCAGTGGTTATCATAACGGCATCAATTTTGAAGTGGCTTTCTTTTCCGTCATGAATGCATTATATCTCTCTGATTTTTGCCCCCTTGTAGGCGTGGTATGTGCTTTCCAAGACTTTGGCTGAGGACGCTGCCTGGAAATTTGTGAAAGAAAAGGGCATTGACATGGTTACAATTAACCCAGCTATGGTGATTGGTCCTCTTTTGCAGCCAACACTTAACACAAGTGCTGCGGCGATCGGAAATTTGATAAATGGTAATTCAGTAGCTACCGTTCTCCAGATAACAGAGTTTCGTGTTTCCATTGCATTGATCATGCATGATTGCATTGACAAACAGTTCTCTGCCCTAACTAACAATGAAGCTCGCCCCGCTATTCTGTTTCTTTACCTTCTTAATTCAGTTTTACCCATTCTAACTTACTATTTGAGGGGAGGAAATATGAATATTTACTTTTCTAACTTCTTAACATATGATGATTATATAATTGTACAAATTTACCCATTCAGCTGGGGCATTGTCGGTATCTCTCCTTTTTGGTAAAGTCCTCGTCTCATTTCTTTGTTTGATTTTGATTACTTCTGTGATTTTTCCCTGGGAGAAAGGAGCAAGGATACCAATTGAATTGAGGTGTACCATCACCCACTTCATTGCCGTCAATTTTTCCCCTTGTGTTTTCACCATACAGTACCCATCCTTGTTATATGCAGCCTACTTATTTTTTTATTTTAAAGTTTTGTCGTATCCCTTCTAACCAAGAGTATTTTAATTTGATATCCATTCTGCTTGTGATTCCAACTCAGGTGCACCAACTTTTCCAAATGCAAGTTTTGGATGGGTCAATGTCAAAGATGTTGCAAATGCTCATATACTGGCATTTGAGGTCCCATCAGCCAGCGGAAGATATTGTTTAGTTGAGAGAATTGCACATTACTCCGAGATCGTGAGGATCTTACGCGAGCTTTACCCTTCTGCCCAGCTTCCAGAAAAGTAAGTAGCTAGACCATAACCTGTACATGGATAGTGACCTTTAGAGTATCGAGGTTTTCCTATTATCGTGTGAAGGTAGACAAGTTTTTCAGGTGAAATACTATTAGTATAAAATCACATGCTGCTGAATTACAAGGTTTTTTTTTTTTTTTTGGAACTATTAATTTCCGGTGGTAGGGACTTTTGGAGTTAGCATCTCATATACAAGTTCCTAGGTCTACTGTCTCATTTTTCCCATGATGTCTATCTCGCGTCTGTTTGCTTCCGGCGGAGATTGCTGATTCTGCTTGAAATTCACTTCGTAGGTCCGCGGACGACAAGCCTTTTGTGCCGATCTATCAGGTGTCCAAGGAGAAAGTGAAAAGCTTGGGGATCAACTACATTCCTCTGGAGCAGAATTTGAAGGAGACTGTTGAAAGCCTGAAAGAGAAGGGATTTGTTAAGTTCTGATAGAAAATTTTCCCAATTCAGAAATGTAATAGGGAGGCTTATCACCCTACTGCCTGTTCGTTCCCATGAAGTGTGTTTGCACATGAACATTGGTGAAGGCAGGAAACCACAGATTTTCCTGCTTCCTCTGTACTCGTCTTCATAATAAAGCGAGGAGTGCCGTCGCTGTGTTCTTGCTCGATCGTTGAATTAGGATGGACCGAGTGTCCGACCGGCGGCGACGTTCTTATTAGGTCCAGGGCCATTGGTTTGCGTGAAGGGCGTCCGAAATTATCCCTTTGCGAAATTTACGCCCTCCTCCGTATCAAAACTTTCTAGAACTTCCAAGTTTAGAACCTCTAATAATCAACATAACAATCAGTTCTAGAGGCAATGTGACCTCGTGAGTCGCAGTGACGGCAGGATCATATATTTTCTCGACAACTGCTGCTTCCGGATTTGTCAATTGTAGTCTGACAACGCGGCAGAACGGAAGGTCCCTCCATCGGATAATGCAAAGCGCAGTCAAATGGTCTTCGAGTATTATTATTATTATTATTCCGTCTCCATGCCCTGCTCTCCTTCCCCGACGGACTTGTCGAGGTACAAAAAACATTTTTGGCCAATGACTTGAACACGTCGACTTCCATCTCGCCAGTGGAATTGCGCTGTTTTCCCATCAAGCGCCGCCCCCTGCCATTAACCCTCGGGCCGGCGGGGCGGGCCCAACCCTTGATAACGTTTCTGTTTCTCTCAATTTCTATTTTTCTGTTTCATAGAACAAAAAATAATAAAAACATGTTTGGTAAAACATTTATTTCCGGGAACAATTTATCTAATTTTTTGTTCTTGGGAACAGTTTTGAGAAATAATAAAAAGTTACTTCTTGTTCCCAGGAACAATTTCTAGAAATAAACTAATTTTTTTTCTCTTTTACCGCGGCCACCTCCGATCGCCCGGAGCCACCATCGACCGCCGCTAGCCGCCACCGCTGTTGTCGTCGCCGACCCCCACTGCTGTTGGCCACCGCCACCGCTGCATGACCGCCCGCCGCCACCACCGTCACTGGTTGTTGCCATCGCCACTCAACCGCTCGCTGCCGCCACTCGGCCACTCGCCGCCGCCGCCACTGCACGACCACTAGCCGCCGCTGTTGTCGCCGCCGACTCCCACCACTATCACTACCGAACCCTGCCACCACTGCTGCCGCTCGGTCGGTAGCCGATGGTCGCCGATGGTCGCCAATGGGCTTTGCGGCGGCAATCACCGATGATGGTCGGCGGCGGGCGGTCGTGTTGCGGCGATGGCAGGCGGCAATGGGCGACGGGTGACATCGGGCGACAGCGGCCAACGGTTAGCAATTCGTAAGCAAAACAAAAAATGAATAAATACAAAAAAAAATTATTGCGTTACCAAATGCATTTCTATTATTTTTCTATTATAAGAATAGAAATTTTGCGTAATTACCGAACGAGTTCTTTTACTCAAAAATTGTTCCCCGAAATAGAAATAGAAAAGAACTATTTCTGAAAAAAAAAATTATTATTCCCCAGAACAGAAGCGTTGTCATGCGCAGCCTTAGAGTTCTTACCGAAACATCGTTATCGAATACGGAATTATCCTTTTTCACGGCTTCCAGAGTAAAGTCTTTTTCCGCATTATTTTCTGATGCTCGACGAGCATATTTTGGGCGCCCATCCAAAAAATGTTCAAGAATGATGAGAAAAAAGAAATATTAAAATCATATGAGTAAATTAATCATCCTAGAGTCAATGTATATCATAAGAGCTTACTTGTATAATAATTACCTATGATGCATTGACGAATGATATGGGTCAGTGTTGATTAAATTGTCAAAGTTATTCACGGCCGCGCAACAAGGATTTTGGCGAGTGGATTGCTCTGGAAGGTAAGAGCTTCCGCTTAGCTGCGATTTGGAGGAGAATTGCCAATTGGTTGCCAAATTGAAAACTCAAAACTCGTAGGTTGCATAACCACCCACTAAACTTATCGGTGCATGCTAACCCACATTTCACTCGGGCGGTGTGCTGACACTGTAGGTTGGTTGATTAGTTTTCGGATCATCAAGAGCATTAATATGAGAACACCGAAGCAGTCCATAATCGTTGATAACATCGACTGTTTAGCTCATGTTGAGCTTGTGATTTGACGTGGATTGAAGGTCTTGCAAGTAGCCATCATTAAGAATAATAGTCTTTCTTTTTTTTTTTTTTGTCTTGATTCTTGTCAGGATAGGGCAAGGCTCAACCTCACCAGCCCTCTCCTATAGCTGGTTGCTAGTTGTCCCTGAGGCCTAGAGACCGATGGAGAAGGAAAAGAAAAAAAAAAGAAAGAGAAAAAAAAATATTTAAAAAATTGTCTTTATTAGCTAATAAGAATTTGAAAAGTTCAAACTCGAGACTTTTTATTTAAAAATTGTATGAGATTTATTAAGGCTATTCTCGATTTTTCTAAATGATTGAATTATTAGATTAAGATTATGGAAAGGAATGAAAATGTAAATCAATACTCAGAAATTATCTTCTCGTCCTTCAAGAAACTTGGTTGATGCGCGGGGGATTATGTGGGAAACCAACTAAATTTCTATTTATCCCATAAGCCAAACCGTCATATACTGACAATTAAATCCCCTTCGAGAATATAAAATACTTGTGAAAAATACCTTTGCCTTCGAGTCTCCCTTACGCATCCGAACGGCGGATGCGACGCCACGTGGCATTGCGCCCGGGTCGGCGTCGACGAGCGTCCGCGTCTTTTTGAAATGGGCATCGAAGCGCGCGCTCGCTCGCTCGCTCGGCCGCTCTGCTGCAATAAGAGTGCTCAGGGCTGCGCGCCAATTGCAGAGCAAGAGCAACCTCCCCCTCCTCCTCCTCCTCGAAGCGAAGAAGAGCGATCCGGAGAAGACGAGGATGAGCGCGGCGGTCGGTGCCGAGAAGACCGTGTGCTTCACCGGAGCGTCCGGCTGCATCGCTTCGTGGCTCGTCAAGCTCCTCCTGCAGCGTCGGTACACCGTCAAGGCCTCCGTTCACCATCCGAGTCCGTTCTCAATCCCTTCTCGTTTCCGTTTCCGTTTCCGTTTGCGTCCGTTTCTTTTGGTGATGATTGACGCGAGCGACCGTTCGATTGTCCGTGATCGACTGATTTTGCTCCGTGATGAGCTCTCGTGTTGTTGAACACGGTCTGTTTCGTCGTCATTTCGTGCAACTCTGTTGTCGTAGATGAAAGTTCGTGGATCTGTAGTTTGAGACCGTGGCCGAGTAGTTTCGGTTTTGGATGGATTGTTCTGAAGTCGATCGAGGTTTTAGCAGCCGAGCGGGGTTCATCCAATAGTGGATGCTTTTTGTCCCGACGGTGGGCCTTGCAGAGAGGTTCTCCTTCTGCTTCTCTTCTTTTCCGAGCATGTCTTGAGTAAACAGGAGTCATCTCGTGAGATTATTGAGGTAAAATCAATCTGGATAAACCTTTTTTCTTTTGGCATGCTCAAGCCAAATGCATTAGTTTGGATTGTTTTGCCGGCTCCGAAGACATTCCTCAATGAGGTTGTGATTTGTGGTGTGCGCTGGTTATCTTTTATGGCTTGTATTTGTTCTTATTAAGAATGATCTTGCAGCTGTTACTCAAACTCATTGCTGCATCGGTAGGTGAGGCAAATGAAAGAGAACATTCAGGTGTATCTTCATAAAAGTTTCAAGATCTTGGGATTTTGTCCTCTCGGTTTGGTTATATGAGGTTTTCAAATTTCAATAACAGTACCATGCTCCAAATCATTTAGTTACTGGGGAAGAGACATGATGTTTTTTGACTCGAGCCCTTCCAGTTTAGTGGACGAGTTATGTTCATTGAATTTTGTGGCTTTCCTTATGTCCAAACAGCTCATTTACAACGATTGCTCTCATCTCTCCAACAGATGATCCAAAAAAGGCCGAACATCTGCTTGCACCTCATGCAGCAAAGGAGAGACTTCAATTGTTCAAAGCAAACCTGCTGGAACGGGGTTCATTTGATCCTATTGTTGAGGGTTGTGCAGGTGTTTTTCACACTGCCTCTCCCTTTTATCATGATGTCAAGGATCCGCAGGTTTGGTTCCAGAATTCATACACTAGTCCTTGCAGAGGAGTTTTTCCACATTTTAGTCCTTTTTTGCCACATTTTATTTTATTGAGGCCAACTATGCTTATCCTGAGAGTAGGAATCTATTCAATATTAACCATGAAAAAGTTCATTAACATGGTCACTCCTGTTTAGTTTTGTTATACTTCAGCTTTGTCTTATGATTACGAAAGGGAATGAAGGGTGCCTGGAAACTTTAGTTGAAGTGACTGTACTCTTCTGCTTTTTAATTTGCAGGATCTGATATTCTCATCAAGCACATCTCTCGCCACCTTCTAATGTACAGCTTTGCAAATTGTTTGTGAAAGTGGGTTGGGATCAATTCTACAAAGGATTTTAAGTTGTCCAGCTTATGTTTTGGTTATGTGCTTCTATACCTTTAGTTTAGCATTTGCTGATGTATTCTTCTTTGATTGCAATACATTCATAAGTTACAGGCAAGGAAATAAGAGGATGTGAGTCATAGGACTTACCTAAGTTTTCCTCAGACTTTCATTTATTTCGTTACATAGTTTACTTGATAATTGATGATAACAAAACCTGTTTACTAATGGATTTCTATCCACTTTTGTCATGTTTCTAAAGAAATAAATCATATAGTAGCATGTTCACTTTTGTCAATTTTTTGGTTATTGGGAGAGAACAATCATTTATACAGGGACCTCCTACATACTTGGCCTACTTATAATGTTACTTAGAATTAGTTCTACTACTAGAACGATGCAGAACCAATGAAGATCCTTCTATTATTGAGTCCATACCAGATTGAAGTTTGTGAAGTTAGATGGAGTTGAGTCATGGCTTGAATTCTAATATACTGATGAGGTGTCTCCACAATATAAGTGGACTGTGTTTTGATACTGATTAAATTCTTCAGCACCTTATTTCTTATTTACATGATGTGTTAGGTAATCAGTTACATGACTAAAACACGTCATATCCTGAGCACCTTTGCTTATTACTGCTTGTCTATCCAGGCCGAATGAGCATGCTAAAGGTCTTCAATGGGAAGTTTCCCCCTAGATTTGTTTTTTGGGCCAAATACTGTTCATTGAGTCAAATATGAAGCTGATTGCGTCATCCCATGCCCTTCTCTTTGTCATATTATAAGATTATGGATGTCAAAATGTTGGCTGTTCCTCGCTGAGAAACCTTGAATTGGCAAGAAGAATAAACTTAAGTAGGATTCATAATTCATGTTCTTGGGATGCACTAAAAAATTCTAAGTCATCATGTAACACAATTTGGTCTCTCGTTATTTGTGCTATTTTTTTTTCTCTTTTGGCTAATTAATTGTCATCATATTTCAGGCAGAATTACTGGATCCTGCTGCAAAGGGGGGAACTCTTAACGTTTTGAGGTCGTATTCCAAAACACCATTTGTGCAGCGTGTAGTCTTGACATTATCTATGGCTGCAGTTGAAGATGATGGAATACTGAGGACACCTGATGTTGAGGTGGATGAAGATTGGTTTTGTCACTGTTGACTTGTTGAGGGAAAATAACGCATCTTGTCACCTAAATTTCATCGTCTCCTGTTTTATTTTCTACTGGTGCTGAGATGATCAACATGAGTTAGATCTAACTGTTCACTGTTAACCACTCCTTTGAAAGCGCTCCTTCCCTTTTTACATTTCCGGTTATTGGCACGAAACGAGTTGGCCAGTTGGTGGAGGAGTTGGTCCATTTCATTTTGTTACATCTCAGTGGTTTCCATAATGCCATCAACTTGGAAGTGGCTTTCCTTTTGGTCGTGAATGCATGGTCTCTTCCTCTCATTTTCAACCCCATGTAGATGTGGTATGAGCTTTACAAGACTTTGACTGAGGAAGCTGCCTGGGAATTTGTGAAAGAACAGGGTAATTCAGCAACATTCAACATAAGTGCTGCAGCGATCGCAAATTTGATAAATGGTAATTCAGCGGTAACCGTGAAAGCTCTCCAGATTCTAGAATTTTTTGTGTTTTCACTGGATGGATCGTGCATGACTGCATTGACTTTTCCAATGTGGTGTGCGCATGATTCCAAATTAGGTGCACCAACATTTCCAGATGAAAGTTGTGGATGGGTGGATGTCAAAGACGTTGCAAATGCTCATACACCGGCATTTGAAGTCCCATCAGCCCGCGGAAGATATTGCTGAGTTGAGTGTGTTTCACACTACGATGACGAGCCTTACACGCCGGTCTACTGGGTGTCCATGGAGAAAGTGAAAAGCTTGGGGATCGACTACGTTCCTCTGGAGCGGAGTCCAAAGGAAACTGTTGAAAGCCTGAAGGAGAAGGGATTTGTTAAATTCTGACAGAAAATTTTCCCGAGTCAGAAATGTAAATGGGAGGCTTTTCGAGAAAAGGTTTTTACCTTCGCGAAATACACGCCATCCTCCGCAGATAACTCATTAGAACTTCGAAATTTATCCCCTTGAATAGTCAACATAATAATCAGCTCTAGAGGCAATGTAACCTCGTAAAAAGCACAGTGACAGCAGGATTGGCCAACTGTAATCTGGCAACACGACAGAACAAAAGTCGCTTGATTGTAATATTGCCAAGTGCAGTCGAACGGTCTTCGAGTACGAGAATCCTCTTATCATTTTTCATTTTTCTTTTTGTTATTTTTTGTCCCTGCACGGCAGTTCCCCGACGGACTAGCCAAGGTCGACATCAAACATGTTTTGGGCTTTGACTTTTGACCACATTTCCCCTGTTCTTGGAAAGATACCACCTGCCCCAACTGCATGTTTATTGTCGTTCCTTGCCCCACACTTCCCTCATTTGCAACTTAGAGTTCGTTACGAGCACCGTCCATCATCAAATATAGAGCTATCGATCCTCAATATATAAAATTTTTCACGATTTCCAAAGTTGAGTTTCATCACGGTTTATTTTTCGACATTTGAGGAGCATATGTTGGGTATCCGTCCAAAAAAAATCTACGACCATAATAGTGAGAAAACAGATGATCAAAATCACATAAGCGAATTAATCATCCTACAGTCAATGTTTATCATAAGAGCTCGCTTGCATAGTAATCACCTATGATGCGGTGACGGATGATATGGGTTGGTGTTGATGAAATTGTCCAAGTAATGCACTAGCCCTGGAAGAGGATTTCGACGCGTGGATTGCACGGGAAAGGAAGAGCTTCCGCTTGGATGCGATTCAGGAGGAGAATTGCCGGTGAGCTGCCGAATAGGAGGCCTGAGACTTGCGGCCTGCGGGACCACACGTCAAACTTGCAGATTTCTTGCCGGCGGTCGTTGAGGCATTGTCGCCGTCACGGTCTGGCTGATCAAGGTTCTGTTTGTTCCTCTTCTTCAGTGGATCAGATTTTTGGCCGGCGGTCGATGGGGCATTGTGGCCGTTGCCGTCTGACTGACCAAGTTTCTGTTTGTTCCTCTTCCTCGGTGGAAGAACGGATTTCTTGCCAGCGGTCAATGGGGCATTGTGGCCACCCCCGTCTGGCTGATCAAGGTTCTGTCCGTTCCTCTTCTTCAATGGATGATCAGATTTTTTGCCGGTGGTCGTCTGGGCGTTGTGATCGTCTGGCTGATCAAGGTTCTGTTCGTTCCTCTTCTTCGGTGGAATGTCAGACTTCTGGCCGTTCTTCGAGTGCTTTGCATGCCTGGGCGTGTAGACCTTGCACAGAACCCACTCATCCAACTGCCACAATGCACATCCTCAAAGACATCAATCCACGCTATAAGCGTAATGGCAAGGAAAATTAAAATGTAAACATGAACGAAAGAATTCAAACCCTCTTGTCCTTCACTCCTTTCTTCCCGCCTATACTGGTGCGGTCCCTCTTCTCGTCGTCCTTCAATCTATACTCGTGCATATTCAAGGCTGTCCGATCGCCTCGTCTTTTCGAGTCTCCTCGATAGAAGGCCAACGAGTTCTTGTATCCGATCGTTTTATCCTCCATCCGACAACGCTTTCCTTCCCGGCCACCCTCCAAACCCACCGGGCGAGCAGCGATTCGGCCGCGACCCGCATTGATACTTCCTGTCCCTCGGAGTGAAGAAGTACCACTCGTCCCCGTCTATGCCCGCTCCCTTGCGGTTCTCTGAGAATCGCAGAACGAGTTGCGTCACGGTAATTTCTTGTGCATTTGCACATGATAGTTCCTCGCGAACATAAATGAGCGATTGCGCTGTCGCGGAAGCGCGAGCTTGCACCGAGACGAATCCACACAAGAATTCACCGCGCATTTCAAGAAATGCCAAGAAAGTCCAAGAAAGAGAAGATCAAACAGGCTCGACGAAAGCCAAGAAATTCAAAACGAGGAACGACCGAGCGAGAAATCGCATCTTCAAGCATGCATGCACATACATTACAAACCAAACGGAGCCCAAGAAATTTCTACAGTGTACGTACCGATGAGCGTTCTGGGGTCGAACTTGTAGAGATCGACGTCAGTGAAGATGTCACTGACCGGAATCGGATCACCCGTGACTTTGGGCTTCAAGTAATGGATAATGAGCTCCTGGTCAGTGGGGAGGAATCTGAACCCGATTGGAATCTTGAAAGGGAACTCGGCCACGGACGATGGCCGCGGAGGCGCCACTAATTCTTGGCTTGAAGATGGAGTGCATGCGACTTTCAGTTGACCATCCACATGCATTCCTTTTGGCTGATCATCCCGATCACGGTTGTGGCTCTGATCGTTATTCTCCATCGTTGGTGCCGCGAAAGACAAACGGATCGAATATTGAGATATATAGCCAAAAATTATCACCCACACACTCACATTTATATAGGATTTAAATATTATAACTTAATATTAATATTTGAATCCAAGATTACAATCCTTTGAGTTGAAATTCAGTTGGTTGCGGCTTTATTCGTTCAGGAAGATAACGGTTTACCAACCTAACAACCATCTTCTCCTTCTTGATCTCGTATTCATTTAATAAATCCCCGCCAATTATTGGGCGAATTTTCATAGCCGTTTGCGTTTAACATAATACAAAGCAGTCTTTAAGTATCAAACTAGCCCTTCTGGGTTTGTTTTTTTATTCACCGACCAAAAAACAACAAGATGCCAACTGCTCTAATATATACATACATATATACATATATAACCCATTATCCTATTTGGACCGATACGTCCGCAATTTCGCAAATAGATCTATAAAGATATTCGATAGATAGTAGCATTATATACAACTATATCCCTTTGAGATTAGTGAAATGTCCGGTAAATTTTGAGGCATGGAAGTATCCTAAAGCTTGAACATTTCAATTGCAATTCTTCATGCATCTTGTCGGTGTGAATTCACCCAAATAATTACAATGGGTAATTAACTCCTTAGTTCTCCCCTTTCCCTCTCATTTTTACACAGTTTTCTTCTTCAACCTCCGTTTTGCTTTTCTCTTGTTTCGGAAGTTTTCTCTTACGATTTAGTCTAGATCCAAAAGCTTCTCTCTCCTATGGGGAGATTTCTATTCCAATCTAGTCTAGACACAAGGTTCTTTGCATTTATATTTTTGGGTTACGTTTGGTCATCTAGATCTCTAAGCATGATGGGACTGGATTAAATAGACGTGAAATTTAAAGGATTTTGCTATATTCTATCTATTGTTTGGCATTTGTAGTAGTAGAATATGATATATTCACATCATATTATATATATTGTTTGGTATAAATAGCATATCAATATAAATTAATCACAAATTTTACAAACAAGTATGGTAAAAATTTCTCGAGACACTATTGTCTACTTTATTTTTTTTACTTTTTTATTAATTTATTTTTATTTCTTTCTTTCCCTTCCATCATTCTCTAATAAAATTTTATTGAATAGAAAACTGTACTAATATACCTAAAATACTAAAACACCTAAAACATGTAATAAGATAAAATTAAATTATAATATTTTAATAAAATTAAAAAAAATTAAAAAATTTTATTATAAATTTATTATATTAGAATTCAAGTATTATTTATTTTGAAATATAATTTTAAATTTTTTAATTTAAGAATTTTGTTATTTGAAAAAAATAACTTTCTTATTATAGGTATTAGAAATTTTATCCACCTTTATCCCACCTCCTCCATAGGATAATTCTATCTTACTTGTATCTTCTTTATATCCAACTTTATTATGTCTTGAACAAGTATCAAATGCAGGATAAGATAAATCGAATTATATCCTAAATTTTATTTTGACTACCAAATGCAACCTTGGAGTTTTACTTCCCTTTGGTTTCATTGGTGCACAAGTCCAGCTTCGAGGATTGAAAGAGTTTTGTGAAGGTTTCACTTTCATAGGTATCATATCTTTGCCCGTTCAACCTTTTTTGCTCTGAAGGGCAATGGTGTTAAGGACACCGAACCTAGATGCGCACTATCAAAAGGCAAAGTAATAGATGTAGATCTCAATGTGTGCTCATTATTGAATATGGATTCAATGATCAACCACCAATTTTGGTTTGTTAAGATAATTAACCTTGTTATATGGAGTTTGTTTTGTTTTAAAGCCGTCTAGGATTTGTGTGGATTTGTAATTGAATGGCATTGTATCTCTCTTGTGTTTATGTGGAAATGAATAAAATGCTATTTTGACAAAAACAAAAATTGCCAAATTAAAATTGATTTATTGCTCGGTCATTACATGCAAAAGTTGTTTAATTGATTAATATTAACCTCACTTAGGTTTAGGCTCCGAATCACTAAACTAAAATATGACCTGGACCCAAATTATTTTTTGCTAAGTTAGTCTTAGAAGGCCCAAATTACAGTAGAAAGAGGCCTATAAATAAGGGTCAAATCTTCTTCTGTTTGGTCTATTTTTGGATAGTATATATTAAAAGTGTTGTGTGTAATTTTAGTAACGCTTATTTTTATGATGTTTCTCTAGAAATTGTTATAAACAGTTACCATAATAATAAATGCAAGATGCCACACATACAAAACATAAATAGCATCTCTCATAGGAAGCATCTTGCACTATATTAATCGTTTCTTATCGGAATATGTGAGATTTTTTTACTCTGGTTTAAATTATAAACGTGAAAATATGTAAATTAAGAAGGCAAATAGGAATTTAGAAAGATTTGGGTCAGGGATTTGCTCTAGTATTATGTGAGATTTTGTAAGAGCAGTCCTCAAATTTTGGGAAAGAATTACGTGGGAAACCAACTAAAATTTTGATTTATACCGTAAACCAAACCAACAATTAAACCCCCTTTAAGAATATAAAATACTGGTAAGAAATACCTTCGCGTTCGTGGGGTCCCTTCACATCTGGACGGCCGACACGACGCCACGTGGCATTGCGCTTGGATCGGCGTCCACGAACGTCCGCGTCTTTTGAAATGGACATGGAAGCGCGCGCTCGCTCTGCTGCTATAAGAGCACTCAGGGCAGCGCGCCAACTGCAGAGCAAGATCCTCCTCCTCCTCGTCCTCCTCCTCGAAGCGAAGAAGAAGAAGGATAATCGGAGAAGGCGAGAATGAGTGCGGCGGTCGGTGCCGGGAAGGTCGTGTGCCTGACCGGAGCGTCCAGCTCCATAGCTTTATGGCTCGTTAAGCTCCTCTTGCAGCATGCCTACACCGTCAAGGCCCCCGTCGGCGATCCGAGTCCCGTTCTCGATCCCCTCTCGTTTTCCGTTTTCATCCTCGCTCGATCTGTCTTTGAGTCGGTGTCTTTTGGTGATGATCGACGCGAGTGACAGTGGCCAAGTAGTTTCGGTCTTGGCTGGATTGTTTTGAAGTCGATCGAGGTTTTAGCAGCTGACCGGGGTTTATCCAAATGTGGATGCTTTTGTTCCTACAAATGTGCCTTGTAGAAAGGTTTTCCTTCTGCTTCTTTTCCGAGCATGTCTCGAGCACAGAGTAGTCATCTCGTGAGATTATTGATTACCAGATGAGGATGGTCAGAGGTATAATCAATCTGGATAAACCTCTTTTTTCATTCGGCATGCACATACCAAATGCAAGGTTATATTCTTCCAGAACCAGAGTAGCTCTTTGCTTCTTAGTTAGGATTGTTTTGCCAGCTTCGAAGACATTCCTCAATGAGGTTGTGATATGTGTGGTACGCTGGTTATCTTTTATGGCTTGTATTTGTTTATATTAAGAGTGATCTTGCAGCTGTCGCTCGAACTCATTCCTGCATTGGTAGGCCAGGCAAATGAAAGAGAACATTCAGGAATCTTCATAAAAGTTTCAAGATCTTGGGTTTGTTTTCTCGGTATTGTTACATGAGGTTTTCAAATCTCAATAATAGAGCCGTGATATTGTTTGACTCCAGCCGTTCCGGTTTAGTGGACGAGTTATGGTCATTGAATTTTGGTGCTTTCCTTATCTCCAAACAGCTCATTACAGTGATTGCTCTTGTCTCTCCAACAGATGATCCAGAAAAGACTGAACATTGGCTTGCACTTGATGGAGCGAAAGAGAGACTTCAACTGTTCAAAGCAACCCTGCTGGAAGAGGGTTCATTTGATCCTATTGTTGAGGGTTGTGCCGGTGTTTTCCACACTGCCTCTCCCTTTTATCTTGATGTCAAGGATCCGCGGGTTTGGTTCCAGAATTCATATACTAGTCCTTGCGAAGTAATTTTTCCACATTTTCATTAGTCCTTTTCGCCACATTTTATTTCATTCAGGCCAACTATCATGCTTCATGCTTATCCTGAGAGTAGGAATCTAATCAATATTAACCATGAAAAGGTTCATTACCATGGTTACTCCTGTTTAGTTTTGTTATTCTTTAGCTTTGCCTTTCATTATGAAAACGACCGAAGGGTGCCTGGAAACTGTAGATGAAGTGACTGTACTCTTCTGCTCTTTCATTTGCAGAATCTGATATTCTCATCAATCACATCTCTCACCACCTGCTAATGTATAGCTTTGCAAATTGTTTGTGAAACTGGGTTGGGATCAGTTCTACACAGGATTTTAAGTTGTCCAGCTTATGTTTCAGTTATGCGCTTCTATACCTTTAGTCTAGCATCTGTTGATGTATTCTTCTTTTAGTGCGAGGATAGTTTGGTTGACTATCTCGTTATGTTTCTTTAAGTTACAGGCAAGGAAATAAGAGAATGTGAGTCGTAGGACTAACCTAAGTTTTCCCTCAGACTTTGAAAGATCGAAATTTTCATTTATTTCATTACATAGTTTATTTGATGATAGCAAAACCGGTTTAGGAATGGATTTCTCTCGACTTTGCCATGTTTCTAGCAAATATTGTAGGGTGTTAACTTTTTGTCAATTTTTGTATATTGGGAGAGAACAGTAATTTATATGGGGACCTCCTTCATACTTGCACTACTTATAATGCTACGTATAATTAGTTTTTTCTTTTTTTTTGGTGACCGAGGAACCGCCGGAGATCACCCTTCATGGGTCACACGACCTTCCGGTTCTTGGTAGCACCGTCAGGCCTCGCCGCAAGCCGCTATTTAAACGTACAATTAGTTTTATCACTAAAACTATGCGCAATTAATGGAGATTCTTCTACTACCGAATCCGTACCAGACTGAAGTTCGTGAAGTTAGATGGAGGTTAGTTGTAGCTTGAATTCTAATTTACTAATGAGGTGTCCCCACGATATAAGTGGACTGTGTTTCTGATACTGATAAAATTGTCCAGCACCTTATTTCTTATTTACATGATGTGTTAGGTAATCAATTAACATGACTAAAACATGTCATATTTCCTGGGTGCCTTTGCTAATTACTGCTTGTCTATCCAGGCCGAATGAGCATGTTAAAGGTCTTCAATGGGAGGTTTCCCCCTAGATTCGTTTTTTGGGCCAAATACTGTTCATTGAGTCAGATATGAAGCCGATTGCGTCATCCCATGCCCTTGTCTTTGTCATATTATGAGATTATGGATGTCAAAATGTTGGCTGTTCCTCGCTGAGAAACCTTGAATTGGCGAGAAGAAAAATCTTAAGTAGGATTCATAATTCATGTTCTAGGGATGCACTAAAAAATTCTGAGACATGTAGTAACACAATTTGGTCTCTCATTATTTATGCTATTTTTTCTCTTTTGGCCAATTAATTGTCATCATATTTCAGGTAGAATTACTGGATCCTGCTGTGAAGGAAACTTAGGGAGCGCATGACAAACAAGAATTTCTGTTTCAGAAACAATTTTTCTATTCCAAATTTGTTTCTGGAATTGTTTGATAAAATTATTTCATTTTTCTATTTCTGAAATAGATTTTTGTTTCGGAAATAGGTTTGGAATATGTGAAAATTTTATACTTTTATATTTCTTGAATTAAAATGAGAAATAAAAAAATTTCTCATTGTTTGTCCTTACTACGAATTGGTCATCCATCCATTGCAACCAACCACTATTTGCTTATGGTTGCCGCCACCGGCCGCCCGTCGGTCGCCGACCGCGCCGTCCACCACCTCGTCGATCGTCACGCTATCGTCCACTAGTCGCCACCACCTCCGCTTCTTGCCGACGGCCGCTAGTCACATTAACCGAACTGCTGGCCGCCACCTCCGCCGTCCGCTGTTGACCAGCTACTATTGTCGCCGCTCACCGGTCGCCGGTCGCCGGCCGCCGCCACTCACCGGTCATCGGTCGCTAGCCACCGCGCTTGCCAGCCGCCGTCCGCTTGCTAGTTACCACCATTCAAAAGGGAGAAATTTTGTGTCGTTATCAAACGGGTATTTTTGCTTATAAACTCATCTAGAAATAGAAATAGAAAAATCTATTTCTCTTCCAGAAATCAATTTCTGGCTAGAATAGTTATCATTCGCGTCCTTAATGTTCTGAAGTCCTGTTCCAAAACACCTCCTGCGCAGCGTGTGGTCTTGACATCATCTATGGCTGCAGTTGAGCATGAGGGAACACCGCAGACACCTGATGTTGAGGTGGATGAAGATTGGTTTTCTGATCCAGACTTGTTGAGGGAAAATAACGTTGGCATCTTGTCCAGTTAAATTTCACCGTCTCGTGTGTAATATTCTACTGGTGCTGAGATGATCAACATGAGTGAAATCGGACCGTTCACTGTTAACCACTCCTTTTAAAGCGCTCTTTCCCTTTTTACATTTCTGGTTATTGACACAAAACCAGTCGGCCGGTTGGTGGAGCAGTTGGTCCATTTCATTTTGTTACATCTCAATGGTCTGCATAATTCCATCAACTTGGAAGTGGCTTTCGTTTTTGTTGCGAATGCCTTATCTCTCTCTCATTTTGCCCCATGTAGATGTGTTATGAGCTTTCCAAGACTTGGGCTGAGGAAGCTACTTGGGAATTTGTGAAAGAAAAGGGTAATTCAGCAACGCTCCACATGAGTGCTGCAGCGATCGCAAATTTGATAAATGGTAATTCAGCGGTAACCGTGAAAGCTCTCCAGATTTTAGAATCGTTTTGTGTTTCCACTGGACGAATCATGCATGATTGCATTGACAGACAGCTCTCTGCCCTAAGTAACAAGGAGTTTCTCTTTCCAATGTGGTGTGCGCGTGATTCCAACTCAGGTTGCACCAACTTTTCCAGATGAAAGTTGTGGATGGGTGAGTGTCAAAGACGTTGCAAATGCTCATACACCGGCATGTGAAATCCCATCAGCCCCCGGAAGATATTGCTTAGTTGAGTGTATCCACAGTACGATGACGAGCATTACACGCCGGTCTACTGGGTGTCCATGGAGAAAGTGAAAAGCTTGGGGATCGACTACGTTCCTCTGGAGCAGAGTTCGAAGGATACTGTTGAAAGCCTGAAGGAGAAGGGATTTGTTAAATTCTGACGGAAAAATTTTCCCAAGTCAGAATTGCAAATGGGAGGCTTTTCGCCTTCACGAAATTCACGCCATCCTCTGTATGATAACTTCATAGAACTTTGAAGTTCACACCTTTGAATAGTCGACATAATAATCAGTTCTAGAGGCAACATAACCTCGTAGGATCACGGCGATAGCAGGATTTGCCAACTGTAATCTGGCAACACGATAGAATAGAAGACCGGTTGGTTGAATATTGCCAAGCGCAGTCGAACGCCTTCGAGTACGAGAATGTTATTCTTTCTTTTTTCTTATTTAGTCCCTACACTGCAGTTTTGTTGATAAAATAGTTATTTTATTTTTCACATGTTGCTGATTTGGTTTTTCAGTTATTAGAGTTAGTGGAGTCATATGTGTTGGTTATCCTAGTTTTTAGGTGTTAGTGGGGCAAGTTCTTTATGGAGAACATGGGTAGTTATGGTGTGTTTTACGTGATATGTTTTGTCTTTTGTAAAAAGACTTGGTTGCTTTTGTACGTAAGATGAAGTTTCAGCCTCATCTCTTCTCCCTTTAGCAATTTACAGTGGTATTAGAGCCTGAGAGAAACGTGAGAGAGTTTAAAAAAAAAAAAAACTTTCGTGAGAAAATTGCAGCAGCAATATTTCCAATGGCCACCGATAATTTTGTTCAACCAGTAATTCCACGCTTTGATGGTCACTATGACCATTGGAGTATGTTGATGGAGAATTTTTTACGATCAAAGGAGTATTGGTCGGTTGTCGAATCTGGAATTCAAGAGCCACCGGTAGGCATGGCTTTGACAGGATCCCCGTAAAGCAGAATTGGAAGCTCGAAAGTTGAAAGACCTTAAGGCAAAAAATTATTTTTTTCAGGCTATCGAGCGTTCCATCTTGGAGACTATTCTTTGCAAAGAAACCTCCAAGGATATTTGGGATTCTATGAAGAAGAAATATCAAGGCTCTGTTAGGGTGAAGCATGCACAAACTTCAAGCCTTGAGAAGAGATTTTGAGACACCAAATGCGATGAAGGATGGAGAATCTGTCACTAGTTATTGTGCCGAACAATGGAGATCAGCAACAAGATGCGATTCCATGGTGAGAAGATGGACGACGTTACCATTGTGGAGAAGATTTTGCGTTCCTTGACACCAAAGTTTAATTATGTTGTCTGCTCAATTGAAGAGTCGAAAGACATAGATGTGCTCTCTCTTGATGAATTGCAAGGCTCCTTATTGGTCCATGAACAGAAGATGAACAGAAGTTCAACAAAGAGAGGAGCAAGCGTTGAAGGCTTCTACCAATACTCATTCCAACAATTTCAGAGGAAGGGGTAGAGGTAGAGGTAGAGGAAGGGGAGATCGAGGAAATAGAGATGTTGGCAGGAATTTTAAAGCCAATAATGACCAATTTCAAGGCAAAGGCAGAGGACGGGATCCTAACAAATTCAAGGTAGAGTGTTTTAGATGTCATAAATTTGGTCATTATGCATCTGAATGTTATACTAGACTGCCTAATAATAAAGAAAAGGCAGAGAGTTCAAATTTTGTTGAAGAAAAGGAAGCAGAAACGTTGTTGATGGCTGTTCAAGATAAAAAAAAAGGAGCGCGAGTCAGATATTTGGTATGTGGATACAAAGGCAGAACCACATGAGTGGAAGTAAGTTTTCTTTTTCTCATTTAAATGAAGATTTTCATTCCACTGTGAGTTTTTGGGATCATTCTACTGTGAAAGTGATGGGAAAATGTGATATTAAGATAAGATCCAAGAATGGTTTTGTGGAAACGATCTCTAATGTGTTGTATGTTCCCCGACTTGAAAAGTAACCTATTGAGTGCTGGCCAATTACAAGAAAAGGGTTATGTAATCACCATTCGAGTGGTGTCTATGAAATTTATGATTCTCGTTAGAGGTGCTATTGCAGCTTGTTCCTATGAATTCAAATAGACTGCTTCCATTAAAGATTGAAAATATTCAGTCTTATTTGATGGCTGAAAAGAAAGATCCCTCATGGCTTTGGCACTTTCGCTATGGTCACTTGAGTTTTGGTGGATTGAAGACTCTCCAACAGAAAAACATGGTGACAGTCTTCCTCAAATTACTGTTCCTTCCCAAGTTTGCGAAGAATGTGTTGTTAGCAAACAGATCGTTCTCAATTTTCAAAAGAAAAGTCATGGAGAGCAAAGGATGTTTTGCAACTGGTGCATTCGGACATATGCGGTCCCATAAATCCATCTTCTAATGGAGGTAAAAGATACTTAATTACCTTCATTGATGATTTTTCCAGAAAAACTTGGATTTATTTTTTACAGGAAAAATCAGAAGCTTTCCCCACATTTAAAAGCTTCAAAGCTCGTGTTGAAAATGAAATAGGAAAGACCATTAAGACTCTTCGAACAGATCGTGGTGGTGAATATTGCTCAAAAGAATTTGAAGTTTTTTGTGCGAGTATGGCATTCGAAAAGAGCTTATCACTGCATATACACCACAGCAGAATGGTGTATCCGAGAGGAAAATAGAACAATTCTCAACATGGTGAGAAGTTTATTGGCAAGAGGAAGAGTTCCAAAGACTTTCCGGCCGTAAGCGGAATTGAGTATTCATGTTTTGAACAGAAGTCCAACTTTTGCTGTTCAAAATATGACACCCGAAGAGGCTTGGAGTGGGAGAAGACCAGCTGTAGATCACTTCAGAATTTTTGGATACATCGCATATGCCCATGTCCCGGATGTGAAAAGGAAAAAACTTGATGACAAGGCTGAAAAATGTGTCTTTCTTGGTGTAAGTGAAGCATCCAAAGCATATAAATTATTCAATCCACTAACAAAGAAGATTGTGACTAGCAGGGGATGTTGTTTTTGATGAAGACAACACTTGGGATTGGAATAGGCAGCAGCCTACCCAAGTTCTTTATGACAATGATGCTGAACAGAGCAAATTTCAGCACCTTGTATGCCCCAAACGACTTCTACAGCTGCTGAAATTTCACCAACAGGCTCAAGTCAATGAAGAAGAAGCCCAATCTCTTCGCCGCGTTAGAAGAAAGCCTGCTTGGATGGAAGATTATGAGGTAACCGGAATTGAGATTCAATTACTCACTTTGCCTTATTTTCAGACTATGATCCTACAACTTTTGAGAGTGCTGTCAAAGAAGAAAATGGCGAAAAGCGATGGATGATGAAATCAATGCCATCGAAAGAAATGATACTTGGGAGCTATCCGATCTTCCGGGTGGACAAAAACCATTGGTGTAAAGTGGGTCTTTAAAACAAAACTGAAAGAAAATGGTGAGGTTGACAAATATAAAGCACGTTTGGTAGCTAAGGGATACAAGCAGCAATATGGGATCGACTATACAGAGGTTTTTTCTCCAGTTGCGAGACATGACACGATCAGATTGGTGGTTGCATTGGCGGCACAGAATTTTTGGCCTATTTTCCAGCTAGATGTCAAATCGGCATTCTTGCATGGGTACTTGGAGGAACAGTATTTGTCGAGCAACCCCCGGTTATGTCAAGATTGGAAATGAGCATAAAGTTTATAAATTGAAGAAAGCTCTTTATGGGCTAAAACAAGCCCCTCGGGCTTGGTATAGTCGTATTGAAACTTATTTTCTTAAAGTTGGTTTTTCAAAATGTCCTTATGAGCATACGCTTTTTGTCAAGATTGGAGATAAAGGGAAAATGCTTATTGTCTCGCTTGTATGTTGACGATCTTATATTTACTGGAACTTGTGATGGCATGTTTGAAGAATTCAAGAAATCTATGATGGATGAGTTTGAAATGTCTGATCTTGGTATGATGCATTACTTCCTTGGCATAGAAGTGGTACAATCGGATGATGGGATTTTTATTTCTCAAAAGAAATATGTGGGAGAAATTTTGGACAGGTTTCAGATGAAGGATTGTAATCCTGTAAACACTCCAGTTGAGTTTGGCTTAAAGTTATACAAAGATCATGAAGGGAGGAAGGTTGACAGCACACTTTATAAACAAATTGTGGGCAGTTTGATGTATTTAACTGCAACAAGACCAGACATAATGTATTCTGAGTTTAATCGGTAGATATATGGAGAATCCTACACAAATGCATTTGTTAGCTGCCAAGAGAATCCTTCGTTACTTGCAAGGAACCGAGACTTTGGGCTATTTTATAAGAAGGGTGAAAAGTCTGATTTGTTGGGGTTTACCGATAGTGACTATGCAGGAGATCAAGATGATAGGAGGAGCACTTCGAGTTGTGCTTTTATGTTTGGAACAGGTGCTATTTCGTGGTCATCCAAAAAAACAACCAATTGTCACATTGTCAAGTACAGAAGCTGAATTTGTTGCTGCAACAGTTACTGCTTGTCAAGCTATTTGGCTAAGGAGAATTCTTGAGGAGTTACAATTCAAGCAACCAGGACCTACTAAAATTTTTTGTGACAATAATTCAGCAATAAAACTCTCCAAGAATCCGGTGTTACATGGAAGAAGCAAGCACATTGATGTGAAGTTTTATTTCTTGAGAGATCTTAGCAATGATGGAACAATTGATCTAATCTACTGCAGGAGTGAAGATCAAGTTGCTGATATATTCACCAAGGCCCTCAAGATGGAGTCATTTGTGAAGCTCAGAAAGTTACTAGGTGTTTGCACGGTGAAAGAAGTCAAAGCTTTAAACTGAATGTTAGCAAACATCAGTTTAAGGGAGGGATTGTTGATAAAATAGTTATTTTATTTTTCACATGTTGCTGATTTGGTTTTTCAGTTATTAGAGTTAGTGGAGTCATATGTGTTGGTTATCCTAGTTTTTAGGTGTTAGTGGGGCAAGTGCTTTATGGAGAACATGGGTAGTTATGGTGTGTTTTACGTGATATGTTTTGTCTTTTGTAAAAAGACTTGGTTGCTTTTGTACGTAAGATGAAGTTTCAGCCTCATCTCTTCTCCCTTTAGCAATTTACAAGTTTCCCGGCGGACCACTAGCCAAGATCAACATCAAACATGTTTTGGGCTTTGACTTTTGATCACATTTCCCGTGTTCTTGGAACGATATCACCTGCCCTACGCTCCCCCTAATTTGCATCTTAGAGTTCGTTCCAAGCATCGTCACCATCAAATATAGAACTATCGATCCTCAATACATAGAATTTTTCACGATTTCTAAAATAGAATTTCTTCATCTTCTATTTTCCGACACTCAAGGAGCATATTTTTGGATATCCATCCAAAAAAATCTACGAGCATGATTATGAGAAAACAGAATTATCAAAATCACATGAGTGAATTAGTCATCCTACAGTCAATGATGGATATCATAAGAGCTCGCTTGCATAGTAATCACCTATTATGCAGTCACGAATGATATCGGTTGGTGTCAATTATATCGTCAAAGTAACACACCACCCCTGGACGAGGATTTCGACACACGGATTGCACAGGAAGGGAAGAGCTTCCGCTGGGATGCAGTTCAGAGAGAATTACTGGTAATCACCATCGCCGTCTGGCCAATCAAGGTTCTGTCTGTCCCTCTTCTCCGGCGAAAGATCGGATTGCTGGCCGTTCTCCGGGTGCTTTGCATGCTTGGGCGTGTAGACCTTGCACAGAACCCACTCATCCAACTGCCAAAATGCACATCACAAAGACGTCAATCCACGCCAAGCGGGCAAGGAAAACTTTAATGTAAAACATGAAGGAATGAATTCAAACCATCTTGTCCTTCCCTCCCTTCTTCCCGTCTACACTGGCGCGGTCCCTCTTCTCGTCCTCCTCCAATCTATACTCGTGCATGCACCAGGCCGTCCCGTCGCTTCGACTTTGCGAGTCTACTGGATAGAAGGCCAACGAACTCTTATATCCGATCGCTTTATTCTCCATCCGGATGACGCTATCCTTCCCGGTCACCCACCAAAACCCGCTGGGAGTGAAACGAGTCGGCCGCGACCTGCTCGAATGCTTCGTGTCGCTCGGAGTGAAGAAGTACCACTGGTCGTCATCTAGGCCCGCCCCCTTGTGGTTCTCTGGAGAATCGCAGAACGAATCGCGTCAGGGGTAATTTCTTGTGCATTCGCACATGATAGTTCCTCGCGAATATAAATGAGCGATTGCGCTGTCACGGAAGCGCGAGCTTGCACCGAGACGAATCCACACAAGAATTCACCGCGCATTTCAAGAAACGCCAAGAAAGTCCAAGAAAGAGGAACCAAACAGGCTCGACGAAAGCCAAGAAAATTCAAAACGAGGAACGACCGAGCGAGAAATCGCATCTTCAAGCATGCATTCACGTACATAACAAACTGAACGGAGCCGAGACCATACGGCGGCTGATTATACATACCGATGAGCATTCCGGGGTCGAACTTGTAGAGATCGACATCGGCGAAGACGTCACGGATCGGAATCGGATCACCCGCAACTTTGGCCTTCAAGTAATGGATAATGAGCTCCTGGTCGGTGGGGTTGAATCTGAACCCAGTTGGGAAGTCGGCCACAGATGGCGGCGGTGGCGGCGAAGCCACTAATTCTTGGCTCGAAGACGGCGTGCATGGGTCGACACCGACTTTCAGTTGACCGTCCACATGCATTCCTTTTGGCTGATCATCCCGATCACGGTTGTGGCTCTGATCGTTCTTCTCCATCGTTGGTGCCGCGAAATACAAATGGATCAAATAATAAAATAGATAGGCCAATATATATGAATCCAAAATAACAGATCCTTTGAGTCGACGTTCGGTTGGTTGCGGCTTTATTCGTTCAGGATGATTAACGGTTTCGATTCCTAACAACCATTGACTCCTTCTTGATCTGGTATTTATTTAGTTATTTCCCGTCAATCGTTGGGCGAATTTTCGTAGCCGTTTGGGTTTAACATAATACAGATCAGTCTTCAAGTATCAAACTAGCCCTTATGGGTTTTTTTCTTCTTTTTTTTCCTATTCACCGACCAAAAAGAACAAGATACCAATTGCTCTATATATATATGGACCGATACAGCTATATCACTTCGATATTAATGAGATGTATGGTAAAGTTTGAGGCTTGAACTCCTCAATTGCAATTCTTCGTGCATCTTGCCGGCGTGAATTTACCCAAACGGTCACAATGGATAATTAACTCCTTCCTAGTTCTCTCCTCTTCCTCTCATTTTTTTACACAGTTTTCTTCTTCAACCTCCATTTTATTTTAATTTTTTTGCTATTTGGTTCTCTTGTTATCATTATTTATTTATTTATTTATTTATTTTGCTTTCCTCTTGTTTGGAGAGGTTTTATTTTCTGATCTAGTCTAGACCCAAAAGCTTCTCTCATATTTTGGGAAGGTTTTTATTCCAATCTAGTCTAGACTTGGGGTTATTTGCATGTATAATTTTGGGATTTTGCTTCCCTAAGGTTTCCTTGGCGTACAAGTCTAGTTTCAAGGGGATTGAAGAAGTTTTGTGAAGGTTTCATTTTCACATTTTCACGGGCATTGAATCTCTGCTCATTCGACCTTTTACTTGAACGGCGATGGTATCAAGGACACCAAACCTAGACGTGCACTGTCAAAAGGCAAAACTGTAGTAATAGATGTACATCTCAGTGTACACTCATTATTGAAGATGGATTCCATGATCAGCTGTGAATTTTGGTTTAAAGTGATAATCAACCTTGTTATATGGAGTTCGTTTTGTTTTGAAGCCATCTAGGATTTATCTTAATTTGCAGCTGAACTGCATTGTATCTCTCTTGTGTTTACCCACCAATAGGTGGCCGTAATGGTTTGCGCTTTACTACCCCATTGCCGAGGAAACGTGTTAGATTGCTAGCATATTAAGTGAGGAGCCTTGGTGGTGGGTTTCTGAGCCAACTCCCCTCCATGTATAGTCGGTGGTTGTTGTTGGGCCTGTCGGGCCCTGGAGGTCGTGAGCACCCACAAGGTTATGCTAGGCCAGATCCTTGATGCCAAAAAATAATAATAATAAAATGTTATTTTGACCAAAAAAATTGCCCAATTAAAAATGGTTTATAGTACAGTCATTACATGCAAAAGTTGTTTAGTTGATTAATTTTAACCTCACTTAGGTTTAGGTTCCGAATCACTAAACTAAATTATGAACTGGACCCAAATTATTGCTTGCTAATAGTCTTAAAAAGCCCAAATTACAGTATATAGAAGCCCGAAAATAAGGATTAAATCTTTTTATGTTTTTGGATAGTATCTATTAAAAGTGTTGTGTGTAATTTTAATAACGCCTATTTTTATGATGGTTCTCTAGTAATTATCATAAACAGCTACCATCATCATAAGTGCAAGATGCCACACATCCAAAACATAACTAGCATCTCTCATAGAAAGCATCTTGCACTATATTAGTCATTTCTTATCGGAAAATTTGAAATTTCTGGATTCTAATTTAAACTATAAACATGAAACTATGTCAATTAAGAAGGCAAATAGGATTTTAGAAAGATCCAGATATGAGACTTCCTGTAATATTAGATGAGATTTTGTGAGAGCAATTCTAAAAATTTAGGAAATAATTACGTGGGAAACCAACTAAAATTTTCACGTATACCGTAAGCCAAACCGACAATTAATCCCCCTTTAAGAATATAAAATACTTGTAAGAAATACCATCGCATTCGTGAAGTACCTTCACATCCGGACGGCCGACACGGCGCCACGTGGCATAGCGCTTGGGTTGGCGTCCACGTCGCGTCGACGAGCGTCTGTGTCTTTTGAAATGGACATCGCGCGCGCTCGTTCTGCTGCTATAAGAGTACTCGGGGCTGCGCGCCAACTGCAGAGCAAGAGCAACCTCCGCCCCCTCCTCCTCGAAGCGAAGAAGAAGAAGGAGAATCGGAGGAGACGAGAATGAGTGAAACGGTCGGCGAAGGGAAGGTCGCATGCGTGACCGGAGCGTCCGGCTACGTCGCTCCGTGACTCGTCAAGCTCCTCTTGCAACGCGGCTACGTGATGCGCTCTTGTCGCCATTTGCTGTGACTCTGCCGTCGTAGATGGAAGTTCATGCATCTGAAGTTGATCGAGGTTTTAGCAGCTGAGCGGGGTTTATCCGATTGTGGATGCTTTTGTTCCGACAAGTGGGCCTTGTAGAAAGGTTCTCCTTCTGCTTCTTTTCCGGGCATTGCTGGACTATAGAGGACTCCTCTGGTGCGATTATTGGTTACCAGATGAGGACGGTGAGAGGAATAATTGATCTGGATAAACCTTTTTTCCTTTGGATTGGACATACCAAATGCGAGGTTATATTCTTCCAGAACCGGAGTAGTTGTTCTGCTGCTGAGTTTGCATTGTTTTGCCAGCTCCGAAGACATTCCTCAATGAGGTTGTGATTTGTGCGGTACGCTGGTCATCTTTTATGGCTTGTCTTTGTTTATATTAAGAGTGATATTGCAGCTGTTACTCGAACTCATTCCCGCATTGGTAGGCAAGGTGAATGGAAGAAAACATTCAGGAATCTTCTAAAAAGTTTCAAGATCTTGGGTTTGTTTCCGCGGTATGTTACATGAGGTTTCCAAATCTCAATAACAGAGCCACGATGTTGTTTGCTCGATGGTCACTGAATTTTGCAGCTTTCCCTATATCCAAACTCCTCATTTGGAGTGATTGTTCTTGTCTCTCCAACAGATAATCCAGAAAAGACTGAACATCTGCTTGCACTTGATGGAGCGAAAGATAGACTTCAACTGTTCAAAGCAAACCTGCTGGAAGAAGGTTCATTTGATCCTATTGCTGAGGGTTGTGCAGGCGATTTTCACGCTGCCTCGCCCTTTTATCATGATGTCAGGGATCCGCAGAATTGATACACTAGTCCATGCAGAGTAGTTTTTCCCCTTTTCTATTAGCCCTTTTTTACCAAATTTATTTTATTGAGGCCAACTAGCATGCTTCATGCTTATTCTGAGAGAGTATGAATTTATTCAATATTACCCGTGGCTAAGTTCATTAACATGATCCCTCCTATTTAGTTTCGTTATACTTTAGCTTTGCCTTTGGATTACTAAGGGAATCAAGGGCACCTGGAAACTGTAGTTGAAGTGACTGTACTCTTCTACATTTTTATTTGCGTAATCCGATATTCTCATCGAGCACATCTTTCACCACCTTCTACACAGGATTTCAAGTTGTCTAGCTTATGTTTTGGTCATGCCCCATACCTCGACCAGCAGTTCCACTCAATTACATGTTTATTGTCGTTCCTTTCCCTACGCTTCCCCAATTTGCATCTTAGAGTTCGTTCCAAGCATCGTCTATCATCAAATATAGAACTATCGATCCTCAATACATACATTTTTTCAGCAGTTCCACTCAATTACATTCCTCAATGAGGTTGTGATATGTGTGGTACGCTGGTTATCTTTTATGGCTTGTATTTGTTTATATTAAGAGTGATCTTGCAGCTGTCGCTCGAACTCATTCCTGCATTGGTAGGCCAGGCAAATGAAAGAGAACATTCAGGAATCTTCATAAAAGTTTCAAGATCTTGGGTTTGTTTTCTCGGTATTGTTACATGAGGTTTTCAAATCTCAATAATAGAGCCGTGATATTGTTTGACTCCAGCCGTTCCAGTTTAGTGGACGAGTTATGGTCATTGAATTTTGGTGCTTTCCTTATCTCCAAACAACTCATTTACAGTGATTGCTCGTCTCTCCAACAGATGATCCAAAAAAGACTGAACATTGGCTTGCACTTGATGGAGCGAAAGAGAGACTTCAACTGTTCAAAGCAACCCTGCTGGAAGAGGGTTCATTTGATCCTATTGTTGAGGGTTGTGCCGGTGTTTTCCGCACTGCCTCTCTTTTTTATAATGATGTCAAGGATCCGCGGGTTTGGTTCCAGAATTTATATACTAGTTAGTCCTTGCGAAGTAATTTTTCCACATTTTCATTAGTCCTTTTCGCCACATTTTATTTCATTCAGGCCAACTATCATGCTTCATGCTTATCCTGAGAGTAGGAATCTAATCAATATTAACCATGAAAATGTTCATTACCATGGTTACTCTTTAGCTTTGCCTTTCATTACGAAAACGACCGAAGGGTGCCTGGAAACTGTAGATGAAGTGACTGTACTCTTCTGCTCTTTGATTTGTAGAATCTGATATTCTCATCAAGCACATCTCTCACCACCTGCTAATGTATAGCTTTGCAAATTGTTTTTTTTTTTTTTTTTTTTTTTTTTTGGTGACCTGGGAACCTCCGAACGCGCTTCGCCGGGAGAGTAAACCCCGGAGCGCCGGGGCCCCCACCGCCGACCCCCAAGCGCAGGTAAGACGCGCGTTATGCATTGAAGCATCGCTTCCACGGAGGTTCGAACCCTTCCCCCGCGTTTGGGGTACCAAGCCCTAACCAACGCTTTTGTGCAACTAAAAAAAAAAAAAATTGTTTGTGCAACTGGGTTGGGATCAGTTTTACACAGGATTTTAAGGGTGTGTATGATAAAAAATTTTATTCTCGATTTCTCTGTTTCTCTGTTCCCGAAACAGGTTTGGAACAGAAATCCGTTTGGTAACGCAATTTGATTTCTCTATTTCAGAAACAGATTTCTATTTCAGAAATAGAGAAATCGAAGAAATTACACTTCAGTTTTTGAAATAAAAATATAATTTTTTTTTGGTAAGGTACAAATAGAAATTATTTTTTCTTTTCTCCATTTGGGCATCCTTCTTTGTTCATGGGCTTTTCTATTTGGGCGTTGCTTCTCCTTCTCCTCTCAACGCTTCAACCAAACCCTAGCGCCATCGACTCCGAACAACCTATCCATCCTCACCGTTGACTCCGAATCCATCCTTCTTGCCATTGTTGACTCCAATGCCGTCGCTGTCCTCTTGCCAGTCAGATCATCGCTCATCTTGCCGTCACCGTCCTCAAACCGTCCAATTTGCTCTGGTCGTCCCATTGGACTCGCCTCCTTCGTCCGTGTCCCCGTTCGGATTAGGATTGCGCCTTCCTTCCTCTCCACGAGGTCTTCCCCCTCTCTCTCTCTCTCTCTATGTGCGATTTGTTTGTTCTATTTTCCTTGGTTGGGGTTTCGCTGTTCTTGGCCGTTCTTGCGCCGAGCTCGATCGATGGGTGATGTGCTGCTATTTGGTGTTTTCGAGCTGCGCATTGTTTGTTCTATTTTCCTTGGAGGGGTTTCGCTGTTCTTGGCCGTTCTTGCGCCAAGCTCAATCGATGCATTGTTTGTTCTGTTTTCCTCGCTTGGAATATCCTAGGCCACCACCAGGTATTTGCTTGTTCTTTAAGGAGTAATTTTCTTTATGATTATATTTATAGTTACAAATTATGATCAATGTATGAATACATTGTTGTAGGCAAATACTATGTCGTGGATTCTGATTATGCAACAACTCCGAGATTTTTAACTTATTGTAAAGGTGAACGGTATCATTTAAATGATTATAGGGGTAGAGTGAGATGGCCAGCAATTGCAAGAGAATTATTCAACTATAGGCATTCTTCTCTAAGGAATGTCATTGAAAGATCATTTGCAGCATTGAAAAATCGTTTCTTCATGTTGAGGCACATGCCTTCATTTGCAATTCGAAAGCAAGCACATATTATAATTGCATGTTGTGTCATCCATAATTACATCCGTGATTAGAACAAGATAGATAAGAACTTTTCCCTATATGGAGATCGACAGTACGTAGGATGAGCTTACAAACAATACATTGACCGAGGAGGAAAACCAAATAAATACGCTTAGGAAAACCATTGCCAATAAAATGGCAAGGGATAATAATTTTTAGGTAGAAATCAATTTCTGGAATAGAAATTTTGTCATGCGCGCCCTAAGTTGTCCAACTTATGTTTTAGTTATGTGCTTCTATACCTTTAGTCTAGCATCTGTTGATGTATTCTTCTTTTAGTGCGAGGATAGTTTGGTTGTCTATCTCTTTATGTTTCTTTAAGTTACATGCATGGAAATAAGAGAATGTGAGTCGTAGGACTAACCTAAGTTTTCCCTCAGACATTGAAAGATCCAAATTTTCATTTATTTCATTACATAAGTTTATTTGATGATAGCAAAACCGGTTTACGAATGGATTTCTCTCGACTTTGCCATGTTTTTAGCAAATATAGTAGGGTGTTAACTTTTGTCAATTTTTGTATATTGGGAGAGAACAGTAATTTATATGGTGACCTCCTTCATACTTGCACTACTTATAATGCTACATACAATTAGTTTTTTTTTTTTTTTTTTTTTTTTTTTTTTTTTGTGACCGAAGAACCGCCGGAGATCACCCTTCAGGGATCACACGACCTTCCGGTACTAGGTAGCACCGTCAGGCCTTGCCACAAGTCGCTATTTAAACGTACGATTAGTTTTATCACTAGAACTATGTGCAATCAATGGAGATTCTTCTACTACCGAATCCGTACCAGACTGAAGTTCGTGAAGTCAGACGGAGGTTAGTTGTAGCTTGAATTCTAATTTACTAATGAGCTGTCCCCACGTTATAAGTGGACTGTGTTTCTGATACTGATAAAATTGTCCAGCACCTTATTTCTTATTTACATGATGTGTTAGGTAATCAGTTAACATGGCTAAAACATGTCATATTTCCTGAGTGCCTTTGCTAATTACTGCTTGTCTGTCCAGGCCGAATGAGCATGTTAAAGGTCTTCAATGGGAGGTTTCCCCCTAGATTCGTTTTTTGGGCCAAATACTGTTCATTGAGTCAGATATGAAGCCGATTGCGTCATCCCATGCCCTTGTCTTTGTCATATTATGAGATTATGGATGTCAAAATGTTGGCTGTTCCTCGCTGAGAAACCTTGAATTGGCGAGAAGAAAAAACTTAAGTAGGATTCATAATTCATGCTCTAGGGATGCACTAAAAAATTCTGAGACATGTAGTAACACAATTTGGTCTCTCGTTATTTATGCTATTTTTTCTCTTTTGGCCAATTAATTGTCATCATATTTCAGGTAGAATTACTGGATCCCGCTGTGAAGGAAACTTAGGGAGTGCATGACAAACAAGAATTTTTGTTCCAAAAATAATTTTTCTATTCCAAATTTGTTTCTGGAATAGTTTATGGAATAAAAATATGTTTGATAAAATTATTTTATTTTTCTATTTCTGAAATAGATTTTTGTTCCGGAAATAGGTTTGGAATAGATGAAAATTTTCTACTTTTCTATTTCTGGAATTGAAATGAGAAATAAAAAAATTTCTCATTGTTCGTCCTTACTACGAATCGGTCATCCATCCGTTGCGACCGACCACTATTTGCCAATGATTGCTGCCGTCGACCGCCACCATCCGCCAATCACCAGCCGCTACCGTCCACTGCCCGCCGATCGTCAGCCACTACAATTTGTCGGCTGCCACCGATCGGCAGTCACCACCGGCCACTGCCGATCGCCAGTTGTCGGCCGCCGGCTACCACCCCCACCGTCCGCCGTTGATTGGCTACTGTCGCCGCCGCTCACCAGTCTTCGGTCGCCGGTCATCGATCGCCCCGCCACCGTCCGCTTGCCGCCACCGCCATTTAAAAGGGAGAAATTTTGTGTCGTTATCAAACGGGTTTTTTTGCTTAGAAACTCATCTAGAAATAGAAATAGAAAAATATATTTCTTTTCCAGAAATCAATTTCTAACTAGAATAGTTATTATTCGCGTCCTTAATGTTCAAAAAGTCCTGTTCCAAAACACCTCCTGCGCAGCATGTGGTCTTGACATCATCTATGGCTGCAGGTGAGCATGAGGGAACACCGCAGACACCTGATGTTGAGGTGGATGAAGATTGATTTTCTGATCCAGACTTGTTGAGGGAAAATAACGTTGGCATCTTGTCCAGTTAAATTTCACCGTCTCGTGTGTAATTTTCTACTGGTGCCGAGATGATCAACATGAGTGAAATCGGACCGTTCACTGTTAACCACTCCTTTTAAAGCGCTCTTTCCCTTTTCACATTTCTGGTTATTGACACAAAACCAGTCGGCCGGTTGGTGGAGCAGTTGGTCCATTTCATTTTGTTACATCTCAGTGGTCTGCATAATTCCATCAACTTGGAAGTGGCTTTCGTTTTTGTTGCGAATGCTTTATCTCTCTCTCATTTTGCCCCATGTAGATGTGTTATGAGCTTTCCAAGACTTGGGCTGAGGAAGCTACTTGGGAATTTGTGAAAGAAAAGGGTAATTCAGCAACGCTCCACATGAGTGCTGCAGCGATCGCAAATTTGATAAATGGTAATTCAGCGGTAACCGAGAAAGCTCTCCAGATTTTAGAATTGTTTTGTGTTTCCACTGGACGGATCATGCATGATTGCATTGACAGACAGCTCTCTGCCCTAAGTAACAAGGAGTCTCTCTTTCCAATGTGGTGTGCGCGTGATTCCAACTCAGGTTGCACCAACTTTTCCAGATGAAAGTTGTGGATGGGTGAGTGTCAAAGACGTTGCAAATGCTCATACACCGGCATGTGAAGTCCCATCAGCCCCCGGAAGATATTGCTTAGTTGAGTGTATCCACAGTACGATGACGAGCATTACACGCCGGTCTACTGGGTGTCCATGGAGAAAGTGAAAAGCTTGGGGATCGACTACGTTCCTCTGGAGTAGAGTTCGAAGGATACTGTTGAAAGCCTGAAGGAGAAGGGATTTGTTAAATTCTGACGGAAAAATTTTCCCAAGTCAGAATTGCAAATGGGAGGCTTTTCGCCTTCACGAAATTCACGCCATCCTCTGTATGATAACTTCATAGAACTTTGAAGTTCACACCTTTGAATAGTCGACATAATAATCAGTTCTAGAGGCAACGTAACCTCGTAGGATCACGGCGATAGCAGGATTTGCCAACTGTAATCTGGCAACACGATAGAATAGAAGATCGGTTGGTTGAATATTGCCAGGCGCAGTCGAACGCCTTCGAGTACGTGAATGTTATTCTTTCTTTTTTCTTATTTAGTCCCTACACGGCAGTTTCCCGGCGGACCACTAGCCAAGATCAACATCAAACATGTTTTGGGCTTTGACTTTTGATCACATTTCCCGTGTTCTTGGAACGATATCACCTGCCCTACGCTCCCCCTAATTTGCATCTTAGAGTTCGCTCCAAGCATCGTCACCATCAAATATAGAACTATCGATCCTCAATACATAGAATTTTTCACGATTTCTAAAATAAAATTTCTTCATCTTCTATTTTCCGACACTCAAGGAGCGTATTTTTGGATATCCATTCAAAAAAATCTACGAGCATGATTATGAGAAAACAGAATTATCAAAATCACATGAGTGAATTAGTCATCCTACAGTCAATGATGGATATCATAAGAGCTCGCTTGCATAGTAATCACCTATTATGCAGTCACGAATGATATCGGTTGGTGTCAATTATATCGTCAAAGTAACACACCACCCCTGGACGAGGATTTCGACACACGGATTGCACAGGAAGGGAAGAGCTTCCGCTGGGATGCAGTTCAGGAGGAGAATTGCTGGTAATCACCATCGCCGTCTGGCCAATCAAGGTTCGGTCTGTCCCTCTTCTCCGGCGAAAGATCGGATTGCTGGCCGTTCTCCGGGTGCTTTGCATGCTTGGGCGTGTAGACCTTGCACAGAACCCACTCATCCAACTGCCACAATGCACATCACAAAGACGTCAATCCACGCCAAGCGGGCAAGGAAAACTTAAATGTAAAACATGAAGGAATGAATTCAAACCATCTTGTCCTTCCCTCCCTTCTTTCCGTCTACACTGGCGCGGTCCCTCTTCTCGTCCTCCTCCAATCTATACTCGTGCATGCACCAGGCCGTCCCGTCGCTTCGACTTTGCGAGTCTACTGGATAGAAGGCCAACGAGCTCTTATATCCGATCGTTTTATTCTCCATCCGGATGACGCTATCCTTCCCGGTCACCCACCAAAATCCGCTGGGAGTGAAACGAGTCGGCCGCGACCTGCTCGGATGCTTCGAGTCGCTCGGAGTGAAGAAGTACCACTCGTCGTCATCTAGGCCCGCCCCCTTGTGGTTCTCTGGAGAATCGCAGAACGAATCGCGTCAGGGGTAATTTCTTGTGCATTCGCACATGATAGTTCCTCGCGAATATAAATGAGCGATTGCGCTGTCACGGAAGCGCGAGCTTGCACCGAGACGAATCCACACAAGAATTCACCGCGCATTTCAAGAAACGCCAAGAAAGTCCAAGAAAGAGGAACCAAACAGGCTCGACGAAAGCCAAGAAAATTCAAAACGAGGAACGACCGAGCGAGAAATCGCATCTTGAAGCGTGCATGCACATACATCACAAACCAAACGGAGCCCGAGAGTCCGAGACCACACGGCGGCCACCTTTATGATGTGCTTACCGATGAGCGTTCTGGGGTCGAACTTGTAGAGATCGACGTCGGCGAAGAATTTGCTGGCCCGAATCGGATCGCCCGCGACTTTGCGCTTCAAGTAATAGAGAATGAGCTCCTCGTCGGTGGGGATGAACCTCAACCCGGGTTGATTCTCGAGAGGGAACTCGGCCTTGGATGGCGGCGCCACCGCCGCCACCGCTAATTCTTGGCTCGAAGACGGCGTGCATGGGTCGACACCGACTTTCCGTTGACCTTGATCATCCCGATCACGGTTGTGGCTCTGATCATTATTCTCCATCGTTGGTGCCGCAAAAGACAAACGGATCAAATAATAAAATAGACGGGCAAAAATCATCACCTATATATATGTGTGTGTGTGTGTGTGTGTGTGTATTATAACTAAATATTTGAATCCAAAAGAATGATAACGGTTTACCAACCTAACAACCATCTTCTCCTTCTTGATCTGGTATTTATTTAGTGAATTCCCGTCAATCATTGGCGAATTCTCGTAGCCATTTGAGTTTAACATAATACAAATCAATCTTTAAGTATCAAACTAGCCTTCGGGATTTTTTTTTCATACACTGACCAACACCGTCCAAAAAGAACAAGATGCAAATCGCATATATATACCCATCATGCTATTTGGATCGATATATCCGAGATTTTGCAAATAGATCTATACTAGATATGGCTCGATTGCAGCATTACATGCAATTTTAGCGCTTCGAGATTAATGAGATGTTTAGTAAATTTTAAGACACGAAAGCATCCTAAAGCTTGAACACCTCAATTGCAATTCCTCATCCATCTTGTTGGGGTGAATTCGCCCAATTAATTACGATAATTAATTGGGTGGATTCATAGCTTTCTTTTTCAGTCTCCCTTTTTCTTTGACTGATTCGGTTCTCTGTTTTCTTCTTCTTTTTTTGTTGTCCTCTTGTTTGGGGAGCTTTTCTCTTTCAAGGGTGGTTTCTATCCCGATCTAACCTAAATTTGGGGTTGTTTTTGTGTATGATTTTGGGGTTTTGTTTCCCTTGAATTTCACTAGTGTACAAATCTAATTTTAAAAGGGATTGGAAGAGTTTTGTGAAGGTTTCGCTTTCACAAGTGTCAAATTTGCGCTTATTCAACCTCTTTACTTTGAACTACAATGGTGTTGGGTGTACCCAACCTACATGCACACCCCAAAGGACAAAACTGTGATAATAGATGGAGATTTCAATGCATGCTCATCATCGAAGATGGATTCTGTGATCGAACACCTATTTTAGTTTGCAAAGTCACAAATCTCCTCTTTGAGTATATAACCTCCAACCTTGTCCTAATAATTTATCTTGTTATCCGAAACTTGTTTTGTTTTGAAGCCATTTAAGATTTGTCTTGATTTGCAATTGAACTGCATTATATCCTTACGGTATTTCTGTAGAAATGAATGAAATGTTATTATAAAAAAAAAAAAAAAAAAAACCACCCAATAAAAAATGATTTATAGTGTAGTCATTACATGCAAAAGTTGTTTAATTGATTAATTTTAACCTCACTTAGGTTTAGGCTCCGAATCACTAAACTACAATATGACCTGGACCCAAATTATTGCTTGTTAAGTTAGTCTTAAAAAGCGCAAATTACAATAAGTCTTAAAAAGCCCAAATTACATTAGAAAGAAGCCCAAAAATAAGGATTAAATCTTCTTCTTCTAAGGGGTCTATTTTTGGATAGCATAATAATTTTTGGATTAATGTGAGAATAACAACTTTTTATGCGAGAGGGGAGGAGTTCATCCCGCTGCGGCCGCACGAGATCTTAAGCATGACGTCGGGGTGGTGGGTCCTCCGCTAGCTTACCCCCGGGTTTTGCCTCCGCTAGTCACCCCTTCCTAAGTTTGCCTGGCCCCGGCAGACGGGTTCTCTGGGTCACCAAAAAAAAAAAAAAAAAAAACAACTCATTGTAAATCACAAATTCTTCAAAGAATGGACTACACAATAATTTATAATTGTTTGTTATTTGATTTTTGTAATCCAAAATAGACTATCATTCTCACAATAAATTAAAGTATGTCGCCGAATTATTTCTCATTTAATAATGCATTCTTTTATAACGGTTTTCTAGAAATTGTTATAAAAAGTTACCATCATAGAAATTGTAAGATGCCACACATCCAAAACATCCCCACGTCTCTCTTAAAGGAAGCATCTTGCATTGAATTAGTTTTTTTCCTATCAAAAAGCCTAAACTATAAATGACAAAAAAAAAATTAAATTAGGAGGATAAATAGGGGTCTAGAAAGACTCAAATTTGGGACTTCCTCCAATATTATATGAGATTTTGTAAGAGCAGTTTTTAAAATTTATGAAAGAATAGGTGGAAAGTTCTAGAAACTACAGTGGATGCACGGGGCATCACGTGGGAAACCAACTAAATTTTCACTTGTACGGTAAGCCAAACCGACATTTAAACCCCCTTTAAGAATATAAAATACTCGTAAGAAATACCATCGCGTCCATTGGTCCCTTCACATCCGAGCGGCGGATAGGGCGCCACGTGGCATTGCGCTTGAGTCGGCATCGACGAGCGTCCGCGTCTTTTGAAATGGACATCGAAGCGCGCGGTCGCTCGCTCTGCTACTATAAAAGCACGCAGGGCTGCGCGCCAACTTGCAGAGCAAGAGCCACCTCCTCCTCCTCCTCCTCCTCCTCCTTCTCGAAGCGACGAAGAAGGACAATCGGAGAAGACGAGAATGAGCGCGGCGGTCGGTGCCGGGAAGACCGTGTGCGTCACCGGAGCGTCCGGCTACATCGGCTCGTGGCTCGTCAAGCTCCTCTTGCAGCGCGGCTACACCGTGAAGGCCTCCGTTCGCGATCCGAGTCCGTTCTCGATCCCTCTCGTTTTTTCCGTTTTCGTTCGCGCTCGTTTCCGTCTTTTGGTGATGATCGACGCGAGCGACCGTTTGATTGTCCATGATCGACTGATTTTGCTTCGTGATGAGCTCTCGTGCTGTTGAACATGCTCTGTTTCGCCTGTCATTTGCTGTGATTCTGTTGTCGTAGATAAAAGTTCGTGGATCTGTAGTTTGAGAACGTGGCCAAGTAGTTTCGGTTTTGGCTGGATCGTTTTGAAGTTGATCGAGGTTTTAGCAGCTGAGCGGGGTTTATCCGAGTGTGGATGCTTTTGTTCCGACGGTGTGCCTTGTAGAGAGGTTTTCCTTCTGCTTCTGTTCTGAGCATTTCCGGAGAATAGAGGAGTCATCTCGTGAGATTATTGATTACCAGACGAGGATGCTTAGAGGTATAACAGATTTTGCTCCGTGATGAGCTCTCGTGCTGTTGAACATGCTCTGTTTCGCCTGTGATTTGCTGTGATTCTGCTGTCGTAGATGAAAGTTCGTGGATCTGTAGTTTGAGAACGTGGCCAAGTACTTTCGGTTTTGGCTGGATCGTTTTGAAGTTGATCGAGGTTTTAGCAGCTGAGTGGGGTTTATCCGAGTGTGGATGCTTTTGTTCCGACGGCATGCCTTGTAGAGAGGTTTTCCTTCTGCTTCTGTTCTGAGCATTTCTGGAGTATAGAGGAGTCATCTCGTGAGGTTATTGATTATCAGACGAGGATGCTTAGAGGTATAATCAATCTGGATATAACCTTTTTTCTTTTGGCCTGGACGTGCCGAATGCAAGGTCATTCTTCCAGAACCAGAGTAGTGGTGCCGTGCACCGGTTATCTTTTATGGCTTGTATGTGTTTATATTAAGAGCGATCTTGCAGCTGTTACTCGAATTCATTCCTGCATTGATAGGCGAGGCAAATGAAAGAGAACATTCAGGAATCTTCTAACAGTGCCATGCTCCAAATCATTTAGTTTCTGAGGAAAAAAAAAACAGATATCTTTGACTTTCATGAAAATGCCTTCATTCAAACTTTTGTTGAAGAGCCATGATGTTGTTTGACTCGAGCCATTCCAGTTTAGTGGATGAGTTATGTTCATTGAATTTTGCAGCTTTCCTTATATCCAAACTGCTCATTTACAGTGATTGCTCTTGTCCCTCCAACAGATGATCCAGAAAAGACTGAGCATCTGCTTGCACTTGATGGAGCGAGAGAGAGACTTCAACTGTTCAAAGCAAACCTACTGGAAGAGGGTTCATTTGATCCTATTGTTGAGGGTTGTGTAGGCGTTTTTCACACTGCCTCTCCTTTTTATCATGATGTCAAGGATCCGCAGGTTTGGTTCCAGAATTGATACACTAGTCCTTGCAGAGTAGTTTTTCCCCTTTTTCATTAGTCCCTTTTGGCCACATTTTATTTTATTGAGGCCAACTAGCATGCTTCATGCTTATCCTGAGAGAACAGGATTTTATTCAATATTAACCATAACCAAGTTCATGAACATGTTCACTCCTGTTTAGTTTTGTTATACTTTAGCTTTGCCATTGATTACGAAAGGGACTGAAGGGTGCCTGGAAACTGTAGTTGAAGTGACTGTACTCTTCTGCATTTTAATTTGCAGAATCTGATATTCTCATCAAGCACATCTCTCACCACCTTCTAATGTACAGCTTTGCAAATTGTTTGTGAAAGTGGGCTGAGATCAATCCCACACAGGATTTTAAGTTGTCCAGCTTATGTTTCAGTTATGCACTTCTATACCTTTAGTCTAGTATCCGCTGATGTATTCTTCTTTTATTGCGATGATAGTTTGGTTGTCTATCTCGTTATGTTTCTTTACATTCATAAGTCACAGGCAAGTAAATAAGAGAATGTGAGTCATACGACTTACCTAAGTTTTCCCTCAGACTTTAAAAGATTCAAATTTTCACTTACTTCGTTACATAGTTTAAGTGATAATAACAAAACCTGTTTACGAATAGATTTCTCTCGACTTTGTCATGTTTCTAGCAAAATAGATCATATAGTAGGGTGTTACTTCTGTCAATTTTTTGGGTACTGGGAGAGAACAGTCATTTATATGGGGACCTCCAACATACTTGCGCTACTTACAGTGGTACGTAACATTTACTTCTATGACTAGAACTACGCAGAACCAATGGAGATCCTTCTATTATTGAATCTGTACCAGACTGAATTTCGTGATGTCAGAGGGATTGGAATTGTAGCTTGAATTCTAAATAACAGATGAGGTGTCTCCACAATATAAGTGGACCATGTTTCTGAAACTGATTAAATTCTTCAGCACTCTATTTCTTATATGCATGGTGTGTTAGGTGATCAGTTAACATGACTAAAACATGTCATATTTCCTGAGTGCCTTTGCTAATCACTGCATGTCTATCCAGGCCGAATGAGCATGTTAAAGGTCTTCAATGTGAAGTTTCCCCCTGGACTTTTTTTTGGGGGGGGCCAAATACTGTTCATTATGTCCAATATGTAGCCAATTGCCTCATCCCATGCCCTTGTCTCTGTCATATTATAAGATTATGGATGTCAAAATGCCGGCTGTTCCTTGCTGAGAAACCTTGAATTGGCGAGGGGAAAAAACTTAAATAGGATTCATAATTCAAGTTCTAGGGACGCACTAAAAGATTCTGAGACATGTAGTAACACAATTAAGTCTCTCATTATTTCTGCTATTTTTTCTCTTTTGGCTAATTAATTGTCATCATATTTCAGGCAGAATTATTGGATCCTGCGGTGAAGGGAACTCTTAATGTTCTGAAGTCCTGTTCCAAAACACCTTCTGTGAAGCGTGTGGTCTTGACATCATCTATGGCTGCAGTTGAGCATGATGGAACACCGCTGACACCTGATGTTGAGGTGAAAGAAGATTGGTTTTCTGATCCAGACTTGTTGAGGGAAAATAACGTAGGCATCTTGTCCAGTTAAATTCCATTGTCTCATGCGTTATTTTCTACTGGTGCTGAGATGATTAACATGAGTGAAATCAAACCGTTCACTGTTAACCACTTCTTTTAAAGCACCCTTTCCCTTTTTACATTTCTAGTTATTGACACAAAACCAGTTGGCTGGTGGGCAGAGTTGGTCCATTTCTTTTTGTTACATCTCAGTGGTTTTCATCAATGCCATCAACTTGGAAGAGACTTTCTTTTTCATTGTGAATGCATTATATCTCTCTCATTTTTGCCCCCATGTAGATGTGGTATGAGCTCTCCAAGACCTTGGCTGAGAAAGCTGCCTGGGAATTTGTGACAGAAAAGGGTATTGACATGGTCACGATCAACCCGGGTATGGTGATTGGCCCTCTTTTGCAGCCAAAACTTAACAGAGGCGCTGCGGCGATCGCAAATTTGATAAATGGTAATTTAGCAGTAACCGTGAAAGTTCTCCAGATATTAGAGTTGTTTTGTATTTCCATTGCACGGATCATGCATGATTGCATTAACAAACAGCTCTCTGCCCTAACAAACAAGGAAGCTGGCACTGCTATTTTGTTTCTTTACCATCCCAATTCAGTTATATCTGTTGGAGATTACTATTTGAGGGGAGGGAAGAAGTATATTTACTGTTGTAGCTTGTTGACAAACGATGATTATATAATTGTACTGATTTACCAATTTAGTTGTGAGGCATTAGCAGTATCTCTCCTATTCAGGGAAGTCCTCATCTTGGTTTTTTGTGTGATTTTGATTATTTCTGCAGTTTTTTCTTGGTGAAAGGAGATAGGATATAAAACTTATGAAGTATGTGCTGTGGTCGATGTGGTTATACTTGTTTTAGTTAAATTGAGGTACACCATCGCCCATTTCATTGCCACCAGTTTTCTGGTTGTGTTTTCACCATACCCTAGCCATCCTTGTTACATGCAGCCTAATATCTCTGAAGCTTGGTTATATCCCTTCTAACCTGGGGATTCTCTTTCCAATGTGGTGTGCGTGTGATTCCAACTCAGGTGCACCAACTTTTCCAGATGAATGTTGTGGATGGGTGAATGTCAAAGATGTTGCAAATGCTCATATACTGGCATTTGAAGTCCCATCAGCCCGCAGAAGATATTGCTTAGTTGAGTGTGTTCCACACTACCATGAGATTGTGAGCTTCTTGCGCGAGCTTTACCCTTCTCTTCAGCTTCCAGAAAAGTAAGTAGTTTAGACCTTTATCATTTACCCTTTACGTGTGTAGTGGGCAGTAGAGCATCGAGGTTTCTCTATTATTGAGTGTAGGTAGACGAGTCTTTCTTGGGAGAGGCCATTGGTTCGAAAATGTGCTGCTGATTTACACATTTTCTATGACTTCAATTTCTGGTGGTAGAAATTTTTGGAGTTAAGCATTTTCTATATATTCGAAGGTGAAGCTACCTTTCAGTCAATATGACTTTTTATTATTCTGCTAAAATCCACTTCCTCCTAATCAGAAGAGTACGATGGATGGCTGTTAACTAGGCACGACTAATATAAGTTAGCAAGCCTACGTTTCATTTTTCCCATGTTGTCCATCTTTTGTCTGTTTGCTTCCCAGGGATGACAGCATCCGTTACGTGCCGATCTATTGGGTGTCCACGAAGAGAGCGAACCGCTTGGGGATTGATTACATCGATATATACCAGAGCTTGAAGGAGACAGTTGAAAGTCTGAAGGAGAAGGGATTTGTTAACTTCTGATAGAAATTTTTCCCAAGTCACAAATGTAAATGCAAGGCTTTTCGCCCACTGACTGTTTTTTTTTTTTTTTTTCCCATGAACTGCGTTTGCACGTGAACATTGATAAAGGCAGGAGTCATGAATCTTCCTGCTCCCTGTCCTCATCTTCGTAATAAAACAGGAAATGCCATCGATGCGTTCTTTCAAAATCGCCGCTGAATCAGGATTGCACCGAGTGTCCGACCCACCGCGATCTTCTTATTAGGTCTTCAGCCAACAGTGCACGTGAAGGGCATTCGCCGTGAACCTCACGCATGCCTCCCTATTGTAACTTGCTAAGAACCTTCAATGTTAATCAGTTCCAGAGGCAAATGAGACCTCGCAAAAGCAGAGCGACAGCAGGATCATTCATTCTAATCGACGCCCCTTGCTTCCGAATTTGCCAACTATGATCTGGTAAGTAAACACGACAACATAAGCGGATACTGCCACCGTACATTCGTCGTTGGTTGAACCAGACGCGCCAAAGGGCAGTCGAACGGTCTTTGCGTGCGAGAATCCTTCGACATTAATTTTTTGTCCCTACACAGCACGTTGCTCGACGGACTTGCCGAGGCAACAAATAAAAACACGCTCGGGCTTCCCGAGTTCTTGGGAGAAATCACCCAACACACCCCATACCCCGGCCGACATGTCGGCTGCCAGCTCACCACCAATAGAATGCGCTTTTTTTCCCCATCAAGCCCCCTCAATTACATGTTTATTGCCGTTCTTTTCCCCTACACTTCTCTATTTCCGTTCGCGACCATACATTTTCATGCGACTTTGCATTTTCAACTGATGTACTGTAACAACGCCAAGCGTGCTCTCAGCGCATCGCGTAAACTCGACTCTCAAGCAGGTTTTTCAATGAGCTTTTAACCACCCAATGTCACATTCTAAATTTTTCCTTAGCAATTAAACATAGGATTTTTTTAAATTATCATGAACAAATTTAGGGCGTTGTTTATATATTAATTATGTCATTGTTACGTTAGTTGAAATGTTTAACGAATCCAACATTAAATGAGAAGCGTGGTTTTAAGTTCTGAAATTGTGGGAAAAAAATTCATGAATTAAAGACTAAAGTAAAATCAACGGCAAACTTCCGCTTAGTCCTATTTGGGAACATAACCATATGGTAAAATGACAACACGGATTTGGGACAACGAGTGGCATAAAATTCCAAGATTTCTCTACATTGAAAAATTCAAACTAGCATAATTTTTTATTTTTCAAAGAAGGATAGTTATAAACTAGTTAAATGGAAGACTAACGGTGAATTAATTTAAATGTTCAAGCATCGAATAATGTGCATATGTAACATTTGCCAAAGTGGCAAAAAAAAAAAGTTCAAAGAAAGATAGTCATAAACTAGTTAAATGGGAGACAAACAGTGAATTAATCTAAATATTCAAGCATCGAATAATTTGCGTATGTAACGTTTGCCAAAGTGGCAAAAAAGAAAGAAGAAAATTCAAAGAATGATAGTCATAAACTAGTTAAAATGGGAGACCGAGAGTGAATTAATCTAAATGTTCAAGCATCAAATAATTAGTGTACAAAACATTTGCCAAAGTGGCATAAATTTTATTTTTTCAAAGAAGGATAGTCATAAACTAGTTAAATGGAAGACCAACAGCAACAATTTATTAGCAGCATCCCTTGAAAAAGCAAATTTTCTGTTGTGATCAACATTCTAAAAGCAAAAGAAGGATACAATATGCATTAAGGTATGACCAGGTATCAAAGTCAAGCGATTCCATCTTCAAAAGGATATAACATGGATTTAAGGCCACGCGTGCCCTTTTATCTCAAGCTATTTGGTCATCTATGAAAGATTTTGAGTGACTGACGATGCAAAATGTATTTCTTAAAGACCGATTAGCGTCTCCAGTCACACTTACATTTGACCAAAGTTCCTGTGGCCCAGCCGAGAGGGGTGAGACTGAAAATGACGGGGAAAATCGGCGGGCGCGAAGTGGAAATACGAAACAAAAGCGGGCGAAAAAGGATAACCGTCTTTCTTTTATTTAAAAAAATGAAATCAATGATTTTAGTCGATATTAATTGCTAAACCTGAGGGGGCCATATTTTCTTGTGGGGCCTACTGCAACAATGAGCTTAGGCGTACTCCCCCCACCAACCCAGCCATTTCCAAGTTCACGCTCGCTTCGAGCGCGTGTTCCCACTGTCCAATCAGGAGTAGCTCCACTACCTAGGATGTCTGAATTCTCTCTCTCTCTCTCTCCCGCTTTCTCTCTCTCCGGTAACCAACCACGCTCATGGCCTCTTTTTTAAAGTACTGAAAATGGAAAATTATGCATTTAATGAAATGAAATGTAATTTAATAACCTTAATTAACATAGACTTCGTACACTCAATTAAGTCAAAAAAAAAAAAATGTACACAACGTGGTAAGTGTGGAGTATTTGTCTAGTTCATTCAATAGCAAAAATGATCAGTGACAACCAAAATTTTATCATGTGTAATGCTAAAACATGATCACCTTTTGGTCTTTGAGAAGAAATTGATAAAATTTAATTTTCATTTTTCAATTCTAATTGTACAAATTTTCATTTCAATTTTCAGCAATTAAAATTCAATAACACTCAATTAAATGTCATGAAACAAGTCTAGTACACACACATGGACTATTTAGTTTCCAAATCTGAATTTTAAATAAGAAAAGCTTAGGATTTATGCCGTTAGCCTTTGTGCCTCTTACCACGCTTAAGCTTATATGAGTATATTTGATTATTTCAAAAAGTTCCAAATTTTAATAAATATTTCCATTGTTTGTGCTTCTTCTTCTTTTCGGTTGGGTTGGTCAGCAAAGGTCGTACGCTTCAGACAGACCACGTTTTGAAGGAAAAACACGTCCGACCAACCAACTATAATTCCCATTTATTCCGCGGCGGTAATAAATGATTTCCCTAATTTTCCTATTTCTGGGGGGGGCGTGGGCTCCACGCGCCCCGACCTGAATTTGGGATTCTTCCGAAATCGCTACGATTTCCACGCCCGAAAAGACTACATTGCTGAGAAATACGGAATCGCAAAGACGACGACCTGAAAGCGCGCGCAATTCTTCCTCCCCAACTCCTAAATCTCGCGGCCCGCGTTTCCGACAATGGCCACCGCCACCTTCTTCAACCCCCCCGCCGCCGCCGCCTCCGCCGCCGTCAACAACGGTCCTCTCCTCCACCCCGCCGCCTCCTCGCAGCCGCCTTCCCTGCTCCGCCTCCGCCTCCGCCTCTCCCTCCGCTCCGCTTCCCCCGCCTCCCTCGCCACCCTCCGAAGCCGCCCTCCCCTCCACATAGCCTTCTGCTCCGGCGACAATGGCGGCCGCTCCGGCGGCGGGGGCTGGGGCGGGGACGACGGGTCCTCCTCCGGCGGCGGCGGGGGCGGCGACAATGCCGGCGACAATAACAAGAAGGAGGCGCTCATGGTGCTGGCGGAGGCCGGTCGAGGCGTGGAGAGCTTACCGGGGGACTTGGCGGCGGCTCTTGGCGACGGGAGGATCCCGGGGTCGGTGGTGACGAGGTACTTCGAGTTGGAGAAGTCGGCGCTGTTCCGTTGGTTGCTCCAGTTCGGCGGGTTTAAGGAAAGGTTGTTGGCTGACGATCTGTTCTTGGCCAAGGTCGGGATCGAATGCGGCGTCGGGCTCTTCACTAAGGTGTGAAGTTAGCTTTGAACATTTGTGCTGTTCATTCTGCGTGATTCGAGCTCCAAGTTTCGACTCTCGTGAAATTCATTCTCTCTGCTGAAAGTATTCATTACTTTAGATTGCTGTCTGATGCGAGATTAGTATTTTTCAAGTTCCATTCTTCTGGTTTAGGGAGGAGAGGGAAAGATCGCATTTCGTTTGAGCTGACTGTCTGGTGAATTGCTCTTCAATGGGATTCTGTATCTCTCATTGTGTCAAGAGACTCAAGACCGAGGGAAAGACTCTGTAGCTATAAATAAATCTGTTCCATACAGATTCTAAGAGCGCCGGATAAAAGATTGAACCTTGATGGAAAACGAGTTGAACTTTCTATGGCCTCTTTAAGTATATGACTTCCCATCACCTTAGTAGCGAGTCGATTCCTTAAAGATTCAAAGTGAATGTCAGAGCCTCAGGCATCCCTTTGGGGCAGCTATTAAGGAAATCTTACAGTTTCACTGATTGTCCTTGCGGGATGCATAGTCGATGCATCAGAAATTGTATTTTATTTTTCTTATTGAGCATGTTTAACAAGTGCTTCTAACAGGAGCCTTCACATAGTATCTGCTATTAAGGATAATGTACATTATTAGGTTAATTTTTTGTCTACTGCCATGGGCTTGTTCCCGCCTGATCCAGGGTGAGTTCCTTAAACTGATGTGATTGATAGATTAATGATGATGATCTTCTGATAATTCTAGCATACACATTCCTCTTCGTTATGTACTGCTTATATTATTTTATTTTATTTTCACAAAACAAACCTACTACAAGGATTTATGTCTCTTTGTAGACTGCCGCAGAGTATTCACGCCGGGGAGAGAAATTTTTCGACGAGCTGGAAATAGTTTTCGCCGATGTGGTATGGATTGGCTGCCTTTTATTTATAAGTCTTTGTTAAGAAGGATGGTGTCAATGCAAGTTCATGAATTATTAGTAGTATTCATTGTAAAACCAACTTGAGCATTCTCTCAGCAGCAATTTCGAAGATTTCACAATTTTTTGTGTTTATGATACCATATATTTCAAATAAACAAATAGATTAATCTAGAGGTATTATACTTTAAGGAACACCCCTTATTTTACTGGATGAAATTGTTCCTAAGCACATGAAAATACACGAACATACGCACTCATATGTCTTTTTCTGTGTTTTTCTGAGTGAATGAGAAAATATTCCCAGCTAGTAATGTTTAGTAAAATATTTTAACTGTTCCTGTTGATTTTCAGAAGATGTTGGCTTTGTTTGGTCCCACTCCCATCTACCTGAGTAGTGACATACCTTTTACAGATGAAGACTTAATGATATGATTTGGTTATGCTTCCAACTCTTACTCTTTTAGGTAATGGCAATACTTGCGGATTTCATGCTTGTTTATCTCCCCGCTCCAACAGTTTCTCTTCGGCCTGCCCTTGCAACCAATGCTGGGTCACTGGCAAAGTTCTTCTATAGCTGTCCCGACAATGCATTTCAGGTTACTGCTTCCTCTATTACAGTCAGCTGCTCTTCTATGAAGATCTCTGGGCCCTGCTTCTATACTATGAACTAATTTATCCTCGATCATCTGCAGATTGCACTTCCTGGATCATCATATTCATTCTTACAGAGGATAGGTTCCATACTGGTAAGTATTTCCCTCCCTTTTCAATTATCGCTTGATATGCCCATTTTCAGCAGTTGTGCATGTTAATCCTCATATTTTAATATCATGCAGCGTAATGGCACAAAGCTTTTTGCAGTCGGCACTGCATCATCATTGGTGAGTTTTCATATCTCTTCCAGGACATCTTCACTTCAATCCAGCAATCAAAAATGTCATCACTTTAGCCTAGTCCAAGCTTCTACTTCAAATGCAAGTTGTACTTGTCCAGCTTGTCGTGGAACAATTAACGCAGTAGCTTAAAAAGGAATTACATCATGGCATGTCGTTTCTCATCCTTTGGATGCTGAAAAGAGGTCTTCTCCTTGACTTCATGTCAATTAAGTGAAGAGGAAAGTGCTATGATCTTTCTTATTTCATCATTGCAGATTGCAAGGAATAGATTAGCTAAAGGAAAATTAAGGGACACTAATTCTACAAAGAAAGGTTTCTAAATCTTGATAATCAAAGTTTTCTTGTTACTCAGGCTGGTACATTTGTGACAAATGCCTTGATTAACGCAAGGAAGGCTGTTGATAACTCTTCTGATGAAGTGGAAAATGTACCGATTTTGTCAACTAGTGCTGCCTACGGTGTTTACATGGCTGTTTCAAGTAATCTCAGGTTTGCCGCCTTTACCTGATACCTGCATCCGCAGTTGCCTTCATATAATTTTTCTCTCCAAAAGGATTGTTTCCTTGTGATTCCTCCTAGGAAAACATCTTTGTTTTGTCTGTTTTGAACAGCTCACACTTACAGAGGGACAATTTCTTGAGAGGATTAAAAGTTTGACGGTTTTTTTTTTTTAGTATCTATGATTTTAGAGTATACTTTACTTGGTCTTTTTGAAAAAACTAGTGTGCTTTTTACATTCTGGTACATTCTGCTTGGATCTTTCAGTGAGACCTGATGCAAACTATGCACTTTTCTCTAGACTAGTCAGAAGAGCTCGCCAGGACTGCCATCAAATAAACCATACTTGAAGACCTAATTTTCTTTTATAATAACTTGTTCATGAAATCCAAGGTTTAGCAAGTTTTGCTTGTTGCTGCTACTTAAGAGAACTAGTTGTAGATATTTGTCCAGCTACATGTCAAGATAATGGTTTTGGCATGCATTTAAATTTCTAATTGCTCAACAGGTACCAACTACTGGCTGGTGTAATTGAGCAGAGGATGTTAGAGCCCTTGCTACACCAACACAAATTCATGCTTAGTGCTATTTGCTTCGCTGTTCGAACCGGCAACACATTCTTAGGCTCACTATTGTAAGACTTGTTTTATCTGGATCTTTTTGACTAATCGAGTTTGTTCCCCTTGGTTAAAGGTAATGAACTATATGATCATTGGACAGGTGGGTAGACTATGCGCGTTGGATAGGTATTCAGTAGACCCAAGATCAAACAATTTGTTTGATTTTCTCTGTGAAGACATTTGAAACATCAATCCACATATCAGCAAGCGGCAATCCTTGAAGTTGCTGCCAGTTTTGATTCATACAAACCGAGGCTTCTCTCAGTATGACTGGTTTATTGTACACATGATTTATCCTACAAATAAATGACCTTGAATTTAACTTTCGGATTTCTTCTTACTTATGGGTCTCAAGAGTGCTCTAAGAAATATCTGTAGTTCAGACGTCAGCGGTACCATACGGTTGTAATCCTGGAAGAGTTGAAGAATTTAGTTCCATTATCATCATGAACACAAACATTTTGCATATTCTTACCACTAATAGTTTTGTTCTTTGGCAGTAATTTCTCTCATGCGTTGGACCACTGCATCTTTATTAACTCCACAACCTACCAACTTCTTTGGCTCAAAAGTGGATGAATTAATTTAGTATTGATCCTACGATCCAATATATCATTAATCTGAATAACATTTCTAAACCGACATGACACATTCATGTCGTTCTGCTCTTAGGCAATGACTTCACCGAACATGCAGGGCCTTAATCTGACCTTTGTGGTGTTCTGGTTGTCAGCTAGAACATCACAGCACTCCATTCTTCCTGCCTGAAAGAGCAAATGGACAGAGATGAATATGTTGACATATATGGTTGGTGTCAAATACGACAGCTTGTTGCATGCCCGTATGCAGATTAGATGAAGGCACTGACCTCAATGTGTCTTCTTCTTGGTGAAAATACCTGAACTCTGGAGATGGGATTTGCAGAGTTATTTCCACCAAGTGCGCAAGATGGTAATCTGCTTTTTGATGCTCGAGTGTAAGTAGTAACAATTTCGTCACAGGTAGCATTCTCCATGGATTTCAAGAAAAATACATGAGGAACTATGCATGGATTGTCCTCAAGGATTCGCGTGTTGAACATATAAAGAGGTGACTTAACTCTCTTCATCCATGGCTTGAATGTCTCCATGGGTCGCCGTAAGAAGCTTCGAGAAAGTATGTTCTCATATATATGAGCAGAGTAACCCCATGATACAGAGATCGTCCACTTTCTTTCCCTGTGGTAGCAGATGGTTTGTTGCAGGAGGCGGGATTGGTCGACTTGTGCTGGTTTCATGAGCTGATTGATAGCTTCAGAGTGGTTCATGGAGGGGAAAATTGGGTCGATGGCATCAATGTGGTGGAGCGATAGGACAGGAGATTGCGGATGAGCTGATAGAAAACCTGATATGTCGCCATGAAAATCAATCTGTGGCAATGAAAATCGTTGCTCTTAAGGTTACAAGAAAAATCTTAGGAATCCAGATTAGATAGGTCAGGTAGTCTCAAATTCGTGATTCATACCTGATGAAATCCTCTCTCTTCGGTCAGGGAAATTCCATGGTCGGTTAAACATATGTGCAACATGAGATCGCTAGAATACAACCGCGGATTTCTTTTTATACAAGCATCTAACTCCGTCGCCAGCATCTCGACCACAGGGTAGCTCAAAGCATAGCCAGCTCCTCCAAACGCCATCTCGAAGGACAATAAAAAGTTGGACATGAAAAATTCTGAGCTCGAGCCGATATAATAATACTTGGTATGATCATACCTCGACAGAACCTCCACGAGGTTGTCCACGAAGAGTACAGTGTCGTCGTCTGCCATTATGTACCATCTCACATCTTTGTCTCCCTGTCTAAACATCTCCAAGATCGTTCGGAAAATCCTTATTGGGACGCGATTCCTGACTCGCCGGAGTACTCCCCACCTAGTTATATCTTCGTTCACTCGGACAGGAGGTGAAGAAGGAGGCCACTCTCGAAGCTCTTTCGAAGGAGCGCGATCCAGGAAGAGATACCCACGAGTAACATTTGGTCTCCACCACGATTCAACGTAGGGCCTCCTCCGATTCCATGTATTCACAGTGCCAACTATGCCGAATACGAGGTGGCTGATGTTAGTAGGAGTGTCGGTGCCGGGGCTGGGGCTGGACGGCTGCCAGCTAAGCCTGAAGGGAAGGTAAGAGGCAACCAGAGATTGGCTGGTGTGGTAGTTAAAGGAGAATGTGTAGAACAGGAGCAAAAGCAGTCCCGAAATAGCCACTGATCTGCGTGAACTCCCTAGAGAAAGATGGCTGAGTTTCTGCTTCATCGCGCTATAACAGAGCGACATCTCCGTCGACATCTCAACTAGCAGAAGGGATATCAAAAATAGGTCAAGAGCAACAACATAGACAAGCGAAGCGCAAAATCACCCGTAGAATATGTGCTTCATCACTTAAATAAGCTGTTCAGGAATTGTATCTTTTACAAGCGAAAGCCATTGCATCTCGCATGGTTTGAGCTGCTCATACATGTGAAGCTTTGTAACCTTTTGATTATTTTGAGAGCGTATGAAGAATATGAGATGAGATGGTTCATGCTTTTCCTCGTGAGTGGTCGGTAAGGACTTGCATGTTGAGATTGAACGGACGACGTTTGCATGATCACGCAACTTAGACGGGAAGAAGAACGCACGAGAAGATTGGTTTACTCTTTTAGCTTGCTTGATACTCTCTCTTGTGGGACTCTGACTCCGGGCATAACCTCAGATCGGAATGAATTTGAATTATTAATTCTCTACGTCAATACATCAACTTTAAGCGAGTTCATGTGATATAGTGAAGTACATCTAGATTCGTTGTCTAAAATCACGATCTCCATATTCATACGAAGCCATCTCGATACAAATTTCATTAACCTTTCCATATTGAAGCAGCCTTCGCATTAACATCTTCGGTAATGAAAGATTCCGCTAATCAAAAACATCTCTGTTAACCGCCATCTCTTTTCATCCGTTTTGGGTTATTCTCAAATTGTCAACAAAATGAGTTTTTTCGGTTTAATTTAATTCAATAACAATAATTTTTTCTTTATCAAAATGAGATCATTCATGATGAATTTCCATTGAAAACAGTTACTAATATATCATAATTTACGCAAAAAGTCTTCATATGGATGTTATGCCACCTTCATTTCCAAATTATTTACCATAGTACATCTAGACTGAAATCGCGATCTCCATATTTGTACCATGCCATCTCGATACAGATTTCATTAAACCTTTAACAAGGGATTCTACTACATTAATATCTTCATTAACCGTTGTCTCTTTACATTCATTTTCGGTTTACGTGTTCCATCACAAAATTCAAATATTTACACTATAATCGACATAACAAGGTTCTTTGCCTCATTCATTTCAATAACTTTATTTTTTTGGGTCTTATCAAAATGAGACAATCCATGATTATCGAAAACAAATCTCCATCAAAAACAACTACTAAAGCGTCCAAAATATACCATAGCCTATGTAGAACGTCTTAATATGGGTGTTATGCCATCTTCATTTCCAAAAAATTCTTCAATAATTTCCCTTATGAAACCGTGCTCAAATTTTCATTTCATTTATTTCATGACCTAACTTCAATACCATAGTAGGTAAGGCAAACCCCCAAAAAAAAAAAAAAAAAAAAAACCCTCCACCGTCGCATTCCAAAAATCAAAACGGCGTCTTTCTATACCGCTGGCGCTCGCCGGATTACCTTCCCTCCTCCTCCGCCAATCTCTCAGTCCCCCTCTTCCGTCCACCGCAATTCTCAGTCATCTCTCTCGCTTTTTCGCCGGCCAGAACCTACGAGCTCCTCTGTCGCCATTTCACGCTCCGTAGGTTGTCGTCGCAGTGATGGACTCTCTCCAAGCGACGTACAGAGACGACGACGACGACGACGACGAAACAGGGGAGCTGCCCACTCGCCCCGCCCCTCCCTCCCCGCCGACAAACCCTCCCCGCCGCCGGCGACGGGCGCGCCGGAAAACCCCGCCGCTGTGAAAACCCAGCCCTCTTCCGACGCTTCGTCCACTGATGACGAAGAAACCCCTGCTTCCTCTGAGCTCCGGAAATCCCCCAAACGACCCAGGACTTCCCAAAACGACGAGGACGACGACCAGGAAGAGGACGAGGAGGAGGAGGAGGAGGAAGAGGAGGAGGATGAAGAAGAAGAGGAGGACCCGTCTTCCAAAAAGCGGAAACCTTTGTCCACTCTCGCTCTTCACCCACCTGAAGAGAACCAAGAACTCGAAGACCCGGCAGTAATCAAGGAAGAAGGAGAAGAAGCCGAAGCCGGCTCTGTGGAACGTAATGGGAGCGCGGCCGCCGGAAACGGAGTGGCTCCGAGCACGACCAACGGGAAGAAATCGACCAAGAAGAAGAGCAACAACGTGTGGTTGCCCAAGTCCACTCGGAAGGGCAAAAAGAACAAGAGCAAGAACAGCACCAACAACACCAACAATGGCCACAATTCGGCCTCCAGTGACAAGGTCTTGGTAGCCCCCTTGCCGCGGTTCCCCGACAGGACCGACGACAACTCGGAGATGAAAATCTGCCTATCCAAGTTCTACAAGGCGGAGAAAGTGGAATTGAGCGAGGACCGGATGACTGCCGGCAGCACGAAGGGGTACAGGATGGTTAGGGGCACAAGAGGGGTTGTGGAAGGCGCCTGGTATTTTGAAATAAAGGTGGAGAGGTTGGGTGAGACAGGGCACACCAGGTTAGGGTGGTCTACAGAGAAAGGTGACTTGCAGGCACCTGTTGGGTATGATGCAAATAGCTATGGGTATAGGGATATTGATGGGTGTAAGGTGCACAAGGCTCTCAGGGAGAAATATGGAGATGAAGGGTACAAGGAAGGTGATGTCATTGGTTTCTACATTAATTTGCCTGACGGAGAGCAGTATGCCCCAAAGCTGCCGCGCTTGGTGCTGTTTAAGGGGCAGAGATATGTTTCCGCGGCCAATCCGAAGGAGGATCCGCCCAAGGTGGTGCCTGGTGAGTTGAGTTGGTTATTCAGTGTTTCTGTGGCGTGTGTTTATGTAAGTTGTTGATTGTTCATCATTAAATCCATATATGGTAACCGTTTCGCAATGGAATAGTTGGAAATTTTAGGAATCTAGTAGTGGCTCTGTCTAAATATTTAAGGCGAAGCCTGTATGCGCAATTCTCTTCCAAAATGATACTTTTGCGGGAGAGATCAATTTTATAGCAGCAAGGTAAGGGATGGCTGAATGAGACTCTTTTTCTATGTGAATGCAGTAAGAAACCTAGTATTACAAGCAGGTGCTTAAATATGACAATTGCTGTCGAGCTTAGATAATGTGCGTCTGGAGTCAAGCGATCTATTACTGGATCGTAGATTGCTGTAGCCCATGGAAGGTTTTGGGTATGGTCAAGTCTAAAGCTTCATTTTGGGTTAATTCATTTAGTTCCGCCAATCAATCATGTTATTAATGTAATAGTCATGTTTATGGTATACAGAGACTCTTTACCGCATACAAGATGAAGAATATCTCATGACAGCAACTGGCCAGCAGCCTGTCCTGCAGTCCTACTTGTAAATATGACAGTTTGAAATTTAAGTACTCTCAATTCAAGTGGAATGATAAGAAACATTAGCTGACAAACTTCAAGAGTAAAATAAAGTGAATATTTTAGAATTCATTCTCTTTATTTAGGGTGAGGCAATTACTTAATTGGCACTTAAAAGTAGGTTGGTGTGGCTTGTGTTCTGTTGGCAGGACAGTAAATTCTACATTGAGGTAATTAGCATATTGATGAGCTGGATTTTATGGTTGGCAGCCATTAGAACTTGCCACAATGGCAACACCCAATTTTCCAGTTTATATCTTAATAATCCGGAGATAATACATATTCATTGGATCTTTTGATTTTTCTTGGTCTACCGAATACCGATGTGCGGTTATCCTTTGTGGTCATGTTTGCCTGCATTCATAGCCGGCCAAAGAACCTGACATTCTTCATGTTTAGTATGATTTTGGTGTTTGTTTAATCCTTCCTCAGGAGGGTAATGTTGCCAAAACAGAGTCATCCTCTCTATACTTTACTCATTAGTAATTGCAATATTCTAACGCAGGGAGTGAGATTTCTTTCTTCAAAAATGGGGTATGCCAAGGGGTTGCTTTCAAGGATTTGTATGGAGGCAGATACTACCCAGCTGCTTCAATGTACACTCTTCCTAATCAACCTAATTGTTTGGTCAGGTTCAATTTTGGGCCTGAACTTGAATGCTTTCCCGATAATTTTGAGGGACGTCCGCTCCCTAGGCTGATGGTTGAAGTGCCTTACCATGGGGTCGTGAACCCGGTTGAGAATGATGTGCCCCCCGAGAAGAAGAATTAGCCAGTTTGGAGGGGGTGCTTTGGTTTATGAGCTCCTTCTTGTGGAATAGAGAACTGGAAGTTGCATTCAACCTTTTGTTGAGGTCTTACTGGGGGTTGGGGCTTGAAAAGTCACAGTTTGATGTAAAGTGTAAAGCTTTTCGTTTGGGTTATGGTAAGTGAATCTGTGACTGTGTTAGACCAGCGAACTTGATTAGAACTAGTCGTGTTTATCAATCTAGTTGAGGTTTGGCGTATGATATCTATAGGACTCTATGTTCTTGTTCTGTCCAGGTACTACATTCTGGATTTTTCCAGGTACGTTTTCAAAACTTCTGTTCAACACTACATACAGAAGAAGTTTTGTGGCTCGGTCAATGGATTATGTCCGTCGATAATAATTCTCTTTCCAAGTCAATAATTTTTCCTGATCATAATGTTGATTTTAACTGGGCACAAGTGATACGCGAGATGATTCTTCTTACCTTGTCCAGAATAAATCAAACAACCGACGCTTCACAAGATGGTGAGACTTGTATTAAGCTGCACATAAAAAGAAAAACCGAAACTCATTGGTTGCAAACTATGTTTGACTTTGCATATCATATTCATGATAGAATAATGTGTACGATTTTTCTTTCCATGAGAATATACTGCCTATATATGTTTCAATAGATCAAGTAGAGCTTCTATAATATTTATGTAGCTACCAGAAAGATGGGTCTGAGTCCTCATTTCCTCTTGTATGGACCACCTTATTTCGTTCTTTGGCTAATTATTGTTATATGGTTCTCTTTCAAGCTGACTAGACCTCCCTTTTGGATGATCTTGACATTCCTCTTTTTATGGGACGGCGTTTCCTTGGATACAAAGCTTAAAACTCATTAATCTTTGCCTTACGACCTCAGCATATCGGTGACTCTCTAATTCACTTCTACCTCTGTGCGGGGTTGATTGTTTTCTAGATGAGGTTCGGCTTCATGTTTATCTGTGCGCATCATGCCAAACCCAAATTCTCATGATCGTTGCGCTTCATCCATGTCGTAGTAAGTCGAGATATGTGTATAATATGTGTTGGTCGAAATCTAACCGTTCTGCCGAAAGGCTTGATTTGGGTATGCCACTAATTCAGGGTGAAAGTTATTAGGAATTTAGGACCATCTAGATTTCTGCTTTATTACAGAGCGGGTCAAACAAATAAGGTCATCTTGTCTGAAATTTGGGGTGAAAGTGGAGTAGACGTAAGAATTAAGGTCGCGCATTGTCTCAATTTGTCAAGCAGAGAACGCCTGCCAGTGCCCAGTGCCCAGGGGTTCAATCGTTGAGCCCGTTCCGCAAGTCTTGCTGAATCTTTCTCCCTTTTTTTCTAGCCATTGGGTAACTTACAGACAATCACAAAGCTATATGAGGCACTAAATCAGATATCCGCAGATTCACTCGTGCCAGATTAATTTCTCGGTAACCATTTCGTGTTTGTGAAATTAAAACCCGATTTTTCCCTTGTTCGGGTGACTAACTCATAAGCGTGATTTAAGGATTGCGTATCAGACCCGTGAGCATTACACTTAGAACGTTTATAGAACGGCAATCATCATCACATCACAACTCCTCAACTGCCCTAGAAAAGTCCGAAATCACGGCGAGCTATCAAATTCAAAGACCCTGTTCTCAGGTACAAACGTACATGTCCATGTTCCAATCAATCCCCATCAAGAATATATTAGATGTCTGGAAGCGTAAATATCGATCGGAGGTGCAGGAAGTCAAATATAATTAAAATACCAAGTTGCCCAACAAAAATAATGGAGCGGGAATCTTGAGAGCCACATGACCCAGGGGGGTGAAAGCAAGATTCTTCAAGCCCAGCCGATCTCAAGATTCCAAAACATTAACATCCACGCATCTCAACCCACGTGCCTCGGCTGCGAAACCGAGGCTCGCCCATTTGATCCCATCGATTCCGTAAGATTCTAGCAGTGATTAAGTACTCAATCCATCGCTGGCGATCAATCGATGATCTGCACATCTAGTTTTTACATGCACGATATGAGATTGATACTGGTAGATTACGTTGCGCCCAGTATAAGATTTTAAGAGTGCCTGATGATTAGTGGGAAGCGAAGGCCCCACCGGATGATCGCTAGTGGACCATGGAAGGCGACGGGTCCGCCAACCACGATCCAATCTCTCACTTAAAAAAGGTCCCACTTGCGACATGTCTGCGTTTGGAAGCCATGGCTTTACACTCCATCTAAAGAAAATTAGTGACATCCCACCTCAGCTGATAATCACCCTTTCTCTTCCCCCGAACCAATTTGAACGTTTTGACGGGGAAGCAACGTGTGGTTACCTGATCAGGAAGACTCTCTCTTGCTCAAGAAAGAAAAGGGGGAGAAAAAAAGAGATAAAAGAAGGATAATGCTCATCGGACGGTCAGGAAACGGGCCGTCGTCGTCGACCGGATCATGCAAGAGCATCGAATGGGAAGCCCGTGAATCGTATTCCTTTTTGTAATGGAGTTCAGCGTAGGAATTTCAAAAGGGAGATATCGATATCTAGGATTCAGGATTCTTCATAATCGCGCGAACTTTACAGAAAAGTTAAGAACCTCTCTGTTACAACTCCACTGGATGGTGTATTCTCACTTTCACCTGATTGGAAATCGGTGAAAAGATGGAAGAAAAGAAAATCCAACCCCTCCACCGTCGTGAAGTCATGGGTATTAGGTAAGAAAGAGAAGGAAATTAACGCACTCCAAGGAGAAAAGGCAGTTAAGCTAACCCCTCCATCGAAGGTGGCCTCCCTGCTACGCTCCAGCAAATAATCTTTTTTTTTTTACCGTTTAGAGTTGGCAAAAAGCAGAGGAGTTCGCTACAGAGGTAGGTGCGGCCCATATAAACCTGAACTTTCCATCACCTCCACTTCCCTGCCCTGCCCTCAGCATGGACCCCCATGGCAGGAGCTCTCCGTTTGCCAAACTGGGTACCTGGTCCCGTTGAGTAGCGCAGTACTCCCTTGCCCTTTTCCTGCTTCCGTGCCGATGGGTCACCACATCGAGTACGGTCGTCGCCCGACCTTACCGCTTCCCGACACCTCCTCCGTGTCCCTGTTTTAAAGGGTCCCTCTTGCATATCTGACATGGGCGCTGTACGGACGGTACTAGTGTTCCTCATCTCGCTCGCCGTCTGGTCGGGGAATCGTCCGGTCGTGCGCGGTTCCGCCTCGTGGTACACCCACCAGTACGTTCAGCACGCCGCGCGGCAATTCGAGCAGAAAACCGATCGGTTCTGGCAGTTCGATGAGGAGGCCAAGCACTGGGTCGAAGTCCAGCTGCCTTACGAGCTGGTGGCCTGCGCCAACAACAACTGCACCAAGGTTGGTGTGATTGATCGGAGGTCGCAGGACGAAGAGCGGTGCGAGAGGCCACCCCACGTTCCGGAACGAAGCGAGGTGTCGACTAAAGACGACAGAGGAGAAGCGGCGGATGGGTCCAACGTGGTCCTGCCACTCAGGAAGAGACTTTCGGTTACTAAGATGTCCGAGACGTCGATTTGGATCACCGGCGAGAGCGGGTCTATCTACGAGAGGTTCTGGAACGGAGTGCAGTGGATTCTGGCGCCCCATGATTTTACGACATCGGCAGGTCGCGCCGTATCGGTTTTCATCGTCAACCATACGATGTTTGCTCTGTCTGAAGTGGGTCAACTGTGCCAGGTAGAGGTCCCTCTTGCTTTGAACTCGTTTCGGATGCTAAAGAGACGACGTCGACATCGCACATCGCGAAGAAGAAAAAGGCTCTATATCCGCTCCTAGTTCAGCTATTGATTTTTCTATTAGACCATGGCAATCCAGCAATCTCCTCACGTTTAAATTTATGTTACTAAATTTCTCTTAGTTTCTCCGGAGATTCACTGAGACTTGCTCGTAGATGAATTAACTTTTCGCATGTCGGTCTCTTCTTCCCTGCAAAAATAATGACAGAGTATCCCAAAATTCTGAGTTGGAATCAGCTAACTTATGCACGCGTTTGATTTTTTCAGATGCGACTCAGTGAAAGTTCACAGCCAATTTGGGTTGAGGTTGAGGTCCCTGTTACAGTCAATTCGAGCTTAAGTCAAGAGAAGGAAAAGGGGTCAATCACCCAAATAAAGTCAGGTGTTGTTTCATTTGATGGAATGTGAGTAAATCAATTTCCAGGATGCAACCGGAGGAACTGAAAGAACATAGTAATTTGATTGTAATGGGGGACTAGTGTAATCGGACATCTCGCGATAACAACTGAACGTAACTCTGCATTTTTCCAGGAGAGTTTATTTTTGCACGAAGAACGGAGCATTGCTGGAGCTGAGCGACATAGAGCCTCCAAGGTAAGAACCAAACATTTGATATTGTACACAAGACAAATATCGAGGCGAAGGTATTGGTACGAATTTTAAAACTCCAATTCTCGTAGATCATTTGTCAAGAAACTCATATGGCGTTAGCTTGTATGTCCTCTAACCACAGATGGGTAAATCATGGCCGACCCCCTAGTGCTAATGTTGCCATGATAACTGATGCGGGCACTTTGCGACCGGAAGCGGTATTTATCATAAGGTAAAATTTCTTTGCCGCCTTTGTTCTTTGATATCACTGCCACCAAACTTAACCAACACAGTTGGCATACCGACACACAATCTGATAAAACTTTAACTAGACAACCAGACCAGATTCAACTTGGCAAAAGACTTTGCTTACAAAATATGTACTAGTAAGCATTTGCAGTTGAATTGTTTGGTGAACTGTTCCAACTTAGTCAACTGAACAAGAGTGTTTGAATGCAGCTCGAAAGGTGATCTTTACGAGTATGATAAAAGCTCAAAGCCACCATGGAAGAAGCACATCATGAAACAGGGAAGAGAAGAAAATGCTTCTCTGACAGTCGCAAGGGGTTGTACTTTACTGGGGATGAATGGAGAACTTTCTGCTTCCATATTTCTTCTTACAAAGGTACTTCTACTTACATGTACCAATCTTTCATCCGTAGGTAAATCTCAGGAGTAATCTAGGTTGCTGAAGTGATATGATAGAAGTGACCATACTGGAAATAAGGCATGCTTCATGTCATATTAATATGGATGAATAGTGACAAATCCTTTGAAGATGTCAGCTGGAAATATCCATGACCTTTGCCAATTGATACACTAAACTTCTCAAAATCTTGTTGATGTTATGTATGGAAATAGTGAGGATCTTAGAATGTGCTAGGGGACCAAATGAAGGGTTATTTATCTGTGAAACTAAGATGTTTCTATCTTAACGAATTTCTGCTTGCTTTATATCTACAAACTCCTCATACAGGCTGGTGATCTAATTGAAAGGCGAATACACCAACAGAAGTGGAAATGGATATCTCATGGAAGTCCGAAGGACCATAATCTGACATCCATGACCCCAGTTCTACAACATGAATCCAGTGAAAACATGTACTCTCTGTTCTTCACGACATCCTCAGGATGTGTTTTGGAATATAGAATACCAAAACATTCAGGTATTGGCATAAGGAAACCTCATCATGCATTTACATGAAAAAGAAAATCTGACTTCACGTCAATAAAGAATTCATTTGGCATTAGAGCTAAAAAGTGTATATCTCGGACTCACCAGTAACTTTTTTCTCTGTGGTTTGTTATTGCTATCATGTTATTCCTCGCCTTGGAATTGCACAGAACTGGTCCAGAAGCCACTTTTGGATGCTTGGGCTAATCATGTGCATCCAATGCATGGTAAAGCTGCGAGAGGTATTTCTGGAGTACAGTTACAGATCGGGAGAGTAATTTTCCCACTTGATGATGGCAGACTTGCAGAGCTACACCTACCAGGACTTGGGGGTGAAAACTCAGGCCCCGGTCAACCCAACATCAGGAAGAAACCAGTGACAAAGTATGTCTGGTCAATATTAGATGCCCCAGAAAGTGAAGGATGGAATGCAGAGTATTGCACTGAAGAACGTGGACCTGCAAATTGCGTAATGGGCACTAAAGACGAACCAAATGATTCAGGAATCACAAGCACAGTGACAAGGAGGAGAAAGGCAAGCACGACGCAACAAAGTTACTTACTCCCAGGCACATCAGATAGAATAAATGTGCAGCAACATACTTTCCCAGATGATAGAATTAACACTAATTTTCGGCTGCGTGTGATGCACGGAAGCAGATCATTTTTCCTCATAACAAATGGTTTGACCTTTGAGTATCTCTATGCTGAGAATATTTGGTTTTGGCTGCGACATGACCACCCAACAGCAATGAAAGGTGCACTAGGGAATTACAATGGGAGTATATTTCTTGTTGACATTTACAAGAGTTTGCTAATGAGAGAGAGAAGCAGCAACGAGCTCACATGGGTGAATTGCACAGCTATGAGGAGAGGAAGGCAAGTTATAGCAGGTCCTCCATGGGACGGTATACCAGGCAGAGAAATTAGACTCGCAGTAGATGATGCACTCTTCTTCGTGAGCAAAAGTGGAAGATTGATGCAATTCACAGTGAGTAGTCCACATCCAACTAGAATGCCTTTTACCTATAGGTCAGTTATTTTTATGTCTTAATTTGCTCAAATGAGAATGACAATTGAGATTCAAATCTTTCAGAATAATCAAAGATTTTCTCATGCATCCTTGTCAGTTCACATATTCCATCAAGTGGCAGAGGATTCTTACAAACACAGTTGGGCAGTCGGCACAAAAGAATTACTTGTTGACAAGAATTTCTGTCAAAATTGAAAACGCTCCACAATGTTGCTTCAATTTTCAAATTGCTAGACGTTCTGCGACAGAACAAAGATGGATATAGATATTGTCCCCTGTTGATTTTACATTGCTCTAAATTGCCTAAGACAAATTATCGCAATGAACTACTCGACTATTTTTGCAGGTTTTCATGAGGAAGTTTAAATGGAAAGATTGTCGCCACCCTCCAAATACCAAGGTCTCATGTATCATAGATCAGGAACTATTCAGAAGAAATATAGTATTCGTTGTCGGCACAGATGGAAGACTATATCAGTACAACAAAGTAACAGAGTTGTGGCATGAGCATTACCAATCCCGGCACTTGCTCTTATCTAGGTCGCCTGGAACTGTGATGCGTCCATCCTCGCTATCCTTAGAAGGTTCCATTTTTATTCTTTCTAGAGACGGGGGACTAGTGGAATATCAATGGAGCACAGCTGATGGGTGGAATTGGGTGGAACATGGAACACCGCATAAAGCCGTCACATTGGTAAGTCCACCGGGTCCTTGCTTTGAGAGTAATCAATTATTCGTGATCGGGTCAGACGGAGAAGTATATCTGAGGTACACGGAAGAGAGAGCATGGAAATGGAAAAGCTTTGGTCGCCCATACATAGGAAACACGGCCTCCGAGGACCAGAGAGAGATCAAAGTAAGTGGCGTAAATGATGCAGTTTGTGTACCTGAAGATGCTAACGCTGGAGTTGAGAAGGAACCGACACAATTTGATGACCTCAACAGGAACTGTGACACAAAGGTTAGTTCATGCGTCGCTGGTCATGTCTTGCTTGGACACCAAGTTTTGGTGAAACTCACCCTTTGTGATTCAAAATGCAGGTCGCCCCGACAAGGCCAATTCCATTTTCTGATGACTCGGTGATCTTTGAGCTGAAAGACGGAAGGGTGAGCCACTATTGCCTTACGATTACAAAACATGACTGTGTCACCCGTGATTTACGTACATGAACGTCTAGAGTACATCTCAAAAACTGAACATTAAATCAATGACTAGAATGGCTAAGCCACTATAACCTTAGAGCATGATACCTGTGAATTGAAAAAACATAAGCAGAATCACTGTTAACCAATATTGCTCCTCGCATGATGTTTCTGTGGCAGTTGGCGGAGATGCGACGGCTAGGAGAAGCGGATTGGGCATGGTCACGTATTATAGGGACGCCAACGAGCTTATGTGGGGTGAACTACTGGACTGCTACGGCATCATGACTGTAAATATCACCTTCAAATTTCGAAGCAATAATGCAGAAGCACGAGAGCTTGCCATGATGTGCATTATCAGTTCAAAATGGTGTCACCACTTCCTATTTGCTGATGCCTAGTGTCCTAGTATAGTTGGCCCATTATGCTTCCTCTCTTCTTCTTTTCTTTGGCTATCTTCTTCTTCCTTTTTGTTGGGAAATGATGCTACATCTCTTAGAACATTTCCAGTACGAATGCTGATCACAGGCTCACCTCATTCGTATGCGGTTGTAAATTAAACAAATAGCGAACTACCTGTAGTGTAAATCATAGTTAATTTCATATAAAAGATAGATATTACTGTATATCCTTCCCATTGGTGATTTCTAGATCATAGTATAAGAACGCCAAAGAAAATAAGATCGCAATTTATTTTTATTTTTTTAAGAAAAGAAAACACATATGCAAACAGTATAATTATAATGGTAGTCTTACCAAGTTCCTATGTCTGACGGCAAGTACAAGAGTCTAATTAGTTAGTTTCTCCCTTCTTCTCCTTTCTTCTCCTTTCTCTGGCTTTCTATCTTCTTATTGCGGTTTCCTTAGCTAATCCTGATGTTCTCATACTATACCTGTATACATGTGGCATACTTTTACTGAGTCTTGCTTATAAGCCGACATATTGTTTAACGTGGGTATAAATTATATGAATACCCCAAGGATTGTATTTCAGTTCATAAACAAAATCACATCTGAGCATCCTTGCCATTGATTAACCAGTGCCAAAATAATTAGGATATATAAGAAAGCGGAAGAATATGTGGTTATGAGGTGAATCGTATTGGCCAGTCACACCAAAGTGGCGCTTGCTTGTTCCAATTCGATGGAATTTGAAGAGGAAGATTCATGCCATTGCCCAAGGGTAAAGAACCCTAGGTTTATCCGGTGGAAGCAGTGGGGGCTTTGCTGCTGGTTATACAAAGCCTATACAGAATACAGTTTCCGAGTTCTTGAAAACCATGGCGAGAGAGCGAGTGGAGATCTTGTAGTTTCACTTTAATCTTGACTGCCTCTTTTCATCTTTCACTTTTAGGTGAAAAACAAATTTTCTATGTTCTCTCGTTTAGCTGAAGTATGGACTGGTTTATGGATCTATATTCAGATAAGGCGAAGATAAAGGTTAGTGTCTGGTATGGTTGCAATTGTAGATAATCCTGCAGACTCTAAATTATTTTTCTTATGAGCTCCAAATTAGATTGCGGTCATGCTTCATTACTCTGACTAGTGACAGGTCTATAAAGACTGGATTATCACCTTATCAAGCAGCTGGAGGATTCAGTCTCTTGTGACTGCTCGATGCTTGGAGATCACTGTTTGTAGATAGCAGACATACTTTCCCTATTCTTTGCGAGTTATTTTTCTTGGAGGATGACAGGAGTCGTGGTTTGTACTGGGAATATCAAAATGTAAACGTTGACCTATCTGTCTCGTAATGGTACACAGTTCCCTTTTCTTATTTGCTTACTATTCGAAATCATACCCAGCTACATTTTCCAGTGGATGAGCAGAGAAGCACCCTTATTACAATTATAAGTATAGCCTCACGTGGTTTTTTCTCTCAAGCGAAAGAGATTTGGTATTTGGGTTGCTTGCTGGGAGTGAAGAGTCCAAAATGCTGCTCGATCCCGGCAGCTTTTAGGTTCTCGTCGAACATGGCGAATAAGTATGCCTCGATGGCCTGGCCGGCCTTCTTGGGCGTGCCTTGCTTCACATGGCTGATCAAATTTGTATAGTAAGTGCCTGCATTGTCTAGTGAAGCTGCAGTGCCTCCTTCTGATGGCCACCCACTCTCTGATACTACAATTGCCAAACTTGACCCACCAGCTTTTTCCAAGGCGGAGTAGAGGGAGTCCACCAATGCATCAAACAGGTTTTGGTACTGATATGCACCATCCGTTACCACCACTGCTGGTGATGTAAAGAGAGCATAGGCAAGATCAATGTTCTGCATATTCTGTACGTAGCTGAAGTAGGGGTAGATGTTGGCCAGGAGCGGTGAGCCGTTATTGACCAAGAAGCTTATTATGGGGCTTATGAATTGATTTGCAGCGTCACTGAATGCCCCGCTCGATGGGGGGTCGGATACGGCTAGCAGACTCGAGTCAACTGCCGTGGAGACCTTGATCTGGCCCTGCAAATTGGCGGATGCGAGGGCGTTTTGGATGTTCTGCATTGCGGGGAGGACATATTGGGCATTTGTATCACCCGGGGGGACTTCATTCCCGACCGCAATGTACTTGATTTTGACATCGGACGAGAATGCTACGACATTGTTTTGGACCCAGTTGGACGCTGCGGCGGGGTCAGTAAGGGCCTGGAGGTTTTCATTAACGCCAAGGATGAGTTCGATGTTGGATCCTTTCAGGGCCTGGAGAGTAGCTTGGTCTGGATCGTAAATCCTCATCCTTCCGATGCTGTTTGCCTTGTATAGCTCGATCACTTCTGCTTGACTAGGCAGATTGTCGCCATTTCGTCCGTAGCAGACGCCTATGGATTGCGCACCTGAATTGGAAATGAAATGATGCAGTGATGAAAGGAGAACCCGACGTTTTTTACAGTTTCACGAGCAATCAAACAGTTGAGCGCAGTTAGCAACTGAATTTGTTTCTACTATAGTGTTCGATAGGAGCATCTACTCCAATCACTCTATCAATCACCATCTAGATTTAGACATGTTCTAGATACGCTTGGTCGATACCTTGGGTTCAAGGAAAACATCTGTTCTCATACATGCTAACGGAAAAGTAGAAGAAGGAACCTGTCAGTTCTGTTCCCGCTAGTAGCAGGCCGAGAGCGAGCATTAGCGAAGCCATAACAATCTTGTTACTCATTTTGTCAAAACGACTATGAGAAAAACTAAGGGAACCGAGCCGAACCCCAGATGCTGATCTCCAATGATGTTCAGCATATGGACCTAAACCAACTATTTATATGCAACTCGATGGCCTAAAATTTGAATATGAAGAGCTTACTATTCCAAGATGGTCAGCAGCCGACTTCTTGCGGCGTCAATCACTCAATGAGATGTAACGTAGCACGACCAGTTCCTTGGATGTTCATGAAGCAGGATGGACGCCCAGTGAAATCGTGACAAGAAGCCAATGCTTCCCGAATTGCGTGGCCACGTACATGTTCTCTTGTTTCGCCATAACTGGCGGGAGAATTTTCTATGGCGGAGACGTGCCCCTGCTTGCTTCTTCTCCTCTCTCGTCCACCTCGGACTGCTAAGGATGCCGGTCCAACATGCCTATCCTAAATACTGAATGAGTCCAACAAAAATCAGTGGCCAGGCTTTTATTAGATTGTTTGGTTGAATGACTCGCTTACGATTTCCAAGATTGTTAAGCACGGCATACCGCCCTATTCAAAGCAAGTATCCCCCAAGAACACGGCACGACTGAAGTTCTCTTGGTTTTGGCCATGCTTTCTATTCTCAAGAGAACTTCAGTCGTGCCGTGTTCTTGGAGGGATACTTGTTTTGAATAGATACTTGTCAATCACCAAGTTTTTAATAGATACATGTGCTTATTTTCCAATGTTCACAATTTCTCCAAATGGTTCACAAAAGTTTTCTCGGAAAATATTTCCCGCGAAACGAACAAAACCTTAACCTTAAGGGGGTCGAATGAGATCTTTAGGAACAATCCCAATTCACAAATATCTTCTCTTCTTTTTGTAGGAAATTGACTTGAGAAAAGTGCCCAGGACAAGCTCGAAAGATGGAACATCATTCTATTTGTGGTCCAACCCTACAAGCTGTTTGGAGAAATTGCACTTTGTTACCGTGCTCAAAACAATTAAAGTGAAGATTCACCCAACAATGATAATTTGAAGGTAAAACTCGACAGTTGCCGTGATCATTAGTGACATTGACCGAAAATGTGAAGATAATTGCTAGTCCCAAGAAAGCGTTTATGAGATACTAACGAATAAGATGTTGATTTAACTAAGTGCCACATCACATAAGGTATTTGGCCACATTTCATGAGGACACGGTGTAAGAATAATGTCATAGGGGGAAGATCTTCTATCTGGGCAGTTTTGTTACTTTGTTACTCTATAGCTCGCTAACTTCGTTAGCTCATGTGAGGTGTCTATGAAAGAGAGAATGAGACTTTCTTCTGAGCCTTATTGACTTGCCTGTGTGAAGCCTTTCTATACTTACGCTACATGGGCTTCCAAACCGGCACCTCCTTCTCTGGCTTACAGCCTGCTTAGCTGCCCATCAGCTGGTGTGAGAATCGGGGTACTAATCCATAATACTCAGATCAAGCTGACCCAACCCAAACCGAAATTTTCATGAGCGTATGGGCTAAGAGTAGTGCCACCACTGTAGAGGCCCATGTCACAAGGAGAGAGATCAACATCCAGCACCAAAAAAGATTAAGGGACAGATTAAATTAGATCTTTCTTGACGAGTACCTTCAAAACCCACCAAATCAAAACTTTATAACCCACGATATTACCCCCCTAATCGTAGTTAACCCTAGGTGCACAACGCATTGGCCAGTGCTACTGAAGGAAATTCTAGATAAATGTTTGGATCTAGACCCTTTTCAGTAAATTCAAGCTATTATTTAGGCCATGTAATCTTAATTTTGCCTAAACACAAAATAAAAGTGTCCAAAGCAAATTACACATCCATGGGTGACGAGGAGCAACAGCATAAACTCACTAGTTTCGAGGTAATTACTGAATCTAAACACAGCAGGAAAAATTATAACTAAGTACCAAAAACACATTGGATGAGAAAAATGTGCACGTTTCTTTCAGCATGTGACAATGAAATGTAATTCATAATTAACTTATGTGAGAAAATGCTTTGTTAAGGGTACATTTCAGCAAAACCCTAATAAAAATCATGTAATTATCACGTATAAGATCAAAGTATGGAGATAATCTGATGTATAATTTGCAATAATTATGCAACCGAGTCTTTCTTTTAGCACATGGCCAACGTTCTCACGCTCGGTCCGTCCAATGCGGCGACAAAGCTCATTCCATGCGAACCCGACAGATCCAGCTCCACGTGAGGGTCAAAAGTAAAGAGCTTCGATTTTCAACGGGCAGGAGACGTCGTGCTCATCTGACTTGTCAATCGTCTCACGTTTTCTCAGTCAGGAAAGCGACGTGGCAGCCGCGCGATTCGTCTTCGGTTTGGCCACAGCGAACGCGACCGTTGAGTATGGACGACAGAGAATTTCAATCGATCACGCAGTTTTTTTGTCCTTTTTATGGAACTGTCGCGGCACTCGTCTTTTCGCGACTGGCTGTCGTCGTCGCGTCCGTCGCGGCGGGAAATACACCAGAGGTCGCCGAAAGCCCATGCTCCCGATCTGCTTCTCGGCCCATCTACCGACCCGTACCGTCGCGTTCGAGATCGAGCCCCCCAAGCCGGGGGCGGGTGACGTGGCGCCCACGTGCGCGCCCCGTCACGTGATCGCATGATGTCTGTCGAGAGAGGATTTCCAGCTCTCGCTCCGCACGCGGAAAAACGTGGCTGATTCAACGCGCTCGCAGAGACAGAGACAGAGAGAATTGGGGGTCCTCCCCGGTGCTGTCAAAACGGCCGACCCGGTTCGGGGACAGTATAATGGCGAGCACAGACGGGAGGGGGCGCGGGCCCCATCGAATCGCCAGATCCTCGGCTGTAAAGATCGGAGATCCGACACGTGTCGGCCCCCGTTTGGCCGGCCCCGCCCAGCTGTACGCCTCCAACCGACAGAGTGCGCCCCCGGTGCACCGCGGTAGCTGGCGCGTGAGCTTTACCCCCCCCGCCCCGTTGTCTGTTTTCCTCGGTTTTGCTTTCTTGGTTGCGATGAGTGAGAGGTAGTTAAAAATGGCAGCATGATTTGCTCGCGATAGGTCTAGCTGTTCGCTCATGACCTTATCTGATAAGATAATAAAAAGTCAAAACATTCTCATGACACGAGTGCCTCAAGATATAGGCCGTGACTTTTTTCCTAGAAAAAGTAAGTTGAGACCCGTACCAAATTTTGACTATTAATTTTCCTTCGTGCAACTTGTATCATTCTATGCAGACCCAACAAAGAAAATTCCGTATCATTCGGCGGGAAGGGAACAAGGGAGGGTCGGGGGCACCATCACTGTGCAAAGCAAGAGCAACTAGGCCTTCCTCAGGACCCCGGCAGGGGCCGCCGGTAGAGGAGGCAGTATGGCCCTTGCACTCAGTCCATTTTTTTTTTTTTTGCTTATTTTGTTTTATTTTCAGTTTCATTGATAAATAAATTATTAGCATGATTGTAATGATTGTCCCTCGTATTCCAAGTCAAAATTATTGCACGGCACGTTATGATATCATATAATGTCTTGCCAATACATACAGCTCTTCATCGTACTAGAAGCCAAAAGTTGGGTGCTTTTCTTTATTTATGTTTTGTCGACGCATATGACATTTAGCCATACTTAATGCCAAAATCTCCGTATTATTATTTCTCAATGTTATATGACGTTTACCAAAACGTACAACTTTGTGTCATTTTTAAGACTAATCATATGATTTTTGAAAAATATTATGTGATCCTTCGCTTAGTTGCTTGAATCGTACTTAAGGCCAAAACTCCCTTACTTTATTTTTAAATGTCATGAGTTATCCTGTCAAAATGGATAACTCCCTATTGTACTGAAGACCAATCATCGTCACACAATATTTTAACAAGGTGCGTGCAATTTTAGTTTCACTAAAAGTCAAAACCCTCCTAAATTATTTTTAAATTTAAGAATATGTTATTGTAAAATGAGTACCAATTTATATGGTACTATCATAAATTGAACTTTCTCTGGCCAAAGTTGCATAACGCAATTTTTTAATATGACATTTTGTAGATGCGCACCACTTTGTGTCCTATTGTTGTAAATTAGGAATTTTCTTTAATGTGAATGTACCATGTCTTGTCATATTCGAGACCAAAGTTATAGCATACCATTTTTAAATATAACGTGACATTATGACAAAGTTGTATGTCGTTTTATAGTACGGTCATAAATCGAAAACTTTTTGTGATACTCATAGAGCAATTTGTTTTGCTCAAGGCAAAAAGAGTCATAAGACAATTTTCAACTTAAAGGCTTAGGATGACTTATGGTAATTTGGCCAATTGTGATTCTTCTCGTGCACAATTATACGATGGTCTGTCATACTTGAGAAGGAAATCAGATGTACTTTAGTTTTACTACTATATGAGGACAAGACGCTTGATCATAGATTAGGCCAAGTGTCTCATACAAAATTCCTTAGCCGTCTAAACATATAAATGTTGGATAAACCACTAGGGATGGTCCTAATAGCCATCATTTTCACATTGAATAGAGAGGTGGGGAGTTCGATTTTCCACATTCTCAGAAGTGTAGGTACGATTAGTTTCAAATGTGCAGTTCGATTCCTACACTTTGTAAATAAGCAAGACAAAAGTCTATTAGTATATCAATAATTACAGTAGGATAAACAAAAATAAATAAATAAATGCTTGATAGATTGGCTATTAATGGTTGCCCTTTTTGGTTGTGCCATAAGATAATTTACGCTACACAATCTCATATTTAATCTAAGTTGATCGAGGAGGGAGAAAGAGATCTTTGATTGGTATAATTGCTAGCAACACTAACGGACTTGCCCCATGATGAAGATCATGAAAAAACTCATCCCCAATCGATAATGGGTTCCGGCGATCTTATCGGACCCGAGATCCGGAACGGAGGCTAAACATTTCAAGATACCAATCCATATTTATGGATCGTCTCAATCGCCCCCTCGTGGTCGCCCATCATGGGGGTGAAGGAAACTTAGGAAAGTCGCGAGCCGCTAAAAAAAGTCGCGAGCGATAATAGAGCGAGACGATTCGCCGAAGCTTTGGCTCCTTTCGGTCGGCCAATCCCGTGCCTCGGGCTCTCATGTGGGTGGCCCCGAAAAGCGGCCCCCCACTTCCGGTCAATTTCGGCCTCGCAACTATTCGAGTCTTTTCGAGAGAAAGGTTTTTTTGGGGAGGGGGGAAAAAGAATGGCTCTTCTTCGTGCGTTGCCAAGACGATTTCAACCAATCGGGAAATTTATTTTATTTATTTAATTATTTTCTTTTGGTGGAAAAAGCTCTCTCGGGACAGTGATATCTCGAGAGGGAGAGATAAACCGGCCCATCAAGATCTGCACTTTTTGGTCGGCAGGGTTTGTCCAATCGAATCGTCCCTAATCTTGACCTGAGGCCCCCCTTTTTCATGCTCTCGAGTTTTTTTCTTTTTCCCTTCCCCATTTTTCAATGATGAATTCTCTCCCGATCGCCTACATGCAAATAGCGTTCCATGTTGGAGAGCGGGAAATTACCTTTTTGAGCCTCGATCGAGTCCCTTGATTTTTATTCTTTTTTCGTTTATATGTTTTTCCGTCGAGTTGCTTGAACTTCCTCGACTGAGTTCCTCGACTGAGTTTCTCGAATTCCTTTATCTGGATTCCAATGGAGTAAAAATGACGTGCTTGATGAACGCCATCATGTGCGATCAATTTGGACCGATCAAAGTGCAATTACGTTGCTCCGACACAATTACCCGACCATTACATGAAAAGGTCTTCTTAGCATATTAACCACCTTTTTTCCTCCATATTCAAGTCTTCGAGGAGCAAGATTAAGCAGCGGAACTTTAGAAAATGAATTGCGTGGGGATACGACGGATGCATGACCATGAATCTGATGGAGGATCTTATTTTATTTACTTTGGCCAGTGTTCAACCTTTTGATAAAAGTGGAGACGTCAAGCACGAGTCGTCATCTGTAATCGTCACTAGCTCCATGTAGCAGCAGCACTTCTGGGGGGCACCGCGGATTGGCCATTGGCCATCGATCAAAGTTGGGGCACACCCATATATTTAATCAAAATAGATTCCTGTGGGCGAATGAGCGTGGCACGCCATGTCGTTTTGCACTATGTTCATCATGGGCCGCGATCCAGATTGACCATATCACTAGACATCAACCTTATTTTAACCGGTTAATTGTTGTCCTTTGTTTCGAATTATTTCATTGCTCGGATCAATATTGGATCGGATTTTCCTTTATAAAAAAAGAAGTAGGTTCATCATTGCTTCAAGAACAAATGTAGGCAATTTAGTTGACTGCCCCATTAGGTTTGAATCGATCTTGCTTGGTTTGGTTTGGCATAAAATTAAATTATTACAAAAAGTGATAAGCTAATTCGCAAATCTCCCGTTTCAGGAGGAACCCAAGAATGTGGAATTTGATTATCTAGCAACATGTGTTATAGGGATTTCGTCACCATCATGATTCTATTAATCGACATGAAAATCTTGAAAAAATAAAGTTTTAGCACTTCTTCATGGACCCACCCAAGCCCTCGGGCCTCTTGGATCGGTTGGGGAACTCGATGCCCTTGTGCTGGGACCCCAACATCCGGGTACCGGGACCTCGGGTAGGCTTGGGACCCTAGCACCAATGTAAATTCGAATTCTTGCTTTATCACCATACAATTTACACGCCCTCGGCAGGCGGCATGATTGCCTGCCCGAAAGAGGCTCAACAAAGAGATCTCATCAAAGATCGATGAGAACCGATATTTGACCGTGCGCTCTGAACAAAAACCTCGTGAGAAAATGGAGAGGATCGCGGTGGCCAAGGTTGGTACCACCGAGGCTCGCGAGTGGGTGGTGCGGGGGAGCTTTCCCATGTGCCTTTTTCCTGGTTTTGGAGAAGCGAGAAAACACAGCTGGAGTTTTAGCGGAGGACAGCTGGCGGATGTACGGCGGCGGATACGCAGGACCCGTCGCCGTTCGTCCGCTAATGCTCAGTCCCAGTCAGGACTCAGTAGTCCCTCCTCCCCTCCTCTTTGTTTATACGGAAAATAGCAAAATGCCACCGAATCCCCAAAAGGCAAAGGACCATTGCCGACTCCTCCCCACTTTCCCTCTTTTGCCCCTCTGCCTCCCCTGAAATCGCCATCCCACCACTCGTTCGGCGTTCTTGCAGGCCGACGGGCGTGTCTACAGGAGTTCGTTACTTGTCTTCTTTTCCTACCATCTCGTTTGAAAAATGCAACGAGGCGGCTCGGTCCCACGTGGAATTCAGAAGAAATTTTATTTAGTCTTGACGGTCGAGATGGAGATCGGGTCCTCCATGCCGCCTGCGCTTCGAATTTATTACTCGCTTTAAAAGTCCGATTATATGTCATTTTCTTGCATGGTGCATGGATGCCCCGATTTTATTTTTATACTGAGATCACTTAGGAACTGCATCAAATATCGAGCGGCTAAAGGGGACTGATGATCCCCTTATTAAAATATATAAATATTAAATTACGCATTCAGCTACTAACTTAAATTTTTCGAACAATTGGCAATGGTCCCACTAAATCTCATACACATTTGTCTAATAGCTTAAGTTTTTAAAACAGTTGGCAATTATTTCATAAAATCTCATATCGTTGGATGTGATGTGAGATTTTGTAACATCACTACTAATTGTTTCAGAGGTTTAAATTATTAAATGAAAACGCGGTTTAATATTTATTTATTACAACACTCCCCTTCACACTTAATCTGGTTTTTTTTGCTTAATACTAAGCATGTAAATATTTAATTAGAAAGGTAAATGGAGTTTGGTAAGATTTGAGCTCGGAACCTTGAATTCTAATACCATGTGAGAATTTGCGAGATCATAATTATCTGTTATAGAAACTTAAGTTATTAGATGAAAGTGTTGTTTAATATTTATATATTCCAACCCACCAATCTCGATTGGGTATTAATACTCAACACCGTAAGGGCTGGAAACCCCTTTAGCTTCTATCGCCTCCACTCCACGATCAGGAATTTGAGTATATCTACGTAGTTGCCGGTAGTGTACACACCAAGCTGCTGTGCGCACTGTGGCGAAGTGCTCATTCATAAGGCAACACGTGTGTAAAACGAGGAAATACACCCCAAGTATCAGCTTCCACTCTCTTCTTAACACATATGATTTTATTGATTTCTCATTTAGGTCTTGCAAGAATATTGCAATCATTTTTTTTTTTTATGTCGAGGATCCGGCCTAACTTTCCTTACGGGAGCACAGTACCGGGGCCCCCCACTTAAATCATGAAACCGCTTTGAGAGTTTCGAACCCTGACCATTCGATCCACAGAAATGCAAAGGGGCATGACTCAACCAACATAGCCATTCATGGTTGGGTAATATTGCAATAATTTATTGCGATATAAAGGTAGAAACTAATTAAACTCAGTTAAAGAGTGATAGCACACACTGCTAATTTTTTTCTTTTGCCGCAATTATTTTACATGGAAACTCGTTAACAAAAGGTATGCAAAGTAAGAAAGCCATCACGAGTTTTTCCTATAAAAAGCCGGCGAAAGGCCAAAGCCTAGAAAATCGCAAGAGTACAGAAATCAACCGATGAATTTGTCGGACCATTTCATCGCCAAGGTATGAATTTGTAGCCACAATATGAAAGGACGAGGCACATCAACATTTGACCGGCATGCAGGTTTAGCAAATATGTTAGGTGAGTACTCACGCCGTGCCAAAGAATAAAGAAAGGCAAAGCAAAGGGTTTGGTAACCAAAGGACGATAGAATTCGTCGGTCAAATCTTGGCTTTCGGACTGTTCTAGATTCGCCTAAGCTCTTCCAAGTTGACTGATTTAATCGATTCTTTATCGTCGACACGATCTGTCGGAGCCTCTGTCTCCATACATCCAAAAGCCAAATTCAATTTAAGCACGCCTCCTTTCTTCCCTCCCTGTAGCGCGAAAGGGAGCGATTTGAGAGAGATAAGAAGGATCGACGTTACGTCAAACAGCCCTCGGTCGTCAGTTGTCCTAATTAATTTTTTTTTTTTTCCATTTTCTCGGGCTGTCAACGAGTCATCCCAGGTGGTCCCCGAAAGCGACAGTGGAAAATTCGGGCTTCCCCATCGTTCGATTTCGTTTAATTTTTGGGGTTTGTTACGATAAAGCGCCGTGTTTTCTTTTCAGGCCGAACGGATGCTACGAGCAAGAGATTCACCCCTATGGTCAAAGTCAAAAAAATCGTGTCGACGATCGAGTGATGCTCTCTTGCCCTTTCGTCAAGCTTCGCGGACGGTCTGTTTGAGGACGAATCCGGAGCTCTTTTCTTCTTCGGGTCCCGCCAGGAAGAATTTAAGCTGTGATTGGACAAAAAGTTGAGAATGAAATGAATCTGCCATCACGAGAATTTCGACCGACTTGCAAACCGCGAGCAGTCTAATCTTCAAAAGCAAAAGGCGGGTTAGTGCTTAAATGGAAATTAAAGGTGTTCACATGCCGAATATTCAAGCTGCGCGCGATGAATCTCATATTCGAAACGGTATGAAATTTCTTATTCGAATTGACCTAGGAGCAAATCGATGTATAAAAAATTGGTGATTTATGTGGACTCATTAAAACTAGCTGACCCATAATTTCGAAAATCCACGTAAAAAAAGAGCGAGAAATTATAAAATCAAAAAGGAACACCGCAAATGGGCAAGGGTATAAATTGGGCATTTCTAAAGGGTTGATGGGCGACTTGCCCGTTGACCGACACGTGCCGCGTAGTTTAGAGAAAGGCATGGAAGGACACGCTGTGGAAGAAAAAAATCGCATCGTTAAGTGCACTAATTCGAAATTAAACGGCACGAGGTTCGGGCAGCCTCTCCACTAATTGGGCAAAGTCTTCTTCCTTAATCAAATCGAAGTCAAACAAAGCGGTAAACCGACCTTCCCGAATCCCACCCGCCCCACAGCCCAAAACCTGTAAATATGTCCAAACGCCAGTGGCGATTTCCCACACCGACCCCGCAACGCGCTATAAGTCAAACCTCCTGTCCGTTGCCCGCCCCCACTCCTGTTCTCGTTGACAAAATCGATTTAGAAAATATCACCTTTTTTCGTTTCACTGTATTCCGATTTGTTTAAAATTAAAATCCTTCCTCCTAGATTATATTTGATCGGGAACACTCGTTGGTTAGACACCCCGATCATCATGATTACAATTTCGATATATATTTATATATAACGAGTCGACGATTACATTGAATCAATAATGAGATTTAGTAGACATTAAAGAAATTATGAATTTTTTTATACATATCTCACGATGTATTATCTAATATAGAATTTGGATTCGACAATTTCAACTCATTATAATACTTCAGCAAAATTTTTCCACAATATTCAATCAAATCTGATGCGCATGAGCCAGCGCATGAAAAGAGTACCTAAGGACCGACTTTTAGGTACGTGTTGATTTGTTTGCTTAACACGCGCATGAAGATGTCATTTAACTTTATTTGAAACCACTCGATGAGACCGTGTACCTTAACGTAGCAAGTTGGGTGGGGGAGTCAACACACTTTACTTATCGAAGATGCGATTATTTACTATGTTTCTCATTTTCACTTTATTTATCAAAAACGAAAAAGCTAATATCTACGAAAGAATAAAAAATAAGACAAGAGTACCATTTGTTTTAGGGGAAAAGCCACAAATACCCTAAATTATACTTATTTTGTGATATAAAAAAACTTTAAATTATGTCTACCGTGACGTAATTATCTTAAATTTTTATCATGACATAGAAAATATTAAATTTGTATTAATGTGACATATTTATTTTTACTTGCATAACATATGTACCTTCCATTAAGATTTACCTAAATGATTTTTCAGTCAAAATAACATTTTATTTATTTCGTTTAAGGTTATGGGGCGTGTAAACACAATTTGCTTTTTGGCATATATGAAAGTGGAATGGTTCTCATCGACAGAAATGTAGGGTAAATATTTAAAACAATTATAAGGTCGAAATTTTTGATATCATGGAATAAATTTAGGTTAAATAAGTTACACTACTCAAAATTTAGGGAGATTTTTTTTATGGCTTTTGTCATTTTATTTCACAAGTTGGGCGGTGTCCTAACATCCCTCGTGGGACGACAGCAGAGCAAATCCGCCATTTTCAAGAAATCAAAGGGCAAAACCGTCTTTCCGCGACATGTATAAGTAGCTTTTCAGTTCGCTTTCCAACACCGCTTACTGCAAGAGGAAATCCCTCTCCTTCCCTCTCGCTCGCTCGCTCTCTCTCTCTCTAACTTCTCGCTTTTTCGGGCTTCGTTCGAACGGGTCATTTCTTTTCCCATTTCCCGGCGGCTCTTCGCCGCGAAAAAGGAGAAATCGCCGCCACCCTCCTTCCCTTCCCTTCCCTCCTCCGACGATCGCCGTCGCGCTCGACCTCGCAACGGACTCTCTCTCGCCCTTGCACCTCGCTTGCTCCTGCTGTAAAGGAGAGCTGCGCTCGACGATAACGCCTCGGCTTTGCATGATCACGAGCCGCCCCTCCTCTCCTCGCATCGAACCGTCGCGGCGACATCGGGGGAGGGACGCGGCTCCGCGCCGCCGCGACGGCGACTAGAGAGAGGACCGAGCGGGACGCGATGAATCGCTCACCTGACGAGGCGCTCTAAGGTGGGGGAGGGGGAGCCTCGGGCGACCGATCGTGGTTGTGATTGGCGACGGAGGCGGCGGCGCGGGGGAGGCGGTGAAGGGACGCGGCGCGGGGCGATGGGGAGGATCGGGGTGGGGGCGATGGCGGTGGTGGGGTTGGTGGCGGTGGCGGCGGTCGCGGTGGCGGGGGTGGCGGTGGGCAGGAGGGTGAGGAGCGGGAGGAGGTGGAGGAGGGTTTTGGGAGTGTTGAGGGAGCTCGAGGAGGCGTACGAGACGCCGGTGGGGAGGCTGAAGCAGGTGGTGGACGCTATGGCCGTCGAGATGCACGCGGGCTTGGCCTCCGAGGGTGGCTCGAAGCTCAAGATGTTGCTCACTTTCGTCGATACTCTCCCCGATGGGTACTTTACTCGTGTCTCCACCAACTTTCTTACGCGTCTTTGTTAATAAATTTATTTTTGGCGAAGTTGAAGTTGTTTAGCTAGACTTTGGGTCTAGTGTTAGTGCTTGAAAGAGCTTTTGTTGCATCAGGCGTCAGTTTTCTCTTTTTTTTTAGCAGTTTCACTGGATTTTGGTGTTTGAATTGTTTAGTGAAAGAGAGATTGCGCGATCGGTCTCCGGCCTTATATTCTCTTTCTAGCGGGTGTACAATAGAATGCATGGATATAATGAGTTCGATAGCAACCTAATGAGCGGCGCTTGTAGTGTGAGGTGCTCTCTACCTTCGGTGGCTATTCTGGATTTTCCCCAATTTTATTGTTTTCCGAATGATCCGTATTCTGTACTCAGCAGGGTGTTTTTCATCGTCGATCCCGATGATACTGCCATTCTTATTTGGGTTCTTGTTGTGTTGTGGCGTGTAACTACCTGTACTAATGTTGGTCGGTCTATTGCATTGTTGCCTTTGTCATCGCTTGTGTGAAGAATCAGCATGCTGAGGAGTTACAACACTATATTCCTTTGATGTTCCGGGTTTTTTATTTGCTTAACTTTGTTCTGTTTTATTCTAGGCCTTTTTTCCCGTATTTTTTGTCGATGCTCAATCTATATAAAGCCCGAAAGTTGTCCCTGTTGTTTATACTAGCATGAGCTAAAATTCTTCACTAGGTGAGGTCATTGTTTTTCATGAAATAATCTTTTGTTCCTTTTTGGCCAATGCCCTTTTCAGGCAATTGCCTTTTTTTTGTTGTTGTTTCTATTCCATTATCCTTTTCCTAAAAAAGTTGCTTTTTTCCCGTGAGTGCTTTCTTCCAGATGATATCGACACTACTTTCTTTTATCTTGGAGGTGTATGGCAACATCCCTTTATTAAGATATCTGTATAGCAATCTTCTGTTTTGACATTCGTCATGGAGGAATCAATCTCTTTGTCCCTTTTAGTTTGGAATATCTTTGTTTTAAACTTTTCATGTAATGGTTTAAAGCATCAAAGATAATATTTCTATTCCTCTTTATTCATTGGTGATTTGATTTATCTTATTTGAACCGTATCGTTTTAAGGAAGGTTTTACTTCGTTGCTACTCGTATTTGTTGTATGATATTTGGGATTCAGAGAAACAAATAGTAGAGGGATTTCGTTTGGATAGCTAGTGATGTTGTTCATAATTCTTGAAAAAAATTATGTTAGACAGACTTTAGTTTGGTCTTGCTAGTGTTAATTCTTCTTCTATTTATAAATGTCGTAGATATTGTTGAACGGAGATCTCTATAAACTACTTGGTGTAGGCCAAATCAATGTGCTTTAGTTGCACACTCGGCAACTGCCAACTTGGAAATATTAGAGGTCATTTTCTTGAGGATTAGTTTATGGATGTCGAGACGATTTGATATTGTTTCCCCCCTTAATTTCTCATCGGTTTTTTATGTGCAAGTCAAGTCTACATAGTTTTGGCGCTTTATGTGTATTTTTTGGTTTTCTTTTTTAGGGATGAGAAAGGAATTTATTATGCACTTGATCTTGGGGGCACCGATTTTAGGGTCCTCCAGGTTCAGCTGGGAGGCAGAAGGTCCTCAATCTTGCCTCATTCTGTGGAACAACAAAGCATTCCCCAAGATTTGATGACCAGTACGAGCAAGGTGACTCAATGAGGATCTTGAATGTTTTAACAGCATGCTAATTGAATTCTTCCAATTTGCTGCATTTGAAGACTAATCCTTGCCTTTGTTGCAGGATCTTTTTGACTTTATAGCCACTTCATTAAAGGAATTTGTTGAGAGAAAAGAGAACAGTTCTGGATATTCACCAGAGAAAAGAAGGGAACTTGGATTCACGGTCTCATTTCCTGTGAAGCAAACTTCTGTTTCATCTGGGATTTTAATGAGATGGACACGGGGATTTGCCATTCATGACACGGTTTGTCTCTTAGTCATCAGTATAATAGAATCATGGAAAATTTTGACTTTAGACGATTATAATTTATAGAATAAATCCGTGGTCACTTGGTTATGTGTGAGAAGATCTGTGAAATGTTTTGCATGAGCTGAGCATCAGACATTGTGTTGCCCGGTTTTTAGCCTGGACATTGTATATAGTTGACATTGGAAAGAGATATTCATGTGGCAATCCTATTGGTTTTGGTTCTTGCTTTGTACATATCAGGATTTCTAAAAACCTATGGAGATTTTCTAAGCTCTTATTTTCTATTGGACAAGTAACTTTGTTTCGTAACTAATTGATTCATTTTCAGGTTGGAAAAGATATCGCTGAAAGTTTACAACTGGCATTGACAAGGAATGGCCTAAATATGCGAGTTGTAGTGTTGGTAATCTCTATTCCTTTGTCCACGAATATTTTGCTTATCAGTTTGTGGAATTATCTCTCTAAAGTAAAATAAAATCTGCACCATTCCACTCATGTTGCTTGAACTTTTGGATATGGATATTGGTGGTTTAGTTTCTGCACACTAGTTTGATTTGTTGATTGATTAATATGACTAATATTCTATTCAGCTGAGTTTGTGAACTTTCTATCTGCTATTATTGCCTCACTTAAACATACCACTTTTTTTGCTTGACTGAGAAACGTCCCCCCATTCACATTCTTGGCATGCTTGAGAAGCAGTATGATGGATGAGGATTGGGAATTTCATAAATTAAGAAAAGGCTATGTTCTTTTGTCTGTGTTTCCATGTTCCTAGGAGGGGAGATTAAAATGTTTCTCCAGCAATCTAGCATACTATTTAGCATATGGCATGATATGGGTTGATTTTAAAAAGTTGTTTGGCCTATTTTTGGCTTGAACTTGAATAGCATTTGCACTTTACAGAATCCAAAATTATCCTCTTCAAACAATGTATATGATGTCATGGAAATCTTGTTTTCTGTTGAGCAGGTGAATGACACGGTTGGAACACTAGCTCTAGGACATTATCACGATCCAGACACGGTTGCTTCAGTGGTCATTGGAACGGGTACAAATGCCTGCTATGTTGAGCGAACAGATGCAATTATCAAATGCCAGGGTCTTGTTACAACTTCTGGGTTTATGGTATGCTTTGAATTTACTGTTAGTCACATATTACTGTGACTGGCTTTTATATCTTTGATTACTTATGGTGCTTGTTCCTCTCTATAGGTTGTGAACATGGAATGGGGAAGTTTCTGGTCTTCTCATCTACCGAGAACTTCTTATGATATTGATTTAGATGCTGAGAGTCCCAACCCCAACGAACAGGTAGATCTTGTTTGTTCAGTTATATCTGTGCGTCTTTCCTGTTCGGTTTATGTAAGACCAAGACATTTGCTGCAGGGTTTTGAAAAGATGATATCTGGAATGTATCTGGGAGAAATTGTGAGGAGAGTGATCCTCAGGATGTCCCAAGAGTCTGATATTTTCAGTGCTTTTTCATCAAAATTGTCAATTCCATTCATTCTGAGGTACTCTCTCTCTCTCTCTCTGATAGTTAAGCTGTCCTTTCATGATTAAGCTCCGGATTCTTTAATTATGTTTATGTAAGGGCCAGTGTGAGTAGTGCAAAGAATAACATATTTCATGTGCCTGTGTATGTGGGCATGATAGGATCAGACATGCAATTATCCTTTAGGAAGTGAGTAAGTGTCAAAATTAGTCGTATTGATATCAACAAATACACATTTACATTACTTTCAGAAATGTTTGTAATGGTTCATACCAAATAAAGAAGCTTTTTAGGGAATGTAGCAGTTGCGTTTTGGTTTTTAAAGCAACTAGTTTAATTTTGTCAACATAGCATTCGATCATACGGTTGCATGATTCTTGCTCTTTTTGTCTGGACTGGAAGTTTATGTCCACGTACTGATAGGTTGATGTCATGGTTTGAGTCTTCTGAATTTCTGGTGGTTTCCCAGAAATGAAATACTTGTGAATGCTGAAATACCTGAAGTTCTTTAATACTGTTGTAAACTCTCAAACTCTTGGGGCAAGAATTTGTATTAATCCAACAAATCACTTCTGATATGACATGAGCAATACGTTAGATCAATGTCTCGTTCCTCGCCATGGGACTTAGGATGAAAAATGGCTTGGGAATATTTGGCCTCTGTATGACATCCATACTTTGTTTCACTGATGCAAGCTGCTCAATTTATTATTCCAGAACTCCATTAATGGCTGCCATGCACGAAGATAACTCCCCAGATTTGAGAGAAGTAGATGAAAAATGGAGACAGATGCTGGAAGTAAGTAGTTTGACATGTAGCTGACCTTTTTTGGTGGTCTTCTCCTGTTGAGTCTTTTCATGTCGGGTTCTCGGGATTCAAATTTTCCATTTCTCTTTTGTGCCTTATCATTTCAGGTCCCGGAAGTCCCTAAAAAAGTACGGAAGCTGATTGTGAAGGTATGCGACATAGTAACCCACAGAGCTGCTCGCCTGGCTGCTGCCGGTATTGTGGGGATCTTGAAGAAAACAGGTCGGGATGGTGGAAGCATCACCGGCAGCAGAAGTAGAGGAGATGCCAGGATGAGAAGAACGGTTGTGGCGATAGAAGGCAGTTTGTACACCAGCTACACCATGTTCAGAGAATATCTGCATGAAGCCTTGAGAGAGATCTTGGGGGAAGACGTCGCACAACACCTCGTTCTTGAAGTCACCGAAGACGGTTCGGGCCTCGGAGCCGCCCTCCTTGCGGCCTCGCATTCGTCGACTCCACCATCAACCAACACTGTGGATAGCGTACAGATGCCTTAGAACATCACAATTTGTTCATATTACAGGCCTTGTAAATTCAGTGCATGCCCATCTTGCATTTCTTGAAGTTTAGGTATATTCTGTTCATATTACCATATGTTCATTGGATTGGCTTTGTTCTGTTGTATATTAGTGCTCCAATTTTGAATGACCTTGTGATAAAGATTTGATTCTCTCTGCCAACTCCAGTTTCTTAAAACCAGCTATTCTCTTCTCTCTATATTTATTAATTTCTTTTCTTTGAGAAAAATTCCGAAAGCGATCGGGGTAAAAGAGGGGAAAAAAAAAAGAGGGAGAGAGATGTGAAATATCCATGCTGTCTGCTCGATGTCGGACACTCATCAGATTTTATATTTATCAATATCTTTTCACCTTTCCACAAAAAAAAGAAAAAGAAAACAACTTTTTACCTAAGATTTTTGAAAATTCAATTAATTGCAACGTGCGAGTAATCAGAGGGCCTAATATTCAGGCCCAGAATTGCATACTCGGCCCGACCCGCTCTATTCTCTCCTCAGCCATCACCGTCAACCTCCCAGCCACAACCCTCGCCGAAGCTATCGTAACAGAAAACCGAGAGCAACAGCAGAGTCGAAGCTCTCGCGGTGATGGCCACCGAGAGCAAGCCGAAGCCCGCAACCGCCGGCGGCGATGGCGCGAAGGGCAAGAAGAGGAAGCATTACCTCCCTCACAATGTCCGTTCTCGTGTTCTCTCGACGGTCCACCCGTGTCGATTGTTTCCTGCGCTTGATTTTCTACTCGCTCGTTCGTTGTGTAAACCCTCGGCTGACTTTTCCCTCCTCTCTTCTCTTTCCGCTGCTTGTTGATTCGCTTGTTTCAGAGGCCGGTGAAGAAGAAGGGATCGTATCCGCTGCGTCCCGGCGTGCAGGGCTTCTTCATCACTTGCGACGGCGGCAGGGAACGGCAAGCCTCTGGCGAAGCCATCAACGTTATTGACTCTGTATGTCGACCTTGCAAGTCGCAACTTGGCGTTTTTCTTTTTTGGTTCGCATCTTTGGTTAATCCTTTTGAGCTCAGTGCTCTTTCTCGCTGTGCTGTGATCCTTCGGTGATACTATTTCTTCGTCGTTACTGTGTTCGACTTTTCCTTGTGTTGCATTAATTATCTGTTCGCCTCAGACGTTGGAGGCTCTTTGAGATTCTACTAAGCTCATTAGAGAAATGAAGTGGCACCGATCGATTTAGTTCTCAATTCAGCAATTTTTTTTATAAAGCGTGCTGCACATTTGTGTTACAGAAGGAAGATAATCATAAAAGCAACTTGCGGTTTTCTCTTGCTATGGAATCACAACGAGAACTCTTTGAAGCCAAAGCAAAGAGATTCCTTCTTTTGTAGTGTTTTAATTTGGAATTAAAGGAGTAAGATATCTAGGAGATGTCACCTTGTGTGCCTTGAAACATGTTCTGAAGCAGGTGATTTGCAAGAGTCTCGAAATGTTGATCAAGATAAATCTAACAAAAAGGTCGTCTTCTTTCTGTATGAAATGATCGGGCATCCCCTGTACTTTTGGTGTTTCCCTTGAGCGAACGCTACGCTATATCTATTTGATACATATCAGTAGTCATCTTCATTTACTTCCTGTAATTCTCGTAAGGTATCTGTAGACTGCTCTTGATGCTGAAACTATAGTGCAATTGGTCTTTGCAAACGCCTTGGGGAGCAGTTTTTAAGTTTTGACCTCCTTGCTAGGTGAACCTTGTGTAACAATTCCTAGTCCTTTTACTTGATCCTTTGGTGTGGATGTTGAGTTTCTGGCACAGTTTATTGTTTTATGTCTAGGGATCCCACAATATCAGTTCTTTTTTAGTTTCTCGTATCAAAATAAAGAACAGGATTCTGTGAATTTATTGTGTATGAATTGGTGGTAATAATGTCTAAGGGCTTTTACTCTCATTTTTGTAGTTCTTCGAAGAGCTACTCTATGGAAATGGCACAACCTCAAAACCTGCAGAAGCAGTCTCCAAACCAGCAAATAAGAAGATCAAATTTAGTTACTCTGAATCTGAATCATCTAGTGATGAGGATGATGATGATGATGATGGGGAAGACAAAAATGGTGAAAATGAATCTGAGGCTCATACAGGCGAACAGGTTGATCCAGGAAATTCTAGAGGTGAGAACTCCGAACTTCAGAAGGATGATAAGCAAAGTCATGACAAAACTGCTGAAACACCGGAAGAACAATGCAGTGGAGCTGGTGAGCCACCTTCAAAGAAACAGTGCCTAGAGCATTGTTCGTCCAAGTGTTCTTTGAAAGACAACAAAGAGGAGAAGTCCATTGATAAGCTTATTGAAGATGAAATCAAAGAACTGGGAGATAAGAACAAGGTATATGAGAATGAATAATAGATTTGCCTTAGAGCTGTGGTTTTTAACTAGGGGAGATGAAGTTTTCATATATGTCAGGATGGATGAATCTTTGAACGAACTCCATTCTGTTAAGTTATGCTGGTTTACCTACTTCCTTTTCCACATCTCTTGTTTTTCTGCTAATTCCATGTGATCCATGTTTCATTCTTCTCTTGCTAATATCTATATCAGTGGATATATTGTTGCTTCTTTTCATGAATATTCAGAAACAAAAGCCTAAATTCGGGGGAAGGAATTATGTTTTAATATGTCATGAATTAGTTTATTTGGCTGCAAGTTGACTAAATTTGCTTGCCTAAAACATATGCAAGGATCTTCCTAGTGGGGGGACAGACGTGCCAAAACCAACTTTCATATACATACCTTGTGTCAATAATTTAATTGTCATTGCTGTACCTGTCAATGTTGTTCAACTCCTTATTCTGCTCTCAAATTGCTCAACTTCTTACCTGTCCCCAAGTTGCTCAAATATGATATTAACTCTGGTTGACAAGCCTGTGAATTGCTTTTTTTAACATCAAGTCTTTGAAAGCTAGTCACTGTTGTTGAATAATCATTCTTGAGCTCTTTTACCTGTGAACAATTGCCTCATACCACAAATGAGATATTCTTTGTCCAAGCTCCTTGACATAATGCTTACTCTAGGTGATGATGTTTGGAATTTCTTTCCAATAGCCATTTTTTTTGTCCTTAATGAATGCCGACAAGCATGTTGGTTTAATTCTGATATTTACATTGACAAGCAGTAATACGGTTAGTCTTGCAACAAGTATTCTGTTACTTAGCTAAGATTTGAGAATGAGAAGTATCTGATGTAGTATCTGTCTCTCTGTTTCCTAGTTGAGAGTCACATGTCTACGTGCATCTACTTGCACCTATGCTCATATGCATTCTCATTACTTCTTTATCTTTCCCAATTTTTATCCGCGGAGTTCATAATTTGTAGTCGTTTTTCATATTTTTAAGGTCATTTTTCCTTTGTGTATTTTTTTTTTTTTTTTGGTAAGGTCCTTTGTGTATTTTTTGGTTTTAATTCTTTTGCAGAATTAGCAGTTGGCATGTGCCGGAATTTTTTCCTGTTTCTTTTATCCCATCCTATGCTATTGTTGATTTTATGCCTTGGCAAGTTTGACATTTCTTCAAACTCAAATATCATTTAGTTGGCCATAGTGTACCTATCATTTAAATTTATCTGTTCTGATGAGAAACTTCTATTGTATTTAACAGAGGCGATTTGTGACCCTTGATTCTGGTTGTAATGGGGTCATCTTTATCCAAATGCGGAAGCAAGATCGTGACCCTGGGCCCAGAGATATAGTGCAGAACATCATGCAATCAGCTGCATCAACACGGAAACATATGTCAAGGTCCCCATGTTTATTAGCTTTTGGCTGGATTCTATCAACCTCATGCATTTTTGAAATGCTGTTCTATCACAATCATACTGAAAGCACTGCTGATATTCGCTTCAAAATTTTTATAGGTTCATTTTGAGAGTCTTACCAATTGAAGTTGCTTGCTATGCTTCAGAAGAAGAAATCTCAAGAGCAATCAAACCCCTTGTGACAAAATATTTTCCACTTGAAACTGATCACCCCCAGAAGGTATATTGTAGCTTTCATTCATTTTGTATGCCTAACCTTTCCTACATAATTGAATATTGTGTGACTTAGCTACAAAAAATTTACATAATAATCGAGGCAATTACATGTCATTTCTTTGATCTGCTGATGTGGTTATTGCCTGAATGAACACAAAGCAAATCATCCGAGGGAGATTATCAGGTGAAATTACTTCAGAAAAAAGTCATCATTACATGTAACTAAGATATGATAAATGTAAAGAATTGTGACCAAATGGGTATATTCTAATACACAATATAAGCTAGCTTCTTATTTCATGATGCTTCTTGTTTAATATTAATGTTAATCTTATTCAAGATTTTATGTTAGGCCACATGTAGCAGCGCAGTTGTCAGGAAAATAAACTGCTCAGCACCAAAGTCAGTAGGCCTGTGTCCTAAAATAGTAGCATGTAGCAGCGTGATTATGAGGACAAGCAAAATGTTGAAATTGCACTCTACTAAATTGCCACAGTAGTTCCTCTCTAGTGTCAAATTGTGTCAAGAGTATTGCTCTTTCCCTCACAATTTGCATCTTTAAGGGTTTGACTATGTATATTATATCACTTATCACAATCCTCCTTTTCTTTCATTCTGTACTGTACCTCATGGTGCTGGTGGAATAACAGTTCATGTATTAGTGGGTTTTCTGCTCCACATGCCCTCTTCAGCTAATAAAAAGCTGCAAAATACAAGGATCTGACGTGTAATCAATCTTATATGCTCTGGCAAGGAGAAGGCAAATTTACTAGATACAAAATGTTTCTGAAATACTTTGTCAATCTGCTTCGCACTCTCAAAGTATCTTAATAAGGATTTGGTTATAAAGTCTTACAACCCAAATGAGGAACCGCGAGGGAACTATTAGGGTACTAGTGTTGTTTGCCATGGTGGTCTCTATTAGAAGATACTGCTGTCTATCTTTTATTAAGTATTTTCTTTTTTTCTTATAGTATGCTTGATTTGTTTTTTCACATCACTCTTCTTTTTCTGGTAAAAGAATGATTTGCAGCTTAAGCCACCTCCACGAAAGGAGCTTTGATTATAATTACTCTGAACCTTTTGATTTATAACGAGGTCAATGACAGTGTAACTTCTCTGGGCAGTTTGCTGTATTGTATGATGCGCGGGCAAACAGTGGGATCGACCGGATGAAAATCATAAACTCAGTTGCAAAATCTGTTCCTGGGCCACATAAAGTTGATCTCAATAATCCCGATAAAAGCATTGTGGTTCAGATTGTCAAGGTCAGATAATCCTTTCTCCTGTCTTAGAATTTTTAGCTATCGATCCATCTTGTAAGTATGTTTTTCCAAGTTTTATTTATCTGTCTGAGTGCACGTGACGGTTCACTACTTCAATAGCCTAGACTTTGAAATTGTAAATATTTGTTGCCAATCATGTTGCAGAGTTCATCTGTGGACAGACGGTATATTTGTTGATAGATGCATGAGGTCAAAGTAAGTTTTAATCACATCCTTCAAAGTAAATATAAATAAAAATGTTGGTTAGGTGCAGTAAATTTGATTTTTTTTTCTCTTTTAAAGGATATAGTTGGCAACTTGACTCAATGATGTAAAAGGATTCATATGACTGACCTCATGAAGTGGGATATGATTTAGTCTGTTGTTTGGCGTTGAGTATAATTAGCATAACTCATTTGATAAGAAGATTAAACCAATGTCATGCCTTATTTGAAAGCCAAAAGTTGGTTAACGGAAAGGTTATCTCGCCATGTTTGTGACTAGGATTTGCTGCATCATTTGATGCTTGAGACCAAAAATGCAGGGGAGTGCATACATATTTCGTCAGTTGCATACATATTTTGTTAGTTTTCAGATTTTGAGTGATGAGAGATTAAACAGAATATAGTGTTTCATGAAAGATATATTCAGTTTTCTTCCATGTATTTTCCGTCATATGATGAAGATGGGCTAGACAGCAAAAGCTTTAGTGTACCAGCAAAAATTGAGCTGCAAGCTTTTTCACCTCATTTCAAGTTTGAATATTGAAATTTCAAACTTTGGGCAGATGTGTCGGCGGAGGCCAGCAATTTTATTTTTTTTAAGAATATGCTGTGTTGTGTATATCTCTAAGTTTCCTTTTCCATTCCCTCTTTTAACTTCAGACCATTTGCTTGATCGGGGTTGTCGAGAAGTACAAGGAGCTGGCTAAGTACAATCTGAGACAGCTCACCTCACCAGGGTCGTGATCGCACTCCTTGATCTTTCCAATCTGCTAACGTATATTTCTATGTAGAACTCGTTGGTCAGAGGAATCTTTCGGATAAATTATCTGTTAAGTGTTGCGGAAATTTTAGTCTCTGTGCATTTGTATTGGTAGTGCTGTTTCAATATCGTCTATGTTTATAATTGTTTTATGCACAATTTATTTAAAGAAGAGGGGAAAACGGAAACGACAAACAAATGCAGCTTGGGAGCTCAGTTTAGGAGTTCGACCCAAAAAAAAGTTTAGAAGTCGTGCCAATTTTATTGAAGGATCAGTAAATTGGATACTGATTCATCAAACTTTGTAAACCGATTGAAGTGAAGTGAAGAGAAAAAGGTTGTTTTTCAGACTGGACCGACCACCGGAATATCTAATGTGCCGGCTAAAGCGCGGCGTGACCGTCGTTAGAATTCTGTTTTCTCATATTTTTCAAAAATTTTCTTTGGCCAGAAGTCAAGTTTTGGGCCAGGCTCAAGGTTGGGTCCAACATGGGCCTCTGTTGGGGCTTATTCGAGCCCCGGATTGGCCTACGGGGCCCAATTGGGATGTTCGGGGCCAACTTGGGCCTCTTTGTACCATGGTTGTCGTGGGCTGGGCTTCAGTCAATCTGTTTTAGGCCCAAGATTGGGGAATTCTAAGCCCAACTTGACTCATATGGGCCCACTAGATCCTCTTCTGGGCCCATTAATGAGCTCGAGATTGGCATTGGTGGGCCAAATGTTGAGCCGATCCGGGCCCAACATGTCCCTGTCTGGGCCCATATCTTAGTGCAAGGGTCAGGACTACGCTGGGGTTGATTTGAGCCCCAGATTGGGCTGTTGTGGCCCAAAGGGGGCCGAGTTGGGCCTAATCTGTACCCATTAATTAAGCTCAAGGTGGTCGTGAGCAGGGCTTCAGTCGATCTGATATACGCCCAATATCTGGGCATTCTAAGCCCGACTTGAACTGATTTGGGCCCACTCGATCCTCTTCTGGGCCCATTAATGAGCTCGAGTTGGGATCGGTGGGCCTATGCTTGGGCCGATCGGGGCCCAAGATGTCCCTGTCTGGGCCTATGTCAGTGCAAGGGTTAGGATTAAGTTGGGGTTCATTTGAGCCACGGATTGGGCTATTGCGGCCCAAAGAGGGATGTTCCAGGGCCAAGTTGGGCCTCATTATACTCATTAATTAAGCTTAAGGTGGTCGTGGGCTGGGCTTCAGTCGAATTTATCTAGGCCCAAGATCGGAGAATTCTAAGCCCAGATTGGACTGACATGGGCCCACCTAATCCTCTTCTGGGACGGACCAATAACGAGGTAGAGATTAGTAACAGTGGGCCTAATTTGGGCCGGCCCGGGCCAAGATGTCCGTAAGGGCCCATATCTTAGTGCGAGGGCTACAATTAGCTGGGCCCAAGTCGGTCCGTTTCGGGAACAAAGGTGGGCTGTTTGGGCCCCAAAATTGGACCTCAGCTTCTGCTTATCTGGGCTAGCGCTTTTTTGGGCCTAAATCTCCGTTCAGGCGCATGAATGTCTCGGAACGCCACTCTCTTTAAATGTGCTTTGGACATTACCCCTCCGGGAAAAGCTTGCCGGAAGTCTCATCCTACTAAAGTTTCAATCTCCTTGGTCCTCGTTCGTACTTCTAGACTCAAATCATTTCACAATTCACGCCATCATCTGTCTAACAAAAGAGGATCGGCCAAGTTTGAACAAACAATCAGAACGCATATAATAGTGGAACAGCTCAGTAACATGCATTTTGCAGGAGACGGCTACTCCATTAGCTCATCCCACAGTAAAGAGACTGATCAGTGATGCTAGAGCTCGCGACAGGGAGAGATAACAGCGCCGGTTTTCCTTTTCCTCAAATTCTCTATCTGACCAAATCATTTACATAAAAGTCCGATGGAAGCGGGGGAGAAAATTTTTCTGATGCTTTTAGAGGCTACAATAATACATGTGTCAACTAGATGGGTACCCATTGACTGGAAGACGCAAGCCCGAATAGATCGCTCTTCTGAAAAGTGGATGTACATCTTCTGTCAATACTTCTGCTTCCAGCTTCTCCAAGAGCGGCCATATCTGTAAGTTACAAAATATAAGAATAGGTTATATCTGGGATCCATTATGCCCATTATTTGAAATCCATCGACAAAAAGACTGACATGATAGTGATGACAATGATGACAACTCTGCATTCCTTCAAAGAAACTGAAGCTAACAGAATTTCTATTCATGACACGAGTCAATGGACAACGAAAAGGACAAGCACAAGCACAAGGCAAAGCACCGTGACTCATTTGGGTCAAAAAGCGATTTCACATGATGAGGGGTCCGATTTTCAAGGAATAAGTCAAAATCCTAGTTGGATCAGGTGAAACGACTAACATTGAACTTGATGGACAAGATCACTCAAGGCACAATTCATCCTGTAGGCCAGGAAACATGTCCTAGACAATGCAAAGCCAACAAACATGTGATGTGCTTGATTGAGCTCCGGGGCAGTTGCAAATACCGAATCTATTCAAAGATTAACTTAATCAACACACGGTTGTATGTCCATGACACGTGAGAAAATTCTACTGAAATGGCAAGCCTGCTGATGAATGATGATGCATCCTGACAAATTGAAACTGGAAACAGAAAAACCAAAATAAGTTTATACCTCAGAAGCATATTGCCTAGAGAAGGCCTTGACATAACCCAAAGTGGATATGCACCACTGTTCCTCTTCACCGACTTTGTAGACATCGCTTGCCTTCTCACCATTTGAATGACTGACAAGAAAGTAAAAGTGGAGGGAAAAAGTTTAACATCAACTTTTGCTTTATTGAATGCTCCCCAAAAGGATTGGTATAGAGAGAGAGAGAAAGAGAGGGAAAGACCTTTCTTTAGCTCTTCCATTCTCATCATCCATTTCCATGGCTGAAGGTTCCTCGAGCTCAACAGCTGTTTCATCTGCATGAATAGACTTGAGTTCCCTCAAAGTTCTAGCTTTAGATGGTTCTGGAAGACGTTCCTTCAGCACACTCGATAACTTTTTGTACAAAGCTAGGAACAACGCCTGCGAAATTCACTCAGTATAAGAAAGAGCTGTCCAGAAGTATAGACAGCAATCAAACTAGAAGCGTCCTTATACACAAATTATAGAATGGTTAAACGTCTGTATACTAACCAGTAACCACATATTGGGCGAAAAGAGGACTTATCAAAGTAATGAACCGGTAAATGAAGAAGGCCTAATAAATTTGGAACTCAAAAATAAAGAGAACATATTGTCTGCATTTATGAGGCATGTTACCTCATTTTCATTATAGGCACGCCCGAGAAGAGCCTCTTTCACCTCTAAATTTTCACGAATGGATACTTCCTTCTCTTTTGCCTTTTCTGCATATGATTTCAAGCGTTTCATCCTCGCAGGATTTTCGCCTACAGTGGGTTCACCATCCACAAGCATGAGCTTTTGTTCCGCACCCTCAAGATCTGCTCTCGCTTTTGCGCTTGCTTCCTCAGCAGATATGACATCCTTTTTAAGAGATGAAATCTCTTTCCTTAGATCCACTATACGATTATATGTCTTGCTAACTGCATTCCTGAGAATCTGTGAAGCAAGAAAGATCATACAGCAAACAAAATCAATACTCAATGACAACATACCAAAAGGAGCTTTAGATAAAAGTTCCCATGCCTCAACTAATCGAAACAGACTCATTTACATATGCTTATGCAGTCTCAAATTGGTTGTATATTATTCTGTGGAAAAGTCTATCCTCACAAAGTTTACCACTCATATGTAGGTCCGAGCAAGGCTTACATAAGCTATTGGAGAATCTAATTCAGCCTAAATGATTCTAAGGCAAACCTACTGATGAATAAATTTAAGAGTACACTATCATGATCGCCTTGTAACTTGGCTAACACAATGTGCATTTTCAAAATTAACATTGCACCCCGTAAAAGCCATTGTCACTATTAATGTGGCTGCAGCAAGTTTTTCCTAAAACAAGTGGAAGGAGACTTAATGACATCAGTGTATATGAGCCAATTTAACCACTTACAGCCTCTATGGAATCTGCATCAATTCCAATGTTAATTGTGCAAAGAAAATCATGACATTCATGTCATGAATCTCAACCAAATTGGGCCAGAAGGTCTGACATAAGCTGTCAGAACTTTTAGTATTTGGGAGGGGTTGTATACAGCTGATAGGGGAGCAGAATCATTTTCAGACCCAGTGTCACGAGTTTATGCACCATTTGAGTTATTGTCAATGTAATTTGGCCTGTACTGATTTTTGGAACTTTGATAACCACCACCAAAGCATCCACCCTTACAAATTAGAGACTGTGGAGCCTTCTGGGATGACAAATCCTAGTCGGTTTCAATTCCTGCTTTCTAATATGATCTTTCAGACTATGTAATTGATAAGAACCAAATCAATTTTGGACCCACTGTCTCTTGAATTTATGCACACTTGATTGATTGTCATTGTAAATTGGTCAATACTGATTTTTAGAACTTCAATTACCGTTAAAGCATCCACCCTTACAAATTATAATAGACATTGGAGCCTTCTGGAATGACAAATCCTAGTCGGTTTCAATCTTTGCTTTCTAATCTGATCTTTCAGGCTATTCAATTGATAAGAACCTTCAACATCACCAAATGGCAAGGAGATAGTTAAACATGAAATACAGCTTCAAAGCAGTCAACAGTACTTTCTGCTTGAAAGATTACAAATTTCTCTTTTTGGTTGTATCATAATGGGACATGCAAATTTTCCTATTTTGATGATTGACACTGAGGTTTGGAGAAAACTGATAGCAAATAAACAAGGGAAAAAAAAAATTACGAAACTACTACGAACAGAAACCACATATAAGAAATGCACTAGCTTACCTCCCATGGATGATCAGATATATGAAACTGGTCGATGTTGACAGGAGAGAAAACCCATCTCACAATCGCCACATTTGATATTAGTCGGTAACCCATCATCCGATCAATAGTGATAGCCCTCATTTGAGGATTGTTCTTCCAGTATGAGCTCAATTCCTCTATCAACATCGCTTGTCTTTCGTCATCAGGGCAAATTTTTGCAATGACTTGGCCATATCTCTCGAGGATGGTAATCAAATGAGTGAAACTCTTAGAGCCAATGTCAAGAAGAGTTTGTACCACCACTTTGAGAGTAGACTCCAAACCATGAGTTGGAGAAACACTTTCTTCGATCCATGAGATCAATTCACGTGCAGTTTGCCTACCTTTTACCATTTTGCTAAGTTCCACAGAGAGCCTTTGCTCTTCAGTTTGTTCACTGCCCTCATCTATGCCATAAATGAAGTTTGTACCTCCCTTGGGAGGAAGCAGCTCTTCTAATCCAGGCGCATTCTCAACACTCTGTAAGCATAAGAGTAACAAGATAGAAAAAGATGTCATTACAGGAAAAATCATTCTCACATGTGATTGACATCCAAAAGTTAATGATCATGGACTTCAACTCAGGCTTCCCGAAGAGGCACCATCTACTAAAGCATGTCTTATGAGAACAAGCATGACAAGAAAAGAAGTATGATGGAAGCAGATGCTTCACACAGATGAATTAGCTTCTATGAGAAGACATAAACAAATATCATTGTCCCCCTTCAATGTGCAAATCATGTATGTCTACCTATTCATAAATTGGTGGTTGTCATAAATATATCTTAAGATTAAAGGAACTATGCATCAGAAGCCTTAAGTTACTCACGAGGATACTGTTTTAGCCGCTCCAAAATTAGTCTACAAACTCCTAAAAATTAGGCATGTCCAATACTTTGACACAGATGAGAACAAGAGCAATAAAGCCAAGATAATATAATTAACGGGGCCAAGCATTCGCCTCCTAAAATTAGGCAAGTCCTATGGCCATTTATGTTCAAAAAGTTTTGGCTTTTGATAAGATAAAAGCACTCTAAGTTTAAAGCTACTTTTCTAATAAACAACTTCAGAGCTAGTTTCAGCAATGAGATGTTCTAAATTAAGCAAAAATGGCATGAATTCTTACCTGCTTGACTTTCTCCCAGTATGACAAACGAATCTCTCTCTCCAAAACCTCCTGAACAAATACACGTTGGGGTGCCCATTTTGGAAGGTCCAAGACATGAGCCCACTCCTCCCAAGGCCATATAAATTGAAAGTTGGATCTGGAAAATAATGGTTTCTCATTACATTTTACAGAGACTGATGAAAGCCCATTCCAAGATTAGTTAAAACCTCTATTAGACAATTCCTATTCCTCCCCAGGTGCAACGTGCAACATTATTTTCTATTAGGAGAAGGACGTCACATAAGAAGCAGAAAGCATGCTTGCCAGGAGTTTCAAAGTAGCAGGTACAATCGAGAAATGACCTACATGATGATACATCGAATTTGCACCACCTATGAGACAAAATAATACGAACTCCCTAGCATGCGCAAAAAAATAAGGGAACGGAACCGATATACATTAACATTTAGAGAAGAAAATTTCAAATCAGTCAGACAATCATTAAACTAAGAGAGCCATCATCCTCTACCTTCATAATCTGATCCAACTAATTATAATAAATAACATCAGAAATCGGGTTAGATTAAAAAAACTATGGATGATCCTACAAGCTTAGGTTGGCATGACTCACAGCCTGTTGGACACAAAATGTTCTACCAATCAATTCTCAGCACTAAGAATAACATCCTTATTGCAAAGCAACCGTAACAAAAACTAGAAGCATATATTCGGAATGGCTATAATGACATGAGATGGGTTAAAAGAAATAGCATTGAACTAATTTACCATCACTAAAATTGCACCAAATCATCAACAATGAGTTTAGAAAACCTATACTTACAGGTGGTGTGAAAACCAAAGGATGAGCCTCATGCGGCACTCCATATCCAAATCAGCAATTTTCTCAAACAAAGCACGAACTGCACCAGCTACTACTGCAGGGAAGGCTCCAGGAAGAGCCTACAAACCAAAATATAGTAAAAAACACTAATGCGAAGAAGGCATGACTCAAATGTGGACGAGCAAAGGATTTGCATCTTAATCAATAATAAATCTTAGAATTACCTTACAAAGGTCAATTATGACCAGCGTGTAGTATATTGGCTTGAAAGGGGGGTGTGGCAGCAAAAGTAACTGCAGCAGTAAATTTTGTAAGAAACATGTAGATCAATCTGACTCGTATAATTGACTGCAAAAAGCACATTAGCCACAATGTACACGGTGAAGAAGAGAAATTTAATGATAACCAAGCAACAAATCTAGGTGAACCTTATGCAAACGACTCTAGGGGATTCTACCAGATTAATGTCTTGGGTCCATATAGAAAATACTGAAAACTGAAAGGTCACAAGTTATCAAGCCCAGAAAAAATTGGCACATGAGTTGGTCTGCATGATCATTGAATGAGGGCACCTACTTTCATGTGCAACGGCTTGACAATGTGCAAGCCAGTGCAATTGAAATTCCATATTACACTCAAGCACCATGTAAGCACTAGAGCAATCCTAAGAATTTGGCTAACTACAAGTCTGAACTGAAAATAGAATAGGCCAAGGTCAGAAAGAATTTAAATGATTAAGACCAAAAGATAAAAAATTGACACATAGTAAAGATTGTCATAGCATGAGTTCAATGAGCATATTTACATCTAGAGCAGCTTCATTAGGTGCAGTGTAGCAGAATCAAAGCAACAATCACTTTGCTACCCATGTGATCATACCTGTGAGAATATTGTCTCTGCCATAAGATACTCGTATCTGAAGGGAACAGGCAGACCAACCATGTATAAAGCACATTCCTTTCGACTAGCTTTGCACAAATCAAGAAACAAAAACAAGAAAAGTTAAGTTGAAAGGTCTCATCATGCAAGATGGCACATATGTAATGAAATTGGAGTACGAAAGTGCAAAAAACAATTGTCAACATAGATGAACTAAGCAGAAAAAAATATGATTTGCAAATAAACTAAATATCACATCCATAGTCTGCTATCAAGTCATATTTAGTCATGATGAATGAATGCAGTAAGTCCACAAATGCATTGAACATCATGGTTCACAAATTGGATCCCAGACAATCCCATAGAGCCACAACCTGCACGATTCTTGACGTTCAGCATATCATGAGGAGTGCTTGAAGCCCCATTTATTTCTTGAAGAGAAAAATTGGCAACTTGTAAATTACCAAGCTTACACAATACAGAAGCTATGTTGTCCCATCTACAATAGCTGGTCAGATGTAATTTGCTCAAGAACCCCAGGCCTTTTAAGGAAAGTCCATGCAATCTTCAAATGAAGAATCCATCCTACCTCAACACAATAAAGAAGCTATGTTGACTAATCTAAAGCTGGTTAGATGTAATTTGCTCAAGAACTTCATTCCTGCTAAAGAAAATCCATGCAATCTTCAAATGATGAATCCATCCTACCTCACCCCCCCTCCCCCGGCACAGCCGAAAAAGAAAAAAAAAAAAAAAACCCACTGCCTAAAAGATAAATAGATAAAAAAATAACGAGAAGAAATAAGAAAGCAAGGAATTAGCACCAAAAGATCAACAGCATAACGATAATGGTATTGGCATAATGCACCACCATTGTCTTTTTTTCATTTGAGAAAATGGTAAGAGCACAGGGTTGAAAATCACCATCCATTAAAGTAGAACAACACATCCAGCAGATACTCTTCCACAACAAAGCGATCTATTGGTTGAAGATCCTGTCAGCAAAAGATAAAAACTTATCAGCCTTGAGAATCAAAGAAGGACATAATGTTCACAAGTACGCACCAAATCACTTAATACACTGATTTCATAATAGTGGATTATATTCAACGAGCAATAGAACGTCAAATCACTTAATACCCTATTTCGTATACCTAGCATTTTCCTTGGAGAAAAAAAAACATATTAAGTAAGAGAGCTTGCCATCAACCTTATTTGTTGTTGTTATAAGATAAAAGAATACATTACAAAAAGTTCATCTACACACATTAATACTTGTTAATGTCTCCACTTTCACAAACCAAAATTCTCACACTACTAGACACCAAGTGAATTAACTAATTGTCCAAGCAATATCTAACCTTAAAGTGAGTCTCCAGATTCTTTTCTTTAATTTATCGAAGTAAAAGAATATAACCCGAAGTTGATCTTTTACCTCAGTTTTGTCCTCAGGGAAAATATTAAGCCTCCGGATTCTTTGAGGATACATCAATTCTGCATCATGTTTCTGTTTCCCATAAGTGATAACAGAAAGTGTTGAAGGCGGATCAGGCTGTGGAGGGCAGCTGACAGAGCCAAAATCATGAGACTTTCCAGCAACAAGCTGAGCTTCAAATGAGAGGTGAGGTCTTGGAACTAGCAGCATAAAGTACAGAAAGAGCCATAAGTTTGACACACTCTGAAATATATGAAAGCCAGCAATAGAGCAAAGACCATAAATGCACAGAAAGATGGAAGTTTAACCTTACCACTGTTCAGTTTCCATCCATTGCTGGAAAGAATTTGAATACGACCCCACAGGTCCTCCAAGAAATCCTGACGATACATTGAAACAAACAAGCCACATATTCAAGCTCATGACAACTATTACCAGGAAAAGATGCCTCTACTCATGATATGAACAAGAAAAATATATCATAAAGGGCAAATTACAAGATATAAAATCTTCTTAAACCCATGTCCAAGAAAACAAGGACCTGGAAAATACTTGAGCATAAGCAATTTTTCCTGTACACCAGACATCACAGTAACTGAACCTGGGAATGGGTCCACAAGGTCAATGAGTTCAATGTTCTAAACTCTAGTGACACACACTCATTGAGAAACTTAGCCAAGATCTCCCTATTTTTTGAACCCCGGTACTACACGGAAGTTTTAGTCATCCCCTCTTTTAATGACCATGTTGAATGCATATATGCTTTCTTTCCCTGGGCATAAGCAAGGTATTTGGCCCCAAATTTATGCCACTGTTGTACTTCTTTAGTTTTATTTTTAAATAGCACAGTGCTGCAGGATCTGACATCTCTATTGCAAGCACTTTTAATAAAGATATTATTTTGAATCGGACAGGCGGAATAAGACAAAATTAGTGGCTATAAGAGGATTCTGTCTAAAGTGTAGAATAATAACGATATTATCATAATCTAAAACCATGAAAATCATATCATCACCTACATATGCTAGCAATGTGTTCTTGCCATTGCAACTACCATCCAAAGGATGCATGATACCCAAACCATTTAAGACTGCACTGCATGCCACCTGCTAATTGCTATTATTAATTTAGCTAAGGACTTACTTGCAATCAATTAGATCTGTGCCCGCAAATTTCAATACCAGAAAAGTACAAACAAACAAGAGTTTGGAGAACTTACACAGAATTAGAATAATAGCATATATATGACAAAAGGAGGAAGAAGACCCGAGTTGGAAAAAGAGAAACTACACCTTTTCCTTGAGTCCTTCCTCATTCTCATCTTCATCCTCAAAAAACAACAGGCCATCATCGGATACATGCTTTCTAATGCTCAAATAAGCTTCTATTCCAACCATGACTCTCTCAATCTCCTCGGGCACTTGCTGCATGCAGGAAAAGGTCACCATGGGAAGAAGTTGATGAGCTTTGCACTAGTCAGAGGATATAACTTCATATATAATTCAGGATATGCAAGTGAAAATACCTAGACTACCTTATCAGTGCTTAAGATGCAAAACTGCTAAAGGAGCTTCCCCATATTTAACACCATTTCTCTTTTGACATAAAATCTATGTATAAGCTGAGAACATTGCCCTGCCCCGGCCCCATGATAGAAAAAGTCTAAAAAGGAAGGATTGCACATTGTGAAAAATTTCATTGCAGTCAACTTTAGAGCTCCCAGTTACATAGCTGCTCAAAACAGAACCTCTGTAACTTCAGAAATTGAGATCATAAAAAGGAACTGCTTGAAACATAAGAATAGTTCTGACACCTGGCCAATTTTAGCTACTCGTGCAAGTTATAAAACTGATACATAAAGAGAACAACACTTAGCTAAATTCCAGCAGAAATAAAAGTTTAATTTCTTGAATGTGGTTATGAAATGCCTTCCTACTCTTTCTGTAGGTCAGCCTAGATAGCCGTCGTATTAAAAAAGACCAATGGAAAAGTACTGTGCAATAAAATATCCATAACATTAGTTTTCTGCCATAATAGAGTACCTCAAAGAGCTCCGCACCTCCCCATGGTAGGCAGGATAAGATACAAGTTATATAGAAGTCAGCACGTGCCTGCCAAGAGGGATTCCCTTTCTCCTCATCCACAGTAGTTGCAGCTGATGATAATAAAGTCTCAAAAACCACTACGATTGAACTTGGTTGTAGGACCTTACTACACATCTATACCAAATAAGTCAGTAAAGAAATTATATCAGTGGACAAGAATGCAATAGAAACATGGGGCGACAAGATTAAAACAATAATCAAGAAAAGGTTTCCCATTAACATACAATGACAGTCAGAAACCGCATCAATATACGGATTATATTGCAGTCTTCGGAATCCAAAGCATCCTGCATGTAGATGATACCAAGTGAAGAGATTATTCAACAAAGTAACACTAAAAAATCTTAAAATATGCCCATGCAAGAAAAAAAAAATGTTTAAGACTAAGCTAGAATTTCTTCCCACCCAAATAAAGTAATTTGAACTTGCGTACCTGAAAATCGGTGTGGGTTGTATCGACTAATTTTTTTACGAAGTCCTCGTTTGCCAAGTTCAGCAAACCAACCTAGGAGAAAAAGGAAAAAGAAGAGGGCAGGGAGTTCATTAAAAGCAGTCACTATTCTGGACAAGCAGAAGTATCATAGCAGCATTCGCAAGATAAATTGCAGAGACCACTTCTCGGGGTCACATTCAGAAAATTTGCTGAAAATTTGATAATTAGGCTCAACCAAGTCAACAAACTGAAGCATCATAGCAGCATATGCAAAATAAAATTGCAAATACCACTTTTCAGCTTACAGGCAGAAAATTTGCTGATAATTTGATAGTTAGGCTCAATCAAGCCTACACCTTCTATTGGCAGCAGAATGGATCGGGTATGCGCAAAGGGGGCACAAACAGTTTAGATCATCCAAAACCAACTTACACTCATGAATTAAAAAATTGCATCAGTTCACAATAAGTTAGTCCTTGCTATATGCAAAAAACACTCTGTGGCTATAGTTCTGCAGGATGTCTTTCTGTTTCTTGTCAAAAATTTCCAGACTGTACTAAGATTCTTTGACAAGAGACTTTCTCTCAAGTGCATAAAAGACTGTCTACTAAGCAATCGGAAATTCGTCAACATCATGTTGAGTCTGCGTGCTCTGAGCACTGCCACTCGACCACAGCTAGGCACACATGCTTCTACCGGCAGACACTTTAACTAATAAGGAGGTAAGCTTAAATCACTACTCCGGCCATGAAAAGGAATGGTGCTAAATGTCATTTCAACACAATCGGCAATGCTTACTTCAAATCTGCAACACTCCATCACAGAACCGCACATGCATATATCTATGAACTAATCATTCAATTGAAGCCGAAGAGAGAACACGGCAATATCAAAAGATACCATACCACGGTGCCATAGAAAGGAATCTTGTGCGGCAACTGCTCGGCGCATTGCAGAAGAAACTGTCAAGACAAGAAGCAACAAAAAAGGGAAAAAAAAAAAAAAGGGCATGAGCACATCCGAAATGACTGGACGCAATTAGCAAAAGCACGAAGGCGGGCGAGCTGAAATTACGGAAAGAATGTCGCTCCCGGAATGATCCAGCTCCCTCCGAAGAGCGCCGTAGCACGTCTCCTGCGAATTCGAAGGCCGTCAATCGAGCGAAAGCGAAACGCGACTCCCTACCGACCTACCTGCCTACGGTTAGGGTTTCTCTAACTTCTCCGACATGGAAATGCGCAGCGAAATGAAGGAGGAGGGGGAAGAGAGAGAGAGAGAGAGAGGTTACGATGTGCTCTTTGGGATCGGAGCTGTTGTACTCCGGGCACTTGTCGCCGATCCGGAGGAGGAGGCTCTTCCAGCTGCTCATTTTCTCGCTCGCCCCTGAACCTCGGGCGCACAGAGAAACGGTCGGAGCCGAGATTGGGATTGAATCGACTGAGCAGAAAGCGAGAACGAGGGTGGGAGGAGGGGATTTGAAGGGTTTATGGCCTAAGAACGAGCACTGAGGAGGTGAACGTTGTTGTGGGTGGCTTTGAGCCCTAATTTGGGCGACCCGGCCCACTAAAAAGAGCCCATCAAAGTCGCGGGTTCTTCTTTCTTTTCTTTTTTTTCTCATGTGATTCGGCTGATTTTAATCTTCATTCTTCTTTTTTGTTTTTTTCGGATAAAGGTTTTAATTTATGACGTGAAACTATATCAGAACCAATTGAAAATAGTAATCACTCCATATATTATGCCAACACAGTTGAATTATTCAACAACAGGAAATGAACTTTTGGCGGTAGTTTTTATTTTTGATAAATTTCATTCTTATTTAATTGAGTCAAAAGTTGTAATTTATTTTGATCACTCTACTCTTAAATATCTACTTGAAAAAAAAAAATAATCAAAACTTGAGTTGATCAAGTAAATTTCATTGTTGCAATAATTTGATTTGGAAATCAAAGATAATAAGGGAACTGAAAATTTAATTGCGGATCATTTATCAAGAATTCCAAATTCAAATGAATATGTAAGATCAATTTTGGAAGAGTTCCTTGATGAGAATTTTTTTTTCATCAAATCCACAAAAATTCCCAAGTACACTGACTTTGTAAATCATTTGGAAAGTAATGTTCTTCCTCTTGAATTATTATATCAATAAAAAAAAAAATCTTTTTCGACATTAAAATTTATTTTTGGGAAAAACCTTTCTTATTTAAAAAATATGCAAACCAGGTCATAAGGGATGTGTTTTAGACGAAGAGAGAGCAAGCATTCATGACAGAGAGGCGGGTGTCCATTTTGGTGCTACCGAAAATGCAGCTAAGATTTTACAATCTAGATTTTATTAGCCTACACTTTTTAAATATGCATATTCCTATGTAGGTTCAAGGAAAAATGAGATACATTTAAACAACATTATTATGTTTGAATTATTTTATATTTGAAGTATTGATTTCATGGGACCCTTTACACCTTCTTATAGGAATTTATACATTTTAGTGGCTTAGAGTATATGTCCGAGTGAGTAGAACTGTAGTATTGCCCACAAATAATGCTAAGGTCGTTGTTAAGTTCTCGAAGAAAAATATTTTTACCCGATTCGGCACTTCTAAGACAATTATAAGTGATAGAGGGACACATTTTTACAACAAACAATTTGAAATACTTTTGAGTAAGTACAAAATCGCGCATAAGATTGCAACCTTTATCATCCTTAAACTAGTGGTGAAGTGGAGGTTTTAAATAGGGAAATTAAGAGAATTAAAAAAAAAAAAAAAGTGAATGTCTCTAGAAATATTGGTTAATGAAACTTGATGATACATTTTGGGCATATAACACAGCATTCAAAACTCCAATTAGGATGTCTCATTCTAGGTTAGTGTTTGGGAAGGTTTGTCGCTTAGTAGTGGAAATTAGAGCACAAGCATATTGGGCATTAAGATTTTTGAATTTTGACATACAATCCATATGTGAATAAAAATTATTACAACTAAATGAATTTGAGAAATTTCGCTACGAGGCCTATGAAAATTTTAAGTTATACAAATAGTGTACAAAAAGATAGCATGAAAAAAATATATTCAAAAGAGAGTTCAAAATTGGTCAAATAGTTTTACTCTATAACTCTTGTTTTAAATTTTTTTTTTAGGAAAATGATGGTCTCAATGGTCTAATCCTTTCAAATCACATGCGCATGACACTGATGGTACATTCAAGGTAAACGATCAACATTTGAAGCCCTATTTTGAAGGTGGTTACAACAAGTATAAACCATTAAAATTCATCCTTCAAAATAGTGACATATGAGATAATTTGTCTAAAGACTATAAAGCAAGCACTTCTCGGAAGGCAACCCAAGCATTTTCATTACATTCCTTCATTTATTTTTTAAGTTTGTTTTTTGCAAAGATAAATAAATAAATATTAATTTTTCTCTATTTTGTCCAGGCTAATTTTCATTTTTCTTTTTAAGGGACTATATTCCAAGAGTTTAGTCATCAAGGCCATCTATGGACACATCCTATAACAATGGGAGTTTTCTTGTTTCTATTTTGCTTTTTCACACCGGGGAGAGACATAATTTTTTGCTAAATCTAATTTTTTTTATTTATCATGATTGCATTCCTTGTTGTGGATATTTGTGATTCTTAGAAAAATTTAGATTTTATTTGAATTTGCAATTGACATGTGAGTTAATTTTAATTCCGATTATGTCGAATGTCGATCTACTTACTAAGTACTAAAAATCTTAAATTTTTTACTTATGTGTAAGTCTAAAGAATATTCATGTGAACTATGTGATTTTCTCACATCTAACCAAAATCTTACAATTTGTTTGATTTTCTCTTGAGGCGAAACCCTAAGTTACATTTAACTGAGAAAAATGATTTAGACAATTTTTGGGTTGAATGAGCCTTTCAAGCCAATCCTATTTATTTATCCCTAATCACTCAGTTGAGCCTTAATTATTATCCAATTTTCATTAACACCCATATATGTCCAGTCTAGCTTTTAACAAATTATATCTTTGTCTCATGCCCCATAAACATATTGATTTTTTTTATAAAAGTTTATTCGAGGCCTATAGCAATTTGAGAGGAAGGATGTAACGTGAAAACGAAAATAATTAATTGGCATGATTGTTTGGGGTGTATCATCATAAAAAAAAAAAATTATTTTTATAGTTTCCTATCAAACTTTCACTTGAGTGAGCCTTTTGATACTTAATGGGTTAGAAATTTTCATATTATGTTATGAGGGACTTTGGAAGAAACTCAACCATAAAGTAATTTAAAAAAAAAAAAGAGCAATGAAAAAAAAGAAGAAAAATAAAGGAAATATGATATGTGGTGGTAGAAAGATTATATTGAATAAGTGAAATTGGGAATAGTAACATTGGCTCTAATTAGATCCTATAAATTAATGTGCTGATGGGTGATTTGAGCTTTAAATTACCATTATTTCATCTTTAACCCAGCCTTACATTACAAATTAGTGGAGAGAGAAATGAAAACTAAACCTATGAAATTTAATCATAATTATAGATAATTTTTTAGAGGTTGCATCCAAATGTGAATTTATCTAGATTATATATAATTTGAAAAGATGATAACTAACACATTTGGATCACATAATTAGAATTTGTCTTAACTTATAAATCAATTTCAATGTTTTGATGAAATTTATGTTTTTCTTTGAATCGTGAATTGGAGCAATTATAGAAAGATGTTATCGAGAGATTGTTAGCTTGAATATGTGTTATATCTTGCTTTTGCTCGAGGATTAGCAAAATGTTAAGTTTGGGGGTTCAATAACTCGATAATAATAGAGTTATCATACCCATTTTAGACAACAAATATGATACTTTATAATGCAATATTGGTTAAAAAATATTTGAATTTCATTTTATTTACTCAAATCTTCATTGTTTATGCAGAATACTAGAATATGGATAAAATAAGGAAAAAAGGGCAAAGAGAAGGAAAGGAAAATTCTATGATTCAGGAACTCAAATTAAAAAACGTTGGAAGATGGATACAAAATCAAGAATTATGCGATTTATTTCTTGATTTCACGTGGAAAAAAAACAATTGTATTGCATTAGGATTTTTGAATATATCCTAAAATAGGATAATATAAATATATATTTTATATTTTTTTTTTATTTTTTGAGAGTTTTTCAAGCATTTTGGAAAGAAAACAAAGTGGTGACATAATTCTTATTCTTTAATTTAAGATGTTGAGTTTAATTTATATTTTCATTTCTTTTTTTACTATATTTTAATTTTCATTTGTTAGGGCTACAATGTAGCCTAACTACGATGACGTGAATTTCATAATTTTTATGTATACAAGTGATTTCATTCATGTGAGTTATATATTATTATACTTAACGTTTTTAAGTGACTAGCCACTATTTTAATGATTCGATGTGCATATTTGAGACTAAAAAGTGATAATATACAATTGCTCCTTATATTATATAACGATGAATTAAACATGAATGAAGACATACCGCATTGTTTATGTAGCTTTTAGTGATAAGGTGATCTAAAACATTCATTAAACCGAAAATATTCATATATTTTAAAACTCCCATTTTTATTTAAATTCGAATAGAGATATATATAGTGGATTATAAACTAAGCATATTTGCTATACCTAAAGGTAGGATAGTGAATATATTAAGAAATTATACTATCACATGTTTGATATCGTTATTGTACTTGCAACAATATGAAATTCATATATAGTAGTCTAATGCTCTAACATATTTATCTCATTGATCTACTGCATTTAGTTTCCAAATTTTGCTTTTGAGATTTTTATTTTTAATTTATTCTCAATTCTATTTTAATTTGTTAGATAAATTTTAGAATTGATCTATTTTTGGAATCTCAATCTTCATGGGACGATATTCTTTCTCATCATTATATTACTTATTCGATACATTTACTTGCATTTAAAATTTTACGAACGAGTTTTTTGTGTAGTATAGTGGTGAGTATTCCCACTTGTCACGTGAGTGACTTGGGTTCGATCCTTGACATGAGAATATAGTACCTAGAAAATACTACCGTCATTATCCGAATCACTTCAACTAGGATTATCACTTTCTATTTTAATATATGATTACCAAATGGTTGATTGGGCTAGGCCCTGAAATTGACCAGGCCTAGAATTTTGGACAGGCCCGTCTATTATCTTGCCCAAGCCTTATAATTCGCCGGGCTGGCCCGTGGACCACCGTGCCCACGATCAGGTCTATCACACAAAAGTCGGCTTTTATGTGACCTAACAACCCCGATCAGAAAAAAGCCTGTATTTGTCATTCGAACTCGGACGCCCCGTGAGACTCGTCCTCAAACTGCTAAGCCTTCCCTGCCTCGTGACTCGGTTGCAACTCCGTGCCCAAAATAGATCAACAAGCCGAGATCTGGATCAAAGTTGCAGGACAGGAGGCTCGTGCTTTCCCAATGTACGAGAAAAGTCGGCAGCAAAATCCACCCCCCCCCAGGAAACTTCAGAATTTCCTCCTTGCGAAACGAGAAGATAGAAAGGGGCACAACCAAACGCGAGCCACTTATTCACAAGCAAGGGGCAGCAGCATTTACATCTGGGGGAAAACTGGCAACGTTGCCCAAAGCAAGTGAGTGTGGCTCCCGTGAATTCTGTGCCCACATTTTCAGCCAGCATTACTGCTGTCTGCTGAGGCATGTGAAGGGTAGGGCCTCCGAAGAGGACAGGCATGTGACTGGAAAGTGGAACATGTGGGGATGGGGCCACGTATTATCCCCATTGTCGGTAGATGCACATGGAGGATGAGCTCAAGGACGGTTTAATGAATGGCCTTTTTCCCTCGACGGTTTTCGCCAATGTCTATGATGTACGAATGTCGCTTTTCGTGGTATCTATCGAGTATGTATAACGTGAGGTTTTTAGACCGGATATCGCGTGAAGATGTCAAGTTAAGGCCCGGGGGTTGGGGGTGTTGCAAATGAGAACTTAAATCGGTTCTTTGAGGCAGGACTAGTCTAATTATCAAGGCCTTTTCCGTACAAAAAAGTGCAGGGGTTTCATGAGTTTGAAAGCTCGAGAGGGAGAGTGCGCTTCGGCGAAATACACGGCAATGCGTTTTGCAAGATGGCCACTGAGATTGGAGTGAATAGCTTGATGACGTTACCGCCAGTTTAAGCTCGACATCTTTGAGGGGTAGAGTGCGCTCAAGGTTTTCAGCAAATTTTTTATCAAGCGGATTGTCATAGTCAGTGATTTAAATAACAGAAAACCAGTTAAATATGTTTTCAAACTGATGAATGCGAGGAACGGTACAACATTACAAATACAAGCATCTCAAACTGATGTTTTCTTGCTGCTCTTCTTCTTTTTTTTCTATACATTCCTGTGATCATCTTTCTTGGAATAAACTAAGCCTCAAGGAGCTTCCTAAGGCAGAGATGTGATCAAGGAACAATTCAGTTGACTCGTGCACCAGTGAATAAATTAATGTCATGTGCCAAGAGGGAAAAATTTTTGTTAGCAGCTGCGGACGGATGACTGTCAGCAATGTTGTTGGGAGCAACAGTAAAAGCTCAACAAATGGAGGCAACAATATCAACAGTACCATCCGAACATGCCTATAAATACACTCGTTCCCTTTCTCTAATGTATCATCATCCTTCTCTGTTTTCTGCTTCTACTTTCTCTCTGTACAATCTCTAACCTGAAACGATGGCTAAAGCACAAAGCATCCTCCTCCTGTGCGTTGCACTGCTGCTTGTTCTAGCACAAGAAAATGAGGTGATTGAAACTGCACAAATTTCCAATTTTTTGTTCACTTTGGATTTGTGAACCAACATTGAACACTCCCAGTAAATAAGAAAATTTCCCAAGTCTTAGCGATTGCACCCTTATGCAGGTCTTTGGCTCCGTGGAGTCAGTTCCAGAGTTTGACGTACAAGCAAGGAAAGGCAGCCATCAGACGGTGAGTGACTCTGTCTTATCATGTAATCACCATCGTGTTTCTGCTAGGTTCATGAAAGATCAAAAAGGATCTGACCAATTTCGAATGGCTTGGTATATATTTGCAGTATGGTACCACTCAAGGCAGTCTTAAACCACAAGGTTGGTCAATTTTGTTTCTTTTCTCACATTTTCCAGTTCCATTTCTCATTGTTCTGCTCCTGTAGCAGGGCTTTCTCGTGAAAGTCTTGCACAGATCCTGGTTCCGTAAATGTGGTAAATTTTTGTTGCTGGCCATGACCGGGAGTTAAGCGTGTGTTTTTTTGTAATTTTTGTGTAGATTGCGGTCCAAGATGCACATCTAGATGCTCGGCAACGTCATACAAGAAGCCGTGCATGTTCTTCTGCCAAAAATGCTGTGCCAAATGCTTGTGTGTTCCTGCTGGAACCTATGGGAATAAGCAAACTTGCCCTTGCTATAACAACTGGAAGACCAAGAGAGGAGGCCCGAAATGTCCCTGAACATTACATGTTCCTTCGATTATATTCCTAACCAATTATTTTGGTAATTCCTAGTAACTGGCTACGGCCACATTCGGAGGAAGAAGAAGAAAAAGAAGAAGAAAGGCAGAACTTCATTGCCTTTGTGCTCTTTAATTCATTCCAAGTTGTATGCGTCCAAGTTTCTCAGAAGTACTACTGGTCTATTTCTGCAGTTGACGTCTCCTACTTGAGTCCTCAATACTTACTAACATGGATCACGCCTGAGTGTGATATGTTTGTTGTTTGTTTTTTGCGCTGTCGATATCAAACCAGCTTTCACAATGCCCTTCCACGATTGCATAGAGAAATGACATTTGCTTAATTGAGAAATAGGACTTATAATGCACAAAGATCATGCTAAACTAAACTTTACATGATAGTAGTTGCGATTCTCGAAATAGGGTTTGGAATATGGTGAGCTCATTGGATAATCAAATACTTAAAAAGTATTATTATACATTAATAAAATGAAAAGGGGGGCACAAGATTTTTGGGCTTTGGGTCTTTGATCGTTAAATTCACTACAGAAATGGTAGATTTAGTTCTGAGTTCCTGTGATTTAACCAAAGATACGCATTCTCGATTTTGTGCACCACCAACAAAAGCACTAACAATCATCTGGATCACTTGTTTCCATCCTGGCTTTAGATAAGAGGAGAAAGAAAAATTGATTTGTCCTGGTTCCTGAATCTTTCACTTATGTTCGACTCATTCTGCAGTCTCATGCATTGCCTTTCAAGTGACTGCTGTGAGTTCAAATCCTTCTCCATTCGTTGCGTGACATGTAGTATAAGCTTATCGTTAAGATGAAATGGGCTGAGGGACATATAGTGATGTGCCAACTTCCATCAAAAAGTCTACGGGATGAAACCAACGAGGCGTAAGATTCATAAGATCAATGCAAAACCCATTGCTTTGGGGATGAAAAGCATCTCGGAATTTTGTCTCTGTTTTCTGGAAAGAAAGAAAAATCATTGGGTTCACTGTGAATGAGAGTCCTGCTATTCACAAGTATCACTAATCTCAAATCTCATAGCTCATACAGAGACCTGGTTGTCACAGACTCGACTAATACCTCAATGTCAAATTTCATACTTCACAGTGTGAGAAAGACCAAAAGACCAAGTCCTGATCTCGGTGTAAGCATCGCACGAACCTTGTGTAATGACTTCAAAAGTTTGTGCGCATATTCGAAACCCTTTAGGCCATTCTCTACATGTAGGCTCAGGTCACTTAACATGGACGGTTATTCTTTCATAGAATAAAAGCAAAGACGATGCAAAGAATGAACTAATGGCATGCTTCGAGAATTCTGAATAGCTTATCGGAAACAGATAAACTTGCTAAGACCAGAATAACAATGCTAATTCTATTAAGTAGTCATGACAAGGCTCGGTTTCAACCCAATGTTTCTTTCTTCATCATCATCATTCAGGCTCATTACCCTCTGGTGTAAGCCATCGATGATTGCAACTCGAGAGATAAAACAATCACCACAGCCAGATTGATCTGGATTCTGGATGAAATTCACAAACTTGACAATGACGTTTCCATTTCAGATGAGTATAAAGACCGACTGTTTATTTGCCTAAGAGTGCACCATTCCATCATCCAGATTGAAAATAACTAGTTCCTTTTTCAGGAGATACAGAAGTAATGGCAATTTACTATGGCAATTACAAAAGATCATATCCCCCAAGAAATGGAAATAAAAGCAATTTCAAGCCGTACACCCTATCAAAACCAAAATGAACACTACTTTTCTAATGGTAGAAAACAAGGAAACAGAATATTTGGTATATAATTATTTGACTTTTCAGGTATATACTTTACACAGAGCAAAATTGATCGATCCGATTCTGGCTGTATGAAAAGGAACAAAAGTTTGACAGATGAAGAGTCAGAAGAGGGAGTCCGCAAATCGTTGTCAGAAGCAGGCAGCATATATGGAAAAATCCTTTAATGGGAGTTTTCTGTTTACAGTGTGGCTAAGTTAATATCTTACTTTCTACACATCCAAGCCGACACGGAGAAAAGAGGCCGATCTTGCCAGCACATCACTACACATCCGTTTTCTTCTTTGATCTTATACGCGTCACAATTGTATCCCTGCATCAAGCTCTTCGCCTGCAACCTCCCGTAATAGCTCAATGGCACATTCCCGAATCCAGCCAAGTCAAGCCTCTGGATCCACTTGTCCAGCTTCTCGTGTCGTTCCTTCCTTTCAGCTCCCTCGCACGATACAATATTCTTGATTTCTTCCCCAAACAGCATTTTCTCCACCTTCAATCTCTCTAAGGATGTCCTCGACACCGTAGACTCCAAACAATCGAACATTGCTGCGTAAGAGTGCAAAGCTTCCACAAGCCGCTCCAATAGAGTCGACCCATTATGGTTCGAGTCTTGCTCTGTCACTACCATAACCTTTGGGGATAATCCCCACAAAGCATTGAGAAAATTATCCATTTTGACCGAAGCATTTACAGAAAGCAGGGACGATGTAGCTGAGTCGGTACTTGGGCTACTCCCATTTGCCAAGTCTTTCTCAAGCGGTTCACCAGGCGTGTTTTGGCTCATCAGTAAGACTCTGTGTGAGCTAGTTCCATTCATATTCTTGAATGGAAGAGGCGATCTTCTCCGGTGATTTTCATCGTCAAAGGCTAACAGGGAATGCAACTGAAGAACTGAGCTGATTGCCAGAGCCTCACCAGTCTTCACGCGCAATTTTTCAATCTCAAGATTCTCCAATTTGCTCACGATTGGATTAAACTGAAATGGAATATCCAATCTTTCTGCTTCTTCGGTCAAACTGCGGGCCATAAGATCTAAGACCTCTTTGTGCTGATGAACCCCTGTGATCCTGAGATGGGGCGGTCCTTCAGGCCGTTCATTCAAAGATCGAAGAAGCGCAATCCACTGTGTGGGTTCGGCTGCATTGAGATCAATAATATGAACCATCTTCTCCGACTCCATAGCTTCCAGTATAGATTGATTGGTGAGCACGAATGCTGACTTCAAGAAAGGAAACAGCTCGAAGTACAGCTTCCTGACAAGAAGCTCGTCAGGCAGCAACGATATTTTCGTAGAATTAAGGGCCTTATGAAGGCCAGGCCACGACTTGAGTATCCGGTCAGCGAGCGCCTCGGTAAAGTACGCCGCAATCCGTTGCATAGTATCCCCATCGGGAGACGCAAGCTGAGAGATTTGCTCGAGGGTTATATTTGCATTCTCGAGGTTACCGTTGGCAACGTGATTCGCGCAAGAGAGCAACAAATGTATTAGGTACAAGCCCCGTTCCTCGGATTTTAGTTCCTTCAGCAAGGAGTGCGGTGACCCAAAACCCGGCGAAAGCGACATCAGGGAACAGAACTGGAGAGAAGAGGATGTCACGGAGGAAGACCCGTCGTCTTGAAACATCGACGTTACCGGTCAAAGACTCGAAAAGCCTCCGGTAATCGATGCGGGCGATGATTTTCCTGAAGAAGGCGACTCGGGGACAGTCCACTGAAAAATTCTAAGCAGTAAACTACTTCAGAGCAGGGCAGACCAGAAGATGACACAGAGAGAGAGAGAGAGAAGAAGAAGAAGAAAGAAGGGAATTCAAGAAAATCAGCAGAGACGAGAAGAGCAAACTCTATCCAGACCCATCAAGCCAATGTACCGCAACGGGCAACGAGAATGGCGAAGAACAGGTCAACCAACCGGAGAAGCTATGCCTCTAGATTAGAGCGATTCCCACCACCCAACAAGAGGGAGAAAAAATTGGACCGACAGAATCCAGCGAACCCAAACAAGAAGCGAAACAGGGCGAGCGAAGAACAACTACAAATCTCGGCCAATCAAGCAAGACAGCGGGCACCCAAAAACGAAAGTACAACGAACGGAAATCCTCACCAGGAGTTTGTAGTCCGTGAAGAGGAGCCGACTGAATTTGAAACCGCACGCACTATCGAAGCCCGAGCTCTGTTTGCCCAGGAAAAGTACGGCTCGAACCGAACGACCTCACGCGGAGAGACGGGGGAGAGATCTGTGGGGGGTTCGATGGAGGAAAGCTCAGGCGAGATGCGGTGGTACTCGTGTTCGAATGGAGGGTTCTCTCTCTATCTCTCTCTTTTTGGTTGGCTGCTTTTATGCTGGTTTAACGCGACACACAGCTTCGGGGTCACGTTGCTGTCGGACGAGTGCGGGTTGGGCCTGTTCCGCTTGTCGCTACTGGTTTCGGCTTTTGTCCTCCTCCCGCTCCCCTGTGGAATATGGAATTTTCCCCGAGCGCTGGGCCTGTTCCGTTTGTCGCTACCGGTCTTGGCTTTTGTCCCTCCTCCTCCAACTCCTCTCCCGTGGAATATGGAATTTTCCCTCAGAAGCTCTCCTTCCTCTCTCTCTCTCTCTCTCTCTCTCTCTCAGAGACGGTGCAAGAATATCTTATTATTACTGAAATTTATGAATTTTCATTGCATTCTCGTGACCCCAAAGGACTCGCGAAGTTTGTCCAATGAAACACTCCAAAGACCGCCCTCTCGAAAAATGGTTCTATACTATTAATCTCCCACTGCCAAAAAGGCAATTATGTTATTTTCCATGATGTTGTCATAATTAACATGTGTGTTGGTGCGTGCCCGGCTGATGTCCTATTCCAACTTTCCCACCTTTAACTTGAACTTTTCGGCTCGACTTAAGATCAACCGACCCATCTAGCCGTCATAATCATACTTTAACTGCCTAATGTCAACGGCTGTGACGAATCGCTCTTTTTCTTCGTGCTGTCCGTGGGCGGGCATGGAAACTCAATTGCACTCAGCAAGATTTTCAGCGACGTTAGTTTCGAAACATGGGTTTGGTTTGTCTCTCTCTCTCTCTCTCTCTACCTACCTTTCTTCATTACCTGTCTCTGCACAAGGCTGGCCCGGTGGGGAAGAAGACTTTTGACAATATTCCCATAGGCCGGATGGATCCAAACATGTCCGCACAAGGACAAAACGAGCGCAGTCATCTCTTTGTTTCCTAGCGAGGGGGAGCGTGGGGGAACTGGCGAGAAAGCTCTGGACGGAAGAGGAGCGGGGCCCACCGCCGTCTGTCCCTTTCTCGAAGAAGGGGGTCATCGAGTCGTGCGACCTTACAATTGGTGCTATCTTCGCGCATTAAGACAAAGGGACAAGCGGGTTGCGCTACGGTCCAAAACCGGCGAGTACATTTATTATTAACCGGCCTTTTGCAGTGACTTAGGTGGCGACTCCCGAGAAATGCCCCCCCGCCAGCGGGATTCAGACTTTCGGGGGGAGAATCATGTCATGAATTTCTTCTATGTTGGGTGGCTAGAGTTTTGGTGCCGGGGAGGTGGGTTTAGGTGGGAAGGCCAATCGGAGACTGCCGCGTGTCCGTGTCCGTCTGTCTCTGTGTGCCCATTGTGGCCTCCAACTAATGGTCGTGCGCTTTGAACATCGACTCGCAAGCATGAGTCCTTTTCTGTCGCCCGAGCGTTTTTCAAGACACCGCGTATTCAAAATATGGAAAAAAAGGACGAATGCGATGAGTTCGTGTCCTTCGAGTCCTGAATTGTGACTGAAAATCTTAAATTGGCAACCCGAAAGATCAATTTGAAAGCCAGATTGCACTGCTGCCGGTGATGTACATGCGAAAAATCAAAGATTACAGAACCTGGGACTTAGAATTCACATGACAAAAGCAGATTCTCTGAGAGGATGTGCAACAGAGTTGATCGATATTACTATTTAGAACATTGGCAGTACTTGTGCTCATGGAACACGAGAGGTTCCTCATTCCTGTCCAAGTTGTGCAAGGGCGACAGCGACCTTAGTGCCAAGTGCCAACGAAAGCATTGTTCATCAACAGTGCAACGCCCAATATGGTCAAGAAAGGCATAAGAAGCAAGCATCGTATACAGGCATCTCAGGCTTAAAGTACATATCAAGTTGGAACAGAAGCCGAGGTATGCCCAAGCATTTCTTGTCTTACGGTCAAAGTAAGCCGAAAATGAGAATCAATTAGTTCACGGGCACATGCGTAACAGAAAAAGGCAATGCTAGGTATATATTAAAGCCGAAAATGAGAATCAATGAAGCATAGTTGGTATTCGCATTCACAAGAAAGCAAAGGTTTCATAACCCCACTAAATTCCCACACATCTTCTCAAGAAAAAAAGGGATGAGTACCCTAGCTAGCTAATGTAGCACAGCCATTGGTGTTACTTCTCATGGAAACTCTTCCGGCAGGCGAATAGCTAACATGGTGCCCGTCCACATCTAGACCATAGGTAGGACAAAATTCCATCTCAAACCATAGGCAAGAAGGGTTTAAACTAATCAAGCGCATCCCGGTACGGTCAAGTAGGGACCAAAACAAAAAAAACTGCAGAAAGGGATCTAGAGATTGTAATAGAGCCACCGTGATATTGTACTACATTGATTTCTGGACAATGTAACTTATTATGCTCACCGTGGCGATGCACTCCGCCTATTCCTCCAGTAGCAAAGACAGAAATCTCAACTTCCGATAAAGATGCTAAGTGATTGAGGACAAAAAACATGGTTGCCGAAATAGTAGTTGTACATTTCCCCCTGAGGCCACTCAGCAAACTTAAATATGTGAAAACTAGATATAGATAACAATGGCTGAAAGAAATATGCATTGCCAATCAAAAAATTCATTGTTAATTGTATTACTGTACATACAAGTATGATTGCCGAAATCAAGTGTGGTTTTGGAGTAGAGATCTCACATGAAGAATTACTTGATATAATGGGAGAAAAACACCAGGAGATAATTCATCACTCTGATAGAATCCCAACAGAAATATGAGCAAACACTCAAAAGTAGCTTCGCATGAGCAAAAGGGACCTTGGAAGCAATATTTGACTAATGATATACATGACTTTTACCTATAGACAGATGGAACCATTTCTAGAAGAAAAGGCAAGTCATGCAGCTGTTAACCAGAAATGACTGGAACTTTCACGTGTAAATTTTTTTCAGCAACTTTGTCAAAAAAAAAAAATAAAATTTCAGCAACTAGACGCTGTGAAAATCGGGTGGTGTGGTGTGTTACCACATTGGCGATGTTGAGCTGTCTTCTTAGGTCCTGTTCCAAGCTTAGCAAACTTCTTCAGTTCTTCCCTGCTAAGACCTGCTCAAACAAGCATCTATCAGGCTTAGTTTGGCTCTTGCATCATCATAGAATTACAAGGAGCCCCCACATGTGATTGGCTTCAATTTATTAAAAGTTGAAAACAGCACGATGTTTCTGTAGCAACATTTAGAAAAACATGGTGAAAAAGGAAAAAAAGTGCTAGGGCTAGTTCATGTTGAGAAAATATGGCTTCAAATTGGGTAGAATAATGAAGTCGGATCTTTAGAATAATCAAGTTGAACTTTGAGACATTTTCTTTAAAGATTTATTTATTTCCACAAAATTGCTAATGGTCACCGGCAAATTTCCTCCATAATACAACAAAGTCTCAAAACGAGAATACTAGATAACAATTCTAGTATTTCTCTAGAGTCTCTCTAGAAAACAATTAAAAAGATGGATGTAGTTTTTTTAGAAAGAATGCTCGAAATGATAAAATGATCACATACGGTTCTTTTGGAAATTGACATGTATATATAAAACAGTCTTAAACACAGGCAACTCTTCATGAAAAAATGCAAAAATGAACAAACGTATCCTTTCGAAGATTGCCTAGATGAACAAAGGCGTCCATTCAAAAGAAATTTAAAAAAAAAACAAATGCAACTTTTCGGGAAATGTTGCAAACTGAACAAGTATCTTTTCCAAAAAATTGTCTTGAAAAGACACGAACAAAAATTCGGAATAATTTAAAAATATTATTATTATTTTAATAAATAAATTTTCAATTAAGGTTGTCTTGAAAAGACACAAATAAAAATTCATAATAATTAAAATAAATTATTATTTTAATAAATAAAAATTCGATTTTTTTAAAAAAATATAATTTCTGAAAATTCTCAAGAAACAAAACAACCATTGAATTGATTAAAGTTAATAAGATAACCGAACAAAAGAAAAAAGAAAAAAAATAACAAGGGGTTAGTGCTAATTAAACCGCAGGCGCGCAAACGTGCTAAGTGCACCTAATAATCGCGCATCCGCACGGGGATATGGTGGGGTCTAACCCACACCAAATTATTTGTTTAGATACACTAAAGAAACCCCGCACTTATTAATTGGCCCACTTTCTCTACTTTTCTTACGTGGGATGAGGAAACATGCACTTAGTTTGTTTTTACAAACAAACTTCCAACAGTTCCATCTCTGGAAAGCTGAGATAGGAGTTGCAATGGATATTATGCTCCAGCCTATAATTGCTTGTTACTTGCAAGAGAAGGAACAGACAGATCCTTTTTCCAAGGACATTAATAGAAAATATCTTAATGTTGTGAAATTCAGACAAATGAAGTGCTATAGTCCCACCCTAGCTCTGCTTCATACTTCAATAGAGCCAAAGGTACACGTACCCCAAAAGTCAGATAAACATTAACCCTTTTTGCTCTCTGAAGTAAAAATTTAGGTGCTTCACTTTCCCCCAAAACAAGGTTCACTAGTCATGGAAATATTGGTTCAAAGCCCATACTGGGCAGTGTGGCTAAAGAATAGAAGAAATAATGGGGTGCATTGATGTCTCTATTCCATTTTGTATGGGAGATGCACACAGCATCAGTCCCACGTAACTAAGCAAACAGAAGCAGATATTAAGACCTCTCTTGCACCAGTTCAAATTGTAAAAGGAGGTTACCCTTATGGTTCAAGCGACGCTAGAATGATGCTGCATTTCATCGTCTGGTCTTTCTAGGAGGTTAAATTATGCAGATAAAACTTTCTCTGGCCAAGGGAAGTAGACGTTTGAGGTTGGATAGTACGGTTTGCACATCAGTAGCAAGCATTTCAGAATGCAGCATTCTCGAGCTACTGGTGTCGCCTGGCCACTTTAGACAACTCTCCTGAACTCCAGAAACGGACCGGCAATTTCACATTTAAGTTCATTGTCAATTAAATCATTACTGCTTGAGTTACAACTAGCAAAAATAAGAAGAAAGTCCCTCGGATGAGCCCTTCATCACCGAGAGAAACCCAGGAAGAGAACGTATAAGTTTGCCTAGTAACACATAAAGGCACGTTCCCGATTCCTACAGCAGGAACACCTCGGTTCTCCCCGACGATCGCTTGCATTCGCGTGGCCACTTCAAACTTCAAAGTTCTTTGGATAAGGCATCTCTGGACACATGAAACACGCCGCAGATTAATCAAACGAAAAGCAGCCGGACAATTTAGCTGAATGACAAAATGCATCAGTGAGATGCACCCGGTGGACTCGAGCGCAGCCACGGGTCTACCAGCCGATAGACCAAAATGTTGGAAACCATCATTCATCGAAAAACTCAAAAGACAAAAAACAAAAAAAAAATGTTCCAGACAAATAATTTTTATTCATATTGTGGATTACAAAACTCATGTTGTGAATTTTTTTATTAGTTCGAAACATTAGATATATTCAAAGACCTTTCAAAATTGTATATATTTTTCTCAATAATTTCGATGGTCAAATTTTCTAAAAAATACCAAACTTTTGGATAAGTCTGTTTGAGTGAAAGGATTTTTCCATGAATTAATTTTAAGGAAAAATTTCACGAGAAAGAAAAATGCTTTCTAGAAAATTATTTTTCAGAAAAATATTTTTACTTTTAGGTTGGGGAATTTATTTTCCTAAATTTACAGTTTTTTAGGGAATTAAGCCTAATTTAAATATGCTTGTTTATTTTCGGATTTTTTTAAATTAGGTCAGAATAGTTTACAAGTGCATGCAAATAAATATGCTCTTACTCGAACATGCATTTTCTCTACCAGAATAAATACAAGAAGAATGAGGGAATAAAGAAAAAAAAATCAAGCCGCTGGTTGTGTAACCGCCACGAATGCCATGCTTGCTCTCTCTCTCTCATGCGATTGGTACGAGCTCTGAAGTTCCCAATTCCCATGGCGACCCAGTTCATCTTCACTCCCCTCTCCAGCTCCCCCGTCGCGTTCGACAGATTCTCCATAGCGCCTCGGAAATCTGCCGTCTCCGTCCGTCCTTCGCTGAGTATCTCTCGCCGGAGTAGCTCCTCCGAGACTTCTACTTCGAGCCCGAGCAGAAGAGCCGCCGCGGCGCCCGTCGTCAACGCCGTCAAGGAGGAAGTGATCGAGTCTCCCGCCGCCGAGCTCGCTGCCGATTCCGAAGCCCCTTCCCCAGCGTCTTCTAAGCTGGTCCTCGTCGCCGGAGGCTCCGGTGGCGTCGGTACGTCGTTTCTCGTTCGTTTTTTTCGCTTTCTCTTTCGGGTGATCTATGTCCTCGCTTGAAATTTCGTAGGTGGAAAAGCTTGTCTAGGTTTGATATTTGAACTGGACGAGCTCTAGATTCTGAAATCACGATGCTCTGACAGGGCGATTTTGTTTGTGGATCTTTCCTTTAGCTGCTTTTATTTACTGGCTGCTGAGTTTACTGTTAATGTGAGTCTGGTGTTGCTGCTCAGTTTGCGTTGTTTGCATATATTTGATTGAAGCTTGCTCATTATTGGATTTGCAAGATTTTGTAAGACCATTATCAATTGTAATAAAAGCTTAAGCTGTTAAATGAAAGCATGGTTTAATATTTAATTAATCTAACACTCTAGACTTTGGCTTAAGCCTAAAGCATGAAAATATTTAATTGAGGAGGTAAATAGAGGCCTAGAAAGATTTGAACTCAAGACCTCAAAAGACTACTGTCAACTGTTTTAAAATCTTAAGCTATTAGATGAAAGCGTAATTTAATATTTAATTACTCTTAACAATGTTTTGCCTGAATTGGATGAGAAACTAGGACTGTTTCTTTCTCCTTAGTCACTGAGACTGACTTTGACATTTAAATTTGCTATGATCATCGGTAGGACATCTAATTTTTCCGATGAGGCAATGGCTCTTCTAATTGCTGTGAATCCTTGCATATGCTTTTACTAGTGGGCAATGGGATTTGGGAACAAGATCATTTCTTGCTATCTGACTCATGTAATCCTCATCGTGGCGAACAACAGATAATTTCACAGCACCAACATCCATCTGTTGAGCTCACTGAACCATTATGTTGGTGGCGCTGTACTTCGTTTTATCATTATTTTACAATATCAACTTGACTGGGAGTAGAAACTTGCCAGAGATTCCAAAATCTGCATGAGCTGAGTGAGGGGTGGTGGTAGCTTTTTTCGGTATCGCCAAAGTGTGTTGAGATGTTATGTTTCAGTTGCCTACACAGCTACACCTACCGTGGATTGTGGATGCTGTTTTTCGTTTTAAAAGTATTGCAGGGCTTTGATTTCTCACATGTGGATTTGATGAAAGTAGTCCCATTGAAATAGGAGAACATTTCCAGTCTTTTAGTATCACAGTAGAAAACAATGCACTCCTACCTAAGAAACCTTCATAGTTTATTTCATCTCTCTTTTTCAGGACAGTTAGTTGTGGCATCATTGCTTGAAAGGAATATTAAAACACACCTCTTGCTACGAGATCTTGATAAGGGTAACTCTCTGTTTGGCCAACAAGATGAAGAGAGACTACAGGTGCTGCCTATATCTGTTTGGTACTTGCAGTTTCCATTGTTTTTTCTTCACTTGCATCCACATTCACCTTATCCATGCTTAATTAGCACGTGAGCTTTTATAACTATAAGCTTTTGTCTCTTGGTAGGTATGGCAAGGAGACACAAGGAACCCAGAGGATCTGGATCCATCCATGTTTGAGGTAATTATTTTGGAATGTAGAACTTCCGTCTCAAATATGAAACATTTTTAAGAGATCTATTACATACATGCTTATTGTAATTTCCATTATTGTGTCTTCATTAACACGAATGTTATTCTTTTTAAAATTTCACAGGGAGTCACGCATGTCATTTGCTGCACAGGAACTACAGCCTTTCCTTCAAAGCGATGGGAGGGGGATAATTCTCCAGAAAGAGTAGGTTAGAATAAGAAATTTCTGTTGTATATCTAAGAGAAAAAAAATGACAGCATTACCGATTTTATGTTCTTTTTTTTTTTTTTTTTTTTTTTTGCGCTACTCTCCATAGAGTACCTACTGTCTGGTTGCCATAATGCTGTGTCTTTCCTTTAGAATGCTTGAATTGCATATACTAGTATGCACATGTTCAAGCACATTTATTCACCATGAGTGTCTCTGACCGTATGTTTCATTGAAGATTGGGAGGGTGTAAGAAATCTTATCTCTGCTCTGCCTTCATCCGTGAAGAGAGTAGTTCTTGTTTCTTCAGTGGGAGTCACTAAGTCCAACGAACTGCCTTGGAGGTGAGTCAGTGATTGAAGCTGCTCGTTCATTATTATGTTTGGTTGCATCATTTATTCAGTGCCAAAAATACATGTTAATTTTTTTTTCTTTTTTTGCACTCATTGATTTCAGTGCTGCCTTTCGGTGAAAAGTGAGTTTTGGTATTCTAACTCAGAGAACATTTGAGAAGTTTTCTTATGTCAGTCTCTGCAGTTGATTTTCTTTCTTTAAACTGATAAAAATAAAAAATAAAAAGCCGAAATGAGAGGAGAAGAAGGTCATGATCATCACAGTGTATGTAGCTCCAACCACTTGGAGTAGCCTATTAGGTACTTTAAGAGTCAGTTGATTTTTTTTCTGGATGTTTTCAGTCATTATGGCTACTGAGTTGTTTCCATCGTCTTGGGCTTTAAACCCCCAATCTCATCCCATCCTCCTCACCGCTTTGACCAATGCGCCACCTGCGCAACCCAGGGTCAGGTGTTGGCATTTTTTTTAGTTTTTTAGATTCTTATCATGCTGGATTTGTCCATGAGTTATTTCTTGAGTATTTTGTGTACAATAACTTTTTTTTTTCCCTTTTGATAGCATCATGAACCTTTTTGGAGTCCTGAAGTATAAGAAGATGGGGGAAGACTTTCTTCGTCAATCTGGTCTTCCTTTTACTATACTGAGGTTTCTATCGATCTCTTTACACTTTTTTTTTTTTTCCTGTTTATGATAATGAGTATGTGGATCCTGACACTCGCTTAAATTGCTAGACCTGGTAGATTGACTGATGGCCCTTACACATCATATGACTTAAATACTTTGCTCAAAGCTACAGCTGGGCAACGGCGTGCAGTTGTTGTTGGTCAAGGTATGATGTTAAATTTCCTTACTTGACACCTATATTGTCAAATCTGGAAAATCACAAGTGGTTCAGTGATGCTATACTAAACACTTTTTACTCAATTAAACAGGAAATAGAAGGACATTAAAAAAAAAAAAATCATGTCAGTCTTTTACATCTCATTGTGATCAAATATGAGGGTGTCAAATGGTTTCGGAACCATTTACTACACTTGTAGTTTGTCTTGATATTTAGAAACGCTGCTATATGGACTTATGAGACATCTGACTACAGATACTACTGGAATATGTGGTCCAAGAAACTCTCAATCTCACGTTATTGCATCATACTTCATTGTTCCGTGTTTGGTACAAATGTACTTGTATCAAATTACTCGCATCTATTTTGGAAAAAAAGAAAACTTGCTCAGGTCTATCTCATTATCTGGGATTGGTAACTCTTTGATTAGTACCTCCCCTATGTGTTAAATTATTTGAATTGCTTGGGAGGTTGAAATGATGAAAGCTCTTCTGTCAAAGAGCAGTTGGTGCAGCATTGTCTTTACTACCCCTCCTCTAGGAAAAAAGATCTTTCACTTGCTCTAACACGCGCGACTTCTCAGGGGATAAACTCGTTGGAGAAGTTAGCAGGCTTGTTGTTGCTGAAGCTTGCATACAGTTACTGGACATGGATTTTGCCGAGGGTGAAACATATGAAATCAACTCGGTTGAGGTAACTGTGCATCCTTTCCGTCGTAACATTAAAAGTATCAAGATTCATGATATTAACAACTTTTGATGTAAGGATAAATAATGCCAAACCTGTTGGTGATTAGTAACTTTTCGACATGATTTAATTTATTTTCTCATGTGGAAACTTAACTACAACATATCTATAATTTTCATTCCTTGGTCGAATGTATCAGTACTTAGGATAAGCCAAAGTGAGGAGAGTTAGTAATTTTTCGCATTGCAAAAGTAAGTTTCATAGTGTGAGTTTGTTTATCCTGTGTACTTAGCGACATTGCAAGAGAAGAAAGTTGCTTTCACTAACTTATAAGTTCTCCATTTTGTTGGTAATATTCAAAAGAAAAATTTAAGTCTCAATTGTCCTAGAGAAAGTAGCTTTCTTGTAATGTTATTGCAGACTCACTTTCAAATCTGCACACGCACTCTTATTGCTCAAACTAGGATTTTTAGTGAAATGTACGAGCTTTCCTATCTACTATGAGCTATGCTCCTGTACAGGGTGATAGTGATAAAATCTTGTCTATCTTGTTTAATGGAAATTGCAGGGACAAGGTCCAGGAAGTGATCCTCAGAAATGGAGAGAACTGTTCAAGTCCGCCAAAGTATAGTGAGTCAGATGTGACAATCAATTTTACCTTATTCAGTTGTATCCTAAATGTGTACAAGAATCCCAAATCACAACACGAATGCTGCCCTCACCGGTCATGAACTGTACATATTAAATAGTCATAGAATGTGAAAATCCAATGTGTGATCTTCGTTCTTGTCTCACTTCCTAAAGAATGCATTGATTATTGTGTTAGGATTACCAGCAGTGATGGTAAAGAAGAAAGCAAAGAGTTCCATGATTAGGATGAGAGGGAAATGCCTCGTTTGTGGTTAGAATCCTCTTCCAATTCCTTATCTGCACAAGGCAGCATCTGGGTGTATATCATTGGTTGCTTGGAGTCTCAAACTGACCGAGCTATGATTTATAGTCATCTTTTAGTGGCTTACGGTGCAATTGTGCTTCTCAAGGTAACGGTAGCGTGGTCATAATTTGCATAGTGCTTGTTCTGCTGGATATAAGCTTTGCAATTATCAGGCCTATATTTTGCACAGTTCAACAACTCATTCATCTTTCTTGAAAGCTATTGGCCTGTGGATGCATTTGTTCGCTTAAACTAATAGGAAGGAAAAACAGTTGAATCGTTAGGATTTGGTTTGTGTCACCATTACCCCCAACAACATGTGCCGAAATTTGCCAGCAGGAAAGAAACACTGAAACTAGAGGTTTCAACATAGGGCGGAGTAAATTATACGCTGGTTATTTTCAAACGCAAAGGTGTTGGAGGCGATATAATAACATCATCAGGGATATGAACTTGAGAACAAAACATTGAATTTTCTATGTTTCAGTAAACAAAATTGTCTTTCATTCAAGTAACACTATTTTTCTGTCCTGATAGAGAAGCAAAATTCGGTTTAATCGATTTTTTGTTAATTGATACTCAATTTCGGAAAACGTTTTGCTAAATGACGAAAGTTACAAATCCCACGTCCAGTAGCCGCTGAAACTCGACCCACACCAAAGTACAAATTCTCGCGCTCTCGGGAAAGAAGGGGAAGGAAAGGCGTTTCTTTTTAGCTTCCCTTCACATGTACAAAGCGCAAGCTCTCCATGCTTGCCTCATCAAGCAAGGCCTTCACAGCCATGCCTATCGATGCAACCTCCTCCTCCAATCCTACGTCAAGTCCAATTCCTTGTCCGATGCCCAGAAGCTACTTTCCACCATGCCCGTCGCCAACGCCGTCTCCTACAACACCGTCTTGTCCGGCTACTTCAGCTCTGGTTCAGTCGCCGAGGCTCTGAACCTCTTCGAATCTACCCATGGGAAAGACTGCCAGTCCTGGAATATCGTCATTTCTGGGCTTGCTAAATACAATTGGCATGAGCGGGCATTGACCCATTTCTTGAAGATGCGAGACTCTGTTGTTCGGCCAGATGCTGTTACGTATTCGATTGTGGTTCCTTGTTGTGATCTGGGGTTGGGAAAACAAGTTCATGGAGAGATTGTAAAGATGGGCGTAGGTTCAGATGCCTTTCTGGGGACTAACTTGATGAGAATGTATGGGGGAGCCGGGGATGTGCATAGTGCGAGGAAGGTGTTCGGCGAAATGCCTGAGAGGGACTTAGTAGCGTGGAATGCTATGATCTTTTGTTTCTCTAAGCACGGAGGTGGTGACACTTGCGTAGAATTATTTCGCAAGCTTTGCAGAGAAGGAATCCAGCCTGATGAATATACCTATGCCATTATTTTAAATGATTTCGTGTCGCATGCCCAGCTGTTCGAAGCGATGATGGTGCAATCAGCAGTTACTCGCTGTGGGTACCACTCTGATTGCTTTATAAACAATGCCTTGATCGACTTGTACTTTAAGTGCGGATTTGTTGCTTCTGCTTCCAAGTTGTTTGAGGAGATGGCCAACCCGGATCTTGCTTCTTGGACAACAATGATAGTTGGGTTTTCACAGAGTGGGCACATGGAACTTGCAGAGTCATTGTTCCATGAAATGCGTATCCAAGATATCAAGCCTAATTCTTTCACCTTCGGTGGTCTGCTTAGTGGTTGTGCTACCTCCAATGCATTGCAGTGGGGAAAGCAACTGCATGCACTTGTTTTGAAGTGTGGACTAGAAAACGAGGTGGTTGTTGGAAGTTCACTTTTAGATGTGTATTCCAAGTGCAGCGAGATGGACAATGCTTTAAAAGCATTTAGGGACCTCTCTGAAAAAGATATTGTTTCATGGAATGGAATTATATGTGGGTATGCTGCAAATGGCCAAGCTGAAGAGGCTCTGAAGCTTTACAATGAGATGTTGAGAGAAGGATCACCGGGTGTTTCCCCGAATGTTGTTACTTTTGTGGGAGTTCTCAGTGCTTGTTGTCATGCTGGCTTAGTGGAGGAAGGTTGCCATCATTTCATTGATATGGTTACTAAGCATTGCATCAGGCCCACTGTGGAGCATTATACGTGCATAGTTGATTTGCTTGGGAGAGCAGGACACTTGGAGGAAGCTGAGGCTCTTCTTCTAAGCTTGCCTTCTGAGCCTGATGTGGTAATATGGGGAGCGTTGCTTGGAGCCTGTAAATTACATGGGAATTTAAGAATGGCAAGACATGTTTCTAAACATCTTCATGCTAATGAACCATTTAGCTCGTCCAACTATGTGCTTCTTGCCAATTCTTATACAGACAGTGGCAGGTGGGGTGAAGCAGTAGAAGTTAGAGAATTGATGCAAGCGAGAGGAGTCCAAAAGAACGTGGGATGTTCTTGGATTGACATCAGGGGTTGCATGCGTTTGTTCCTTTCTGGTGATAAGTCACATCCTTTAATTGATACTGTGCGCGAAGTCCTAAAGAGATTACATTTGCATATTGATGAAGTGCTCACAATAAGTTAGAAATATTCTTTTCATTCTTTTTTCCCCACTAATGTACAGTAAACCTGTGGGGGAATCCCTTTTCTGTTTATCCTGGTGCAGCAAATTTCATCCCTCACCTAATTTTGAAGGAATGGTGCTGTGCAACTGTTCATTATATCCTGTAATTTAAAGTTTCCTGGAAGTTGCAGAAACTATGCAGTGTGATAAGGCTGTCATCTTGTTACTATCCTGTAATTTTAAGCAAAAGCATTGCAAAGCGAGGTGATGATACTTCATATTTGGTTATACTAAGGATCAGTATTAGTACAGCAAGCTGCAGAACACGCTTTTTCTGTGAGAGTGCCGAGTGCTTTTATCCATGTTCCTGTAAGTGATGCACCTCCATAAGGTTGGATTACTTGGATGCCGTGACCCTCCAATTCGCCAAGCCCTTCCACAGATGGGATTTTACTTCTCCTACTAACGTCAGTCGTGTGAACATTACGAATCGAAGGGTCCATCAGCTATTATTGCTATACTATGCCTTCTGTTCTCCACCTTGCTGCAATGTTATGAGGATTTCTGATCAAGTACTCGAAAGGAACTCTCCCCTAAGAATTGGACATAAGTCTGTCACAAGCAAAGCCAAGAAGAAAGAGACAAAGCAAATAGTGAGAGGGACACTCCGAGATTCGAATCAATTCCAGCAACAGAGAAAGAGGGGAAGGCACCAAAAAAGTGTGACCCACAAAAGAGTTGGATGACGGCCAGATTACTCGAAAGCAGCCTCAACGTTAGGAAGACAAAACTGCAATAAAAACAAAGATGAAAAAAAATGCTGTATGGCCCTGATTAATGGGAGCAGGGTGTGGTTCTCAGCACATTATCACTTTATCTTTCGCATTGTCTCTCAACCACATGCTTGTACAGGATGTTGTCCATCAGAAGAAGAGACGCTGGAAGTTACAGTGCCAATTTGTGATACCTAATTTTGATTTGTAATTTGTATAGGTCCACGCCTGCCTCTTTTTCGCCCTTAGCTGTTCGTTTCTTTTACCAATGCAAGACTCCCTGCAAGCAAGACTTGAATGATGAGCAGATACCTCAGGTTCATTCATTTCTGGTTGCTGATGCTCTGCACCACTCGCTGAGAGAGCAAAATAAGCTAAAAGGAGTCAGGAATGTCAAGAAAGATTTACACTGGTGGGTTAGACAAAGATTCCCAATTTCGATGGAATTCCACCAATGAGGACATAAAGCATCGACTTTTTTTAAGTCTCCGACGTACTCTTAAAGCACAAACAACGTTCTAGTTCAGTGAACCGGTAGGACTTTCATCGGATGTCGAATAAGACCCATTTGTTCACGGTTTCAGTAGCCGTGGTCCGCCACATTACTTAGCACACAGATTTCGACCAACCCTCTTTGAGAAAATAAAGGTTAAACTGATGATCTCTCGCTGTTATCATCGATCCGATTCGACAGTAGAAAGAGCAAGATAGTTTTTTAGAGGGGGCGGCGAGAGGCATTTTAACTGGCCGAGGAGCGGACAGAGAGGATAACTAAGTGAGAACCACCCAAAACGATCGGAGCAATATCGGAAACTCTCTCCCATGCAGCTGGAAAAATCGGGGCGGTCTCTCGTGTCACCACCCATTCTCAGCCGCAAGACCGCGAACACGTGCCCCGCCCTTATCCGCCACGTGGGGGGTGGGCCCCGTGGGGGGATGCTGATTGGCTCTCCCGCGCTCTTATTAAAATGAAGCGACGGAGCGAGCCATCGGGGCTCGCATCAGCCGGCTTGGCTTTCGACAAAGGATCATCGGGCACGTCTCTCTGCTGCTCACGATTCGGAGGAAGCGAGGAGGTAAAACTTGTGCTGATTTTTAAGGAACGATTCTTGTCCGCGATTCTGTTCGACGGATCGTTGTCGGGTTTCTCGTTTTTCGTTTTTCGTTTTTCGTTACGTGCCGCATGCATGGGGGCGTGTTTCGGCTCTTCGATACTGACTCCTGAGAGTCTTGAGAGTGTTCTGTTTGCTCCTCGCTCGCTTCAGTTCGATTACCGAAACGATAAATTCTCTTGCCATTTTCACTACCCGACAAAGGGTCTGTTTTTACGAAAGTTGTCACAAGGCGATCGGTGATAGTGTAGTAACATTTTGCTGAAATAGAAGAGGTCTAAGGAAAGAAATGGAGAGAACTTATAAAGTTTTGCTAAAAAAGAAATGTTTTCGGCGGATTGCGGATTTGAAAATCGTTTTTTCGTCAGACCAGAATGAATGTTATTATGGTGTTGTTGATAGTTTTAAGGTTGATACGGCAACGGTATGGTCTTCTTCTTTGAGTCATGATGTCCACCGGAGTAATCTCTGAAGTTCATCCTGTCCTGCTTTTGACTCCTTAGTTGACAAAATAAGTTCGATATTTTACTTCTTTGAGCGTTCTTTCTTTCTTTTGCCGAACAATTTTTCAAGTACTCATTCGAGCATGAAGTGGTCCCTCGGCGTCACTTATGCAAAGGCTGAGCCATGTTTCTGTTGTATTGGCGGTGTACGTTCTTAGAGTGTGCCTAATCAAGTACTGAAATGTTGATTAGGCTGTAGTGATGGGCTTTTCCCGAGTTATCAAAAGCAAATTCAGGGGAAACCGTTGATAAACATAGTTTTGAGGTTTCGAGAACAAGAAACACTGGAACATGTTGTAGCAGAGTGGTATGCTTGAAGATATATTTATAAGAAGCTGATAGTTTTAGGATGAAATTGATGGTACCATCACACGTCATTTTATTTTGTGTAGAAAGGAACTGTAATTCAGTTCCGACATGTCACTCCTTTCGAGCAATTAACCGATAATCAACCTCTTCAAACCCAAGCCGCTTGCTTTTGTTAACAAGATGTTACTTTGCTTTCTGATAGAGTTTTGATGAGGTGTTCTCAAGCAATCTATTGTCGAGGAGAAAAAGTTTGTTCTCTGACATTCTGTTATGCTTTGTTCCAATTCAAAGCCTTACATCTTATCAAACAAAAGCATGTCCAGTTCCAGCGAGAAGACACACTTTATGGCTTCATTCCCATCAATTAATGAAGGAACAGATGTTGGTTCATCATCGTGCTAATTATAAGGATTGATTTGTCTCCTTAGCTTTAATTCTTGCTTGGTTCCACTCCCTGTTATGCCACATAAATTAGCTTGATTGAAGGAAGCATATTTGCCTGATGATGACAAATATCTTTGCCACTATGCATGTCTTTCTAGAGTAAGCTGCACCCTTGTTTCTTGTACCGACATAAGTATTGGGAATAAGGATTTATTTCGGTTAGTAACGGTCCACTCAGATCAAGGAGTTCAAGATCAAGCTAGACAATAAACGTAGCGTAGAAATCTTAAGTACCATGTAGTTCTTTCCTTGAATCAGATGCAGAGTTTAATTGCTCCCACCAAAAAAAATTTGCAGCATAGGCCTCGCAAAATCTTAAGACTCCAATTTGTGAATTTCTGTAGAAGGGAAGATGGACTACGTATATGGACCAGGAAGGAACCACCTCTTTGTTCCAGGCCCTGTCAACATCCCGGATCAGGTCATTCGTGCGATGAACAGGAACAATGAGGATTACCGTTCACCTGCTATTCCGGCACTTACCAAGATTCTCCTCGAGGATGTGAAGAAAATTTTCAAGACTACTACAGGAACCCCGTTCCTTATTCCCACCACTGGTACATCCTTCATTGAAAAAGCTGTGTGATAAAGCATTTAGCCCTTCATTTTATGCAAATCTAAAGTTGTCGTCTTGGTTTTAGGTACTGGTGCATGGGAGAGCGCTCTGACCAACACATTATCTCCTGGAGATCGGACCATCTCGTTCATGATTGGCCAATTCTCTCTGCTCTGGATTGATCAGCAGCAACGCCTCGGCTTCAATGTGGATGTCGTCGAAAGTGAGTGGGGACAGGGTGCCAATCTCGACATCCTGGCATCGAAGCTTGCTGCCGACACTGCACACACCATTAAGGCGGTATGCATCGTCCACAATGAGACAGCAACTGGAGTCACCAACAACCTGGCTAGAGTAAGAAAAATACTTGGTAAGGACAAACATTTGTACTAGTCCAAGCTTTGAAATAATCTTTCTGATCTATGATTAGAAGGGCTCTTATTGCTGTGTTGGTTGCGTTTTATTTTACTGAACATCGACAAGCTATCGCATGTCTTTCTGCTGAGATATTATCTTTTTTACTAATTGTTTTCAGAGGCCCTTCTGTAATACCATGCAACATATTTACTTGCAGATGACTATAGGCACCCAGCCCTGTTTTTGGTCGATGGAGTCTCCTCAATCTGTGCTCTCGATTTCCGCATGGATGAATGGGGAGTTGATGTGGCCTTGACTGGCTCTCAGAAAGCGCTCTCTCTTCCCACTGGAATGGGCATAGTTTGTGCAAGCCCCAAGGCTCTGGAGGCATCCAAAACTGCAAAGTCGTACAGAGTTTTCTTCGACTGGAAGGACTACCTCAAGTTCTACCAGATGGGAACCTATTGGCCATACACCCCTTCCGTTCAGCTACTGTACGGGCTGCGAGCTGCCCTCGATCTCATTTTCGAGGAAGGACTCGATAATGTGATCGCGAGGCATAACCGTCTCGCCACAGGAACTAGGTAACACCATTATTTCCTCAAATCTTTATCTGATCATCTTTCCTTTGTCTTGATCTAATGAATTACTGCGTTTGACTTCAGGCTTGCTGTAGAGGCATGGGGGCTGAAGAACTGCACACAAAAGGAGGAGTGGTTCAGCGACACCGTGACAGCGGTCGTCGTTCCCCCATATATTGAAAGCTCCGAAATTGTGAGGAGGGCATGGAAGAGATACAATTTGAGTCTAGGCCTGGGACTGAACAAAGTGGCTGGAAAAGTCTTCAGGATAGGGCATCTTGGCAATCTGAATGAGGTATGTTCCATTCCACTGCCCGTAACATGAATTTTGTTGAACTTGCAAGGTGAACAAGGAAGCTCTACGCTTCTCGAACCTTTACTCGCTGAAAGATTCGCCTCTTAATCATTAAGTGCAAATTGGGTTGTGGAAGTCTGATGGTTGCTTCATGTCTTTACAACTTGGAACAGCATTACCTATGCAAATTTTCTGTCACAGTTGTTTAATAACGCAAATTTAGGCACCACCCAGTTTGGATTTACAAATCATGGTCGCTTGATCGGTGAAAATTCATACTTCTCATGTCAGCATTGAGCACAAGCATGGGTGTGTCAGCATTGAGCACAAGCATGGGTGTGATGGCGAGCACGCAGCGCAGAAAGAGTCTTTCTTATTAGAAATGTTCGCCTGCAATTTCCCATTTCCTTCACCCTGAAATTCCATTATCATCTGGACACAAATGTTTCTCTTTGTTCTATTTTCAGCTGCAACTGCTCGGCTGTCTCGCCGGCGTGGAGATGGTGCTCAAGGATGTGGGCTACCCCATCAAGCTCGGGAGCGGGGTCGGGGCTGCTTCCGCATACTTCCAAAATACCACCCCCTTGATCGCATCCAGGATCTAAAGAAAAACAATATCCGCCTGCCTCGATCCTGTAATTAGTTGTCCACTTGAACCGTCATTCCTTTTGAATTCCATGTAGAAACATACGCTATTATTCTCCTACTTTTGCAAGTACTCTCGAGGTTTCCCGAGCTCCTGGTTTGGTATAACATTTGCTTTACCACCCCCTGCGCCCCAATGGACTGTGCTCGAATCGGATGTTCCCCGTCCCCGCCATTCTCGATTATGGATGATGCTTATGTCTCAAGGCTCTCTTGAGTTCGAAAAATCCATAAGTGATGTTGGTTGCGAAACTTGTTAGCTAAGGCTATGAAAAGGTTCATCCCCTCGTTCGGTTTAAAGTCAGTAGGACGACCTTCGGATTTCCTAGTCCACTGGTGTCCTGACTCCGTGATTCTCGTAGATTTTTGCTAGTCATGAAAACAGCATAGCATCCGACTACTATGACTATTCTTAGGATCCTAAATGCTTGTCAGGACCCAACTGTTTTTTTCCTTAGCCCGCCCTTGAATTCTTGCGGCACTAGCGGAACGGTCACCATCGATTCCGAAATAATGAATAACTACTTTGACATGCACAAGAATCAAGATCGGCGGCGTAATGACACAATTATATGAAATTGAGCTAATGATGATGTATTTATTTTATAAAAATCAAAATATCATTTGAATCATTTGTAAAATGAAACAGAAAATATTTTCACTGTCCATGAAAATATATAAACATAAATTATTCCTGATTAAAAAAATAATTTTAATGATTAATTATTTAAAAGGATACAAATATTATTTTTAGGAAGATATCATCTAAAGTATTTCTTTTTTATAAAATAAAAGAAGACCTAAATTCCTTCACTTTTTCAAAGAAAAGAAAAGGAAAACTTTAAATTCCTTAAATAAAACAGGAGTGACTTTAATTATCAAACACGTCATTCATGATGTGATGCGAGCAGCCATCAACCTTAAGAGTCACGTCGACCACGTCGACTGGCTCAGTGCATCTACGTGGAAAGTAAGGATAAGGATGCTATAAGTACAATTCGGTCCTCGGTCAAATTAGAAAGTAGGAGCCTGCTGACAAGGAGGACTGACTCCTTTTAAGACACACTCATCCAATATAATCAACCAGAAATGGACATGCATCCAACTTTTTTCAATTTTGGGCATAAAGATTCCTCTTACCTGTAAGAATTAAAATTCCACACCACTTTCCATTTTCAAATTATCAATTACACATTATAGATATTCATTAATAAAAAAATTATAATCCTCGATTATAAATTAACTCGACGAATGACTATGTCAAAAGAGAACCAAGCCTATAGGAGGAGCTTGCATGTCTCGAGACAACGTGATGATCTTGTCCTTAGCGCCACAAGGTGACAGTGATTAGGATGTAAAACATTGTTAAGATTTTTGTAAGAGAAGGTTTTATCAAAAACTTAAGGAGACATAATAATATGAAGAAGATAAAATTGTTTTGACTAACGATGAAATCAGAAGGTCCACACAACAACTATAGGGATATGGTTGGACACTCCTTTTTCTTTCCCTTTGTGGGGACAAAATTTGCTTTGCAAAGATATCCCATGAAGATATGAAGGAGCCACGTCTACACGCCTCGGCATCAGCATCAGCATCGACGCTGTTGCGGAGCAGCAACGTCGTAAAACCGACGACGGATCCCGGCTGGTCAAGAAACTTCGCCTCCATCGTTGCGTGTGCAATGCAAGAAAAATCAGCGTTCCATTCAAAACCGCGTTCTGCTGCGTCAGCCGCGTCTCTAGTCGCCACCTGTCTCTCTCAACGATTACCGCCTTTCTCTCTCTATCTCTCTCTCTCCATATCCATATATAAACACACAAAAAGCATCCGCTCCAACGCCTCTCATTTCTGCCTTATCACTTCATCCTTTTTCCCTCAAAAACCCCCCCACCAAAACCCAGATTTCCATCATTCGCCATCAACAACCACCTAGAACTTTCGACTCGACCCATGGATCTTCCAAGGCCGGAGGTTGAAGGAGAAGCAGGAGGAGAAGATGGGGAAGACCAGTTCGGTCGCCTACCGGACGACCTGCTCCTCCACATCGTCGACCGAGTCCACGACGCCAGGTCCCTCGCCCGCTGCCTCGCCGTCTCCAAGCGCCTCTCCTCCCTCGTCCCCCTCACCCCCACCGTCTCCCTCTCCTTCCCCCGCCCCCGCCTCCTCCGCGCCTCCTCCGAGTCCGAGTCCGAGCCCGAGTCCGGCCGCTGGCGCCGCCGGAGCGGCTTCCTCTCCCGCCTCGTCGACAGATTCGTCCGCGGCCCCCTCCGCCTCCTCCACCGCGTCGCCTCGACTAAACCGGCCTCCCGCTCCGGCGGAGGAGGCGACGACGATTGCGATTGCGACTACGATTCTCCTCCCACTCCCGGCGAAGTCCTTAAACCCTTCAGAGGGATCGAGTCGCTGCGCGTGGAGCTCCCCTCCTGCGTCGATGCGGTCGGGCTCAACGGTAAGCGCACGGTCCTCAGGTGGACGGCTCGATTCGGCGGCGAGATGAAGAGCTGCATCGTCCTCGGAGCGAATTCGTTGCGGAGGAGAGAGGATGGCGCCGCCGCCGCCGCCGCCGCCTCGGGAGAGGAAGGCGCACTAGAATTGAGACCGAGAGCCGTCGGAGAGGTTGAGCTCGAGCCCGGGCCGGTCATCGCGGAGGAGGAGCTGAAGTTGCGAGTGGTCTGGATCATTTCTTGTTTGATCGCTGCTTCGGCGAGGCATTATCTGCTAAGACAGATCGTGGCGGATCATCCGATGCTGAAGAGCGTGGCGATCGTTGACTCGGACAAGCAGGGGAAGGTCCGGATGCTAGAGGAAGAGATCGCCGAGATGAGGAGATCCTTCGACTCGGAGGCGGCCGATTCATCGTCGGCGGAGAGGATCCGAGTTCCGGACTTGAGGATGAAGCTGTGGTACGCGCCGGAGCTGGAGCTGCCGGAGTCCGGGTACGTGATGAGAGGGGCGACGATGGTGCTGATCGCGCCGGCGAGTAAGGCCGAGGGGGAGGAGCAGGGGAAGGCGAAGGAAGGAGGAGGCGGCGGCGGCGACTTGGGGGACGTGATGAGGAGCGCGAGCTTCGAGGGAGGCGGCGGAGAGGATGAGGCGGCGTTCCGTGAGGCGGCGACGGAGATGGGGAAGCTGAAGAGGACGTATACACTGGAGATGAATTCCTTCTGACGTGAGATCGGACAAGGCGGCTTCTTTCCTTTTTTTTCTTTTTTTTTTAATCCCCCGGAGTTTGTTTTTGTCTTTTCTTCTTTTTTTTTTTTCCTTTTCCGCGCATGTATATGTTGTGCATAGCCCGTTGCGGAACTTTTGTACTTGGAGTATGGGGATCGATTCATTCATTCGTTAGCGATACAAATAAATGTTGATGGAAAAATCTGGCGTGGTGGTGTGTGTGTATCGATAAAAGAGCTCTTTGCGAGTTAATATTTAAGGTTTTTACGTGTTTGATTCTTTAAAAATGGTTAGCTAGCTGAAAAAGTTTTATGGTAAAATAGTTTTACGGCAAAAAATGCATCCGCGTTTAAAATATAAAAATAGATTTTCGTTTTATAGAGGAAATTATTTTCCAAAGTGTAATAAGTCTCTGAACAAATAATTATCAATTCATCTCTTTTCGTACTTATTGTTTACAATGAGATTCAAATATCTAAGAATGCTTTGAATTACACTTTTTCCAGCATAACACTAAATAAATAGAATTAATCATTTTTTAAATGATTTTCAAGAAGAGTGTTTTCTTTTTTTTCTTTTTTTATCATGGAATTTATTATGAAACAAACACATCTAAACTTGCACCAACATCTACGAGGATAAATCAAAATTATGAAATTAGATTTTTAAATAGGACTCGAATTTATTACAACTTTGATTTTAATTACTTAACACTTCCTCCAAATAAGATATTTAGACTCTGTTTGTTTCACAAAAAATATTATGTTTATAATAAATAATCTAAAAAAGAACTGATCGAGCCATCGAGGCGAGGTCTAAACCCTAGGTGCTCGTGCTCGAGTCCATAGAGGCCAAGGAACCTAGTGTTTGTGTTGAGCTCTTCGACACTTAAGCCAAGATCCATACAGGCTAGGCCCTAGTCTACGGAGGCTAGGCTTGAGACCCTAGCGCCCATGCCTTGGTCCAATGAAGTTTGACCCAAAACCTCCATACTTGGGCTCGAGTCCATTAAAGCCAACCAGATCGATCCATGAAGGTCGAGCTCAAAACCTTGTTTCCAAGCTCATGCTTAAATCCCTGATGCCCAAGTTAATGTCTATTGATGTTGGTGTTGGTGCCAATATCAATAAAAATGCTCAGGCACACTCGAACATTGGCATTAGGGTCCCAGTCTTCAAATTCGTTGGACCAAGCTTAAGGTAGGAGATCTAAGCACAAGTGCAGAGGTTTTGAGCTTAGGCATTAGGGTCCTGGGTGTGGCCTAAATCGACCTCAGCAGAGCATTGGGTCTCAAGCCTCGACCTCGATGGTCTTGGGCTCGAGCGTCGGGGATTCTAGCATGAGCATAGGCACTTGGGCACAACTTCGATAGACCCAAGCGTGACCTATGTTAATCCATTGCCTTGGGCATCAACATCCTGGGGTTGGCTTCGGTGGACCTAGTATGATCGGGCCTTGACCTCAATGGACTCGAGCTCACGCTCTAGGGACTCGAGCCTGAGCACCCAGACCCGAGCTTGAGCACCGGGGACCTAGGCATAGCCTTTGTGGACATAGGCATAGTTCTAGGATATCCAAACACAAATACCTAGGTCTCACGCTTGACCTTTGTGGACCCAAGCACCATGGCCTCCTTAATGGACTTGAGCCTAGTTGTTGTGGCATCAGGCACAATCATATCAAGGCCTCCTTGATGAACTTAGTTGCGAGCATTAGGGACTTAGGCACTAACACTAGGGTCTCCAAGGCAAGCGTTCGTGACTCGAGTTTGAGTGCTAGGGACTTGGGCAAAGAGGTCCTTGCCTCGGCCTTGGCCTTGATGGAGCCAAATGCAGTTGTTGATGACCAAAGGCCAAGCACTAGGGACCCAATTTCGGGCATGAGGACCCAAGCAAGAGCACTAGGATCTTAGCCCTAGCTAGATGGACCCAGACATGGGCATTAGGGTCGTGGGCTTGACTTGATGGACCAAGCTTAGGCGCAATGGGACTTGACCTCAATGGAATCAATCCTAGGCGTCGAGGACTTGGCTCTGGATGTCAAGACCTCAAAACAAGCATGAGAATTCATGTGCCTAAGCTCATGAATTTTTTCGTGAAACCTTGGTTTTCCGATGGCTAACTTTTCACGGCGATTTTTAAAGAAAAATATTTTCTCTAAAATATTTTTCGCGAAATAAATGATGTCTTAAAAATGCTCCAAATTTTCTTGGACCGAAACAAAAGAAAGGCCTACTCTCTCTAATCAGTGACAAAGGGAATAATGGTGAGGATGGAGGTCGCGAAAAAATCAATAATTAAAGATTGCTTTATTATATATTCATTTCATAAGAATAAATTTATCAAGTAAAATAATCGATGGTCTATTAGTAGATTCCGTGTCTTCATAGCGCACCCCATGCGTGCATTAATTAGTGACAAAGGGTATAATGGTGAGGACGGAGCTCGCGAAAAAATCAATAATTAAAGATTGCTTTATTATCTATTCATTTCATAAGAATAAATTTATAAAAGTAAAATAATCGATGGTCTATCAGTAGATTCCGTGTCTTCAGAGCGCACCCCATGCGTGCATTAATTATGTCAATCTCGCTGGGGTGAGGGGGGGCTCTCGCCGATGCCCATGTACACACGCAAGCGCAACTCCCAAGCCCATCCGGACCCCACCTTTTGTCCTTGGTCCGGTACAGGGACCGAATCCTGCGACGACACGCTTCGGTCTCGTGAGCCCCGCCACCGATTCCGATCCACACACGCGACGACGTCGAACGAATCCGCGCGACACTGTTTTATCGTGCTTTCCTTCTAGAGGAGGCCCATCCGTTGCAACGTACACATTATGATCAAAGGATCGCCTCACCAACGGGAGGAAATCACGTTGCTTGCCGACTTGATTCACAAATTAAACGGATATTTTACAAATTTCTCTACTTTTCCCCACGTATAATTAAATAAAAACCCGTCGCGGATTAGCGATCGATTAATGATTGAAGTGATGGCAAATAACGAGCTAACTGCCAAGGACCAGAACAGTGGCCGACGTATTACCTGTATCCACATACGCCGTAGGCTTCTCTCGCGTTCATATGGACAGGGAATATTCAGGGATCGCGAGGAACAGAGGATGATCTGCAGAGGCCCGTGATTGGACGACGTTCATGAAGAGAGTCGCGAGAGAAAGGAGAGAGAGAGAGTAGGGGAGGGAGAGATTGGGAGGGATGGATTTCTCGACGGACAATCTGACCGGCGTCGTCTTGGCGCTCCTCTCGAGCGGGTTCATCGGCGGCAGCTTCATCATCAAGAAGAAGGGCCTCCGGCGAGCCGCCGCCGTTTCCGGGGTGAGAGCTGGTAAATGTCTTCGATTTCCCTGCTCCTTCGAAAGAACGTGAAATTTGACGAATTGGGTGTCTGGAATTTCTGGAAAAACGGGGGACTGATTCCATGTCTTGATCTTTTTTTGGCGAAAGGTGTCGGTGGGTATGCGTATCTGTTGGAGCCTCTATGGTGGGTGGGCATGATCACGAGTAAGCTCCTTGATTTAATTTCCATCATTTGTTTTTCTGGCTCAATAATTAGTGACGATAGCTCGCTAAATCGATTCCAACCACTGGAATCGAGGTTATCTAATGAACTCGGAGCATGTGCATTGCTTTTTCGGCTTCGATAGTTAGTTTAAAAATGGCTTATTTTGCTTCATGTTGCATTCTTTTTTATAGGAAGCAGAGTGATAATCATAATATAGAAGAAGCCAAGAAATTGACCCATTAACTTCATGCTTCAGTTTCTGGGCATCCCTTAACCAAGTAGTTAGTAGTACTGACCTGTTTCATCAGCTGAAATTCTGCAGAATTTGTTTCTGTTTTCTTTTTTCTGATGTAGTGATTGTTGGAGAGGTTGCGAATTTCATAGCTTACGCATTCGCCCCGGCAGTGCTCGTCACTCCTCTGGGTGCTTTAAGTATAATAGTCAGGTAGTGTGGTTCTCCTTGAGTTTTTGGCATGTTCTTGGGGGTTTTTGTTGCAGTAACTCAATATGAGCCCTTTTCAATTGTCCTCAATGTCTGTACTTTGGATCAATTGGTTAGTGCCGTGCTGGCGCACTTCATCTTGAAGGAGAAACTACACAAGCTGGGGATGTTGGGCTGTGTGATGTGCATTGTTGGTTCTGTCATAATTGTCATCCATGCACCGCAAGAAAGTCCCATCACTTCTGTTCAAGAAATATGGATTATGGCAACTCAACCAGGTCAGTCTTCGGGCCTGCAAGAAAGTCCCATCACTTCTGTTCAAGAAATATGGTTTATGTGTTCTTTATACGATCACTCATTTGCTGATAACTGACTGCATTTACATATCTTTTTCAGCTTTTCTGCTCTACGTCGGCTCGGTAATCATGCTGGTGTTCATCTTGGTTTTCCATTTTTCACCTAGATGTGGGCACACGGATGTGCTAGTTTACACTGGCATCTGCTCATTAATGGGCTCTCTCTCGGTAAATCAACTGCTTCTGCATCTGTTGGAATTTTTTCTTCCTTCCAACCTACTTTAGTGTATTTATTATGCCAACCAGATTGTTGGAAGCCCCACTTAAATGCAAGAGTTGACCTTGCATCGTTAGCTTTAGGTAGATCATTGATTCGGGGTGCAGGGAGGCTCATCACCAGGGACAAATCGTATTCTTTTCTGATTCTTTTTGTCCTGTCAAAACAAAGTTAATGAGCTACAATAATTGTTGTGGGGACATGTCTAAATTATTTCTGCATATAGGTATTTTTTCTTTCTCAGTTCTCATAAGTTGTATGATCTATCTGCAGGTGATGAGTGTGAAAGCCCTTGGGACTTCTTTGAAGTTGACTTTTGAGGGGAAGAATCAGTTGATCTATCCGGAGACTTGGTTCTTTATGTTGGTGGTGGCTACATGTGTAGTTACCCAAATGAATTATCTCAATAAGGTCTGTCCCAAGATGTTATCCAACTTTAATTAGCTAACTTGCCCAATGATGAATTTGTAAATTTCATTTGTCATTGCCTCACAACAATTGATAATATTGAATGACACCAAATTTCCTCTTTTACTGTAACTTTTACTTTTCCCATATGTTGAGATTACATAACATTTGGAGAAAAGGAAGTCATGGAATATATGCATCTTTCTTAACTAGATATGGTGCTTGTCTTTTTTTGTGGTGCCTCCATGTTTCATTTTTCTTGGGATTGTAGGACAGGTAGAACTTTGTCTTTCCTTGTTTAGAAGCATTTTGCTGGTGATATGGTAAATTGACCAACCTGGTTAAAGTTAGCTCCTAAGATTATGATCATGAAGAAGTCAAATTTTTGTTTTTTGACATTCTCTCTTTTTTGGTAAGGCTGTTTTGAGATTCCAGCCTCTGTACCTCTAGTCTGCATTTTGTGTATACCGGTTGATTCCTGAACCTCATGAGCTGTGCTTAGAACAATCGGGAACTGTGGAGGAATCTGCCTTTTTTGGTCATTGGGTCTATGATAATTGAGGACTCCAAGTGTCTGAGTCTTGCAATTATTAACTAAATTTTCACCTGTAAACTTGAAAATCTATGTTCCTGTGGCCTTTTGGCAAGGTCACTGCCCTCCTTCTTCATCGCAGGATAGAGTGGTCTGTCCTTTTCATTTACCTATGTGGTAATTCTTTGTCGGGGTTGGGAAGTCAAATCTCTTGCTTCAGAAACTATTTACAGTTGTTTTTTACTGCAAAAGGTTTCTTTGGGTTCTGTTTACTTATGGATGATATAGTGCTTGATGAGAGCTTATCTTAAGAGCTTATCTTGGTCTGCTTGGTTTCTTTCACAAAAATTTACTTCAAACATATAGTAGTATCTGATGGATCCCAGTCAAATGCTTCCTCTCTTGCATTCGCTCCATGCTTTTAATTCTGTGCTGGTCTTTCTTTGATTATGATATTTCAGGCGCTGGACACATTCAACACTGCAATTGTGTCGCCCATTTACTATGTAATGTTCACGACCCTTACAATCCTTGCCAGTGTCATAATGTTTAAGGTATGAGAAGGCACCATGTGCATTTTCATTTCATGACGGCTTGCTTATTTGACCTTCTTGTCTCTAGTTGAGTGTCCTCAAGAGAGGAGTAGGCTAACTGAAAACAGGAGTTGCAGCCACACCCCGATAATCCAATTATCTCGTTTTTTTTTTTTATCTGCACATATCTAATCAGGATTTGCGTGAGTTGACTAATTACATAAGTTAAATTTTGGGTTTTATTTGTTAGACGGGTTTACTTAAACAAGTCATCTTACGGTCTGTAGTTGCTAACATTGGCTGTTTCCGTTCTAGGATTGGGATGGTCAGAGTGGTGGAGACATTATTTCAGACATATGTGGTTTCATCGTCGTGCTCTCCGGGACCATACTGTTGCACTCAACCAAGGATTTTGAAAGGAGCTCGTCCTTCAGAGGTGCGGAACTTGCTCTTATTCTTTGTTTGAACCTTTGTTTTCCCTTCTCTTTTTGTCCGATCCAATCTGATCCTGTCATGTAATATCAATAAGCCAATGCAGGTAATTTTGTGCCCGTGTCGTCTACGCTATCTACCCGGCTCTGCAGTGGAAATGGCGATTCCAAATTTGACGAGGAAGTGCCCCCACCACCTGAGGAAGTTTGCATGAGAAGACAATAGTGGTACCTTTAGATGGTTTTCGGGAAGAAATAATGCTCACTTCACTTCAAACTTACAAACTAAGCGGGAAGTAGGATGTACGGAACACCTGTGATGATTCCTGCTCCAATTGCATCCGAATTTCAAAAAAAAAATGCCGAACCACCGTGCGGGCGCCTCTCAGTTCTAGGGTTTCAATTAGCTTTATTTACCTTCAAATATGCCGGTTGGCAGTTATCCGTACCCCCTGCAATGTGGCCACATCAGTCAGAGGCTTGTACAGTCAGCAAGTGAAGTGAAGGAAGCAAGATATCGATTAGAGTTCGGATCTGTTCCAAGGTACATGGTCATTCATGACGCGAGCTCGAGCAGAGCATGGAGCTGTCTCCAGCTCCGAGCAAATGGCGGCCGCTGTTGGGCGATCCTTTTCTCGGTCGCCCCCATGTTGGAAAAACATTCACTATGTTGAATGCCTGCAGATAATTCTTTTTCCTCCCACAGCAGACAACGGGTGTTTTCTTTTCTGTAGATGGATTGAGATTGATACATGTGAATAAAGAGAGTTATTTTCAAGCTTGATGATGGAGTTGAGTTTGCCAATGCCTCTTTTTATGTCCTCTTTTCGATTCTTAGTCGGGAAAAATCAAAATGGCTGACGCGCCAAAAAGCAAAGTATTCGTTGCGCTTTTTATAGGGGGTGGGGAATTATTATTATTATTATTATTTTATTTTTCTTTTTTTCAGTTTTCGGTGTCAAATTCCCTGTAAATTGAGATATATGAAAATTAGCTTGGAGCTGAAGTAATTAAAATTAGAAACTATGTAACGAAAAAATATTTAGGAAAATGTAAAATCGGAGCGAAAACAAGGGAAAGCGTAGTCGTGAAGCAAAAGCCGAAACTCGCAGAGAGAAAGGAAGGAAAAGGGGAATTCGAAATGAAATGAATTGAGATGCGAACTGTGCCTGCGCAACCGCTTTTTCCTGAAAGCGAGATTCCATCTCTGCTCAACTTCCGAACTGCTTCTCTCTCTCTCTCTCTCTCTCTCTCTATCAGCGGAAGAAGCTGAGAAACAATGGAAGCGAAGATGAGCCAGTTCTTCGGATCGGTCTCCGACTTCTTCACCGGCGCCGATCACATCCCCTGGTGCGATCGCGACGTCATCGCGGTCAGCTCTCTCTCTCTCTCTCTCTCTCTAAACTTCTCGGTTTATATAGCTACCGGAAGCTGTAATCGGAGCGTTATTAGTTCTGTGAGGGGGGGAATTTCACCTCCGTGCGTCCAGGTTGCAGGTCGGAGCTCTTCGTGTTAGCTGTAACATGCGGGAACGACTTGAACGTCGTGCTCTGTTCACGAAATAGTTGATCGGTAGTATGTTCGAGTGAGGGCTTGTCTCGCTTTGTGGAAGTGTAGTGCCTAAAACCTGCCGGATGTAAGTGTAGTTGAGAACAGGATGCCGTCAAGAGAGCATAATCGAGCACTACAAAGTGTAGTGCGTGTAGCACGGAAAATTCGAAAGTATTAGCTCCGGCTACCATGGCAGCCCGTGGCTTGTGGTGAGTAATCGAGTGATAGAATGATTCTTTCGTGAGATTGCCGGAATGGTGTGATAATAGTTGTGTGGAGATGGAAAGTGGAAAGGACCATGACGATCGTAGACGAGCTTAGGTAAGAGATCCATGTGTTTGGACTCACTCGAATTGGCTTGCTGGCATTTGCATGTGGATTCTATTGTAAGCTGATTCGTTGAGGTTTAAGCATTGATTCCTCGGTTTCATTTTGTTGTATCAGTATAAATCGTGCTTCGAATATTGATGATGCCGAGTCATGTCATGTTACTTGTCATGGGATGGCTGTCATTGTCATTCAGGATATAAGGTGGGATGATTGATTCTGACCAGTGCTGTCACATACTCCCTGTCAGTGCTTTTGTTTGAAACTTCATACTGCATCCCCATCATGCTTATTTGCTGCTTTGCTTTGCCTTCGCTGTCCTCTCTTGCGCAGTGTCATTCTGCCTGAACAGTCTTCAATTTCCTTCTGTAGCACCAACAAATATCTATTAAAAGTGGTTAGAGTTCATTCAAACAGAACATTATTATTGACTCTTGTTCTAGCTTTTAGTTACTAGGCAATTTGCTAACTTTCCACCTCATATATGAACATCTCTTGCTCATTATAGCTGGCGTATATGATCTTCATTTCTTCTTGTTGTCCCCATTAAAAAAATTTCTTGATTAGGGTTGCGAGCGAGAAATTGCTGAGGCTGAGAAAGGTTCATCTGATGAGCTTCTTAGTGAATCTATTATGCGTTTATCGTGGGCACTTGTTCACTCCAGGCAACCAGAAGATGTCCAGCGTGGAATAGCAATGCTTGAAGGTAAAGTGTAGTGTAGGCTGTCTCATTGTTATGCCTAGGTTCCCATAGTGGTGGTTTTGTTAGAAGTTAGCGTTGATTACACGTAGGTGTACTTTATGTAATCTCTAGTTAAATAATTTTGTGACTGATGTCTATCTGCAGCTTCCGTTTCTGGTACTACGAGTCCTCTGCAATTGAGAGAGCAGCTTTATCTTCTAGCTGTTGGTTATTACAGAAGTGGAGACTACACAAAGAGCAGGGACCTTGTGGAGCGGTGTCTGCGGGTCAGGCTTAAGTTTTTCATGTCTGATAACATGATTAGAGTCCTTATTTATATTACTGCTTGCGTCAGATTGCATCTTAACCCTTAACAGTGTATTGCTTTCTCACTCCTCGATTTCTTCATATATCAATGCTGTCTGGACATCAGAAATTGTGTTGAAACACGAGTCATTCGCTCCAAATGCTTAAATTCATCTGATTCTCGAGTAATTTAGACGACAATGAATGAGCAATTCAACTTCTTGATGCATGATTTTTTTGTCTCAGTATGATATTGCTGTTAGTTACTTCATGTTCTTTGCCAGATCTTTCAAAAATAGGTGTTCTTGAATGGGTGATATAGAAGTTTACATGAATCATCAATTGCTTGACTGTGAGATGAGTTATTAGAATACTTCTGACATATTTAACCTAATTCTTCCGGCAGATTGCCCCTGATTGGAGACAGGCCCTCACACTTAGGAAAACAATTGAAGACCGTATCACCAAGGGTAAGGACCAAATGACCGATTATTATGCCCCCAGTTTGTTCCAAGTGTAGAAATCGCTGATTATCCTACTTTGTCTGATTGTAGATGGGATAATTGGCATTGGCATCGCTGTTACTGCTGTAGGATTGCTGGCAGGTGGACTTGCTGCAGCTCTCTCAAGGAAGAAATGATCCACGCACGCTCGCCCTAGAGTACTCTGTTTACATGAAAAACCCATGCTAGAGTTCGTTAATTTTGTTTTTCTCTGGTCTTCTTCGCTAACCTCAATAGTGATGTGGTAAGCAAATCGTCTACTTTGATGAAGTTTTGTCATTTGTAATTTGTCTAGTGGACGGTGTGAGGTAAAAGGCAGTTCTTTGTAATGTCTCTCTTTGCTTCTCTGAAAAAAAGTATGTGACAAGGCTGTGCTGCCCCCTTGTTCTCTATTCTCTTGTTCTTTTTTCTCTATCCAAGCAATTGCCCATGTAGCAGAGAAATCAGCAACTCAGAACCTTGCATCATTGCTCATATCCTTGTATGCCAGTATTGCACCACGCCGCATGGAGTCTTAACAATTGCAATGTTGTGGCAGGGACCTGTTACTTGTTATCTTTACCATCTCTGGTTGAGCCATCTCTCGTGAAAGCTATAGACTACCGAAGTTCCTCACCACTGTCTTCTCTCCAATCTTCTGTGTGCCCCCTTTTTTGTTCCACAATGTTATCGACTGGCAGGCATTAGCTGGAGCAAATACGCTCTTTAGTAATTTAGAGGACACCTCCTATCAGTAAGTACTTGGAGTTCTACCTTTTCTGCTCGTCCACTCAGATGCAATGAATGTCCACTGACAAGAAAACCCACGCGATCCACGGCTGGGGCCATTTGGAGGCGCTGTTCGCAGGACATGCTTCCATTCTCTTCGGACACTCAACTAGTCAATTCCTGCGTTAGCTAAATATGACAAAACCGATCTGATCATCATTCGAGACATAATCATAGGCAGCAGCTACTTCGGCTGAGCCACCATGACAGGATGCGCGGGCTCTGGCCTTTGTTCTTGTTATAGTGCAGTCAACATCGAGTGTGGAACTCAATACTCCCTCCAATTCGGGGACCACCGTAGCAACACAATTTTTCTCCTTCCTGCTGAAATTTCTAAAGCACGGAAGGAAAAAATCCAAGAATTTCAAGGGCCAGCGAACAAATTCAGAGGCAAATTGGTAGTCCATGAGAGGTCAATAATTCAAAAATAAAATGAGACTTCTACAATCCCAACATGTCTGAAACTACAGCAACTAAACATTAAATACTGTGTTAGAACAGCAGAAATTCTTTCTTTAGCTCTTCCCAATCCTTCTCCACCCGCTCAATGTCCCGCTCAGCCTTTCTTTTTAAGCCTCCACTTCGCTTCTTCTTCAAAGTACTGCCTGAAAAGCTCCCCCTTCTCCTCGGTCTCCTTGTACAGTCTCTTCATCTCAAACGAGTTTTCCACTTTCGCTTCCTTCTCCTTCTTCAGCTGGGCTTGCAGCTTGCTAATCTTGGCTTCGAGGCTCTCGATCTTATTGTCGCATTCTGCATCAATCTTCTGCAGCCTTTCAAAATTAATGGTCTTCTCATCAAGCTCAGCCTGCAGGGACTCTTTCAAAACGAACATCTCAGTGACTTCCATTATATCAGTTTGTGCACGTTTGAAGTCCACACAAAGAAAAGAAATCTGCTTCCAGATTCCGTGGAGAGCTGAGCATCCATGAGACGGGTGGCTCTTGTCGGACAGAAGAGCAGAGATAGCTTGCTCTAATCTTTTTGAGAAGTCGGGGTCAGACACCGATTTGAAATCCATGGACTTCAAGCTCTCGAACATGGTTCTAGCCTTCTGAACCTCCTCATCATTTGATTGGATAAGGCTGGCAAGTTCTGCCTCTGCAGAGACTTCAACAGGCTTTCCATTGATGAGTTGTCTCATGTTTGAGAGCCATGTTTTCAAGTCCTTGCTCTCAGAGGGTGTACCAGCGCTGCTGGTAGCAATCTGCAAATACCCAACATAAATTTAAGAGGGAAAATAACGCAAGTGAAAAAAGATGAAAATGCACTAGCTTTCATTATAGAACATATTTGAAAAAAAAAAAAATTATAGAACATATGCATATCAAACTAAAGAAAGTACCATGTCGACAGATTTAGATGAATCGAAGGTAGTATCAGAGGTGGTTGAACTTTCAGCTGATCCTTCGGCCTTTTCGACAGTAGTCTTGTCAGAAACCTCCTCGACACAAATGGCAGATTTGGAGAGATCAAGAAGTATATTTTCAGCTGGCTCCTGCTTGAGATCTTCTTCTGTATTATTTTGAGGACTGGAGATTCCAGTCCCACTCCGCAGTGACAGCTGAAAGGATGGAAAATTCAGAAAATATGCTTATAATTAAAATAAACAGCCATGATGAAGTACCTCAAACTCCAAAGACTCGCTTTCTTGGACAGGCGATGACCTTGCACCTGGTGACAAGGAAGAACTGGTCTTCGATTGCTTTTTTGGACGCTCATCCACTAAAACCATCGAAAATCTGCCGAGATGGAGATCGGCGGACAGTGGCTCATTTAATGTCGAATCATCTGCAAAGGAATATTGGTACGAAATGCATGAGGTTGCAATGACTTGCTATGAATACATTTGTTTCATGGACATATGGCATCTAGTTCACAAGCCTTGATTGTAGTAGCATGAAGGTCACTCAAAGACTAGCCACTCTGCAAATTAAAATGCCATTCAAGATGTTTCCTACTGTTTTTTTTACCAGTACAAGCACAAGCATCTTAGCCTCCATTAGGATTCATGCAAGTCCAAGGGTGTATTTCATATTCATCAGCATTCAGCTCGTATACTCAGCTTTCAGCAGCATAGCCAAATTCTCCTAGATCTGATCCCTAGAAGAGGCTTCTTCTACCAAAATACCAACAAGGCATTTCTCTTCTACCTCCAAGTTTGAACAACTAATCGATTTGGAGACTGTAATGCCAGAGTAAGGAGATTGTACAGGCTCAGGATAAGCTCAAGAAAAGCTGTTCATGTTTTTGCGTGGAGGTCAGCTTTTGTTGGCAATGGTACAGTCTTCCGAGAGAAGTTCCCTATGATAGAGTCCAGTTGGCAGAGTAAACCCGAGGAACAAATTAAGTTCAGAGACCAAAAGGAGAAACTTATTATTACAAACAGCCAATTATGCTTCCTAGGCGACTCACTTGAGACAGATCTAGATCCGAAAAAACCCAGAGGCAGGTGGAAGATGAGATCTCAAACCAATTAGTTTATGCTCTAGAATTAAATGAAAAAATATTAACCTCTACTCTTCTTTAGCAGATGCAAATGGGAGCTCCAGGATAGCGCCAACAAAAGTATACTGTTGATATCCTCATGGAAAGATGATAGATCAATAAGCCTAACTATAACCAGAGCTCATCGTACTTGTCCTAATGGCAAAAAAGGGCTCCCGGATAACTGAATTTCAAAATTATCTCGATGCAGCTACCAACATGCCCTATAGCTCCGAACCCTTCCTGCTTTTCCCGTCAAGTCTTTTCCTTTTTACGTTAGCTTAAAAATTAAATGCATAACCGAATACATCATCCTGATACTTTCTACCAAATTCCCTCGGAACCTTCCTGGTTTCCTACAACATCACTTCATGTTCAATCATGCTCATCACCCATCAAAAACCACCTTCCTCTCGGACTACCGCTCAAGCACCATGTGCACTCAATTTACCATCTGATCTTTAAGAAACCACGGCAAAACAGTACCCACTGAACAAAACAAAAATCAAACACAAAACCCAAATTGGGTACACCCCAAAAACCAACAAAGATGGATAATTTACAGAGAAAAGTTAGACCTTTCTCGGGAGCAGCAATAGTGGTGGAAGAAGAAGAGTCTTTGGAGGAGTCCTTGGAACTCAAACCGAGAGGAAAATTCAACCTCGCAAAAGAGCCATACATTGCGCTCGCGGCCTTGTCATAAGCAAGAGCAGCCTCGAGGGCCGTCGGGAACGTCCCAAGCCAGAGCCGGCTCCCTCGGCTCGGCTCCCGAATCTCGGCCACCCACTTCCCCCACGTCCTCTGCCTCACCCCTCTGTAATTGCACCTCAGGTTCTCCGGCCCTCCTTTCCCCTTCATGCAACCTTTCTTCGACCCTTTCGCATGCACCCTCCGGGTCGGCACCTGGACCGGCACCGCGACGACCGCCGCCGCCGCCGCCGCCGCCGCAGCCGCCGCGGCCGGCGGTGGGGGAGGCGGCGGCTGCGGCGGGGTCGCGGATTTCGGGCTGGACCCGGACGGGGAATCGCTGCTCTGGATGCAAGAGGTGACCTTGTCGTTGTACTGCTTCCATTTCGCGAGGATCTCGGCGGCGGACTTGGAGATTTGGTCGATCGAAGAGGCGCCCGACTCCATTTCCTTCCCTCGGGCGGCGAAATCGGGCTCTGGGGGAGAGACACGGGGGACAGAGGGTCAGCGATCTGAGGGAGGAGGGACGGGAGGCGGAGGAATCGCGGCGGATGGCGGGGGAGGGAGGGCATTGGGCGGTCGCCGGCAGGCGGCGGCGGCGGCGCACCGCCTCACTTGTCGGTGGGAGGGAAAAGACGGCGAAGGAGGGAGAGGAGCCGCCTCTGTTTTGGGAGTGAGTCACATGAGGGGGTGGGTTCCTGGTGAATTTTGCGTTTTAAGACAACAAACAGGGGTCATTGACTTGGGAAAGTCTTTTTCCTTTTCTTTTTCTTTTTTTTTTCGTTTTCTTTTCCTTTTCTCGGTGACACGTCATATTTAGCGGGGAGGGCTCGATAATTCGTTATTTGATTTTTTTCTTTTTGTTTTCTTAAATTTGTTCGGCTCCTTTTTTTTTTTTTAACTTTAAAAAGAAATTGTTTGTTGGGTGGAGTGGCGATAAGTACTAGGAGCCCATCTGTCTTGTATTTCTTCCTTCTCAATCTTGTGCCGAAAGGACCATTATTAAAGAAACCAAATTGAGATTAAAGAACTAAAAAAGATTATCTTCTTTTCGTAATATGGAATCTTGGACTAAGGGGGGGGAAGAGACACAGAGAGAGAGAGAGACAGGACAATGACATTAACATTATCTATTCTAATGGAGGGGGAAAAATTGCGTATTTTAATCAATGAAGAAGAGGGTGAACCGTCCGATGGAATGAATGAAAGGCTTATTGCATCCGCAACTTCCCATAAAAAAATAAAAAAGAAAAAGTTGGGTAATTTCCATAATTTTCAGATAAATGCCTGTTCGGCGGCAAAAAAATATTCTTTGTTTTTTTTTTTTTTTGGGGGGGGTTGTATTCTATCTGTACTGATTGTATATAGTGACGTCTATATTTCTATGGTTCATGACATGACCGTTTCACTGATTGTCTCAAAAGGTAATTTCTGGATAAGGCAAAAGTGCAATTAGTAGTCACCGGTCCGTAGGATACTCAAGAACGGCTGCAGTTCATGGTAAGATTTGGTAAAAAAGAGGCGGTAAAAGGTAATGTCATCAGCATGTACGTTGTGCAGGTTTCACACTGACAGCGTCATTATGCACTCTGTCCCTCAATTAAAAGAGTTCATTGACATCAGCCGACCAATTACGCATCAGCAAGAGACTTTTCCAACCTCATGATTTAAATGAAGAAAATCCCATTTCCGAAACGGGGTGCTTTTCACACTTTGCGTGTGCAAGGAAAAGTCAAATTAAAGCCAAGGAGAAAAGGGTGAAAAAAAAAATCCATCCTTTGGCAGCGGTGACTATGTTGTGCTTGGACGCAATGCAACCTCCCACTTATTCTATCTAGAAAAACTGATTGCTGAGGGAGAGTCCCTCTAAATGTCTTCGCTCCCAAGTAGAGTCAGGAGGAATTTCTTGAAGTCTCCTGAGGTGTTGTTAGCCACGGCTTCCTCAAGAGACGTGCTGTTCCTTCTGAAGAAAAGCTCTTTGATCTCTGCCAGGTCCTTCTCCGCGCAGGTGAGGATGACTCTGCTGAGAGCGTCTTCGTCAGTCACGACTGCATTCACGGCAGTGCGAAGCACCTGCGTACATGCAAGTTCTGACTGGTATGAAGTTCCAACAAAAGTGGCAGAGTTGTTGACTCGAAAAAGAATTGGTCTTTTTTTATTCACACGCCGGCGGCATTCACGTACCTTTGCAAGGTATTTCTTGGGTTCCTTGATGCATCTGATAGCAGTCCGGAGTCCTGCTAGATACTCATCCGCCAGGTCTCCAGATAATCCCTGTGAAAGATTGAATTCCATGACCGGCGTATGCTTTTACGACATGGATTGCTATTTGATGAAGTTTTCTTCTTTTGGAATCATAGGGAAATGTCTGATGAATTTCTCGACCAAGTCTAGTGCCAATACAAGGTTCTAGTGCTGAATTTCAAAGGGCGTCATTCTTTCCTCTTGTCTGTTATCTGATGAACTTAGAATTGTGTACCTTGGTGATAGAAGTGCTATGGATGTCCCTGTAGTGATTGAAGGTTGAATTGAGCTGCACCTTGCTTCTTGTACTCAAAATTCTGATGAGCTCTTCATGGTTAAAAGCATTACTGTGGATTTCGTCATAAAGAATCCTTGCTTCCAATTTAACCATTTCCTTGTCAATGTTGTCGCCATCGTACCTATAAGCACTCGCTAACGCAACAAGAATCTGCACGATAACCATAGAGCCAGAAGAGGAAAAAAATCGTACTTTCACTTTGTTTCTCAAATTCATGATTCATCTAGTCTTAATGTTTTGATAGAAAAGCACAGATCATGGGCTCTGAGAAGTTACTCTTCGAACATCTCCACTGGTGTGAGCGGCCACATCCTCTTCCAAGGAACGCCTGTACCGGAATTTGTATGCTCTCCTAATTGCCAACAGTTCCTCAGGGGACTTGAGACACGCGAGCTCTACAATGACCCGATGATCGGGCGTCGCCTTCTTCAGCGCCAAGTTAGCAAACACTGCATCCCGATCAGCCGGGTCCAAGATCCAGTGGCACATTGCTCTCTGCCACGACATTTTCATCACTCGTTCAAAGAGAAATAAGGAATTCACAGTGCTATCACGGTGCTAAAACGACATGGATCCAAATCGAATAAAAACAATCTGGGTCATTAGCTGTGATGCAAAACGGGATGGGCATGCATGTACCGGGGTGGGGGATCACATCACGGACCTCGAAATGACCGGAGAGCTCGGACTGGAGCTGCCTGATGAGGTCTTCGTGGTAGACTTCTTCATAGGCCAACCTGATGAGCCTTCTCTGGAACATGTTCCTGTGTCCTAGGACCGAGATTATGGCCCTCTCATCCGTTCCCCATCCTATCAAACACAACCTCAATGCTTTATACAAAGGTAAGGGGTTTCGCAGCAAGCAGCAGAAACATTAAAGTCGGGTCTGAGAAATGTGACATGTCTGCCTCAGTAACATAATTCAAACCGAGCTGATGCAAAGCAACCACGAAAATAAGAACGGTCGGATAGACGATGCAAAAATGCCGAGTAAGAGCAGAGGAAGGGCATGTGAAACCAGACCTTGGCAAGCCTTCTTGATGGCCTCCGCATCCTCGACAGGAGAAAAGTCCTTGGGAGCGACCAGCGTGCTCATCTTTTTCATTTCATATGAAACTGAAGCTAAAGTACAAGTTTTCACTGACCCTCTTTTTATAGTCGTTTTGTTAAGAGTTAATTAATGAAGATAATAATTAATAACAAGGCGTTTTGTCAAGTAATCGGTTTCTCGAGAATAAATTAATAATTCAAAGATCATAACGTGATTACCCGCCAGAAATACCGGGAAGCTAAAAAAACTGCTCTTGGGGGTTTGTCTTGGACAAGTAAAATGTAATTAAATAAATTACCGACGTCAAAAGGTCAAACAAGGACTCCATGGCCCAATGGATAAGGCGCTGGTCTACGGAACCAGAGATTCTGGGTTCGATCCCCAGTGGAGTCGCTTCTTTTTCACATTTTAGTTCGGCACCCGCTTTTGGATTTTTTTTTTTTTAATCCCATATCCTGATTGCAAATGTAACTTGGTTGTCTTCTCCCTGATGCCTTCATCAGCTCGGCCCCTTTTAGGGACATGCCGGGTTGCCAAGTACAGCAAGCGAGGAAGGCCGCACAAATTTCACCGACTGCCTAATGTTTCGCATTCGCATCGCAACAGCGGAACTCTTATTGTTTTATTCCATTTTGAATCATATACAAACGCAATTGATGAAAACGACCATGCGCTGACAGCATAGCATATATCAGCTCCTTGGGGAAGCTTCCCTCTTGTTCTTTTATCTCGAGCCGAAACTACAGAATCAAATGCCGGAAGGAAGACCCTAATGTTTTCTTTAAAAGTTCAGCAGCATATCTTCCTCGTCATAAGCCCTAGTTGCATCCCATGGGAAGGATTGGAACAGGATGATCAAGGACTTTGATGCTAACCAAAGCAGATACGAAACGCCAGAATCTGACATCATCGTTCTCCGACAACCGGGCTTCGCTGTGGTCTGCACTCCTATCAATACTGATCAAACCATTTTTCCGAGACTTTGGCAACGTAGTTTTGGTACAGCTTCAGTGACTATTCAGGCAGATGTCGAGGAGCTCAGCACAGGGGCGTCAATGAATCTCTGAGAAAGCATCTATATGACCCTCTTGACATGGAAATTCGAATATTATGCGACAACAGCGAAGCAGCCAATACACCAAGAGGGCAATAGCACTAGCCAGACTTGTTATATTGCCTTGCTCGCTTGCTCTCGCCCGTCTTTTGCATAATGGATTGAAAAAGAGGAGAATGAGAAATAGAGCTCAAGACCTCTTGTGCACTTCCGTCTCAAAAATTGCGGTAGCAAGAGAAACTCTTCATTCAAAACCAAGCAACAATACGCACGCTACAAGACCAGCAAGGCAACAGAGAGCTATAATGAAGGAGTATAATTTTCTATAACCCAGACTTTGCTTTCTTGATTCCACTTTTCTCCCCTCATTTCGTGCCAGATCTCAATGAAAGAAAACAAAATATATTGAATAAAGATAAAATTAAATCCTAAAGTTAAAGTTGTAAATACAGTTGAATGAACAACTTCCCCAATTCTGTAGGCAAAATGATGATCACGCTGTCATATCAGTCTATACCTACAGGATACAAGCAAAGCCCGAGTCAGAGGTAACAAGAGAAATATGCAAAGATCAATGCAAACAAAATTTCCTCCTCCTCTCAAATAAAACATAAACACAGAATCGAATCTTCCGCATTTTTGTGATGAACCAATAAATGTTGTCTGCAGATCTGTCTGCTGACCAATTTCATTAACTTAACAATCATCTGCATATTGAATGGAACCCCAGCAAAACCTGTAGCTATAACCCGTTGGTCAAAGAAAGCATTGATTTACTTGATAAGCAGGACACCGAACAACTGGATAATTTCCTGAAAAGGTGAAATAGTATATCCAGGATCACAATCTCTAGGAAGAAGATATAAACCAAAGGCAATTGCACAAGTACATAGACACTCCTCTTTAACACATAAGCGAACACACCGATGCTGGCTGCTATGGAATTCTCAAAACTTATGCTGCAGATATTTCTTAAAAACAATCTACTAACACACTTTAAGAGGCATCTCTTTTTAGAGACGGACAACAGTGACTGACTCAGACAATTGCTGGAAAACCAGCAACATGAAACCTGTTTCCATAACTTTTTAAGAGATCGTTCACCAGCCAAAAGACTTTTGCAACTTAACTAAAGTTTCAACAGAAAAACTAGAAACCAATTATAGTACAAGATTCAGTGATTTATCAAACAAAGCATTATAGCAGTCACATTTTAAGTAAAAGTGTAAAACAAGCAATGGACCAGATCAAATCCTGTGTTTTTAAATAGGACTAAGAAAAAAAATAAGAATGCCAGAGATATTGATTTAACATGAAACAAACTAAACATGAACACCTATCATCCAACATAGAAGATACCTATACTTCATGCATTCCACTCAACTTGGCAGCGCCCCCATCTGATCCTCAACAAGATTTGCAAAGAGAGCCGCTCACCTTGTCTTACAAGATGACACAATCGAAGGTAGCAAGGATCAATCTCCCTCAGTTTCCTGAGCAGGAAGCCTTTTAGACATTCCATGGATGAATTTTGTGAAGTTATCGCGATTCTAGTAATAAAAACAAAAATAAATAGAAAATAGGAAGAAGAAGGAAATACACCAATTTAAGATTCCAAAGTAAAGGATAACAAGGCAGAACAGCAGAATTGAACAATATGTTTAATGGGAAGTTTAGTAAAAAACAACAAATTTACAAAGAACCTATTTATTAAGATCATTGACCAAATTCACCTACACAATGTTCTACTTTGCTTCAAAGCCAGAAATAGGAAGAAATCACTATAGGCCCCATACAGTAAGGTAGAATCCACACATACCAAAAAAGGTGTTGAGTCAATCTCCAGCAACAAGTATCACAATAAAACCTAGTCACAACTTCACTCATCCAAAAGAGAAAAATCCTAGTTGCTACTCATCTAGTTGAAACTCTCCCAGTGTCGACCTTTTCCTTCAAAGTAAAATTCAAGACAGCCACATTGACTCCAGTGTACATGACAAATTACTCATGGTTCTACTCTATGGTTGACATCTGCAGAGAACATGTGTTCTGCACCAATTTCGAGGACTCATACTCTTTCCCCGAGATCAATATGGCAATTACCTCTCTATGGTTTTGGATATTCCAGACCATTCCAGCAGGAAACATCACTGTCATTTTAGAGCTTCTCACCAGTTTAAAGCTTCACCATTGCACACCGACTATTAAGTCTAAGCATACAATCAAACAAACATTAAACAATTAGCCCATAAATTTATATGCAAAGGCAGCTTATTTCCCCATCATTGCTCCACCAAAAAGCTTTTAAAACAAATACAAAAAAATTAGGGAACTAAAATAGTCTCCTTATGGAATATTAATTTACAATTTGTACTGTTCAACTTCTGAATTTCATAAGTTTTCTTCTTTTTTAAACAAAATATTTTTACATCCAAAATTACGTATAAAAAATATACTTTCTCTCTATACACCAAAATCCAATTAAAAACATTCCCTTTCCACCATTCCTTTTCCCCGTCATTTCTCTCGACCAATTAGGAATGTTACTAAAAAGATCGAATTGACATAAGCAAGAAATAATGACATAAATTGAACCAAAAAGAAAAGGCAACAAAAACTTCAAACATATTACCTATCATTGTATCGGACCATCATCAAAATGGGACAACCACCTTACTGCAAGTGAAATCATTGGAGTTCCCAATCAAATCCTCTGGCCACGAGTCTTGGAGCATACTCTGTTGCCCGGTCTGACACCTTCAGGATCATCCGCACCAGCACACTCAAAGCATGCAGACTAGAATAAATAATAAATATTATCTTTGGTATAACAATATAAAATGAAAAACTTTAAGGTAGTCAAATTTACTTCTGACCCCAAAAAAATAAATAAATAAATAATAATTTACCTAAGCATAAAACAGAATTTGTTAGATGTGCAATTAGATGTGAAATCATGTATGGGAATTTGAGAAATTTTTCTCTGATGAAAGTAGTCAGAGAAAATGGGAAATGATAGGAAAATGAGTGGATCGGAAGATGTGCAAAACTGCAATGCAGGAAGAGGGGACAGAACGCAAGCCTGTTTTGTTTCCAAGGGAGTGCTACTAGAGTTTTCAAGAAATAATAGGGCAAGCTTGGAAAATGCTCTTCCAATTTTTATAGGGACAGGGATAGGGTAGGCATTTATATGATATCTATTTTCACAATAGCTGACTCAAAATTTATCACAGCATGCAGAAACTGCAGTCCTGATGTATATAAGGTCCTTTATGGAGTATCTTACCTTTAGTGAAACCAATTAGCTTTGTGTCATGAGACCATATGGTTTTCTTCGTGGGTGTTCTGGGGAAAGCTGCCAAAAATATTGGACCTGCTCAAGCCTTTGGCATCACAATAATTGGACAACCATAAAACTGCAGAATCATTGATTGTAAGCTCAGCAGATTCGGAGAAAATAGATTTTTGGTCGATGCTTTCGACTTTCTTAGAGAACTCAGCTAAGCTAGTAAACAGCATTGAAGCATGAGATGCAGCCCACATTTGGAGGACGGTAGCAGAAAAGTTATGAAACACATCATTGGGTAACAGCATGATTGCCCCGACAAGCTCTTCTGTAGGTAATCGAGAACAGCACAGATCTAAAAGGCCTCCCACGGCAATAGCACTCTTGCCTGCATCTATTTCCCCTGAGCAAAATAATTTTAAGATCAACTTCTCCAGTTGAAACTGAGAACCCATAAGTTCCAGCCTAATCAGACTCCAGAACTTATGTTGCTCATCAACTCCCCAGTGAAGGGAGCTTTGGATTAAACCGAGAACAGTTTCTACATTCTCCCCCAGTATGGATAGCTTCTTTAGCCCAATCTCAAACTTTATATTGACAATATCGCCATCGTTCAAGTGACTCACGAGTAATCTAATGGCATGCTCCTTGCCAATGGATAAATCAGAAAGCTGAGAAAAGACACTGTGGGATAAAAGCTGCCATTTTATCCCCTTCCACTCTGAGCAAGACGTTAAATCAAAAACAAGAAGCTCTGAGAGAGTTCTATTAGCTTCTTTAGGAGAGATGGTCGCTAGATGTAAAAGGTAATGTCTATAAGCGAAAAAAGCATCCTGTACCACTGTAACAGCTAACTCTCTCTCTAATACAGCTGCAGCGAGAAGTGGTTCAGGAAAGTTCTCCCGCCTTTTATCTGAAAAGGTGAGATAACAATCAATGTGACCCATCAGGAATGGCACACGGGTGTTGATCACTTTGTGAAGACCATCTTCCGTGAGTTCATGAATCATATGCTTTGCCATGTTTGCCTCATAAGCTAGTCTTGATGCGTAATATAACAGGTGTGCTCCCACAGGCAAACCATTCCTTGACCAGAACAAAAGTAGTTGAACTAACTTTTCATTCTTAGAAGAGAGATATTTCCGAATAATTGAGGTTGTGGGAGACTCGCGTTCGTCATCATCAATATAATCTTGTGGATGCTCCAGAGGTGCAAAGAGTTTGTATCCATTCAACTCTAGTTCCCTCGCTATAGTTGAAGATAAAACCTCGGGAGATATTGAACAATGTGTGGGCGAGTCACTACCAACGTTCATATACAAATCAAGGATTTGCTCTAAAGCCTGAAAACTTGACGCATGTGAGCTCTTCATTGCTTTGCCCAGACCTTTGACCAATTTTTGGATATCATTCTCTTGAATTTCTGAAGTGATGGTCAATAATCTAGAAGGAATGGAAGCAGAAGCATCAACGGACTTGGCCCCAACTTCATCTTTCTGGATGCAGGGAAGGTGTTCCTCGGGAATAGCTGTTCCGACCTCCATGGGAATTAAATGACCAAGAGTTTTAGCTGGTGGTATTTCTTGAGCAATCCCAGCTCTTTTATCTGATAAGAAACACCTAAGCCTCTCCTTCAGAGGTGGAGAAAGTATTTCAGCTGATGTCAAATTTTCAAGATTGTGACTCAATCCTTGGTTAATGAGCAGAGTAAAAGATGATGAAACTCCGCTAGATATCATATCCTTGCGTTCCACATCATAGTTATCCACGAGAAGAAACAAAAATTCAAGAAGAGTGTGCGTAAGTTCAACATAGTGAGGTATAGAATGAACCATTAACAACAATGCTGGTTCAATGTTCATAACTTTATCCACTCTTTCATCAAAGAAAAGCCAATCATAAAATAAGGCCAACTTCGCATTGGCTTCCACATAATTCTTCCTGCAAGACTTCAGAAGCCAACCAATGACAGCCCACCTCGGGATAACATTAGAATGAATGATTTCTCTAGGCGGGTGGTGCGCACAACATACGAAGCGAACAATATCGACTACGAGTGTCTCTCTCTCTGAGTGCAAAAGAACTTGCTGGCAAACCAGGTCTGATGCCGCTTTTGGCTCCCGAGCTTCACGTGCGTGAGCAGAAATCTCAATTGCGTTTCCGCCTCGGGGGTAAGCCGGAGCAAGAAATACCGGCTCGAAGTCCTCACGGAATATATCTGCGCGATATCCGAAAACCCGGCGACCCCAAACTCTCTCGGGTTCGAAACCAAATCCCTCCATACTGCTCGAAACTCGGGCACATGGACCAAGTCCTGCATCAACCGTATCAAATCCCTCCCAATCTTCAAACACAGACCAAACTGCTCCCTCAGCATCTTAACACAAAACTCGATTTCCAACCGCTTCAGCGCCTCCAATTTCGAGTCGGCAGTCACCCTACAGTGGTCAGCCAACAACCTCAGAAAGCTATACAGTGCGCTGGTCAAGACCAGCGGATCCTCCTCCAGCAAGCAGCTCCATTTCCCTAAGAACAGGCTCACCACCTCGAAACACAGCCACAGATTCCCGCCCCGAAAATCGCCCCCGACGATCTGCCTCAACAGCGCGACCAGCAATCCGCCGAACCCTACCGCGGCGACATCGACCATCTCGCCGGCGGCCCACAGGACCTGAGCCTTCGCCGCCTCGGCGAGCCTGTCGTACAGCTCGTCGACGATTCGAGCCAGCAGGGTCGCGAAGAGCGCGTACCCGTCGGCGACGACGGCGTGGAGGTGCTTGACGTGGGTCCTGGCGAGGCGGGCCTCGGTCAGAGCTCCGTAGAGGATGGCGCGGGTGAGATCGGAGCGCTCGTCGGAGGTCCGCGTCTTGAGGGGGAAGGGCGGCCTGAGCTCGGGCTCGAGGAGGCGGAAGGATTGACGGAGCGAGAGCTCGAGAGGGTTCTCCGCTTCGTGAGGCGCGAGCTGGAGCAGCTTCGAGGCCATGGCATAACTGAAGAAGGAGAAAGAAGGAGAAGGAGAAGAAGAAGAAATTACTTAACGGTCGGCAGTGTCCGTAGCAATTTCGAGGGGTTTGTAAAGACGAACGTCGTCGTCGCCGTCGCCGTCGCTAGGGCGACGGGGCTCGCGGCGGTCGTCGAAAAGGGTTGGCGGCTCGATTGAATTCCTCTTTTATTTTTCATTTTTTTTTTTTAAGTTTTCTCATTAACTCATTTCCAAATTTTTACTTTTTCAATTCCGACTTGTATAGGAATATAATATCTTTTAAAAGTCATGACAATTAAAATAGACGGGAATTTAAATAACTGAAAAAATGTATCTTGTAATAATATGTGTATCGTTTATTAGATGTCCTTATATTAAAACAGAATTTATCATGAATTGAATTATTTTTCTTTTTAGCTCGACATTATTATTTTCTTTATTTCTATCGATTTTCGATAATTAATCAAGTGAAAATTAACTCTAGTATTGTGTTTAGCTCTTTTTTATTGATTGGATCAAGTTCATTTTACGTTCCATGTTATAGTATTGATCCATGATAATAATTATCCATAGCTTCTCAATTAATATAACATATCATGTATGGTATAATCAACTTTGCTATAATAGATTATTTTTCTATTTCTTACATGTTGTCTTGCATGGTGTTAGTCTATTTTGCCACAAATTTTATTGCCCACGATTAAGTCGATTTTTCTCCTCTATTGTAGCATTAGATAATTCTTGATATGATTAGTCTAGGTTTACTTTTACGAGTTTTATTGCATACCATTAAGAGGTTGTTGTGTAAGTTGGGAGACCTTTTTTCGTGCCTAATTGTTAGACATACCTATCACGACCGCCCTCTATGGATTTAGAGATAGTGCCAAAAGCGAACCAACGATCTCTAATTGGTGTGAGTTTTCCGAAACCCTTATATCACACAAGGAAATTTATCTTATAAGCATTTCATGTGAATTCCGTGCAATTTTCTTATATAATTATGAGTCATAAAGTTCTTGTCCGTTAAATGTCCACATAATATTTTTATATTTATTATGGTCTTAGAGTATAATATGACCATTCAACTGAGAAAATAAATCACAACACAAAACGATATAAAAGCAATTACGACAAATAAACAAATCAATAATAGCAATAAAAAGTGAATAAAATGGTGAAGTGTGGTAAAATAATCCAATATGAGTCGAGCAAAGAACATAACATATCCCCGTTATTAAACCCTTGGACAGCAACTCTTACGAGCTTAGTTCAAATCAAATTCAATTTTCTATAGAAGCTAATGTTTCCTATATCTAAATTAGAGAAAATAATTAACTTTCCTAAATCATGCACGGTCTATCTAAATGAAACCAGAGTAATTCTAGTACTAAAATCTAATAAACTGATCAAAGTCTATTTGTCTAACCGATTTTTCATTTTCGGAATTATTTTTTATTTTTATTTATGGAAAAAGGACTCGGGCTGGGCCCTTGAGCCCGGTCCGTGTGTTCAGTCAAACTTGAACTCACAAGGATCTGGGTTAAGTTCTAAGGCCCGACCTACGTGCAAACAGCCCGATTTGGGCTTACACGCTTATAAGCTGTAGATAGACTTGTTTATCAAGCTAACCTCAGCCCATCTTCATGCTCAATGACCAACTAATCATTCAATGATATACCACCAACTACGCTAATGTGTTTTTGGTTTTAATAAAAATAGATGTTCTTCTCACAGTAACATTTTATCAAACATGGCATGTGCAATCAGCGAAGGAACGGTATACAGCTATTTCCAACTCGGATTCCCCACTAGACTCAAGCCAAATGTTCTAAATCAAAGAAGTAGAGTCTCATATACAATCAATTTCCATCCGAGTTAGAGAATCGAACTCTCCGCCTCATTCTCATGGAAAGTGAGCAATAGATATTATCTCATCGTAAAGCCAATTGAAGTAGCGCTTGATAGTTAAATCGATAGAAAAACTTTGGAAAGTGTTAACAGTAGGGATTGGCACTAGCAAAGGAGCTCTAAGCGAGACTGATGCACTTCGGTTATTCTCGGCTAACGAACAGAGCTAACACCAAGCGTTGAGGTAGAATGGCTCGAACAAGATGATTACCGCTTGAAAATTGCTATCGAATTGGCCATCGAAAACTCTATAGATATTGCTCGTGAGTATTGTCACTCGATGGAGCGATTCCTCGCAGCCATCAAACAATCTTCACGAGCGACTTCTCACAGCGATCGAACTATCTTCAGAAGCGACGGAGACTTTGCCAACTTTCGATTACTTACTCATTCCGTTAAGAACGTAACCGACGGACGCGCTCTTAGGGCGTGAGCGAGGGAAAAAGATGGAGAGACCTAATGTTTTATGGGCTTAATTTTGGGCCCTACTTTATATGGGTCTAAGTGGCTCCAAAAAAATTGCGCTGATGTAATGGGTAATTGGGCTTCTGAATTGGTGGATTTGATGGGCTTCAGTAATAGTCTAGGCTACTTTTGGGCTTGGGCACAAACGATGAGTGAATTGTACAAGATCTGCTCTTCTGGGTTATCCAAATTATAGAAAACCGAATTGATCCCTCCCCTATTCATTTGTCAATTAGCTTATTTATTTATTTTTGTCATTGCCTTACTAGCTTATTTTTTCCCTTGTAAGAATGAAAATTTAAATTGTCGCCTAAAATTGAGATGTCCACAATAGCTCATGGGAATCTTATCCTAATGACTTATAATGAGGTTTTGGGTTAACTTTGCCCGATACAACTCAAGTTATGTATAGTCATTTATTTATTTATTTATAACTGATTTAATTTTATGCCTGTCCTAAGGAGTTATAATGGGGTTTTGGGTTAACTTTGCCCGATACGACTCAAGTTGTTTATAGTTTTTCTACAATTGATTCAATTTTATGCGTTTATTATTATCATTATTGATTACTTCGCTTTATTGACTGCGGACAGGTGCATATAAGCATATGGCACCGCATGAATTCAAAATAGAACTTAAAAAATCACATGAAATAATATTTTTTTTTTTGAAATGAAAAAGATAGGTAAGATGGCATTCCACACCTTACTTGGCTCTTAAGCAGTCTAGAATAGATTAGTGGCAACTCTAATATCATTTAATGAATGATGTATAAGATATCAACTTGTGACCAATAAGGCTTAGGAGAGTCTATGCAAGTATAAGCGCAACATGAGGAGAGAGTGCGCCTGTCTTGCCATCCGTAAACCAGCCCGAGGTTTCACCTCGGGGTTGCGACATTGAGATCAGTGGAAAAGTTCACACCGAGAGTGGTACAAAAGATGGTATTGTGGAGGGTGAAATGATTTTTGCTCAAATGTCATGGAGAGGACTTATTTAGCTATACTCAAAGCAATGAGCTTCTTCAACACAATGTCTCAAAGGGGCTGCATGGTAACACTCCAAAGAAGTGTTTTTTTTTTTTTTTTTTTTTTTGGTGACCCAGGGGAACCCCCCGCACGCGCTTCGCGGGCCGAGGTAAACCCCGGGAGGCACGTGAGGACCCACCACCCACGTGCCCCTGTAAGACGCGGCTTGCACTTAAGACTCGACGACGCCGTGGATCGAACTCGGGCCCTTTCGTGGGAGGTCCCTTGCTCAACCAACTACGCCACCACCGCCGGTGGTCTCCAAAGAAGTGTTTCTGGAACACTTCTGTACGGATTTTGTTCCCGGGAACAAAAAAAAGAATAGAAACGCGTTTGGTTGCGTTTCCGTTCTTTTTTGTTTTTTTGTTCCGGAACGAAATAGGAACAAAAAAAGAAACAAAAAATTGTTGTTTCTTGTTCCAGAAACAAAAATGAAGAAACGTTTTTCTCTTCTCTCTCTTCTTCTTCTCTTCTTCTTTTCTTCTTCTTTTTTTCTTCTTTTTTCTTTCGCCGGTCGCCGGCCTCGGCCATGGCCGGCGACCGGCCGTCCCGAGGGCCGGCGACGCCGTCGAGGGTTGGCGACCTCGCCGGAGCGTCGCCGCCCCGACGAGGCTCGGCGTCGCCCCGCCGGCGAGCCTCGTCGTGGGCTGGGCGAGGCCGCCGAAAGAAGAAAAAAATAAAAAAGAAAGGAAAATGGAAAATAAAATAAAAAATTAAAAAATTAAAAGAAATAAAAAAAAAGAATAAAAATTTACCAAACGTGTTTCTATTCATTTTTTATTCCCTAACAAACGTTACCAAACGCGTTCTTTTGTTCAAAACTGTTCTCCGGAACATAAACACTTTTTTTTGTTTCTGCTTCCTAGAACGTAAAAGAAACAAAATGTTTCCATGCGCTCCCAAAGAAACCGAAAACCTGACACCGTGACGAACAATTCACTAATTGATGGTTTCTCCTGGGTGGGTGAAATGGACAAAGCTGATCAAATATGGGATGATATGATCAACAGCTGCATAAGGCCGGACCACATTTCACCGGCATTCTGATAAACGGTTTCCGTAGCCTAGGAGCAGGTGAGGCAAATTCATAGTGTGATCTTGAAACTCGTCATTGTGTTGGCTTTGTAGAAGGTCTGGCAATCCCTGTTCATCGCCATTCCTAATAAGATCTATATGACTCCTACCTTCTCTGAAGGGACGAATATTCCATGTTAGATAAGTCTTTGTTACAAATTAGAAGCGCGTTTAAGAAAGTTAGCATGGAAAATCACCCAATCTGCTTTAAATTTATTGAATGAATGCATTTCAATTCTTAAACTTTTCGATTTTATCAATTTAATCTTAAACACACGAATTCCGTACCGTACATTAGGTTTAGAATTGATTGGACGATTTTCCCATATTGGCAACTGTATAATAGGAAGTTTTTTTTTTCTTTGGGACACATGTGAGAATTTTTAAGACACATTTATCTTTCTTATCCAAAATGGAAGATACGCCATTGGGTGTCGAGATTTAAAGCAAGAAGGATAGAAAAGTAGGATTTGGCGAATGTAGAATGTCATTTTGGAATTTTCCTTTGCGTTGACGTACAAATGATAATGTGGATAAGATTCATATGCCTAAGACAAGTTGCATTATTCACGTACAAGAAAAAAAGGGAAAAACGCAAACAGTAGTAACTCTTGCAATGTGTCAAAGGTTCATGTATCGCCTAAATTGGAGACAAGAAGCAAGGAACCTAAATTTCAAAGCATATGAAGCAGATCGATCGTGGTTGAAAAAGTGACTCATGAGATACAAAGCATTCGAATACGAATTGAAATGTTCTTTCGTTGTTGTCAACTCTTTCATGCTGCAAATGAATTTTTCAAAACATTTTCCGGAAGATGTATATGAGGGTGTTAAAGAGAAAATGGTAACGGGAAATTTAAAAATAAAAATAAAAATCAGATCGGTTATTTTGATTTTATTTTGACATTCTTTTACAGTCAAACCTTATAGATATATGAAATTAATTGACATCGTTATATGTCAATATTTAGTGCATTTCATATGCCATAGGATCTTATTTAAACATGAGAAATCCTCCGACGGGTATTATTGATTTTTTTTTTATTACTAATATCGAAACTATTTGGGTGCACTTGAAATATGTATATAATGAATAAATTTTCGATACGTGGAAGCTGGCTTTAGATGGGGTTTTGTGACACTGGACTTGACTCATTCTTCTTTCTCCTTTCTCTTCTCCTTTTTTTCTTTTTTTATTGTTCATCTTCTGTCTATATTTCTTGATTAATAATTTTCAAATGAATTATATTAAGCGGTAAAAAAATAACTCGGCCAATGCTTTCAGTGACATGCCTCATTTCTTTTCTTTAATCGTATCTTTTTGTTTCCCCATATTTTCCCCCTTTTTATCATTTCTCCCTTGTTATTAATAGTATAGAAAAAGAGAACTATATTTTCAAAAGCCAACAAGGCGGTTTATTCTTTCTTGGAAAAATCAAATCACATTGCTGCCGATGCATAATTTACACTGATCGAGACCAGACCTTAGGGAGGGCCAACAAGCCCTCGCTTGCGACTAGCGCTAGCCATTGCCAAAGCCTTTGTGACCTCATTGGTCATTTCCAAAAAGATGGACAGTGAGGAAAAGGGAAAAAAAAAAAGATAGAAAGAAAAGTAAGAAAGAAATGAAAAGATAAAAAGATAAAAGAAAATCAATAAGATTTATAAAATTTCTCAACACGACATCGTTTTGAATAAAGTCACACGTTAGCTACCAGCCGTACTACATTAGATAGCCATGTTAATGATTTCTAACTTAAATTAGCCGGATGGATTACGTTAAAAAATCATCAAAAGATTTAAGAATACAGTAATCAAATTAAAAATTTAAATATTAAATTGCAATTATACAATAATTTAGGATTTTTCTGACAATTTCCCTATTACGCGTGTTCGTGGCAAAATCATGGCAGCTGCCTCGAGACGATTTAACTTGGATTTGCTTTTGAAGTGATCTTGAGCTTTTCTTTTTGTATGGTTTCGAATGTCTATCTCTGCCCCAAGTGTCAAGCACATTTCGAGAACATTTCAATCTTCAATCTTTATCCATGCACGATGACCTACTTTTATTATATCTATTACAAAACATATCTGGAAGCAAAGAGGATCTGGTTTGCCAATAAAGTCGAGAGCCAAGATATGAGGTCCCCGCTATGTTGTTGGCCACCCCTACTATTCTCCCCATCTTATGCCCTATTTTTTCCACTATAAGATGGTCTTCTCCGCCAACCCTTGCTCCTCAGTACCAAAAAGCTTAGAGCAAAATGAAGAAGCCCAAAGTGAAGGTTTTCTCCAAGGCAAATTGGGTTGCTCACTCTCCCTCAAAGGCTTCTGATCCTATACCTCTTGTATAATTTTCTCAGTTTGGACTTTGATGTGAAGTTCAAAGGCTTAGAAGTAGAAGCCAAAGAGGGAGAACGAACAAACTTTGTCTTTCTTTTTCTTTTTTGCAGAAATTATCGTTTGAGATTGTGTTTTGAGAGAGTTTTTGAAACCTAAGGCATTTCTCTACTTTACACTCTCCCTCAAAGACTTCCAGCCGGTCTGATTCATGAAAAAAGATCGCACGGTCGGAAGTCTCTGGGGCGAGTGCGAAGAATGTGTCTTGAATCGTGCAATCGACCTTGACCAATCAAAGCATATATGCGATGGTTCGGCATTGCTCACTCTCCCTCAAGGGCTTCCATATTTCGCCCGCTTTGGTGACGAAGCTTTTGTCCGGATGCAATCCATGGCGTGTACTGAAATTCATTGCGATCGCTACTATGGCAATCGTGATTTATCCAAACCTTGCGTACCGGTCTTTGGTTCCTTGCTTTCTCGCGGCGGCAACCGAAGTTCTTGGGGAGAGTGGATGATGTTCTAACCATGTCCAGGCCAAAGAGAAGCTATCCCACTCACCGTGCATTGTTTAGGCGGATCGCAGGTAATTGCCATTTTTTTAATTTCTCTTGCTTTTTGGTTCTAACCACATGTAGTATCAATTTCAGACAAATGCTGGCATGGGACTCAAGCTGATGGGAGGACGCAGAAGAAACTGTGAAATTCACTAAATTTGTGTATATATTTTTGAGGATAAATAAAAGAGGTATCCGTCCATATAAATGTATGTGTGTGGTGCACACATGAACACGCACGTGAAGTTCTCGTGAGATTTATCCATTCTTGTACTTAACTTTAGTACCAGAATGCTTCGATGGGATTGTCTATGGCTGCTCTTATCAGCTTAGCAAATATATGTAATGGTACAGTGCCACATAAAATGTGCTTTAGGGTTGATTAATGCTTCTTCAGCGTGTTCACTTTGTCAACAATGCCAAAAGAGAAAAGAGGGAGATGACAACAAAAACCAGGCAGATCAGATGGTAATCGCCTTTGGAGAACAATAATACTACAATAAAAAATGACACTTTGATTCTATAGGGCCTGCATGTTTGCGTGCGTTTGTTTGCGTTTCAAAATTGTTTGTTCAAATAGAAAAACTATTTCTGTTCCGAGGAACAGTTTTTTAACAAAAGAACGCGTTTGGTAACTGCACAAAATTTTTATTCCTGGAATAGAAAAAGAACAGAAACACGTTTGGTAACTGCACATAATTTCTGTTCCTAGAATAAAAAAAAGAACATAAACACGTTTGGTAAATATAAAAAATTTATGTTCCAAATTTATCAAAAAGTACTTCTTCTTTTTTTTTTTATAAATAAAGTGTAAACTTGATATTGAATTCTCATTCTCATGAAATGCTCATCAATTTAATTTTGTTCATGATGAGTGAAGACAAACATGCTGAACATGGTCATATGTGCATACTTGGAAAAAAATTTTGCAAGTAAAGTTTGTACAATAAGAGCTAGCAAAAAGAAGAGTATCTTTATAGATCTCTACATAGACCCTTTCATATATGACATCACAAAGTAATATAGTTCATTGTTGTTCAACTTCGTCACATTGACATGTTTGACCAAGCGACCCCACAAATTTCAAGTCATCTACCCTTAGCGCAAAAGCCTCCACTTCGGAGAGGGTTTTGACCGAGCGGATCAATGATGGTAAGATAATGCTGGGGCTTGGATCCAGGGCCCATGTGAGCAGTTCTTCACCACAGAAATCTCCCGGACCGATGCGGCACGAGTTGAAGAACCCGGTGCGGCCCCCATTGGTAGTGTAAGAGTCGAGGTGGCCTCGGATGATGAAGAGCATCTCATTGACCGGGTCACCTTCACCAACTAAGAACGTTCCTTCAGTGCACAAGGCGGGTTTGAGCCTTTCACAAATCGCATCAAGTGTCATTTCATCCATATGATCAAACAGATGTACCTGCATATGCCAAAAAAGAAAAATAAGTATGACCAAACAACCGTCAATTGCAACGAAAACCTCGCTTGTTCGAATTATATACTATAGAATCATTAATCTTTGCTCATCTAATATCTTCCTGCAGGATGTCTTGAGGCTGATAAAATGGTTGCTTGCTTTATGAACCACTTGAGGACAACATAGGTAAGTTGCAGCTCAAATCTGATTGAGTTTGGTGCTGTGGTTTTCCTGCGCTCAGCAAGTTATGCGGTTCTCGAACATATTCAAGACAATTCTTTTATGGCAGGTCTTACCACAAGTATAGCAATTCCAAGATTGCTTCTTACCTTCACACACAGAAAGAAGTTATTGAAAGTGGCTCCAGTGCTTCAGTGTTTCCTTTCTAAGTTTCTCAACTATAGTCCCTCTCTGTCAAAAGAGATAGCTCTCATGGTGATTTTGGATGAGCTCATAGTTCCTCAGCATAGTCCAAAGAAATTTACCGCCGGATGGCTCGCTCAAGCGAGCAGAGCACCACCAATTTTAGTAAAATTTGAGCAGGTAGAGAGCAAATTGATTCCACAAAGTAGTAACAAGGCATTTGAGCGAGCAAGATAAACAAAAGATACACAAAAATTGAATCCTCTTTATTTCTAGAGCATCATTATCTTCGCCAAATGAAGAACCAGCTCAAATATGAAACAACAACAAACAAATCATGGAATTAAACATTTAGCATAAAAATCAAGAATCATGTTTGAATAGAAATCTAAGATGGCCTTCTGAAGCTCTGAAACTTTTTCGCTTGTGCCCGAAAATTGCAAGAATAAATTATCGCTTGGATATCTTTTTGGGTCATTTTTCAAGAGTGGGCACAGATTAGTCGATCAATATTGATATCATTAGTGATGGAGGACGAGCACAGCAGCGACGCAATCATAGCAGCTCTGCTTGCTCGAGTGAGCAAAGCAGAGCAGCGATGCTCAAGCCGAGCGTTGCTGCTCTGCTCGTGATGCTCACTCGAGCGAGCAGAGCAGCAACGCTTGCATCGATGCTCGCTCGAGCGAGCAAAGCGTCGCTACTCTGCTCACCATGCTCGCTCGAGCGAGCCGAGCGTTGCTGCTCTGCTCGCGAGGCTCGCTCAAGCAAGCACAGCAACAACGCGCTGCTCGAACTCGGCATTCTAGCAATCAAGTATGACACTTACCAGAAACTAATTAAACTACGATAGTTGGATGCCAAAACATGTATCATCCCATAAAGTTCCACCTTCGATAAAAAACCAGAAATTCCTATGTAATATCCCAGCCAAGCACAAGTTCTTACATTGTAACCAAGTAATCGATTATAAGCGTTGCTACTCTACTCGCCATGCTCGCTTGAGCGAGCCGAGCGTTGCTGCTCTGCTCGCGAGGCTCGCTTGAGCAAGCACGGCAGCGACACTCGCTCGAGCAAGCAAAGTGTCGTTGCTCTGCTCGCAATGCTCGCTCAAGCGAGCAAAGCAGCAACGCTCGCTTGAGCGAGCAGACGCTTGCTGCTTTGCTCGCTCGCTCGAGCGAGCGGATGCTGCCGCAGATCTGGGTGAGCAACAATGCCGCAGATCTGGGCGAGCGTCTTGCAGACGCTCACTTGGGGCTCGAGCGCGAGGGCTTGCTTGAGCAAGCGTCTCGTAGATTTGGGCAAGCGTTGGCTCAAGCGAGCCGCCGCACTCGAGCCTCGAGCAGCCATCGCCCAGATCTACAAGGGGTGGCTCTTGCCGAAGCCCTCGTCAAACGGTGAAGGAACAGCAACTGTCGGTGCTGGAGAGAATGACGAGTTGGGAGGCGTCGGAGAGGATGATGGTGGAGAACCTGTGAGAGACGCCGAAAAAGGGAGGGACTTGAGACAGAGAGGGCGCAGGTGAACGACAGAGGGCACGAAAGCAAGAAAGAAAAAAGAAACAAGTTTTTTGTGTTTTTATTCTTTCCGAGCGTTCAAAAAGTGTTTCTGAAACTTTTTTTTGTTTTTTTATTTCCGTTCTAATTTTGTTCCAGGAACAAAAAAATAGATTTTGAATAAAAACGCAAACAAACGCGTTTCTATTGTTTTTTTTTAAAGTGAACGAAAAAAACAGAATTTTTGTTCATAAACAATAGAAAAGAATTTTTGTGTTTTTTTTTTTTTTTATGAACAGATTTTCTGTTTTCTGTTTTTTTGTTCCTGAAAACAAAAAAGAACGAAAACGCGTTTATTTGCGTTTTTGTTCAAAATCTATTTTTTTGGCTCTCGGAACAAAATTGTAACGAAATAAGAAACAAAAAAAAAAAGTTATTTTTTTGTTCTAAACACTTTTGAAAAACAAATTTTCTCTCTCATTTCTTTTCTTCTTCTTTTTTTGGCGATCGCCGGCCTCGGCCATGGCCGGCGACCGGTCATCGAGGGCCGACGACCTCGCTAGAGGGTCGCCAACCCCCGACGAGACCAAGCGTTGCTGGCCCCTAGCGAGGCTCAACCTCGCCTTGGCTGGGCGAGCTCGGGCTCGCCCACATCCAGCGAGACCGAGCCTTGCCGGCGCAGGGCAAGGCTCGGCAAGCTCGGTCTCGCCCAACCAAGGCGAGGCCGCCGGCCCTTGTCGGCTGGTCGCCAGACATGGCCGAGGCCGCCACCAAAAGAAAAAAAAAAAAAAGAAAAAAGGAAAAATAAAATAAAAATATTAAAAAATTAAAAGAAACAAAAAAATAATACAAATTTATTAAATGTGTTTCTATTCATTTTTTATTCCTAAACAAGTTTACCAAACCCGTCTTTCTAGTCAAAAATTGTTCCCCGGAACAGAAATAGTTTTTTTTTTTTTGGTACCCAGGGAACCTTCGCACTGCCGCTTCGCGGTGAAGAGTAAACCCTGGGGCTCAGGGCCTCCCACCACTAGTCCCTTTCGCAGTTAAGACGCGTTTGTGCATGACACACTGCGTCCACGAAGTTTCGAACTCTTCCCCTCTTGCGAAAAGGGTACCAAGCTCTTAACCACGCGGCCACCGCGGTTGGTGGTACAAAAATAGTTTTTTTTATTTCTGTTTTCTATAACAATTTTTTAATAGAAACACAAACAAACGCACCCATAAAATCCAATTCAATATGATAAGAATGGAATTATCCCATCTTCTAATTATTGTTTGAACAACAAGCATTTCTATTTTCGAAAAAATCATTTAATCTATGATTTAAAATGGAATGGCGTCGCTGTCCGCTAACTTTAATGGGAAGTGTTGTGAAACAAAGTTGTGCAATCTTGTCTTCGATAAGGAGCCAACTCTTGGTTTAAGTTGGTTTAAATGACCAAAGAGTCTCACCACGAGTTGTTTCATAACGTAAACACTGAAAATAATTTGTCATGAGACCAATCTAAGAAGCAAAGATGAACAACAAAGAAAGAAATTTCGTAAGATGGCAAGAGAAGGTAAAATTCCTTACGAGACGGCACTATTTTTTTCCATGGCCGGTCGCAAAAATCACTCAATTTGACCTAGTCGTTCTATTCTTGAATGTGTCACGTGCCCGAAATGCAAGAAATGTGACAGACGCCATGATTCACGGTCCGCTAACTGCAAAACCATTGGCTTTTAGCTCCTTCTTGACGGCATATGGTTTGGACTTTTAAACGGGTATTTAATGCACGTAGGAATCTGTCATGCGCGGGTCTATTTTGTCTCGAAGTCGATATGTCCATGTTCTACGAAGGACAGCATAGTCTTTTTTTCTTCTTTTTTTCGATAGGTCAACAGATTTGACATGGGCCGTAATCGACCAAAAGCACATTGGTCAACGAAATGCAAACGGATTTTCCCCCTATTAACGTGAAGGAAAGTTGGAAAGAAAAGGGAAAAAATAGACAGGATTTGCACATTAGTTGAACTTAGATTTACAGCCTAATGACAAACTTCCGTAGTAGCTGCGAGGAATATCAGATTGATCATTGAGCAGCCACGGCTTCGCCGAGAGGAGAAATTACACATCAACCATTTTCATCATGGGCAACTCCAATTGTCTTATTCGCAATACTTGGGAGATTACTTGCATAATTTAATCAAAGTCCTCGGTTTACTGTACCATTTGCGTGTAAATCCTACTTTTGATGTTTCCTGGGGGAATCGAATCTTTGCAAGGAAACTTCGATGTGACCCTTCCTTGTCCAAAAACAATGCGAGCCATATAGCTAAGAAGGAGCACCAACCGATGGGGATACCATTCGGGCCGAGCCGCCACAATGCCGGTACTTATTAGAAGGCCCGGCATAGCCTGACCAATCAATTGATGTAATAGCTTTCGAAGCATAAATTTACTGTTGATAAAAGAAACAATCTCTTTCTTGCCGTATAAAAAATCCGAAGATATATCAACCAAAACCTTATCATTGTATGTTGGATTTAAATTTTACACCCGGCCAAATTAAATATCCTGCATGTAAAAAAGGATATTCATCTACGGTAGATATATGGCACGTTTGATAACGTTTCTATTCAAAAACTGTTCCAGGGAACAGAAAAAAAAAGTGTTTCTATTTCGGGGAACAGTTTTTGAACAAAAGAACGCGTTTGGTAAGTGTAAAAAAAAACTGTTCTTGAAATAAAAAAATAACAGAAACACGTTTGGTAACTGCACTCAATTTATGTTCCAGCATTTTTTTTTTAATAAAGTTTAAACTTGATATTGAATTCTCATTCTCATGAAATGCTGAAGGCTTCATACATCCTATCTGAATGTCCATAAACAATCTCCATTATCCAATCCGTTCCCTAGGAAGTCAATTGATGTGAAAATAATCAAAATCTAGATGAGTTCTAGATTCGGACTTTCTTTTGAAGGCTAAACTCACTGTTCTTGATAATATAGCCCCCTTATTCGGAATCACTCAAACTGCAGGTGGGTGATTGAAGCCTACATCAGTCTTCGTTATAAATTTCGACCATCATATTTTATAACAGAATTTCTTTTAGGTATGGGTCATTTTATATCATACCAATTACTTGATACGAAATAACGTTTTGTCTTATAGACATATAATTAGAATGACACAACAACATTAGAACTACATCGGCAAAGCCGCAAAGTTGAAAATATTCTAGATTATATTGAAACACCTACAATGAATATAAGACTGAATTAATAATTTCTCTTTGGTGACTGCACTAAGAGTCTTAAAATTTGCACTGCATCTGCAAGTGTACTCAACGGGCTCAACGCAGAGCCATGCAGACTCTGCATCTTCAAGCTCACTCTCTTGCGGAGTTATCCCTGAGACCGCATTGAATTGGATGTCTACGGGAGTTAAAATCATCGGAATCCTGAGCCGGCCATCCCCCACCGACCTGTCTCAGTGAAAGCTCCCCTTTTCCGTTCTTCGCTTCCATAATCCTCAACGTTTTCGACTTCCCACGGACAACCTCTAGCCCCTTCTTTGAGTACTTGGGTGCCACCACAATCTCGCAGAACATCCGAGTTTCACCATCCGTTGGGCTTGTGAACTCCCGGACTTCCCTCGCCAAGTTCTATATGCACAGTAGGACATTGCAAGGTTAGTGTTGACGTTCAACTCAATCAACTTTATCAAGTGAAGCATTACAATACTGACTCAGCAATAGGAGACCCGCACCTACACCAGTGTTGTTTCAATTTTGAGGGAAGCCCGTGCTGAATGAGGCTTAACGTTTTAAAAGCTCACACTCCTTTTTATTTATCAGAGAATTATGATATATTATGGAATGTGACCATGGCATAACATTTAGCCTAATTCGCTCAAACTAGTTGACTCAAGAATGAGCTTCAATATGGAACTCTATGGATTTAAAAAATGAGGAGCCTTTTTCAGTTTATTATATTTGGACTCGGTAGGTGTACTATATAAGGAAATTCGAAATTGCACTTTGTAACTGCATAATGAAATAAGCACATACCTCATCAATTTCTATGTTGAAGGCCACGATATCACCAAATGCACTGACTGGATCTGCTTTGACTGCTAATCTGTATGCTTGAAGAATATCGGCGGGGGAAGCCACCCCATGAGGATTTGTATGCTTTATGACGATGCATGTAGGTCACTAAACTCGGATACACGATTCCAGGCAGCATCAACATCCAAATAGTTATTATATGACATTTCCTGCAGCACCAATATATAATTCACAACAAATGAGAGATAGATCTGCTATTATTACCACGATCTGTCAATGGTTTAAAAGAACTTTGCAGAACAAACTACTATTGCAGTTGCTCAGAGACTTCTAAAGAGCATCCAGTCTCATCTCAAAAACACATGGTTATGACACTAAAAGGCAGCCAATTAGTCCCCTGTATCGCTAATCTCCTTTGCAAAACATTGTTAGTGTTTCATTATACCTAAACCTTTTGCACGCTCAAATACACAGATAGTTGACCTGGAAAAGAAAAGAAACTAGATGCTCCTTAAGAATGATTTGTAGAATTATGTCAAACTGCTAACAAAATCAAAAGTTTAAGCTACCCGTTAGATGGAGTAATTTGGTATATAAATGCTCTATATTTGCCATCACTCATAGGCTAGCATTTTGCCACAAATTGAAGGGTGGAAGATCATTATGTTGAAGAAGCAAATAAAGTGCCAGAGAGATTTGAATTGAGTACCTCCTGTTCTAATAACATATTGACTTCTTGAAGCCTTTGTTAATTTATCAAAAAGCTTTAGCTATAACATGAAGATACTATCTATTATTTAGATTTAATAACAAGATTCCATTTTAGAAACTGCCTCATCTATCTAATGAAGTTTTCAGAGCTAGATAATTACTAGATCCGCTGCAATTTCAACTTCCTCAAAAGATTAACCTTGATGTAAAAATATGACATCAAGGACTCGCCTTCCATGATGTTGGATTGCAGTTGCAATACCACCTCCATTAATCTCAGCAAGACTCTTGTCCACATGCAACGTTATGGTGGGGATTTTCACCATAATGAAGAGAACTTTTAAGAGATAGAGGCAATGTTAAGCTAGGAGGGAATTTCTCTATCAAAAGGAAGAGTCGTCAACCTTCACATTTTCGGTTAAAAAACTAATAGGGTAACAGAACCTACTGAAATTACTGATTTCCAAAAGAAACAAACGAAAGGATACCATCAGAACCAAGTCTCTAAAAAGCCCCTTACTTGCATGCGTTTAGACCTACATGCATTTTTAATTGCCTTAGTGGCTATGACATCAATTGAGAACACGAACTAGACGAATACCTCCAGTTGTTTGTCTCCAGAGCCACTCTGACACTGCAGAATCATAGGAAGCAACACTTTGAAAGGCCTTTCAAGCAAGTTTTCTACAGAACTGTTGATCATCTCCATTACCCTTCAGGAACTCTAGCAGTGCAGGGTAGTCGTGTGAATCAACCACAACAAGGACATCTGATGATTCTGTTAGAAGACAAATGCCAACATCAATTCAAATTAAGGGCATATAATGGTACTTGACGCAAAATTACAGAAAAATTTACCACATGCATATTGATACATAGAGGCGCAAAGCCAGCAACAATTCTACAAAAAAAGTGCAACATATTGGACATACCTACTTTAGTTTATAATTTAACAAGCATCACAAGAGCAATTGTTTAGTTTTAGCATAAAAGCACGAGAGAAATCATTACCCAAATAGTAAGAAGATAATCTGGAGCCGCAATCTCAATGTAAAAGTTAACATGCTTTCAGTCAATTACATGCCTCGGTTACAAGTGCCGTTGTAGCAAAGTTTGCATGATATCCATAAGCCTAGAGTGACAGAAGACACCAATACAATCATAATCCCTCACATGTCCAAATTTGGGCGAGCAATGCTCGCTTGGGGCTCGAGCATGAGGGCTCGCTCGAGCGAGCCTCTCGCAGATATGGGCAAGCGCTGGCTCGAGCGAGCTGTCACGCTCGAGCCCCGAGTAGCCGTCACCCAAATCTGTGAAGGAGGAGCAACAGAAACTTACCTCGATTCAGAAGCTTCAGCCGGTGAAGGAGCAGCAGCTGTCGGCGCCGGAGAGTCAGCCGAGTGGGGAGGCGCCAGATTGCTCGACGGTGGTGAACTTGTGAGAGACGCCAAAAAGGGAGAGCATTGTTTCGCGCAAGGCACGAACGAGAAGAAGAGACGGTGGTGAATGTGTTTCGTTTTTGTTCTTTTCAGCCCTTCAAGAAGTGTTTCTGGAACATAAAAGTAACTTTTTTTGTTTCTTTTTTTTTTTTTTCCAATTTTGTTCCGGGAACATAAAAACAGTTTTTGAACAAAAACGCAAACAAATGCATTTCTGTTCTTTTTTTTTGTTCCCGGAAAAAAAAAACAAAATTTTTGTTCATAAACAAAAGAAAAAAACATTACCATGTTTTTGTTCAATTTGACCTAGTCGTTCTATTCTTGAATGTGTCACGTGCCCGAAATGCAAGAAATGTGACAGACGCCATGTTTGAGGCAAGACTTGCGCGGTGATCTCGACCTTTTGACGTATACCGTAGATTCACGGTCCGCTAACTGCAAAACCATTGGCTTTTAGCTCCTTTTTGACGGCATATGGCTTGGACTTTTAAACGGGTATCTAATGCACGTAAGAATCTGTCATGCGCGGGTCTATTTTGTCTCGAAGTCGATATGTCCATGTTCTACGAAGGACAACATAGTCTCTTTTTTATTTTTTTTTCGATAGGTCAACATATTTGACATGGGACGTAATCGATCAAAAGCACATTGGTCAACGAAATGCAAACGGATTTTCCCCCTATTAACGTGAAGGAAAGTTGGAAAGAAAAAGGAAAAAATAAACAGAATTTGCACATTAGTTGAACTTAGATTTACAGCCTAATGACAAACTTCCGTAGTAGCTGCGAGGAATATCAGATTGAGCAACCACGGCTTCGCCGAGAGGAGAAATTATACATCAACAATTTTCATCATGGGCAACTCCAATTGTCTTATTCGCAAGACTTGGGAGATTACTTGCATAATAATTTAATCAAAGTCCTCGGTTTACTGTACCATTTGCGTGTAAATCCTACTTTTAATGTTTCCTGGGGGAATCGAATCTTTGCAAGGAAACTTCAATGTGACCCTTCCGTGTCCAAAAACAATGCGAGCCATATAGCTAAGAAGGAGCACCAACCGATGGCGATACCATTCGGGCTGAGCCGCCACAATGCCGGTACTTATTAGTGGGCCTGACATAACCTAACGAATCAATAGATGTAGTAGCTTTCGAAGCATATATTTACTGTTGGTAAAGGAAACAATATCTTTCTTGCTGTATAAAAATCCGAAGATATATCAACCGAAACCTTATTATTGTACGTTGGATTTAAATTTTACACCCGGCCAAATTACATATCCTGCATGTGAAAAAGAAAAATTCATCTGCGGTAGATATAGTCAAGATTCTTTTTCTTCCTGTCAGCGAAAAGGAAGAGAAGGGAAAAAGAAAAAGAAAAAAATATAGATACTATCTATTTATTCCATCTCGAGGGGAATGAAATCCAGAAACGAGGACTACAACTTAAGACCCTCATTAATTGGATTCGCTCGGAATCTTTCGATTATATTAAAGCAAGCAAAGCTACCATTGGAAGTTCCATTCAAAGCAGCGTTTTCTTTCGTAAAGAACGGTCAAAGCCAGCTCCAAGGACAGACTACTTCTTTTATTTTATGGCGACGAGGCACCGGTTGGTCTCCACGACAGACGTGAGGTTGGACCGTCTCCATGCCATGCACGTTAACATTAATCAGACATCGGTTCGTCAGAGCAGAACCTTAGTAAAGCCATTCTAGATTGCCATCTCCGGTCCTGGAACTTATTCTGTTTTTTAACCGTCGAACGGTACCCCTGGCTACATTCTTTGGAACCAGACCGAATTTAGTCCGGTTGACAGCGCTCCATATACGCCGAGGCCAGGGACTGGCGATGAAGCTGTCGCTGAACAGTTGCGACGAATATGTATGAAGTAAAGCCGGAGACCTCATGCCTCTTGCTCAGTGATTATCCCATCTTGGGTAATGTTCAAATTATCCGGAAGCATTTCATAGCAATGCTTGAGGTAGAAAATTGAAGGAGGATTCCCGTTATCAATGTGCACATAAATTTGTCATTATCTTTTGACATTGTTTCTCCAAATTGAAAATCAAATTGTGGGTTTCACAAGCTGTGTAGTTATGAGGTATGGAGGATGTGCGATCCTTTTTATTTCATCATCCCATGTCTAACACCGTTGATTCAATAGAGAGAGTTATGGAATGTGCGAAATAAAGTTACAAAGATTACTTATACTATCACGTCACATCCTAATAATAAACAAATAAGAATGCTTCAAGTATATATGTTGGGTGACACCTAATATGACAACAAGTCGGAGTTTGAAAAGGGGTGGGGGTAGATAGAGAAGGACAAAACTTTTAAGGTCAGATTGAGGGGATCTGATATGGCATGAACGAACTCAAATTGAGCGTCTATGTTTCATCATCTCGTGCTCAAGGACAACAAATAGAACGAGCATGGAAAATGGCTGATGTGCATTTGTTTAAGTTAACATCTTATAAGTAATTTAAAAATTATTTAACTCGAGAGATTATTAAGATGTAGCAAACAAAAAAAGGGTTGATGTACATGTGACTTTCGAACGATCGAATGATATGTATGACCAGTCCAAGGGAGTGTCCGGAGACACCAATTAAAGCGAAAGCTACAGAAATTGTCTTTGGTCCAAAGCCGGCTTCGCTGACCAGACCACACCGACTTGCTGTTATTCATAACCTACCCGAAAGGCAACAAGCTGCGACTTTTACTTTCTCTTTTTCTCTGTTCACCTCCAAAAGCACCGAACCAGAAAATAAATAAAATCAAAAACCTAAAAGAAAATAACCTGGAGAGGCTCTCTCATTTGAGAAAAAGTCAAAATCCCTTCCCATCTTTTCTATATATTGTATAACACAACACCGTCTTTCTTGTTCTAAAGCAATACCTTCCTCTCCAAATCAAACATCTCTCTCCCTCTCTCTATCTCTCTCTGTTCTCTCACTGATCAGTTCATTCATGGGTAACGCAGTATCACCTTGCTTGCAGCACAACTCGAGCTCGAAGTCACAGTCCGTGAAGCTAATCTTCTGTGAAGGCACCACCAGGACGTTACCCGGGAACCGCCACCACATAGCCGGCGATATCATGTTTGAGTTTCCCGACAAGATGGTCTTGCACGCAGACTCGTTCTTCCTCGGCCGCGCAATCCCGTTGCTTGCCATCGACGATGAGCTCATCCCCGGTGAAACCTACTTCGTCCTTCCCATCGACTTCTTCTCCGGCAGCACCCTATCTTCCTCCACCATTGCATCCCTTTGCTCAAACCCAAGGAAACAGTCCCTCGTGAGCTTCAGCGATAGCGACAGTCCTTTTGAGTATGTCAAAAACGAAGACGGGAAGGTGCTGATTAAGGTTGTCCCACAGTTCATTACGAGGTTGATCGCTGCCAAGAATAATAACGACAATATTGCAGGTTGTAATGCCGACACAGCCGGGAGTCGCGGTTTTCTTTGTAGCACACCGGAGTTGCAAAAGCATTACGATCAGTTAGTAGGGTCTAAAGTGCAAGTTTGGTCGCCGAAATTGGAGACGATATCAGAGTACAAAACTAGGGTTTTGCCTTCCAAACTTATTAGGTTGGAGTGGAAGAAGAAAGAGAGGCAATAGTTTACAAGTTCCTCTGCTTTTTTTTTTTTTTTTCCTTTTTTACGCTATCATTATAGTTTCCTGATGTGGTTGAAGAGAATGAAAGAGTATATATCTAGTTAATAGTTACAAGTAATACTGTCATGTTAAACAATTTTTTTTTTTCAACTTCTGAATTGCCTCTCAATTGTACAAAAAAGATGGAAACAGCGGTTGATCAAAGAGATACTCGACAAATAAATTTAATGTTCACAATTCAATGACCGTCATCTCTATTTTGGATTCATTAACATCATCAGTTCCATTCCTTTCGACGACAACGTTGGTTTTCATTTGATGTCAAACGTTTGTTTCCTGTTTAATCACGTGTTCCATCTCAACACCAACCGATTCATCGTTCAACGCCATATCGCTTAGAAAGATATGATGGTTCGTCACCAACCTAATGCTAAACAATTGATTAGGTGTTTGAATTATGCCTTTAACCACAATTTTTCTTGGTTAGTTACGACGCTGATCCAAACAATGGAAATTCACCCGCAGAAGTTCACCAACCATTAGAAATCAAAGGCATGATGGCTGCAATAATTGAAGAAGCGGAAAGGAGAAGATAAGTGGGGATGTCATATTGAAAACTTTCGAAGAAACGTGAACTTGATATGATGATATGCTCTTGCGGCTGTCACCAACCAGACAATGGCGTAATCCGAGGATTTTGACTAATTGAAAGAGGGATCACAAAGTGTAGGGAACACCATAGTGTTCAAACAACGTAAAGCTTAAGCAGACGAATTATCTTTCCCTGAGCTCAGAAACAATGCATACACTAAACAGAATGGTCTATGGCACCGGTTTCAGATGAGTAAGCAATTATCTATGTGAGGCTTGCAGATTGTTCCATCGTCGACATTATATTGATTGTCGCATTAAGCAATGTGTTTGTCAAATGAAAGCATGTTCCATTTTAGATCGTTTTTTTATGATTCCTAGATATCAGTGAGCCAATCGATGAATAAAGTGCTACAGAGTTGAAAGATAATATATATAGGATTAAGGTCTGTCACATGATAAACAAAAGGCCATACGACAACAAGAATCAGTATATTTTTGGCTATGTGGTTAGGCTAAAAATTTGCTCATCCATCATTGATGCAGATACTGCGCCTTGACACCCGTTGCTATGAACTCTATTGGGGATAAAATCTCTACACAAGATTCTGTGTATCGATTTCCTGTTTCCGAATTAGGTTATGTCATCACGTTGTAGCACATAAAACGCCGACGACATTAAGATCTTCAAGCAGATTGCTTTAGGTAATTGAATGTGGAATATTGGATATGCGTAATGTGTTGTCTGCATATGAAATCATCAAATCATCACAAAGAACTGGGAGCTCGATTGGTTTCTCAATGAAAGGAAAGAATTAAGCAATTTTCCAGTCTATAATACGTGCTTTATCTAAAAAAATGGAGGTTCTTCAGGTGACAGGCCGAGTTACAGCCCAAGTCAATCCTTAAGCAAGCACCAAATGAATCTCGGCAAAGGCAATAACAGTAGCGACTATCATAAATATTGGAATAAAACTAAGAGCTTCTGATTATTATACAAGAATGTCATCTATGGCATGCTTTTCATTAGTCATTATCTACCTCGCTAGAACGAGCGCGCCGAAAGAAAATGTTCATTCTCAAGGAATACCAAAGATCTAGTCTACTCGGTCACTCGATATTTAAAGGACTAAAGACTCTCTCTTCTGTGTTGATTCCTTCGATTTCTCGTCTTGAGAATGTCTCCCAGTCTGCATCATTGGGCTGCTTTCCATATTTGATGAATGCTGTATAGCTCATGACATCACGGAGTTGAGGTTTTGGCAATCGACTATGAGAACCCTCACGTAATATAACTAGAGTCTCTCATCACATAAGCCTAGCATTTCTCCCATGAAGAAACGCAGACAACCGAGATAGCTACAAGCATATCATCCTAATTCTCTCTCCATCAGGACATGATCATGCCAGTTAGTTCAACTTCCGTTGCAGCGGCATTGGTTGCGTCGACTATATTCAATATCCCCTTGCTCACTGCCTCATCAATTGGCGTCCGCTTTCGGCTGCACATCATCCGGCTGGATTAGCCAATGCAGAAAGATGTCAAACACGCCGCACTCGAGCGGGTCCTGTGCTATCAACTTCAGTCAAAAAGACAACTGGCCTGTTTAACGAGCACGCATTTGCTCCGGTCAGAATCAAATAATGGACCGCATGCACTGTCGATGTGCTAAGTAATCTGATAAAGATGCACTGCAATCTTCGCAATGTTTAATTACAGATTAGAATTTGTCATGCGCGTGTCATTTATGACTCGAAGTCAATAAATCCATGTTATACAAAGGTCAACATAATTGACATGAAACGTGATCAACGAAGCATACCAGTCAACGAGAAATTACCAGGGCAGCTCATTGGGCAGCGAAATGCAAACGAATTTCCCCTATCAACATGAAGAAAAGTAAACAAGAAAAAGAATCGGGGCATCAAAATTAGTAATTTGAGATTTACAGTGCAATGATAAACTTCTCCGTGGCTGCGAGGAATATCATATTGAGCAGCCACGTCTTGCCAAGAGAAGAGACTATACATCAACCCCTTCCTCAATGGGAGCTACAATAATTAGTCCTAAAACAATAATTATTTGCAAGATTTGGGAGTTAACTTGTATTCCTCAGTTTACTAAACCATTTGCAAGTCGATTCTACTTTTGATGTCTCTGGAGAAAATGGAATTTCTGCAAAGAAACTTCCACTCAGTGATGCTTTTAATTTCGAGAAAACAATGTGAGCCATAACTAAGAAGGCATACCCACCAATGTTTACGGCATTGGGCCAAGCCACCGCAATGTCAGTGCTTATTAGAGGGCCCAATCTGGCCGAACTGGCTTGATATATTAATTGATATAGTAATTTTCATATCATATATATATAGCATTTATGAAAGAAAAAAAAAAACATTCTCCTGCCTACCGTATATAAATCTAGAAACGAGGTCCACAACATAGGACCCTCATCAATGGTACATTGGATTCATTCGAAATCTTTCAATTATATAAAGTAGGCAAAGCTTACCACCAGAAGTTCTATTCAAAGCAGCATTTTCTTTCTTAAAGAATGGTCAAATCCAACTCGAAGGATCGACTGCTTTCCTTTATTTATATGGTGGTGAGGCACGAGGGGTCTCCATGAAAGACGTAATGTTGGACCATACCCTTGACATGCACGTTACCATTGATCAGACATTTATTTGGGCCCATTTGGTTCAACTTTGGGAAAATGCCATTGGAAGAATACAAATATCTTTAAGGTAAATGAGTTTTCTGAAATGTTATACTGTTTAGTAAATTATAGCATTGAAAGATAACTTAGCATAAATACTGTTTGGCAAAACTCACATTTGTAATTGGCTTTTACTTTCTTTTTTTTTTAAATTTGAAAATTAAATCCATCAGCCAGCTAACCACTGGCCAACTGCCGGACGGCCAAATTTGGCAGCCTGGGGGCATGATCTTAAGCAACGCCGTTGTCTAAGATCACAAAGGCTAGATCTGGCCTCCGAAACGCCAAATCAAGCGGCCTGAGGTCGCGGAGGCCAAATCTGCCGCTGAATAGCCAAATCTAGTCTCCAGATCGCCAGATCTGGCCTCCAAGACGGCCAAATCTAGCCTCCAGACCGCCAGATCTGGCCTCCAAATGGCTAGATCTGGCAGCCTGAGGTTGCAACCTCAAGCGGCATCGCTTGGCTCACGGATTGCCCCACCCTAGGCGGTGGTCACCGGGGATGCACGACCCCTAGGCAACGGCTGTGGCTGCCGAAGAAGCCCGACTTAGGCAGGGAAGACGAAGACAAATGGGGAAGAAGATGAACAGTGACGCATGAACAATGAACTTGCATTTTGGAAATGCCTAATGCTCAAGGTAGAGAAGGTTAAAGCCTAATCAAAGCAATTCTAGAGTTGTTGACACCTAATTTTGGAAAAATAAAATTGCATTTTGAACAAATAAAAAGAAAAAGGAAAATGAGGGGAGGATCGGTCGATTTGGTTATGAATGGAATGTGGAAATTCTGATTAGCCATCTTTGCTCCGGCGAATATTCAAACCATAGTAAATGTGGAAGCAAATTCTCGATCAAATAAATTTGGTGAATAAAAAAAGCAATGAGTTTGATAAAAGGAAAGGAATTGAAACATCCAAGGAAAAATCAAGCCGATTGCAAAATTTTGCTCCAATTTGTAGACCATAAATTGAGGCAACGAAAAAAGAAAGCTAAAAAATTGCCATGGAAGATGGTGCTCGGAACCACTATAAAAGAGACCAAATTTTGTGAAAAAAAGGGGGCCACACATATTGAATACACGGCCATTGAGAGAAAAACGTGAGTGAGGGTGAGACTTAGATTGAAAGAGAGAGAGATCCTTACATCTTGAGGACGACTTCTCTGGACGACCAATATTTTACCCTTCCGATATCGCGCACGGACCTGCAAAACCCACACCCATATCACGACTAGCTGCTCCTGCCATGGATATCCCAGGTCATCTAGAAAAATGCAGCGTTCCTTCCGGTCGCGATCTCGAGTTCAGGGGTTTCGTCAATGGGAACCCTTGCCTAGCCGTGGAATTCGATTTGCCGGTCGCATGGAAGTCCCTGAATGTGAAATCAATGAAATTCACCGGGTGTGGTGATCAAAGAATCGGAGATCAGAGAGCACAGCTACGCTTGTGAAGGAAGGAGGGGAGGGTCAATAAAAAATACTACTTTGGTCGCATAGGGGATGTTCTTCTTTGGCCTTTTCTTTTTGGATTATGTTTCATGGTTTCACTGTTCTCTCCACTCCATTATGGACACCTCACTTTTCAAAGATCTTTTTTTTTCTTGGGCGGTGCTAATGCGATCTGCTTGCCGCTCATGAATTAACGCTGCTTCCGACGTTCCTGCAGTCCTGGCGGTTACCTATCGACTTCGATTTTCATCGGTGAAAGTTCATCAATTGTTTTTTTTTTTTTTTTTTGCCCTGCCATGCTGAGCCGTGAAGCCTCGACGTGAGCTACTCCGACACCATCCTTTGGCCCGACGTCAAGACAAGCTACTGTTCCGATGGGCTCATCCCCGAACCAAGCATCCCGTGAAGTTTCTGTTTTGTAGGTTTGTTGATCGTAAGCATCATCGAGAGACCCATCGGCCAGCATCACTATGAACCACCACGTGACCCGTCGCCACTCGAAGGTGTTGTTCCGTCATTGTCCAACGAGCCCAGTTGCGCCCGGTCACTACCCAAGGAGTGTCGTCGCGTCCAGCCCACCTCGGCGTTGGAATCGCAAGCCAATAGCCCAGCTTGTCTCAGTTTCGTCCGATGCCAAGAGTGTTGACTGAGTCAAGATACACGTCCAAGTGGAGTCTAATTTGCTAGTTTCCCATGCTGAACCCCCCATTATTATTGATATTGGTCATTTGCTTTGTCATCGCAGGACACCGTCGAGAAATCTACTTCATCATGAACCATCCGTCCGTCCAAGCCGTCCATTGACAAATTCAAATTCAGAATATATTTGGCAATTAGGTAAAAAATCTCATCTTAATTTGATTTAAACGTCATATTGCCTAGACTGATGAGATTGATATCTAATTTAAAGTTTTTGAGTAAGGTATAATGATATATTTCCTAATTCGCAACCGCACATCGATTTTTTTATTCCATCTATAAGGCTTTAGATGGAATAATTAATCACGCAGGAATAAACTTGATATCTTGATCTTAAAGGCTTAAGATCAATTTATCGATTTTATTAGCGAAATAATCAAGCTGATTTGGATATTGTTCCCCGATTCGAATGATGTGTGATCTTTGGTGATTTTGAATGATCTCGTGTTTATCTTTTAACTGTCTTATTTATCACGAAAATACAAAGAGATTGCATATGCATATCATATAGATTAGAAAAATTCCCTAGATAAAATTGCATGATAGAATAGTTAGATTATTGTCTAATTATATTAGAACGCATGTTTAGATGGTATCTAGGTTAGATAATATCTTTGAACTAAATTGCATATCGAGATAAATTGCTAAGTTAAGATAGGACTCGATTAGTCTATGTCCTAGCTTAAGATAGATAATATCTCACTTTACTTAGATTTTTATTATTAGTAATTTTTAATTACGAATTATCATGAAAAATACAAAAAAAATGTCATAGGTTAAATTAGTTTTATTATTTATGATGAAATGCATTCTTTTAGGAAAAAGAAAAATTCATATGCACGTCATTAGGGTTAGATTCATTGAGATGCGTGTCATTTAGTATTTTTACTAGGCCAATTTAATTAGAAATTACATGTCATTGGAATTAGGTCATTTAGTTAATATTGCATTGCATATTGCATGATTTTCATTAATTGAGTGAAAACAAAACAAAAATTGCGTGTTAATTAGAAACCATATTTAGGGTTGTTGATGTGGATTCTAATTTAACATTGCGATGTTTTCGTTGCTTGGAGGTTAGTTTTTGCAATTTATTTATTGTTTATCTGGGTGTTAAATTGGTGGTTTGTGCACCCGCATGATCACCTCACATGCTAGGGAAATAAATTTAAAATCAATCCAAACTGCTTGCCAAACATTTTTCAAAATAAAAAGAAAGGTACCGAAAGGGCGTTAGAGAAATCTAACGTAATCAAGTCCCCGAACTCATAAATCTCTCGGTTCGTAGGAGTAAAGTAAATCTCCCGTTACTTTATTTGGGTTTCTAATCGACCCACCAAGAAATAGATTAGTGGCGACTCCTAATTAAAAATTTACATGTTAAGAACTTGAACCGAAAGTCGCAAATTGGTATGGGCTTGGGAGAGCTCGAGTTAAGTTTAGGCTTAACAATCCATTAGCCAAATTTCAGGTGGTTCACACCCCGAAAAATTGGTCGCGACAAGAGTCATGATGAGTCTTCACGGAGATCGCTAAACTCATTTTTAGCAGATTAACATATGACGTCATCTTTCTGCATCCTTGATGCAAAAATTTATTCATGTTCTTTTTAACCATCAAGAGGTACCTTCGGCTAAATTTTTGCACACCAGACTAAGTTCGGTGTGGTCGAAAGCACTCCATACGCAACGAGGCTCTCTACTGATGGCATACTTCACTAAATCAGTATAAACGGTGCTCGTTGCGGTGAATCCCTTGTGTTAAATTCACAAATCCCCTCCTAGACCTGGATGCTATTGATTATTTATCGTCGCCAAGCAGTTGTGACAACTAGGTAGGAATCAGAATCCAAGACGTGAGCCTCTTGTTTAGTGATTTTCCCATTTTAGGTGATATTCAAATTACCTGGAGACATATCACAACAATGCCTGTAATAAAAACTTGAGGAAGGATTCCCATTGTTGGTGCGCCCCAAAATTGGTTATTACTAATCTCTCTCGACATTGGTTCTCCAAATGATTATCAAATCGTGAGGTTCACAAGCTGTGTACTTATGAGTTATGGATGATGTGTAACCCTTTTGTTTTGCTTCATCCCACGTCTCACGCCTTTTGTACGTGTAGTTCTATTTTGAGTAAATGATTACTAAATTGCTCATTTCAATGGTGAGTTATGGAATGCGTGAAACAAAGTTATAATGATTGCATATACCATCACCGTCGCATCCTAATAATAAACAAATAAGAATGCTACCAACATAAGTATGTGTTTGGCAACCCTAGCTGGCACCGGCCAGGCCGATGACAACGAGGGTGGCCGAGGCTGTGGCGGCATGATGGCCGACAGGGCGGCCAGTCAGAATTCGAGGAGGGTTGGGGGTTAGAGAGAGAAGGGGAAAAGGTTTTAGGGTTCATTGAGCGGATTCAATACAGCGCGCGAACGTGGACTGATAGTTCATGCGTCGCCATCTCATGCTTGGAGAAAGCAGACGGGACTGGCATGGGAAACAGCAAATCTGCGTTCATTTAATTTAACATCTCGCTGGTAATCCGAGAGCTGATTAAGATGCAGTATATGTTCTTGTGACTTCAACCAATCAAATGTCGGGAATGGCCGGTCCAAGGGGGTTGTCTGGATACACCAATTGAAGGAAAGCAATAGAAATTGTTTTTTGGTCCGAAGCCGTCTTCGCTGACTAGACCGCAACACCGACTTCCTCTCATGCATAACTGCGACTTTTACTTCTTTTCTTCCTATTTGCAAAAGCACCAGACCGAAAAAGGAAACATTAAAAACCGAAAACCTAAAAGAAAATGAATTGAAGAGACTCTTATTTGAGAAGAAGTCAAAAACCCTTCCCATCTCCTCTATATATCGAATCACACAATTCCCTCTTTCTTGTTCTAAAGCAAGACCCTCCTCTCTAAATCAAACATCTTTCCCTCTCTTTCCCTGCCTCTGTTCTCTCGCTTGTCAGTCATTCATGGGCAATGCAATATCACCTTGCTTGCATTACAACTCGAGCTCAAAGTCACAGTCCGTGAAGCTAATCTTATGGGAAGGAACCACAAAGATGCTAACCCGAAACCGGCCCCGCATAGCTGGCGAGATCATGTTCGAGTGTCCTGACAAAATGGTCTTGCATGCAGACTCGTTCTTCCTCGGCCGCCCGATCCCTTTGCTCGCCATGGACGACGAGCTCATCCCTGGACAAACCTACTTTGTCCTTCCCATCGACTTTTTCTCTGGCAACACCCTATCTTCTTCCACCATTGCATCCCTCTGCTCAGACCTTAGAAAACAGTCTGCCCTGAGCTTCATCGATAGCAATGGTCCTTTCCAGTACCTGAAAGGCGAAGACGGGAAGCTCTCAATTAAGGTCGTCCCAGAGTTCATTACGAGGTTGATCGTCGCTAAGAATAATAAAGACAATGTTGCACACGGTAATGTTAATGTGGCCGAGAGTCGAGGTTTTCTTTGTAGCACACCAGAGTTGCAAAAGTATTACGATCGGTTGGTAGGGTCTAAAGTGCAAGTTTGGTCACCAAACTTGGAGACGATACCGGAGTACAAGACTAGGGTTTTGCCCTGCAAACTTATAGGGTTGCAGTGGAAGAAGAAAGAAAGGGAATAATTTACATGTTCTTTTATTTTGTTTTTTTTCCTCTGGGGTTATAGTTTTCTGGTGTGGTTGAAGAAAATGGAAGAGTATAGCTAGCTAGCAGTTGCAACTAAACACAGCCATCTTAACCAAATATTTTCTCACTTCTCATTTGCCTCTCAATTGTACAAAAGAGGAGGGAAACAGCTGTTGATCTCGAAATATTTGACAAGTTATTTAATTTTCAGAATTCAATGAACCTCATCTCTTTTTTGGAATCATTATTTTCACCAGTTTTATTCCTTTTGATGATAGTCTTCGTTTTTACTTTAAGTCTGCATGTTTCGTGTTAGCGCCTGCTGATTAACCTTTCTGGACATCATACTGCTCCCAAGATGGTCGGTCACCAAATAACTTAACCACAATTTTTCTTGGTCAGTTACGATGCTGATCCAAATGATCGAAATTCCGAAGATTCACCCGCAAAAGTTACCAACCATAGAAAAAACAAAAGCATGTGAGCTGCAACGTTTGAAGAATCGGAAAAGAGAAGATAAGTAAAAATTTCATCTTGAAAGCTTTTGAAGAATCATGGGATTGATATAATAATATGTTCTTGCGGTTGTCACCAACAAGACAATCGCGTGATCAGACGATTTTGGCTAATCGAAAGAGGAATCACACAAACTACGCATTACCAAAGAGTTCAAACAACACGAGGTTCAAGCAGACTAATTGTCTTTCCCCGAGCTCGAAAACAATGCACACACTATGCATAATGGTTTATGCCACTGGTTTCCGATAAGTAAACAATCATCCATGTGAGATTTACAGGTTGTTCCACCACGGGCACTACAAATGATGATCGTGATGAGGAATTTGTGTTTGTCGAATGAGAGCACGTTCTCCTTCAGATCAATATTCATGTAGTTGGGTTCATTTTTTTTAAGCTCTTTACCATTCTTAGACATCGGAGAATTGATCGGCGACTAAAGTAAGACGGATTATGTACCTAGGATCAAGATCTGCCAAATGGTAAAACAAGGCTGTACTTCGACGAGAATCAAAACATATCTAGCTAGTCGATGCTGCACCTTAACATTTGTTGCCAAGAACTCAGATGGGAAGAAAACATTCACAAGCCCTACTAAACAAGACACTGCATATCCATTTCCTGTTTCTGCATTAGGTTATGTTATTGCATCATACCACTTCAAACGCATGCCCACATCAAGATCTTCAAGAACATTGCTTTAGGTGATTGAATATCGAATACTGGATCACGATCTTCAAGATGTTATTCATCGGAAATCGCCGAAATAATCATATCATCAACAACACGTGTAAGTTAAAAGCAAAAGAAATAGGGAGTTTAGTTGATTTCTTGGTGAAAGGAAAGACGAGCAATTTTTCTATTAAACAATTAGTGCTTTATAGAAGAAATCGAGGTTTGGACCTGAGTACGTCCTAAAACTGTTTCATCCGAACTCTGGGATGTAAAATTCAAAGGTATTCCCAAGGATGAGAGAAGAAAAATTTTCACTTCAATTGAGATGACAAGGCGTGCAAACACCAACATGCTAAAATAACGAATGCATCTAGGTTAAGTACCGGATTACCAGACTACCGTTGAAAACCCTTGTCGGAAGCTTGCTTCCTGTTGATTAGACACATGCTTCACATAATTTCTAGAATCAATACGTCTAACTAGTATCCCCGATTCTAGACACTATGCAAGGCACGTGTCTATGTGCTTTATTGAAGAAATGGAGGTTTGTCTATGTGACAGACCAAGTCACAACCTAAATCAATCATTATGCAAGCACCAAATGACTTCCAAAGTAGATGATATTGGTAGTGAAATGATGTGAATATTGATTGCGATAAAACTAAGTGCTCCTATGTTGTAGCACACAAGTATGTCATCCGTGTCATGCTTTTCATTAGTCATTACAAATGTCGCTAAAATGAGCACCAAACTAAAGATCTAGTCTACTCAATCACTCAAAATTTGAAGGACTAAGGACTCTTATCTTCTCTATTGATTCCTTCAATTTATCTAGTCTTTTGAGAATGTCTGGCAGTCAGCAACATCGGGCTGCTTTCAATATCTGATGAATATCTTACAGCTCCTGACATCGCGAAACTGAGGCGTTGGCAATAGACTACGAGAACCACCACGTAACATAAGTAGAATCTCTCACTACATAAGCCTGGCATTTCTCCCACGAAGAAACACAAAATTGAGATAGCTACGAGCTTATCATCCCAATTTTCTCTCCATCAGGACATGCTTGCGCCAGTTAGTTCAAGTTGCGCTGCAGCAGCATTGATTGCATCAACTACATCTAATTTCCCCCTGCTCACTGCCTCATCAATTGGCGTCCGCTCGTGGCTGCACATTATTCAGTTGGTTAGTGAGTGCAGAAATATGTCAAAAACGGAGCAGGTGTTGCTTCAGGCAGCATCCTGTGCTATCAACTTCAGTCTTAATAAATAAATAAAAATGACCTGTTCAACAAGCTTGCATTTGCTCCAGCCAGAATCAAGTTTTGGACCACCTGCAATGTCAATGTGTAAGGAATTTGATGAAGATGCACTGGAATCTTTGCAATATGATGAACAATTACCTGAACATGACCGTTGAGACAAGCCCAGTGAAGAGGAGTATTCTTCTCCACATTAGCAGCATTAACATCCTGAAATTGGAAGAATCCAGATTTTAATGAATGTTTCTTTGTGCATATGACTATGCAATGAATAGCTGCACTCAGAGCCTCATATCGACACTCATTCCAATAAGACACTGACATCAGGCAAAAATCAGAACAACCACGAAGGAATCATCAGAAACGTGCTGACCAACATTTGAGAAAACTTATCTGGGTTTCTCAAATCAACAGAGCATGACTGAATATTGCCAGAACTGAGAGTGGTTAGTACTACAGCGAGCGATAAACATCAACATCTCCTACAGAGAGAGAGAGAGAGAGAGAGAGAGAGAGATTTCCTGATAAGCATCTAGATGAACCTAGGATAGTTGATTGAATTTAGTCAGATTATTACGAGACGCAGTTTGGTCGGAAGAGTGAAAGCCTGAGTCCACAGGAGCTATGAACGGGAAGCAGGAGGCAAACAAGATTGGATCTTTCCTAGTTCAACATTACCGGATAAACTCGAGATCAGCAATAAGACATGAACACAACGAAACAAGCACGACTAAATCCACCGGGAATACAAAGAAGGAAAGAAAATGTTCTCCAAGATAACTTCCTCACCGCTCCTTTACTGATGAGATAATCCACAATGCTGAGATGCCCATTAGCCGCGGCCATGTGAAGAGCTGCAAACGACATCCGCGGAAGCAGATTAAACACGGGAATCCTTTCGTACCCAAACAACTGCAGTAACGAGTCCGACACGAAGTCGTACAGCGATTCCATTCTTTACCGGAAGCCAGGCCGCGATACAAACAAGAAAATTCGATGATGGTAGAACGGAAAAACGCACATAGGGGAGCTCAGAGGCCGAAGCCACGAGAACTACCTGTACGGCCTTGGTCGTCCCTCGACTCGAGAGGAACGCCGGCGGCTGCTAAGTTCGTGACGTCCTCCATGTCGCCATATCTCGCAGCCTGCCAATCACACAGACAGCATCTGAATTTCTCAGCCGCCGAACAACCTCAGGGACACGAAGCCGAGAGCCTAATTCCCAAGTAAATCCAACATACGAAGCACCGACATCGCCGCCGCCGCACGAGTCGACCCGATAACGGGAGGTCATCGCGCGGCGGAATCGAACTCGGTGCGACCGTGCTGAGCGTCCGAGCTCGTCATCGTCATCATCGGAATCATCGAGAGAGAAAAAGAAAAGGGAAGAGGGAGCGAGAGAGTACATCGAGCAAGGCGTCGACGTCGTCCGGCGTGGCGGCGACCGGAGCTTGTTCGGCTGAGTTTGAATCCGTCCCCATCTTCGCGCAGCAAGCTTCTTCAGAGAACTTCCGTTTCGAAACGAGAGAGGTGAAAAAGGTAAAGCAACGGAGGCGAGAGAGGAGGAAGTGGGAGTTTGGGTCGGGTTCATAATCGGGCTGGGTCACGTTAATGGGCCCAGGCCTGCCTTTGATTTGGGCCTCCGACGAGAGCCCACCGCCAGTGGACTCAAGCTTGGTTGGGCGGGGAGGGTCTGGTTGGTTGGCTCCGAAATTCCTCGCTTTTATTCGATGTTGACTATGAAATTTCTTTATACATGAGATTTTTTTATTCTCTCTATTATGCCACCAACTCCAATAATTCAATACTCCAGAAATTTTCAACCCTGAGGTTCAACTTTAACCAGAGAAATTGGACTTGGGGTGCCTACTGATGGCGCTTCCATTGCGTGCCCTCAATTTTTACTGTATTTGTCGATACATGTTAACCTTCATTTTCAATTGATGTACCAATTTAAGAATGTACTTTTATGAATTAAAAAGTGTCATAATTATCATGTTACCTTAGGTTTTACTCCGGTAAAAACGAATGCTATGACTTGGAAAAAAATTATTTTATATGAAATTCTGGACTTTGGTATTATAATTCTACGTGAGTTGTTGAGTTTGCTGCGATGACAAACGCTTAAAAAAAATAATTATTTGATGATTATTAAACAACGAGAGATTTGTACATGAAAAACATACATAATTGAAAGGGTGCAAACAAAGGACAAAACTTGAAAATTAATATAAAAAAGAAAAAAAGAAAGAGAGAGAGAGAGAGAGAGAGGGGGTAGTTAAGACGTGGGTACCAAGTACCTACTGGCGGTTGGACCCGACACCTCTTCATCTTCAATGGCATTATCCACCGTTGGACTAAGATTAATAATAATGAAAACGCGTTTGATGAAAGATGTAGATACTAGACCTTTCGAAAACTTATTTATATAACTCATGAGCGCACTTATGATAAATTCCATAGAGGTATAATTTGTGCTTAAGATTTCAAATATTTACAGTATAACTATTCTCAAAATCCATCATAAAAATATACTATAATCCTAAAAATTGAAATAGGCTACATACAATTCGTCTGCGCCATGTGTTGTCATGCAAATGTAGATGCATCACATGAACCCACTATCAATTTGTAGACAGATCAAATTCATCTCTCTGGTTTGACTTCCCTCGCTTGATTACAAGTACTATACAGCTGTTCAATTTGCTTAATTGTATGAATGCAAAATACGATGTATTTAAAACTATAAAAGGTAAGATGGAACTCACTTCTCCCTTAAATAGAAATGTAGATAAATTAATCACTAATAGAGGTCATTATTCATTTACGCATAGAAAATGACAAACTTTTGCTTATTATCGATATACAAGAGACTTAATCGATAAGACCAATGTTTGATTATTTATGAACAAAATTATTGACAATCTGAAAAATCAACAGCCTAAGAAAATTGACAAAACAACAATTTCGAGATAGAAAAATCGACGAAAAGTAGAGTTGACAATCTCAGATAGAATGGTCTAGATAGTAGAGTCAAGGAAGTCATCCATGTAATCGTCGATATAACTATTTATAACCACTATGCCTATAACCTCCATCATAACCTTTGTTTGATGACTCCTGATTGTAAACTTTAAATAACTACATTGTACTATTCAAAGGCCTCCACACATAAACAAATCAAAATGTCATATTTCCATTTTTGCACTATAGTCATAGTTTCTAGAGAGTTGTCAATTAAACTATGGTGTATTTCTTACTCATGTTGTCGATTAAACTTTAATGTGTATCTCAACTGTAGTTCTCAATGTCTCATCATTGATTAAATCCAATATTACATTTTTACACTCACAAACTCTATTCAATTAAATTCCAGCACAATTGACCTATATTAGATTCCATTTGAAGTAAAGTCTCGATTCTCTTATCTACCTGTAATGTTTTCCATTCAAAATTGCTAGGAAAACCTGTCTTCTCTCATAAAAAAAAGGAAGAATGATTTTCAATGAAAGGTATTCTATCACTTGAAGTAAATTCGAGCGGAACACTATTCATTAGGACTATGAAAGTCCAGAAAAACTCAAGCCACTTCTCCCAGAATTCAAGTTAATAGTAATATAGGCGACTTAGGGTGCGTTTGTTTGTGTTTGCTTCGTTTAAAATTGTTAAAACGAAATAGAAAAATTGTTTCTCCTCTAACAATTTCAACAAAAATGCGTTTGAGAATCGTATAAAATTTTGTTTTCTGAATAGAATAAGAACGAAACACGTTTGGTAGAATCGTAAAAATTTCTATTTCTGAATAGAAAAAGAACGTAAACACATTTGATAATGTCATAAAATTTATGTTCCAATTTTTTTCAATAGTTTTTTTAATAAAATGTTAACTTGATATTGAATTATCATACTCATGAAATTCTCATCAATTTAATTTTGTTCATATTAAGTGAAAACAAACATTCTAAACTTGATCATATTTGCTTAGTTGGAAGAAAAGTACGATTAAAGTTAGATTGAAAATTGAATCTAATAATAATTTTTTAAGTTTGTACAAAAATTTTCCCATTTGTTTTTTTTATAAATAAAGTGTAAACTTGACTTTGAATTATCATTATCATAAAATGCTCATCAATTTAAACTTCTTGAAGATTTACCAAGATAATTATTCCAACTGATTTTGATTAAAAATCGATAAAACAGCTCCAAGCCATCTTATATAATAAAAAATCAATATTTATGTTAACAATTTCTACAAGTTTTGCAAATTTTTCATAATTTCTTTTTCTTTTTCCTTTTTAATTGCACCCATGTCGACCACTAAACAATGGCTCAAGGCAAGGGGCGTGACCCCTACGAGAGCTTTGTGACTTTCGCCTAATGACTAGTGACCAAGTCCCAAAAAAAAAAAAAAATCATAAGAAATCGCTCCAATATCATATGTCACGTAAAATTACTAACGTTTACATCATCAAATTCAAAGGAATTTATTAATAAATTATCAAAAAGTTGAGAATAAATTAACCAAATTGAACGATTTAAAAATAAATTAATTATAGTACAAGAAGTTTAGGACTTTCTCGGTCATCGTCCCAAAGTATCCCCAATAATTAAGTGAGGACATCCTTAAAACCTAAAGGATACGCAACAATTTTAAATAGAAACCGTTCCGGAGCACGCTACAAAATCCTACAAGGAAATAAATCCAAAAACAATTGGATGGGTTAGGGATTGATCTCATGTCATCTCATCTCATCGCAACAAAATCCTGCAATGTAGACTGCAGTCTACCGCACGGCAAAAGAAGCACCTTTTGCAAGACCATGTCAGGATGAGCTTGCAGATTACCGCGTGGTAAGTGAATATGGCCATGCAGCACCTGCGTTAGCTATCAATCTGCATCCCCAACTAGAGAAAAATCAGTGAGAGTAACTACCGGCACCAGCCGAAAGGACGAGATAAACAAGCCAACTATCAAAAAAACTGCTTTACAGGGATTAAGATCTAAGTTACAGTTGCAAGTAACCCGAAAGCTATGTACCGGAGCACGACCCACAAGCTATGCCTGCATTCTAGCCATATGACTCCTACGTTCTACTTCTATCCAACGCTATTTTACACATTCTATAAGAGAGATACACGATGCCTTCCACCAGGATCCAAGCCGCACAGCAAGCACTTTGATTTCATGGTACCGAATGCGCTTTTTACTCATATTCCACATCATGAAACCTACAGTTACCAGCTCACAGATGAAACGAATGCGTGCGTCCAAAGTCCATTCCAGGCCACGAGTTTGACCACCGATTAAGAGAAAAATCAGTTTTCCAGACTTGAAGAAGCACCTCCATAGTCAGATTAATCGCTCCTGTATATCCCAGAGCTGCAAACCCAGATTGAAAACCTCAGTCCAACTCAAGAAAGACAGTTCATGAGATGCACAGCTAGATGGCTCCTTGTTTGCCTGAATCCTCTCTACATGATGGCAACGGAAATTTTTTGATTTAGTATACACTCAATCTAGCTGGTCTGTTAGTTAATCAAGACCTAAATTACATCGAGAGCCATCTCATTCATTTTAACTAAGTAATCATTGGAAGCTCTCTGTGCAGGGAAGCTGGCCAAAGACCTTCCGTTCATTTCTCCACTGATTCTGGAGAGAGAGTTGAGACCAACAAGCAGCTCGACAATAGCAGTTTCAGTTTTTGCTTGATTGGCAAAGAAGAGTGTCTGAACTAGATGTACATTTGTTCCTGAGACCTCATGCTGCTTCTCAATGTTTCGCTCAGACTGCCACTTAATCGTGTTATGAGCAAGAGGAGCCAGCCACTCCAACATCTGTGCGACAGATAAATTCCATTGAGCCGCAAGGGAAGCATCATAGATCGATGAAGCAAAACTTCTAGCATAAGACCTCAGCCTGGCCCTCAGCACAGTTCTTAAGGAATTAGATAACATATTGTACAAGTCATCTCTTGCGTCAAGGCTGATCAAGTGTGGAGCAGAAGCAAGCTTCTCAATGAGTATTATACTGGTAAATCTTCAAGAAGTTTAGAATAATTATAGCTCTACACGTTCTCTTCTCACGTGCCTTTTTTTCTCTTCTTCGGGCGTCATCTTCTTCCTTTTGTCTTTCTCACTTTTAACACCCATTTTTCCTTTTTCTTCCTCGACTTCCGATTGGATCAAAATGTGGCTGAGCTGCAAGGGTTCATAGAGACACACAGAAAATACTAATATTAGACCAAATCCAAGCAATACGGGACAAAACGCAAATTGAGAAGCTTTAACACAAAGGCAGAAAAATAAATAACAATAACTTCGACATTGATTCACATCACTTTGATATATTGAGCCACAAATCCATAGATCTACATGATGTCATAGAGATTGAGATTAAAGAAACAATAATGTATAGAACTCTGAGAGTGATAAAAGGCTATTTTGTCATGCCCGGTGTTGTCAATTGACAGTCCACACACAATGAAAAGTGTAGCAGCAGTAAGCAGACGCTCGCTTGGCAACAATAACTTCTATGCTCGCTGTTGTGAGCGCTCAAGCGAGCACAGCAGGGCTCGCTGCTCTGCTCGCTCGATTCAGGCATTTGCATGATTCTTGCTAACTACTTTGATTGACATTAATAGATCAATAAATGGAGAAAGACTAGGAAAATACCCACTGGAAGATATTGGCCTAGATAGGGCATCGTTTCTTTGCCACAGAACAACAGGATCGCGGGACAAAGATCAACAGAACAGCAACTCGTCATGGTGTCGAGGAACGCCAGCAAAGGCCAGATATTTGCCCCGTTTCGTGCCCTTTCCCCCATCACCAGTGCCAGCACCATTGGGCACGGCAGAAGAGCCGCCGATGGTTCCAGTTCCGACACACAGCGGGCGGCTCGCTGGAGCCTGAGCAGTAGCGACGCTCGCTGCTCTGCTCGCTCGAGCCGAGCCTGAGCAGCAGCGACGCTCGCTGCTCTGCTCGCTCGAGCCGAGCCTGAGCAGCAGCGACGCTCGCTGCTCTGCTCGCTCGAGCCGAGCCCGAGCCGAGCCTGAGCAGCAGCGACGCTCGCTGCTCTGCTCGCTCGAGCCGAGCCCGAGCAGCAGCGACGCTCGCTGCTCTGCTCGCTCGCCCAGATCTGCGAGACTCGCTCGAGCAAGCGGCTCGCAGATCTGGGCAAGCGCTGGCTCGAGCGAGCCCTAACACTCGAGCTCTCGCCGAAGTGAAGACAATCAGTGAAGGAGGAGCAGTGACGACGTTTACCTGGTGAAGGAGCAGCGGCTGTCGAGACAGAGGCCGCTGTCGGCGCCGGAGAAGACGATGGAATTCTCTGCTCGCAGGAGGAGGCGCTCGTCGCAGGAGGAGACGCTCGTCGCAGGTCGCCGGAGGAGAAGCTCGTCGCAGGTCGCCGGAGGAGAAGCTCGTCGCTCGTCGCAGGTCGCAGGAGGAAGCTCGTCGCGGGGGGGAGAGAGGCGCTGTTCGAGCACTATCCAAGAAATAAAAAAGGAACACAATTTTGTTCCTGATTTGTGTTTCAGAAACAAGAAACACAAATTTGTGTTTCTTGTTTCTATTTCTTTTTGTTCCTGGGAACAAATGAACAAAAAGGAACAGAAACGCGTCAAACGCGTTTTTTTTGTTCCTTTTTGTTCCCAGGAACAAAAAACAAAAAAGTGTTTAAAAATAGAAAAAAGAAATACAAACAAACGCTGCCTTAGCTTTTGTCAAGATTCAAGGGTTAATATTGGGACCATCTGGAGGGTTGGTAGATAATACACAGAGCCGTGCGACTTGGCAGTTCTCCAACAGTTAGCATATTCCTAGAATTCCCACGCTACAGACCAGCATATTCGCTCGACTTTCCTTTCCTTGTTCCCCAATCTCGTTGCCGATGCACCACCGGTACATCACGTGTGCGTGTCGTACTCTAAAACGCCGTTCCATCCCGACGCCGTTCCGGAATCACGGGAAGTTTCTGGTCAGGCCTCCGTAAAATCTCACCCCCTGTAGCCGCGGTCAAAGAAGAAAGTCCCCAAGCAAAAGAAAGCGCGTGGGATCTACGTGTCCTTCAAATTTAAAAGGAAAAAAAAAAAAGAAAATCTAAAACGAGGGAGGAGACCAGGAAAAATGAATTGAATAATAAAGAAGAAAGGGAAAATGGGTGCCGCCACCGCTCGCCGCAAGGACGACGAGCACCGCTTATCCATAAATTCCGAACGAACGACCCGTCAACGGGGAGATACGTGACCGTTCAAATGAACTGCGGATCCGACGGTCGAGATCCGTCACCGTTCGATCCAACGGTGTGAAATAAGAAAAAGGAGCGCGTTTTGGAAACCTAGGGATATTCTTGAATTTACAGGAGCCCGGAAAATTAGGATTAGAAAAGATCAAAGGCGGCGACTTCTTTTATAATTATTATTATTGCTATCGTTTTTAATATAAATTAATTTTCCATTTGCAGCATTTTATATCGTCCACATCTCGTCTTCCCCACCGGGGCTACATCCTCCATTGAAGGGGTCCTTTTTTTTTCTCTCTCTCTCTCTCTCTCTCTCTCTGGTTTGGAATCGGAATCGGAATCAATTCTCTCAGCATAATCTTATCTCTCTTTCCTGCGCTCTGTGCAGGAGCTTATTCTTTTATTCTTTTATTCTTCTTCTTTTCTGTTGGGTAGATTTGTAAATTAGTAGGGCGAAATCCGGACCTTCTTCTTCTTGCTCCCCTTTCTTCCCGCAGCTCGAATCGTATCGTATCGTTTCGTCCGTCCATCCATCGGATCCACATGGCCGCAGTCTTCCAGCTCGACGGCGACCGCGCTGCCGACGCCCTCCCCGATTCGCCGGTTGTCGATCAGGTGCGTCCTTCGCTCCCTTGGGTTCTCCGCCGTTCTTACGGTTTCTTTCCGATTAGATCTGGTCGAGGTCTTGTGAGAAATGGTCCCTGTGTACGTTCCTGTCTGATTCGTTTGGGGTCGTGAGTGAATGGGGGTTTCGGTTGCTGTGTCCGTTAGGGTTACGCTTCGGTTTGGTGCGATTTGCTTTTGCTGGGCTTAGTCTGTTTCTTGCTTGTGTTATGGGAATTGGAGATTGTCTTTTTGGGTTTTGGAGGCGTTTGGTGATCTTTAAAAATGGTGGTCAGATCGTGGTCTTGCCTTAGGGTTTGCTTGGATAGGTGTTGGTACCGTAGCTTTAAGCAGTTAGTCCAATCTTTGAGCTTTTGTCATTCCCGATATTCAGGAGAAAATGCCGATCGCGACGAGCCATGATTATGCTAATCATGGGGGGGTTTGTGCGATATGCTTGGAGAAGATTGTGCTCCAAGAAACTGCCCTCGTAAAAGGTTGCGAGCACGCCTACTGGTTTGTTTGAAAACCCCACCTACAATTATTGTTTGCAATTATGGACGGATACGTATTGTTTCCCTGGCTGTTCTCTTTTTTCCGAGCCTCTTTAAAGAATGTTGCCTCTGTATTTGTCTATTTTAGTGGTAGTCGTGCGTAAGGGCAAGGGTGTATCAGTTGAGTATTGATATCATGAGATGTGTGACATTCGCATCCCCAGGGGTTTTAGAATGGTTTGAGGAACTAATTCTTTTCTATTTCAGGATTGCTCCTGTACATTTTACCTCTCAAAATGTAGGAAGTTGCAATATCAGAAAAGTGATTTCGATCTAGGTTTTTAGATTTTAGAAAATTAGAAAATGGAGGACTAGTGCTGAAATGTGGTAGGACTCTCGAGTTCAAATATAGAGAGCAATGGACTGCTGTTCTCATGCTTATGAAAAGCACGGCATCTTTCTTGAACTTTTTTGTTATCTTATGCAGTGTGACATGCATTCTCCGCTGGGCCTCATGTAAGGAGAGACCAACTTGCCCTCAGTGTAAACATCCTTTCGACTTCCTCAACGTTCATCGCTCGCTCGATGGCAGGTAAGGATCTGTACATGCTATTAAAGGTTTTACTTTGTAAGGTAACTACGGAAAATAAGTGAATCTGAAAGTTTCTTTAGTGGGAGACTAGTAATGGTTAAGTTCGGTGTCGTGGAGAACATTGTGGTGCCTTATTTCGCTGGAGATTCTGTTTATTGCGAGAAAAATTGAGTAGTAAGAGTGAGGAATGATTAATCCCTGCTGTTGCATTTATTGCAGCATCCGTGATTACATGTTCGAGGAGAGCGTATGCCTGCTTCTTAGGGCTACATGGTTCATGCCACTAGAGGTCCATTACGAGGACACATACGATCCCCTCGAAGACTACTGTCCCTATGAGGATGAAGTTGAAGATGAGGATGACGATCTTGAAGAAGCTTACTTTAACAGTCCTAGCATCCGGATCGGGAATCGGAGGTGGGGAGATAATGGTTATGTCAGGGCAGGCCGCCAAGAAGCACGGCCAGTCTATTGGGCAAACCCTCAAGATGAGGGTGCTTCTAGTTCATCGCGCCAGCCCAAGAAAAAGGAGGTTGCGGCAAAGGAGACGGTCGGGACCGGGAGGCGGGCGAAGAGGGCTCTGAAGCGGGAGGCAGCTGATAAGGCAGCTGCAGCCAAGCATCAGCAGCATCTGATAAGGCTGGGAAGGAACTGATTGGAGTGATTATTTAGCAGGAGATGTGAAGAAAGCTCCGACTTACTCTTGTACATAAGCGTAGACTGCTGTGAAATAATGACTTATTTAGGTGAGATAAAGAAGATGATTCTGTAAATTAGTTCTCTAAGCATTCTGCTTTCAAAATTCAGACACGAAGATCTGGGTTTTTATGCCCTTGTATCCCTTTCATTTGGTGGTGGCATGCTTCCCTCTGAATTGGGGATGCTTCGCCACTTCATCTTTATGAGACATTTGACTGATGGATTAACTTCGTAGATGCTGGACCAACCATTTTGTTTGTATTTATGAAAATACAGCGGAAACGTGAAATATGGAAAAAAATCTGAATTTAGGCGGCATGGAATGGTTTTGGTTGGAGTTGACAAATCTATTAACGCAAGTTTATATGTCAAAGTTGCTTAATACAATCCAAGTTCGACATATTGTGATGTTAAGACATGAAGATGATGATGGATTTGGCGAGGCCTTGTATGGAAGCCGAGATATGAGAGAACATGACGTGCTAGAGAATGCTTCACCGTTTTCTGTTCCTGGTGAAATGCCAAGAATTACATCAAAGTAATGTCACTTTTCAGAGGCCAAATTGCAGTCTGGTATTGCACCCGATGGATCGTTGCGGTGTTTACTTTAGCGGGAACGACCCGCTCTAGCGGTCCCGAGTCTAGCCCAGTCATCAAAGTCGGGGAGATGAAGCCCTGCCCGATCACCTCCCAGACCTGGCCCCCTGCTTGGACCGTAGAGCTTTTCATTTTCTCTTGGGCCGGGGGGAAGGGGTGTGGCTAAGCTGCGTTCTCTCTCTCGATTTCGCGATTTTGTAAGGAATTGTGCAGCTTCTTTGAACTGAAAACACTGTTAATTTCGATAGGGCAAGATGAGGATATCTCCGGCCCATGTCTTCCATGGGTTTTACTCTAATAGTCGTCGGGTACCGCAATTTGAGGATTCCCGGCCCGTCTTCTTGTCCAGCCACGCCTCGCTCGCTACCTGTTTGTGAAAATGACGACCGAGGGAACTACTCGGAGAAATTTCTCGCTGGGAGGCCAACTTGGGGAGGCGTCGTTAGGACTCACGAGTTTCATTACCTAACACATTTTGCTTCGCTTGCTGAGGGCGAGACGGGTTCCTCGTACGGACAATTCGTTTTTTTTTCTCAAAAAGATATAATCAAGGGCTAATGCCCGGAGATCACTACGAGACATCTGTGAGGCTCGCGAATCGATCGAGGTCGGAATCCAAAGCCCGTGCGGGAGACAGCAAATCACATGCCGTTGACATTCGAATCGGACGACCATCGATTTCTTAATTGAAAATCTCCTAAACGCCTCTCAACCCACCGGGTCAATCTCAGATGCGTTAAAACCGCCCTGCCTCTGCTCAGTCTCATGTGCCGACTAACGCGATCGATGGAGAGCTTATGCAACGCTATTGGACGTGGGACCCTGCCTGAGCGAAGCGAGCCATGTGGTCGATAGCATCTCAGCACCAACTTTGCCCAACCGGAGTTGAATTCTGAGCTATTGAAAAATGGGAGGCGATTCCGTCGGCTCCAAAACACACTTATCATATGCGATGACTTTCTTGCAAGTCTTGGGTAATCATGCCCATGTCCAGCCAATGATTCTGTCCAAGTCAAGGCAGATCGAGGGGAAGAGTACTGTGCGGTCCAAAACTCGGTAGCGACCCGGAGCAGCTCCCATTTACGTGCATGCTCTAACGTTCCAGATGGCTCGCCCAAAGAGGGTGCTGTACTCGATGGCCGGACAGAGAGTACTGCATCTGCTCTCATCTTGCAAAGCATGCGTGAAGAAACCGTATGAGAACCATTCTATATCGACCAACACAGATCCGATAAGACTAGCAATTAAACAATTGATGACATCAGGTCTCATGATTTGTATTATTGGAAGAACAAACGACCTTATGGGTATCCTAACGGCCTGATCAATTAGAAATAAGCACACCGCCTTGCACTTCAAAAAAAGTATTAAACGAGCCGTTCACACCATAACTTAATCTAATCTATACGATTAAAAAGTATTAAATGATCCGTTCACACCATAACTTAATCTAATCTATACGACTTTGCTCGAACAATTCAATGTAAATGAAATTACGGGCAAATATGCTTTGTTTTTATTGGAAGAACAAACGACCTTATGGTATCCTAACGGTCTGATCAATTAAAAATAAGCACACCACATTGCACCTCAAAAAAAGTATTAAACGAGCCATTCACACCATAACTTAATTTAATCTATACGATTTTGCTCGAACAATTCAATGTAAATGGAATTTCGGGCGAATATGCTTTGTTTTTATATATTCCTTAGATGGCAATGTGTTAGCGAGTTCTTTCGAAAAAGGACATGATCTGAGCTCACACAACAGTGATGCGTTAGATTCCAATGCATGTTTATAAAATTCAACAGCGGCAAAGACGCACCACGGCCCCCCTCCCCCTTCTTTTTTTTCTTTTGAACTAGGTCGACATCATGTCATTGAGGGAGCAGTAGCAAGCCTGAACATGTTATCGGCACGAAAGCAAAAAATGAAGCATATATCGCAAAACGAAACGCATCCAACCGATGTGGGACCTCCATCAATCAATGGGGGCCTTTGCCTCAGTCACTTGAAGTGGAAGCAAGCCAAGCCAAAAAACCACCTCCACCCACTCCCGCTTCCATGTAGCAATCAAAGAAAAAGAAATTTTGAGGGGAAAAATCGAGATTTCGACATCATGCAGGAAAAGGCGACAGCCCTTTGAGAGAGAATATATCATATCGAGTGCACACATAATCACGCAATAAAAAGCAATAATAATGTGAAAAGCTGGCTTCATATGCATCAGCATCATCACCTCTCTCGTCTCCTTCCTCCTCTTCTCCTCAGTTTCTTACCTACTACCATACCTTACCCTACCCACCATCTCTCCCTCCCTCTCCCTCTCTCTCTCTCGAAGTCTAAAGTTCAACAGTGAAACACTCTTGAATCCTCGATTCTTCTGCTGTTCATTCCAACGCAAGTCCTTCACTCTCTCTCTCTCTCTCTCACACGCGCGCGCGCGCACGCAGCAAACCAATCATGGCGCTCGAGCACTTAGCTCCGGAAAGACCCTTTTAGTTCGTTAGCTCCTTGTGAGAGGAGAGCTGAGCTGAGCTGAGCTGAGCTGACTGGAGCATGTCCATGATGCCCCCGAGCCAGCTCCGTCCCTAAGAGACGTTTTACTACGATTCATGGACTCGTTCTCCCACCCCTCGGCCTTCGGCATGGTCGGCGGCGGCCACTGCGACGGCGACGGGGACGGGGACGGGGACGCGAGCTTCGCCGGCGTGCTCGAGGTCCACGTCCACCACGCGAGGAACATCCACAACATCTGCATCTACGACAACCAGGACGTGTACGCCAAGTTCTCCCTCACCTACAGCCCCGACGACGCCCTCTCCACCCGCGTCGCCTGCGGCGGCGGCAAGAACCCGGATTTCAACGAGACCCTCGGCCTCCGGGTGACGCAGCCCGACTCGGTCCTCAAGTGCGAGGTCTGGATGCTGAGCCGCGCGCGGCACCTCATGGAGGACCAGCTCCTCGGATTCGCCCTCGTCCCGCTGTCGCAGATCGCCGGGAAGGGCAAGGTCACTCGCGACTACAGCCTCTCGTCCACCGACCTCTTCCACTCCCCCGCTGGAACCGTCAGGCTCGGCCTCCAGCTCACCGCGTCGGCCCCGGTCGACTCGGCGGCCAACTCGTCGATCAGCTCCGAGGTGGTGCTGCTCGACCGGAAAGTCTCGGAGGTGATCCTCGACCCGGTCGAGTATTCCAAGATCGAGTTCCCCGAAATCAGCGTCGTGAGGGAGAATCAGAAGATGGTGTCCGCGTACTTTGACCTGGCGAGTCGGGGTTCGACGAGCTCCGGCTCGAAGCCCATCGTCAATGGCGGGTTGTTCGGGTCCTTTCTCCATCTGGGCTCGTCCCCGACCACGATCGACGACTGCGAGATGGTTCAAAATCACAACTCGGAGCGACCCGACTTCTCCATCTCGCCGGACGGGAGTGGGCGGAACTCCGGGTTCTTGAGCTCGACTACCACCAGCTTGAGCGATGATCGGAACTCGGCCGAGTCCATGGTCGATAAGAAGGCCCGGTCCGGCTCAGGTTCGGGCATCGACGCGTTGAATTCAGCGAATCCCGAGGCCAGCCATGGCTGTGGAGCCTGCCCTGACACTCCGACTTCGAAGAAAGCGTGCGAGATCATCAAGATCATGAAAGATGAGAACGAGGAGTGTGATTCCGAGGAAGGAGCGATCAAGGGAAGTAATAATGAAGAAGTGGACGCGGATGTGAATGCGAATACCGATCGCGCTAAGTTCGGTCGTCATCATCAAGTGTTTTCGGCGCCAATCGGTAACATGAATCTCGAGGCAGAGCAATCCGCGATGCAACAGCAGATTGTAGACATGTACATGAGGAGCATGCAACAGTTCACGGAGTCCCTCGCTAAAATGAAGCTCCCGATGGACATCGACAAGCCCGAGATCAAAGAAGAGCTTGCCGCTGCCGGCGAGATCCGGACCCAAAAAGGCCAACTGGATTTGGAGAATAACAACAGCAGCAATAACAGCAACAGGAAGGATCAGTCGCGGGTTTTCTACGGTAGCCGCGCGTTCTTCTGAATCAGTAACTACAGATAGGATGCCGATTTTCGCATGGCCGATCCCATCCAGCAGGGCTGCGAGGATTTTAACTTGTTAGTGCTGTTTCAGTAGTACTTGAATTAATTTATGACCCTCCCCTCAGAGCATATGTCCCCTGAGTTTGAATTCGAGCCTAATGGTCCAACAGCTACCACAGCAGACAGAGCGGTGGTCTAAATTGTGTCATTGTGCTGTAAGTTTCATGATTCTAGCTTCAAGAAAGTGTCGGGTGATTATTACTTCTCGTTCTTGAGTAGCTTCCGACCGATCTGGTGCTGTTCCAATAGCCACTTTTGGACCAGCTCGCATTTGTGGGTGTCCTCTGGAATCACGAGTTACTGTTCCAATGTCTAATCTGGAGCGGGATTCTGTCTCTAGGACCGATGACTTGCGATGTCCGTTTGTTGTTTCTTTTATCTTTTCTCGGCTCTTAGCGGTTGCCTCTCTTGCCTTTGAAGCGAAAACAGTTTGAGTTCCACCGAAAGCTTTCGTTGAAGTTTTCTTGAAGTTTCTCTGATTCTGCTGATGATACAGTTGGAGATTTACAGCAAAGCGGCGCATACGTAAAGCACGGTTCGAATGGACATTGTGAAACTTCTAGAGTAACGTTCGAGATATCGGCACACCAACCACCACTTCCCACCTTCTTTAGCTCTTAAAAAGAGAGGAAAAAGAACAAAGGACGAAGGTAAAACTGACACATTTCTGGTTAAGGAAGCAGCTATGAATTTTTCTTCATTCCTTTCTTCTTTTTCTTTTCCTTTTTTGTAACCTATGGTCTGAAAAGGGAGTTTTTTTTTTTTTTTTTTAATTAAGAGTGCTTTGTGCCATGTAAGCATCCATATGCTTTTCTTAATTTTTCAATTTTTAATATCTGAATTAATTAACCACCGCTGTGTTTACTTTCGCCGCCGCACTACTGCCGACTTCTGGATCACAAAAAAAGAATATATATATATTTGAATTAATTAAAGAAATGTGAAAGCTTCCCTTTCTTATTAGACAAAGTACTTTTTCGAGCAAAATTTGGATATTTTGCATGATGAAGCAAACTTTCCTCAGTTAACAAATTGCTTTAATTGTGTAGATTAAGAATTTAAATTTCTGAACAAAATGGATATAGAATGAGGCAATTACTGGGAATGACAGACTTTCATTATTTGAACATTTAGCAAGTGCCGCCTCAGGATGCTTATTAAAATAATCCTATATACCGCGTTGTGTATGTGTGCGCCAAATGGCGAAAAGACTGCAATGGAAGAAAGAAAAATATGATATTTCATAGGATGAAATTTAAATGATTGTGAGATAAAGAAGCTTACTTAAATTTAAAATCTATATACAAGAGATTTACTAAATAACATGATAAATACGTGGACATTTTAAGTTATTGTTTTTGTTAGTTTCTTAGTACTAACGATCACTATTTCTTTTTTTCTTTTTCTTATTTTGTATTGGTATTCAAAATTACAATGAACAACTTGTGCCACTAGAATAATAAAAACACTAATTACCATCACGGTTACTTCTAAAGCCAATTGCCTCTATTCGACTAGCGATTTTATCTGTTGAGAATTCTTTACAGTTATTCATCGTTTTTAACTCAATAACCAATAACAGTTTTAGGGATCGTGTTAGTATATATTGTTTGAGAATGTTTCAGTACAATGCACTTTTAAATTTCATAACTAATAGTTATGTTAACTAGGAAGCTTCATTTTATCATACAGAATATCCTATGTTAGCCAAAAAAATCTAATTTTTTGTGCGATAAATAGAGCAAGTTTGTAGAATTCTTTTTTTTTCAATCGATTTAAAAACAGAAAAGTTAAGAAAAGCCACATGAAATTAAAAATTTTAAAAAGTTAAAAAAATTAAACGAGCCTCGCTCCTTTTTGAAAATGTTCCGGTGGTTCGTGTGGGTCAAAATTATGATGAAGTTCGTTTGACTTCAGTTTCGTTTTTCCTTCTCTCTCATCATCCAACCAATATGCTTTGAAGACCGCAATAATTTGGCAGTGGTGCATGGAAATAGACGTAATTCTCCGGGCAATTCCATGGCTGTATTTATATCACAAATAATTTGAAAAATATTTTCTTAAATTTGATCGTCTTTATTACTTAAAATAATTAGTCGTTAGAAAAACATTTTCATTATCAATAATAATATTTTGTTTACATGTTTTCGTGGACGTTAAATAAGTATTTGGTTCATTTATTTTTGTAAATATAAGCAATCATTTTTAAAAAAAATGCTTTCCAAATTATTTATATTTTTTATATAAAAAAAAAGCACTAGGTTCAACCCCAACTCAGTCCCGAATTTCTTGTCCAAAAAAAAGGAGACCCCAATTTCGCCCACACATAAAAAAAAATCGTCGTTAATTTCTTCAAAATGATCAATATCAATGTTGATTAAAGGTCTATTATTAGAACCCATGTCTTCATCAACACCCTCACTTTCGTATAGAACAATAGCGGTTTTGAAAAAATAGTGACGATTTCTAGAATATCAGTGTCAATTAAAGGTCTACTATCAGAACCCGCATCTTCATCAACATCCTCACTTTCGTATGAAACAATAACGGTTTTGAAAAAATAGTGACGATTTCTAGAGACGGAGGCATATTTAGGACTATATTGAAACTGAGTATTCTTCCTAAATAATAATAATGTACGGGGGCATAATTAATTTAAAGGAGGGGGGGGTTTTTTTTAAGGATATTAGCCCCCATGAAAACGAGATAAAGTTAGGTCGTTTTTTTCGTCTGAGTGAGTGGCCTGCTGTCAAAGGAAACGTCAGTGGATCCAAAGTCATGATCGAATGTTTGAAACTTAAAGCCAAGTACGTACAAACAATCGGGAGGAGGGAGGAGTCGTGGTGGGTGGTGGGGGTAGATTCCAGACATTTTCTTTCAAAAGGAAAAAAAAGGTCGAGAATTCTTCGGAGACCATAATGCCACACGTTGCATTCGAAGAAAACCGTAGGGCCAGAAGATAAAAAACAAAGAAAGAAAGAAAGAAGAGAGGACACGAAACTCCCACACAAGATGGTGAAAGCCTTTGCATTGAGCAGAATGGAATCCGAGGAAGACATGGCTTCTTCCTCGAAGAATATTTTTGTTTCGCAATTGGAAATGCTTAGAAGATTTGTATTATCCTCTCGCTTGTTTTTAGCGACGAAAGAAAGGGAGTTTGACCCAGTCTCGTGCTATCATGTAATATTCCGCAAATCTCGTTGACTGCATTCCGACCTCACGTGATCGAATAATAACCGGCACGTAGATAAGTTTAGCTTAGCGACGTGGAACATTTCGACACGGTGAAACGGAAGTCCAAGATGGGTAATTCATTGGTAACGTGCCTATGCAAATGAAGTCCAAATAAGTTTGGTGAGGACTACTCGTCCTTTCTTCATATTCTCTATGCCTTTCTCTTTCTAGGATGTGACATTGTGGAAGCCAGGGTCGCAATATGAGTACACGAAAACGAGGCTTTTTAGGCTGAAAGCAACTGGGAGAGACCGCAAGACTAAAAGGACTCTCCAGAGGCCAGGGGCCAAACAGTCCATCGTGGTCGCTTTTCGGCTTCCGGAATCGGACTGGCCGCCACCGACGAGAGGGTGTCGTTCGTGTTTTTGGCAACACATCCCATGATTGGCAAAAACTAAAACTATAACGATTTCAATTCACCATCCCAATTCAAAATTCGTCTTGGCTTGTGACTCGTGTTTGATTCTTCAATCTCTTGCTTGGCTCGACTGAAAAAGAAAGTGATGGAAGTCTCAAAGATTAGTTATCGAGTTTGATCGGGAAAGATCTTCAGTGGTCAATCTCGTACATCACTCGATTCTTATTAACTAATGTGAAGATTATCATATATTTTTAGAAACCATGCTAAAAATGTAAGTCCAACTCCTATTAGCCATGTATATATAAAGAGACGTTTATCGTGCATACAACAAATTCTACTCATTACGAGTTCATCTTCTTAGAAAGGTGGCCGCCAAAAAGATGTGCCGGAACATTTAACACATGCAGACACCAGAATTGAATGCGAGGGCCTTCGATGCCATACCAAGTGAATTTATGATCACGGCTATGGTGGGAAAGTCTCTACCTATTTTGGCTTGTCAAGGCAACGCAGGTTACTCTGCACAAAAATCATCCGGACAACAAAATATCATATGACCCTGCGTCACGTGCTTCCTCATGGAAATCGAACATGGCGGACGCATCCTAGAGAACATCGCATGAGTTTAGATAACTTGCTCTCCTCTATCCATGCAGTTCAAATGATAGCATGAAAAGGAAAAGGGTTCCTCTAGGTTTGGTGATAAAACTCGAGAAGTTCTCCCTCAGCATTTCACCAACCGCATCGCGAGATACACGTACTGTATATACAAATAGCATTATAACGCTTCTCAAACTGGGCTAATGTACACTTTTAGGTCTGTACTAATCAGCGGGGTCATCAGCATGTATAGTCTCAAAATTTGAACTTTTCTTCGATTGAAATACAAAATTGCTTGTGTCGGCATTGCCTCTGCGAGAGGGAAGACGCGACGGACAAAATCAGTCGTCAACTCAAACGGCATCCACATTGCGCTACACTGTCAGCAGTCAATTCGAACGGCTCCACTCTCCGATGAAACGAACTTAGGCTTCCGTACAACTTGTTCCAAGCACTGGATGATGTCCCCAACCTGGAAATCAACCCAATCTCGGATTACAAGCCCACATTCATTCCCCTTTCCCACTGTCTCAACGTCCTGCTTCTCTCTCTTGAGGGACGCGCATGACCCTTCGAACACGACTTCTCCGCTCCTCAGAAGCCTCATTGTTGATGACCTCGTGACTTGCCCGTCGATAACGCGGCAACCAGCAATCTTCACATCATCTCCCTTGGATTTGCTCCTCCCTTTAAGCTCGAATATGCTCAAGACCTGAGCCTCCCCAGCTACCTGCGTCTCTGCAGTCCCTGGAGCCTTGTGAACTATCAAGCTGCCAATGTCCTCCAAAAGATGATAGATCACACGGTGTATTTTTATCTGAAACCGTATACATAAACCGGGGATTAAATAAACAGAGCATAATGAGGTATTGCTGGTTCTTTACAGGAGAAGTGTACATATCTATCCTTACAATGCATGAAAATTAGATTTTAACTGTCACCTCATTAGAACGCTTTTGCTCTCAAAATATTAATCTTGTGCACCGAGCAGTTATTACACTGACACCACATTAAAAGCCACTATTAACAAAAAGTCATTAGATTGACAGGGAAGAAATAAGTTCCATACCTGAATACTGGCTCTAGTTGCCGCCTGAGTTACAGAACTAGGAGGATTCTTCACATTGAACCCAACTATACATGCACCACAGGCTTGTGCTAGGTCGATATCAGACTGAGAAACCGGTCCAACACCAACATGCACCACGTTGACAAAAACCTGAGCACGTGAATGGAAGAGAATACATGTCAACAGGAATGGCTTAAATAAAGCTCTAATGAAAACAGGATGATGCGATGGCACACAAGGGGAAAAATCTTAAATTTACTGCAAACAGCAGAATTTCTTCATGCAAAGTACCAGCAAGGGGGGTCACATCAGAGCAAGGCATTTGATCATGAAAATTGATGTTCAAACAGAAAAACATCAGAAAGAATAGAAGGTATGTGACAATCAATGAACTTTATCACTAATGCATTACCTGAGGGCTATTCAAACTTTTTAAAGCATCTGTAACAGCTTGGACTGTTCCTTGCACATCTGCTTTCACAATTATTGGCATTTCAACTCTCTCCACCACTTCTTGTTCTTCAGATGACTCCTCATTTTCTGTCCTCCCCTCACTTATTTTCCGAAGTCTGTCTTTCTCAGACTTTCTTTTTCTTCCCGTACTAAGCATTCTAGCACGTTCCTCAGAATCCACCACAACAATATCATCACCAGCCATTGGAAGACCCTTCAACCCTTCAACCTCAACAGGCATAGCCGGGGTTGCTTGCTCAGTCATCTTACCCACCATGTCCCTGAGAGCCCTTATTCTCCCCCACTCAGAACCCACAACCACATACTGCCCGCAAACCAAAGTCCCTGACTTCACAATCGCTGTGGCCAACGGACCACGCCCCCTATCAAGCCTTGCCTCCACCACATAAGCTTGCGCAGGCCCATCAGTCCGTGCTTTCAGATCCATAAGCTCAGCTTGGAGAAGCAACGCCTCCTCCAATCTATCAAGTCCTGTTTTCTTTACAGCTGAAACTTCAACTACCTGAATGTCCCCACCCATTTCTTCTAAAAGTAACCCCTCTGATGCAAGCTGCAGTTTTACTCGTTCAGGGTCAGCTGCTGGTTTATCGCATTTATTGACAGCAACAACAACAGGTACATTGGCCGATGTTGCATGGGACATGGCTTCTCGAGTTTGGGGCATGACTCCATCATCCGCAGCTACCACTAGCACAACAATATCAGTGACTGCCGCACCTCTGGCCCGCATTGCACTGAATGCAGCATGACCGGGAGTGTCTAGGAATGTTATTGATGAACCTGAGGTCATGCTCACAACAAATGCTCCAAGATGCTGAGTTATTCCTCCAGCTTCTTTTTCCACCAAAGATGTTTGACGCAGAGCATCCAAAAGAGAAGTTTTCCCATGGTCAACATGACCCATGACCGTGACAACGGGTGGCCGACCTAAAAGCTTTGCACCTTCATCAGAGTGACGCCTTCTAACATTGACACCAAGTTCCTGTAAGAAGTATGGGTCCAAAGTAAGTCCCTGCGACTATATTCAGACAAAGATACATGCACTACGTTCAGTTCTATCAAGTGCTAATGGCAGTAAACACATAAGGATTTTCATACTTAAGGCATTTTCATGTACTTTGCTGGCCAACACAAACATTGTCCGGGCAAAGGAAATACTTTGATTAAGCAAGTCTCTCACGAGGCAGAAGATGGTAAGGTTCCCTTTGAACAAGGTTCTTTTAGATAATTAAATCAGAAGTCTCGGCACATATTGTGTATTGTATTTCAGCTAACATCTGTATTCTCAATTTTTTATGAAGAATAAAATGACACTCACAACCTTTTCTTTTCTCTCTTTTGCATTTCAAGCATGTAAAAGAATTCCCACAACAACCAAGCAAACATACCATTGCAACAAGCTCCGCAATGTCGATGCTGAGAGGATCAAACTCTGATTCGACCTTCTCCCCAACATTCAGAAGAATATCTTGCAGGGAAGATAATGACTCACCAGTACGCTTGGCGAGTTCGACTATTGTCATGCCTTCGAAAATGTCAATTGTCTTATCCACAGAGGACTTTGTCACTGTTTTCACTTTAGGTGGCACATATGGAGCCTCAATGGGTGGTTGGGTCCTATTCTCTCTTCTAACATACTTTTCTCTCTTGGGAGTCCTCAAACCAAATTGCCCATCACCTCTGGCCAAAAGTGCTGGACTTGAATGAAAGCACCTAAAAAAAGAAAAAAAAACATTCTCAACCACGTAACAAACTGTGCTGAATAAACAGCCATAAGGTAAGTAAATGCAGCAGAGACCAAACAAATATGTAAATTTCCTCGATCCTAGCAAAGATAACAAAGTCAAATTACCTACCCCTAAGATCTGACAAGAACCTCAAATTCCTGACAATCTCAAAGGCTGGAACAGCAAAAATCAATGCCCTAGTAACTGATTTGCATGAATGATCAACTATAAGCAATGAGCTGGCAAATCACATGACTGTAGCATCACGATTCTTGAATATGTAATTTAGCCTGGTGGTTCAAGTGGCTTTAGAGGCTTGCTACTAAAGGCAAGAGTCTCCCAAAAAAGGTCATTGCTGCCAAATATGGCACTTGCCAATAAGTTTGGCTTTGGACTTATTTGTGATGATAGATTATGTGAAGCACTGACTATGGAGCGAAAAGTAAATAAATTTTCTGGCTTTACTGAGGCTAGTGATGGACATAAATCAAGTTATTGACAGAGATTTTGCATGGAGACAACCCCCTCAATCTGGATTTTTTGAGCTTTTACTCCATGCCTCAGAAGAGACATGGAATCATGTTAAAGTCGCTAATATTTTGCAGAGATGGAATCTCTGTATGCTGGAGTCCTAGTTTGCTTTTTAGCTGTGCTGGTGGGGGGCTGGATGAGATAAGTTACACTCTTACTGCAGAAAGACAAGTTCTAATGAAAAAATTGAGAAGAAAGAAACTTGTGGTCAGATCTTACTATAAGGCTTGTCCCAGACAGACCGCTTGCTTTCAGTGGAAACAGATTTGGAAAACTTTCTTCATGAAGAGCTATTTTTAAGGCCTGGTCAGTATCAAGGGAATATCTTACACATAAAAAAATTTTTAAGTCTTGGTCTCACTGTTTGGGCAGTTTTGCTGCATGTGCCAGGGAGAGGTCCAAATCAGTAAATTATCTTTTGTTTCACTGTGAAGTGGTGTCCAAAGCCTGGACTTTTTTTCATAAGCCAGTTTGGCTCCGGTGATCACAATGCCACACTCTAGATGCTCAGTTCTTAGCTATCGCAAAGGTTTCAAAACTGAAATATAAATCTGGAGAGTTGCTGTATCTTTGGCTAATGTAACATTCATTTCCAAAAGATATATCATTTACCTATCAAAGAAAATAAACTTCCTGTCCAGATGCATAAATAATATTTGTTCTAGATTGATAGAATACACAATTGGTCCAGCATCCTAGTAAGCGAAGCAGTTGTTCATCCCCATAGTATATCACTAGATAAGTCGAGCAACTTCCATTTGCCATCTTAAGAAAAGGAAAACTCATCCCTTTATTTTTATTATTTTAGATAGTAAGAGACAAACAAATTTCAACACTCAAATCACTATTACAATAGAAAGCAAATTTTATATCCAATCATCCAGTGACTTCTCGAATGCCAAATTTCATTCATAAGGAACCAAGGCAGTACCACCCCTTTTCAGAATAGTTTCAAGGTCAAAATCTATCGAATCCGATAGGGTAAAACACTAAACAGTGGCCTTTCCTGGTTTAGCAGTCACAACATGGAGACAAGATCTATACCCAGGCTAGTTTGAGGTTACATCATAGCAATGAGTTTGGTTATTTCTAGCAGACTTTTAAATTTTAAGTTACACAGTGAAAACTGCCAAACCCAAGATGAGATTGTAGACAAAGCAGAGTTGCTAGGTCCTCTCAACATTGAATAGCTAGAAGGGACGCAGAAAAATTTGTGAACAGAGAAAAGTTTTGATTGGCTAAGCAGGTGTTTCTGAAGAACTTACAAAATATAAAAAATATTATAAATATATCAGCTTAAGGACCATAATTCAGTTATTACAATTCCACCAACGCAGTTCACTATCACTCACAACAAATTTAATCTAGTTCACAATCTGGAACAATTCAGGCTACAAAACCAATGAAAGGAATAGAGAAAAGACTAGGATTAACTCTCTGAGAAATATCATTCCAAATTAGTTCATGCCCTAATTGAAACTGCCAGAAAGATATATTGGAATGCAGCATCACCTTATTGAGATGGAAGTGCCCAAATCAAGAATCAATTATGTATGTATTATCCTTATATATAGGCTGGATATGATATTAAATCTCCAAAAAAAATTGTTCCAAAATCATTCTATGCAAAAGTGGAATGATAGATAAAATGGTACATCCTTCCCCATTAAGAGGACTGTCCCAAATCAAGAACTCATCACCTATCTATTATCTCAAAAAGAAGAAGACAAGGCCCATGAGAGCAAGACTTAACTATGTAGTCAGCACTGTTTCCAAAATATCCGATTAAAATACGATAACACTAACATACATAGGATGGCTGACAAACATAGCACCAATCTCAGAATTACTCAAATACTGAAAAGAAGCAAATAGATGATGAGATTTACCTTAACGAAATCTTGTCAGACAGATGCTTCCTATAGCTAGCCTTCTGCCATGGTGACTTGCTAGAGAAATCTGCAATATCACACAATTAAGAATTTGAACTTAATAATATTCACAAGAGAAAAGTCAACAAGGAAGTGCAAGCGAAAAGATAGGAAATATTGAGCAATGTTTAAATGTTTAATCAAAGGTCATATGAAGACATGAGAAACTGCATCTTCCATTTTCTCATATAGTTCTACTTGCTATCGAATAGGTGGGCTTAGACATGGTAAAATTAATAGTTTGTGAGCACACTTCACTCAAACATCTCTTGAATGGGCAATTCAGATAACTGGAAGTGTTGAACAATAGTTAAAGAAGGAGGCATTATTTGGTCTGGAGACTACACCAAAACAAGTAGATCAGAAATGAGTTGTGACATGAAATAGCTTGCTCAAAGGATAAAATGCATTAAGATTACAAAACTGTGACTTCTCCACTGGACCTGAAAAGCATCTAAACAGAGCAGAAACCGATATCACAGCATCTTCCAGGCGAGCTACAGAAGCCAAACCCAATGCATGTCCTTGTGATAGTTTATGACTAACTCGAATACCCTGCAAAAGAAGATTGAGGTTAAGAAATTTTTTTGTGATTACAATTTTAATTGTTAATTCAAAAAGAATAGCAAACATGGCCATCAGACCAATCCATCTCCCTGATTCTCTGCTTCCCCCAACCCAAACCCGCACAAAGCCTTTTGCAATCCTCCTCCCCCCCCCTTTCTTCCTGCCGCAGGACCCTACCTTTTAATTCTCAACAAAAGTGAAATACGATGACATCAAGACCCAACAATTCTCACTGTATAGATTCAACAATGTGAACCCTTTGACTTCTTCAAACTCCTACCAACATTATCATTATCTATAACAAACGCACCACCCTCCCCCCAAGAGCACGGCCATCACTGGGAATAAGTTCTTGAAATCAAACAACAAGATATCATCATAAAAGCTGCTGCCTGTCCTTTCAGCCATGTGAGCCCACAACACACAGTTACCTCAACATCAACGCTAAAGTATAAGTGCGGTTATACAACACGGAACAAAAATGTGAAAGATGACACCTTATAGAAGCATGAAAGAATTCTATTTAGGACACTTTACCTTGTTTTTTAAGGCTCTCCAAGCCATTCATAAGAATGTCAAAGCCCTGCAATATAAAGGCACAAGCTTAAAAAAATAGTGGGACACTAATAAGCTAAATCTTAAGGTCTTGATCAGCAAAAAACATACAATTACCAAAAAAGAGCCAATAGGATATTTTCAAGAATCAGAGGCTTATCCCTGAAGATCCTCGCTTTGTGTGAAATCTCCCATGTAGTAAATCAACCAATAAAGACAAAATGTTCATTTAACAATAATTTCACCTCCCAGTTCAGATCCCATATGGTTCGCCATGATAAAACAGAAGTACCTAAATTAATTGGAGTTTCTAGACAAAACAATTGTTTCAAAACCCAAAAAGTTCATATATTTTGGATTACACTCATGTAAGATCTGCAAACATTGTTAGAAGAACAAGATTTACAGAAGAAAAAAGGACATATTCCAATGATGGCTCTACAGGATAAGTGGGAAAATAGCTCATTTAGCTCCCAGCAGAGCATTCTAACATGAACACCAATCCAAAAGAAAAAGAAACTTATTCCAGTGAACAACACTTGAACCAAAGCGACTGAAATTACGAAACAAAAAGATAAAAAAGGCTCACTTTTCAGCCCAAAAGTGAGAACTTTAGGGGATGGACCAGTCAGCAATGACTCGCCGATAGACCCAGAACTCGCTGGAGGGTTTGGTCCAAGAAGTGCATGCACTGGAGACGTTTGTCAAGACCCTCCTGAAGCGGTCCAAAGAAAAAACGGTTTCAATGTAATGTCAAGTTGGGGACCCACAGTTCCTCAATTGGGGTGGCTTCTCTCAAACCTTTACCTCACGCAACATTGGAAAATTTATTATAATTGATTGATCTATGAAAACTTCATCATGTAAAGGAGCTGGCTCTAGCCTATTGGGGCCAGTTAGGAGCCAAGAAAAATAGGGAGGATATCTGACTTCCTAAGCAACCAGTGATCTAAATTCAGAGACTTGATTACACTAATTGTCTAAGTAATGTCCATTCAGTACCAAAACTTGATTAGTTGCCAACTAAGTGTCGCGTGCAGACTTTTTATCCAACAATGAGTCATGAGATTCTTGTCCACTAAGTGTCCATGCAATGTATTTGTGCTTATCATGATCCTAATGTAACCTAAACATACAACTAAAATGAGCAAATCACAACACAGAAAAGCAATATAAGAGGAATCATACCAAACACATCAAGAGTGGTAATAAAAGAGTGATTAAAAGATGAAGTGACCCGATACGAGTTGGGCAAAGATATAATATGGCCTTGTTATTAAGCCCAAGACACCAACCCTATGAGCTAAGTTCAAATTGAGTCTAATTTCTTACCTAAGAGATCAATAATCAAGTCAACAAACCAGTGGTACAAATGCTGATAAAAGAAAACCAGCCGCATGAATGAGATGCATTATTGGTCCTTACAAGTAATAAAATTTGTGGCCGCACTTCACACTTATCTTAAAAGCCATAAAGAGAAACTGGAAACGTGATTTTCCTAATGGCCTCCCAACATTGAACCCATGTTGCACCATTAAGAACCCATCTGATAGATTAAGCAAATACGAGGAAGCGTAACTTTAATTCAATTACTTCAATACCATGCTCACAGTTACAAACTTACAATCATGCAGCTAAACATCAAAGGTTGGTCATGGGCCAAGCAACAATCATGCCCTTAAGGGACAACCAATTCTATAAGTAATGTTTACCGTCACCAGGAGTACAAGTGACCACACAATACTATCATCTTCCCATTATTAGTTTCCATATTTGCTTGAACCAGGAGCAATGGTTTGATAAGAGATTCACCCTTTCTCTGGTATTTTCAACCAGGAAAAGTAAAAAATGCGAATATATCCAAACACATTGCATCTTTTCATCGCAGGCCCTGTGCCTCTGATGATTGGTGGAGGTCAAAAAAGCTGTTAGGAAGAAATTTAAATTGCACATTGCAGTTCCCCCTTCTTGAACCCACGATTAGCCATCCCATAACGCTTTTTTCATTAGCAATCAACTAGCAACAGCAACCACCGGTCCTCAAAAGTGAAACAATCAATGCGGCTTCCAAATGCTGTAAACCCATCTGAGCTCAAGCAAACATCAATCGTACCTAGATTACGACAGTATTATAAGTTTATCCGTTCTAAAGAAATTAAAGAACTCATATTTTCCCCATGTAACAAATTCCCAACTGAAAATTCATCACTCTCGCAGTTATATCTTCAATTGGGCACGGCATCGCAACAACCGAACAAGAAATCACCATTCGCCAAAGAAGCACAACGAGAAGGGACTGAAGCGAGCGAACCTGGATATGGCGCGAGAGCTCCGCAATCCGTTGGACTGGAGTTCGCGAGCACGACGAGCGCAAGAGAGAAGGAGAACCAGAGGCGAGCGATCGTCTGCGAAGAGACCTAGGGTTCCATTTTAAAGAGGGTTAAACTGGGAATTTCATTGGAGTTCTTGAGGGCAAAAAAGGCAACAGGAAAAATCTCATTAATGAGTAGCCGAACATGCTTTTTGTTTGTACTTTCGAATTGAGCCTAGAGCCGAATGGGTGAACATCTTGTACGATAGCCTCGAAAAATTTTAAAAATAAAGTCCTTCTTAACATATTAATTATTAATGTATTTTAAACTGAATATTTTGTAATAGTGCCTCAAAAACACGCACGACCCATTCAAAATTGAAAATCCCTCTGAAATGCAGATTTCTTTTACAAAAAAAATCTTAAAATTGGATTTGTTTCAAAATGCCTTATGAAGCGATTGACTTCACCTTGATTGACCTCCATCTATGGACTACATAGCTCCGAACAATGTTGAAGTCACTAACTTTGGGGATATCTTGATATAGCATCTAACATGGTAAAGATTTGTGAAGTCAGTGTGATAGGAGTCAATTGAGATGAAATCGCTAACTTCGCGAGTACTTTAATAGCAACCTTGCTCTCAATGGGCATTTGTGAAAAATGTCCCACTTCAAAGGTTATTATGAAAAAAAAAAAAAGTTTATTATACACATGGTAAAAAGGCATGCCAATTGGAAAAAAAAAAAAAAAAAAAACGCTACGGGTGCGTTTGTTTGCGTTGTTTAAAAATTGTTCCGAACGAAAATAGAAAAAAATGTTTACGTTCCGAGGGAACAATTTTTTTAACAAAAACACGTTTGGTAAAATTTGTATAATTTTTGTATTTCTTTTATTTTTCTATTTTTTTCTTATTTTTCCTTTTTCTTTTTTTTTTCTTCTTTTGGCTTGATCGTCGCCTCGGCCATGGCCGCGACACCGGCGGCCTCGCCCAGATCCGGCGAGGCCGAGCTCGCCTGGCCGGCCGCGAGGCTCGGCCTCATGCCGGCCACCGCCAGCGCGACGCCGACTGGAGGTGGCTCGGCGAGGCCGAGCCTCGCCGGCCGGGCGAGCTCGGCCTCGCCGGATCCGGGCGAGCTCGAGCTCGCGCGGGCGGCGAGCTCGATCTCGCCCGGATCCCGGCGAGGACGAGCTCCCCCGGCGAGGCACTACATTACTCTTTCCATGTGTTTTCCGGCATTCGGTGGCACTATATTGAAAAGGAAAAATAAAATAAAAATAAAATAAGAAGTGTTTCTAACTATCCCGTTACTTTACAAAATTGACCAGTGCATTATCTTTCCATGTGTTTTCCGGCAGCTATATTGAAAAGGTTAATACAACTTGTTGGTCTGGTTGTTTTGTTTTTGAAACTTTGACTGGCTGGGATTTCAACATCCGTAAGGTGATTTTTTTTTTTTTTTTTTTTTAATTAATGATAAAAAAATATATTTCAGAAATCCTTTTCAAGAAATGATTTTCTAAAAAAATGCTTTGATTTCCACTTTTCAGTTTAGAGATTTTATTTTTCTGAACTTTAAGGATGTACTTCCATCTTTGACCCTATATATTTTTTCGTCAATTGATAATTTTTTGTAAACCAAACGTGCAAAAGTCCGAAAAACTTATTCGCTTCTTTTATTCAAACAGACAAACACCAAATCTCACCCCCAATTTTCTCATTCACACAGCCAACGACAGTTTTCATCGTTGTTCAAATGTAGGGGGCAAAGAACAAACTCAACACACGACGTGCACTCTCTCACTTTGAATCGTGACTACTTGGGGGAGGAATGGGATTCCGCACAACATATCCATGTCCTTCATATCCAGCCCCTTTAGAAGCAGTTCGAGGCCATCGTCAATTCGGATAGCGTCGTTGATTTGGGCATTTCAATGTTGAGATCTCTCTTAGACTCTGTTTATTTTGTAAAAAATGTGGCGTTTCTAAATAATGTTTTCTAAAAAAAATGTAATTATTTTTTTGATATTCAGCTAAAATCTAAAAACAAAATAGAAAATATTTTTCCCTGCTTAGTAAGGAAAATATTTTCCTTCATGCACTCTTTTTCAATAATTTTTCTTTATTTTTATTATCTTCAGTCACTATCAACAATGATAGTTGGCAAATGGTGAAGGAAAGCTCGAGGTCACCCAATGCTGATGAGCTCGAGCTCCTACTTGCTAATGATTTGGCAAGGCTTGAGGCCTCGAGCTCACCCCTCCGCTAGATCGGCGACCAAGGGGAGCAGTGAGATCACCAGAGGTTGGCGAGCCTCAAGCTTCCCCAAGGCTCCCTCGTGGCCAATCGTCGACCGTTATCATGGTTAGCCACTGGCCAAGATAGAAGTAAATAAAAAAAAGAAAAAAAAATTAAATATTTTTTTAAATGAAAAAAATCCTCACTCATTTTCTCTTATCTCACACTCATGTCAACATTTCCATCTTTCTTTTTTTTCATTTAAAAAATTGAAATTTCTAATTCTTATAAAGCATAATACACTTTACTACATTTTAAAGGACTTTTTTCCGCTAATAAAAATATTTTCCCCAACCAATTTATTTCCGTGAAACAAATATTAGAAAATTCAAAAAATATTTTCTTAAAAGCTGTTTTTCATGAAACGAATGGAGCTCTACTGAAGAAGCTACTCAAGTTGCTAAGGCAAGCGGTCGTGGATTGCCTCTCCTCCGCAATTGCCTTGGTAGCTTGTAAAACTCTTTAGGCTGCTCTTGAATTTTGCTTCTTTCTTCTTCTTCTTTTTTTTATTTATTGGTCGTGCCAACTTGGTTAGATCCTCCGTAGTTTTAATTTCAGTCCTAGAGGAGGAGGTTTGAATTCAAAAGAAACGGTGGAAACTCTAAAAACCTGAAACTAGTCAAAGTAAGTCTCGTTTTCCTCTATTAAAGCTTCATTTTGGTCGTCCAAATTTGGATTGACATAGGATAAAATAAGATGGAATTAAAAATCCTTTAAATATCCACTAGATTTTTAGAAAATCCCATTTGGCACAACCTGAGATTAGACAAGACTCTGATGCATCAGGTTTGCTTAGAAAAGTCAAAAAAATATTGACACGAAAGCTACTGGGCACGAGAAAACAAAAATGGTTTGTGAAAACAGATCCAGAAAGAAGAGGAAGGCTCTTGATGAGATTAGAAAGAGTGTTGAATTGCTGCAGAGTGGTCTGCAGGTCATTTTTTATGGTCTTTCCCGGTGGGAGAAGTCTATTCACAATTGATTCGGAGAGTCGAAAGGGTAATAATAAAAATGAAAGATGTGAAACCTCAGCATCAGGTCCTTCTCATCCACATGCGAGAACTGCAAGCTTTTCGGTCATAGACTCATAGGCAATTCGGTGAAGGCTTTTGTTGATGGGGACAAAAAGGATGATACCACTGCCGCCCTCCTCGGCCTTGAATTCATGGACAACGCGGGAGAGAGAGCGACGATTGAAGTCGTGGCCGTCAATTAGGGATCTGGTGATGCGGAGGCCCAGAGGAGGGGGAAGTCTCGGAGGCCATGAGGCTGAAGCTATCAGGGACAAGTTAATAATAAAACTGCTGAACCATATATGAAAAACAAATGTGTATATTTTCATATTCATTTAAAAATCTATATCGTTCGAGATCCGAGGATGATCAAATTCATCTCCTTTATTTATTTTTATATATTTTGCACACATTTCATGTTTTTTCACCTCGTGGACGTCGGTTTATTCTCCAAAATCCATAAGAATGAGTGTCCATCATACCACCTCGTGACCATAAAGAGTTGACCCTCAAAGAGCGCGAAAGACTTCCACTCTCACTCTCGCTCGATCTCTCTCTCTTTCTCTCTTCCCTTCCGTCCTGAGGACCACCGCCACCGCCACCCTACGCCATGGCGGGTCGCGGCAACACCGCCTCCCTCTCCCTCTCCCACCCCCACTCCTCCTCCTCCGAGGACGACACCTCCGGCCACCGCCTCACTCCTCTCGCCCTCCCTCCTCCCGCCCCCGCCGCCGCCGCCCCCGCCGCCACCCCTGAGAAGACGATCGTCGCCAGCGAGTTCGGATCACCGACCCCCAAGAAGAAACCGCGAGGGAGACCACCCGGGTCCAAGAACAAGCCCAAACCCCCCGTCGTCATCACCGCCGCCCCAGACTCCTCCGGCTCCTCCTCCTCCTCCTCCTCCGCCATGAGACCCGTCATCCTCGAGATCTCCGCCGGCTCCGACGTCGTCGGCGCCCTCACGTCCTTCGCGCTCAGGCGGCGCATGGGCCTCGCCGTCCTCAACGCCTTTGGCTCCGTCTCCGACGTCACGCTCCGCCATCCCCTGCCCCACGCGCCGCCGCTCTCCCTCCGCGGGCCCTTCAACCTCCTCTCCCTAAGCGGGTCTGTCCTGGCGGGCGGTTGCATTAACGGCAAGAATGACAATAACGAGTCCAAGACCGACAGGCCCGCGAAACAGCTGTGTCGTCAGGAGGGCTCCAGCCATTTTGGGATAACACTCGCGGGGTCCCAAGGGCAGTTGTTCGGAGGGTGGTAGGAGGAAAGGTGGTGGCGGCTTCGTCCGTGGTGATCGCGGCGGCGACGTTCGTGAGCCCCAGCTTCCACAGGTTTCCGTCTGAAGGTGACGAAGAAGGTGGTGATCATCAGGAGACCAAGCCTTGTATTGGCAGCGGGGGAAGCGAGCCTCCTTCTTGCCCTAGTTCCGCCGCCTTGGCCGGCGGCCTTTACTGCGGAGGCGGGGGTTTGAGTGGTCAGGCGATGTCTCCCGAGGTAATGCCTTGGGGTGGCGCAGCGATTTCTGCCTCTCGTCCCCCTTATTGAGAGAAAAATAGTTGAGAATTTCAAGCTCAGTGCGGAAGAAAACGTTATTTGTAAACTATGATTTGTCCTTTTGTTTTCTTTAGGGGGATTTTTGTAGTGTATTGGACGACTAGAACTGTAGAAGCAGTGTTCTTTCGAGCGATGTCTTTTCCTTAAAAACTTGTCTTGTCTGTTCCCATCTAAATATTACCATCCGAGCTGTGATCTCTCAATGAAAAGCATGCAAGCACTTCTAGGTTAAAATATAGTTGTTTAGCTAGCGAATTAAAGTAATACCGTTCCTATATTTATCGTCATGCACACAGAAACAAGAAAAACGCACGGACCTCCTTTGCAAACATAAGAAGATATGTGGATGGGTAGTGTCTTGGAATGTAGGGTTCGCGTGCAACATAAGAAGATATGATGGAACTGCATATGATGATCTCTCTCTCTCTCCCCCTCCTCCCAAGCGCGACCATCGCGTGATCTGCAACGCAAAACCGGCGAACCGGCTGTCTTTTCTGGTCTCTTTTTGAATTGGACATTCAAGTCTCCTTTTGTTTGAACATGCCGTGGTTGTCTTTTTCCCGTTCTCTCTTTTTCCCTGGTTCTGTCCCGGACTGTGTTCTTCTTCAGTCACTTCTCGAGTCCGTCCACCGAGTAAAAGAGGGAAAAGCAAGAAATAAATGAAGGGGCCTCGGCATTGGACGAAGCGCTGCTGAGTAATTAAGCCTCGGGAAGGGCTCGATTTGGCACGTCCAAAGCAAAAGCAACAGACATTTTGCAGATCAGCCCTCCTCTCCTCTCCTCAGCTTTGACGAGACCCTTCCCTGCATTCATTACCATCCCTTCCCTCCAACCAAACCAAATCTCTCTCTCCCTCTCTCTGTGTCAGCCCTTGCATTCATTGTTTTCCATCGCGTGCCCCACTGACGATACCGCGTTGGAGCCCAACGGCTGGACTCAACTCGTCAAAGTTCGAGTCTAAGGAGGAGGATAACTTCGAGGGTTTGAAAAAGCGTTCTCGGCGCGCTCGTTTATAAGATTAGATTTCGATTTGCGAAGCTCCTTCGAAGGGGAATGTTCTTCGGATCGGATCTCGACGTGATAAAATATTGCAACTCGATCCGCCGATCGGGTCTAGAGCGAAGTCCTTTTTCCCCTTCCTGGAGGTGTGCATTATTCAGGACGAAACGATACACCAGATGGACGCCTGACTGACGATTATCGAAGCTCTAGGATATTATTATCTCTATGTCGATCAGTCTAACACGTGCTGTTAGCTCTCGTCTCATTAATTTTTGGATGGAGACATAGTGGTAAGTACTGTATGGATCGTAAAATTCGTGAAGTCCGTATCCCTATATTTGAAAAAAAAAGATTAAAAATTGATGTGTTGAGTATTCAAGGCTACTGCGCAGGAGAAATATTTAGAGAACAGATAGAAAAAGTCAAATACGGATCTTATTATGGGTGCATTTGAGATAGCACTTGTTGAAAACTTTTGCATAAATGACTTTAGATTAAAGGTTTCGCAAAAACAAAAAAAATGATTACATGACTGTTTTTAAGTTAATATGAAAATAACAATCTATTATGGACCACAAAAAATTAAATAATAAATAATTATGACCCACTCCTTCAATGAGTTATAATTGATAACAAACTATTATTCTCATAATATCCCAATTGCACAAAAGACTTCGATAGTAAAAATGATAACAAAAATTGCAAACCCTTAGGCCACTCAAGCAAAAAACTCCAACATTAACCCTAAGATTTGGCGATCGCCATCACCAATGAAGCAACAATTAACACCCTCACCCAAGCTTGTATGGCCTTAGGCGATGCGCCACCGAGATTGCGAGATGTTAGTCAAGCCAAATTTTGACCAAAGTCGGAATAAACAAAGCAGCAACTGGGGTCATCACCCAAGGTCACGCCATCCTAAGTGAGGCGACACCAGAGTCACATAACCTTATGTGAGGGGAAGCCAAGGTTGCATGACCACCATAACCTTAGGTGCGACCTTTGTGACATTGCACAACCCTCCTCAAGGATCGTCGATCAGCCTTTGTAGAGAAAGAGACAATGAACAGTGCGAAATTCAGGGGTAAAAGAGGAATCTTAGTAGGTTTTCCAGGGCAATAAAGTCAACTGAAGAAATTCATTAATCATTGGAGATGGCTTTCAAAAAACGCTAAACGCCAAGCAAGGGAGGGCATGCCTTGATCTTTGGATTTTGCCAATACTGGCTTCCATTCAAAGTGATCCAACAGAAATTTACCAAATTTCACGACTTTCATTGTTGAAATTTATCAAACTTGACGACTTTCACTTAAGGGATTTTAGAGGCTCAAATTTCCAAAAGTCTATCGCCACTAGCTATGTTTCTTAAAATGCTCATTCAATTTATAGCTACCATCGATTATGAAATTCCGCGTCTCATGATAACTAAGCACTAGTGCTTTGAAGATGAATTATTAGTAAAGCATTTCGTCAATTAAGAAACAGGGATGAACTCGCTAGTCACTTCTATTGGCTTGATGTTTTCCTGGTTTGCAATATCTACTGCATAGGTCAACTATCAACGATAGAAGGACCCCGGTTTTCAGGAATCCGGTCACCATAGCTTAGCGGGTATGACTACCGGAGTACATTTCAGGGTGGCATTAGGTTGGGCCAGGCTCCTCTTCGATTAGGGAATTGGCAAGGACACAAATTTACCATTGAATTAATCTCAAGAGATTCTCTATACTCTCTCTATGCTCAGAGAGTTCTTTTGTTTGGTGTTTCCATCGGTGTGCATGAGAATTTTCCGCTCATTTTCTATTTGATTTAGGACTTTACTAGAATAATAGCATTTGAGATATTGTGAAAATAACCGTAAATTAAATACTATCATATAACCATTTATCTATGGATAATTTCAATTCGGACGAAATCTAGAGAAATCGATGGGGCATAGCTGACAACTCCAAGAGGGACAGGGGACAGGAAGCATTCTCTCCTCTCTCTTTTTCAGATAGGAATCGGGCAAATGGACTATTATAATACCTCAGCCCTTGTCTCGAAAAGTTTTTAAGCAAAATCAATCCTCAAATGATCACCACCCGACTATCTCTTTCTTTTTTTCTTGTGGATTTCGCATGGACCTTCTACTCAACTTACTCCCACGCATGCACACTAATCGCTCCGTCCGGTTTACAAATAAACTAAAACACATCGATGTACTGACCTCCTATTTATTCAATGTCCCTCTCCTCTTTTCCCTTTCCATTCTCCCACACGGGTACCGACTGGATCGATGTACATTGGATCCAACCTACCTTACAAAATGCGCACGGGAGCGTTGGAACTCAAACGCATGTAAGAACTGAGATCCACTTCGGCACCGTCCCCAACAATTGCTTACTTAAAAAAGCTTCGGCTCAGGCTTCCTGCTTCTGCTGACTCTTTGTACGCAAGTTGGGGGGACCCCTCTTGAGTGAACTAGGGTCTTGTGAAGTTCTTCGGTAGAATTCCTCCATGCGCAGACTCCTGACATGTACTTTCTGGAAAGGCACATAAAGCCAGTCGAGAGCACAGCACGCATGGCGATGACTATAGAGACAAAGCGGGATGACATATCGACCGGGAAGTTTCAACTCAGTGATTGGTCCATTCTCCTAAGTCTCTAGAATCCCCAATCAAAAAAGAAAGAACAAACAAGAAGCAGCTCTCTAGTCTCATTATTGGGTGCGCTGGGTGGGTTCTAGTAGAGAATGCATTTTATTTTATTTATTTTATTTTTAAAAAGGCAACATACTTGCCTTTGTAATTTCTCAAAGCCGGAAAAGATACGGGGATGCAAATTTGGCGTAAATGTGAGGGGGCTGTCCAACCCGGTAAGCGTAATTCAAGCTTCTCACAGTTATAGTCAGATTGGATTCACAATTTTTGGCAAACTCCGACTAAGAGATCGATCACCTGATTAAATAATTTTCTGTCGGGTTCACGGTGATCGTGGTCCTTCTCGATAGACTGATTGATCAAACGCTTGTGATTGTACTAAAGTTAAAGCCCACCCAGACCCCAAGTTAAGCAGTGAGAGTTGCAAAGGCCAGTGCGTTCAGAAAAGCAATGCAGAAGAGCGAGGAAGTGCAGCCGCCATCAGATCGCCTGGAGTTTCCGCCATTTGACAAGAATGACTACAAATTCTTTAGGCAGAAAACAATCATCCTTGGAAGCAAATTAGAGACAATGAAAGTTGTTGACTAGAATGGATGAACATTGCTAACTGAACCGGCCAATTTGAAATGGTCTCTAGACATTCTCAGTATGACAAAGGGCGTTTTTAAGAGCATTGCATAGTCCTCTCAGAACATGCCCAGATCTATTATTCAGAGCTAAGAAGAAGAATAAGCACTATATTAGAATTACCAAACAAATACTTGAGTGTTCTAATTCAGTTCTCGACAGTCAGCCAGATATATCCACCTACCAGCGTTACAACTAGAAAAATCCAACTATGAAACCATGATGACGAAGAACAATATGAAATGTCTGAAAGTAAACAAAAATTTGACTAAAATGCTACATCTCATCCTCAATGCATAAGTTCAACTGGTTGTGTTCAGATTCAAGAATGTGGCAACAGAGGGGCAGTCGCACGGATGATGTTTATGTACAATGCACACGACATTAAAAGAGTGGAAAAGTAAATAATACATATTTAACTAGCCACTTGTGATCTATAGACTATATAAGGTGTGGCTCGGAGAAGCTTCAGTACAAATACGAAAGACAAACTACAGAACCATACCATCTAAGATCCAGGGCTGAATTACCTAGCTAGTCAACTAAGTGATACCATACAAATCCTGCTTGTCAGGCCACAACACTTACTCATTTCAGTTTTTCTGAATATTCCCACTTCTCCATTTCATGTTGCTTAGCCAACCAAAATCAATTAGAGGTTGCCTAGACTTTAGCTTCACAAGATGCGCTCTGTACGGAATTAAAAAGCTCTTGAGACCTGTCAATCCCAGAGTAGACTAGTTATTATACATCAAGCCATGAAGTGACAAAAGCTCAGTATCAAAAAGAAAAAAATACCCAGAAGCATAGAGCTTTCCATTAAAATTTCACTTCTCATGTGTAGAAAGGAACCTAATTGCCATTGCATATACAATCTCTGCAAAAGCTTGACTCGACTACAAAAATCACCAAAGCAAGATGCATACCTGTGGTGCACATTGTCTTATAGAAATGCGCAACATGGGCATTTCCTTCTGTTCTGTAGTGTGGCTTTTCCAAGCACTCGAGAAATGCTAGATCGGCCTCCAAAAGCTTCGCCTGATCATGGGTGTCATAACCCATATCATGGCAGTAGCAGCAATAATCCAACCAATCAATCGGCCTCTGGTCCCATAGGGGAGACCCACCATCCTTTCCACTCGACCAATTTGGGCCACAATAATGCCCATATCTTGGGAATAGTTGAGAGAGCAATGCTCTCGGCCCTGTATGCCATGGAACTTTAGAAACATACGGCCGGAAGCGGACAGCCATGACCTTACTGCTGTTTTGAGCAATCTCACCAGATTGAGCATGCCTTTTCAACTGCCTATTCACAGTGGGAGGCATTCCTGTTCTATCCGTAGAACCGAGAGCCCATGGAACAATGGAAAGGATGGACCATCCCCACAGCTTGAGATTGAAACCATCCTTTTGTTTAGGTTGCTCCATCAAGACTGTGGTAGATCCAAAGGATGACCCCAAATCGTTATCTGAATGGGCCCTGCCGAACCACGGCATACGGTTGAGGAACTCGAAGTTCATTGCCAACGAGCCGAAAATATCACAGAATCACAGCATCGGCCATCTACAGACCTGCCCGGTGTATGGGAAAGTTAGCAAAAGCGTACAATGGAACAGAGGTCAAGCCCCATCACATGAAAATTCCATTGCGTTATTCGGGGACAACAATAAGCAGATTCATCTCATAAACATCCAACTCTCTATTTCCAACAAAATGAGGAAACCACAACACAATCACCCTGTTGGCCACAATTCCTTAACTACGACCCTAAAATCTCGAAGAATCGCGATTCACCGGCACGCAACCGCCACTTCACGATAACCACCGCAGAGAAAAGGCCAAAAAAAAGAACAAGAGCAAGAATCAAAGAGCAGTCGAGCACGCAACAGAGCCAACTCCCCAACTGTACCTACACAAGTCCCCCCGTCCCCACACAGAACCGCGCCGCTTTCCCTCAGAGCCACACTTCACATGCCGGCCCATCGAAAAGACCAACGGAATCCGCGCGCGAATCGAACGCTAATCCGAAAGAAACGCACAGCCAAAGACGAGAACTTCGCCTCCCACGACGCGAAGGAGAGCGGAAAGAGAACAAGAAATAAGAAGCTCGAAGCTTCTTCGGGTCCATCCAAAACTATCCGGGGGGGGGAACCTCGACTTCCGGAGCTTCGAACAGCAGGCCCAAACCGAGCGAAAAAAGAAAAGAGGAACGAACAAGAGAGAGAAAGAGAGAGGAAGGATCGAGGGAAGCAGAGCGATGGAGGGACTTACTGGTTCGCGAGGAGCGGAGGGAGGAGGACGAGAGCTCGAGACGCGCTGACTACTCCGCCCGGAGAATTGTCGCTCCGATGGCCGAGCATCGCGAGCGCAGCGCAGGAATGTTCGTGAGAGAGAGGGGAGCGGTGGGTTGTTGCGTGGACTAGGAAGATGACGATGATTGGTGCGTGCCGACTCTGAACTCCAATGAGAGGATTCCGCTGTGGATTGGACCACAACATGTCCATTTGTCCATCCCAGAGGACCCAAACACACGCCAATTTCTTTATTTCTATTATTTGCACCCCTTTTTTCTTTAATAACGAAAAGCTGCCTACATCATTATGGTTCGACTTCCTTTCTTTTTGATTTTTCTTTTCTTGTTCGAAATATGAACAAGGTTAGCTACAGTAGTAAGATTGGTTCACAAACCTACCACTCTCTCTCTCTCTCTCTTTTTTATTTCTCTTTTTCTGTCCATACCCTAATATGGTTCTAGATGTGTTCCTCCTATATGGTTTGGCTTAGATTAAAAGATAAAAGATCCCTTTACTTAGTTCGATATACAATATTATTTTTAAATTTTAATTCAATGTACAATATCATTCCTAAATTTTTAATATATTCAATGAAGCTCCCAAATTTATGATACATATTTAATATACTCATCGAATTATATGAAATTTTTTTATCTCATCCTTGAATTTGAATGGATAGAAGCATAACTTTGGACATTTTCATATGACCTAAAAACTAGATTAAACATTTACCAAAAATTCAAGAATTGCATTATATAACGGATTAAAATTCATGGACTATAAAATGAATTGAAAATTTAGGAAAAATATTGAAAATTAAGTCAAAATTTATAGACCATTCATGTAATTATCTCATGACATTACCATCACAATAATAACTTTTCTTAATTGTGAGATTAAATTTTGTCAGTTGGTTATTAGAACCATTACACTGTACTCAAGTTTAAAACTATGGACTGGACATGGCCCGTACAACGTCACTTGTTGCCCATTTCTTTTCTCGGCAAGAACCGGTAATTTGCTAGATAAAAGATTTTACCCTCCGCCGAACCCGCTGACGATTACCCTATCAATATGCTGGAGATCAAGAGTGCTCACTACATTCTAGAAAGGTGAGCTACACGCGTGTATCATCGTGACCAAGTTCCACCATGTCGCCGGAAAGGTATTTTACATACGCAAGACATCGATCCAACGACGAGTCGTATTCACCAAACGGATGGAAAATTTGGACACTGATACATTATGTCAGGTATGTCTACAAAAACACAAGCTTCACTCTACGGCAAAGGTCTGTTCGACAGTAGCTCCAACACTGGTTAATATAGGAAAGATTACAAATAAACAAGAATCAAACAATACAAAATGGAACAAAAAATGAACGCTACCCGGAAGCCCAAATCTCATTTCCACTAGGGTGAACATCCTTTTGAACATCAAACAATAGTAATTGACAGAAATGGCAGAACAGAGGAGGGAACGAGACTATTTGCAAGAGCACTGACGAATGTACAAGACAATGGCATTCTTCTGTCACGGTTTACTTTGATAAGCACCTAGTCTTTCTTCGATCAACTCCATGGCGGAGATGACGGTCTGTAGACAAAGTCTTGTGAAGAAGCCGTGCCATAATTTAAATCGAGGCTGTGGAGCTGCTCCATCAGCTGAGACCGCCGCTCCTTGAAGAAGTCGAGGCGCGTCGTTAATTCCACTAAAGCGGAAGATGCCACAGATGGATGCCTTGGAAATTCCATTCCCTGCAATCAAAGAGTGGAATTTTGTTTTAAGAATAAGGTAGCAATTCCTATAAATTTAGGAAATTATACTGCATGGGACACAAAAATCTAAGTGGAAAGCTGGGAAAAAGTTGGACCTCAAAACAGGATGATTGGAGCTTGTTTAGAAACATTCTCAAAAGTATACAGAGCAGGATCCAGAAAATAATGAACATAGTATAATGTAAATCAAATTTCAAGATATAGAAAAGGGAAAGAGAATAAAATTTACAACCGTTTCTGAATTGACAGTAAGACACAATAATGGACAGTCCAACATCCATTTATTACCTCTGCTATTCTTGAAGTAGAGGGTAGAGATGCTGAATCAACAGCCCCGAGCTCATCCACAGATATACTTGTTGATGCCTCCGTACTTTTCGAGTCACTAAGAGGTGATGAATCCATAAATTGCTTTCCTGAAGGCAACCTGCTACTGCTTGCAGATGCCAATGCTTGACCTTTGATATTTCTCCAATCCCCGAGCAAACCCTCCTGTTGAATAATTTGCTTCATTTATAGATGAATCGAATAAATCACCAGAAACAATTAATGTGATCAAGACATACAGAAGATTTAATTTAAAGTAAAAGAACATTCATATAGGATTAAAAATTCTCAGGCCGAGGCAGGACCTGACCATCAACCATAGTATTGAAAGATTAATCGAAGTAAAACAGCATGACCAAATTATTCACACATGGCATTTGTATTTAAACTAAAAATCAATGCCTCATTGTGCTAAGCCATTAACATTCGGAGTCCTTTTGGTGCAACATCTTCCAAAATCATTCAGTTGTACACTATGCACGATACTGCCAATGTGCAATCAATCAATATTTGTTAAATACTTCAAAATTTTCGATCTTTAACTAGAGTTAGGCAGAACAGTTTTTATGGCTAGCGCCATCCTTGACCTTCAGTAACAACATAAAATGTCTATGGATTAAAAGCACCTTTACACCGGAATATACTAATGTCAATTTCATAACTGCAGATTCAAAAATTTGAAGATAGTAATATAGCTGAAATCTGCTTTCGCCCATATGCTATCCAAGGTCATGAAGATAATTCAAACAGTCTAGACTGTAGAAGGCATAGTAGCATAAAGGGCATACCAGATGAAATGCATCAATATTGTAGAGAAATGAGAAAATCAAGTGAAAGATTAGAAAAAATTGAGCAAGATGAGCAGTTCTATCAATTATATCTGTTCTAATGAAAAACAGAGCAGACATAACAAGACAGCTTGAAATACACACCTCGCTTCTCTGTTTTCTTTCGTGATTATAATAGGCAAGGGTAGTATCAAAATCTTGTGGGGGAAATCTCCTGCAATTATCCAATGAGATTTTAAATTCAGTATGATAGCTTCCATATTTTATTTGTAGCAGCAATACTCTGATCAAATAGCATACCCAAACACAGATCCAAACATGCTGAGAGCAGATCAAAATATCATGAGTTCCCTACCCCTACTATTACAATGATCTTAACTTGAGCACCACTAGACTAGGTAAAGACTTCAAACTGACATATAGCGTTCCATATTAGCTATTCATCTCTCCCAATTAACTCATAAATGCTTGAAGTGCAAAAAACAGTACCAAGATCCCAATCATTTCTCCTTCACTAAGTGAAAGAAGCAACTGATAAGCTTTCTAGAAACAAACCCAATCTACCTATTAATCCCACGATGTTGAGTTTGCTCCTTATAACTATTCTAGATACATTGTCTGAATTCTTCTGGGTAATTTTAGGTTTTCACAGAGTTGGCACAAACAAAACAAATGGTAAAACTTGTATACATTAATACCACTATGAAGTATCTTCAAAATAATGCACCTTAGCAAGTTTGCCACAACAAAATTCTGAAAATGGAAGCAAGATAACAGGAAAGCACTAAATTGTCTAAGTAGCTGTCAATGGGAGGAGGATATCTTATATCTTGCAACAGCCACCCAGATATCTAAGGACGATGCACTCCACCCCAACAACCAATGGATTAAAAGCTGGTTTGAAGAAAGGCAACATAGTTATACACACTTACTGTTGAGAATTCTGCACTTGTTGATAGCGGTCACATGCATCAGAAAGAGATCCATAGTGATGCTGGCGCTGCTGATTTAGCTGATGGTGCAATTCTGCAACTTTCTGCTTCAATCTTGCAACATCTGCTTCTGCAAGAGCAATCTCCTCGAGCTCGGCCCTTGTCTGCCCATAGGTTTATGCCATGAAACATAGAAAAAGATAGACTTGCAAAGGAAAATAACCCATCGTATTTAGTACAAACCTTAGAATCCATGCCGCGGGAACTGGAAAATTGCCCAGATGACATGCTCAAACCAGCTTCGAGTGCAGCTCTCAGGTCTCTTTCTGCTTGCAGCTGTTCTTGCAATCTAGCCACCTAGATATTCATCCACAAGTATGCACACAAGGGTAAACAACACAAAAGAGAGTACTTTTCCGCAGAAACCAAAAAGAATATAATAGGATAGCTTCCCGGCCAGTGTATAGACAAACTAAAACCATGTCTAACTAAGTCAATAAATCAAGACATGCAATTAACTCAGCACTATAGAATAGGTTTTGGCAGTGATAGAGTTGCATAAGAATACCATTATGGGACAGTAGAAGCAATTGTGTTATTTTCTACAGCTGTATGATCATGAATAATCCCCTTAAGGAAATGGTGACTCTTGCCATCTGAGCAAGATAAGGAAAAACTGCCTTTAAAGACACATGACTCATATAACCTAATTCTGAAGGGTTTCAGTTTTAAGTTCCAATTCCAACCTAATTGCCCAACAAATGGGGGAAAGCCATTATTTTGGGGAATGGAGGGAGGCCTGAGAGGAAACAGAGACATAATCAAAGAGTAAGAAAATACATCTTGTTCAAGTGCCAAGCGCCTCTCATGCAGAGCCTGCTTCCTCCTCTCCAAACTAGCTTGCAATATTGCATTCCCTCTGGCCTATTAGAGTCAACATGAAATTTCTTATCAAAATGTTCAACCATCTACAATGCAAATAACAAACTCTTGTAAAGTGAGATTACCTCCTTAGCTATCCTTTGTCGCAAGTCGTTTTTCGTTATCTCAAGTCTCTGTATAGCAAGCCTGCAAGCAAGGAAACTTTTAGATAAATGGTAAAGGAGCAGCTGAAAATCAACTAACCAGTTAAGTCAAGGCCATTAAAAGAGAAGCTGAGACAAGACGGTGTCTTACTCTTCTTCTCCAGAAGAATCCACTGATTCCATTGATGGTGCTTTTCTGGCCTGCACAAGAGTTCAGATCAAGTGTCAGCATTTTAATTTACACGACTATATAACCAATATCCAGTCTCTTTGCTCCCAAGAGCATAGAAGATACATCTACCCAATCAACAGAAAGCAAATCTGGTTACGGGAATTCTATGATCGTACTTCATCCTAAAACTTACGCAAGCCTACTCAACTACAAAGAAATACCAAAGTGATCTCTGCACATTGCCGATGGAATTGTTTGACTTATGAAATGACCATCTATCAATAATATCCGAATTGACCAATAATGCTTATACCAACATATAGATGATAAAACTATTAAATGTTGTCTGGACATAGAGTATGGTTTAGCCACTTTGACAGGCAGCACCAACAAAATGCACAATTGCTTAACGAAGTCTACAAAAATAAATACTCCCAAAAGTGAGAACCCAAAATAATAGTCAGGTCATTTAATAAAGCTGTGAACGAACTAACATAATAGTCTGGCCAAAATAAAAATAACAGGGGTATGTCCTCTGCTCATACTTTCTAGATCATGTAGTCTGAAAGCTTTCAGTATCAACTAAGGAAAATGCAAGAAGCATGTAGTTCTAGATTTTGAGTAAATAATATGCAAACCGAGACGTAATAAAATCAGCAAATACAAATTATATCTAAACATTTCTTGCATCGACAAAAGGATCGACAACAACACTAATTCCACAAATAAAAGTGGCTGGTCAATCTATGAATTCAACTATTGCATATAAGTGGTAAATTAGTTGAGAGGCTGCAAGATTGCTCACGGCATTTCTTCCCCACAATGTTGATCTTTTCGTGTTGAGATTAGAGCTTGAAATTTTTCCCATCGACCTTCCAGAACCTCCCTCAAGCCCTGAAACTGGAAGAGTGTGGCTCTGGCCTGGCCTGATTGAAGACAAAAGTTCACCCACAGATTGGAACTGTTCACCAGAAGGTGCGACAGTTGAAGATTCAACTTCACTGGCAGAGTGGTCGATTTCTTTCTTTAGTTGTCCTTGTTGCTCAACTAACTGAATATTGGAATCCCTAGGTCGAGAACCAGCATGTAAGTTTGAACTGCCAATTGAAGCAGAATTATCCCTAGGTGACCCAACATCTGAATCATCCGTGCCAAAGGCCTGCATGCAGAATAACAGAAAATTACAGTCAAATGACATGTTCTGAACATCACGGCTAAATCAAATAAAGAGTACCAATTTCAGATTTTGTCGCAAGTCCATGATAAGATTAATCATGTAAACTGTTGTGCAAAAATAATTCAACAACTTAAGGACCATACGACTGTCAATGAATGTCTAGCTTTTGATGGAGAGCTACTCCGCTGAAGTCATAAACATGAAAATCAGGCAGCAATTCATCTGGAAGCCATCTCTAAGATCAGTTATCCTCTTAGTGCGATAAACAAAAGGAATTGAAATTCTTTCCAGTACAAATTCCAAAAAACTGAAGTGAATATAATAAAAATAATCTTAATCACAACTAAGGATTTTACTAATGCTGATCTCTTCAATAATTACCGAATTAAGTAGGTCAATCATTGTCCCCTGCAATGGTTAATTCTAGTCTTAAATCAAGATTTGGCAAGAAACGTGAGAAGTACCCTCAATGTAGTGTGACAATGGTTGTAATATTACCACAAGCAGAAAAAGAAGCAACAAATAGCAAGCACGTGATCATTATGAACCTTATAGTCATACAAATCGCCTCCATTGCATCCACTGCTTTCACTAAGTTTTCCACTAAGCATTCGTTCTGGATCATCATCCGTTTCTGGATCAACTTCATTCTCTGCATCATGATAACCATTGACTTTTACATCCACATTATCTTCATCAGATGAATCGTCACTCCCACTGTTTTCAATCCGAGAATCCGCAGATATGGAGCATCTTTGAAGATTCTCTTCCTGAAATTATATAAAAAAATATTAGCACCTAATGAAATAGCCAGGCATAATGAAAAAAGGGTTCCCTTGAAAATTGTCACTCCAGTTATTTTCAACGGGAAACCTTCATAACAGCAAGTGAAATCAGCACTAGTTAGTTTACGAAGGTTCCCTTGTCTAAAGTTTAAGCTTCTCGATATGTATCTCACTCATGAGCCAGCAAGGCATAACAAACTGCAGCTGCAAGGTTTGCAGATATTACATGTTGCAATGAATGCCAAGCCCTAATATTATAGGTAGTTTTTCCTGACCATTTACAGTTTTCTGAATTACAAACTAACAAAAGAAAAAAATCATACAGAATGCTTTGCAGCAGTGACAAGCATCCGGTTGATTATAGTTAGGGGAGGGTATGATGTTATGATTTCAGGTTTCCAGTTCTAGACAAATGAAATTGAAAAGGTACCTGGTACAACAAATGACCCAGGACATATATGTCCAGAGACAAGTGTTCAAAAACTGCAGAGAAAAGATTCAGATTTAGACTCTTACATCAAAAATATTCTCGTACTCCTCCAGAAGAGTTGTGATGATGGCTTGCGCATTATTGGCAGCATTTGCAGCAGCTAGAAGCTGAGCAGAAGCATCGCCATTAGTGTCAAACTCATCGTCCAATTCACATTCACCAGCCAATAAAGGACGTAATAATAAAGGAGCCATGCAAGCAGCAACAGCGGATGCAGTCATCCGGTTCTCATGAGAATTGGAGGCAATAGTATGCATCATCTTCAGGATTCTGCAAAACAAGGAAGCAAGTACATATTCAGTTTGAAATGGAGGATCAGCAACAAGATGAAAAAAGAAAATCACAATTAACCTCATTTTCTCTTTTCTTTGTGTGAAAAAGAAAAAAAAAGAAGAAAATCATTACCAGGGCTCTTTGCTCACAAAAGAACTAGAAAAAGGAATCTCCAGTCATGAAATACGTAGTTCACCACATATGAGCTACCACAAACTGATATAAGTACTCCTGGTAATGTAGGGTGTTTGAGAATATTTTAGGTATTAGCTACATTAGGTTGTAGTGCGCTGACATGATTTTACCAAGCAATCAAGTCTTAGAAATTTCACATGGCCACATTTATGACTATTCCAAGTATTAAGGTGCAATGAATATGAGTGGTCGGTTGCTGAAACCACATAAAAATGCCATTCAATAGCATGGTTGTACCGTGTCAAGGTCCTAAGTTTTCATTGACAAATACCAGGAAAAAATCAAAATGAAAAACACAAAAATCTCACTCAATCATCTTCAGGGGAAAACAAAACATTATCTCGTTTCCTTATGCGACTTAAATTTTCTCCACAGCACATCCACAAAATGTGAGAAAGGAAAATAAAGATATCTCACTAAATGACAGACTTAAATAAAATCGGAATGAGTTATACATTCACGCTCTGCTTCATGCGGTTTCAATATCATATTTACTATTTGTGGAAACTTTTCCCTCAAATAAGCTTGATAACTAAAAGTAATAACACAATAGTGTCCAGGGTTATGAGAAAGTGTATACCTCTGCAGTAAACGTCTGTTTGGCTCAGGGAATGTCTCCTGTATCGCAGACCGCATTGCATGAACACGAGATTCCCTCCTATCAATTTCTGACATAAAACAATATGAAGCAACTATGTCAACATGTCTGTTATAATCTAGAATGAAGTACAAAAATCCAGATATTAACACAACATAAACTCAAAGGGGAAGAAAAGACCACAAAACACTAATAAAATTACAGTACTTCTAACAGCATTACACCATGGATGTTCCTAGACTATATGAGTTAAGCAGCTCTGACATCCAAAGCTGCCGTTTGTCATTTTTTGGAGCACATGTTGCTCCATAAAATACTCATGCATGAACATAAAACCGGATGAATCAGCTAGAGCACAACAGCTGAGAACCCCTGTCCTAATAATTAACTTTCTTCTTGAGGCTAATTTTCATGCAAATCACCTTGATCATAAACAAGGCAAATAATTATTAATAAGCACTCAAAAAATGGGGTTTTGACCATAATGAGAGAAGAAAAAGAAAGCAAGTCAACTGAAATAAAGTACATCGACACGTTAAGTGGGAAATGCATGATTTCTGTACTTTTCACACCATTAGGTATGATCATTTGGCAAAGGCAACTTAAGATTGATACTATATAAGGACAATAGATACTACAGGACAGTGAACAAAAGATACCCTGGAATCCATTGAGCATAGGTTGAAGAATTGGAAAAAAAAAAAAAGAAGGCACAACTTACTATAAGCCTCTAGCAATGCAGTGCAGCAAGATGCTGGAACTGGAGATGAAGGTAGCTCTCTCAGAACATGCTGCACATCAAGCAGCTTGTGAATATTGAATGATTTAGATGAAGTAAGAGCTCAATAACCATATATCAAAACTGGCAGCAACAAAAGTACCTTCACACAGTCACCAACAACGTGAGCATCTTCATCAGGAGCAAACTCGTTTTTGCCTGCAAGTGTTAAGTTAAACGAGAGTATTAACCACACTTATCATTAACAACATCAGGTGCAAATAACTAGATTTCTTTTATACACCTCACCCTGCCTGTAACAAATAGATCAACATGTACCTTGTTCATATTCTTGGACTCTGTGGTCCACCTCCTCGACATCTGCAGATTGCCTTAGAATACCTTCTACTTTCGTTCCTGTTTGAAAACGGTTATATAAAGTGAAATAATTCTGAGAACAAGAAGAATCGTGTAGTTGAAAGAACTGTTATCCATTTTTATCACCTAACAAGGCACATGAAGCATTCATCCATATCCATTCTTCGAGAATCAAGTGTTTGAGAAGGTCTAGCCTACAAATTTCAATTTGATACCTTTTGGACAATACACTACTCCACACAAACAAATTCAACAAGATCTCATTCCATATATTTAATGAACATATCCAGAAATGGCCAATTTTCCACTGCAGAAATGTCCCCAATAATTAACACTTACCACTAAATGCTAAGCAACAGGCTTCCTAAACTAGAAAAGATATGCAGAGAAGTGCAGCAGGGAAAGGGAGGGAATAGGCAAAGCAATTAGTAAACCCGACCAAGTGTATATTGGGCACATGACCAACACAGAGCATACGCTGGTGGAAAACTTTGAGATTTTGTTTAGCAATAATTAGATGCCTAGATAGGCCAAATAGAACTATGCTGCATAGGCTCCTGTTTTGAAAATCAAAAGGGAAGGCATGGGGGCAAAGGCAAACCAACTGTGTGACCAACTTGGAGCTCCTTTGGCACAAGTAGGTAACCAACTAGGGAGACATGTCAAGATGAATTGCCAGACCATCACAGGGAGATACTAAATGACCCTTAAAGAGTATTATGACATAGCAACTTGCTGTAAAAGAAAGATTGAAAACCCAGAAAGCTAAAGATCAGACTAGATTACTGTAGAAAAACTCACCAAACTTCTCTAGAAACTGAAGAGCTTTCTCAAGAAAAGAAGGACCTCCATCAATATCTTCCAGAGCAAGCAAAATCGGTCTCCCAACAACCAGAGATTTTACAGGATGCTTCTCCCTCCCTGCATTAAGGCATCATGAGGCAGAGAGAAAGTACCTAGAATCTCCATATGCATGCAAAGAACCAGTTTTAAGCAAGATGTACAATGATAAGAGAGGTACATACATTGATGAAAAGATCCTTCAATTGTATCACCCGCGTCATTCCGGAAGATTCCATTGTGTCCCATGACAAGGGCAGCACTTGGCGCTTGGGCAAGAGCAAGTTCCAAGGCTGTTTTCCACTCATACAAATCCTCCAATGTCTCAGCCTAGAAAAATAGTGTCAAAGCAAACACAAGGAAAGGTGTATATCTGAGAACTTCAGAGAATAATTACTTTGAATAATAATAGAACATGCTCACTGGGTCACAGAAAATTGAGCTACTGTTAGGAGAAAAAAAAGATGAAGCACCTTAAGAGTGAATGCTCGGCCATCACGTCCATCAGGAAACAGGACAGTTAATAGCTTTTTATCTTCTCTAACAACAACGCTGAAGCAAGTGCAAGAAATGAACCGTCACAACAGGCATGATAATTTCTTCATACCATAGTAAAACCCTCAGCTACCAAGAATGGAAAACATACCTCCCAGAGTTGTTCAGGTCAATCCCACCCAAAGTCAGGTTTACCTCTCCACCTCTCTGTGGGAGTGCACTCTGCATGACAAATCAAAATAATAAGCATATGCAGGCACCTGACCTTACATGCAAGGAAAGGCATAATTTGAAACATGCCAGATCAAACAAAATAACTAAGGCCAATGTCACTAATTTCAACCATTCATCAAATAAAAGACAGAAAATACATAAATTTTTACGAGTAAAGAGATTGTGTAGGCGTTTTGAATCTGAAGGAGGTGCGAGTGCTCAAACAGATCCTAGTTAACAGAACGAGGTAAAAGAAAACAAGATGTAGTGCAGGTAATCATAAAGACCATCTTATTAGTTAGTAAAGCCCTTTCGCGCAAGTCCAAGAATTGAGATCAAGTGCTACCTCTACAAAGATTCTCATAGATTACAAGGGTAGCATGTGGAGATTGGAAAAACCAAAAGAAAAGCATTGCAATCTAGACAGCAACCAGAATTAACAGAGACAGTGATGGCTTATAGATATTCATTACCATAAATTTTGAGATCTCACGATTGGGTTCCTCTTCTGGAAAACTAAAGAACTTCAGTAAAATTTGTCAAAGCACCTTCTACTCTCCCACATAATCAAAATTTGTACAACAATATACCATAAGCTAATAATGTCCAATAGACAAAAAAATTGTCCTTTCAAGTGGCAATTTAATAATTTCTCCAATCTATACATCTTATCCCTATTTATTCAACAATTTCATAACAGGTGCTTGCAAGGAAACAATTTCAAGGAATACTTACCAGATGATATACATATAGTAAATTAAAAGGACTGGAATTTGGGCTACATCTAACATTGCCAGAAGTACCATGGATTTGGATAACACCTCAAGAGCCACTGTTAGATGGAAAATCTACTGAACTTAAGATCAGTATGTTACCACATCCTTCATCCAATTGCCTAACAAATACCATAAGCACACATTGCCAAGCCACAACATCCTTCATTTAATTGCCCAACAAATACTACACATTGCCAAACCACCAGAAAGCACTCCTACTCATTCAAGAAATAGCTGCTAAAGAGACTCTTGTGGTTATGTCGTCTAAAGGAGAAATCAAGAAATTTGAAAAAACTCAGAAAAGTCAATCTGCAGTGATAAACTTCACATGTAATAGCGTAAAATAGATACTAACAGGATCATTTTTGAAGAAGACCAAAGAAGTGCGCGTAAGCATAAACCAGCGCTTTTTCCAAGACTTCCAGCCTATTCCTGTAAACATTAGGAATTCCAGTCACTAGGTATAGAAGCAGATGCAAAGATCTAGTTATATCACGATAATTTAAAAGAAAAAGTAACCAGTAAAAATAAGATTATAACAAGTAGACACATCATGCAGATGATAAACATATTATAAGGAAAAACAAAGGGTGTATCCTCAATTGACATCATGACAGATGCAATAAGCAAGAAAAGGATGCCAGACATGAAACAGTGCGAGCAAACTTGACAGTTGCTGATAGGAGCAAGTGGGCCATTCTTATCTATTTCAATCTAAATAGGTTTAAGCATAGGTGCATATCTTTCCAATTATGAGGATCATTGCCGAACAACCAGCAATTCACCGACTCGCATTTGTGCCAACATAATTCAACTTTCCTTCCTGATATTGCTCTGTTTCCACTAGTCATCATGTAGCTTATCGATCATGAAAAATCATCAACAGATCTAGTTTGGTAAAGTGCTTTGTAAACATAAAACATCTTCCCATGTATGACGATGATCAGTACATGTGTTTAAAAAGTATCACCTCAGAATAAGTAAATTATCACAAATGCAAGTATAAAAGTATGAAAACTGAATGAGCTGAAAATATGAAAGCTCATTATCTTGACTGACCTTTGGAAGATATAAAAAGAGGGCCACTTTTGAACACCTGCCAAAGCTTTAATGTATTAGAGCTGAGAATTGAAACCCCTAAACAATCACTAGCAACAACCATTCAGAATATTAAATTCCATACATAAATGAAAAGACCAAGACAAACTATTACCAAAGGGGCAACCATATATAGCCTTACACTCCAATTAAAAACAAGCTATCGATAATCCTCTCAGAAATAAGAGTGCGCTGAGAAAATTTTGAAAGAATTTGGCAGCACTAAGAATGTGACTTGTGATTGACAATACTACTCAAAAGCTGTCATATTTTAGAACATAGAGGAAAACTGGTGACCGAATTCTATAATTTACACAACCTAAAACATGAAAGAAGAGCCTTGTCCATAGACGAGTATCATATTACAGTTCAAGAGGTCAATGCCGGCTCCTATAGGCAAGAAAATGAACAGCACCTTTATCTTACAACCAGGACATCATAAAACATGCTTTAACATGCATTGCCAGAATAGTTCAGGACCCTGCAAAGTTATCGTCATACGTAGGCATTCACTCGAATAGCCTTTCGAAATTGTGAACAAAAGCATCAGATCCTTTCAGCAACAAGGAGAATTTTACCGGAATTTGGAAAAGGATTTTAAAGGATAAACCCACGGAGTTACTTGCGGATAAGCAGCAGATGGTATATTTTACAGATTATGATCTTTGAGAACTTAGTCTTGTGGAAGTAAAAGAAATAGAGAAAAGAGGAATGCAGTTTTCTATTCAAAGAAGTAATCCTAGTGAAGGATCACCAGTCTCACTTGTATTTTAGGTACTGATAGATAAAATCTTGAGAATTGGAAGAGGAAAAACTTCACTAGAGTAACTTGTCCATCCTATTAAACAAAGTTCAGAGCAGAATGGAAAAAGAAATTTAGGTTCAAAAGCATTCATTGTAAAAACTATGGCTCTGCAACCAGCATTCTTTATTAGGAATATAAACTTTGCAGCTGCCATTATTCACATAAAAAAGAGGAAGAAAAGACTAAATTTAGTTTCTGAACAGCTAGAGCTAAATAAGATGTCTAAACACCACTGCATCCTTGAAGATTGTTCTGAAGCCAACATGCACATACATATCAAGCACCTATCTTTATTTGGATAGACTTCAGCAGACCTGTGGATATCCTTGTGATTTAGATGTTAAAATCTAAACTACCATGCCAAAATCCCACTTCTGTAGCCTAGTAAGTACAATTTTTGCAACCACAAACATATTTTATAGATAAACGAATTATCTGGCTGACTAAATCTGCAAATGCCAAGCACAAATTCTAGGCACCGAGCAATCGCACCACCCCACTATTGGAAAACGAGCATCAGTCAGTGAGAAATATCAGTCTCGCGAAAATTAGTCAAAAGTCACACCCCAAGCGTAAATCTTTGGGGATGAAATTGCCAGACTAAATCCTACTCGTTTCTCATCATTACAAGCTACAAAAAAGGGAAAAAAAAATGAAAGAGCAAAAAAAGTCCTAAGCAAGCAGAAATTACATCAGAACGCTCTGGTCAGAATGCTTCCACCTTTCCAAGCTCAATCAAATCGTCAAACATACCCATCCCCGTGACCGGCCCACAGTTGTTTGCGAGCTAATGGTATGAGCAAAATCAAACACCGCAAAGGACAGATGAACTGAACTGCCCGTGAGAACAATCTGCGCCAAAAGCAATGGAGCTCTAACAAGAAGTCCTAGTTTTCCGCCAAAGACTTCCTCGTCCCCCGGACTATAGCCGAGCCAAAAAAAAAAAAAAAAAAAAACCAACTCCTCCTACGCGAACGCCCAAAACAAGGGAACTCAAACCAACTCAAACCATTTCCGGAACGCCGGAGACTCGTACCGTGTTCGAAACACCGGTCCTCGGGCGGTCAAAGGCCGCTAGCGAAGTTGACATTTCCGCGAAAGATAGACGCGCTTCCCGCCGCTACGGCACCGAACCCGCGCCCAATCGAAGCCCGACCATAGCTCGCAGCCCCGAACATCTCACTCCGCCCGAACCGGCCCCGCCATCCGCCGCCCGCCCCGCCCCAAGGCCAGCAAGCGGCGATCGCCAATCGGTAGATCCGCGACCGCAAGATCTGAGCCTCGCCGAACCAGTCCGAGAGGCCTAGGGTTTCCGATTCGGCAGATGACAAAGCGCCACCAATCGCTCGACCCCGCACCCTACGAAGAATGGCGAGCGAGTTCCGCAGTCTCCGTCGCCATGCGAATCCCCTCGGCCACGCTCCCGATTGGACTGAAAGAGCACGAGCACCAACCCGAACCAACACCGCCGCTGCTCTCTCGCGTGAGGGCGCGCGCGTGTACGGAGTAGGGCGCGCGCGCGTATTATAATCGCGAAGATTCCGCCATTTTTTCTAATGGCTCGAGCTCAGGATTAGGTAACAGCAAGGTAGCGGTTGTCGTGGGAATGTGGTGTGAGGAAGAAGACTCCGCTTTTCACCTACTTTTGGCCGTGAAGCAGCAGCAGCAGCAGCAGCAGCAGCAGCAGCAAGCAGAGAAGAGAGAGAAAGAAGAGAGAGAGAGTTGCAGTGAAGGGGAGGGGAGGAGGAAGTAGTCATGTGAAGTCAGCTTTAGTCCAACGTAGAGTCACCGCCCAATTGGAAGGCGCCACGTTGATCTTCTTGGTGATGGTCGGTATTTTTAAATTTTTTCTTTTTAACTGCTGATTAGTGTATCGGTCTTGCCCGGGAAAAAATGAAAAAAAAAAGAGCAGCTCTCTTTGGTTTGAAGGAACTTTTAGTACAATACAAAACTCACCTGAGCTTTGCGATATTGCATATTTGCCCCCGTAACTTTCGACTGTTGTACATTTCTCTCGAACTTTCATTTTGTTACGGCGGTTGACCAGACGGTACACTTTCCCATTAGCATGTAATGCACGTGAGGATTAAACCATGCGTGCATACTTTGTTTCTCATTTTTAAAGGAAACATCTCTTTTATCCTTGATTTTTATAAAATAAAAAAACAAAGAAAATGGAGACAAAAACTAATAAATTTCGAAAATTATATTAAAAAATATATTTTTGCTATCGACGTACAGATTTAGGCATAAATTGTTTGATAATCAAAACATTTCTGATTAGCTAATTTTTCAAATGAATAAAAACAATTAATTTTGAGAAATATTTTTGCAAGATCATTTTTACGGGAACAAACGGCTCGTAGTTAACATCAAGACAAACAAAACCATGTAGAGCTATTGGTTATCTAAGGTAGGCATGCATGAATATGTTCTAGCATAAGAGGGCTATAAAGGATTGATTAATCGACTTGCTATATTTCCCTTACTTGTCTTTTATGTAAAGACAGGACCATCTGTATGTCTCTGCGGATATCCCTGACTAGAAAAATAAATCAAGCATCTTTGAGGTGAAATTTATCTACCGTGGGCCCTTTCCTTCTTTTTTCAATCTTCATATTTGTGATTAGTCAGTTGTCTAGAGAAAAATTAGCATGGTAACCTATTGAGGTAGGTCTCTATTTAGATATGAGTTCCCCATGACAAGAACCCATGACCATAATGGCCACACTAGGTCAACCTCATGATTGATTTTGTATTGACTGTTTTCACAAGCATGTTGATTGAATATTGTATTGTGATAAATAAAAAAAAGTACTTTTTTTTTGCCTAAATAGAGTGATTTGGTAAAATTATTTTAAAAAATCATTTATCTACCAAATAATTTGAAGCTGTTAAATTCACGTGTATTTTGATAGGGCAAATTCGAAAGACCATGCTTTCAAGAAATGGAGTTCTCTGACAAGAGTTGGATTGAGAGCCTTCTTACTCAAATGCATCGTGTAATTTAGTGACAGAACTTTTCGATATACCATTTAAGTCCCAAAAAAAAAAAAAAAAAAAAAAAAAAAAAACACGCCCACACAATTCAAATCAAGCCCCTTATACCCTCCACCATTAAATTAACAAAAGCTCCTATGAAAACACGCCACGTGGCAACAGGCGCAATATGGTATTTTAGGGTTTTGGTTCAATAATAATAATAATAATAGACTCTTTCACTCTCTGGCGGGTTTTATCATTCGTATGGAAATCTCATAAATCATAATTTCGTCAGATTTATAAATCGATGAACCTCCATGTGAAATCCCCTTTGATTTCCCTTCTTTTGCATCGCCATCATTGGTTAGTAAATTAAAACGACTCTTGCCCTCTGAACACGCCATGCCCCGTCTCGGAGTCTGTGAATTAATTAATCAACCACCCGTAAACTTCTTGGGATTCCTAATTTAGGCCGTAGGGTCAAAAGTTGTTTGGTTAAAAGTTGGACCGTCTTATTCGGGTGATTTATTTGATGGCATACTAGAAAAAGGGACCGTATATAATATTTGTAGGAGTCATGTTTCTTTTTGTGACGTACTAAAAGAAGAATCTATATTAGATACATTGATACACGTGCATTGGACAGCGCTGTAATTAATTTTGGGATCCTTATTAAGGAAACCACCTTAAGATATCTCTAGTCAAAGAAGAGTTCGGGAGTTTGCCTCTTCGCTCGTTGAAAAATAGGGGGGGCCTCTTCGTCACGATTCGGAAGGAAATTTTCGCTTTCATCTTATCATGTCATCACTTTTATTTGAATTTCAGCTTCATTAAAAATAATACTATATATCTAGAGATTAATTAACATGACATCAATTCATGCGATAGGCTCTACTTATTTGTTTTCAAATATAATCAATTTATTTTTCATTCACATCGTACCTTGTTGATTTTCCCAGCTAATTTGACAAAAAGGTGTGGTGCATCCGGTGTGTGCAACCATTCTCATGCGTCATTTTATAATATAGGCCTCACCTTTTGTTTATGTAAGTTGATCTCCATTCTCCATGTATTGATCCACCTAATACTCGTTCTTGATTTGCCTTATAATATAATACATCAATGTTAAAAATCGGTTTTGAGTGGGCACGCTTTTTCAACAATGGTATAAAATAGGACTGAGCTTGTTTGTTTAGAATTAAGTTTAATAGACAAGTATTTTGCTTTCTCGTGAAAATTTAAAAAATTATCCAAATTTCAAAAATGGATGAACAAATATAGTGAAATTACTATTTAGATTAGAACAAAGGGAAAATCACGTGTCATGGATTTAAATTAAGTGAAAGACAAAAGCTTTGCTAGACATGTCCACATGATTTATGATTAATACCATTAAAATTTTCATATTTACTATAAACTAATTTTCTTCTCAATAAAAAATCCCAAAGTGGTACCCCATGACATATTGACCATAAACTAATTTTATTCTCACGAGAAATCCCAAAATGGTATCCCACAACACATTGAACATAAATTAATTTTCTTCTAAGGAGAAATTCCAAAATGGTATCCCACAACACATTCAACATAAATTAATTTTTTTATCAGGAGAAATCCCAAAATGGTATCCCACGACACATTTAACATAAATTAATTTTCTTCTCACGAGAAATCCCAGAATGGTATGGTATCCCACCACACATTCACCATAAATTAATTTTCTTCTCATAAAAAAATCCCAAAACGGAACTCACGACACATTTATCATAAATTAATTTTTGTCTCACAAAAAAATAAATCCATGTGAAACATTAATCTCGAGTTATTTTTTGTCTCACAGAAAAATCCAAATCAGTACCTTAACCTAAGCAAAGGGTGCGTTTGTTTGCGTTTACTTTTAAAAATTGTTAGGAACGAAAATAGAAAAAAGTGTTTACATTCAAGGAACAATTTTTGAACAAAAAAACACGCGTTTGGTAAAATTTGTATAATTTTTGTATTTCTTTTATTTTTTCTATTTTTTTCTTATTTTTCCTTTTTCTTTTTCCTTTTTCTTTTTTTCTTCTTTTGGCTGGTGCCGCCTCGGCCATGGCCGTGGACAGCGGCGGCGGCCTCGCCTTGGTCGGGCGAGCTCGCCCCAGATCCGGCGAGGCCGAGCTCCCCCGGCGGCGGCGAGGCCGCGGGGCCCCTCGCTAGCCGGTCGCCGGCCATGGCGAGGCCGGCGGCGAAAAAAAATAAAAAAAATAAAAAATAAGAAGTGTTTTAAAAAGTGTTTGAAGAACACAAAAAATTGTGTTTTTTGTTTGTTTTTTTTTGTTCTTTAACAAAAGAACAAAAAAAAAAAACGAGAAATTTCTGTTCCTGGGAACAGAAACAGGGTGCAGCCAAACGCACCCTAAATCTACCATCACTCGTCATTCTCTCTAATTTTTCGTTGAAAGGCATCCATGTCGACATAAATAAAAAGGACCACAAGACAAATTCCACGTGGAGATTGACCGATTTGACATTCGTTAACTGGCTTGCTTTTTAACAAAGGGGTGATTGAGGTCACGGGTACTAGTGGGAGATTTTGTGTTAGATGAGAATTAATTCAAAAATATATGTGAAGGGGATATTAGTACGAGATTATTTTGTAAACTCAAATTTAGTCTCGGGAATTGGAGGCCACGTGAGGTACGTACCGACATACGGGATAGCTCTTTTTTTTTTTTTTTTTTTTAATGGAAGAAGCTCATTTAATCGGGTGATTTATGGTTGTACCTAACGTAACCAATTTCAAATCCCCGGATGCCATCAAACAAACCGCAGCGAATTTTGAAATTCTGGGAAATTTACCACTGTACGGAAGGCGTGCTTGTATGGCAGGCTTCGGAGAAGTCATTTACCCGCGGTGAAGTCCTACTTTTTTATCCGCGACGGGCAGAGTAAAGACAAGTCCGACTTTACCGCCAAGGAACACGCGCTGTTTTCGGCGCGCGTGAAATGAATGGCGTTACTGGTGGTGGGCCCCGCCCTTGCGAAATGGACAACTCTACTCGTCGTGAACAAGGATTATCACTTGGGGGGGAAGATTCGCACTCGAATATTCTATGCCCGTGTCTGATTTATTTTTTGCATTTAACATAAGTAAATAAATGATTCTACATTAATGCAAGCTATTAAAACATGTCTCCAATCATTTATGTTATTGCAATAAGTACTAGAGCGACAAATGCCAAAAGATAATGTTCTATAGCAAAATGAATTTTTTTCCTAGCGAGTTCTTTTATTTGGCATAACATTTCGAGATGAATATTCTCATATACATGAAATTAAATAATATAAAAAGATCGTTTGAAAAAAGATGCCCGAGTGTCGTCTCCTAAAGTTCTATCATCTCAAAATCCTTACAATGAGTCATATAATGGGAAATGTGCTCTAATAATTGATCTTTCCTATTTTTCAGTAATTTCGTAATTGCAAAGAGAGTCCAACGAAAATTTTTTAGTTTTTCTCTTGTCAAAAAAGAAGTTGATATTTATCATGTTAATTTGCATTAGAATATCACAATGAAAAGTTAATTAATCCCTTGTCATTCTAAAAAATGTCATCAATTCATCTCCCATTGATATGTTAAGGTGGGATGCCAAATTTAATTTGTCGTTTGACTTATGGATCGATGGATTGGCATAAATATTTTGCATTTATTACGTAGCTCAATTTGTTTCGTGAAAAATAAATAGTTAAAAAATATTTTTCTAAAAATATCACTTGAAAATAATTTGCTTATGAAAAATATAGAAAATTTTATATAAGGGCTCGAAGAGCCATCATTTTCTTAAAAAATGCATCAAGTGGACATTATTTCAAATAATAACCCGAAATTTCACTATTTTCTTAAATAAAAGTTTGAAGTGGACATTGTTAATGCATATATCGGTTTCAAAGAAAGGCTTGAGCTCACAAAATGTGAAGGGTAATTTCGTTTTATTAAATTTTTAAATTTTTAAATATTTTTTTTTTTTTTAAAAAATAAAATAAAAACTAAAAAAAGGAAAACACAGGCCAGAGGATACTAGCTGCCACCCCATTATCGGTGGGAGGGATTGCCCTCTCGCCTGTGTTTTATCTTTTTTTCATTCCTTATTTTATTTTATTTTATTTTTAAATTTTTTAATTTAATTTACTTTAATTCAATTTAAATTGTATTCGAATGAAAATACTTCTTATTGGTTAGAATATTTTGTTGATAGGCGAGCCAGCGAGGCTAGGCTCTTATTTGAAATGACCATAATCATTTCAAACCCTTATTTGAGACTGATATGGGCAAATTAGATCGTTATTTTAAATAAGGTTTACTTAGGTTGCGTTTAATAGTTGGGATAAAATTCATGATAGGAGTTTAGTGGTCGTTCAAGACAAGATAACGTTGGATATAAGCAGGATAAAATTATCTCATGGGGGAGGTGAGATAAAAGTAAGTATGATTTCTAATGTTCATAATAGGAAAATTATTTTTCTCAAGTCTATTAGGGAAAAAACCACAAAAAACCCTAAACTTTACCAAAAGTGACAAATTTACCCTTTATTTTTTATATGAAAAACCAAAAACTTTGCAAACTGTGACACGTTGACCCCATTAATGACATTTTCTTCTTTTTTTTCTCTCTTCCCTTTGCCAGCATGGCGGAGGGAAGTCGGTGTTTGGCAAGGGCTGCCCTCGCCGGCATCGGGCGAGGATGGCCCTCACTAGACCCAGCCAATGGCACCCCTCCCCCGACGCCGAGGGCCTGGTGAGGGGTGCCTTGGCCTGATCTGGCGAGGGAGGCCCTTGCCTGATGTCAGCAAGGGCAGCCTTTGCTAGACGCTAGCTTCCATTCGCTGGCTCCGCCATGGCTAGCGGAGGGAAGAGAGAAAAAGAAGAAAAAAAAAATAGAAAAATTAAAACTAAAAAGACCAAAATGCCCTCTGATTTAGGGTAAACGTGTCACACAGATAAAAGTTCAGGGTTTTTGGTGTCACGAAAAAAAGTTTGAGATAAATATGTAATGGTTAGCAAACTTTATAGTTTTTCATGTCACAAAAAAAAGTTTGGGATAATAAATGTGTCATTTTGGGCAAAATTTTGGGTTTTTATTGGTTTTTTCCCAACTTATTAAATTAACAAAACTAAAATTATATTTCAATATATATAATATTTGAATTATAATTTAAGAAATAAAAAAATTATTTTTAATTAATCTTATTTTAATTTATATATTCAACTTTAATTCTATCTTATAATAAACATTCATCTATAAATTAAATATTTATATTTATTATGTATTTTAGGCATTTTTGTATTTTAGGCATGTTAGTACAATTTACTATTTGATAAAATTTTATTAAAAATGATTAAAGGGGAAAAAGAAATAATAAATAAAATAATATAAAAAATAAAATAAAAATAAATTAAGGAATAGTGTTAGGAGAGATTTTCACTATTTCCATTTATAAACATTTATGTTCATTTATAATGATACGCCATTTATATAAAATAAATGTATGATATGATGTGAATATATCCGACTTTAATATTGCGATTTACCAAACAATGGACATAATATAAAAAAATATTAAAATTTCATATTCTATTATATTCATCTTATTCCAATTAAATCCGAACGACCAAACGTAGCGCTTAGGTTTTTATTAAAAAAAAAAAAGACATTTTGAGCCATTATTTGAAATTTTTCAAGAAAAATATTTTAATTATTAATAATTATTAATATTTATTCGTGGATAATAAAAATATTTATCATTCATTTATTTTTATAAATAATAAATCATTTTTAAGAATTATTTTTTAATCAGTAATTTTTTTTTCTTGTGAAATAAACGGACTGACTATCTTCAGCGAAATCTAGACTAGTAGATGCAAAAATTGAACTTTGGCTCCGTTTGGTTTAGCATTTTCAAAGCTTTATTTTCACCGAAAGCCTTTGGGAAAAATTTTAGGCGTTTGGTTCATCATTTGGAATATTGTGGAATGCTGATACAAGGTTTAAATTATTATTTCTTTCTTTCTAATATTGCCCTCATTATAATTGTGTTTTCCTCTTTTGTCCTCATAAGACATTGTTCATCGTCTTCTTTAGCCTTGCTACTCCACTGCGAAGCTCAACCAGTGGGCATAGTGGGCGGCGCTTAGCTACGAGTGGCCAAATCTGGCTGTCGAGAAGCCTTGCTTGAGGTTTTGCACGACCTCAGGCGAGGTGGCTTGAGGTCACAACGACGTTGCCTGGGTTGCTTAACCTCGGGTGATGCTGTTGGAGGCTACGTAGCCTCGGGCGATACCTGGGTTGCACGACCTAGGCTCGCCTGAGGTCAGCATGACCTAGGCTCGCCTGAGGTCAGCACGACCCCCCCTCCAATTGTCGTCGCCGCCGCCGCCACTAGCCGCCTCCCCACCGCCACCGACACCACTGTAGAGCCACCTCCCCCCACGAATTTCCCCTCTCCACCTAGCTCATCTCCTCCCTTATTTCTTTTCTTCTCTTTTTTTCCTTTTCCTTTTCAACCTACAGCTACTTTGCAAAATATACACATTTTTGAGTGTCTAAAACACACTAGCATTCACAAAATGCCCATTCAATTAAAGTCAATGATACTACATTTCCCAAAGTTGAACCAAACAACCCTTTGTATTTCAGAAATCCCTTTTAAGTCCTCAAATTTCTTCTCATGCCATGTAATCTCCTGCAATTAGACTAATAATTGCAAATCTCCCCTCCCTAATCCGTGGCCACCAAAATAAGGCGGACTCAAGCTTGCTACCCGCGAGCTACCTCGCACGCCGTCGACCCCCGCGAGCCACCTCTCTCCGCGCCGCTCGCGGTCGCCGTCGCCGCCAGGTACACCTCTCCCTCCCTCCCTCTCCATCCTTCCCACGCGCCAGCCCTAGCTCAGGGCGAGTCTTGTCCGGTTGCCGCCGATTCCCGATTACGTGCTGTGCGGCGGCGGTACGAGTCTCTAGTGAATCGCTTCGAGTCCCTTGTTCTGCGCGCTTCGGCGGCGAGACGAGGGAGGTCTTGGAGGAACCCTAGGAATAATCCTTCTTAGTGTTCCGTTACTTTCTCGCCGGCGAGACAGTTCATCTGTGCTCCGTCGCGTTTTGATTTCGCTCATACCAGTAGCACGCAAACAACCGCGGAGGCCGGGGGTTTGGGCGTGTTATGGCGATTTTGAATCCGGCTCGAAGGGGGTGGGGAAGCATTTTCACGTTTCCTGTAGCTTGTTATTGGCGAGGAACGAATAGGGTTTTTAGATTTACGCGCACTTTCATATACGGAGATTTACGTTCGCTTTTTATTGGTGACTTTTGACGAATGAGTGATTAAGGTTTGTTCCCAATTGGTGCGTATTTTCCAGATTGTTGGTGTGGTGCAATTGATTAAGTTTTTCTTTGGACTTTTTCTGATATAGCCATCGAGGACTTGGTTCGTCAGTAAAATCTGCTTGGGAGTTGCACAAAGCTGTGCTTTCACAGGCTTCGGATGTGGGTTCTGGCATGTTGCTGAATATCATCTTGGCTTTATTTCCAGTTAAATGTAGAGTAAAACGTCTAAATCAGCAGATTATATTCCAATTCCATAGGTTTTGCTGAAGCCTATCCAAACAATGATAGTTGCTTTATATATATGCGCGTGTTGGTCACAAAATGGACCTCAAGGCTTTTAATGGTGTTTGGACATCTCAATGATCTCATCTACTCTCCTTGTTCAACATCTCGATTTGGTCCTTTTCCCCGTCATTAATTTATGTCAAACAATGGCAGCTACAAAGTTGATATTTCTAGAATGACCGCTGGTTGTAGAGCCATCAATAGTTTTTGGAATAAATGCTTTTGAACCTAGATTTGATTTCCTCTCCTCTCAGACCTTTGTTTAATGGGATGGTATGTTACTCTTGTGAAGCGTGTCCTCTTCCACTTCTCAAATTTTTTTCTATCGGTACTTAAAATAGATCTGAGATTGGCGATCTTCACCTAGGACATTACTTGTTGGAACGGGAAACAACATCCTTCTTTTCTCTCTCTTTTCCCCTGACAAACGTTTTCCAAGAACATAATCTGTAAAATGTACCATTGCTACTTATTGTATAGCAGGTAATTCACTTGTCTTGTCCTTTTAAAACAATTTTCCAGACTCCTGTAAAATGCCCTTTGTTACTGTAAGGATCTGATGCTTCGGTTCACAATTTCAAAAGCACACTAAGCTATTCCAGTGGATGCCTCTGCATGACTATAATTTTTGCGGGGTTGCTGGCAACGCATGCTAAAGCTTGTCATATGCTGTTCTGTTTGCATGACGATGTTGCTGCTCATTACTGTAGAAGTCATGTCATAAGGCCACAGACAGAAATAGGATATTCATCTATGGACATTGATAGGCTCTCTTTTTATGTTGTAGATTGTGTAAATTGCCAAGTTCAATCACCAATTTTCCTTCAATGTCCTAGAATATACCGGCTTTCAAGTAGATTTATCAATTAGAGTGACACTTCTAAATTGCTTTATTATTTATTGCGGCCAAATTCTTCCAGAATTTTCTCTGCACAATCTTATTTCTGGGAGGGCTATTGATAGCTCGTGTTTAGTTGGAGTTTTGTTGTAAGCACCAAAGTGAGGTTCTGTATTGTTGCTCATGTACTAATAGTTTTCTTGGTTTTTCATTTATTCATGGAATTCAACTTGCTGAATGGTAGTTGCTATTGATTGTTCAGTAGTTTCAATTTCAACTTCTAATACACATCTTATTTTCATATCTTCAAAAGGTCAGTCAAGATAACGAGTTTTCTTATTTTCAGCTTATTAGGTTTAAGTATGTTTATACTTGCACTTGCAATAATATACTTATTCTGAGTTGGGACTAATTTTTAAACACATCTTCTTCATACATGGGACAATGTGTCATGTTTGCAAACCATGTATAAAAAATTTGATCAGTTAATAACTTCCCATAAATTGATGAGCTAAATCATGACTACTGGAAAGAGAACAAAATGCTAGCACAAATGTGAGGCTTGCTGATTTTGTTTGTAATTATTTAGCAATATCCATATAGTTGGATAAATATGTACCTATACCCATCCCACTTTGATAGAAATAGACGAGGATGATGGTCCACTTGCTTCTGTGAGCAACTGTCAAGTTTGCTTCACCAGTTCATTTCTAGCTTCTTTTTCTTGCTTATTGCCTATATCATGATGTAAAGTGAGGATAAACATTTTTTTTACCATAATATGTTCATTATCTGCTGGTTATAATCTTATTCTGTCTTTTTCTTTAAAAGTACTGTAATATAACTTGATCTTTGCATATGCTTATATACCTCTACCAAGTACTGACAGGATTGCCCAATATCTATAGGAATAGGCTGGAAGTCTGCGCAAAGCTGGTTTTCTTCAAAAATGATCCAGTTAGTATCATTCACATTATTAATGTGAAGTGTCTCATTGTAGATTGACTTTTCTGAGGTTTTCCAATCGTGAACTTAAATAAGCCTAAAACGTACCTCAAACATAACACTTTTCGGTAAAGTTTGATGTGTCCTCGGTCCTCTTGCAGTTCTGATGACTTCCATTGATGTTGAACCTCGCTTTTCATCTTCTTCGGCGAAGAACAGCTTTGCGGAATCAACATTTGCTTTTCCACAACAATCTTGTGAAGCATCGCTTACAGTCACTGCTGTTGTTGTCACCGCATACGCAGCAGATATCACAGTATGTAAGGACAACCTCGAGCCCTAGCTTGTCGATATGGAGGAGGAAGAAGGAGATCGGGAAAGAGGGTTTGATTGTGGCCAAGGAACTCAAGCGTCTCCAATCCAATCCAGTCCGGCTCGACCGGTTCATCAAGTCCCATGTCTCACGGCTGCTCAAGTCTGACCTCGTCTCTGTTCTTGCCGAGTTCCAGAGGCAGGATCAGGTCTTTCTCTGCATGAAGGTTTGTCGTTTTAGTTCACTTGGTATTGGATTTGGTGCATTATTTCAGTCGATAGCTGAACTGGTCTTGAGATTATAGAGGCAATAGCATATGCAGATCAATTAGGGAGGCCAAATAAAAATTGGAAAATCTTAGCTTGGAGAGGAAAAAAAAGAACTTTTATGTGAAATTTCAGTGGTTATGCAACATATTACTAAAATGTCCACTGAGCACCTAGTGGTCGGGGGCCGTGACCGGGGACAACAAGGCAATTTAGGGTGGCTGAACCTGCAGTCAACTTCCTGAATATTGTAAAGTATTATCCTTTGTATAATTTGATCTGTTTCTGTGCAGAGTATGGTAATTGATAAGAGAAGTAATGGAAGGTGTTCAATTTTCATATTGTCTGTAAGATTCAATACAAATGAGATGCTAAGACACTAGATAGGTCGTGTCCCATGAAGGTGATCACTAATTTTAGCTACTTTCTGTCTGGTGAAGTTTTCATCTTGACAACTGGAGAATCATTGTGTCCTTCATCACTTGAGTGGTCTTTCTAACATCCTGTGCAACGATGTGCAAGCCCAATAAAGGTCAAATATATAAGGTTCATTGTACTTGTAAGTGGAATATGATTGGCAACTGCTCAATCATTGTAACTACTTTGAGCTAGCCAGGCCATGATAACCATTTGGCTACAATAATGCTAAGCAATGTTGTCCCTATGATGGATTGTCAAATGTCACTGTTGTTTGCAGTGTGCTTGTTTTATTTTATTTTTCATGTTTTTCATGAGAACATATATGATTGGGATTTTAGTGATGTCTCATATGTTTTTTCAGTTGTATAATGTGGTGCGCAAAGAGATATGGTACCGGCCGGACATGTTTTTCTACAGGGACATGTTGATGATGCTCGCAAGGAACAAAAATGTGGATGAGGCAAGGCATGTGTGGGAAGATCTGAAAAGGGAAGAAGTTCTGTTTGATCAGCACACTTTTGGGGACATAGTGAGGGCTTTCTTGGATAGCGGACTGCCCTCGGAGGCTATGGAGATATATGATGAAATGAGACGGTCTCCTGATCCTCCACTCTCGCTGCCTTTCCGTGTGATACTGAAAGGGCTTATTCCGTACCCAGAATTGAGAGAGAGGATGAAGGACGACTTCCTGGAGCTCTTTCCGGGTATGATTGTGTACGACCCACCTGAAGACTTGTTTGAAGATCAAGAATTGATAAAGGAGAGTGAAGATGATTAGAGGTGCTCTTCATGAACTGATGTTATATATCTTTGGACTCATCACTCCTTTTTTATATTTACAAAATGACTCTTCCCAAGGTACTCTTCAGTGCTTGATTGCATCCTTTTACCTAACAGCCACGTCAATGGATTTTTTTTGTCTTCCTCGATTTTTCTAGTACTGTTTTGTAGAAAATGACAAGCTTTGTTCTCTCTCGAGTGTCATTTTGACAATATCTTTTGATTTCCATCTTTGCGATGGTGGAAAACGGAAAGTTAGATCGTTGTGATGAAGTGCTTCTCTTCTACATCTTCTGAAAATCTGTTGCCCCTTGCCATGTTGCCGCCACCAGCCACTAGGGGGCTGTTTGTTAACGTTTTTTTTTTTTTTGTTTATGAACAAATTTTCTGTTTTTTTTTTTGTTCCAGGGAAAAAAAAAGAATAGAAATGCGTTTGTTTGCGTTTTTGTTCCCTGCGAATACATTTGGAATGTAAACGAGAAACAAAAAAATATGTTTCTTGTTTTTGAAACAATTTTTAAGAACAAATTTTCTCTCTCTTCTCTTTTTTTTTTTTTTTTTCTTTTCTTTTTCTTTTTTTTTTCTTTGGTCGGTCGCCTCGCCTCCCATAGCCGATTCGCCGTTGAGGGCCTGGCGACCTCGCCGGAGCGTCGCGCCCCCCCCGAGGCCGAGTGTCGTCGGCCCTTGGCGAGGCTCGACCTCGCCTTGGCTGGGCGAGCTCGGGCATGCCCGATTCGGCGAGCTCGAGCTCGCCCAACCACCGGTGAGGCTCGCCGGTGCGGGGCAAGGCTGGGCGAGATTGGGCTCGCCGGATCCGGGCGAGCCCGAGCTCGTCCAACCAAGGTGAGGCTGAGCCTTGCCCAACCACGCGAGGCTCGGCCTCGCGGGGCCGCGAGCCTCGCCCGCTAGCCCTTGTCGCCCGGGGCCATGACCGAGAGGCCAAAACCAAAAGAAAAAAAAGAAAAAAAGAAAAAGAAAAAAAAAAAAAAAAAAAAAGAAAAAAGAAAAAAAAAAATATGAAAAAATTAAAAGAAACAAAAAAAGAACACAAATTTATCAAATGTGTTTTTGTTCATTTTATTCCCTAATAAGTTTTTACCAAACGCCTTTTTTTGTTCAAAATTATTCCCTGAGCGAAATGGTTTTTTCTATTTCTAATTTTGAGCAAACGTTCAAAACGCGCGCTGTGGTGATCGGTGCGCATATTAGTATTAATTTACCACAACTATTGAAGCATCATGCAAAACTATTCTGTTTTGCCCCCTCCATGCTAGGGCTGATTTTTTTTATTTATTTCGTCTCCCTAATCTAAGGATTTGTATCCGCTACTACTACCTCTCTGATCTCAAGACTGGTTTGATCATCGACTAAGATACTCTCGAAATGCTCCGAATCCAATTCTGAATGAACAAAAACCGTCGAACCTTCATGAGACCTGCTCCTGCCTCTGGAACTTAGTGAGGACAGCTGCAAGGTCGGGCTTGAGCAGCCCTAAGAATTGTGGACTTGATGAATTAGTCGATCCGGATTGGGTCGGACAGGAGATTCCTTGACATTGAGGTTGTCCTCACATGTTGCGAAGTCTCTTGCCTTCGCAGCAACAGGAGGAGCAACGAAAACAAGCGAACAAGCAATGTTTCGCGAGGTTGTTGAGGAGAACAGGCAAGTGCTGAGTCCGCAAAGTGGTTCCCTGAGACAAAGACTTTGCTTTGCGACCCATGTATGTGCGGAAGTGTTCTGATTAAGTTCACACACAAACAAAGAAAGTTCTTCATGTGACTAACATGGAATGAAGAACTCATTCCCATGCCTAGTGACTAACATGGAATGAAGAACTCATTCCCATGCCTAGTCACTTAAGTGCTGATTAGTGATACTTCAGGAAATTTGTTTTTTTAATTCCCCGAAACAGAAATAGAACAAAAATGCGTTTGGTAATTTTTTTTTTCCTTAGAAACAAAAAAAAAAAAAAATTGCTTATTTGTTCTTGGAAACAACTCAAGAAAAAAGTCTTTTTTTTTTTTTTTTTTTTTCTTCCTCTATTCTTCCCCTTAGTCGGTTATCAGAGCTTGGCCAGCCCCCAACGAGGTCGCCTCGAGCTCGCGGGCATTGGTGACTCCCCCCCTTGAGCCTCGTCGTGGCTGGGTGAGGCTTAACCTTGCCAAATCTGGGCAAGATTGAGCCCTACCTAGCCAAGGCAAAGCCTTGCCTAACCATTGTGAGGTCGGCGTCGCTTGGTTGGGTGAGGTTGACCTTGCGATGGTCGGGTGAGGCCGAGCCTCACCAATGGTTGAGTGAGGCTCAGCCTTGTCGGCTATGGCCAAGGTTGGCGGCTAGCTAGAGAAAGGAGAAGAAAAAGAAAAAAGTAATAAAATTATTAATAAATTAGAAGAAATTCTAAGTTACAAAAATATGTGAGGTCATATCAAATGCATTTCTGTTCTAGAAATATAAATTTTATACAATTATCAAATGCTTTTGAATGTTCAGAACATGTCCAGTGAATAGAAATATAAAAAATTATTTATGAACAAAAATTGCTCTCGATAACAAAAACATTACCATACGCATCCTTAATTTATAAGAAATTAAGTATGAAAACTTAGAATATCAACATTAAAAGAAAAATTCCTTTTTTGGGGGGGGGATTTAAGCACAAAATTTTCTTTCGATAGTAAGCTTTTCACGAAATTTAATAAACGGTCGTTAAAATTTCGGAATAAAGATGTTAGACTTCCACTACTGAGATAATCGTAGAAAACCAAGATTGAAGTTCTCGCCGAGTACACGATTTGAACACGGAGGGCAAAAGCTCTACCTAGCCGTTGATGAACAGCCCCAAAAGTTACAAAATACCGTTACTTTTTGTTGGCTGGGTCCACCTTCATGTGGGGCCCAGCCAGCATTAAAAAAAAAAAAGAACAAAAGAAAAGAAAAGAATAAAAAGAAGGGGAGTTATCGTACGTGAAGTGTGCGCCCGAAAAGTGATGAAGAGAGAGAGAGAAAACAAAAATTGCACAAAGGAGAAAGAGGAGAAGAAGAGCGCTGCAACTTTGCGGTTTTGATTCAAAGGCCAAATATTGTCGGAATCGGCTCAAATTTCAGTATGTTGTTCGTGAGACCGAGGGCTACAAGTTGATGGTTTTTGTTCGTCGAGAACCGTCTCCAAATTCTCCGGTTGCGGTTAAGGTTTTCTTGCTTCAAACTTGTTTGTCTACCTGTGTGGTGGGAAAAAGATGATTGTAATGTTGATGTTGAGTCTCTAGTTGTGACTAGAGAAGAATACTTTGTGTATCCTGCTATTCTTGGTGATTGGTGGATGTTTTTGGGCGGTCCGTGGTTTTTCCCGTATCGGGTTTTCCATGTTAAATCCTTGGTGTCGTTATTTGCTTTGTCTACTTATTATTTCGACGTTATATTTGCATTTTGTGAGGCTATACATTGCTGGTTGTTGCTGGGGGTTAAGATATTTTAGTTGATTTTGCTTCGGGGGAGAAATTGATCCTGGATTGCGTTTGGTCGTGGTGAATTGTTGTACCCGAGTTCTCCCCAACAAGTGGTATCAGAGCTTCAGTTGAATTTTAGTGTTAAATGGAAGAAACCAGCAGCACCATGTTTAAGTTAAATGCCTCGAATTATTCTATTTGGAAGCCTCGGATGGAAGATGTGTTATATTGCAAAGACTTATTTGATCCTATTGAGGGTGATGAAGCCAAAGGAGATAAGGAAGATAAAGAATGGGAGAGAATGAATCGGAAAACAGTTGGGTTTATCCGACAATGGATTGATGATAGTGTGTTTTATCATGTTGCTCAAGAAACGAGGGCGGACACTTTGTGGAAGAAATTACAATATCTTTATGAGAGAAAAACTCCACAAAATAAAGCTCTTCTAATTAAGCGACTTGTGAATTTGAGATATAAGGAGGGGAGTAACATGGCGGAACACTTGAGTGAATTTCAAGATGTTGTAAATCAATTGACAAATCTTGAGATTGATCTTGGTGATGAATTGCAGTCATGCTTATTACTTGGTACTCTTCCTGATAGTTTGGATACCTTGGTTGTGGCATTAAATAACTCGGCTCCTTTTGGTGTGCCTTCTATGAGCATGGTTAAAGAAAGCTTGTTCAATGAAGAAACAAGAAGAAAAGGCTTGAATTATGCTTCTACATCGGATGCTCTTGTTATAGAAATTCTACATCGGATGCTCTTGTTATAGAAAACAGGGGGAGAAGTCAATCAATAAGGTTTCAAAGAAATGATACCCGAGGCAAGTCAAGAGGAAGGTCGAAATCGAGACCGAGGAGGAGTGTCAAGTGTTATAATTGCGGCAAAATGGGACATTATGCAAAAGAGTGTTGGTTGCCAAAGAGAGATAGATTCCATGATAGAAATGGAGATCAAAAGAAAGAAGAGAAACAAGCTACAACGGCGGTTGCATCCGATGGCGATATTGTATTTGTATGTGATGACGGATATGTGAATTTTACATGCCAAGACTCTATGTGGATTGTTGATTCCGTGGCTTCTTTTCATGTCACCTCACGGCGTGATTACTTTGCTTCTTATCGCAGCGGCGACTTTGGTTGCATAAGGATGGGAAATAGTGATGTTTCCAAGATTATTGGCATGGGAGATGTTTATTTGAAAACTGATGTCGGATGTAATTTGCATTTGAAAAATGTGAGACATGTTCCGAATATTCAACTTCACTTGATCTCTACAGGTGCCTTGGATGATGATGGTTATTATAATTCATTCTTTGATGGCAAATGGAAGTTGACTAAAGGTTCCATGGTAGTGGCAAAAGGTAAGAAGACAGGCTCTCTCTACACCATACAAGCTGACTTGATTAAAGAAGAGATAAATGCAGTGGAGGATTCCTTGGTTGATTTATGGCATATGAGGCTGGGTCATCTTAGCAAGAAAGGACTTGAAACTCTTGCTAGAAAGAACCTTTTACCTTTAAAGGAGAAAAATCTAAAGGAATGCACTCATTGTCTGACTGGTAAGCAACATAGATTCTCATTTCATAGTTCCTCTCCACACACGAAATCAAATGTACTTGATTTAGTTCACATTGATGTTTGTTGCATGGATACTAGAACTCTTGGAGTTGCATTATACTTTGTGACATTTATTGATGACTGTTCTAGAAAAGTGTGGGCTATTGCTTTGAAATCTAAAGATCAGGTACTTGAGGCCTTCGAATAATTTCATGTCAATGTGGAAAGAGAAACTGGGAAGAAGCTGAAATGTGTTCGGGCTGACAACGGTGGTGAATATAGAGGCCCATTTGAACACTATTGCAGGGATTATGGTATCAAGCTTGAGAAGACTGTTCCAAAAACACCACAGCATAATGGAGTGGCAGAGAGAATGAACCGGACAATTAATGATCGGATTCGGTGTATGCTTTCTCATGCGAAGTTGCCTAAGTCATTTTGGGGTGAAGCGATGAGAACAGCAGTGGACTTGATAAATCTATCTCCATCAGTTCCTCTTAAGAGGGATGTTCCGCAAAGAGTTTGGAGTGGCAAAGATGTTTCTTATAGCCATCTAAAAGTGTTGGGTTGTCGGGCTTTTGTGCATGTTCCAAGAGATGAAAGATTCAAGCTTGATGAAAAGTCTAAATAGTGTATTTTCTTAGGTTATGGACATGAAGAGTTTGGCTACAGGTTATGGGATCCAGTTGCAAAGAAAGTCATTAGAAGCCGAGATGTGGTATTTTGTGAGTATCAAACTATTGAAGACATTGACAAGGTGGAGAGACCAAAGAATATAGCTCAACGTTCAGTTAGTTTTAGCCAAAATCCTTCTAATGTTGATAGAAATCATGGGGGAGAAGTGCATGGAAGTCATGAAGATGGTGAGTCCTCACATAATGTTGATTCTTCAGCTGATACAGGTGAAATAGCTGAGCAAGAGCAATCTATCCTACCTCAAGTTAGAAGATCTAAAAGAGAGCGTAGGCCTTCTCAAAAATATTTGCCACATGATTATGTGTTACTCACTGATGCAGGGGAGCCAGAAACTTATGAAGATGCTATATCATGTGAATGAAAGAATGAGTGGCATGATGCCATGCAAGAGGAGCTTAAATCCTTGCATGATAACCACACATTTGAATTGGTGAGGTTGCCTCAGGGTAAGAGAACACTCACAAATAAGTGGGTGTACAAATTGAAGACGGAAGAAAATAGTTTACAATCACGATACAAAGCTAGACTTGTTGTGAAGGGCTTTCATCAAAAGAAGGGCATAGACTTTGAAGAGATTTTTTCACTGGTTGTAAAGATGTCTTTTATTCGAGTTGTTCTTGGGTTGGCCACCAGTTTGAATTTAGAAATTGAACAACTTGATGTAAAGACGGCTTTTCTTCATGGAGACCTAGAAGAGGAGATATATATGGAGCAACTAGAGGGTTTTGAAGTTGAAGGCAAGGAGCACCTTGTATGTAGATTGAGGAAAAGCTTATATGGTCTCAAGCAAGCGCCTAGGCAATGGTATATGAAGTTTGAGTCATTCATGGAAGAATAAGGATACGGTAAAACAAACTCCGATTCTTGTGTCTTTATGAAAAGATTCTCAGATAATGATTTTCTTATTATCTTACTTTATGTGGATGATATGTTGATTGTTGGGCATGATGCCAAGAAAATCAAGAGCTTGAAAAATGAGTTGAGTAAAGTTTTTGCAATGAAAGACCTAGGCCCGGCTAAGCAAATCTTAGGCATGAGAATTACTCGTGATAGGAAGAATAAGAAACTGTGGTTATCTCAAGAGAAGTATATTGAGAAGGTGCTTGAAAAATTCAACATGAGCACATGTAAACCGGTGAGTACTCCACTTGCAGGCCATTTCAAGTTGAGTAGTAATGAGTGTCCTTCAAGTGAGAAAGAGAAGGTTGAGATGATGAAAATTCCTTATGCATCGGCCGTGGGTAGTTTAATGTACGCCGTGGTTTGTACAAGACCGGATATTGCTCATGCAGTTGGTGTTGTGAGTAGATTTCTCTCTAATCCAGGTAAGGAGCATTGGATCGCTGTTAAATGGATTTTGAGATATCTTAGAGGCGCTTCTACACTTTGCTTGTGCTATGGAAATACAAAGCCTGAGTTGAGTGGCTTCTCGGATGCGGACTATGCCGGTGATGTTGATTCCCGAAAATCCACATCGGGTTTTATAAGAATCTTTGCAGGGGGAGCTGTTTCATGGCAATCGAGATTGCAAAAATGTACCGCTTTGTCTACAACTGAAGCGGAGTATATTGCTATTACCAAAGGAGGTAAAGAACTTTTGTGGATGCAAAAATTCCTACAAGAGTTGGGCTTGAAGCAAGAGAAGTTTGTTCTATATTGCGATAGCATGAGTGCCATCCATCTTAGCAAGAATTCGGTGTTTCATTCAAGATCGAAGCATGTTGATGTGAAGTATCATTGGATCCGAGAAAAGCTAGAAGAGAAGCTCTTCCTACTTGAGAAAGTTCATACCGACAATAATAAGTCCGACATGATGACCAAAGCCTTGCTCGTGATGAAGCTTGATGCTTGTAGAAGAAAAGCGGGCATGACAAATCTTCCCACATGAGGTGGAGGGGGAGATTTGTTGGCTGGGTCCACCTTCATGTGGGGCCCAGCCAGCATAAAAAAAAAAGAACAAAAGAAAAGAAAAAGAATAAAAAGAAGGGGAGTTATCATACGTGAAGTGTGCGCCCGAAAAATGACGAAGAGAGAGAGAGAAAACAAAAACTGCACAAAGGAGAAAGAGAAGAGAAGAAGAGCGCTGCAACTTTGCGGTTTTGATTCAAAGGCCAAATATTGTCGGAATCGGCTCAAATTTCAGTATGTTGTTTGTGAGACCGAGGGCTACGAGTTGATGGTTTTTGTTCGTCGAGAACCATCTCCAAATTCTCCGGTTGCGGTTAAGGTTTTCTTGCTTCAAACTTGTTTGTCTACCTGTGTGGTGGGAAAAAGATGATTGTAATGTTGATATTGAGTCTCTAGTTGTGACTAGAGAAGAATACTTTGTGTATCCTGCTATTCTTGGTGATTAGTGGATGTTTTTGAGCGGTCCGTGGTTTTTCCCGCATTGGGTTCTCCACGTTAAATCCTTGGTGTCGTTATTTGCTTTGTCTACTTATTATTTCGGCGTTATATTTGCATTTTGTGAGGCTATACATTGCTGATTGTTGTTGGGGGTTAAGAAATTTTAGTTGATTTTGCTTCGGGGGAGAAATTGATCCTGGATTACGTTTGGTCGTGGTGAATTGTTGTACCCGAGTTCTCCCCAACACTTTTCCCCTCGGGAAGTCTTCTCAACCGTCTGCCCAGTACCAAAAACCGCCACCCTTCAAGAATTGCCCGACTCTTCGCTTCAAAACACGCAAGAACCCTTCATTGTCCCTCTCTCCATCACTCCCCAGCTGCAATCTTTCCCCTTTCTTCTTCTTCTTATACTGGACAATCTTCCTCCTAATGGAATGTAGATTGACTTACCCAAAAGAAAGATAAAAGTTCCAAATTGACCCAACAACGCCTGGTCCGCCCGGTATGGGCAACTGCTGCTCGGGGGTCATTGGTCGCTGTGCCCCGAAGGGGAACCTACAAAAAGTGGGGTCTACCACGGAGAATGTGAGGAATCCAGAGGGCAATGCTACCCCGAACAATTATGTGTTCGTCTCGCCAAAGATGGCAACCCCGAATTCCAAGCCCTCCAAGCCGGCCTGGCACCGTCCTCAACCGGCCGATGGAGGACGTCAAGGACTCAAGGCCATGTACTCGATAGGCAAAGAGCTTGGCCGGGGACAATTTGGCATCACGTACTTGTGTACCGACAAGGCGAACGGCGAGCAGCTCACTTGCAAGATGATCGCCAAGCGGAAGGTTGTGAGCAAGGAGGACATCGAGGATGTGAGGAGGGAGATCCAGATCATGCACCACCTGACTGGCCAGCCCAACATTGTGGAGCTGAAGGGGGCTTATGAGGACAAGCGCTCGGTTCACTTGGTGATGGAGCTGTGCGCCGGCAAGGAGCTGTTTGACCAGATCATAGCCAAGGGGAATTACACGGAGCGTGCCGCCTCGTTGCTGCTCAGGACGATCGTTCAGATCGTGCAAACGTGTCACTCTATGGGGGTCATTCATCGGGACCTCAAGCCCGAGAATTTCCTTCTGTTGAACAAGGACGAGGACTCGCCACTTAAGGCCACCGATTTCGGTTTATCAGTGTTCTTCAAGCCAGGTTGGCCTCTTAATCCTCTAGTCACATTTTTCTCGTTCCTGATGAAAGCCAGTGATTTCCAAAGTGGGAATGATAGCGAGTTTCTGGTTTGCTCAGGATCAAGTAGCTTATGATCTTCTAGTCAATTAGTACTAGAATGACCGGTTTTCCATTCGCTGAAGGTGGCTAATGAGAGAAACAAGTATTACGTCAGCTCGTTTTGCTGTTCTTTGGGCAGGAGAAACATTTCAAGATGTAGTTGGAAGTGCATATTACATTGCACCGGAAGTTTTGAAGAGGAAATACGGGCCGGAAGTTGACATTTGGAGTGTCGGCGTGATGCTATATATTCTTCTTTGTGGAGCTCCTCCTTTCTGGGCAGGTAAAGATGGCCACCGTCGACTTCCAGCTTTTCCTTTTCTTTTTGTTCATTTCACATCTTAAATTATTAAACTTCAAGACCGTCCAACTGAGTCGGCAATCAATTTAAGGAATACAAGTTTCTCATTATGATGCTTAAAATGAGATGCTTTGCATGGACAGAGTCAGAAACCGGGATTTTCAATGCGATCTTACGTGGCCACCTTGATTATAGCAGTGATCCGTGGCCATTGATCTCGCCGAGGGCAAAGGATCTCATCCGCAAGATGTTAAACTCTGATCCTAAACAGAGGCTAACAGCTTTCGAAGTTCTTAGTAAGTATTTTTGCAAAGAAATTGTAGGGAAAACAAATTCCTAAAAATCGATATGATACTTAAACGATCGAATACCAATAAAAGAAAAGTGGAAAACGTGCCTGGAAAAAACCTATTACACCGATCAAAGGCATATCATAAAGTCGGACATACCTTGATTGCCGCAGATTAAGTACCGTCACAATTTTTGAGGAATTCTTTGAAGCCTTGGAGTCCATACATTGAGACAGCGCGTGCTGTTTTAAGGGGGGAGAATAGAGAAAACGTATACTGTATAGATATACTCATTTTTAATTTTTAATTTTAATTTTAATTTTTTTTATATATTATAGTAACCGCACTCTTTTATGGGCCCTTCACTTACGAGTTAGGTTTTGGCACAACATGGCGGACGGGCTTAAGTTGGCCCGTCAAATATAAAAAGAACCCATCAGAAATGTTTCAATATGCAGTAAGTTTATATATGCTGCAACTGCAAGAATCGTGGTTAGGTACATTTCCGCGCTGTCTTGTTCTAATGATATGATATTATCGCCAAACATTTTAATAGATCACCCATGGATCAAGGAGGATGGAGAAGCACCCGATACCCCTCTTGACAACGTGGTGTTGGACCGCCTCAAGCAATTCAGAGCGATGAACAAGTTCAAGAAAGTGGCTCTTCGGGTACTAATAGAGTGATGGACTGAAGGAGGGTGCTAAATTACCAAATTTAGTGGCTAGATGTTTCTGCTAGTAGTGATTCGTAGATTCTTTCAATGCAACACCATAGGTCATCGCTGGATGTCTTTCGGAGGAAGAGATAAGAGGATTGAAGGAGATGTTCAAGGGCATGGATACCGACAATACGGTACAATAACACTAGAGGAGTTCAAGCAAGGGCTCTCGAAGCAAGGGACGAAGCTGTCGGAGTACGAAGTTAAACAATTGATGGAAGCTGTAAGTCAACTCTTAGTTGTCACTATCATTCGGCATCGGCGGAGACTGATCACATCGAATGGGGGGGCTACAATTATTCATGCAACTGAATACATGTTCGCATGCATAAACATGCTAATACCTTCTCTTTGTTGGAACCAAAAAGGATTTGGAGGGAGAGAGTGTAAACACACAGAGAGATTATATTACACAATATGCCTTGTAAAGGCTTAATGGAGTACACACACAAGCTTTGCTAAACTTAAAACTCTCTCTAAAGTCTCACTCTCTCACTCCCTAAATAAACTAACATAACCCTATATTTATAAGCATCTTCCACCGCCTGGACTTCACCTGAACTCCACCGCCATTGTCTTCAACGTGCAAGAGTTGAAGTTTTTTTTTTCTTGGTTAAGAGTCAAGTTCTTTTCCTTCACGTCAAGTTGCCAGCCGCAAGTTCACCATCCTTCGTGCTCTCTTGAAGACTCCAGCAGCCATTATAATAATATTTTAATACGTGCCCATCCATTCCTTCATGCGTACACTTGCTGTCCACGTCCAGACTTCATGCATAATGGACTTCTTGTTTTTATATTAGGTGTTCGACTCCAACACTCTTCTCTGTGTTTTGTTCTTTCCTTGGATGAAGGCCGGTGCTGATGGTGATGGAACCATAAATTACGATGAGTTTATTACAGCAACGATGCACATGAACCGGATGGACAAAGAAGAGCATCTTTACACAGCCTTCCAGTTTTTCGATAAGGACAACAGTGGGTACGAGTCCTAAGAAGTTTTAAATAGGTTCAATTGATTGTCTAATGACAAGAACAATACAGGCTCATTGCTGTAGGTTTAAGTGAGCGAAACCCACAAAAAAACGACTGCTGAGTCTTTTATAGAACCAATGAAGATCTTGTATGTTTTATAGATCAAGCATTGAAAGTTGCTTCTGGATGCAGCAAAAGAGGGTTCTGATCTCGCAGATTAATAGTAAACCCTTTTAGTGATGCGTACAGGTATGTTACAACTGAGGAACTTGAACAAGCTCTTCGAGATTACGGCATGCACGATGGAAGGGACATCAACGAAATCATTTCGGAAGTCGATGTCGACAATGTAAGTCGCAACAAACACATTGATCCCGGATTGACTATTAAACAACTCTCGATCCCTATCTGTTTGAGTGTACTTTACGACAAGCGACTCTTACAGGATGGGCGAATCAATTATGACGAGTTCGTGGCAATGATGAGAAAGGGGAATCCAGAAGGAAATCCGAAGAAGCGACGCGATGTATTTGTCTGATGATGTGATTCCGGAGAAACATGATGACAAAAGAACAAAAGTCTCGTCCTTTCGAACACTGATGTATCTTTTTGTTTTCGCCGGAGAAGTTCATGGACTATTGAGCAGACACTTTGATAATAGAGGGCATTACATGTACTCATCACTGGTTTTAAAGGGAAGAACTTGGGAGGATACCGGGTGGTTAGATATGGGCTCAGCAGAAAATACGTTGTTAGGGGAGTTTCTGGTTCCAACCTTGTACATTCTCATCTTTGTTATGCTCCGACAGTTTTAAAGGTTCACTTGTTACTTGTTAGGTAGGAGAAACTGTTCGTATGCCGGATGCAACGCGTGGTTGCCCGTGTCGCGGTTGAAAAATAAGCCAAATGTATGTAAACGAGAATGTTATTAAATTCAAACACGAAATTAATTGGACTGCATAAACTGGTAGTTCAAACTATACAAAAATTTTGTAAGCCGATGTGCGGAATGCTATATGCAATAGCGAGTAACTGGTCTCCATCACAAGTTGAGAGAACTTGTCGCGCAAGACTATTGAGCTAAGTAGCACCATGCGATACTCGATACGACATGACACGTCGACACATCGTTTCTAAAAAAACAGAGAATTCTAACACGTTGGGACACTTTGTATATTAAATATATATTTTTATATATACATAATAAATTATCAGTTTTATGATTATTTTAATCAAATTAATTTGAATCAAATTCATAAATAAATAAATAATAAAAAAGCCTAGAATGAATATACATTAAAGACATTAATCTGCCATTTATTAATATTATTCATTGTTTCAATTTGACAAATTCAACTTTATTTCAATAATTTATAAAACTTGAAGGAAAAAACAAACAATCCATATTATGAACTCGCATGTTAGATATGTTGGAAAAGGAAAAAAAAAAAACTTAAGGGGTGAATTGTATGTCATGCGAAATGGAAGTCAGAAGAGAATAGAATATTATGTTTTTTTTTTTTCTTTCTCCATTTATTATGTTTGTTATCGTGTTTTATTTTTTCATGTATATATATTTTGATAATCTCATTTATTGAATTTTTAAAATTGACCACGTAACAGAAACCCGTATGTCAAAATTTCCGACTCGAGAGTCAAAAAGTATCGAGAAAATTGATTAAGTGTAGGATTTTTTGATACGTGTTGACCGAATGTTGACCAAGTGTCGGATACGTATTGAAATATTCGATACGACATAAAAACTTCTAGAGGATGTAAAGACTCTTAAAGAGTGTCAGTACTTCCTAATTATTGAGGAGCTACAAACTTTGGTTTCAAGTTGTGTACGGCGCAATCGAGAAGGAGGAAGAGAATATGGCTAAAAGAGGAAGGTTTTGATACTGCCAAGGTTCTTGCCCACTGAAAGAACGGTCGGGTCGGTACGACAGGGGTGTCACATCATCGTTCCATAGCCGGCCCTTCCATCCGATCCGATCATCCATCGATCCCGGTCACATCCGAGATGGACAGCTGCTGCTTGCGGAAGCACGTCAACAACCGGTGGCGGAGGAGACGGGCAGACGGCACGTGCATGATCCATCGTCAACGAACTGTCGAATGTCCCGGAAGAAAGAAGGGTTGGTTCCTGCTTTGGTTCCATCGAGACGTGAACGTGTCCTTTCTTAGCCTTTCTTTAGCTTATTACGAGATGATACTTCGAGCGCAAGGACAGAGAGAGAGGCAATAGAGAATAATTAATGGGGTTGCTAGGGTTTCGGTTGTTCAACAGGGAAGGCCTAGAAGAGAAGACTGCGGATCCGCCGGGTCCCTCCCCTGGGATATTGGTTGGTTTTGTTTTGTTTTTGGGCCATAGGGATTTGGTTGGTTCGAAAGCGCCTTTCGGCTCCACATCTCTGCGAGAAAATTTTAGGTGGGCCTGCATTAAAATCCTTTGGAATGCTTCGCCAAAATTTATTTCCTCATCGATCATATCCACTTCGTCAATTTAATTTTCGAGATGCAGAATCATTGTCGTAAAGTACTAAAAAACTGACACCTCTTGTAAGGGTACTATTGCCAAGTAATATGGGCCCATAGATCGTGAAAACGACACTTTAAGATTATCATAGCTAGAATATACAACACAAATAATGAAGATAAGAAATTTACGTATCTAATTTAGAATTCATCGTTCTTAATGCGATATAGCGACGATGTAAAGTTAAGTGCTTCTTTTTTATCACTTTCTATGGGTGTTTAGTAAATACTTCTTATGTGAGTTACTTGTACATTAGAGTTAAATAAGAGATATGAGCATTATTTATAAAGTTTTAACTCTCACGCCCTCTTATTACATCTTAAGCTTTACTCGGCCTACACAAGCCAGTTTATATCAGACTTATTAAGAATCTTTATATCTTACCTCATTAGATTAATCTCGTAGAACAATAAATTTCAATCTCAATTAACACGGCTTATATAATATTCTCCGACATTGATAAGGTCGTTGGTTCTTTAAGGGAGCAAGCCTGTGACATCCCAAGTCTTATTACAGTCGGGAAAGGGCCTATCGAGTGAGTAATAAGTCAGCCCTCACTCTCATATGGTCAAGCACTCCTACGAATGGTGCTTGGATTATGAAAAAGAATCAATCTTGAAATGATCATTGAAAATCTTTGAGGTATTCGCAAAATACAACATTTTCCATAGGGGTACAACAAATCGCTCTTGAATACAGCATTTTTAAGATGGTAAATTGGTCCCTTGAGGGCGTATAGAAACCCTCTGGTGTGGTTACTTGAGTACTCTTTTTCAGAGTTTGATCCGGTGATACTCGGTCCCTCTCTCCTCGAGAAGAGCTTAATAGTTTACCACATTTGCCATTTACCCAAAAGGAAACACTCAAATAAAAGACCGAAAAGAAAAAAAAAAAAGCAAAGAAATATTCAATAAAGCTAGAGCTAAGCCAGTTTCTGGTCAAGAATTACGTTGAATTTTTAACAAAATCTTGCTAGAGTTATCCTCACTCAATGTACAATTTTTACTCTCTCTCTCTCTCTCTCTCTCTCTTTTCTATCGATGTACATAAACGGTTTTTATTTTTAGCACGTGTGAGCTGATTTCCCCTTTTTTATTTTTTTTTTATTTTTGGTGGCTTCGAATATCTATCAAGAGCATCCTCTGCAAAACTTCCCACAAGGTCGACTGAGATTTTTCTCTACATACAGAAATGTCTAATTAAGATCGGGTTAGGGCTAAAGCGCGCTTGGTAGATGCACTTCGGTCTCTCTAAATCATCACACTAACGACATGATTACCTGTTAGACCATACCAATCTCATGAACGAGGCAAACCACATGACTCAATGCATCTCGGGCACGGCAGCCACCGCATAAACGGCAGAAAACTATCATACGGACGGATCGGGTTGGGTTGGTCGAAAATGATCTAATCTAAATCGATAAATTTAACTTGTTTTGATCAATTCCCAACCCAACCATTATTGTTAAAATATTTATATATTTAACCAAATCTAGAAAAATTCATATCCAAATTAAGGTGAAAACATAGAGCGAGTGAACACGAGATTGAAGGAGAAAGTGAAGAGAGAGTCATAATGGTGAGTTTGGTTTAAATAAATTATGAACTTATTTAACACCCGTATTATTTTGATCTTCACCATTCCAAACGCATGAATGAATGACTAATTATTGAATATAACTAACCCACATAATAATATAGTTCATTACATATGGATTAAGAAATAAAATTACTAAAATAATCTTAATTCTATTGTAATTTTTTCAATATGGTCCTAAACATTTTTTTTCTGTCAATTCAATTCTACACCTTTTGCAATTGTGTCAATTCATTGAATCCGGCCAAATTTGACTGGCCGATGCTGATGTGGACATTGGCCGGCGTTAATCATCTGGCCGATGTTGACGTGTCAATTTTTTAATAATATTTTATTTTATTCGAATTTTTTTATTAATGTTTTTATTTTATTTTTCTGTTTTTTCCTTTCATTTTTTCTTTTCCTCCTATTGCTCTTCTTCTTCCCCCACCCCTCATAGTGGCTAGCAAGGGTCATAGGCCCTCACCAGCCTTGCCTAGATTTGGGAGAGGCTAGGGGGTCGCGGGTGACGCGACCTTGCCTAAATCTAAGTGAGGGTAGTCTTGCCAGGGGCCATGGCTGCCTTTGCCCGCTGTCTTTAGGCCTTTGTGAGGTGCAACCACCTCAAATCAAGATTGAAATGTGGTGGTGAGGCTCAATCGGGGCCGACGACCATTGGTGTAGAGAGAGAGAGAGAGAGAGAGCGTGCCTAAGACAGAGGGGGAGGACCATGAGGCACCTCGCGAAGGCTTAGGGGTTGTGAGGGCTTCGCCAGTCGCAGGCGAAGGTGGCCATGGCCTTCCGAGCCATGGGCAAGACCGCCTTCGCCGCATCCGACGAGATTATGGTGAGGCTGTCCTCGCTCAGATCTGGGCGAGGTTGGGCGAAGGCTTGCAACCCTTGCCAGCGGCTGGCGAGGCTTCACAACCCTTGCTTAGTGCCTAGTGACTCGTTGGCCATTGTGGGGGGAAGAAGAAGAACCATAGGAAGAAAAGAAAAAAAAGATAAGAAAAAATTTGAAAAAAATAAAATATTATAAAGTCGGTCAAATAGTCGACATCGGCCAACATCCACGTGAACACTAACCGGCCAAATTTAGCCATATTGACTAAATTAGCATGAATGCAAAAGATATAAGACTGAGTTGGCAAAAAATAAGTCTATGACTAAGTTAGTCAAAAAAAAAGTTTATAATTGAATTCGAATCGGTTTAGGACTTTTTTGGCAATGCTTATGATTTATTTCAACTGGTCCAGTCACAACTAATAGGGATAATGTTGAGTAATTTTGGTTAATATAATCGTGGATGATGAACACGTGGCACTACGATAATTACCTCGGGGAAGAGTCAACAACAAGGCTTCTTATCTAACTAATTGGATATGAGAATAAACTTTTTGGGGTGTACTAAAAGGTGAAGTTTCGCGTCAAAGCTGTCCGTAAAACTATCCTTTGTCACGATCAAATCATGGTCTAAATCAACAGGTAGGCAGTTAAAAGCCGTTAAAAAAGAATGAATACAAACATCGCGAAAAAAATCCAAGCAAGGACCCGAAAAGAAAAATCTCGAGAGCAAGGCATCCGATTCACAGGAATAGGTTGATCCGTTCGTGTCCGTGGGCATGCGAGCTTTTATTCGATACAAGCGCCGTGTAAAAAAAATCATTACACAAACAAGATTGAATCACAAATAAAAAGAACTCATTATATTAATAAAAAAAGAGTTTTCGTTCTATGATTGCTTGTGTAGAATAATATTGCACACTACTATATACACGTATCGGCGCTTGAAATTTTCTTTCTATTATAATTCTTTTTTACACCGTCAAGAGCCTACCAATCAGAAACCCTAAAAATCTCATTAAATATACCATGCATGTGGGCGTTAATTAGTCGAGTCGATTCGGATATTCATAGGAATTAGAAAAAATCTTGGAGGTAGCCGACAAGTCTTTGATGGGTTTTTTCTTAATTTTTGTAGACTTTTCCTTTCTTTTCTTTTCTTTTCATCTGTTTTATATTCTAGTGACGCGGATACCTATGCAACAGAGAATCATGAGGGATTTTTTTTTTCTTAATTTTTGGAGACTTTTCTTTTCTTTTCTTTTTATATGTTTTATATTCTAGTGAGATCAGATACCTATGCAGCAGGGAAAGATAAATGTTGTTAAGCACGTGATCGGTAGTGCAGGTGATCGGTAGTGCTGGTGATTTTACCTAAACCCGATGGTTCTGGATTAGGATTATGAAATACAAACTCAATCCCCAGAAGTCATCCATCAAGTGATTTTACCTAAACCAGATGATTCTGGATTAGGATTATGAAATACAAACTCAATCCCCTGAAGTCATCCATCAGGTCTTAAATAACTAAGGCGAAGACTGATCATCCATTGGGCATGATCCTGGCTTCCTAGCCTCCGCGACTGACTTAGTTTTTTTTTTTCCTTTTTTTTTTTGAACGGAAACCCATATTGTATTAATAGGAGTAACCCATACAACCAGCGACTATAGCATCTGCGCTTAACAGGTTCAAGAGAGGAGAAATTACAAAGTCAATTTTTAACAACTGGCGATACGAATATTTAATTACCCGGCTGAAAGTGAAACCATCCAAGCCAATGACGATGGAGTTGAGATTTTCATTACACGGTTCACGTGAATAATTTAATTTCGAAAGCATCATTCCGTGATATGGATGTGCACCATTGGAAATTGTTGATGAAATAAATTATATCAATAAGGAACCTTAGCTAATCAATCAGCCATTTCTCCGTCTATAATCACCGGCTGTTTTAATCTCCATCCATTTTTTAGTACATTGAATGCGGCCCCATGCCCTGCTCAAAGATTCAAATTCGCTTCGCATCAGAGCGAGAACGGTAGCTGAAGTTTTCCTCTTTGGGAAAGTTTTTTTTTCTGTGATAGCAACGTACAATTCGCCATCGAGTCTTTTGTTCACGATTTTTGTTATAATGGGAGCAAGCCAAATAAAAGCCCTAAATATCAACTTCCTTAAAAGCACGCGCTTTCGAATTTTGAAGACCCCACGACCATGTTATTTCTACTTTTAACGAACTTAACTGGTTACTGCAATAGTTCTCGACAAGACCTGACAAAAAAAGAAGAAAATAAAAAAAGAAACGATATATACCTGTATGTGAAGGAGTAAGTTTTACATATACGAGCTGGGTAGACTTTGATAAGTAAAGGTGCGTTTCGCACGGATGTTTACGATGATGTTAGACGGTATTCAAGGACTAAAATATAGAGACGGACGGGCTTTGAAAATGAGAAAGTTAGCTGAACGATGCACCAAGCGCTGCATCATACATTTCATTTGTATCTGCACTGTGCTCCTTCTTACGTCATACCACGTGGCCGTATCTTTTGCCAACATAGATATAACTTGATATTGTGTTGCCGATATAATCCCATACCTCTTCAAGGAGAATGGTAGATCTCAAAGAGCACAAGGCGAAAGGAAAACACTGGTGACCTTCAAAACGTCTCCTGCAAATTTGAGACTAAGGGGTTTGGTGAGAAATCTCGTGCCATGTCGAGCTACCCAGATTGCACTTGTATGCGTTTTCATCGGTCTATATAACATGCAGCATGCAACAGAGGAAGAAGCGCCCGCGCTCTTCACTAAATATTAATTCGTATCCCAGCACTTGCAGCGCATAGATGGCGATTCTCGCCGACAAAGTCCTGCTCCGAGAGATCGCCTCCGCGGCTCTCCTCTTCCTCATTACCCGATTCTTTGTCAGCTCTCTCCTGCTTCGCTTGAACTCCTTTAAGCTCCCGCCTGGGCCGAAAGGGTGGCCGGTCATCGGCGCCATCCCTCTCTTGGGGAACATGCCCCATGTAGCGCTGGCCAAAATGGCCAAGAAGTACGGGCCGGTGATGTACCTGAAAATGGGCACGTGCGGCATGGTCGTGGCGTCGACCCCTGACGCCGCCCGGGCTTTCTTGAAAACCCTAGACATCAACTTCTCCAACAGGCCCCCGAATGCGGGCGCGACCCACTTGGCCTATGACGCGCAGGACATGGTCTTCGCTGACTATGGCCCTAGGTGGAAGTTGCTTAGGAAGCTGAGCAATTTGCACATGCTCGGAGGGAAGGCCCTCGAGGACTGGGCTCGCGTCCGAACGTCCGAGCTAGGGTACATGCTTCAAGCCATGTGCGAGTGCAGCAAGCGAGGCGAGCCGGTGGTGGTGCCGGAGATGTTGACCTATGCCATGGCGAACATGATAGGGCAAATCATTTTGAGTCGAAGGGTGTTCGTGACGAAAGGCTCCGAGTCTAACGAATTCAAAGACATGGTGGTAGAGCTGATGACAAGCGCAGGTATAGCATTCGAAAGACATTTGAAACAAAAACACGAATACGCTTAGCTATCACGTTAATTGCTCGAATATAAGGCAGGACGGAAGTTACCCTAATTCCCTTACTTGATGTAGGGCTCTTTAACATCGGCGACTTCATCCCGTCAATTGCGTGGATGGACTTACAAGGGATCGAAGGCGGAATGAAGCGCTTGCACAAGAAATTCGACGGGCTTTTGACGAAGATGATCGAGCAACACTCGGCAACTGCTCACGAGCGTAAAGGAAACCCGGATTTTCTCGATGTTGTCATGGCTAACCGAGATAACTCCGGGGACGAGAAGCTTAGTTTGACCAACATTAAGGCTCTTCTCTTGGTATATACATGTCTAAGTGAATCGAACAAAATCTATCACGTCGATTCTTGGCTTCTTCATCAACTTGTGACGTTGATAAGTACTGATCTCGTCATCTCTTTCTTCTAGAATTTGTTCTCTGCGGGCACTGATACTTCATCGAGCATAATCGAGTGGTCGCTGGCCGAGATGTTGAAGAACCCCAGCATCCTCAAGCGAGCTCACGAAGAGATGGACCGAGTCATCGGGCGGCACCGACGCCTTGAGGAATCCGACCTCCCGAAACTCCCGTACTTGCAGGCCATATGCAAGGAGACCTTCCGAAAACATCCATCCACACCACTAAACCTACCGAGAGTCTCGACCGAGGCGTGCCAAGTGAACGGCTACTACATCCCCAAGAACACGAGGCTGAGCGTGAACATATGGGCGATCGGGCGGGACCCGGACGTTTGGGAGAACCCTCTGGACTTCACCCCGGAGCGGTTCCTGAGCGGGAGGAACGCAAGGATCGACCCCCGCGGGAACGACTTCGAGCTTATCCCGTTCGGGGCGGGGCGGAGGATCTGCGCCGGGACGAGGATGGGGATCATGCTGGTCGAGTACATACTGGGGACGTTTATTCACTCGTTCGACTGGAAGCTGCCGGACGGCATGGATAAGCTGAACATGGACGAGGCCTTCGGCCTGGCGTTGCAAAAGGCCGTGCCCTTGTCGGCCCTGGTCACCCCACGCCTCTCCGTTAGCACATACGCATCTTAGAGCTTCACGCAAAAAGCTCTCCCACTACGAGAATCCGACATTGTCCTCGTACTTGGAGAACTTACTAGACTCGTGATGGGTCGCTAGATGGGGCCTTCGCTCCTCTTTCGGTGTATTTTATTTGTTTATGTATTTGAATAATCGAGTGTTGTCATATGATTGTGATAACATAATTTAGTATTGTATAATATTCGCGCGTGCTTCGCTTTAATTATATGAAACTTTGTTATATGTATATTTATTGTGGTAATGGAAGATCACTAGCAATGATAAAAGTGGCGTTGCCATTATTTACTAATCTCGTAACATATAATTTAAATTACTTTTTTTTTTTTGGCTCTTTAGAGATAATGGTTTAGTTGGAATTAGTAGGGTCACTTTGCTAATGCGATGGATGATCCACCTCCTTTTTCTGCTCGCTTGTTTATGTATAGTAAAATGCAATTTATTCGGAAGCGGAAAGGCCATGCTATACATCCCTCGATGCCTCCACGTGGGAAGCGCACGTCGCGGGAGAGAACCGTCGCATGATAAAGGACGGTCACTTGTCTTGTCTGGCGAGCTTGTAACTTATCAGAAGTAAGAAACCTACACGGGCCCAATTACTTGCGGTGCTTGAAGTGTGAGGAGCAATGTTTTGCTTCCCCTATCTTAGTTTCATCCACAGAGAATACATTCATCCAATTAATGGCAGAATCACCAAAAGGAAGTCATAATTTTATTTTGCGGTGTTACGACCTACGGTGGGGTTGGATTTATTTTAATGAAATAATAAATCTTTCCCTATATCGCAAACTATGGTTGGGTCGGAATTTTTTCTTTCGAAGAAATAAATGGGATAGAGAATGATTGTCTTATTGGCGCTAATTGTGTATAGTCCAATCAATACTCGATCCCTCCTAAGTGTTTAGTGAGGTGTAGCTAGGATTTAGCCACAGGTTATGTGTGCAAATATATAGTGCTAAAGTATATATATATATATAAAAGGTAAGCACAACAATTAGGGCCTATTTGTTTGCATTTCTTTTTTCTGTTTTTGAACACTTTTTCTGTTTTTTTGTTCCTGGGAACAAAAAAGGAACAGAAACGCGTTTGGGTGCATTTCTGTTCCTTTTTTTGTTTTTTTGTTCCCCAAAACAAAAAGGGAACAAAAATAAGAAACAACAAAAAGTTGTTTCTTATTTCTGAAACAAAATTTAGAAACACTTTTTTATTTTCTTCTTCTTTTTCTTTCTTTTTCTTGGCCGAGGCCGGCGACCCAAAAGAAGAAAAAGAAAAAAAAAAAAAAAAAGAAAAATAATAGAAAAATAAAATAAAAATATAAAATAAATAAAATAAATAAAAAAATTATACAAATTTACCAAACGTGTTTCCGTTTATTTTTTATTCCTAGAACAAGTTTACCAAACGCATTTTTTTGTTCAAAAATTGTTCCCCGGAACAGAAACACTTTTTTCTATTTCTGTTTCCTAGAACAATTTTTAAACAGAAACGTTATCAAACGCACCCTTAATATCCAAATGGCACTTCAATTTCATTCATATAAGCATTCATTCCTTATACCACCCTGTAAAACAAACATGTTAACAAACACTTCACTCCTTATGACTCCTAACTTGCACCAACATTTAACATGACATTAGTAGACTTACCTCACATTCGCGAATGTTCTACCTTACAGCCACATTAGTTAACACACAATTAACTTCATTAGGCCTAAGTCCAAAATTCTCAAATAGAGTCGCCAACTTGTCACAACCAACTTCTCGATGGAAGATAGGTTTAGAGGTACCTATTTATAAAGTGTGGACTTTCTCAAGTCCATACCTCATGTGACATTAGTTTCCCAATCTATTTGTTCAAAACGACTTGTCACTAGCCATTGTTGAGAGTCGGCTAAAAACCTTAATCAAAACATAGGAGTATCATCTTGATGCATGCAACAACCAGAGATTTTGGGTTTACATATTTGATTACGTTGGCTATACAACTAGTAATGCAACCTATCGAGGAATTTGGAGTTCATCCTAATCATTCTAAAATTGAAAATAACAATCAATGTACGAGGCGCAATCAAGTATAATTTGGGGTTCATCCTAACTGTTATTTGAATTTTTTGATTTTCACGAATTTTCTAATTTTTTTATTATTTTTAATTACTTTTATATTCAATTATTTTAATATAATTTTTTTAAAAAAAGGAAGGGACTTTGGACGGGGTCAATGGACCTGTTTTGAATCGTCGGTCTGACTCGGACCCTATCATTCCCGGTTGGGTCAGAAGTTGGACTAGGTCCTAAGGCCTGGTCCAAATTTGCTAGGGCTAAATCAACCAAATTGGGCCTATTTTCACTTTGTCTAGATCAATTCGCACATCTGGCCTTACCTTCAGCCCACTCACAGCCTCCGACCTATTTCTCTCTCTTTTTTTTGGCCCAGCCCACTTTCTTCGTGTGCTTGGCCCAACAACAACCAGCGACCTCAGACCCGGCCAACTGGATCCGACCCGCCTTCTATTATGACCCCTTTCTACACACACACACATATAAATTTCCTTTTATCATTTCTATTTTCTTTATTTTCTCATTTTCTTTCTCTTTCTCTTTCTTCACTTTTTCTTTCCCTGCGTCTTCTTCCTCCCGAAGTGCTCTCCCTCCCTGCATCTTCACCCAAAGCCACCTTCTACCTCCAACGATCTTGACCGGAGTTCAGTATGTTAATGAGCCACCATCCTATGCTGGTCCTCCACTTTGATTGCCATTGAGTCGCCGCTGCCACCACCGCCAGGTCACTAGCGGAGGACCACATCACTCAATTGAGCACTAGAGGTGTCAAAATGGGTTGAAAACCCAATTTAAACCCATATTCAATGAGATGAGACACATAGGGGTTGATTAAGTTTTAATAATTGGTTGTCAATGAGTTTGAGTTGTAAACATAAATATATATATATATATATATAAATTATAAATGGATTTAAAGAATCCATTTACAATCCATTTAACTTATAAATGTTATTACTCGAGTCAACTCATTAATAAGATATCGTTATGTTGAGTAGTTTTGATTATTTTTTAATTTTTTTATGGTTTTATTTTTTCCCCTACAAAGCTGTTGACACCTAAATTTTAGCGACCCATTTAGACATTTATCGTATTAAAAAATTAGGGGTTAATTTTATCCCTGAAAAAATAAAGTCACATGGCATATAGTTTAGGAACATTTTTGTTTATTTTATTGGACCGATGGCGAGTACAAAATTTTTCACATATTCCGTTGGGATTTTCATATATTTAAAGAATATACACCGAGGGATGTATTTTTGACGGAAAGGAAATTCTCAAATGAAATATTGGAAAAAAACACAAAAAATATTGTGCGTACGGTGGGAGAAAAGGAGGCCACACAACTGAGAATACACGGCCATTAGAGTTATTGGGTTGCATCTCACGTTGCTGGCCTAGGCGCCTTCATCAGGACGTTCTTGATTGGCACGCCATCACTTTGCAAAAGACAATCCAGAAAGAGAAGGAGAGCAACCAAAAGCGCACAAAAAAAAGGGTGAAGACTTTGAAGCGGTGTTCCTTGGCTGGATTGGTTCGACCCGAGAAAGAGATAGCGGAAGCTTTCGCAAAGAGAGAAGAAGGGGGAGTCGCGATATCCTAACGTGCACACTACCCTCGTGTCGCACCCTTGCGTTGCCAATCTGTCGTTGTCCACTGGCGAATCTTTTGCAGCGGCACTCTTCTTCGTCATCATGTCAAGTTGAGTCCACACCGTGCAGCAAATCTCCAACAGCATTGACGTTTTTTTACTCAGTGAAACCCGCGATCTCGGTGGTCCTTTTAACATCAACGACGAAGCAGCAACGCCTTACACAAAGCACGCTAGTCTTTCCTTGGAGGTTGAAAATTTGAGTGTGGGTTTTAGAAGGTCAAAGTTTGATAATCAGTGGGATTGTCAGAAGACTAGTGGATTTCCTTGCGTCACCAAATTCCACAAAACCAACAGTGGGAGACCAAGATACGCTGTCCATTGACGAGTCCCTTGCCGAGCTTACAAATTTTTGTTTCGCAAGTCTCGTGGAGCCCATCGGGTGATCTTCGAGCAACCGAGCACCGCCACGTTGCATCGTGAGTAGCCGTTTGAGGATCGGAATTCGGAAGCCAATATTCGAATTAGGTAAAAATCTTATCTATTTTGATTTTCGAAAATTCCGTTTCCTTATTTGATATATCCGTTGATGCACATGATGGAAATTCCCGATACGCTATGATATCCGTAATTTCGAGTGGCCTTTTAAATTGGGAAATCTTCATAATTTCGCAACGTACATATGATTGACGGTCCGATTTCACGCCGAAATACGACCCGCATCGTACGGAAAAATCACTAATCCGATCTCAAGCTCGAGATATGATTCGTGATTTTATTTAAAAAATTGGCAAATCCGATCTCATGCACGAGATACGATACGTCAATTTATTTCCCAAAATTAAGTGGACATGGATGATATATTGCTTGATTTGGTGCCGTGCTGTTTTTGATGCCTTTATTTGATTGCTCCTGTAAAAGAAAAGAAAAAAACATTTGAGTTAGATTAGGTTCATGTTAGAATATTACTTATTTTAGGATTATTTTGCATGTTTAGAATATGAAATTTATTTATTTCGAATTCCTTAAATAAAAATCCAAAAAAAAATGCAATCATTTAGGATGTTAGTTTTAAATTTGAATTGCACGTTTAATTATTGGCAATTTTAATTTCGAATTTCGTAATAAAAAAATTAGAATTATGGCATTCTTTGCATGTCATTGCATATTAGAATAAATTGCATGCTTATTTAGAATAGAAACTTTTATGCGCACGTCATATAGAATTAGGTTCATGAAATGCACGTCATTTAGTGATTTTTGTTAGGATCATTTAATTAGAAATTGCCCGTAATTAGAATTAGGTTATTTGGTTAATTTAGATTGCACATTTAATTATTGCATTTCTTTAGGAATTACTTTACTCATGTCATATAGCTTAAGTCATATTGCCCTGTCATATCATTTCATGCATTGCACTGCATATGGATTAGATTCTCGTTAAGTAAGTGAAAACAAAAAGAGAAATTGCGTGTTAATTAGAAATTATATCTAGAACTATTGATGTGAATTATGGTCTAACCCTGCAGATGCTTTCGTTGCTATGAGGTAAATCCTGCAATTTATTTATTGCTTTACTTGGGTGTTAAATTTGTAGTTTGCGCATCCGCATTATCACCTCACATGTTAGGGAAAAAGATTTAAAATCAATCCAAGCTGCCTGCAAAACATTTTTTTTTTGAAATAAAAAAGAAAGGTACCGAAAGGGCGTTAGAAAAGTCTAGCGTAACCAAGTCTCTGAACTCATGATCTCTGGTTCGTAGGAGTAAAGTAAATCTCCCATTACTTTACTTGGGTTTATAATCGACTCACAAAATATAGATTAGTGGTGACTCCTAATTAAAAAATTGCATATTAAGAATTTGAACCGAATTCGTGAATTGGTATGGGCTTGGGAGAGCCCAAGTTAAGTTTAGGCTTAACAATCCATTAGCCAAACCCTAGATGGTTCACATTCCGAAAAATTGGTCGCGACAAAAGCTGATGGCTCACCCTTACTAGTAGCGAGTGAGGTTTGTGGCCCTCACCTAGTCACCCAATAGCATTGGCGAGCCTTGATCTTGTCGGCCTTGGTGCAGGCGAGGCTCAACCGTTTTAGATCTAGTGAGACTCATGGTCGAGGCTCAGCTCATCGAATAGTTGTTGATTGTTGTCATGGCCAACTATCGAGTGAAGAAGAAGGAAAAAAAAAAAAAAGAATTAAAGGAATTAAATATTTATTTAAAAAAATAAATAAAAGGAGTGAATGGAAGAAAATTAAATCAAATTTTCATATAAAATGGTAGAATTTTCTTTCTAATTCATTCTTAGGTTTCAACCATACAATGAACAATATTATCATTTTCCAGAAATATTATTATTTTCGTGAAATAAATGAAGCCATAATTAAAAAATTATAATAATTATCCATTAAATTTGTAATTGTATGAAAGTATTTTAATAAATATATATTTATAAAAAATCATGAGAAACAAGTTTTCCTAAATTTGGATAAATATGGAAGTATTTTAGTAATAAGAATAAGGTCAAATATAGATTGGATACGGGTCAATAAATTTACATTATAAATAAATTAGTCATAAACAAGTTAATGGTCAATTTGAATTGGACCATTTAATACAACAAGAAAAACGGCAAGGCCAAGCCATGGGCGGTCCCCAAACAACGTCAAGCTCGAAATCACAGCAAAATGGTAAGATTAACGACACACAGGAACGTCGTTTCAGCCCTGAACAAAGAATGTGAACGCAGATTAACTTAAACGTTTCATCGAGTAGTTGGGGTGCACCGGCTAAAACGAAAGAAACACGAAATGGCTGACACTCAAGCTTATGCTGAGACTCATGAAAACATACAAAAACACAGGGACAAGACACAAGGACGATGTGAGCTGGAGTTCACATGAGCCGGACAGCCCGGAGCTCCAGCCCGGCGTGCCCAAAACAGGGCAAGAACAGAGTTGGGACTGACCTGCTCAGCTTGAGGACGTCATCGGGAGAGGTTGTTGGACGGGTTCGCACGCGGCTGAGATGTCGGCCGAGGCTCACTCGTTCTCGGTCTCTCTACTCGCCCTCTCGGCTTCAGATGAAACTCACCTAATGTTTTCTCCTCTCCTTGGGTCATTCGGTCAACTTCTTCCCGTCAGGGTCATTCCCTTCACAGCCGTGAGCGTACGCAAGGGAGAGAAAACAAAGGGGCCAGGCTTTCTCTTATTTGTTCACTAGGGCTCAGGTCATGGCCTCAAAGAGAAAAGGAAAATTGGGCCTAAAGAGCTCCTTCAAGAGAAATGGGCTGGATACACCGAAATTTTTGCTAAAAGAACGGGCTAGGCAAAACTGGCCCGCTCGATTTTTATTACACCTTTTGTCATTTTTTATTAACAGCATACGGATGCCAATTTCTAAATCTTAAATTCATCAATTTAATCATAAATTTTTTGATGATTTATCAATGTAATTTTTCAAACAATTCTGTCCGATAATCGTTGATATGGACGCCAAGCCTCTTAGGTGGCACAATAGACGCAAACATAGATGATTTTTCGCATTTTTTTATATAAAATTTTGCTTTTTTTAATTTCTTTCCTTTTTTTTTATAATGTTTTCTTCTTCCTTTACCGATTGCCATGGCCAACAAGATAGTCCTCATCAGATTTGGTGGAGTCTAGTGAGCTTCAATAGAGGTTGATGCTCACCTGTTGCTAGTTGCTAGCCATTGCCACGGCTCAACGGATAGTGAAAGAAGGAAAAAAAGAAGAAGAAGAAGAAGAAGAGAGAAACAAAAGAAGGAAAAGAAACAAGAAAAAAAATTATAAATTTTTTAAAAAATGCAAAAGAATCATTCACATCGCTGGCTAAGACACGTAGAACAGTCATCATTCATGGCAGTGATTACTAATCAAATTTGACCAAACTGACTACATTAATAAATTGTCAAAAAGGTTTAGGATTAGATTAGCCAAATTAAAAAGTTTATAATCGAATTTGCATCCATACAATAAGTTGTTAAAATGACAAGTACAAAAATTTTATATTTCGGTTATCTCTCGATCAATGGGATTAATCATGGTCTAAATCAACATTTAGGGAGTTAAAAGTTGTTAAAATGACAAGTACAAAAATTTTAAATAAAATCCAAGTGAAGACCTGGAAAAAAAAATCTCGAGAACACGACATCCAATTCACAAGAATAGGAAGAACCGTTCATGTCTGCGGGAACACAGGTTTTTATTTGAGACATATGCCATGTAAAAAATCATTGCACGAACAAGATTGAAGTGCCAACATAAAAAAAAAAAAAAAAAAAAAAAAGAAAAAGAAAGTGCTTGCTCCTCCTACTACTCTTCTTCTTCCCCCACCACTCACAATGGCTAGCCCTCACTAGCCTCGCCTAGATCTAGGAGAGGCTAGGGGTCGCGTCGCCTAAATCTAAGTGAGGGTAGTCTCGCCAAGGGCATGGTCCCCTTTGCCCGTGGTCTTTAGGCCTTTGTGAGGTGCAACCACCTCAGATCAAGATTGAAATGTGGTGGAGTTGGTGGAGAGAGAGAGAGAGAGAGAGAGAGAGAGGGAGCCCCTAAGACAGAGGGGGAGGACCATGATGCACCTCACGAAGGCTTAGGGGTTGTGAGGGCTTCGCTGGTTGCAGGCGAAGGTGGCCATGGCCTTCTGAGCCGCGGGCAAGACCGCCTTCACCGCAGCCGACGAGGCTATGGTGAGGTTGTCCTTGCTCAAATCTGGGCAAGGCTAGGCGAAGGCTCACAACCCTTGCCAACGGCCAGTGAGGGCTCACGACGTGACCCCTGCTCAGTGGCTGGTAACTCGTCGACCATTGTGGGGGGAAGAAGAAGAACAGTAGGAACAAAAGAAAAAAAGATAAGAAAAAAATTAATAAAAAGTTTGAAAAAAATCAAATATTATAAAGTCGGTCGGATGGTTGACGTCGGCCAATGTCCAAATTAGCACTAATTGGCCAAATTTAGCCGATTGATTGAATTAGTATAAAGGCAAAGGATATAAGACTGAATTGGTAAAAAGAAAAAGTCTATGACTAAATTGTTCAAAAAAAATTTAGAACTGAATTGGAATCGGTTTAGGACTTTTTTTTTGCAATTTTCCCAAAATATGCTTATGATTTATTTCAACAGGTCTAGTCACAACTAATTGCGACAATGTTGAGTAATTTTGGTTAATATAATCGTTGGTAATGAACACGTGGCACTACGATAATTATCTCGGCAAAGAGTCAACGACAATGCTTCTTATCTAACTATTTGAATATGAGAATAAACTTTTTCGGGTGTGCTAAAAGGTGAAGTTTCTCGTCAAAGCTGTTCGTGAAACTATCCTTTGTCACGATCAAATCATGGTCTAAATCAACAGTTAGGCAGTTAAAAGCCGTTAAAAATGACTGAATACAAACATCGCGAAAAAAAATCCAAGCAAGGACCCGTAAAGAAAAATCTCGAGAGCAAGGCATCCGATTCACAGGAATAGGTTGATCCGTTCGTGTACGTGGGCATGCGAGCTTTTATTCGATACAAGCGCCATGTACAAAAAACATTACACAAACAAGATTGAATCACAAATAAAAATAACTCATTATATTAATAAAAAAGAATTTTCGTTCTATGATTGCTTATGTAGAATAATATTGCACACTACCATAGCTCGAAATTTTCTTTCTACTATAATTCTTTTTAACATCGTCAGACTACCAATCAGAAACCCCAAAAATCTCATTAAATATACCATGCATAATTAGTCTAGTCAGTTCGGATATTATAAAAATTAGAAAAAATCTTGGAGGTAGTCAACAAGTCTTTGGGCCCATTTGGTCTGGCTCTTGGGGAATGTATTTGTAAAAATGTAAATACCTTTGACTGAATGAGGTTTTCCGAAATGCAAATAGAGTTTGGTGAATTGTAATTCTAATGTATATTGAAAAACAACTTTGACCAAAATACCGTTCGGTAAAATTTGCATTTGTAAATGACTTTTATTAAATTAAAAAAAAAACATTTGTATTTTTAACATTTGTATTTTTTTTTTAAGGTTGGCCATCGATTAGCTAGATTTGGTTGCCGGACTGCCGGATTTGGCGGCCAGATCTGGCCAATGGACGCCATCACTTGAGGTTACGCGACCGTAGGGGTCTGCAGCCTAGGTTCGCGTGAGCATGGGGTTGTGCGACCTTAGGTGGCGGTCGCTTGGGGTCGCCTGAGGTCGCGCGACCCCAGGCGATGGCTGAACCCAGATAGGTAGTCGTTGCCTGGGGTAGCCTTGTTAGAATATAATTCATATAATACTTTGATGCAGAAATTCAAAGTAAAAACAAGGATCTTTGATCTTCATGATTCTCACAATTGGATGAAGACATACCTTTATCCATAGCGCTATGCTTGAACTTGATCCAAAAAAAGAAATCCGATTTCTCTCCCTTGACCCACTAAACCTTAATGTATTCAATTGATGGAGGAGAGAATACGTTCTTTTAGTTACTGTTGTTCATATGTGGGTGGAGAGAGAACCGGACTCTATTTATACGTTCATTGAAAATGTGCCTTCCATCAAAGCGATATACCCTTTCGTTTTATTAGAGTCGTACCTTCTCGTAACCAATAATTATTTATAGCATTTCAATAATTATTAAATCATATAATAAATCACATAATATGGGCCACAATAATTCTTATAAGCCTGACTCCAGCGACCGTCACCTGAGGTTGCACGACCTCAAGCGGTCGCTTGGGTTGCGCAATTTAGGCCATCAGTCGCCTAGGTCGCATGACCCAAGCATCGCCTGAGGTTAGGTGAGGGTTGCCGGGGTCGGGCGACCCTCAGGCGACGAACGCTGACACCTGCGACCCCTTGGCCAGCGGTTGTCGACCTCCGATCAGATTTTCCATGCGATGGTTTTGGAGAAGATGAATAGTAATCGAAACTTGCATTCCGAAAATGCAAGTTCTCAAAGGACCTCCAGACCTGCTATGGACTAAGAGCCCTTAGAGTTATTTGGAGATGCTATTGCATCTTGTCAAAGTCGCCCAAAAAATCGAACCTAACTCGTTTGCATTTGGCCAAAAAACTTAAGAGTCCCAAAGCCCCTTCCAAATGCCAAACCAAACGGAGCCTTTGTTGGGTTTTTTCTTAATTTTTGTAGACTTTTCTTTTCTTTTTATTTGTTTTATATTCTAGTGACTCGGATACCTATGCAACAGAGAATGATAAGGGTTTTTTTTTTTTTCTTAATTTTGGGAGACTTTTCTTTTCGTTTCTTTTTATCTGTTTAATATTCTAGTGAGATCAGGTACCTATGCAGCAGGGAAAGATAAATGTTGTTAAGCACGTGATCGGTAGTGCTGGTGATTTTACCTAAACCGGATGATTCTGGATTAGGATTATGAAATACAAACTCAATCCCTTGAAGTCATCCATCAGGTCTTAAATAACTAAGGCGAAGACTGATCATCTGTTGGGCATGATCCTGGCTTCCTAGCCTCCGCGACTGACTTAGTTTACAAAGTCAATTTTTATCAACTGGCGGTACGAATATTTAATTACCCGGCTGAAAGTGAAACCATCCAAGCCAATGACGATGGAGTTGAGATTTTCATTACACGGTTCACGTGAATAATTTAAATTCGAAAGCATCATTCCGTGATATGGATGTGCACCATTAGAAATTGTTGATGAAATAAATTATCAATAAGGAACCTTAGCTAATCAATCAGCCATTTCTCCGTCTATAATCACCGGTTGTTTTAATCTCCATCCATTCTTTAGTACATTGAATGCGGCCCCATGCCCTGCTCAAAGATTCAAAATCGCTTCGCATCAGAGCGAGAACGGTAGCTGAAGTTCTCCTCTTTAGGAAAGTTTTTTTTCTGTGATAGCAACGTACAATTCGCCATCGAGTCTTTTGTTCACGATTTTTGTTATAATGGGAGCATGCCAAATAAAAGCCCTAAATATCAACTTCCTTAAAAGCACGCGCTTTCGAATTTTGAAGACCCCACGACCATGTTATTTCTACTTTTAACGAACTTAACTGGTTACTGCAATAGTTCTCGACAATACCTGACAAAAAAAAGAAAATAAAAAAAGAAACGATATATACCTGTATGTGAAGGAGTAAGTTTTACATAGCTGGGTAGACTTTGATAAGTCAAGGTGCGTTTCGCACGGATGTTTACGATGATGTTAGACGGTATTCAAGGACTAAAATATAGAGACGGACGGGCTTTGAAAATGAGAAAGTTAGCTGAACGATGCACCAAGCGCTGCATCATACATTTCATTTGTATCTGCACTGTGCTCCTTCTTACGTCATACCACGTGGCCGTATCTTTTGCCAACATAGATATAATTTGATATTGTGTTGCCGATATAATCCCATACCTCTTCAAGGAGAATGGTAGATCTAAAAGAGCACATGGCGAAAGGAAAACACTGGTGACCTTCAAAACCTCTCCTGCAAATTTGAGACTAAGGGGTTTGGTGAGAAATCTCGTGCCCTGTCGAGCTACCCAGATTGCCCTTGTATGCGTTTTCATCGGTCTATATAACATGCAGCATGCAACAGAGGAAGAAGCGCCCGCGCTCTTCACTAAATATTAAATCGTATCCCAGCACTTGCAGCGCATAGATGGCGATTCTCGCCGACAAAGTCCTGCTCCGAGAGATCGCCTCCGCGGCTCTCCTCTTCCTCATTACCCGATTCTTTGTCAGCTCTCTCCTGCTTCGCTTGAACTCCTTTAAGCTCCCGCCTGGGCCGAAAGGGTGGCCGGTCATCGGCGCCATCCCTCTCTTGGGGAACATGCCCCATGTAGCGCTGGCCAAAATGGCCAAGAAGTATGGGCCGGTGATGTACCTGAAAATGGGCACGTGCGGCATGGTCGTGGCGTCAACCCCTGACGCCGCCCGGGCTTTCTTGAAAACCCTAGACATCAACTTCTCCAATAGGCCCCCGAATGCGGGCGCGACCCACTTGGCCTATGACGCGCAGGACATGGTCTTCGCTGACTATGGCCCGAGGTGGAAGTTACTTAGGAAGCTGAGCAATTTGCACATGCTCGGAGGGAAGGCCCTCGAGGACTGGGCTCGCGTCCGAACGACCGAGCTAGGGTACATGCTTCAAGCCATGTGCGAGTGCAGCAAGCGAGGCGAGCCGGTGGTGGTGCCGGAGATGTTGACCTATGCCATGGCGAACATGATAGGGCAAATCATTTTGAGCCGAAGGGTGTTCGTGACGAAGGGCTCCGAGTCTAACGAATTCAAAGACATGGTGGTAGAGCTGATGACAAGCGCAGGTATAGTATTCGAAAGACATTTGAAACAAAAACACGAATACGCTTAGCTATCACGTTAATTGCTCGAATATAAGGCAGGACGGAAGTTATCCTAATTCCCTTACTTGATGTAGGGCTCTTTAACATCGGCGACTTTATCCCGTCAATTGCGTGGATGGACTTACAAGGGATCGAAGGTGGAATGAAGCGCTTGCACAAGAAATTCGACGGGCTTTTGACGAAGATGATCGAGCAACACTCGGCAACTGCTCACGAGCGTAAAGGAAACCCGGATTTTCTCGATGTTGTCATGGCTAACCGAGATAACTCCGGGGACGAGAAGCTTAGTTTGACCAACATTAAGGCTCTTCTCTTGGTATATGCATGTCTAAGTGAATGGAACGAAATCTATCATGTCGATTCTTGGCTTCTTCATCAACTTGTGACGTTGATAAGTACTGATCTCGTTATCTCTTTTTTCTAGAATTTGTTCTCTGCGGGCACTGATACTTCATCGAGCATAATCGAGTGGTCGCTGGCCGAGATGTTGAAGAACCCCAGCATCCTCAAGCGAGCTCACGAAGAGATGGACCGAGTCATCGGGCGGCACCGACGCCTTGAGGAATCCGACCTCCCGAAGCTCCCGTACTTGCAGGCCATATGCAAGGAGACCTTCCGAAAACATCCATCGACACCACTAAACCTACCGAGAGTCTCGACCGAGGCGTGCCAAGTGAACGGCTACTACATCCCCAAGAACACGAGGCTGAGCGTGAACATATGGGCGATCGGGCGGGACCCGGACGTTTGGGAGCACCCTCTGGACTTCACCCCGGAGCGGTTCCTGAGCGGGAGGAACGCAAGGATTGACCCCCGTGGGAACGACTTCGAGCTTATCCCGTTCGGGGCGGGGCGGAGGATCTGCGCCGGGACGAGGATGGGGATCATGCTGGTCGAGTACATACTGGGGACGTTTATTCACTCGTTCGACTGGAAGCTGCCGGACGGCGTGGATAAGCTGAACATGGACGAGGCATTCGGCCTGGCGTTGCAAAAGGCCGTGCCCTTGTCGGCCCTGGTCACCCCACGCCTCTCCGTTAGCACATACGCATCTTAGAGCTTCACGCAAAAAGCTCTCCCACTACGAGAATCCTGTTAGACACAAATTGCGCAACCCCAAGATCTCCATAACCAGAACAAGAACATGCACAATTGAGTAGAAAGATTAACGCACCTGTTTTGGGATCCATCGAACATAAAGCGGAAGCATAAAAAGGATTACCCACATATATCAAGGGGATCCACGCATCAAGTCCTTCTCCTCTATTGCCCTCCGTATCACTGGCTCAATGAGACGGCCCCCCTCACGTGCAGCGTTAGGTAAACACCCCTTAGGTGAGGATACATGTGAGAATTAGGGTTAGAGGAGAGACTTGAGCACTATTTATAGAGTTTTCAACCAGTCCCTCTCATTACCGGCCAGGCTCAACTCGGCCCACACTAGCCAGTCCATATTAGACTAATTAAGAAACCTTCTATCTCACTTTAGACCAACCATGTTTTACGGTAGCCGTAAAAACAGTAAATTACAATATCAATTAATTTAGTCCATATCAGGAAAAACTCTTACATTCTCCCACTTGGACTACATTAATTGAAATCGTACTGTATGTGCGCACATTTGGTCCGAGATAATTTAATAATCAATCCTATCACATAAAGTCTTGAACACCGAATCATGGCGGAATCGCATGTATACACACAGAGCCTTCCATGGTCACGAATGTTCTCAACTTTATTGATATGGATTCAATATGGTAGTGTGGCAATGGATAACATCTCTCATAGAGAGATTCCATTTGTCGTCACCATTCTCTTAACTTTAGGCGTCACAAAAACTTGTGCCATTAGAGAATGCTTTATGGTTCCAATGAACCCACATATGTCTTGTCCTTATGGTTAACCTTTCTTAATGTATCACAAGACATATGCACAAGGCTAATAACCGGATGCCCGGATGCCCCTAGCCTTCACTCAAGGTTTATACAATCCCTTGAGACTTTATCAATATGTATTCAACATAATAACAACACATTGAAAATATTTTATTGAATGCAAAAGTTGATACATATCAAACCGTTACAAAGTGTAACGAACCACGTATGTGAACTTTATCGAGTAAAGCCAAAATAGCTCCCACTAAATAACAAAAGTATCTCGAAGATACTCCTAGCCCCATGCTAATGACATGTCACTCAAATACACATGGGCGTAGGCCTTTAGTTAGTGGATCTCGCAACCACATCATCTGTGAAAATGTGTTATATTATAAGTCACCTTTCGTACCGTTTCTTTATGGTAAAAATTTTTTGACCACCATATATTTAGACCCATTGAGACCTCCGTAGTAAATAAATAATACTACAAATTTGTTATCTCAATACAACCGTATGGATCTATCCATCAAATTAAAACGATCAACTCCGTCATGAGGTTCATAAGCCTAATAGCCCAAGTAACAACCTAAAAGAATGTTACTAACACTTTTGCAAGAATTAAACATGTCTGTAAATTAACACATAATATTTTGTCTTCTTTAAGTACCTTTAAAACTTTCTTGACAGCAACCCAGTGATCATGTCCTCGGGATTTACCGTATATCTCGCCTAGAAGTCCCATCGCAAATGCGATATTTAATCTAGTGCAAAATCAAAGCATATATTATACTTTTAAGTGCACTGACACAAGGTACTCCATTTAATTAGATTTTCTCAATATCTAAATAAGGACAATGTGATAGATTCAGTCCATCACCCTTAACAACAGGAGCAATTCCTGGCTTGCAATAATGTATATTGAATATTTCCAATATACAATCAGCAAAAATGTCCTCCGAGAAAATCTAATATAATATAGCAAAAAAACAATCCTTACAGACCTCGCACAAAGGATATAAGATGTCTCAAGGTCACAACTTGTAAGCAAAACATCATGTACATAAAGTATGAGAAAAATAAATTTCCTCCCACCGACCTTGCAAGATATTGAATTACCTTGTTCCTAATTGAACAAAATAACAACACTATGAAACTTTAATAATATTGTCTAGAAACTTACTTAAGACCATTAATTAGAATTTTTCAGTCTACACACAAGTTTACTTGAAACTGCTGCAAAATCATCCAGTTGCACTATATAAATTTTGTATCTATTTGGCGTAACTTTATATCAAAATAAATTAAACAAACTATTAATGCCGCATGCCACATTCACTCTGAAAGAATCTTTTAAAGAAATAGTTATTTCTTCACTATAAACAATCCACCCCTCTTTCGTAGTAAAAACTTTAGTTACCAATTTGGCTTTAAATTCCACAATCTTTCTTTGAAATTCTTTTTAGTTTTGTACGCCAATTTGCAACTAATAAACTTGTGATCTTTAGACAAGTCAGTAAGTTTCCAAACATGTTTCATAGATTGTATATCGCCTTTTATGGCATCTAATCACATACTTGATTGAGAATAAAAAATGACATTTATAAATATGTCATTACATCAACCATATAGTGGATATTATAATCATGCTCTCACAAACAGACTATATAGTCTAATGGTATAACTGATCGTCTTTCCTGAACAAATCTCCTTAATAAAGCTGTAACCACTTCATTCTGCACTTGAGAGGTTTAAGAAATTTCATTATAAACTATATCAAGAATAGTACCTTGAACCTCAACAAGTTTAGTCTATGGTACATGAGATTCCACAATTGTTTGTACCACAATTGTTTATATATAGGTAAAGACAAAGACACAAGAACATCCATCATACTATTATCTTTAATACCGTACAGAGCAAATATCCTCTATAATTACGTCAATCTTTATAAACTTTAGAGTATGTGATTCCATAATTCTTGCACCTACTTTAGGTCATAAAATCAATACCCTTTAACAATCTAGATAAGATACAAAATACTTTCAAGTGGATCTAAATTCCAAAGCATCTAATATTGGATTAGATAATCTCACTTCGCATAACTCCTCTAAATTTAATATGATTCAAGTAATCTATATCCAAAGGTATAACTCAAAAGAAGTTTATAAAACAACTTTGATAAGAAACACTTTTTGTATGTGAAAAAGTTGCTTTCATAATATCAGCTCACAAAATTCCAGATAAATTAGTCTTACTAATTATACTCATCACCATGTTCAATATGGTGCATTTATGCCTTTCGGCCAAATCTTTTTGTCAGAATTTTCAGGTATAGTAATTAAATTACCACCCTGAATCTACCAAGTATTTGACAAATGACCCTTTAAGCTATTTCCCATTGTCATACTTGCCAAAATACTCATTGCCACTGTTAAACCTGACAACCTTTTAATCATATATGAGATGTATATGTTATTAGGACTTAAACACAATTTTTGCAGATGTGTCCTAATTTCAATATCAGACAAGACATAATTTCAAGCAACTAAGGCTTCCATCATCTTATAGCAAATAAGAAATCCGTAGGCAAAACCTCTTTTCAAGTGTTCCGAATAAACGCTTCATGGACAAGAAACAAATTCAATTGCTCTTTTCTCAAGCAACAAATCATATGTCCACAACTTAAAATTTGAAGCAGTAAAAACCTCAATAATAGTGGAGTTATTAATCACGTAAAAGGTGACTGAAAACCAAGCAATGTATATAATTAGCATCATGTGAGTACCGTGTAACTTGACGTACAAGTACACATCCGGAGAGTTACATGCAAAATCACATAATCACCTTTGGGCAGAATACATGACATGCAATTGTACACTCCCCACATGATAAGGGTTATGTGAATATATTCCAATCTTTGTGAATTCATCACCTTTGGGCATATGAATCATTAGAATCGGTCACTCCTCCACCACACTATCATGTATCCCTCCATGAACTAATACACAATCACCTCCTTTGGGAGTATGACCACGCATTAAATCAGAGACATCCCAATCATCATACGAGACCGAAATTTCTCAAACCCAATGCAGCGCCACTTTGGCGGTCACTACTCAATTGAATCATTGAAATTCTCTCATACCAAGGGGATATAAACTTTACTTCTTACATACACCATATACATGTGATTTTGACTTTAGTGATAGGGCATCATATCACCAAAATCATAGATCATGCTAATTACATTGCTTTATTCATTAATAAAATCTTTATTTATACATATATTGATAAATAAAGATTATATATATAACGAACCCGAAAGACAGATTCCAATGAGATCAACGATCACAAAGAACACGAAAACTTCTCATAACATGAAGCAATCATCTTTTGTGCACCCCGATTACTAATTATTATAATAACATCAAGCACGCGATCCAAAGGATCCCTCACAAATTAATATCAATAAAGAATACAGGGTACACCAGATTGACAAGCTTGTTGCTCATGAGTATCATATGGCAAAACATGACTCAAAGGCCAACAACTGATTTATTAGCTAATTTTTAAATAACAAATTATCATTGTAATCAACCAGTGGCCTATTAATTGAGTCAAATCGAGAACCAAATATCTAAAAATTCAACAATAGATACTATTGCTCTGCATAAATATTGCCATACTCCCTTACCATAAAAAACTATTTAACTCGATAGACATTAACAAGCCGAGGATGAGTTAAGTATACACATGCGATAACTTAATTGACGCATTACCCACATTCGGCGACATGTGTTAATTAGTACATCAGTTTGGTCACGAGTCCTTAAGTCGTCTATCATTCAAAGATTACCAATGTGTAAAGGAGTATACTTGAGTAACAAAAGTTTCATAATCTTTATTGTTTCTCATTAACTCAATACATAACTTAAATACAATCTCATACGAATCAGATCTCATTAAGCCCCGACTTTTCACAATAAAGTTTGATTTTTATTGATGAATCACACCTTTTATTATGTGATAACATACTAGTAACTCATCACCTGTATTTCCAAAGTCACAGAAAATACAAGAAAAATACGCAAAAATACACTAAAAATTCATGTATTTAGGATTCCGTATGTATTTTCACATCCATAAAATTATCAAATATGTAAAATAAATACACCACGACGTAGAGGACGGCCATACGAATCCAACGCCACCAGCCACGCGCCAATACTACGCTCCACGCGCCCTCACGCGCCGCCTGAGTGCGAGGCGCGTGGATCTCACGCGCGGGGCGCATTCGACGCCCTGGCGGCGCGTGGACGCGCGTGGGGGCGCGTGCGGCCTCCTCCGGCGACGCGCCGCCGACCCTCTTGCTCGCCTCGTCGAGCCCAGTCCGAATTTGTGATTTAATTTAATTTTTATTGAATAAAAAATCTCGAAAATCACAAATTATGGCAAAAACTTTATGCGTTCAAGTTCTAGAGTTACGGTTTCCGATACCACATGTTAGACACAAATTGCGCAACCCCAAGATCTCCATAACCAGAACAAGAACGCACAATTGAGTAGAAAGATTAACGCACCTGTTTTGGGATCCATCGAACATAAAGCGGAAGATAAAAAGGATTACCCACATATATCAAGGGGATCCACGCACGTTCCTTCCTCCTCTATCGCTCCGTATCACCTGGCTCAACGAGACGGCCCTCACGTGCGGCGTTAGGTAAACACCCCTTAGGTGAGGATACATGTGAGAATTAGGGTTAGAGGAGACTTGAAGACTATTTATAGAGTTTTCAACCAAACCTCCCTCTCATTACCGGCCAGCGCTCAACTCGGCCCACACTAAATCCCATATTAGACTAATTAAAAACCTTCTATCTCACTTTAGACCAACCATGTTTTACGGTAGCCGTAAAAACAGTAAAATACAATATCAATTAATTTAGTCCATATCAGGAAAAACTCTTACAAATCCGACATTGTCGTCGTACTTGGAGAGCTTACTAGACTCGTGATGGGTCGCTAGATGGGGCCTTCGCTCCTCTTTCGGTGTATTTTATTTGTTTATGTATTTGAATAATCGAGTATTGTCATATGATTGTGATAACATAATTTAGTATTATATAATATTCGCGCGTGCTTCGCTTTAATTATATGAAACTTTGTTATATGTATATACTTATTGTGGTGTCATGTGATTGTGATAACATAATTTAGTATCATATAATATTCGCACGTGCTTCACTTTGATTATATGAAACTTTGTTATATGTATATACTTATTGTGATAATGGAAGATCACTAGCAATGATAAAAGTGGCGTTGCCATTATTTACTAATCCGTATCATATAATTTAAATTACTTTTTTTTTTGGAAAAAATCACAAAAAACCCAAAACTTTGTCTAAAGTAACAAATTTACCCCAAACTTTTTTGTGTGACATGAAAAACCTCGAAATTTGCTAACCGTAACACATTTACCCTAAACTTTTTTTTTGTGACACAAAAAATCCCGAACTTTTATTTCTATGACACATTTACCTTAAATTATAGGGGCATGTTGGTCTTTTTACTTTTGATTTTTTTTTTTTTTTCTTCTTCTTCTTTCTTCTCTCTGCTTCCATGGCAGAGGGAAGCCGGCGTCCAGCGTTGGGCCGCCCTCACCGGCGTCGGGCGAGGGCCTCCCTCACTGGATTTGGAGAGGGCACCCTCGCCCGATGCCAACGAGGGCACCCCTCGCTCGATGCCAATGAGGGCACCCCTCGCCTGAGTCCAGCGAGGAGGGCACCCCTAGCTTGACCCAGCCGAGGGGCCGCCTTTGCCCGACATCAACAAGGGCGGCCCTAGCTAGCCCAAGCGAGGGCGACCCTCACTTGATGCCGGCGAGGGCAGTCCTCGACGAATGCCGGCTTCCCTTCGTCGGCTCCGCCATAGCTGGCGGAGGGAAGAGAGAAGAAGAAAAAATTAAAAAAATAAAAAGAAAAAACATAAAGAAAAAGACGAAATTGCTCTTAATGGGGTAAGTGTGTCACAGTTTACAAAGTTTTAGGTTTTTCATGTCATAAAAAAAAAAGTTCGGAGTAATTTTGTCATTTTGGGCAAAATTTGAAGTTTTTAGTGGTCTTTTCCCTTTCTTTTTTCTTTTTGGCTCTTTAGAGATAATGGTTTAGTTGAAATTAGTAGGGTCACTTTGCTAGTGCAATGCATGACCCACCTCCTTTTTTTGCTCGCTTGTTTATGTATGGTAAAATGCAATTTATCACGGAACATGCCTCTTCGGAAGCAGAAAGGCTACGCAATACTTCCCTCGATGCCTCCACGTGGGAAGCGCACGTCGCGGGAAGGAACCGTCGCGTGATAAAGGACGGTCACTTGTCTTTTCTGGCGAGCTTTGCAACTTATCAGAAGTAAGAAACCTACACGGGTCCGATTACTTGCTGTGCTTGATGTGTGAGGAGCAATGTTTTGCTTCCCCCATCTTAGTTTCATCCATAAAGAATACATTCATCCAATTAACGAGAGAGAATCACAAAAAAAGTCATAATTTTATTATGCGGTGTTACAACCTACGGTGGGGTTGGATTTATTTTAATGAAATAGTAAATCTTTCCTCATATTGCAAATTGTGGTTGGGTCGAACTTATTTCTTTCGAAGAAATAAACGGGATAGAGAATGATTGTCTTATTGGCACTAATTGTGTATAGTCCAATCGATACTCAATCCCTCCTAAGTGTTTCATAAGGTATAGCTAGGATTTAGCCATGGGTTATGTGTGCAAATATGTATTGCTAAAGTATATATATAAAGGTAAGCACAATAATTAATATGCAAACGGTGCTTCAGTTTCATTCGTATAAACACTTGTTCCTTATACCACCCTGTAAAACAAACATGTCAACAAACATTTCATTCCTTATGACTCCCGACCTGCACCTAACATTTAACATGACATTAGTAGACTTACCTCACATCTGCAAATATGCCACCTTACAACCACATTAGTTAACACACAATTAACTTTATTAGGCCTAAGTTCAAAATTCTCAAGTAGAGTCGCCACACTGTCATGACCTACTTCTTGAGGGGAATAGGTTTAAGGGTACTTATTTACAAAGTGTGGACTTTCTCAAGTCCATATCTCATGCGACATTTGCTTCCCAATTTATTTGTTCAAAATGACCTGCCACTAGCCATTGTTAAGAGTCGGCTAGAAACCTTAATCAAGACATTGGAGTATTATCTTGATGCATGCAACAATCGGAGATTTTGGATTGGGGACTTGATTATATTGGCTATACAACTAGTGCTATTTTGGTACCTAAATTGGATTACGTGCTGATCTAAGTGTAATGTAGCCTATCGAAGATTTTGGAATTCATCCCAACCATTCTAACATTGAAAATAACAATCAATTTACGAGGCACAATCAAGTATAATTTGGGGTTCATCCTAACCGTTATTTGATTTTTTTGATTTTCATGAATTTTCTATTTTTATTTTATTTTTTAATTTAATTATTTTTAATAATAATAATTAAAAAAAAAAAAGGGACTTCGGACCGGGTCAATGGACCTAGTTTGAATCATCGGTTTGACCTAAACCCTATCAATCCCGATTGGGTTAGAAGTTGGACCAAGTCCTAAGGCTTGGTCCAAATTTGCAAGGGCTAAATCAACCAAATTGGGTCTATTTTCACTTTGTCTAGATCAATTCGCACATCTGGCCTTACCTTCAGCCCACTCGCAGCCTCCGACCTATTTCTCTTATTTTATTATTTTTGGCCAAGCCCACTTTCTTCGTATGCTCGGCCCAGCAACGAACCCGCGATCTCAAACTCGGCCAACCGAATCCAACCCACCCTCCATCATATATATATATAAATTTCCTCTTATTATTTCTATTTTCTTTATTTTTCTCTTTCTCTTCCTCTTTTCTTTTTCCCCGTGTCTTCTCCCTCCTTGCAGCTTCACCCAAAGCCACCTTCCACCTCTAGCAATCTTGGCCAGAGTTCGGTCCGTCGCTGAGCCACCATCCTTCGCTAGTCCTCCACTTCGATCGCCATCGAGCCACTGCTGTTGTTGCTGTCACGCCCCGAACCCCGAGCGCGCGCACATCCCGCTACGGTCGATCAAATGCGACATTCCCAGGTAGTGTCGCTGACCCATTCATTTTATTATTGTGCAAGCGGAACGTATTATAAAACCCCTACAATGAAATGCGGGATAGACAAGCAGGAAGCAAAACCACAACATAACACTTTCATAATTCAACAGACTTACAAATAGAGGTCTACGGCCAAAAGTCTACAAAAGACCGGCTTTTAAAAATGAACTGTCCTACAACCTACAAGTCGGACACGTTCCCCAATCCTCATGACTTCACCTCTCGTAACCCTCAAGGCCAACCAAAGCTATCTAGCCGCTCCGTCCACCGGGGACCTGAAATTTTAATCCCACAACCGGGATGAGACGATGTCTCAGCAAGTTCAACCCCTGAAACCCCTATTAGAAAGAAAATACGCCCCGGGTGGCCTAGCCACATCACACAGAAGACTTACCTTGCATTAGCCTTCATCTACAGGTTAGCACAATTTATATAATTCAACCACGTGCAATTATGATAACTAAATAACCATGGCGCAATCACATCATCAGAATAATTCAACCACTTGGATTGTCTCAGCGATCAATCGACTTGGCCGATTATATGTCATTCTAGCAAATCAATCATTGCTCTCAATCACGGCCCTATAGGAAGATTTAACAACCAAAGGCAATCACGGCCCCACTCGGCACGACCTTTAATTAGGTGGTCCATCTCGGCCTCACTGGGCACGACCTCTAATAGGTGGTCAATCACGGCCTCACTGGACACGACCTCTCATAGGTGGTTCATCACGGCCCTATTAGGCACAACCTCTCATAGGTGGTTCATCACGGCCTCACTGGGCACGACCTCTCATAGGTGGTATATTACGGCCCCACTGGGCGCGACCTCTAATAGGTGGTCAATCACGGCTAATCGCCCATCAATTTCCACATTTAGGATTTTATAAAGAATTCCTATATATCGCAATCACACTCAATTTGCCACAACCAATCGTTAATATCAAATTCTAAATGCACGCAGTGATCAGCACAAAATCCTAAAAGTTTAGGGTCCTGACAAAATTTTCGGATTTTAATAAACAATTAAATTTATTCCAAAAATTAATTAAATAATAATATCCATGTTTTTCGCAATCCAGACTCAATTTATAATATCCAACCATCAATTTCAAAATCCGAATACACAGCAGCGATCGGCACGAAATTCTGAGCAACCGGGGTCAAAAATAATTTTTCTGTTTTTTTTTTAAATAATAATATTTTAATAATTCCGGAATATAATATAATATTATAAATTCCAGAATTCGAATTCATTTAAATAATTCAAAAATAAAACCCCATTATGTCACATCAAGGCTTTATATTAAATAAACTCTCTTAGCCTTTAATTAAGCATACTTTAAATTAAACAAACACCTTAATCTAATTCACAATTAAATAAACTAATCTAACCACCTAAACATACTTAACTTAGACTAAGCACACTTAGGACATCATTAACCCTCTAATCAAGATTTAGTGAGTTAAACTCACCGGATTAGCGAGCCGAGCGGACCAAAACGACGGGGACGACGCGAGGATCGACTTTCCTCAAAGCGGGCCGAGCATCCGGGCTCGGGAAGGCGGCCGAAACAGGCCACGAAGGGGCTGCCATACCCATTTTCTTCTTCTCGGTTTGCTGCTGATCGGGGCCGAGAGGGAGCAGATCCGGCGCCGCTTTGAGCCGGGCAGGGGCCGGTGGTGGTCCGGCTGAGCTCCAACGGTCCAGGCGGCGGCGTACGGCGGCGGAGGGAGCTCCGGTGGTGGCCTGAACTACTTGAGGAAGCTGCTGGAACTCGGCTGAAGCAGGGACGACGGGGACGGCTAGGCGGAGACGCGCGGGCGAGCGCAGGGCGGCGGAGCGCGAGACAACAGTAGTAGCGATGGGCGGAGGCATGCGGCCGCTCCGACGGTGTGTGCTTGCCGGCGTCCATCCCGATCCGGGATCTCGAGCAAGAAACGGAGATGGAGAAGAGAGGGTGACGGGTAGGCGAGCCGACCGGCGGAGCGGCGTGCGGGCGGCGCGGTGCGCGACGGCGGCGTGAGGCGGTGGCGGGTGGCTCCGGGCGACTGCTCGACGATCTCCCTTGCTGCTGGTTGCGTCCGAGGAAGAAGAAGAAAAATCCATGGAGGAACCGCATGGGAGGGAGGAAGAAGAGAGGGAGGAGAGAGAAGAAGGGGGGGGGCCTTTCCTTTTCTTTTTGCCTTTCTTTTAATCTAACCAATTGGCCCACCATGACATCATCATATGTCATCTTCCACTCACTCAAACCACTCCCATAACTTCTCCAATGGTTGCACATTTCATTTTCCGTCGGGGTCCAATTATTGTACACTAATTTCTCCAATTCCATTCAATTCTCTTCCAATTGAGTCCAATTGAAGTTCATAAAATTAATCCAATGTCACCACACTTCAATTTACATCTTCACTTGTCCATAGAACCAACTTAAATCCCAAAAGCACGACCAAAGACGAGCATACTATTTCTCGAGCCAAATTAGCCATTCTCTTATTTAATTGCTGAAAGATCCTGATTGCATGAAAAATCTTCCAAAGATAAGTCAATAATCCTAAAATGATTTGTGACACACCCAGACTTCCAATTTCTGAATTCGATCTCAATTCCACGGTTAATTTCACTTTGGCACGATACTAGCGTGGCCCAACCTACCGGGTAGCCTTTAGAAATTTTCACGCATTTGACCTGTGGTTGATCATCTCAAGCCACAATGTACATCTTTGAAACATTGGCGACTTTCGGTTGTCGGGGTAATCTCAAGATTTCAAATACGAACACAGGGTACCCAATCGATAGAAAAGTCGGTCCAAAGGCCGATCGACAAGAATTGTGTGATCCGGTGGAATCACCCACACCCGATCACATGCCTTTGTCGAGTTGACCTATCTCCGATCTCTAATCGATTTTAATCGTGCCGTAATGACCCTTGCAGATTAGCTCGCCGAAAGGTCGCTTCCCGGTCAAATTCTCGAGTCCGATGCATTAGAAACTCTTAACGCTTCACCCGATAGACTAGTTTTCATATGAGTGGCCGATTCAAGGAAAATAACTATATGCGTGCCAACGAAATGCCCGTCTCAATTTATTGAAAATAGAATTGGAAAATCGGGATGTCACAGTTGCCGTTGTCGTTACCACTGGGTCATTGGCCAAAGATCACATCGCTCGGCCGAGCACTAGAGGTGTCAAAATGGGTTGAAAACTCAATTTAATCACATATTCAATGAGATGGATCACATATGGGTTGATTGAGTTTTAATTTTAACAAATGGGTTGTTGATGGGTTTGAGTCATAAATCATGAAGATATATAAATTGTAAAAAGATTTAAAGATAGACCCATTACAATCCATTGAACTTATAAATGTTATTACTTGAGTCAACTCATTTATAAAATATCATTCTCTTGAGCAGTTTTTATTATTTTTAAATTTTTTATTTTAATTTAATTTGTTTATTTTATCTTTTTTTCCCTACAAAGTCTGGTAGCGGGTGAGGTTTGCAGCCCTCACTAAGTCACCTAACAACATCGGCGAGCCTTGAGTTCGTCGGCCTTGGTGTAGGCAAGGCTCGACCCTTTCTGATCTAGCGAGACTCAAGGTCGAGGCTTAGCTTGTTGAACGGTTGTTAGCTGTTGTCATGGCTAACAACCGAGTGAATAAGAAGGAAAAATAAAAAGAAAAGAAACAAAGAAAAGAAAATAAAAAGAATCAAATTTTTATTTTCAAAAAAATAAACAATACAAAAATTAAAAGGAGTGCATGGAAGAAAATTAAATCAATTTTTCATACAAATTGCTGGAAATTTTTTCTAATTCATTTGTAGGTTTCAACCAAATATTGAAAAATATTATCAATTTCCAGAAATATTATTATTTTTGTGAAATAAATGAATCTATAATTTTTTTAAAAAATTCTAATAATTATTCATTAACTTTGTAATTGTATGAAAGTGTTTTAATAATATATATAATTTAAAAAAAATCATGAGAAATACGTTTTTCTAGATTTGGATAAATATGGAAGTGTTTTAATAATATGGATCGGGTTAAATATGAGTTTGTCACGAAAAGGGACAAAGAAGAAAATTTTTTGGAGTCGTGAGAGAAGGAAGACATAGAGGAAAGTTGTATTCCTTCATTGAATTGTAATCTTTGTACAAGTTGTATTTAATTACAAAGGAAGAATCAATAAAAAAGAATAAAAATATTTTCCTATCTTTCCTATCTTTCTAGTCCTAAAATAAAAGGATTCTCTATTAATTTACAATTGGTATATTCTAAGTGAAACATATCTTCCAATACTCCCCCTCAAGCTGGTGGTTTGTATATGTCCAAGACACTAAGCTTGTTTAGAAGATATGTATGTTGTCTTTGACAAAGAGGCTTAGTAAAAATTGATGTAGCTAGTATAAGCACCTAGAGGGGGGTGAATATGTGTAAAAACAATTTCTTGAGATACCACAGCAATACTAAGTAGATGATAGAAAGGAAGTACTCTTTTGCTTAACCAAAATGAATTACGATCACAGTAAAGTAAAGAGTAGGGACGAGAAGATTAAACACAAGGTTTATAGTGGTTCAACTTATCCTAAGCCTACGTCCACTCTTCCGCATTGACAGCCTATCGGCTGGATTCCACTATGAACAAAAGAGATGTTACAGCACAGCTTTTCCTTGATTCCACAGTGTAGATGATCTACCACACTTCCTCAAGGTTTCTCACAAATATAAACTCTCTTTTGCGTATAAGATTTTGCTCAAATGAATTGACTAAACAACAATGAGCTTCAGACTTTGGAATTCTTCTATTGTGCACCCACTCGAACAACTGAAACGTCTTCCTTTTATACTCCTTTATGCCATCATACCTGTTGGCACTTACCAAAGGAATTCCTCCAATCTACCCGTTGGACGGAATCAATTAGGAAGATCATTCGAGCTATTAAAGGAACATATCGATAGCCCATCAATCCTGCTCGCCCACACAATTAGGATCTCGGTTTCCATAAGTAGAACCTTCCACGAATATTTTTCCAATCATCGGATCCTTAATCTTCGAATCAATCTCGATCAATGAAAATGATTCCGTTATGTCATATCCAGCCAAGAGATCTTCTCCAGTCGATAAGGTCATATCCTTAATAAAACATCAAGTTCTGGATAGCCTTTCTTCAACGGATTAGAAACTGTCAATGATGATAGACTTTGAATCTTGAGTCTGGCTGTCCAGAGGTCTTCAGACTTTAAACAGCAGAGTCTGCAAACCTTCAAACTAGACTGATGGAAACGTTTTGTTAGCTTCAAAATATTCCAGAAAGATTTCTCCAACAAATATATCCGTAGGTTGCTCCACGGTTCTGATTCCTCTTGTCTCAACAATTCCTTCTTGAATCTTCTCTCAAGTAAAATGACAATCCACTTCTATATGCTTTGTCCTCTCATGTAGTACGAGATTTGCTGCAAGTTTGAGTGTTGAATTATTGTCACAAAAAAGTAGAGTTGGTCCTTTAACTTGTGCCCCGAGATCCAGAAGTAAACTCCTTAACCAGACTATTTCACAAACAGTCTTGGCCATAGATCTATATTCAGCTTCAACTCAAGATAGTGATACAAAGAGAAGCTGTTTCTTTGTCTTCCATGAAAGTAATAATTCCCCGAATTTGATATAGAAGCCGGTGATAGATCTCATACTCATAGGACAAGTGGCATAGTCCACATCGCAATAGGCCGTCATTTCCATGTTGCATCTTCGAGAAAGGAATATCCCTAAGCCTGGACATGTCTTCAAGTATCTCACGATTTTCAGGGCCGCATTCATGTGAGATTGTTTTGGACTATGCATAAATTGACTAAGAGTCTGTACTGCATAGCAGATGTCCGGCCTAGTCATGGTCATATATATAAGTTTTCCTACGAGTCTCTGATATTCCGATGGGTCTTTTAACAGAGGATCATCAAAAGAAGAGGATATACCAGTATCATTGTCAATAGAGGTCAGCTTGGCATTTTGCTCGATAGGAATGATTGCTGGTCTGCAGCCCGATACTCTTGCTTCTGATATGATCTCTATCACGAATTTCTGTTGGCATAGTGAGATTTCTTGATCTGAACAAGTTATCTCAATTCCAAGAAAATACTTAGGTTGCCCTAAGTCTTTGATGTGAAAAGTGGAATGCAAATACTCTTTAAGTCTCTTTACAACAGAATTATCATTTCCCATGATAAGTATGTCATCAACATAGGTCATCAAATAAATAGATGACATACCTTTTGTCCAGGTGAATAAAGCATAGTCGTACTTGGATTGTTTGAACCCAGCGGCCATAAGTGCATTAGTGAATTTGGCGTACCATTGTCGAGAGGCTTGCTTTAGTCCATAAAGAGATTTGCGGAGACGACACACCTTATACTCCCCTTGTCTCCGTAATCCTGGTGGAAGCTCCATGTAGATCTCCTCGTCCAGATCACCATGCAAGAAGGCATTATGGACATCCATTTGATGCAGTGGCTAGTCACGAAAAGCAGCAACTGATAGTAAGGAACAAATTATGACATCTTTTGCTACTGGCGAGAAAGTTTCATGGTAGTTGAAACCTTCTCGCTGTGTGAAGCCTTTCGCCACCAACCGGGCTTTGTATATTTCTATAGAACCATCTGCTCTGTATTTAATCTTATTTACCCACTTACACCCAATGGGTTTGCGATGAGCAAGTAACAATACTATATCCCAAGTTTGATTTTCTACCAAGGTATGTAATTCAGACTCCATGGCCTTTTGCCAATGAGGATCATTTCTTGCCTCATTATAATTAGAGGGCTCTAGTTCCTTAGAAATACGGCTCATACAACATAGATGTTCTGGCGATAAACTATCGAAGGAAATATAAGTGGAGATAGGGTAACGAGTACCTGATGTTCTTGAAGAACCACATATAAAATCTTTCGTCCAAGTTGGTGGACGAGTAGTTCGACCAGAACGTCGTGGTGGCTCATGTTGTATGACATATGATTCTTTAAGAAAGCTTGCTTCTGAAAGATCCCGCAATTGTGTCGACTCTTCTACAGAAGACTCTTCAATGGAATCACCGATAGGATTTTCAATAACTATTGGGGACAAAATATCTGCTGGTCTTGGAGGAGAAGCAATAAGAAGTGTTCCTCCAGAAGATAAGTCCTCTTCCAATAAGAATTGATTATTCCTTGTCTTCTCATCCTCGACGAATAATTGAAATGTGAGAATGGGAAAATATCTTCATGAAAAACATCATCCGTGCTTACAAAAATTTCCCAAGTAGATGGTTCATCAAGCCTGTACCCCTTTTGTAATGTTGGATAGCCCATGAATATGCATTGTCTGGCACGAGGTGCCATCTTATCTCTATGCCTGACTGTAGTCACGTAACAAAGACACCCAAAAACTCTGAGATGACTCAGATCTGGTTTCCTTCCATATAATAACTCAAAAGGTGCCTTCCCTTTTAGAATACGTGACGGCATGCGATTGATCAAATATGCTGCCGTGACCACACAATTTCCCCAAAAATTCTCAAGAATAGAAGCTTGGAATTTAAGAGCACGTGCTACTTCTAAAAGATGATGATGTTTTCTCTCAACAACTCCATTTTGTTGTGGTGTATAGGTGTAGGAACTCTCATGCAAGATTCCATTTAAGGAAAACAAATAAGCACATTCAACATTAAAAAACTCTCTTCCATTGTCAGTGCGTATCCGACGGATTGTTTTTCCAAATTGAGTTTTAGATAAGGAAAGGAAGGTCTTCAGATGAGAAAAGACCTGACTTTTAGATTGCATAAGGAATATCCATGTTGCACGAGAGAAATCATCCACAATTGTGAGAAAGAAGTGAGACCCATCATTATTCAAAGTATGATACGGTCCCCAAACATCAGCATGGATTAGAGAAAAAAATGTCATATGTTCTGGAAGTGCTATTTTGAAAAGGAGCACGTGTTCGTTTTACCATGGGACAGATCGGACATTAAGGATAAGGAAATGATGTAGAATGACCCAATCTTTTATGAATAAGAAAATTCATTTCATTGGTAGCAGCATTACACAATGATTTATTGAATTGAACATAACCTAATTTAGAAAGATGCGGAAACTCCATCCAAAAATATAGCCCTTGATTGACTCTACCCAAGCCCATCAGTTTGACAGTTGAAAGGGCCTGAAAGAAGCATTTATCAGAATGGAAAAGGATTCGACATGAGTTTTCTTTACAGGCTCAAGCAACTGATATGAGATTGAAGTGGAACTCAGGGACATATAGCACATTGCGAAGAGTAATGAGGGAACTAAGATTCACAGTGCCAGTCATTGTGACTTTAATAATGTGTCCATTCGGTAGCTATACCGATGTGGGGACAGATAATTTGGTAATATTAGAAGGAAAACCTTTATCACAGACTATGTGGTCAATAGCACCTGAATCATCAAGCATAAGATATACCCGTGAAACTTCCACCCTTATCAGAAGCATCCAATTTCTTCAATGCTTCCATCACCTGATGATATTGTTCATGGGTAACTGAATTTCCCATTGATTGGCACGATACCTGAAAAACTGAGGACAATTTCCTTTTTTCTTTTTCTCCTGGTTTTCCATGCAATTTCCAGCAGTTTTCAATTATATGGTGTGGGCGCTTACAATAATCACAATAAGTTTTACCTTTTCCTTTGGGCCCATTATTCTTTGCAAATGGATATCTGGTTGTGGGCTGAACTGCTTGGGCCAACAAATTCCCATATGGCCCATCGGATGTGCTGAATAAATTTTCGTGTGGCCCATTTGGCCCATGAGAGCTTGTGGAGCGGTTGGATCTAGCAAACCCAGCAAATAGGCTTTCACGTGGCCCATTCGGCCCATAGAAGCTCGCTAATCGTGAGTCGTTCGATCCAGCAAGATTCACACCCCGCGAGCTATTGGATCCAGCCGCACCCAGGAAAAAATGTGGGTCGTCCGATCGCTGGAACATATCACCACCGTCCGCTGTCTTCCTCATAAACCTAGGGTTTTCGGCATTTTCGAACCCTAGATCCGCCTCTCCTTTGTTCTTGGACGAGGAACGAAAATGGCTCATTGCGGCGAGGACCATTCTGTCTCCCCCTTTGCCATGGTCCGTCACTCTTTGTTGGCTCTCCTCCTATATGGCGAGTTGATAAATGCGGCCGAGACTCGGCAGGGGCTCCGCGGTGAGTATCTAAGACCGAAATGACTGGTAAGTGTCGTTGAGGATGAGGAGAAACCTCATCGCCTTTTCCCTCTCTCGCATGTTCTTTTATTGTTCCTGGATCTAGTCGAGCCAGTCGAATTTCTCTTCTACGGCCTCCAATTCGTTCCATAGGGCCGAAAGTTTATTGTAAACCGTCACAACGGTCATGTTCCCCTGTTTCAGATTTGAGATCTGTTGTGTGAGCGAAAAAATCTTTACCTGATCGAGTTTTCCATACATTTCTTTTATGTTTTCTCACATCTTTTTTGAATCCTCCGTCGGGGGAAGTTCGGCCGTGACTTTGGACATGATGCGGTTTCCAATCCAGGTTCTAACCAGTTGATTGCATCGCCTCCAAAGCTGTGCCATTTGCTCGTCGGAGGGAATCGGGAATGTTCCGTCGATGAACATCTCTTTACCCTTCGTTACCAGTGCCCTTTGAAATTCACACGACTAGCTTGAATAGTTGTCAGCACCCTTTAGCTGTTGACTGATAATTTTGAGCTCTGGTCCGTCTCCGTTTGTCATGTAAAGAGGGTCGCCAGGTTCCGGCCGGTCACCAGTAGCGAGGATCTGGTAGGGAGGAAAGAAGTCGGGTGCAGGATTCGGGTAGGGCTTTGTTCCCTGACTCGAACCGCTCAACCCAAATCCGTGACTCGCATTGTGAAAAATCGAGTTAGGATTCGTTCCCATACCCAGTCCAGTCGACCCGCCCGTTTGCTTCGAGCCAATGGTTGAGCTTGCCCCATCGTTGGTTGGTAGGCCTTCATCGGCTCGCATGCTGCTCTGGTAGGCAGGTGATGATGCATTAGGGCTTAGCCATTGATACCATGGATCCCCAGATTAGCCTGAGCCTAAAATTGTTGCCACTGCGCGTGTTGAGTTTGTGGTTGAATCTGGCTTTGCTGTTGTTCGGATGCAGGAACCACAACTGATGAATTTTGGTCATCTAGGTTTTGCAGCAATGCCTCTCCCGTAGACTGGTTGACTGGAGTTGAGGTAGGATCTTGCGGTTTCGTCATGATGTATAAAATTTGATTCCTGTGGTAACTCTTTTGCAGATGAAGCTTCTTCTAGGTAATCAACATTTTGATTCGTCCGGCAATACTTTTTTGGAAATCAGAGTTCCTTGAGGTAATCAAAGCGGAAGCAAGAATTTAGGTCAAAACCATTGAAGGCTCTGATACCATGCCATTAAAAAGGGACAAAGAAGAAAAAGTTCTGGAGTCGTGAGAGAAGGAAGACGTAGAGGAAAGTTGTATTCCTTCATTGAATTGTAATCTCTGTACAAGTTGTATTTAATTACAAAAGAAGAATCAATAAAAAGGAATAAAAATATTTTCCTATCTTTCCTATCTTTCTAATCCTAAAATAAAAGGATTCTATATCAGTTTACAATTGATATATTCTAAGTGAAACATATCTTCCAACAGAGTCAATGAATTTACATTATGAATAAATAGTCATAAGTGAGTTAAGGGTCAATTTGGATTGGACTATTTATGGCCTTGTCTCACTTGACCCACCCATTCCAATGCAACAAGAAAAACGGCAAGGCCAAGCCATAGGCAGTCCCCAAACAATGTCAAGCTTGAAATCACAGCAAATTGGTAAGATTAACAACACATCGATTCAGCCCTGAACAAAGAGCGTGAACGCAGATCAAACTTAAACGTTTCATTGAGCAGTTGGGGCTGGGGCGCACTGGCTAAAATAAAAAGGAACACGAAATGGCTGACACTCAAGCTCGTGCCGAGACTCATGAAAACATACAAAAACACAGGGACAAGACACAAGGATGATGTGAGATGGAGTTCAAATGAGCCGAACGGCCCTGAGCTCCGGCCCGGCGTGCCCAAAACAGGGCAAGAACAGAGTTGGGACTGACCTGCTCAGCTTGAGGACGTCAACGGGAGAGGCTGTTGGACGGGTTCTCGCGCGGCTGAGATGTTGACCGGGGCTCACTCGTTCTCGGTCTCTCTAGTCGCCCTCTCGGCTTCAGATGAAACTCACCTTATATTTTCTTCTCTCCTTGTGTCATTCGGTCAACTTCTTCCCGTCAGGGTCATTCCCTTCACAGCCGTGAGCGTACGCAAGGGAGAGAAAACAAAGGGGCCAGGCTTTCTCTTAATAATGCACTAGGGCTCAGGTCATGGGCTCAAAGAGAAAAGGAAAATTGGGCCTAAAGAGCTCCTTCAAGAGAAATGGGCTGGATACCCCGAAATTTTTGCTAAAAGAACGGGCTAGACAAAACTGGCCCGCTCAATTTTTATTACACCTTTTGTCATTTTTTATTAACAGCATACGGATGCCAATTTCTAAATCTTAAATTCATCAATTTAATCATAAATTTTTTGATGATTTATCAATGTAATTTTTCGAACAATTTTGTCCGATAATCGTTGATATGGACGCCAAGCCTCTTAGGTGGCACAATAGACGCTAACATAGATGATTTTTCGCATTTTTTTTTATATAAAATTTTGCTTTTTTTTTTTTAATTTTTTAATTTCTCTCCTTTTTTTAAAAATGTTTTCTTCTTCCTTTACCGATTGCCATGGCCAACAAGATAGTCCTCATCAGATTTGGTGGAGTCTAGTGAGCTTCAATAGAGGTTGATGCTCACCTGTTGCTAGTTGCTAGCCATTGCCACGGCTCAATGGATAGTGAAAGAAGGAAAAGAAGAAGAAGAAGAAGAAGAAGAAGAGAGAAACAAAAGAAGGAAAAGAAACAAGAGAAAAAAATTATAAATTTTTTTAAAAAAATGCAAAAGAATCATTCACATTGCTGGCCAAGACACGTAGAACAGTCATCATTCATGGCAGTGATTACTAATCAAATTTGACCAAACTGACTACATTAACAAATTGTCAAAAAGATTTAGGATTAGATTAGCCAAATTAAAAAGTTTATAATCGAATTTGCATCCATACAATAAGTTATAAACTTTTTCGGTTATCTCCCCATCAATGGGATTAATCACAGTCTAAATCAACATTTAGGGAGTTAAAAGTTGTTAAAATGACAAGTACAAAAATTTTAAATAAAATCCAATTGAAGGCCTGGAAAAAAAAATCTCGAGAACACGACATCCAATTCACAAGAATAGGAAGAACCATTCATGTCTGCGAGAACACAGGTTTTTATTTGAGACATACGCCATGTAAAAAATCATTGCACGAACAAGATTGAAGTGCCAACATAAAAAAAAAAAAAAAAAAAGAAAAAGAAAGTGCTTGCTCCTCCTACTACTCTTCTTCTTCCCCCACCCCTCACAATGGCTAGTGAGGGCCTGTGCCCTCACTAGCCTCGCCTAGATCTAGGAGAGGCTAGGGGGTCGCATCGCCTAAATCTAAGTGAGGGTTGTCTCACCAAGGGCATGGTCCCCTTTGCCCATGGTCTTTAGGCCTTTGTGAGGTGCAACCACCTTAGATCAAGATTGAAATGTGGTGGAGAGGCTCAATCGAGGCCGACGACCATTGGTGGAGAGAGAGAGTGCGCCTAAGACAGAGGGGGAGGACCATGAGGCACCTCACGAAGGCTTAGGGGTTGTGAGGGCTTCGCCGGTTGCAGGCGAAGGTGGCCATGGCCTTCTGAGCCGCGGGCAAGACCGCCTTCACCGCAGCCGACGAGGCTATGGCGAGGTTGTCCTTGCTCAAATTTGGGCAAGGCTAGGCGAAGGCTTACAACCCTTGCCGACGGCTAGTGAGGGCTCACGACCCCTGCTCAGTGGCCAATAACTCGTTGACCATTGTGGGAGGAAGAAGAAGAACAGTAGGAACAAAAGAAAAAAAGATAAGAAAAAAATTAATAAAAAAGTTTGAAAAAAATTAAATATTATAAAGTCGGTCGGATGGTTGACGTCGGCCAATGTCCAAATTAGCACTAATTGGCCAAATTTAGCCAGATTGATTGAATTAGTATAAAGGCAAAGGATATAAGACTGAATTGGTAAAAAGAAAAAGTCTATGACTAAATTGTTCAAAAAAAATTTAGAACTGAATTGGAATCGGTTTAGGACTTTTTTTTTGCAATTTTCCCAAAATATGCTTATGATTTATTTCAACGTGTCTAGTCACAACTAATTGCGACAATGTTGAGTAATTTTGGTTAATATAATCGTTGGTAATGAACACGTGGCACTACGATAATTATCTCGGCAAAGAGTCAACGACAATGCTTCTTATCTAACTATTTGAATATGAGAATAAACTTTTTCGGGTGTGCTAAAAGGTGAAGTTTCTCGTCAAAGCTGTTCGTGAAACTATCCTTTGTCACGATCAAATCATGGTCTAAATCAACAGTTAGGCAGTTAAAAGCCGTTAAAAATGACTGAATACAAACATCGCGAAAAAAAATCCAAGCAAGGACCCGTAAAGAAAAATCTCGAGAGCAAGGCATCCGATTCACAGGAATAGGTTGATCCGTTCGTGTACGTGGGCATGCGAGCTTTTATTCGATACAAGCGCCATGTACAAAAAACATTACACAAACAAGATTGAATCACAAATAAAAATAACTCATTATATTAATAAAAAAGAATTTTCGTTCTATGATTGCTTATGTAGAATAATATTGCACACTACCATAGCTCGAAATTTTCTTTCTACTATAATTCTTTTTAACACCGTCAGCCTACCAATCAGAAACCCCAAAAATCTCATTAAATATACCATGCATGTGGGCGTTAATTAGTCTAGTCAGTTCGGATATTATAAAAATTAGAAAAAATCTTGGAGGTAGTCAACAAGTCTTTGGGCCTGTTTGGTTTGGCTTTTGGGGAATGTATTTGTAAAAATGTAAATACCTTTGAGTGGATGAGGTTTTTCGAAATGCAAATAGCGTTTGGTGAATTGTAATTCTAACGTATATTGAAAAACAACTTTGCCCAAAATACTATTCAGTAAAATTTGCATTTGTAAATGACTTTTATTAAATTAAAAAAAAAACATTTGTATTTTTAACATTTGTATTTTTTTTTTAAGGTTGGCCATCGATTGGCTAGATCTGGTTGCCAGATCGCCGGATTTGGCGGCCAGATCTAGCCAATGGACGCCGTCACCTGAGGTTACGTGACCCCAGGGGTCCGCCGCCTAGGTTCGCGCGAGCATGGGGTTGTGCAACCTTAGGTGGCGGTCGCTTGGGGTCGCCCGACCCAGCGACCGGTCGGCCGACGATCGACCGGGTCGGGCGACCGTCGTTTGAGGTCGCGCGACCCCAAGCGATGGCCAAAACCAGATAGGCAGTCGTTGCTTGGGGTAGCCTAACCCCAGCGACCGTCACGTGAGGTCGCACGACCTCAGGCGGTCGCTTGGGTTGCACAATTTAGGCCATCAGTCGCCTAGGTCGAGTGACCCAGGCATCGCCTGAGGTTAAGCGAGGGTTGCCGGGGTCGGGCGACCCTCAGGCGACGGACGCTGGCGCGCTCGACCCCTTGGCCAGCGGTCGTCGGCCTCCGATCTGATTTTCCGTGCAATGGTTTTGGAGAAGATGAATAGTAATCGAAACTTGCATTCCGAAAATGCAAGTTCTCAAAGGACCTCCAGACCTGCTATGGACTAAGAGCCCTTAGAGTTATTTGGAGATGCTATTGCATCTTGTCAAAGTCGCCCAAAAAATCGAACCTAACTCGTTTGCATTTGGCCAAAAAACTTAAAAGTCCCAAAGCCCCTTCCAAATGCCAAACCAAACGGAGCCTTTGTTGGGTTTTTTCTTAATTTTTGTAGACTTTTCTTTTCTTTTTATTTGTTTTATATTCTAGTGACTCGGATACCTACGCAACAGAGAATGATAAGGGTTTTTTTTTTTCTTAATTTTGGGAGACTTTTCTTTTCTTTTCTTTTTATCTGTTTAATATTCTAGTGAGATCAGGTACCTATGCAGCAGGGAAAGATAAATGTTGTTAAGCACGTGATCGGTAGTGCTGGTGATTTTACCTAAACCGGATGATTCTGGATTAGGATTATGAAATACAAACTCAATCCCTTGAAGTCATCCATCAGGTCTTAAATAACTAAGGCGAAGACTGATCATCTGTTGGGCATGATCCTGGCTTCCTAGCCTCCGCGACTGACTTAGTTTACAAAGTCAATTTTTATCAACCGGCGGTACGAATATTTAATTACCCGGCTGAAAGTGAAACCATCCAAGCCAATGACGATGGAGTTGAGATTTTCATTACACGGTTCACGTGAATAATTTAATTTCGAAAGCATCATTCCGTGATATGGATGTGCACCATTAGAAATTGTTGATGAAATAAATTATCAATAAGGAACCTTAGCTAATCAATCAGCCATTTCTCCGTCTATAATCACCGGTTGTTTTAATCTCCATCCATTCTTTAGTACATTGAATGCGGCCCCATGCCCTGCTCAAAGATTCAAAATCGCTTCGCATCAGAGCGAGAACGGTAGCTGAAGTTCTCCTCTTTAGGAAAGTTTTTTTTCTGTGATAGCAACGTACAATTCGCCATCGAGTCTTTTGTTCACGATTTTTGTTATAATGGGAGCATGCCAAATAAAAGCCCTAAAAATCAACTTCCTTAAAAGCACGCGCTTTCGAATTTTGAAGACCCCACGACCATGTTATTTCTACTTTTAACGAACTTAACTGGTTACTGCAATAGTTCTCGACAAGACCTGACAAAAAAAAGAAAATAAAAAAAGAAACGATATATACCTGTATGTGAAGGAGTAAGTTTTACATATACAAGCTGGGTAGACTTTGATAAGTCAAGGTGCGTTTCGCACGGATGTTTACGATGATGTTAGACGGTATTCAAGGACTAAAATATAGAGACGGACGGGCTTTGAAAATGAGAAAGTTAGCTGAACGATGCACCAAGCGCTGCATCATACATTTCATTTGTATCTGCACTGTGCTCCTTCTTACGTCATACCACGTGGCCGTATCTTTTGCCAACATAGATATAATTTGATATTGTGTTGCCGATATAATCCCATACCTCTTCAAGGAGAATGGTAGATCTAAAAGAGCACATGGCGAAAGGAAAACACTGGTGACCTTCAAAACCTCTCCTGCAAATTTGAGACTAAGGGGTTTGGTGAGAAATCTCGTGCCATGTCGAGCTACCCAGATTGCACTTGTATGCGTTTTCATCGGTCTATATAACATGCAGCATGCAACAGAGGAAGAAGCGCCCGCGCTCTTCACTAAATATTAAATCGTATCCCAGCACTTGCAGCGCATAGATGGCGATTCTCGCCGACAAAGTCCTGCTCCGAGAGATCGCCTCCGCGGCTCTCCTCTTCCTCATTACCCGATTCTTTGTCAGCTCTCTCCTGCTTCGCTTGAACTCCTTTAAGCTCCCGCCTGGGCCGAAAGGGTGGCCGGTCATCGGCGCCATCCCTCTCTTGGGGAACATGCCCCATGTAGCGCTGGCCAAAATGGCCAAGAAGTACGGGCCGGTGATGTACCTGAAAATGGGCACGTGCGGCATGGTCGTGGCGTCGACCCCCGATGCCGCCCGGGCTTTCTTGAAAACCCTAGACCTCAACTTCTCCAATAGGCCCCCGAATGCGGGCGCGACCCACTTGGCCTATGACGCGCAGGACATGGTCTTCGCTGACTATGGCCCGAGGTGGAAGTTACTTAGGAAGCTGAGCAATTTGCACATGCTCGGAGGGAAGGCCCTCGAGGACTGGGCTCGCGTCCGAACGACCGAGCTAGGGTACATGCTTCAAGCCATGTGCGAGTGCAGCAAGCGAGGCGAGCCGGTGGTGGTGCCGGAGATGTTGACCTATGCCATGGCGAATATGATAGGGCAAATCATTTTGAGCCGAAGGGTGTTTGTGACGAAGGGCTCCGAGTCTAACGAATTCAAAGACATGGTGGTAGAGCTGATGACAAGCGCAGGTATAGCATTCGAAAGACATTTGAAACAAAAACACGAATACGCTTAGCGATCACGTTAATTGCTCGAATATAAGGCAGGACGGAAGTTACCCTAATTCCCTTACTTGATGTAGGGCTCTTTAACATCGGCGACTTCATCCCGTCAATTGCGTGGATGGACTTACAAGGGATCGAAGGCGGAATGAAGCGCTTGCACAAGAAATTCGATGGGCTTTTGACGAAGATGATCGAGCAACACTCGGCAACTGCTCACGAGCGTAAAGGAAACCCGGATTTTCTCGATGTTGTCATGGCTAACCGAGATAACTCCGGGGACGAGAAGCTTAGTTTGACCAACATTAAGGCTCTTCTCTTGGTATATCCATGTCTAAGTGAATCGAACAAAATCTATCACGTCGATTCTTGGCTTCTTCATCAACTTGTGACGTTGATAAGTACTGATCTCGTTATCTCTTTTTTATAGAATTTGTTCTCTGCGGGCACTGATACTTCATCGAGCATAATCGAGTGGTCGCTGGCCGAGATGTTGAAGAACCCCAGCATCCTCAAGCGAGCTCACGAAGAGATGGACCGAGTCATCGGGCGGCACCGACGCCTTGAGGAATCCGACCTCCCGAAGCTCCCGTACTTGCAGGCCATATGCAAGGAGACCTTCCGAAAACATCCATCGACACCACTAAACCTACCGAGAGTCTCGACCGAGGCGTGCCAAGTGAACGGCTACTACATCCCCAAGAACACGAGGCTGAGCGTGAACATATGGGCGATCGGGCGGGACCCGGACGTTTGGGAGAACCCTCTGGACTTCACCCCGGAGCGGTTCCTGAGCGGGAGGAACGCAAGGATTGACCCCCGCGGGAACGACTTCGAGCTTATCCCGTTCGGGGCGGGGCGGAGGATCTGCGCCGGGACGAGGATGGGGATCACGCTGGTCGAGTACATACTGGGGACGTTTATTCACTCGTTCGACTGGAAGCTGCCGGACGGCGTGGATAAGCTGAACATGGACGAGGCATTCGGCCTGGCGTTGCAAAAGGCCGTGCCCTTGTCGGCCCTGGTCACCCCACGCCTCTCCGTTAGCACATACGCATCTTAGAGCTTCACGCAAAAAGCTCTCCCACTACGAGAATCCGACATTGTCGTCGTACTTGGAGAACTTACTAGACTCGTGATGGGTCGCTAGATGGGGCCTTCGTTCCTCTTTCGGTGTATTTTATTTGTTTATGTATTTGAATAATCGAGTATTGTCAGGATTGATTTATGCACGACGAGAGTCAATAGGTATGGTGTCTCCTATAATGCCCGAAAAAATGTAATAAAGATAAGATCAATGAGAGTTGTGCTCAATTTCCTATTGTTATTTAAGCTAATTATGATGCGACCATCAACCAAAAGTTCTTTCAAGCCCATGCCCCAAAACTTTTACCGTTAGATTTTAAGTAATCATACCTCATCATTTAAATCTAATCTTTAATGAAACTATTTTCAGCCTCATAACTATGCAAGATTTATATCCTAGTTCTTTTTTCATACGAAAGAAACATATATAATGCGAGATTAAGTTTAGAATTTAGATAAGTAATAGTTTCTAGTATAGAAAAAAATATTCACAAAACCTTCCCAAGAAAAAAAATGAATGGGAACTCAGCTCACAAACTGAGAACATTGAGCTACCAAAATCAACTTCGATTATAATTTGAGATAAACATACCAATCAAATGTGGCAACTAAAATATTTAAAAAAATGTAATATAAAAATTATCCGATATGTGTAAAATGAAGAGACTACTCACCTAATAGAGATTAGTAGGATGCTTAAAGAGTTAAAAAAAAACTCCATTGATATCTAATACATAATTATGTATTAATCTTGTTTGAGTGCATAGGTACTCCATTGTGAGAAATCGAAGGTTCATGGAAGATACACTTTCATTTTTTTTGTATAGAAGTTACTAATTATATTAATCATTTATTTCTCGCTCACTTTTAAAAGTTCTAAAACTACCCAATTTCATTGATCTAGTGAATATGAAGTGTATATATATATTAAAAAAAAAGTATATTCTTTTTATGTAATTCTCTCTCTCTCAGTTCCCTGCAAATAATTTCAACGTAATGACCCTCTTGCCGATTCTCTACAGAGTAACGTAACAATTCTCTGCAAATTCCAAAACCTCACGTCTCTCCTTCCCTGACAAGTACCAACCACACTTCCACCATCGTTGCTCTCCTCTCTCTCTCTCTCTCTAAAACGCAGACAAGGAGGAGGAAGATAGGACAAAGCGAGGTTAAGAGTTTAACCAAGGTAAAGTTAAGTTCTTCTTTGGCCATCGTCAGTCGCTTCGCAATTATTAAGGGTTCGAGTTCAGTCGACCTCGTCTGTAGATGGGGAGTAAGGCTTGATTCATCGTCCTGGGTCATATAATAATTTAAAGCTTGTTATTCTGTCAAACCTCACATCTAGGGACCAGCTCCCTCGTACCGTCCTTTCAGCCTTTTCACCCGTTGTCCCAGTCAAGAAAAATCCAAGTAAGAGTTGGAAGGGCACAGCCAAAGCTGCACCGACCGACGAAAGTGACATGTGAGCCCGTCTCCAAAAAGGGTACAAGCTCTCTGGCTTGTCCTTGTCTACTGCATGTGCTCGTCTTATCCTTTTTAACCTTACGTGCCTCTTCCTAGTAATCTTAGTTTACTTATTTATGTAATATAAATCCTCCAAGCATATGCTATGTAAATAACCGCTATCCTTTTCTGGCTCAAATTTGGTTCCCCCAAATCTAGGACTTAACATTGGACCTGATCCTTAAATGATTCAAGAGAGAAAATGAAGAGACAACCCTACTCCGCATAGGCTCTCGTATCCTCCAAGCACAAAGATTTGGATAATCATCGTCCTTTTGTAGCTCAAATTTGGTTTCCCCCCAAACCTAAGGCTTAACATAATCATTAAATCTCTTTGGCTCCTTATTGAAATATATGGAAATTATTTTAGCAACTGTCACCTCGTTTCATCTCTCTCTTAGAAGAAATTATTCATTTCTTTCTTTTTTTAGAAGTACAGTATTACAGAAAACCATGCGATGATTGAAATGTCCATCTTTATTTATTTTTCTTTTTTTTTTGTCCATCTTTATCGATCTAGGGGAGAGAACAGAAGAAATCTTTTTCTCCGGGCCCAGAAAATATTAATGAGACCTATAATCTTCCTAGGGCATGATTTGAAAAAAATATTTTATTCCTACTATTATATTGTCAAATTCAAATACTATCATTATTATTCTACTTCATAATCAAATATTTGTGTCCTTCCACTTTAAATTGTTGTTTTGATAATCGCTTCATCTATAATGTATAATATAATTAAGTTTCTTCAATGTTTTCAATTCTCGTTTCATCTATTTCTTTGATTCAACTTCTTAGGTATTTTTAACCTCTCTACGAGATTGCTGCCAATTGTACCTCTCATTTCAAGCCACATTTAATTTTAGTCTAGAGTTTAAAAAAAAAAACATATATCATGTGAGAATAAGGTTAGAATTTCGATAAGTAATAGTTTATAATATAAAAAAAATATCCACCAAACCTTTCCAGGAGTTCAAAAAAAAAAAAAAAGGATGGGGAGCTCAGCTCCCAAATGTAGAACGTTAAGCTGCCAAAGTTGACTTTGAATGGAAATTGAGATTTAAAAAAAAAAAAAAAAAGATGAAGGAAAATAACAGATTTTAAAAAGAATGTAATGTAAAAATTATATGGCTCCAGTAATTATCTGGTGTGTATGAATTGGAGGGACTGCCACACCTAATGGAGAGTCGTCGGATGCTCAAAGGATCCTAAGCGCCTATCGTTTGATCTTGTGAATATGCGTAGGGTTTGAGCTACATACATAACTCCATTGGAATAAAATGAAGGTTTCATGGAAAATGACATTTTCATTTTCATCACTTATCTTTTAAAACCTCACATCAATATTTCGAAAATTTCCTTGATTGGTTGCACCTCGTTAACAGATCTAGGGAATATAAAGTGTGTTCGTGCATAATTATAAATATGTTAAGTGTAACACGTTATTCAATGGTTGACCCTGACCACGTCGCTCTCTCTCTCTCACTGACTTCTCTTTGCTAATAACCTGCACGTAATGACCCTCTTTCCTATTAATTCTTTGCAAAAATAAGTGACGTGAACAATTCATCACAAGGCCGACGCTTCTAATTGCAAACTCCCAAATCCTTGCGGGTCTCCCCCTCCCTAACGTGTCTACGATCCTTGCTCTGATGTCGATCTATCTCTCTCTCTCTCTCTCTCTCTCTCTCTCTCTCTCTCTCTTTCTAAAACACAGATGAGGAGGAAGGCAGAACAAAGTGAAGTGAGGGGTTAACTAGGGTGGAGTCGAAGTTGCTTTCTGGCAATCTATGGTCACTTGGCAATTGTTAAGAGCTTCGTGTTAATGTCGACCGCATGCTGCAGGTGAGGAGTACGGCCTCGAACATCGTGGGTCAGGTTGCGATTATTGAAGTTTCCTGTTATGTCAACCTCAAGCCCGAGAACCCAGTCTACCGTACTGTCCGTTCTTTCTGCACATTATGCTTTCCAGCTTCAAGTTAATGTGTCCACAACTACCATTTATTGTTGGACGCAAATTGCGCAAGATCTCTATAACCAGAATAAAAACATGCATAATTGAGTAGAAAGATTAACGCATCTGTTTTGAGATCCATCGAACATAAAGCAGAAGTAGAATAAGGATTACCCACATATATCAAGGGATCCACGCATCAAGCCCTTCTCCTCTATTGCCCTACGTATCATTGGCTCAATGAGGCGGCCTCCCTCACGTGCAGCGTTAGGTAAACGCCCCTTAGGTGAGGATACATGTGAGAATTAGGGTTAGAGGAGAGACTTGAGCACTATTTATAGAGTTTCCAGCCAGTCTCCCTCATTACGGGCCAGGCTCAACTCGGCCCATACTAGCCAGTTCATATTAGACTACCAAACCCCGTAAAACGGTAAACGTTAAACGGTAAATTATAATATCAATTAATATAGTCCACATTAGGAAAACTCTTACATTTATGATTAAATATCCGGTGGCAAATTCGTATAAATTGTTCTATGAAAAACAACAATAGATATTTTGAAAAAAGCAATTTGTTAATTTGGTCGATCGCCCAAAACTAAAATAGTTTTAATCGATGAGAAAATTTTAAAAAAAATCCAATAGCAACAAATAATAATCTTGCACGTATAATATTATAGTGTCACAATAGGAGCTATTATTCTATCAATTTTTTTTTTTTAGAATATTAGCCATGACATTCAATTTCTCTTTTGAGAGCAAGATCCATGTGAAATACCACCACCCGCAGCGGCGCAGCTAACTTGGAGCTCTCTTCCCCTTACGAAGGGGAAAATTTCAAATCACAGAGGCGTCGTTAAGGATTCTTATTTGAGTACTGTGGTGGTGGGTCCTATAGTTACTCCCCCAGAGTTTGCTCGCCGGCTGTTGGCTTACGGGGTTCCTTAGATCGCCAAAAAAAAAGAAGATCCACGCGAAATTGAATCGAGTCATTCCACAGAATGAAGTGGGTTTTAGGAATGGGGTGAAAAAAGGGGAGGACATAAAGATTCAAGGAATCCGAAGGGAACGGTAGAGCAAGATTTTCTTGTGAATCCACTAGATATTTTCCTCCAAAAAGTGGGAGGAAATAGAGGGAAAGGCAAAAATGAGTGCCTTCTTCCCTTGAATGGCCATTTCAGTGGGGGCTCATAATATTTATTGCATTTTCTCGACTTTTTGGGCCTGTTTGGTTCGGTTTTGGGGAAATGCCCTTGGGAGAATGTAAATACTTTTGAAGTAAAGGGGTTTTTCGAAATGCTAGACTGTTTGGTAAACTATAATTGAAAAGTGCTTAAGGGAAATGCAAGACTGTTTGGTAAACATATATTTGAAAAATCCTTTAGTCTGACTAAATTAAGTTTTTTAGTTTTAGTATTTTTAAAATTGCAAAAAAGAAACAACAACTATATAACATTTTACGTTTTCATGTTGAGAGTAATGTAAAAGATATATATTAGTAAATTTATTTAAAAATTATATTAAAAGAATTTGATTATAAATTAGATGTAAAGCTCAACTTTCGGCCTAGGGTTCTTTTAGGTTTGTTTTTAATTTTGAATATTTTTTTTAGTTATTGTAGTATTAATCATTTTCGTTAATTAATGATCATTCTAGTGTATTGATAAAAAGTTGGGCTATTAATTGTCAAAAGATAAAAATGACAAAAAAAAAAAGGTGAACCTAACATTTGCAAAGGGTTTTTATTATTTTTTAAAAAATAAAAATAAAATCCGATGAAACTTTATCGTCGATCAATGGCGGTTGGGGTGTGGGGAAGATGATCAATTAAAAAAAAGAAGAAGTCAACGGATGAATATTAGATGTGGATTTGCATTTCATGCTGAAAGCCCAAAGCAGGTGGGGACCTGCATTTCAAAGGCCAGCATTTGGTCAATGACACATCTTAATGCTGAACCAAACACTTAAATTTTTTTCTACTGAAAGCCCCTTGGAAATGCTGAACCAAATGAGGCCTCTGTCACCTCACAAATGTTTGAATGAGATGAGTTGAAGCCCCAAAAATATCTACAAAAGTGTCGGCAACCCCTTCACTGAAGGATCCCCGGCCTTTGAAGAGAATTGTAAGGTTCCTCCGAATGTACATGAACCCTAATCGGATCTCAATTAGGTTGGCCAGCGGGTTGAGCTAGTTCGGACCCAAGCTCTTGGGCTGAAAGGGGGTAGGCCTTGGGCACTTCGATGTTGGTTGTTGGTGAGGTGAAGATGATAGCAACTACATTGAAAAATTGAGGAAGACAATGTCGACCTTTTGTTATGGTGGAAGGCCAAATTGCCGTGTTTTTCCTATTCTTTCCATGGCGGATGGTGATGTGCTCACTCCATTGGCTTCAATTGTACAGTTGAGTCCATTTTTAGTACTAGCAAACTGATTATTATATGGGAATGACCATCGCCTACATCTCTTGGCCCACCGTTGATGTGCGCAGGCTGTATAGCGTGTCATCTAATTATCTAAAATATCTATGGAATCACCCAAAAAAAAAAAAAAATGCCATGATTTGATTATGCTCTGATGCTGCTGCTGCTGTGTTGATCTCTCTCCCTCTTTCTGAAACGCTGAGGAGGAGGAGGAAGACAGGACAAAGTAAGGTTAAGAGTTCAACTGGGGTAGAGTTAAGTTGCTCTTTGCCCATTGTTGGTCACTTCGCAGTTTTGCAATTATTAAAGCTTCGACCTCTTCTGCAGACGAGAGTACAATATCACATGACAATTTAAAACTTGTTATTATGTCACACCTCATGTCCAGGGACCCAGCTTCGACGTACCATCCCGTCTCTCGTTTTACACATTGTCTAGTCCAGAAAAAAAACAAGTAAGAGTTGGAAGGGCACAACAAAGCAGCGCTGACCGACGAAAGTGACATTGAAAGCCCGTCTCAAGAAAGGGGACAACCTTTGTCTAGTGCATGTGCTCGTCTGATGCTTTTCAACCTTACATACTTGTTTCTAGTAAACTTAGTTGAAGCTCCAAAAATATCTACGAAGGTGTCGGTGACAATTTGAGCGAAGGATCCTCATCTACCTGAAAATATTCTGAGGTTCTTCCTAGTGTTCATGAGCCCAAATAGATAGGTTTTAGTTAGAATGGCTAATGGGCCGTGCCGGTTCGGACATGTGCTCTCGCGCCACAAGCAGCTCGCCAAAAAAAAGGGCACGCCTTGAGCACTTTGGTGTCAATTGCTGGTGAGATGAATGGATATCCCAACAAGGAACTATATTTGAAAAATTCGAGGAAGACAATATTGACCGTTTGCAATGGTGGAAGGCCGAAGCGTCGTGTTTTCTTGATTTTTCCCAACTCGACTCACTTTGCTTTACACAATTAAAAAATTCAATTGGAGATTTTTAACATTGAAATCCTGTGGAAAAAATTTAGTGCACATGTATTTTCTAGAATTGTAAATTTTTACAGGCCTTTCTATTGAAAATTGCCACACGATCTCCATTTAACTAGTTAACTCTAGGAAGTTTCATCTTCTCCTCAATGAGCATCATGATATAAAGAGAACATCAATGCATCTTCTCTTAATGTACTAGAGGAATTTTTTGAGATTCCTAGATGACAAGTTCATTGGTTGCTGTAAGAAGCAAAACCAAAGCTCGATTGCTTCAACAAAAAGATGGATCAAACTGCGATGATTGTTGAATATAAACTAGTGTGTAAGTCAATCTGGAGGATGGAGCAACAACACAAATAAGATTTTGAGTAATAATGCCTCATCATTTGAATCTTAACTTTAACGAAATTAGTTTTTCGAGTCTTGTAATGATGCAAGTATTACATCTTAATTCTTTCTTTTACACGGTAAAACCAATATATAATGTGAGACTACTATTAGAATTTAAATAAGCAATAATTTCTAGTGTAGAAGATTTATTCTCCAACCCTTCCCGGACTTATAAAGAATAAGAAGAAGGGTTCGGCCCACACATAAGTCAAGTGTGGCAACTTTAAAATTTTCAATAGTAGATGGTATAAAACCACGATCACAATGGCAGTTATCATTTGGGAAATGAAGAATTCTTTTACAAGGAAAAGATGAAGAGATTCACTTTATACTAGATCAGTTTAGCTTTATTCCAAGAAAACTAAGCAATACTAATCTTTTCAACCCCAAGAGGTTGTTCAAGTGGTAAGTGTGTTTATCCTTCTTGTCAAAGCTTGTGATCGAATCACTACCCTTGTACATTCTCTCGTGGCCACTCCCATGAGCACACATTTGTGAGTCTCTAGTGATTACCCGATGTGTGTGAGATAGAGGGACCATCACACCGTATGGAGATTATTTGGACACTCAAAGAGTTTTAGACACTATTGATATTAGAAAAAGATCTATCTATTAATCTTGTGACAGTGCATAGGTTTTGAATTACATATATAATTGAATTGGCAGGACTGACTTCATTTATGTGAATGCTAAGATTATTCAAGTAAAGAATATCTTTTTATTCAAGTAAAATAGAAATTAAAAAGGAATTGCTGAAAAAGCTTGAAAGCATCACGTTAATGTGTGCATGACCATACACAATTACATATTTAGTCCCAAATTTGCACAAATTATTTTACGACTAACAACAACAAATATTCTTAAAAAAGCAACCCTCCTAATTCGGTCAGTCACCCAAAACAAAAATAATTTTACTTGATGGTAAAATATACTTATGCATGTACTCCAAGATTTAATTAAACTGACATAATCGGATAGTCAGCATACACGTTTAAATATTGTAGTGTTACGATAGAGGCTATTTTGTATTGATTGTGGATATAATAAAAATTTTAGTTAAAAAGGTATATATTACATTGTGATAACATAATTTAGTATTATATAATATTCGCGCGTGCTTCGCTTTAATTATATGAAACTTTGTTATATGTATATACTTATTGTGGTGTCATGTGATTGTGATAACATAATTTAGTATCATATAATATTCGCACGTGCTTCACTTTGATTATATGAAACTTTGTTATATGTATATACTTATTGTGATAATGGAAGATCACTAGCAATGATAAAAGTGGCGTTGCCATTATTTACTAATCCGTATCATATAATTTAAATTACTTTTTTTTTTTTGGAAAAAATCACAAAAAACCAAAAACTTTGTCTAAAGTAACAAATTTATCCCAAACTTTTTTGTGTGACATGAAAAACCCCAAAATTTGCTAACCGTGATACATTTACCCTAAACTTTTTTTGTGACACAAAAAATCCTGAACTTTCATTTGTATGACACATTTACCCTAAATTATGGTCTTTTTACTTTTGAATTTTTCTTCTTCTTCTTCTTTCTTCTCTCCATGGCAGAGGGAAGCTAGCGTCGGGCGAGGGCCTCCCTCATCGGATTTGGCGAGGGCACCCTCGCTGATGCCAGAAAAGTGCACCCCTCGCCTGAGTCCAGCGAGAAGGGCACCCTTAGCTCGACCCAGCCGAGGGGCCACCTTCGCCCGACATCGACGAGGGCGGCCCCAGCCAGCCCAAGCGAGGGCGACCCTCACTTGATGCCAGCGAGGGCAGTCCTCGATGAATGCCAGCTTCCCTTCGTCAGCTTCGCCATGGCTGGCGGAGGGAAGAGAGAAGAAGAAAATTTTTAAAAATAAAAAGAAAAAACATAAAGAAAAAGACGAAATTGCTCTTAATGGGGTAAGTGTGTCACAATTTACAAAGGTTTAAGTTTTTCATATCATAAAAAAAAAGTTTGGAGTAATTTTATCACTTTTGGCAAAATTTGAAGTTTTTAGTGGTCTTTTTCCTTCTTTTTTTTGGCTCTTTAGAGATAATGGTTTAGTTGAAATTAGTAGGGTCACTTTGCTAGTGCAATGGATGACCCACCTCCTTTTTTTGCTCGCTTGTTTATGTATGGTAAAATGCAATTTATCACGGAACATGCCTCTTCGGAAGCAGAAAGGCTACGCAATACTTCCCTCGATGCCTCCACGTGGGAAGCGCACGTCGCGGGAAGGAACCGTCGCGTGATAAAGGACGGTCACTTGTCTTGTTTGGCGAGCTTTGCAACTTATCAGAAGTAAGAAACCTACACGGGTCCGATTACTTGCTGTGCTTGATGTGTGAGGAGCAATGTTTTGCTTCCCCCATCTTAGTTTCATCCATAAAGAATACATTCATCCAATTAACGAGAGAGAATCACAAAAAAAGTCATAATTTCATTATGCGGTGTTACAACCTACGGTGGGGTTGGATTTATTTTAATGAAATAGTAAATCTTTCCTCATATTGCAAATTGTGGTTGGGTCGAACTTATTTCTTTCGAAGAAATAAACGGGATAGAGAATGATTGTCTTATTGGCACTAATTGTGTATAGTCCAATCGATACTCAATCCCCTCCTAAGTGTTTCATAAGGTATAGCTAGGATTTAGCCACTGGTTATGTGTGCAAATATGTATTGCTAAAGTATATATATAAAGGTAAGCACAACAATTAATATGCAAACGGTGCTTCAGTTTCATTCGTATAAACACTCGTTCCTTATACCACCCTGTAAAACAAACATGTCAACAAACATTTCATTCCTTATGACTCCCGACTTGCATTTAACATTTAACATGACATTAGTAGACTTACCTCACATTTGCAAATATGCTACCTTACAACCACATTAGTTAACACACAATTAACTTTATTAGGCCTAAGTTCAAAATTCTCAAGTAGAGTCGCCACACTGTCATGACCTACTTCTCGAGGGGAATAGGTTTAAGGGTACTTATTTACAAAGTGTGGACTTTCTCAAGTCCATATCTCATGCGACATTTGCTTCCCAATTTATTTGTTCAAAATGAGTTGCCACTAGCCATTGTTAAGAGTCGGCTAGAAACCTTAATCAAGACATTGGAGTATTATCTTGATGCATGCAACAATCGGAGATTTTGGGTTCGGGGACTTGATTATATTGGCTATACAACTAGTGCTATTTTGGTACCTAAATTGGATTATGTGCTGATCTAAGTGTAATGTAGCCTATCGAAGAATTTGGAATTCATCCCAATCATTCTAACATTGAAAATAACAATCAATTTACGAGGCACAATCAAGTATAATTTGGGGTTCATCCTAACCATTATTTGAATTTTTAATTTTTTTTAATAATAATAATTTTAAAAAAAAAGGGACTTCAGACCAGGTCAATGGACCTAGTTTGAATCGTTGGTTTGACCCAAACCCTATCAATCCCGATTGGGTCAGAAGTTGGACCAAGTCCTAAGGCTTGGTCCAAATTTGCAAGGGCTAAATCAACCAAATTGGGTCTATTTTCACTTTGTCTAGATCAGTTCGCACATCCGGCCTTACCTTCAGCCCACTCGCAGCCTCCGGCTTATTTCTCTTATTTTATTATTTTTGGCCCAGCCCACTTTCTTCGTATGCTCGGCCCAGCAACGAACCCGCGACCTCAGACCTGGCCAACCGAATCCAACCACCCTCCATCATATATCTATATATAAATTTCCTCTTATTATTTCTATTTTCTTTATTTTTCTCTTTCTCTTCCTCTTTTCTTTTTCCCCGTGTCTTCTCCCTCCCTGCAGCTTCACCCAAAGCCACCTTCCACCTCTAGCAATCTTGGCCAGAGTTCGGTCCGTCGCTGAGCCACCATCCTTCGCTAGTCCTCCACTTCGATCGCCATCGAGCCACTGCTGCCGCTGCCGTTGTTGTTACCACTGGGTCATTGGCCAAAGATCACATCGCTTGGCCGAGCACTAGAGGTGTCAAAATGGGTTGAAAACTCAATTTAAACACATATTCAATGAGATGGATCACATATGGGTTGATTGAGTTTTAATTTTAACAAATGGGTTGTTGATGGGTTTGAGTCATAAATCATGAAGATATATAAATTGTAAAAAGATTTAAAGATAGACCCATTACAATCCATTGAACTTATAAATGTTATTACTTGAGTCAACTCATTTATAAAATATCATTCTCTTGAGCAGTTTTTATTATTTTTGAATTTTTTATTTAATTTAATTTGTTTCTTTTATCTTTTTTTCCCTACAAAGTCTGGTAGCGGGTGAGGTTTGCGGCCCTCACTAAGTCACCTAACAACATCGGCGAGCCTTGAGTTCGTCGGCCTTGGTGTAGGCAAGGCTCGACCCTTTCTGATCTAGCGAGACTCAAGGTCGAGGCTCAGCTTGTTGAGTGGTCGTTAGCTGTTGTCATGGCTAACAACCGAGTGAATAAGAAGGAAAAATAAAAAGAAAAGAAACAAAGAAAAGAAAATAAAAAGAATTAAAATTTTGATTTTTCAAAAAAAAAAAAAACAATACAAAAATTAAAAGGAGTGCATGGAAGAAAATTAAATCAAATTTTCATACAAAATGCTAGAACTTTTTTCCAATTCATTTGTAGGTTTCAACCAAATATTGAAAAATATTATCAATTTCCAGAAATATTATTATTTTTGTGAAATAAATGAATCTATAATTTTTTTAAAAAAATTCTAATAATTATTCATTAACTTTGTAATTGTATGAAAGTGTTTTAATAATATATATAATTTTAAAAAAAAATCATGAGAAATACGTTTTTCTAGATTTGGATAAATATGGAAGTGTTTTAATAATATGGATCGGGTTAAATATGAGTCTGTCACGAAAAGGGACAAAGAAGAAAATTTTTTGGAGTCGTGAGAGAAGGAAGACATAGAGGAAAGTTGTATTCCTTCATTGAATTGTAATCTTTGTACAAGTTGTATTTAATTACAAAGGAAGAACCAATAAAAAGGAATAAAAATATTTTCCTATCTTTCCTATCTTTCTAGTCCTAAAATAAAAGAATTTTATATCAATTTACAATTGGTATATTCTAAGTGAAACACATCTTCCAATACTCCCCCTCAAGCTGGTGGTTTGTATATGTCCAAGACACTAAGATTGTTTAGAAGATATGTATGTTGTCTTTGACAAAGAGGCTTAGTAAATATATCCGCAGGTTGCTCCACGGTTCTGATTCCTCTTGTCTCAACAATTCCTTCTTGAATCTTCTCTCGAGTAAAATGACAATCCACTTTTATATGCTTTGTCCTCTCATGCGGTACGAGATTTGCTGCAAGTTTGAGTGCTGAATCATTGTCACAAAAAAATAGAGTTGATCATTTAACTTGTGCCCCGAGATCCAGAAGTAAATCCCTTAACCAGACTATTTCACAAACAGTCTTGGCCATAGATCTATATTCAGCTTCAACTGAAGATAGTGATACAGTAGACTATTTCTTTGTCTTCCATGAAAGTAATAATTCCCCGAATTTGATATAGAAGCCGGTGATAGATCTCCTATTCATAGGACAAGTGGCATAGTCCGCATCGCAATAGGCTGTCATTTCAATGTTGCATTTTCGAGAAAGGAATATCCCTAAGCCTGGACATGTCTTCAAGTATCTCACGATTTTCAGGGCCGCATTCATGTGAGATTGTTTTGGACTATGCATAAATTGACTAAGAGTCTGTACTGCATAGCAAAGGTCTAGCCTAGTCATGGTCAGATATATAAGTTTTCCTACGAGTCTCTGATATTCCGATGGGTCTTTTAATAGAGAATCATCAAAAGAAGAGGATATACCAATATCATAGTCAATAGAGGTCAGCTTGGCATTTTGCTCGATAGGAATGATTGCTGGTCTGCAGCCCGACACTCCTACTTCTGATATGATCTCTATCACGAATTTCCGTTGGCTTAGTGAGATTTCTTGATCTGAACAAGCTATCTCAATTCCAAGAAAATACTTAGGTGGCCCTAAGTCTTTGATGTGAAAAGTGGAATGCAAATACTCTTTAAGTCTCTTTACAATAGAATTATCATTTCCCATGATAAGTGTGTCATCAACATAGGTCATCAAATAAATAGATGACATACCTTTTGTCGAGGTGAATAAAGCATAGTCGTACTTGGATTGTTTGAACCCAGCGGCCATAAGTGCATTAGTGAATTTGGCGTACTATTGTCGAGAGGCTTGCTTTAGTCCATAAAGAGATTTGCGGAGACGACACACCTTATACTCCCCTTGTCTCTGTAATCCTGGTGGAAGCTCCATGTAGATCTCCTCATCCAGATCACCACGCAAGAAGGCATTATGGACATCCATTTGATGCAGTGGCCAGTCATGAAAAGCAGCAACTGATAGGAAGGAACAAATTGTGACATCTTTTGCTACTGGCGAGAAAGTTTCATGGTAGTCGAAGCCTTCTTGCTGTGTGAAGCCTTTCGCCACCAACTGGGCTTTGTATATTTCTACAAAACCATCTGTTGACACCTATTTTAAAATTTAATTTATTTTAGAAAATAATAATATAGCATTTGGTTGTAGAAGGAAAAGATGTCAGAGAAAAATTTTGAAAAAATTTTGAATTCGAAATAGTTCAACAGCCAGATTTCGGAGCCATTTCTTTGTTGAAGAGGTTGAGTGAAAATCTCACCGGCGAGAGGTTGAGCGAAAATCTCCAACGGCGAAACGAATTAGAGTTTTCACTCTATAAATAGGGGGCTCCTCTTCACCTTTCAGGGGGGAGAAAAATCAAAAAAAAATTCAGAGCAGAAATTCTGTCGTTTAGGGGGGAGGTTACTTTTCGTCAGAAATCGAAAAGGGAAAAGAGAGAAAACAGAGGAATGGGCTTCGGTTCTTGAGGGAAGGGGAAGAAAAGTCAAAAAGTTTTCCTCCTTTTTGCTGAAAAGAAGTGTGCAGAGAGAGACAGAGGGAGGAAACATGAAAGTGACGTGAGGGAGAGGTGAGAGAGAGCGTCGGGTGAGAGAAAAAGTAAAAAAAAGAAGAAGAGAAAGCAAAAGATGGACCACTGTTCATCTTCCTCGTGAACTCCCATTCGGTGTGAGCTTCCATTCGGTGTCCCTGCTGCCCGTTTCCTCCGCGTTGCCGAGACTGCAGCTGTCGCTCCCGAGCCCTCACATTGTCACCGGACCGACAACTCCTTCTTGCCGGTCACCGTCCATGAAGCTCGCGAAGCTGATCTCCTTCACCGCTGTCTACTGAAGCTGCATCCCTGCTGCCCGCGGCCGCCACACACTGAAGCTACATCCCTAGTGCTCAACGCCGTCGTCACTGCTTGAAACCTCGCTCCCGACGCCTGCTGCAACGACCACCGCCGCAGCAACTGTTCAGTCTTCTCCCGTGACGCCAGCCTGCAGCGCCCGACGTCCTCCCCTGTCCGCCGATTCACCTCCCAGCCGCGACGAAGCTTCTGTTTCTGCAGACACCGACGGCCTGGTGTTGTTCTGCTCCGCCCCTATCAGCCCAGGAGCCGCGAAGCGCAGACCATCGCTGCACACTACCTCATTGCAACTGAGCCGAAACCCAGCCGCTGCTCGCCGGTCACTGACGCCGGGCCTCCTTGCTGCTACCGCTACCCAGCCCTCGCCGGAGATCCGACGCCGGCTGTCTCCCTCGTTCGTTTAGACGCCGACTAGCCTTCATCCGAAATTGTTCAGCAAGTTCAGTACCGTTGGTACTATTTTCCCTGTGCAGGTCACTTGAGGCTCGAGAGGAGTGAGCTTGGCATCGTTCCTTGCTGATTTCCATCTTGGAAATAATTTTTCTAAGCTAGGTAAATATTTTTATAAGTTCAAATTTTAGGTTTCATAGTTGGTGATTTGTTCTATTTATTTTTATCCAATTAGAAAATATGTCATATTAAGTCATAATAATCAAAAATATTGAGCCGCGAGACGTCGGGTTAGATTTTGATTATTTTGACTTTTTAGGACGAATTCATGATTTGCCTTGCATTATTGACTTGCATTAAAATATATGTCATTGATATACATTGATGGATTATATTTTGGTGCATTATCACATATTATGCATATCCAGAATTTATGTACTTAGGTCCATATGCATTTTATATTTAAAACTTTGCATTTTTAAGATTCATATAGAATTATGATGATTTTCTTTTAATAAAACCAAAAAAAGAATAAAAAATGTTATTTAGGTCATATAAATCACACCACATGTTGCATTCTAGTTAGTAGGTCATAGATTAATGTTTTAATATTCTCTTCATGTAGTATTTTTTTATAATAAAAATAAAAATTCCAAAAATTAGCATCGCATCATTATGTCACCTTTTTTTAATAAAAATTACTAGGTCATTTCAAATAAAAAAAAGAAAACACAAAAGTCTTTTACCCGGTTAATTAACAGGTTAGTTCATAATTAATCCAATGTCACGTCATCATTGTTTAATATAGGTTGCATATGTGTAATAAAAAAATCATTAAAAAAAATCACAAAAAGAACATGCATATTAAATTTAGATCAAGATTGCATATAATTAACATTTTTTATAAAAAAGAAAAAAGAAAAAAGAAAAATTAGGTGTCCGGTCATTTAGAAATCATGTTCAAGGCATGCATTTTTATTAGCATTTTTTGTTGAATGTTATTTTATTGATTGTGCACTCGCATGACCACCATTTGCATGTTAGTAGCTTAGGTTAAAATTAATCAACATTGCCTGCAAAATATTTTTAAAATTAAAATAAAAGGTACCGAAAGGGCGTTAGACTAATTTAGCGTAACCATGTCCCCGGACCTATTGAATCTCTCTTTCGCAATAGTAAAGTATTCTCCCATACTTTACTTGGGTTTCTAACCACCCTAATTGGTTAGTGGCGGCTCCAAATTGAAATTGCATGTTTAAATGAATTAATTTCTATCAAGTCGCGATTGGTAGGACTTGGGAGAGTCCGTGCCAAGTCTTCGGACTTAGTAATCCATTAGCCTTCTTTAGGTAATTCACCCCTTCAAAAAAATTCGGGAAGGTCGTGACACCATCTTCTATGTATTTAATCTTATTTACCCACTTACACCCAATGGGTTTGCGATGAGCAAGTAACAATACTATATCCCAAGTTTGATTTTCTACCAAGGCATGTAATTCAGACTCCATGGCCTTTTGCCAATGAGGATCATTTCTTGCCTCATTATAATTATAGGGCTCTAGTTCCTCAGAAATACGGCTCATACAACATAGATGTTCTGGCGATAAACTATCGAAGGAAATATAAGTGGAGAAAGGGTAACGAGTACCTGATGTTCTTGAAGAACCACATATAAAATCTTTCGTCCAAGTTGGTGGACGAGTAGTTCGACCAGAACGTCATGGTGGCTCATGTTGTATGACAGATGATTCTTTAGGAAAGCTTGCTTCTGAAAGATCCCGCAACTGTGTCGACTCTTGTAAAGAAGACTCTTCAATGGAATCACCGATAGGATTTTCAATAACTATTGGGGACAAAATATCCGCTGGTCTTGGAGGAGAAGCAATAAGAAGTGTTCCTCCAGAAGATAAGTCCTCTTCCAATAAGAATTGATTATTCCTTGTCTTCTCATCATCAGACGAAGAATTGAAATGTGAGAATGGGAAAATATCTTCATGAAAAACAACATCCCTGCTTACAAAAAATTTCCCAGTAGATGGTTCATCAAGCCTGTACCCATTTTGTAATGTTGGATAGCCCATGAATATGCATTGTCTGGCACGAGGTGCCATCTTTATCTCTATGCCTGACTGTAGTCACGTAATAAAGACACCAAAAAACTCTGAGATGACTCAGATTCGGTTTCCTTCCATATAATAACTCAAAAGGTGCCTTCCCTTTTAGAATACGTGACGGCATGCGATTGATCAGATATGCTGCCGTGACCACACAATTTCCCCAAAAATTCTCAAGAATAGAAGCTTGGAATTTAAGAGCACGTGCTACTTCTAAAAGATGACGACGTTTTCTCTCAATAACTCCATTTTGTTGTGGTGTATAGGTGTAGGAACTCTCATGCAAGATTCCATTTAAGGAAAACAAATAAGCACATTCAACATTAAAAAACTCTCTTCCATTGTTAGTTCGTATCCGATGGATTGTTTTTCCAAATTGAGTTTTAGATAAGGAAAGGAAGGTCTTCAGATGAGAAAAGACCTGACTTTTAGATTGCATAAGGAATATCCATGTTGCACGAGAGAAATCATCCACAATTGTGAGAAAGAAGTGAGACCCATCATTATTCAAAGTATGATACGGTCCCCAAACGTCAGCATGGATTAAAGAAAAAAATGTCATCTGTTTTGGAAGTGCTATTTTGAAAAGGAGCACGTGTTTGTTTTACCATGGGACAGATCGGATATTAAGGATAAGGAAATTATGTAGAATGACCCAATCTTTTATGACTAAGAAAATGCATTTCATTGGTAGCAGCATTACACAATGATTTATTGAATTGAACAGAAGCTAATTTAGAAAGATGCGGAAACTCCATCCAAAAATATAGCCCTTGATTGACTCTACCCAAGCCCATCAGTTTGCTAGTTGAAAGGGCCTGAAAGAAGCATTTATCAGAATGGAAAAGGATTTGATATGAGTTTTCTTTACAGGCTCGAGCAACTGATATGAGATTGAAGTGGAACTCAGAGACATATAGCACATTGCGAAGAGTAATGAGGGAACTAAGATTCACAGTGCCAGTCATTGTGACTTTAATAATGTGTCCATTCGGTAGCTGTACCAATATGGGGACAGATAATTTGGTAATATTAGAAGGAAAACCTTTATCACAGACTATGTGGTCACTAGCACCTGAATCATCAAGCAATAAGATATACCTGTGAAACTTCCACCCTTATTAGAAGCATCCAATTTCTTCAATGCTTCCATCACTTGATGATATTGTTCATGGGTAATTGAATTTCCCATTGGTTGGCACGATACCTGAAAAACTGAGGACAATTTCCTTTTTCTTTTTCTCCTGGTTTTCCGTGCAATTTCTAGCAGTTTTCAATTATATGGTGTGGACGCTTACAATAATCACAATAAGTTTTGCAAATGGATATCTGGTTGTGGGCTGAATTGCTTGGGCCAAAAAATTCCCATATGGCCCATCAGATGTGCTGAATAAATTTTCATGTTGCCCATTTGGCCCATGAGAGCTTGTGGAGCGGTTGGATCTAGCAAACCCAGCAAATAGGCTTTCGCGTGGCCCATCCGGCCCATAGAAGCTCGCTAATCGTGAGTCGTTCGATCCAGCAAGATTCACACCCCGCGAGCTGTTGGATCCAGCCGCACCCAGGAAAAAATGTGGGTCGTCTGATCGCTGGAACATATCACCACCGTCCGCTGTCTTCCTCATAAACCTAGGGTTTTCGGCATTTTTGAACCCTAGATCCGCCTCTCCTTTGTTCTTCGGCGAGGAACGGAAATGGCTCCTTGCGGCGAGGACCATTCCGTCTCCCCCTTTGCCATGGTCCGTCACTCTTTGTTGGCTCTCCTCCTATATGGCAAGTTGATAAATGCGATCGAGACTTGGCAGGGGCTCCGTGGTGAGTATCTAAGACCGAAATGACTGGTAAGTGTCGTTGAGGATGAGGAGAAACCTCGTCGCCTTTTCCCTCTCTCGCATGTTCTTGTATTGTTCTTGGATCTAGTCGAGCCAGTTGAATTTCTCTTCTACAGCCTCCAATTCGTTCCATAGGGCCGAAAGTTTATTGTAAACCATCACAACGGTCATGTTCCCCTGTTTCAGATTTGATTTTGTTGCGTGAGCGAAAAAATCTTTACCTGATCGAGTTTTCCATACATTTCTTTTATGTTTTCTCACATCATTTTTGAATCCTCCGTCAGGGGAAGTCCGGCCATGACTTTGGACGCAATGCAGTTTCCAATCCAGGTTCTAACTAGTTGATTGCATCGCCTCCAAAGCCGTGCCATTCGCTTGTCGGAGGGAATCAGGAATGTTCCGTCGATGAACATCTCTTTACCCTTCATTACAAGTGCCCTTCGAAATTCACATGACCAGCTTGAATAGTTGTCAGCACCCTTTAGCTGTTGACTGATAATTTTGAGCTCTGGTCCGTCTCCGTTTGTCATGTAAAGAGGGTTGCCAGGTTCCGGCCAGCCACCAACAGTGAGGATCTGGTAGGGAGGAAAGAAGTCGGGATCAGGATTCGGGTAGGGCTTTGTTCCCTGACTCGAACCACTCAACCCAAATCCGTGACTCGCATTGTGAAAAATCGGGTAGGGATTCGTTCCCATACCCAGTCCAGTAGACCCGCCCGTTTGCTTCGAGCCTATGGTTGAGCTTGCCCCATCGTTGGTTGGTAGGCCTTCATCGGCTCACAGGCTGCTCTAGTAGCCAGGCAATGATGCATTAGGGCTTAGCCCTTGATACCATGGATCCCCAGATTAGCCTGAGCCTAAAATTGTTGCCACTGCGCGTGTTGAGTTTGTGGTTGAATCTGGCTTTGTTGTTGTTCGGATGCAGGAACCACAACTGATGAATTTTGGTCATCTAGGTTTTGCAGCGATGCCTCTCCTGTAGACTGGTTGACTAGAGTTGAGGTAGGATCTTGCGGTTTCGTCATGATGTATAACATTTGATTCCTGTGGTAACTCTTTTGCAGATGAAGCTTCTTCTAGGTAATCAACAATTTGATTCCTTCGGCAATACTTTTTTGGAAATCAGAGTTCCTTGAGGTAATCAAAGCGGAAGCAAGAATTTAGGTCAAAACCATGGAAGGCTTTGATACCATGTCACGAAAAGGGACAAAGAAGAAAAAGTTCTGGAGTCGTGAGAGAAGGAAGACGTAGAGGAAAGTTGTATTCCTTCATTGAATTGTATTCTCTGTACAAGTTGTATTTAATTACAAAAGAAGAATCAATAAAAAGGAATACAAATATTTTCCTATCTTTCCTATCTTTCTAGTCCTAAAATAAAAAGGATTCTATATCAGTTTACAATTGATATATTCTAAGTGAAACATATCTTCCAACAGAGTCAATGAATTTACATTATGAATAAATAGTCATAAGTGAGTTAAGGGTCAATTTGGATTGGACTATTTATGGCCTCGTCTCACTTGACCCACCCATTCTAACGCAACAAGAAAAACGGCAAGACCAAGCCATAGGCAGTCCCCAAACAACGTCAAGCTTGAAATCACAGCAAATTGGTAAGATTAACAACACATCGATTCAGCCTAAACAAAGAGCAAGAACGCGGATCAAACTTAAACGTTTCATTGAGCAGTTGGGGCTGGGGTGCACTGGCTAAAATAAAAGGAACACGAAATGGTTGACACTCAAGCTTGTGCCGAGACTCATGAAAACATACAAAAACACGGACAAGACACAAGGACGATGTGAGATGGAGTTCACATGAGCCGGACGGCCCCGAGCTCCGGCCTGGCATGCCCAAAACAGGGCAAGAACAGAGTTGGGACTGACCTGCTCAGCTTGAGGACGTCATCGGGAGAGGCTGTTGGACGGGTTCGCGTGCGGCTGAGATGTCGACCGGGGCTCACTCGTTCTCGGTCTCTCTACTCGCCCTCTCGGCTTCAGATGGAACTCACCTTATATTTTCTTCTCTCCTTGTGTCATTCGGTCAACTTCTTCCCGTCAGGGTCATTCCCTTCACAGCCGTGAGCGTACGCAAGGGAGAGAAAACAAAGGGGCCAGGCTTTCTCTTAATAATGCACTAGGGCTCAGGTCATGGGCTCAAAGAGAAAAGGAAAATTGGGCCTAAAGAGCTCCTTCAAGAGAAATGGGTTGGATACGCCGAAATTTTTGCTAAAAGAATGGGCTAGACAAAACTGGCCCGCTCGATTTTTATTACACTTTTTGTCATTTTTTATTAACAGCATACGGATGCCAATTTCTAAATCTTAAATTCATCAATTTAATCATAAAATTTTTGATGATTTATCAGTGTAATTTTCCGAACAATTCTGTCCGATAATCGTTGATATGGACGCCAAGCCTCTTAGGTGGCACAACAGAAGCTAACATAGATGATTTTTTGCATTTTTTTAATATAAAATTTTTCTTTTTTTAATTTCTTTCCTTTTTTAATGTTTTCTTCTTCCTTTACTGATCGCCATGGCCAACAAGGTTGTCCTCATCATATTTGGTGGAGTCTAGTGAGCTTCAATAGAGGTTGATGCTCACCTGTTGCTAGTTGCCAGCCATTGCCACGGCTTAATGGATAGTGAAAGAAGGAAAAGAAGAAGAAGAAGAAGAGAGAAACAAAAGAAGGAAAAGAAACAAGAGAAAAAAATAGAAAAATTAAAAAAAAAATGCAAAAGAATCATTCACATCGCTAGCCATGACACGTAGAACAGTCACCGTTCATGGCAGTGATTGCTAATCAAATTTGACGAAATTGACTACATTAACAAATTGTCAAAAAGGTTTAGGATTAAGTTAGTCAAATTAAAAAGTTTATAATTGAATTTGCATCTATACAATAAGTTATAAGCTTTTTAGGTTATCTCTCCATCAACGAGATTAATCACGATCTAAATCAACGTTTAGGCAGTTAAAAGTTGTTAAAATGACAAGTAAAGACATTGCAAATAAAATCCAAGTGAAGACCTGGAAAAAAAAAATCTCGAGAACGTGACATCCGATTCACAAGAATAGGATGAACTGTTCATGTTTGCGGGAACACGGGTTTTTATTCGAGACATATGCCATGTAAAAAATCATTGCAAGAACAAGATTGAAGTGCCAATATGAAAAAAAGAAGAAAGAAAAAAAGAGCCTCATTCTAGATAAGAGTTTTCATTCCATGATGATTAGTGTGGGCAAGTATTACATAATACTATATACATGTCGATGCTCGAATATTCTTTCGATCATAAATTTTTTACACCATCCGCGTACCAAATGAAAATCCTAAAAATCTTATTAAATGTGTATCGTATAAATTTTTTACATCATCTGCGTGCCAACTAGAAATCCTAAGTGTCTCATTAAATGTATCGTGACCGCGGGCGTGAGTGCGTCGACTCATAATAAAGATTGGATATTCATGCGAATGATTGACATGCATAGCTAACGAGCCTTTGTCGTTTCTTAACCTTTGAAGACCTTTCTGCTCCTTTTCTTCCTTTTCATCTGTTTTATATTCTAGCGAGAGGATAAGAAACCCACGCCACAGAGAAAGATAACGTTGTTAAGCACGTGATTGGCAGGGGCAGGTGACTTTGCCAACGCCAGATGACTCCGAATGAGGATTGGGGGACGCATATTCAAACCCTTCAAGTACCATCATGTGTCGCTGTCTTGAGTAATTGAAGGCGAAGATTGATCATCGATTTGACTTTACCTTGGCTTCCTGGCTCCCTAGCCTGCCAAGATTGAAGCTGTTTACATCTCAACCCGCGGTCCAAACATTTAATTACCCGAAGGACGAAATTGAGATTTTCACTACAGGAGTTATGCGAATAATTTACTTTCGAAAGCATCATTACGTGATAAGTATATGTACCTACTGGCCGACTCAATCATGAACGTTAGCTAATCAACCGGCCATTTCTTTATTTGTTCGCTAATTTTAATCACAATCCGGTATACTTACGACAAACACGGAGTAAAGTTCTAAATTGGTAAATCCATTAATTATTACATATCATCATACTTAACAATTTCACGGTAAAATTTAATAGAAACTAACAAATGATAAATTTGAGACAAGTGTACCAATTTGAGATTCTTAGTGATCAAAAAATTAATTTTGGATAAATTTGTCACAGGTGCACTAATTTAATTTTTTTTTTGTGTGGTATTAACCCAATATATAAATATATATATCTATCTATAAGTGAAAGAGTAAAGTTTAGATAAATTTCAATAAATGGAAGTATGTTTGGCACGGACGTTTACACACTCTATTTAACGACTAAGGAATAGAGATGGATGAGATTTTTATTGAGGTTGTCCCACTTTAGTTGTGGAAGGGGTAAGTAGTTAGTTTAGAAGTGTGAGATAAAATCTCATTCCTTCAGCTAATTTTTGGGGTGAGAGAAACTTAAGATCACTCAACATTAGTATCAGAGCCCAAATTTATTAATGAGTTTGGGCATGAGAAAGTTATAGATTATTATAACTCTGATCTAAGAGGAGGTTGTGGAAAGGACAAATAATCAGTTTTCAAGTGTGAGGAAAAGTCTTACATCTTAAACTAATTTTTTGAGTGAACGGAACCAACACCACCCGATAAGACGAATGCATTCATATCCGAGGGGACACGATAGATGACACTTACGGTGTCTCTCTCTCTCTCTCTCGAAAATATTCAGTGGTTCGTGCGCGCCACGTCATCCGCCGACTCGCGCGCACGAACCACTCAAATACAGACACCTGTCCCGAGCGGGACCCCCTCGAAAATGAGAAGAACTCGCTGGGCTCGGCTCGGCTCGGCTAGCTGCAGAAGAAAAGACACGCTTCCGCCCACTCGCTGGCAGAAGAAAAGACACGCTCCCGCCATGCTCTCTCCTCAATTGAATATTCTGCAATTTTTTCTCTCTCTCACTTTCTCCAGCGACGAGACAGACTTCGTCGCTGACCCATTTTCGACCCACCTCCGCCGCTCGCCTCCAAGCCGCCTCCGCCACTCGCCGCCGCTACTCGCCTCCGCCGCCCGCCTCTGAGGCTCGCCTCCGCCACTCCCTCGAAGGTCGACGACCTCCGTCACCCACCTCCGCCACTTGCCTCCGCGCCGCGAGCAACCGACCAGCATGCGACCTCCCTCTCTCTCTGTCCTCCGGCGTGCGACCTCCCTCTCTCTCGCCCTCTCTCTCTTTCCGACCGGCGAACCACCGCGCCGCACCTCTGGCTCCGGTTCCGGCCCCCACTCGTCCGTCCCTTACTTTTTCTCTCTCCTCGCGTCTCTGTCTGCCCTCCCTCTCTTCGACAGCGAACCACCGCGTGACCGGCGAACCACCGCGTGACCGGCGAACCACCGCTCCCCCCCTCCGGCTGCAGATCCGGCACCGGCTTGTCCAGGTAATTTCTCGCTTTCTCTTTTCTCTCTTTCTCTCTGTCTGACGGTGTGACGTAAGAGATTTTATAGGAGTTCAGCGATGCCTGAAAAGTCATTAGTAGTATGCTTTTCGCTTTAGTTTTCTTTAATCTTGGGTCTGGCTATTCATTATGCCGTAGGACATACTCCGAAAAGGCTCTAAAATGAGTGCTATTGTTGCAAATCATGGATAGTCCTTGAAAAGCCAGATCTGTTATTCTTCCATATTGATGTTTATATGTATATTCCCCAATAACTTTGCCGAGATGCACCGCAAATGCATCCAGTCTCAATTGATTATTTTCATGCAAAGTGTAGATTTTTCTTGCTTCGAGATCATTTGGTCATATTTGTTTCCGTGTGTTTGCGATGCTTATGGTAATAAACTCTACTCTGTTCATTCGATATTTAGTTTGCCGTTCCTCCTCTCTCGGTTCTTGTGGAACTGTCTATCACGCTCCGTTAAATTTAGTTTAACAGTGATGATGCATGTCATGATGTAAAATGCATGTACCTCAGTTCATGGTATACGTACTACTTATCTCACTCCTCTAATAGCGTTTGGCTATCTCTTATGCTATTCACTTACGGACTTCAAGTTCTCTTTATAATATGTAATGCATGGTGGTGGAGTGAATTTTACTCATGTTGGCAACATGAAACACAGGAGAAATGTTTACTTATTTTGCTAAATGAAAGAGGAGATTTAGTGCAATGCATTTGGCTTCTTACTTTATCTCACTGTTTGGTATAGACCTATGTGTTTTGCTAAATGAAAGAGGAGATTTAGTGCATTGCATTTGGCTTCTTACTTTATCTCACTTTTGGTATAGACCTATGCGATCTCCCCGATGATGATTTTTTTTTTTTTTTTTTTTGGATTTTAACTTTCTCTGCATTTAATCCAATTGCAGGGATGTGGCGGTGAAGGTATTCTCGATGCAAGAATATTCAGAAGAATTGATAAACTCCTTTAGACAAGAGGTTTGTTTTCTTTTTTGTTTTACTATGTCTCATGAGTTCTCTTTGTTTCTAATATTATTCAGCCAGGACATGCTGAGGGTCGCTTAGACTTTTTAATTTGAATAAGGCATCTCTCGTAGGACATGATATGCAGGCTATGTCTTGCTCTAAGCCTGTTGGCCTGTCCTTGACTTGTTAATTGAAATCATGAAAACATTGTTATGATAGTGTTTAGTGATTGCTAGATGCGAGGTGGCTGTTTTAATTTTGATAAGGGCCTTCCTTGACAGGTTGTAATTGCAGTTGATAATCTAGATTCAGACTGAGGCAGTGAGGGACAATGGGTTGGCCTTTTAGTTGATAATGAGCCCAAAAAGTGATCTATATTATCCCCGGATGAGACGAGTCAACATCGAGGTGCCAAATGACTCCATCTATGGTGTCACTTGCCCCTACATCTTCTGATTGTTCTTTTTTCTTTTTCCTATTCCTGATAAGAACTGCATAGTCAGATGGTTTAGGAAGAACATTCTGAAAACCAGTGTGATAAAGAGATGAAGTAAGATTGACCAATATGTTCGAACTGCATGCATTTATCTCTATCTCTCTGCACTTGTATGATGAGCCCGTATTATATTATTTTATAAAATTCTGAAGCCTATTCTGAAGCCTTTTAATGAATAGAATTTTTGTGCTTATTCTCCGAGCAATCGGGATTTTTTCCCCAAAGCACGGATATAGTTTATTGGTGTCAACTCTATTAGTGATGGCATTGGCAATTTTAATTCAAGTGTTGTTCCACTAATACAGCAACGCAACATTTCCAAACATGTGGTGATAGCAGGTTTTGATCTCTTTTTTTTGCCAAAGGATTATGGATATTTTTCCTTATATTTTCCATGCCTTGATCCATTGCATTATGATTAATTGTGTTGTGTTGGATAGATGTAATAGCATGTGGGTCTACGAAAGAATTATACCTTCTCGTTTTTACTCAAAATGAGGAACTTTCTCATAGGACTTTGCGATTGTTATATGTCCATGCTCTCCCCTCAGCATGTGTAGTACCATGCAGATTCTCGAGAACCTCTTTTGATGTTGCCATAAATTTTCTCACTTCTCATAAAGTATGTTCATGTAGAATTTTATGAAACCTCATTAGCTAGTTGTGGAACTAATCTTAAACCCGCAGGAACTTTAGAGTGTGGTAATTTTTTTAACCAAAAAGTAGTGAAATCCAAAAGTTTGACAGATGTTGTGATGCTAACAATGTAGGATTTTTGCACTTGTCTATCAACCAATTGTTAAGTATTTAATTTGGGTTCTGGGCAATTTTTTTGGTATAGTAGCCTAGTGGGAGACAATCATTTGTATCCGTATCAACTTATGAGGCAGAGTATAAAATAGTAATGATAGTGACTCGCAAAGTCTGAGAGATTTTCTTTACCAAAAAAAAAAAAGTCTGAGAGAGTTAGACCCAAGTTGTTGGTTACTTCGTACACTCCTTTGATTGGCTTTATGTCTCATGGAAATTGCCCGCTTTCATATTCAAGGAAAACATGTCGAGTTTGACTGCCATTTTAGTAGCCTAGTGGGAGACAATCATTTATATCCTTATCAACTTCTCGCCACCGCTTCCTCCACAAAAAGAATCTCCTGTCCGAGGTTTCTCCTTTTTCAAGTGAAAAATCGTACGCTTCTTCGATAGCGAGTTTCCATTTGGAAAATGGGTCCATGTTGGCTGTCGAGTATGTATATCAAGTGTCCGAATTACTCTTTCTACACATGGTTTTTAAACTGCTCGTTCCTTTTGAGTTGATAACTGCTGAAATTTTTATGGCTATAGCCGAGCACATTAATGTCTCGTCATGTTGACCACTTATTGGTTCGAGCTGTCGAGCTGAAGCAAGTTGTTACTTGAACATTTTATCTGTCTGTTTTACCTTTAACCAATCATTTTCAGATGTAATTGGAATTGTATGAATGGTGCATGATCTTCAAAGATATAAAAGTAAGGCGTATTGGATGGACATTCATATAGCACGTAGAACTGTTGCACTTTCAATGTGACTGAAAAGAACAAGCTTTTATAGAGTACATACATGGAGTATGATTCTATTCATATTCATTGGAGTGCCGGTGATTAACTAATTGCATGCATTATCTGGAGGATCTTGGACAAGAATTGTTATCTGCAAAATTTCATGTAAGTCTATGTCTCATTGTTGGTCGATGAAAGAGATAAAGTAGAATTTTAGATTGCATAAATGGTGCTCAACCGAAAGTCTCTTGTCAATCTTATGATGTCATTGTCTTTCCTAGGTTTCTTACTCTTAGGGCCTTTTTCCCTTTGTAAATTGCTCAAAGTTCTATCTTCATGGCGGTCTCAACTTTTACGGCTACACATTGACGGGGAAGTGGTGGATGAGAAGCCCCTAAGTGCCTCAAAAGATGGAGAATCTAGCCCTTTTAAGGAAAATAAGTTTGGTTAGTACCAATGGAACTAATGATGGTATAGAAGGTTATTTATATAGTCCAAAGGTCTTGCACCCTTCTTCATCCATTGAGGATCATTATAAGGTACCTTCTGTCGAGTTTGTTTGACCTTATTCATGTGGATATGATTTCTTTAATGAATATTTTCCTGTAATGCCGTGGACTCACCTGTACACTTAGCTATTGACAAGTCATCTCCTTCGACATAGAAGAAGGTAGTGATGGTATCCGAGTATCGTGGGTGGAAAGGTAAGTCGTTGTATCTTCCTTTTAATCCTATCACCAATACATTTTTTTTTTGACAAAATCTAATTAAGTGTCACCTCCGGTGTTAAGCATTGTCGTTGAACCGCCTTGACGAAGTTGAATCTTTTTCTGTGATGTCGAAGCGATATTTCTATGTTAATAGCTTCCGACTTTTTTTGTTGTTTTTCTTTCAATAGAAAAAGTTGGCTCTAAAGCTTGCCTCTTTGGAAAAAGTACCTCTTTGGAAAAAGTATCAATTTCGATATGGCTTAAGTATTTGCAATTTCAACTTTTCCAATTGTTTCCCGTTGTGCTTCCAAAGCAAGATTGCGAATTGGAGATTCCTTGTAATTGTCTATCCAAAATGAATTTATATTAATGATTGACTGACTGGGTCATAGCTTTCCTTCCAAGTGTGTCTGGGAAATGAGATGGGCGGAGAAAGCTTACTCAATGGTGTTTTACATTCAGCGTGGTTGTATGAGTCTGTTCTTCCTTCTTTGAAACCCAATAGGCTCCTTATATGTAATGTTCAATTTGCTCCTTAAAAGTCGGGTGCCACACTAGCTACGGCCTTCTTCCAATATGCAGTGACAATTGGTTTACTGAATTGCAGGCATCGTGTCGGAGGAACTTTGCGTTGGATGTTGTCTTGCTAGATGCCTTTGGCCAGATTGTGAATAAGGAAATGGAGGTTTGCTTCTTCTTGCTTCTTACTGTGGCTGTCTCTCTCTCTCTCTCGCTCTCTCACCAACCCCACCTAAAAACGACTATCATAAGAGAAAAAAAGGAAAAAGGAAAAAATCATAGATAAGGTGCTGTTAATAATTGACTTTTTTTGTGTTTTTTTTGGGTAGGTTGTTGCTTCACTTTTGTATGCTAACAAAGGGTCACCGGTGGAGAAAACCAGTGATGATGAAGCCCCGCCGTTGACAGCTATGATGGAATCGAATTCGATTCCTATGAGAAACCTAGCAAATTATTGCATGGCCGCGCTTCTTTTAAGCTCAAGATATCTAAGGTAGATGTTGGTTGGGTGATTTGTATTATGCTAATGATAGCTTGTCATCTGAATTAAAGATTGCATTAGTGGCCTGCAGTTGTTTCCAAATATTTGAGTAGGACTTGTATACACGAAAAGTAGATGGCATGGGGTAATTGCTAGTAGCATCTCATTAATATGTTAAGCAGTAAAAGCATGCTCACGAGATTGCCTAATCCAAGTAAATAAAAAAGAAATTATCACTAGCTGGGCAGAGTAATCATGTGCGTAGGTTGTAGATTAAATTTTGCTTTGGTTGAATATTTTCTTAAACATTGTTAGCTATAATGGTTAGATCACCTCTTCAAGAAAAACTTACAAAAGTAGAACTGCAAGAACTTGGACCAATTTTTCCTCTTTCATATAAATACGTTTGGGCATACATAAGGTGTTCATACTTAATACAGTTGATCAACTTGAATCAATTCCAAAACATTTTTTGAATTCAATTCCTAGTAAAAAAGAATATAATAATACATGCCTAAGCGTAGCTGTAATGACCTATTATTGATTCAAACTTTTATATGTGACATTTCTGCTTGTATGTGTGTTCTCCTCTGCATTAGCATGAACTACATTTACTAAATTATCGGGGTGGCAAGTTTAGTGCCTTATTGGTTTTCTAGTTTGCCACCACCAGGATAATAGTCTTTGATTTGCCATTGCCTCATTTTATGATTTTATATATATATTGAAGACAATTGCCTCATTTAATGATGTTTTTTATTGAAGACAATCATACAGCTTACATGGAAAGAAAATTTTCTCATCCCTGAAACTTAGGCTCTTTTTTTTTCCTTTTTCAGCTTTCATCCAAGTGTGATAACAGGTTGTTCCACGTGAGGTTCAACATACCACAGGCTGGAAATTATCCTTTCTTAGAGGCTTTTTCGAATCCCATCCGCTGTATTTCTTGCAACCGCAATGCTAGAACATCTCGATAATTTGGAAGAGGTCGGCATCTGGCATTTTACCGCTAAGTGTACTCTATCTTCCAAATATGAATCGCCGAACTCGACCATAATACTGTACGTGAAGCAAAACCTAGTCCATCATCAAAAAGGGTTAGATTGGGAAAGGCTGATTATTCCTTTCAAAGACTGGATGACGAATGCAACTCTAACATCCGTAGTGATTTTAAGGTACGACCGATCATCATTTTACACTGTGGTTTCCATCCCGAGATTGTGAGCAGGGTATTGCTAATATGATAGGGAAGCATGTTTGGATGTGCTAGTGAGGTACTAGCCCTTTTAGAAAGATGGTTACATCTATATATTTTTGAAAGATTGCTTTTGATGCGTGCAGTCTATATTTAATGACGATTGAGGCTATAGCTTTCTTTCTTTATTCCATGATGAAGGGTACTTTTGTCGAACAAAAGTAAAAAGTGGATAGTGGTTATGTTTGTACTGATTAAGGAGTAGATACTTGGAATTAAGCAAAAAAAAAAAATGGAGTAGATTCTCGTTTTTGTGAGATGCGTTGCTGTCAAGAGAACTGATATTTCTCCTCGCCTAAGTGGCGAAATGCCACATCAACATTTAGCTATTAAGTTACTATTACACTGTGAGATGGTGGAAAGGAAACATGTAGAATTTGTGAAGGGGACAGAATGATATATAAAGCCATGTTGTATGAGGAGATAAAACAATCTGAAAGCCATGCTAGTTCACAAGTATAGCTATCGACATCAAAGGTAATATTTCGCTTTTGTACATTCATGTGGTCGAGCATGTGTGTCCAATTACGAAGCACCTTGTGAGTCCACCGTCCCAAATTGAGACACGAAAGAGTTGGACAATGGGGCACATATGAATTCATTTACTGGTTCAACTTTCCTTTTCCTTTGGAACGAAGAGGTGCCTCTTTCGAACTCCCAGCTTTTCTTTCTTGCCGAACGAAGGCACGAATTGTTACCTTAAGCAATTTCACCGAGATATTACGAACTTCGGGTATATCATGAGGACATAATATTTTCCTTGGTAATTGTCATGAATAATCGGTTTTGCATCATAGATCGGCAAAACTGCAGATTGCTTTATTTGATATAAATGCTTTTGAAGAGCAAAGAAGTGTATTCAGTTTATATGGGATGGTCTGGCCAACTTCCATAAAGCCGGCATAGTTGAGCGATGCTCTCCATTGATATATTAGTAATGATGGTTCATCAAGAAGCTCACTTTGGACTCATGTTAGTTCGGTTGTATTGTGCTTATCACAAACCATGGGTTTCTTTTTGTTAGGCTTGTACTGGTTTTAGATATTACTTATCCAAAAAAGACTGTTACTAATCCTAGGCTTTATTTCTTCTTATAGAACATAGTATGTGTGGAAACACCTAGTAGTGTCCATATCTGGACCTCGCTTTGATGTTTAGACTATTCTAAATGACACTTTATTACTTTCACCCGGCTTTGTTTCCTTCTTTAGAACATGTCATGTATGTCTGATTTCTTGTAGTGTCCACCACTAGAGCTACGTACTTTTCTAATTGTAACTTCACTTTCTCGACTCGATAATGCGGGAACATCAGCATGCCCAAATGGAAAATTTTATTGTCGGAATGCACGACATGTTCCTGTCATTATATTTTCTTCGAGAGTAAATGATGGCATTTGTGGTAAGTAGTCCATCGGAACTTTTTCTCCATGGTCTTGGCCTTTCCAAACATTCGTTTTCCGTGTTGATTGTGGACCTCATTCTCTCTTCGATCATCCGTACATAACACATGCATGTAAGTTCATGTACCATCGAACAAGATCCTGCTGCATTTGAATTGCCCAACAAGGTTGCAATTCCTTCTTAGACATAAGAATATCGAGATATGATATTATGAACGGCCAGGGCCAAGTCCTCTTTGCAGATTTTAATTGCTTCAATGTCAAGGATATCTCTAATCTTCACCGCAATGAGATGTCCCACGCTTTAGTGTCATGGGGCACCGATTAATCATAATTGTGCAACAACAAATTTATTTACCTGCTTTAGCAACTTCATGTCCTGGATTGTCTTCCTCCCCAACAAACATCACTTTGTTAAAATATTACTTTACGGACTATTTAATGAACCCTAATACCATGAAGACAAGTAAACAAGGGTATATCTCAAGTGATGAACATATTTGAGACTGCTTTTTAGGAACTCTCCAACTTTTGAGGACAAGGACATTGATTGTGAGATATATGCATATGGGAAATGAATGGGAACTTTTTTTTTTTCGGCTTTACATCTTAAGGATTGTTTCAAAAGCTAGACAAGAGTGGCTTCTTCAATTGAGAACACTTTGCATGCTTGGTCTGGTTCAATCCAAAGTGAAAAGAAAGTGGTCAAAACTAGGTGAGATGGAGAACTGGTTTAGTTCGGATTGATCTTTTCCTTAACGCTCGTCAATGAACAAAGTGTTCCCGAGAATACAAGAAAAATTGTAGGAAGGGGGAAAGGTTGGAGAGAAAACAAAAGGTGAATTTTTGAATGAAATCTATGTGCTTATCGTCATATGCGGGGATCTCGCAGAGTGATCAATTGTTAGTAAAATTGATGATGAATGTGTGGATTAAGTAACATCATAATATTGTGATAAGATAGTAATTAATGCTTAGATTAATTTTCCTTTTCATTGTTTAGGATTTTTTTGTCAATTGGACAATTACTAAATGCTGAGGTCCTATAAAAGATTTATATGCGACATCATCCGACCTCAATAGGTTGACGGAATTAGTAGATCGTTCGGTTCTTGTAACACGATTTTAGCATCCGCTGGACAAAGGTTAACTAGCGGTGGTCATTCTTTTTCTGCCTCCTCTTTAATGTTTCCTCCTAACATATGTTCTTTGCCTGCTCCATGATACTCGGGCTGCTGTGATGGGAGTGACGAATACGGTGATAAAGTGAAGTGCCTGAATACATGTCGGGAAGCTGGAAAAGCAGCACGAGATGAGCTGAAGAAAAAATTGCTGTGTACCGGGAGGGCGTTGCCATATGTAAACAGAAGTGGAACAGGCTAAAGTAGGTCTTGCAAAAGACAAGGAAGAATTGTCAAAACTGAAAAGTGAGGAGAAAGTACTGAAAGTGCAGTTTGAAAGCTTAAAGGTTTGGTTTTTCCTAATTTGGTGGTATTTTGGCAAAATAACTTGAATTTAGTCGTCACGATCTCATTAAACCTGAGTTTGCCCTTAAAACGTAGTTGCTGGCTACTGCACATATATATCATCTTTGTTCATACCGCATCCAGTGATAGCAGCATATTATGGTCTACGGAATTGGAAAAACTCACTCGATGATAATGAACTCATCATAGTATAGCTTCGTATAGATATTTTACGGTACTAACTGTTTGGTAGTTTTAGCAAACAACGAAGCATTTTCTGAATGAGTGTGGATGTTGTGACTATTAGATATTGATGTGCCGGATGTATCCCACCTTGTAGGTAAATGGATGGAAGATTTGGGAAGCATTTGGTTTACCTCACTAAAAGAAATTACTTCATCCTCTAAACGAGTGTGTAGTAGTGTTATGATGTTTGGAAGATTAGCTATATTTGGGAAAAATAGTGAAAATGGACGGGATAGGTGGAAAGTTGGGAGAAGTTTGAAATTTATTAAATCCCATTGCTTTTTGTTTGGAGCTGTTTCTGCCATCAAATTTTACCTTTTCGGAAAAACTGATTAGACCTTGGTCCTCATTGATGCATAATAAACCAAAGCGTGCATATCTTTCAAAGATTTTGATTGCACTTTTAAGCTATGGCGGGGTCCCTAATGACTTTCTTTTGGACATGGTGGAGAATGCTCTGGGAGATGCAAAGTGTCTTCTCTAGTAAACGAGCAGCTCTAAGAGGTAGTATTCTTACGAACATTTGACTGTTGAAATATTGTCTATTCTTAAAACAGTCCAAAAGAGATTTTTCTCCAATTTTTTTCTATACTTGGATGTGCTTCTTCTTTTTTTCTTGATTCGAAATATGCATAAGTAAAAAAATGCATCTCTATTCATCTTTGCTGCTTTTACTTCCCCCGGTTGCATAGTTCCTTCAATTGCTATTTCATGTGTAAACATTTTCCCTTCTCGTTTTCCTTTGTTCTTTTACCGTATGAACAATTTCGGTGAATCATGGTGAGAAGGATGATTTCACTGCAGCGAATGATCTTATCCGGGGATTCCTCTGGACGAAACATACCTACAGAATCGTCTGTCCATCCCGATGAACGATGAAAAGAAGAGTTCGAAAGGAGGAAGGATTCCTATTCCAGATTCTTACTATCTAATGGGGACAGCCGATCCCACAGAATTCTTAAAAGTGCTAAAGAATAATGTTAGCTATGCTTGTCTGGGGCTTAGATGTTTAATTTAGTTACATGCCTCCATATCTGGTCCTTGGATTTAGACATCAATGGTGTTATATTACTTTGATGACATCTCATCTCTCGGTTCTGTTCTTGTTAACCCCCACGTTTGAGTTTGATAGTCACAACTTTGGGGAAAAGGTGTAATTACCTATTGGGCTTTGATGTTATAATGCTGTTTTGGGTGTCTTTACTATTTAATAGTTTGCTTGAATCATCAATGCAAAGTGACAAAGTGGACAAATTTCAGGGAAGGTATTAGTATCTTTGCAATCCTCGTTTGCACTTCGGGGATATTCTTGTTTTGAACGCTACATATGTGGAAGCTCTGGAAACAAAAGTTGGAAATTCAAAGTATGCTATATTTTTCCCTACTAGTGGACTGCGCTCCTTGGCTGATGAAATAGCTGGTGGGGATTTCGATGGGGATATGTATTGGGTTTCACGGAGCCCTCAGGTTGGGATATGTATTCGAATGCTTGGTGGCTCCCATTTTCCAAGCAAGAGGTCTTTGAGTGGAGGGAATTCTGTTGTAACACCTGAAGTTCAGCCATCGGAAGGTAAGCCGATCTGTCCCCGGAGAGGACCCATGCACCATCAAGCCTGGTTGCCCATCCCCAGGTTGTTCTACGAGATAGAACATCTTCCTCTCGAAAAAATGATGATGAACGGAAGGTAGATGTACCTCCGAAAAAGCACCTTCAACCAGAAGGTTAGCTTCTTATCGTGCCCGCTTCATCTCATTCTCAACTGGTGAGTTCAGAACAATATGATGAAGCATCGAGAAAAATTCTCAATGTTCGATGGATTCAATAGTCCAGATGGTGAAGCTGCTCTCGGACTGGTGCTAGTAAAGAGAGAGCTAAGAAGAGAAAGCTTGTGCAGAAAAATGACATTCGGAAGACACGCATGACTCGAGAATGGAAAGCAAATTATTGCTACTTCTAAGAGTAGGAATGATGATGGCAAGCAAATTATTGCTGCTTCTCGGAGCAGGAATGATGATGGCAAGCAAATTATTGCTACTTTTAAGAGACATGGGTCGAATGTTTGTGCAGCATTACCTGAAATAGGTAATTCACAATTAAGAAAGAGAACAATTGTAAACAAGGGTTCACGGTCTGCCATGGAAGAAATGGAGCAACATGAAGGTTCAAATGTTCCAAATAAACAAAAGGAAGATACTTTCACATTGGCCTTTTCATTACGACATATTACGTATAGACATATATAAGATACTTCCTCGCATTCAGTTACATTTGGCAAATCTATGGGACTTAATTTTTTATTTTTTTCCTTTGCTTCCTAAGATATGAACCTCTACAATATATTGAGTGGACGCAGTTTGGTGTTTGGTCCTCTTGCTTGGCGTGTTTGTTTTCTAAAGATATTTAGAAGCCCTGGATATATTTCGGTTGCTAGTTCTAAGTCGATGGTTTCCACGTGCAAAGGCACAGGGAAAGTCCTTTTATTGAGGCTTGATGATATATTAAAAATTGATTTTGTGGTGCATAAGGTTTCGGAGAGTTGAAAAGCCCACCGGTAAAGGCAAAGAAAAGAGACCGTCATGTGAATGATACCCCGGTGTGCACCGCCGAGTGAATTTCAGCAGGTAAATCTACTTATGACCAACTTTGTTGTTTGATTCTGGTGATTGATCTTAGACTCCATCTTAATTCATTTCACACTTTTCTGATTTTCAGGTTGATCGGGTTTTGGGCTGTCGTGTTAGAGGTAATGATGCAAGTTCATTGTTTTATGTTTCTGTATGTATTGCGTACATCCTTATTTCTGTTAGTTTACTTGTTCCGAGAAGCAGGAAAGACATCAACATAGTACTTTCGGCAAACTCAACTTAGATGCGGGAGACGGGTGGACTTGCGATGATGACAAGCTGATATAAGCATTGACAAAGTGATATCAAATTGCACAATCTCAATGTTTTTCAGTGGTTATTCTCTTATCGGCTAGAATTTTAATGGTAAAGCTGGAGGAAGAGTCGAAAACTGTAAAACTTGGTTGATGACATTTCATCTTTCTTCTATTGAGGTTGAAAGACGTGTTTTGAGCAGGTTCGTCAATGTAGACCTGCTGTGTATAAAGATTACTTAGCAGGTTTAGTTCAATTGCTTTACTTTGTTGTTCCTTTTCAAGTGCTGAATGTATTCTCTGTTTTTATCCTCTAATTTTGCAGGAGGAGCCCCATATCTATTGCAACAGCTATTATTTACATTATCACTCAGCTCTTTGATGAGAAGAAATCTCCCCAAGGTTTTAGTTTCCCCAATTCTATTCAATTTAAACAACTAATCACGTATTGGTGCATATGTAAATGGCATTTGAGACAGCACATGCATATAAATAATTGAATGTTTGTGCAGATATATCACTTGCTACTGGAGTCAACGAGGGGACGATTAGGAACTCCAAGGATCTGTATCCTCACATTTCGAAGATTAATACCAAGCTGATATGCCAAGAAAGAGGATCTAAAGAATTTCTGTAGCTTTTGAGTGTAGATATACAATCAAAATCGACATTAGTTAACTTTCAGTTAGTTTTGCAAATCAGAACAATATTGAATTTGTAATTATTGTTATAAAGAATAAGGTGGTTCTTAATTCTCACTCTTTGTATTGTTGGAAGATATCTTGAAAACTTTGTTATTCAAATATCAAAATGCTGTGTTCGAGTTCTTTTGGTCCTCGACTACAGAATACCAGCGTCATGCAAAATACATTGCTTCGATTTCGCATGATAATGTGGGCGAGCAGACGCAGCATTGTTCAACTCTGACAAGATGTTGGTTTAATAAGTTATTAGTCCGTTCACTTTGGTCCTTTACGCTCTCAATTCAACTGGTTAAATCTCATTAGTAGTCTCCATACCCGTTCATTCCTTTGATTGGTCATCGTAGTAAAACTCAATTTCACCAGGTATGTTTCTATGCATAAAGAGATAAAACTCTACCCTATGCAGTATCATAGTCCTGATTTCGATTAATATGAATCTATAAGAAATTATGCACAAATTAGACAAACTATACGCGTGTTTCCCCTTTTTCCTTTTGAAAGCTTGGCAAAGTTTTAACAATGGCTTTTTATGGTTGCTAGTACTACTCATTATGCAAAATATTCATCACATTACAACTAGCAAATGAATGGGGCGTCGGGTTTGGACGCCAAATTTTATATGCTCAATAAAATAAGGAGGTTTAAACTAGATGCGCGCAAAGTTTGATGGATTAATTTTGAGTACGGGAGCACGTACGAATTTATTTTCAAAGCTTTGAAGAAAAAAAAAAGGTTCCGAAAAGGGTGGTTGGGCAAGAAAATAAAAAATAAATGGGGCGTCGGGTTTGGACGCCAAATTTTATATGCTCAATAAAACAAGGAGGTTTTAAACTAGATGCGTGCAAAGTTTGATGGATTAATTTTGAGTACGGGAGCACGTACGAATTTATTTTCAAAGCTTTGAAGAAAAAAAAAAAGTTGCCCAAGATTATTTCCGAAAGGGTAGTTGGCAAGAAAATAAAAAATAAATGGGGCGTCGAGTTTGGACGCCAAATTTTATATGCTCAATAAAACAAGGAGGTTTAAAACTAGATGCGTGCAAAGTTTGATGGATTAATTTTGAGTACGGGAGCACGTACGAATTTATTTTCGAAAGCTTTGAAGAAAAAAAAAAAAAGTTGCCCAAGATTATTTCCGAAAAGGGCGGTTGGCAAGAAAATAAAAAATAAATGGGGCGTCGGGTTTGGACGCCAAATTTTATATGCTCAATAAAACAAGGAGGTTTAAAACTAGATGCGTGCAAAGTTTGATGGATTAATTTTGAGTACGGAAGCACGTACGAATTTATTTTTGAAAGCTTTGAAGAAAAAAAAAGTTGCCCAAGATTATTTCCGAAAAGGGTGGTTGGCAAGAAAATAAAAAATAAATGGAGCGTCGGGTTTGGACGCCAACTTTTATATGCTCAATAAAACAAGGAAGTTTTAAACTAGATGCGTGCAAAGTTTGATGGATTAATTTTGAGTACGGGAGCACGTACGAATTTATTTTTAAAGCTTTGAAGAAAAAAAAAAAGTTGCCCGAGATTATTTCCGAAAAGGGTGGTTGGCAAGAAATAGAGAAAAAAATGAGTTGACTAAGTTTATTTCAAAAAGGGTTGTTGGGCAAGAAATAGAGAAAAAAAATGAGTTGTCGGGTTTGGACGCCAAAGTTTATATACTCGATAAAACAAGGAGGTTTTAAAAATGAGGTGTCGGGTTTGGTAGCGTCGGTAGCAAAGAGGAGGTAATCATTCCGCATTTGTCTAGTGTTTCCTTGAATAGAATTTGCTTAATATTCTCTTCCTGATTTTATATTTACTTAAAATTCTCGCTTGCTGTTATGTTCGGGAAAAAAGGTTGATTTGCTGAAGAACAGGTTTGAATTTGATGATGCTTTCAACTACAAGGAAGAACTGGACATGGATGCTACACTGAAAAGGTGAACCGGGAATATAGTAACGAAGATTGAGCAAATGACTGTACATCCAAACTTCAAGAAAGGCGACTTGGTTTGGGGCGTGACTGGATGGGAGGAGTGTAGTCTAATTGCTGCAATTGCTGTGAGATTTAGGTGATCCAGTCGAGCTTTGGGAAATTAGAATGAGGAGTATATTAGGAACTCCATATACCTAACAAACTTTGTCGATCTGAACCTGAGGCAGCAACTCAAAGTAATATATTTTCCCAAATGAGCCAAAAGCATCAACAATACCAAAAATTCTAGGCGAGATAGAGACATTCTACGTGAGACCATCCACAAACCCATGTCAGCAATTTGCGCAGCCATTTCAAATGAACCAGTTCAACAACCACAAACCCATTACTACAACAAACCCATGTCAACGAAATTTAAAATAAAATTCAAGTGAAATCAAGACAGCTAAACCCTCAACATAAATATAAAGTACCGCAATTTCAAGAAGATGATGAAGGCGTTGAGTGAGCGTCAAGCAAGCACCAGGCAAATCTGAGCGAGCGTCGGATGGAGGCGTTGGGCGAGAGTTGGACGAAGACGTCAGGCCGAGCGTCGGACGAAGGCGTCGGGCCGACGCACAATAGCAAAATACATACGTATCGTTGTCAATTGGACGGACCGACGTCACTAATTCTGACAAATTTGATGATATCGTCATGAATTCACTAATCTCCTCTTGTCGTCAAACCCAGAAGTCCGTTAAAAACCTAGCCACAAGAGATTGCACATTGGATGATGACCAGAAAACTTTACAAACTAGAAGTCTAAGATGAGCAACCGCCAGTCACACAAGCATGGGTAGAAATTATATCCAAATTTTTTTTAACAGATAAACTAATTAATCACTTTCTACAAAGGTTTAAGAAAAATTAGCCTTTTTAAGAGCCAAAATAACCCACGCTGTCACTGGACTTACATCACTCGAGAGCATAGAGGATCTATAATTTTGCCTACATGGAATGCTAATTAGACCTCTTACCATTGATCTTCTCAAGAAACTTGATCACAATTTTTGAATTATTATCCCATATGATGTTCTCACATTTCATCACATACACCCAAGAAAATATTTTTCATGTTCTGCTTTTTCTAATGCTTGCAATGCACAAAGAGATTCCAGCAGATCATTAGCTGAAAAGGAATGCACATAAAAGTGATACAACATACAATCCAACCAACAAAGATGCAGTTTTTGCGATGATTGCAATGTAAGAATAGATTCCAGTAGGTCATTAGCTGAAAAGTAATGCACATAAAAGTGATAAAAATCATACAAGCCAACTAACAACGACACAAATGCAGCAGGCACCATTTTCACCTCAACAAACCGACTCAGAAATCTACTGCTTCTCATGCCGACACCCCCAAAACTCGAATCATGGAACCTTGTTCCCGACCAAACTCAAAGTTCCACTCATCCAAAGATGCTGATTCACTAAAATGGATAATACTAAGTGCAGAACTTCTTCTCCACTTGTCGCAACACACCAATACCTCTTCCAAACTATTAGCTCCGTGATTTTCAATTCACTAAATCTCGGCTGCAAGAAAATGATTGCTTGATACGCGGTGGCCTGAGCTAAAAGGGGTCAACGGAAAATGAATCCGAACTCTAACTAAAGCAAACAAAACCTCTATCCTCCATCGCAATTCCTAGGCAAAACGTTTCAGAAATTTACCTGATAAAGGTAGGGCTGAAAAGGCGTCCAGAAGAACGGCGCGGCCATGGCGGAACACTTTGTCGTGTTCAGTGAGGTCGAATCCAGTTGCGACCTGAATCGGGTCAGTCGAGTGGCGACTCGAATTGGGTCAGTCGGGTCTTCGCAATTTCGAAGGCCGAATTGTAGGGTTTGGGCGGACGAAGGGGTTGGGCTAGAGTTTCCAAAGATACAATGTGTTCTGCAACAAAAATGAGTTGGTCATGTAATTGTTCTTTTGGGTTGAATCATTTGTGCTAGAAATTTGGGTGTCTTGCACACAAGTTCTTATGAAAATTATTATCCAGGAGAGTGAGTTTACTTTTTAAAATTTCTCCCAAAATTTGCATCATATCGAACAGCACTTGTCCAAAACAACAGTTAGTGCTCAAAGCTGAAGTTATTAGGAAGAAGTACATAAATAGAAGTGACTTTTAACCAAATGAACAATCGACATACGCTTCTCTTATTCTAAAGTTTCCACCCCTAACAGCGTAAGAGAAGGCAATTCAGATAAAATACCTCGTTGGCCATTTCACTTGGATGTGCTACATATGCTTCTCTATACGAAACAACTTTTCGACACGCTCTCTTAAACCAAGAGCTGCTTCGTCCTCACGTTGATATTTCTCCCATCTACAAAACAGAAGTGATCATAAAAAACATTAAGAGCAAGAATCTTGAAAGATGGAGGCCCATATTTTCTCCTTACTTATAGTTACGAACAATCATTCTGTGTGAATTCATCTAGTAGGCAGATTTCCAACATAGATATCTCTCGCACAAGCACGATTACATTTGGCCAAGCTATCGGATACTAATATGCAGCCTCGATCAGTTCTAAATGGGTTTTAGATTAAGAATGTGAGAGATATTCTATAGGGCGTGTCTACAATGGTTATTGCTTGTGGAGCTCATGATTTGACTATTAATACTAAACACCTCATATCTATGAAAATTATATACATATATTGATGTAGAATATTCCCATTACTTGTTTTAAACTTAGGATAATTATTTTCTCTTGATGGAAGCGAGCCTTGTTATCCTCGTGGATGGTTGCATAGACTAAAACAAGTAACTTTTTTGTTGTCGCTGCATATGTCCATCAATTTCTTTCATGTATGCATGCTTGTGTGCTGCATCACACATTTTGCTCTTATGTGCACATCATGTATATGCATTTATATATGCAACCAGACAAATATGCATGCAAGTACATATGTATGTATGCTAGTGCACAATAAGTACCCTTACATCAATTCCCGTCCCAAACATAATTCGACACAAAACAATTTAAGTTTATGAGTCCTACAAATGAAACACAGAGAAAAAAGTTGCCAATATTGATGCAGTTCAACAATTGACTCTAACCTTGTCGCAGCGAATTGATTTCCAAAAGCATTCATCAAGTCAGAAAATTCGGAGAATGAGAGCTTCCCATCTTCATTGTAGTCCTGCGGGAAAAATTAAAGGGTTAACCTGTTAAAAAATTGGACCGACACAACAGAAGGCCTACTTATTTTAAGAGGAAAATTAAGATGTCCCCGTGCACAAGGCTCAAAGTTGTAGGTTCTAGGGATGGTTAGATGTACTTATCCTTACCCCTTACTTTTGCAGAGAGTTTATTCCATGACAAATCAACCTAGCTTGTCCTCACAGAAAGACCTACTTATGAGAGGGAAAAAACAGAATTCTCTCATTGCGTAGACCAATTTCCAAAAGCACTGAAAAATATCCTAATTATGGCATGGTGGTCAGACGCTCCAGTAGAAAAATGTGTGACTGGCGCTTGGGGCATTCAGATTGAGAGAGAGAGAGAGAGAGAGAGAGAGAGAGAGAGAAACAAGAAACGTTTCTGCTATATGTGTCCATCTGCTTTTATTAAGTGCATTTTATGTCTACGATTCTGGATGGTCCCGTGACCAAACTAATAGTTAACTTCAATTATTCCGTTGCCTTAAAATCGTGCAAAGGAACACCATATTGCCCATGGTTATATAATCACAACTCTCTAAATTGCTCCAGCAAAAGTAGTTCTCATCCATGCCGATGTAAATGTAATAAAAGTCTATGTACCCTCATGCACATGGACATGGCTGTTTGCATGCATCCATGTGGACTACTCCAGCCAAAAGTTTTGGATAACCCGTGTTATAAACAAATGATCTTGAGTAGCTATATCCTATGTGACATTGCAGGATTATGAAGAGGAAGAATTTGGATGCCATCGAACATGGTCAACACCTTCCGGCTACTTGATTTTACATACATAAAATTGGTTTTTAGCGGTGTCAAAACACAGCATGTCAAGCAACCATGATGCAGAATTTCCGTTTTCACTTCTAGCAAGAACCAAGTCTAAAATTAACTTAAGATATGCAGAGGGAGATACCTGGGCAGGATATCAAAAGAATGGCCAGTTTAGTACAGGTTTCCTAGACAACTAATGATATAACACAATTTGAAGATTCAACCATAATTCCCAACTTATGGGTGAAGCGACCAAGTTTGATTCAAATTTATATCTTCAACTTACTTCCAAACAGGATGTCACAGATTGAAAAACTACATAAGTGTTAATAACTTATGCACATGGAAGGAATATGCAATAAGAAGCTATAATAATAATAATGGTCTGTCACAACACTCAAATATCTTGGACTTCTCATATTCATAGCTTCATTACCACCACTGAAATAATGACCTTATTCAAGTTTCCAAGCAAAAGCTTAAAAAAACAAAAGGAATTACACAGCTAGTGTGCCTTTCAATCTAACCGAGTTGAGTGTCTACCCATGTAAAACAAAACGAAAAGGAGAATTTCAACCCTTAGCCATCAAGTTTTGATCAAACATAACCTGTATTTACCGTCTTCCATCCGGCGACGATCATCCGGATGAAAATTATTGGACGGAATTAATAAACTCACAAACTATAGAAGAGATAGCAAGTATAAGAAGCTTAACCCTCCACACTAGAACTTTCCACTTAGATTAATGATAAGAAAGATGACGGTAGAACATACTCCGGTGGGAATGGCGGGACGCGACTTGCTTCAGGACTCAAAAGGGCCGATGAAGAACTCTCCCCCTCGGCCTCCGATAAGCTATCCAACTCGCCTCGACCTAGAAGCCAAAGCAGCCACTATCACCAAGCCTCCATGCTTCCCGAAACAGAGGCAATAGAAAAGAAAAAAAAAAGCCGAGAGGACAAAGAGAGGTCTCACAAGACCCATACGCCTCTCTCTCCTCCACCACAATATCCCTCGCGGCCGTCACGGCGTCGCCGAAACCCCAAAACTTAGCACCGCCACCAATATAGCCTCGCAAACCTCTTTTGCTTCAAAATCCTTGGCTACGTACTCGAGCCGAAATCGGGACCGAATAAGGAGTAGAAGACAAAGAAGGTCGAGAGGCCGGTCGGCAGCCGGCGATTTCGGAGCCGCGGCTGGAAAGTCGATGACGGCGACGAGGACGAGGCGAGGAGGGAAGCGCTTAGGGTGAGTGAGAGGGCTTGAGACAGAGAGAAGGGGGGGCGCTTGGGGTGAGTGAGAGGGCTCGGGATAGGAGATTCTTTTTGTGGAGGAAGCGGTGGCGAAGCGTTAGTCTCTTATCTCCATTCAAAACGAGAATTGGAAAACCATCCTTGACATCCGAGTTCACCTGTGTGAAAGAATATTTTTAACCCCATTAACCATAGAACTTTGAGCTGAAAAGAGAAGTGACAGGGCAACACTATTTGTGATTATGGTATACATCATCCCTTAATCACCATTTTCGACTAGTCCGTTGTGTCACAAACCAAGATAGATCGCGATAGGGGACGGAAAAAAAAACAAGACTTGACGCATTACAAAGGAGTGATCCCGACAAATCCACAAAAATCAATAAGCTTTGGTTCCACCAACAGCATTGACACTCGCATACCATGTAACGGGAACAACACACAAAGAATAGACTTCAAAGTGAACGTGAAAAGACACTCTTGGGAAAATTCCACAATGATTCAAACTCATCGTAATCGACGGACGACACAACCCGAGAGCCAAGCAACGGTGATCGATCCAAACCAACGCAAAGCATCCCTCCAAATCACAAAACCCAACAACCGGTGAGTGATCAATCGCTAAAACAACCGCCAAACAAGCAACTCATAACACCCAACCTCTCCAAACATAAAAAAATTCACAGAATTGAGAAACGAACACCGTCCCTCCCATCAAAACCAACGAACCAAAAAGGGACGAAAAAAGATGGAAAAACGGCGGCTTTCCTCTACCCGACGGAAAATGGTAAAAGGGAAAGTGGCGGACTTCAAGAGATAAACCCGAAGCAGAAAAGCAAGGACCCATCTTCTCCTTCTTCTCCTTCATCTCGTTCTTGTTCTTCCTCCTTCTCCGCTTCGACGTCGAGGCGGAGGAGGAGGTCCAGAGGGGCGGAGGCGGAGGGGGAGAGGGAGGCGGAGGAGGAGGTCCAGAGGCGGAGCCAGGGTCAGATGACCAGCGACCGAGGCGGAGGCGGAGGTCCGGAGGCGGAGGAGGTCCAGAGGCGGAGGCGGAGGCGGAGGTCCGGAGGCGGAGGCGGAGGCGGAGAGAGGTGGGAGGCGGAGGCGGAGGTCCGGAGGCGGAGGCGGAGGCGGAGAGGGGGAGGCGGAGGCGGAGGTTCGGAGGCGGAGGCGGCGGAGGTTCGGAGGCGGAGGCGGAGGCGGAGAGAGGTGGGAGGTGGAGGTCCGGAGGCGGAGAGAGGTGGGATGCGCGGAGAAGGAAAGGAAGGGTCCGAGCGTTCTTGGTTCTTTTAGAGGAGAGAGAACCCGCCCGTTCAAGTGAGGAGAGAGAGAAATTTTGAGAGAGAGAAATTTTGAGCGGGAGCTGACCGTCGTTTCTTCTACAAAGTGGAGCCGAGAGCCGAGCCGAGCCGAGCCAGCCGAACTTGTCTCATTTTCGAGGGGTCCCGCTCGGGACAGTGTCTGTATTTGAGTGGTTCGTGCGCGCCAGGTCGGCGGATGACGTGGCGCGCACGAACCACTGAATATTTTCTCCTCTCTCTCTATCATTTCGAGTCGGGGAGTAGGTTATCATAACGTTGTCAAGTGCTGGCATCATACATTTCATGAATATCTACACTCTGCTCCGTAAAACTTTTCTACGTCATGTCACGGGCGGGGACCGTATCTTTTATGCGTCGATATAATCCCATAATTCTTCATGGAGAATGGTAGATCTCGAGGAGCTCAAGGAGAAAAGAAAGCACTGCTGTCCTTCAAAACATTCTCCGCAAAATTGAGACAGTGGTTTAGTGAGAAATCTAGTGCCCCGTTGCATTCGAGCTACCCAGATTGTACCTGCGTTTTCATCGGTCTATATAATGCAGCATACGACACGCTAAGAAGTGCTCACGCCCTTTCCTGAATATTGGATCATATCCCGACACTCGCGACGCAGAGATGACGATTCTCGCCGACAAAGTCCTGCTCCGAGAAATCGCCTCCGCGGCTCTCCTCTTCCTCATCACCCGATTCTTCGTCAGCTCCCTCCTGATTCGCTTGAGCTCCCGTAAACTCCCACCAGGGCCGAAAGGGTGGCCGGTCATCGGCGCCCTCCCTCTCTTGGGGAACATGCCCCACGTGGCACTGGCCAAGATGGCCAAGAAATATGGGCCGGTGATGTCCCTGAAAATGGGCACACGCAACATGGTCGTGGCGTCGACCCCCACGCCGCCCGGGCTTTTTTGAAAACCCTAGACATCAACTTCTCCAATAGGCCCCCGAACGCGGGTGCGACCCACTTGGCCTATGACGCGCAGGACATGGTCTTCGCCGACTATGGCCCAAGGTGGAAGTTGCTTAGGAAGTTGAGTAACTTGCACATGCTCGGAGGGAAGGCCCTCGAGGACTGGGCTCGTGTCCGGTCGGCCGAGCTAGGGTACATGCTTCAAGCCATGTGCGAGTCCAGCAAGCGAGGCGAGCCGGTGGTGGTGCCAGAGATGTTGACCTATGCCATGGCAAACATGATAGGGCAAGTCATTTTGAGCCGAAGGGTGTTCGTGACGAAGGGCTCCGAGTCTAACGAGTTCAAGGACATGGTGGTAGAGCTGATGACAAGCGCAGGTATAGTATTCGAAAGACATTTGAAACAAAAACATGAATACGCTTAATTGTCGCACGAGTTTTTACTGCTCAAATCTATGATGCTCACAAAGGTTTCCTAATTCCCTTACTTGATGTAGGGTTCTTTAACATCGGCGACTTCATCCCGTCAATTGCGTGGATGGACTTACAAGGGATCGAAGGCGGAATGAAGCGCTTGCACAAGAAATTCGACGGGCTTTTGACGAAGATGATCGAGCAACACTCGGCAACTGCTCACGAGCGTAAAGGAAACCCGGATTTTCTCGATGCTGTCATGGCTAACCGAGATAACTCCGGGGACGAGAAGCTTAGTTTGACCAACATTAAGGCTCTTCTCTTGGTATATACATGTCTAAGTGAATCGAACAAAATCTATCACGTCGATTCTTGGCTTCTTCATCGACTTGTGACGTTGATAAGTACTGACCTCGTTATCTCTTTTTTTCTAGAATTTGTTCACTGCGGGCACTGATACTTCATCGAGCATAATCGAGTGGTCGCTGGCCGAGATGTTGAAGAACCCCAGCATCCTCAAGCGAGCCCACGAAGAGATGGACCGAGTCATCGGGCGGCACCGACGCCTTGAGGAGTCTGACCTCCCGAAGCTCCCGTACTTGCAGGCCATATGCAAGGAGAGCTTCCGAAAACATCCATCGACACCGCTAAACCTACCGAGGGTCTCGACCGAGGCGTGCCAAGTGAACGGCTACTACATCCCCAAGAACACGAGGCTGAGCGTGAACATATGGGCGATCGGGCGGGACCCGGACGTGTGGGAGAATCCTCTGGACTTCACCCCAGAGCGGTTCTTGAGTGGGAGGAACGCGAGGATCGACCCGCGCGGGAACGACTTTGAGCTGATCCCGTTCGGGGCAGGGCGGAGGATCTGCGCCGGTACGAGGATGGGGATCGTGCTGGTCGAGTACATACTGGGGACGTTGGTTCACTCGTTCGACTGGAAGCTGCCGGACGGCGTGGATGAGCTGAACATGGACGAGGCGTTTGGCCTGGCGTTGCAAAAGGCCGTGCCCTTGTCGGCCGTGGTCACCCCACGCCTCTCCGTTAGCACATACGCATCTTAGAGCTTCACGCAAAAAGCTCTCCCACTACGAGAAGCCGACATTGTCGTCGTACTTGGAGAACTTACTAGACTCGTGGTGGGTCGCTAGATGGGGCCTTTCGCTCCTCTTTCGGTGTATTTTCTTTGTTTATGTAATTGAATAATCGAGTGTTGTCATGTGACTGTGATAATATGAATTTGGTATTATATAATATTCGCGCGTGCTTCGCTTTGAGTACATGCAACTTTGTTTTATATATATACTTATTTTAGATTACTTTGTCTTTTTTTTTTGGCTCTTTAGAGATAATGGTTTAGCTGAAATTAGTAGGGTCACTTTGCTAATGCGATGGATGACCCACCTCCTTTTTGTGCTCGCTTGTTTATGTATAGTAAAATGCAATTTATTCGGAAGCGGAAAGGCCATACAATACGTCCCTCGATGCCTCCACGTGGGAAGCGCACGTTGCGGGAGGGAACCGTCGCGTGATAAAGGACGGTCACTTGTCTTGTCTGGCGAGCTTGTAACTTATCAAAAAACTTACATGGGCCCAATTACTTGCGGTGCTTGATGTGTGAGGAGCAATGTTTTGCTTCCCCTATCTTAGTTTCATCCACAGAGAATACATTCATCCAATTAATGACAGAATCACCAAAAAGAAGTATAATTTTATTGTGCGGTGTTACGACCTACGGTAGGGTTGGATTTCTTTTAATGAAATAATATATCTTTCCCTATATCGCAAACTATGGTTGGGTCGGAATTTTTTCTTTTGAAGAAATAAATGGGATAGAGAATGATTGCCTTATTGGTGCTAATTGTGTATAGTCCAATCAATACTCGATCCCTCCTATGTGTTTCGTGAGGTGTAGCTAGGATTTAGCTACAGGTTATGTGTGCAAATATGTAGTTCTAAAGTATATATATAAAGGTAAGCACATCAATTAATATCCAAACGGCGCTTCAATTTCATTCATATAAGTATTTGTTCCTTATACCACCCTATAAAACAAACATGTCAACAAACATTTCACTTCTTATGATTCCCAACCTACACTAACATTTAACATGACATCTATAGACTTACCTCACATTCATGAATGCGCTACCTTAGAACCACATTAGTTAACACACAATTAACTTCATTAGGCCTAAGTCCAAAATTCTCAAGTAGAGTCACCAACCTGTCGTCACCAACCTTTCATAACCTACTTCTCGAGGGGAGATAGGTTTAGAGGTATCTATTTATAAAGTGTGGACTTTCTCAAGTCCATACCTCATATGTTATTGGTTTCCCAATCTATTTCTTCAAGACGAGTTGTCACTAGCCATTATTTAGAGTCGACTAGAAACCTTAATCAAAACATGGGAGTATCATCTTGATGCATGCAACAACCAAAGATTTTGGGTTTAGGGCTTGATTACGTTGGCTATACAACTAGTAATGCAGCCTATTGAAGAATATGGAGTTCATCCTAACCGTTCTAAAATTGAAAATAACAATCAATGTACGAGGTGCAATCAAAGTATAATTTGGGGTTCATCCTAATTGTTATTTGACTTTTTTTACTTTCATGAATTTACTAAATTTTAATTATTTTTAATTACTTTTATATTAAATTTTTTTTAATTTTTTTAAAAAAGGACTTTGGACGGGGTCAATGGACCCATTTTGAATCGTCGGTCTGACCCAGACCCTATCATTCCCGGTTGAATCAGAAGTTGGACTAGGTCCTAAGGCCTAGTCCAAATTTGCTAGGGCTAAATTAATCAGATTGGGTCTATTTTCGCTTTGTCTAGATCAATTCGAACATCCGACCTTACCTTTAGCCCACACGCAACCTCCGGCCTATTTCTCTTATTTTATTGTTTTTGGCCCCTTTCTTCGTATGCTCGGCCCAGCAACGAACCCGCGACCTCAGACCCGGCCAACCGAATCCGACCCACCCTCCATCATGACCCCTATATATATAAATTTCCTCTTATTATTTCTATTTTTTTTTTTTTTCTCTTTCTCTTCCTCTTTTCTTTTTCCCCGTGTCTTCTCCCTCCGTGCAGCTTCACCCAAAGCCACCTTCCACCTCCAGCAATCTTGGCCAGAGTTCAGTCCGCCGCTGAGCCACCATCCTTCGCTAGTCCTCCACTTCGATTGCCATCGAGCCACTGCTGTTGCTGTCGTCGCCGTTACCACTGGATCATCGGCCAAGGATCACATTTTCATACAAAATTCTAGAATTTTTTTCTAATTCATTTATAGGTTTCAACCAAATATTGAAAAATATTATCAATTTCCAGAAATATTATTATTTTTGTGAAATAAATGAAGCTATAATTTTTTTTAAAAAAATTCTAATAATTATCCATTAACTTTGTAATTGTATGAAAGTGTTTTAATAATATATATAATTTAAAAAAAAATCATGAGAAATACGTTTTTCTAAATTTGAATAAATATGGAGGTGTTTTAATATTATGGATTGAGTCAAATATGAGTCAATGAATTGACATTATGAATAAATAGTCATAAGCGAGTTAAGGGTCAATTTGGATTGAACTATTTAGGCCTCATCTGACTTGACCCACCCATTCCAACGCAAAAAGAAAAACGGCAAGGCCAAGCCATAGGCAGTCCCCAAACAACGTCAAGCTTGAAATCGCAGCAAATTGGTAAGATTAACAACACATCAATTCAGCCCTAAACAAAGAGAGTGAACACAGATCAAACTTAAACGTTTCATTGAGCAGTTGGGGCTAGGGCGCACTGGCTAAAATAAAAGGAACACGAAATGGCTGACACTCAAGCTCGTGTCGAGACTCATGAAAAAATACAAAAACACAGGGACAAGACACAAGGACGATGTGAGCTGGAGTTCACATGAGCCGGACGGCCCTGAGCTCCGGCCCGGCATGCCCAAAACAGGGCAAGAACAGAGTTGGGACTGACCTGCTCTGCTTGAGGACGTCATCGGGAGAGGTCGTTGGACGGGTTCGCGCGCGGCTGAGATGTCAGCCGGGGCTCACTCGTTCTCGGTCTCTCTACTCGCCCTCTCGGCTTCAGATGAAACTCACCTAATGTTTTCTCCTCTCCTTGTGTCATTCGGTCAACTTCTTCCCGTCAGGGTCATTCCCTTCTCAGCCGTGAGCGTACGCAAGGGAGAGAAAACAAAGGGGCCAGGCTTTCTCTTATTTATTCACTAGGGCTCAGGTCATGGGCTCAAAGAGAAGAGGAAAATTGTGCCTCAAGAGCTCCTTCAAGAGAAATGGGCTGGATACGCCGAAATTTTTGCTAAAAGAACGGGCTAGACAAAACTGGCCCGCTCGATTTTTATTACACCTTTTGTCATTTTTTATTAACAGCATACGGATGCCAATTTCTAAATCTTAAATTCATCAATTTAATCATAAATTTTTTGATGATTTATCAATGTAATTTTTCGAACAATTCTATCCAATAATCGTTGATATGGATGCCAAGCCTCTTAGGTGGCACAATAGTCGCTAACATAGATGATTTTTCGCATTTTTTTTTATATAAAATTTTGCTTTTTTTAGTTTCTTTCCTTTTTTTTTTTTAATGTTTTCTTCTTTCTTTACCGATTGCCATGGCCAACAAGATAGTCCTCATCAGATTTGGTGGAGTCTAGTGAGCTTCAATAGAGGTTGATGGTCACCTGTTGCTCGTTGCTAGCCATTGCCACGGCTCAACGGATAGTGAAAGAAGGAAAAAAAGAAGAAGAAGAAGAGAGAAACAAAAGAAGGAAAAGAAACAAGAGAAAAAAAATTATAAATTTTTTTTAAAAATGCAAAAGAATCATTCACATCGCTAGCCATGACACGTAGAATAGTCACCATTCATGGCAGTGATTGCTAATCAAATTTGACGAAATTGACTACATTAACAAATTGTCAAAAAGGTTTAGGATTAAATTAGTCAAATTAAAAAGTTTATAATTGAATTTGCATCTATACAATAAGTTATAAACTTTTTAGGTTATCTCTCCTTCAATGAGATTAATCACAGTCTAAATCAACATTTAGGTAGTTAAAAGTTGTTAAAATGACAAGTACAGACATTGCGAATAAAATCCAAGTGAAGACCTGGAAAAAAAAAAATCTCGAGAACACGACATCCAATTCACAAGAATAGGATGGACCGTTCATGTTTGCAGGAACACAAGTTTTTATTCAAGACATATGCCATGTAAAAAATCATTGCACGAACAAGATTGAAGTGCCAATATAAAAAAAAGAAGAAAAAAAAAAAGCCTCATTCTAGATAAGAGCTTTCATTCCATGATGATTGGTGTGGGTAAGTATTACATAATACTATATACATGTTGATGCTCGAATATTCTTTCAATCATAAATTTTTTACACCATCCGCGTACCAAATGAAAATCCTAAAAATCTTATTAAATGTATATTGTATAAATTTTTTACATCATCTGCATACCGAATAGAAATCCTAAGTATCTCACTAAGTGTATCGTGACCGCGGGCGTGAGTGCGTCGAGTCTTAATAAAGATTGGATATTTATGCGAATGATTGGCATGCATAGCTAACAAGCCTTTGTCGTTTCTTAACCTTTGAAGACCTCTCGGTTCCTTTTCTTCTTTCTTATCTGTTTTAGATTCTAGCGAGTACAAGAAATCCACGCAACAGAGAAAGATAACGTTGTTAAGCACGTGATTGGCAGGGGCAGGTGACTTTGCCAACGCCAGATGATTCCGGATTCCGGACGAGGATCGGGGGACGCATTTTCAAAGTCTTCAACTTACCATCATGTGTCGCTGTCTTGAATAATTGAAGGCGAAGATTAATCATCGATTTGACTTAACCTGGCTCTGTAGCCTGACAGATTGAAGTTGTTTACATTTCAATTCGCAGTCCAAATATATACTTACCCGAAGGGCGAAATTGAGATTTTCACTACAGGATTTATGCGCATAATTTACTTTCGAAAGCATCGTTATGTGATAAGTATATGTACCTAATGGCCGACCAATCATGAACGTTAGCTAAATAACCTACCATTTCTTTATTCGTTCGCTGATTTTAATCACAATCCGGTATACTTACGACAAACACAAGGTAAAGTTCTAAATTGGTAAATCCATTAATTATTACATATCATCATACTTAACAATTTCACGGTAAAATTTAATAAACTAACAAATGATAAATTTGAGACATGTGTCTGCAATTTGAGATTCTTAGTGATCAAAAAATTAATTTTGGATAAATTTGTCGCGCACTAATTTAATTTTTTTTTTGTGTGGTATTAACCCAATATATAAATATATATCTATCTATAAGTGAAAGAGTAAAGTTTAGATAAATTTCAATAAATGGAAGTATGTTTGGCACAAACGTTTACGATGATATTGCACACTTTATTCAACAACTGAGGAATAGAGATTGATGAGATTTTTGTTGAGGTTGTCCCACTTCGATTGAGGAAGGGGTAGGTGGTTTGTTTAGAAGTGTGAGAAAAATCTAAAGACCATTCAACATAGTATCAGAGCTCAGATTTACAAACAAGTCTGGACACAAGAGAATTAAAGATTGTTGTGACTTTGATTTAAGGAAGAGGCATATGATTAGTTTTTTAAGTGTGAGGGAAAATCTCCCCTCTTAAACTAATATTTTTAGTGAAGGGGGGCCAACACCACCCAATACTTTTGAAAATGAAATCATTCGCGGAATGCATTCGTATCCGGGGAGGACGATGGATGACACTTACGGCGTCTCTCTCCCTCCTCTCATTTCGAGTGGGGCAGTAGGTTATCATAACGTTGCAAAGTGCCGGCATCATACATTATCTACACTCTGCTCCATAAAAAGTTTTATTTTTCTAAGTCATATCACGTGACGGGGACCATATATTTTATGCATCGATGATCCCATGATCCCATAATTCTTCACGGAGAATGGTAGATCTCGAGGAGCTCAAGGAGAAAAGAAAGCACTGCTGTCCTTCAAAACATTCTCTGCAAAACTGAGACAGTGGTTTGGTGGGAAATCTCGTGCCCCGTTGCATTCGAGCTACCCAGATCATACATGCGTTTTCATCGGTCTATATAACATGCAGCATGAAACACACTAAGAAGTGCCCGCGCTCTTCACTAAATATTAAATCGTATCCCAGCACTTTGCAGCGCATAGATGGCGATTCTCGCCGACAAAGTCCTGCTCCGAGAGATCGCCTCCGCGGCTCTCCTCTTCCTCATTACCCGATTCTTTGTCAGCTCTCTCCTGCTTCGCTTGAACTCCTTTAAGCTCCCGCCTGGGCCGAAAGGGTGGCCGGTCATCGGCGCCATCCCTCTCTTGGGGAACATGCCCCATGTAGCGCTGGCCAAAATGGCCAAGAAGTACGGGCCGGTGATGTACCTGAAAATGGGCACGTGCGGCATGGTCGTGGCGTCGACCCCTGACGCCGCCCGGGCTTTCTTGAAAACCCTAGACATCAACTTCTCCAACAGGCCCCCGAATGCGGGCGCGACCCACTTGGCCTATGACGCGCAGGACATGGTCTTCGCTGACTATGGCTCGAGGTGGAAGTTACTTAGGAAGCTGAGCAATTTGCACATGCTCGGAGGGAAGGCCCTCGAGGACTGGGCTCGCGTCCGAACGTCCGAGCTAGGGTACATGCTTCAAGCCATGTGCGAGTGCAGCAAGCGAGGCGAGCCGGTGGTGGTGCCAGAGATGTTGACCTATGCCATGGCGAACATGATAGGGCAAGTCATTTTGAGCCGAAGGGTGTTCGTGACGAAGGGCTCCGAGTCTAACGAATTCAAGGACATGGTGGTAGAGCTGATGACAAGCGCAGGTATAGTATTCGAAAAACATTTGAAACAAAAACATGAATATGCTTAGCTGTCGCACGAGTTTTAATTGCTCAAATATAAGATGCTCACGAAGGTTTCCCTAATTCCCTTACTTGATGTAGGGTTCTTTAACATCGGCGACTTCATCCCGTCAATTGCGTGGATGGACTTACAAGGGATCGAAGGCGGGATGAAGCGCTTGCACAAGAAATTCGACGGGCTGTTGACGAAGATGATCGAGCAACACTCGGCAACTGCTCACGAGCGTAAAGGAAACCCGGATTTTCTCGATGTTGTCATGGTTAACCGAGATAACTCCGGGGACGAGAAGCTTAGTTTGACCAACATTAAGGCTCTTCTCTTGGTAAATACATGTCTGAGTGAATCGAATAAAATCTATCATGTCGATTCTTGGCTTCTTCATCAACTTGTGACGTTGATAAGTACTGATCTCGTTTATCTCTTTTTCTAGAATTTGTTCACTGCGGGCACTGATACTTCATCGAGCATAATCGAGTGGTCGCTGGCCGAGATGTTGAAGAACCCCAGCATCCTCAAGCGAGCCCACGAAGAGATGGACCGAGTCATCGGGCGGCACCGACGCCTTGAGGAATCTGACCTCCCAAAGCTCCCGTACTTGCAGGCCATATGCAAGGAGAGCTTGAAAACATCCATCGACACCGCTAAACCTACCGAGGGTCTCGACCGAGGCGTGCCAAGTGAACGGCTACTACATCCCCAAGAACACGAGGCTGAGCGTGAACATATGGGCGATCGGGCGGGACCTGGACGTGTGGGAGAATCCTCTGGACTTCACCCCAGAGCGGTTCTTGAGTGGGAGGAACGCGAGGATCGACCCGCGCGGGAACGACTTTGAGCTGATCCCGTTCGGGGCAGGGCGGAGGATCTGCGCCGGGACGAGGATGGGGATCGTGCTGGTCGAGTACATACTGGGGACTTTGGTCCACTCGTTCGACTGGAAGCTGCCGGACGGCGTGGAGGAGCTGAACATGGACGAGGCGTTCGGCCTGGCGTTGCAAAAGGCCGTGCCCCTCTCGGCCGTCGTCACCCCACGGCTCTCCGTTAGCGCGTACGCACCTTAAAGCTTTCCGCAAAAAGCTTTTCCACTATGAGAATCCGACATCATCATGATACGCGGAGTTTTATTAGACTAGTGATGGGTGGTTCCCCAGATGGGGCCTATGGCGAATGCGACGAAACTCCCTCCTCTTTCGGTGTATTCTCTTTTCTGTGTTTTCGAATAATCCAGTGTCTTTGTGTGATTGTAATAATATGAATTTAGTGTTATATAATATACGTGTGTGCTTTGCTTTGATTATATATAACTTTGATAATAAGTTATTACATACATATATGTGCGCGGATGTTGTTATAATGAAAGACCTCTGGCAATGCTAAAAGTGAGAGTTGCAATTATTTACTATGTACACCTAACATATATTTAATTACTTTTTTGGTTCTTTAGACAAAATGACATAATGGTGTTAGTTGAAAGTTGTGGGACCCCCGAGAAATCGTGCGATGTCAAATCACTTTGTCAATGTTTCTTCCGAATTACTTGTCGAGCTTGTAACTTACGAGAAAGAAGAAACCGACACCACCCAATTACTTGCTTTTTTCTTCTTTTTTTCCTTTTTTTTTGTGGCTAAGGATCCGTCGGAGCCGGCTCTTGTCGGCTTACACCGATTTAGGGTCTCACGGGTCTCCGCAGTGGAGGCCCAACAACGACTATACCTCGGGAAAAACTAGCCAGTAACTTACCACTAGGGCCCTCGCTTTAATGGCTAACAACGGAGAGTTTCAAACCCTTAACTTCCTTTGCTGAAGGAGAGATCTCAACCAACTACACTACTCACGGGTATGCACCCAATTACTTGCTTTACCTTACGCATGAAGGCCAAGTTTTGCTTCCTATTACGAGATGTGTCAAATGTGGGTTGAATCAAATTTTAGTTAGGTTATAAATGATCTTATTTGAATTAACTTATTAACTTATTAATGATTTATTTATTCATAATATAAATCTATTTATCCATACTCGACTAAATCAATGCCCAACCCAACATATAGTACTAAAATATTTCCATATTGAGCCTAATGTGGGAAAATTTATATCCAAATTGAAATAAGAGTGCGGAGTGAGTGAGTGAGAGAGAGAGAGAGATGAGATAATCAAGGTCGTTAGGTCTAAATAAGTAGTAAATCCAATTATAATTTAACCACTTAACATCTATATTATATTTAAATCCATTTATAATCCATTTACTCAATATAAACGACCCATATAATAACTTCATCTATTATATATGAGTGAATAAATGGGTTTATAATTCACTTTAACATGTCTGTCTATAGATTGACTTCAACTAAAAAGAATACATCAACCAATTAATGAGAGGAATAATTATAAGAAACCATGAGTTTATTATATGCGTGTTAATTAAGTCTTAAATCTTTTAATTTTGTTAATTTAGTTAAAAATCATTGGACGATTTGCCAATGTAGTTTTTTCGATCAATTTTGGTCGATAATCATTCATGTGGATGCTGTGCCTCTTACGTTAGCGTGGTGGCGCTAACGTGAATAATTTTTTTTATTTTTATTATAAATTATAATTTTTTTCTTTTCTTTCCTCTTTTATTTTTTTCTTCTTCCTTTGTCGATCACCATTGCTACTAAGAATCGACCTCGCCAGATCTAGTGGGGTCTAGTGAGCCTCAATAGAGGTCGGCCCTCGCCTATGGCCAATCACTAGCCATTACCAAGGCTCGACAACCAATGGAAGAAGAAGAGATAGAAAAAAAAAAGAGTAAAGAAGAACAAATTTAGAAAGATTGTTTGGAGAAAATGAACTATTATTTAAAGTGCCATATGAGATTAACCTAATCCTTTTCCACAAGAAAGAGTTCCTTAGCTATTTAAAGTGCCCTTCACAATAAAGGCAACACGCGCATGCATGGTTTTAAAAATTTGAACCGTTCGATATATCCACACTTAAAAGCGAAACAAAAGGAAAATTCAAGTGTAAAACTATCTTGAATTGACAATGTCAAAAGTAATTATGCAAATTTACTTCCATGATTAGAAATTTTCACGCAACACACTATACAAACTCAATGTACTACAAGTTAACTACATCCAAGTTTGTGCATCACGTAGGTCTGACATGCAATGTCATTGACTAGATACCCCATCTAGTCATGAAAGTAATTTTGGTTATGAAACTTTAATTTGTTCAATGTGATTATTGTAACTTAATGTGCAATATTGTCATTGAACTTTTAATCCATTCATTATGATTCTTGAATTTTTGATATTCATTCAATTCAATTATCAAATTATATGAAAATATCAAATACCATCCTTTCATTTTTTTTTTCAAGTTAAATTTTATAGATCATATTGAATAAAAATTAAAGATTTAAGGGTCACATTGCACATTAAACTATAATTTAAATATCAAATTATTTATTAAATCAAAGTTTATTAATTATTTATGTAATTTTTTGTTATATAAAAGATCGGAAGAAAAACTTGAATAGGACCAAAATATCAGTGTATCCATCAAGGAAACCTACTCGAGCGATCAAGTCAAATCGTGATACGACAGAAGCGATGCCGTCTGGGCCCACTTTTGCTTGTTTGAAGTTGGGGCGGCTTCTCCCACCTTCCTCACGTCTATTATTTTATTTCCTTGTCCATTCTTCCATCGAGTCAAACCAAAGTCAACGAAAAGATCCCATAAGCTCATCCTAATCCTAAAGCATTTCCTGAATATTCTTACATATTGAACGACTCAATGTTACCGCGTCCCATCTTATAATAATAATAATAATAATAATAATAATAATAATTTTAAACTATCATATCAAGATATATCTTGAAAATGAATTATATAAAATTATAAAAGTTCATTTACAAAATTGAGATAGCAACTAGCAAGTACCAAAAAGGGCCAAATATATGACTGGGTTGATTAAACAAGTTGTGACATTGTTACACATTCAAAATAGTAAAGAAAACTAGAGGATGGATCGATTGAAAGAAGACAAAGATAAGCATCAAGATCGTGTATACCCTCCTTGCATTGAACCAGGTCTATGTACGAATTTTCCATCAAAGAGTCGGCGTCGTCTCACGTCAATATGCTTAAAATTCAAAATTTGCCTAACGATAGAATTGGGTTACAACTCAATGATAGGACAAGGTGCACCATAGGAAACCATATATTTTTCTCTGGCGCGATCATATGCCAGAAAAAAAAAATGTAATTTACGATACCCAAGAAATCCTGAAGGTAACGAAGGGTCTTGAGTCGTCGTGTCAATACTCGAACCCGGTCATATCTGCTTCAATAAAAACGAAATGGACATCTCGTACGCGGCAAGCAACGATACTAAATCAATAAAGGACAATCATCCTACCTATTTCCCGACACGTGCAAGTCCGATAGACTGGATGGCTTACACGCCGTGAACCCCCGACCTCGTCGACTTAAAAACATAATGGGGTCGAGCTCAAATGAATTGGGAGCAAGCCACGGTACAAGCCTATCGAATTATATAGAAATCCTCTCGATGCGCTGCGACAACGAAAGACGCCCCCCAAGGAGTCAGCACAAGCTCGCTGAATTCGAGCTGCCCTTTGTCGGACATCGCTGGAATCACGACCACGGCAGACGGATTCGGGGGCACATGATGTCCTGAATATGCGCTCGCCAGCATTCAAAATGGAGAAATGGGGTCACGAGGAAGACGATTGGCTAAATCTTCCTCCTTGCTAATGGTAGTGCGCATCTGCCGGAACCAAAATTGACTTGCCTGCGCACAAGGCGATAATTTATTAATTGAAAGGCCACTATGTACACTGTTGATAATGTGAATGCTAATGTACGTATCATGCTGTCCGTGTTAAGGTCATGGTTGCTACCCTACGATGTGAAGAAATTGCCCACAAAAAATATTCCAATTTTACTGAAAATGAGATATGAATCTGGTTCTTACTGGATATTAAATTTGCTTGTCTGTTTCACTATTTTGAAATGCAAGCGGATGCATTTTATTTTGCACATATTAAGATCGTGCAAATCCTCTAAAGACATTAAGATTGGCGTTGGATTGAAGAGGCTGTGCAGTATGGATTATTTTTTGGTTTTGGAAAGAAAGTCAGTTCAAATATTGAGGCTTGTTTATCAGGGTAAGATAAGTAATTTTATCTGATGAATTACACATGGTGGTGCAGCTGGGATTTTATGTTTATTAAATAATGCAAGTACTTTAAGGTTGTCCAGCGCCATCGGCTTCATGGTCTTACTTCTAAGATTGTTGTTTCTTTAAGTTTTTCCTGGCTTACGTGAAGCAGGGGTAGTGGGAGCATTTTCTTTTCTTTTATTGGAACATGTGCATTTTTAAAGAGCAAACATTAGAGGAAACCTCGGCTATTTTGAAGTTTATATTGTTTTAGTTTGTACAAGTTTGCCTCTATGATATATCTACCATGTGGTGTTGAGGTCTAGCTTGAGTATATGAGATAGAGTTGTTGAGGTCCAACCTATGCAGTTGAGATATAGCTATTTCGTTCAAGTGATCACTCCGGTCTGGAAATAGCCCATTTCATTCACAATCTGAGTTTATTGCAACTGGTTGTTCAATGGTTTCTTTCGAGCAATCTACTTCACATTTGATTGATTTGTTATCTTGGTAGTAGGGGAGTAATGGCTAGTTACAGTGTAGCAATTCCCCCGCTGATGGCTAGCTTAATTTGGCCATAGCTATGGATCATGTTCTATTTGCGATGTTTTTAAGTATTATTTCATATGGCTGTTCAATGGTTGTTTTTGAGCACATGCAACAAGCCCATTGGACGGCTCGTGTCCTCGGGAGTGGGATTACAACTTTCCGTCATACTTTTGCAATTTTAGGAGGCACATGACAAAATTTATAGAACAAAAATCAATTTCTATTCCACGAATGAGTTTCTGAGCAAAGAAATGCATTTGATCATGATTCAAAATTTTTGTTTATGCAATAGAAATTCGTTTGACAACAGAATAAAATTTCTATTTCTACGAGGGTGGCGACCGATGATCGACGATTGGAGGTTAGTGTTTGGCAATGAGCAGTTGGCCGGCGCTCGGTGTTTGGCGACTGGCAACGGCTGGCCAAAGTCCGGCTACCAACGGTGGGCAGCTGTACGTCTGGGCACAGGTAATAGACGTCCGATGATGGGTGGCGGGCGATCGACAGTTAGTGTCTGACGACCAGTGTTCATTGGTCGATGACTAGCAGCCGACGACGCGCTTTCAATGTCCCACAGGTGGTGGATGAGTGATGTGCAATAACAAAAGTAAATGGTGATAAGAGCTTTCTTTTCTTATTTTTGTACAAAAGTAAATAGATTTGTATGCAACAATGGCACCCACACCAATGCCTCAGAAGGAGTAGGAACCACAACCTACAAACCTCAACCACATATCCGAGAAGCTCATAGTTACAAGTTATTTCTTGATTGTACACAACAATGACACCTTCACTGATGCCTCAGAAGGAGTAAGAACTACAATCTACAAACCTCAACCACATCTCTAGGAAGCTAGTATTTACAAGTCATTTCCTAGTTGCGATGGATTTGTTGAATACAGTTATAGAGAACTCCAGAGAGTCTTATGCCAAGAGAATCAAACCATTCCTAAAGAAGTATGGAATTATTTTAACACCTGTCCCATGGGATCACTACAGACTTACATCTGCAACTAGAAAAGCATTAGAGGAATTCAATCGAGCATAGAATTAGGTAAAAATACATTCGTCACAAGAGCAAGAAATGACAGACATGGACGATCTTGCACGATCATTTCAAGAATCCTATGTCCAATTAGGGCTTCTCTCTCAAGAGTCGTATGATCAAGGACCCCTGTCCTTATCCTTTAGAATAGACCCCAACACAGTTTCCCATCATGCTTAAACATCGAATTAGCCCTAGCCAAACATGCCTGAAAGAATAGACCAACACGGTGTTCCAAGATCCTCCGGAGCTCATGAAGAATCCTCCTCAAGTGATCTAGATATGTGGAATGCCCTAATATTGCAAAGAAAATTCATCCATGGCACTTACAGTCCTCTTGCTCTTGACATTGGACTTGAAGATCTTGAGCAACAACACATGGAAGAGCAGATAGCATGGCATAACTCTGATGATTCAGACTATGACTACAATTCCTGAGATGAAAGATAGGCTTGTAGCAAATTTATTGTAGCATAGGTCATTGTAGCGGTGAGCTTGAAAAATCACCGTTCATAATCACTATTCATATCATCTTTAATAATTCTTGACCGGGATTCCTGAAGTCTATGTGTTTTTCAAGACCTGTGAGTGTGGTCTTTGTTTTATGTAACCTTTTTGTGCCTATAAAAGGTAAGGAGGGTGTAATGTTTTGGGTAGAGTCTTTTGAAGTAAAGTGTAAGCTTGTAAAAATTCTCTCAATGTCTCTCTAAACACTTCTTTTTCTCCAGTCCGGTGGATCTTCTAAGTAATGCAGCCCGACTAGTTAGAAATGTTACTATCCTGACATCCTTGCATGTCTCTATATTCTGAACTAAATTTTTGGATAATTCATAGTTGAAAGACAGTTCCTGAAATGCCTGAACAAGAGGTTCGCCTAGTATGGGATATCTGTTGCATAGTTGCTGCTGCTAACTTGGTTTTTGGTGATCGGATCATTCATTCATTGCATAGAAAATTGGGAATTAATTTTTAACCCATACAGAAAATATTAAAATTAAATAGTATAGCATGTAATTTTAGAAGCATTTTTTTTATTGCATTTGCATTGGAATAACGACGGATGTATTTGTACTGATGGTTCTCAGCTTTAATTTAGTGAGTTTGACTAAGTCCATGGAGAGAGGGAATTGGTCCAAGTCCGATATTCTCTGAAGATCGAAAATTGACTTATGAAAAATGGCGATTTGATATTTTCGAAAATGATTCATATTATTCTTCCATTATTCGAAAAATCTTCTATATATTCATGCGGTATATTTTGTAACAGATTAGAAGATTTCGAAATAATAAGAGTAATATCACGCGCGGAAACATATTTAATATCCTTATCGTATATTTGGTCAGTACCAGGGCAAGAAATTACCTGTTCTCTGACCAATCCGTGAAGAAAGAATTGAGTGTTTTTTTTTTTGGTAAAGTGAAAGAATTGAGTGTTGTGCCCTCGATTATCGGTGAACGTGAACGGAACAGGAAGTCAACATTATTTCGTGGTATTTTGGTCCCCACTTTTATTGCGTTTAGAAACAAAATAGGAATTCGTCCAAAAAAGAAACAAAATAGAAAAGAGAGAAGGGACGATCTTTTCTTACTAGCTCCGTGGTGCAAGAGGGGCACCATAAAAGTACAAGAAGACAGACAAAAAAAGGGCAGGTTAGATTCTCTTGTCTCTCCATCAATATGTCAACTAAAGGGTACCTTTTTCATTTTTTCTCTAACCACTTGCAGAAAGGATAAGACGTGTGTGTGTGTAAGAGAGTGAGAGAGAGAGAGAGAGAGAGAGAGAAGGTCTTCTTCTTCAGTGGGTCTTTGAACGTCTGTTGAAGCCCGCCGCCCGTAGCTTCCCGTACTGAGCTCCTCCTCCTTCAACAAGCTTTGCTATTCAATCATCGACGATGCCATTTGCCTGCGTCGTATTGCCACCGTGACACGTCGCAGCAAGCTGACCCCAACATCCTTACTGTCTCCAAGCTTCGCCGAGCTAAGAGCCATCACCACCGCGATCCGTGCCAAGGTGTCCGTCGTTGCCGATAGTGTAGACCGTGAGCCATTATCGAACATCACCACCGGCCATCGTTGGTTCCACAATCCCACAAGTCCAAATTCGGGAATAATATTACGAAATAGGTAAAGATATTATTCAAATTTAATTTGGTTATTTCCTTACTTAATTCGTTGGTATCGTGATCAAATTCAAATCTTTGAATGATATATCTTATCCAAAGTTTCTTGAAAAACCTTTTAAATTAGGGAGTATTCTTTAATTTCACAATACGCATACAATTGACAGTTCGATTTCATGCCCGAAATATAACTCGTAATCACATGGAAAAATCGCCAATCAGATCTCACGCCTGAGATATGATTTGTGATTTTGCTGGAAATTGGCCAATCCGATCTCATGCGAAAAATATGATTTGTCAATTTAAAAAATTAAGTAGACACGAATAATATCATGCCTAATTTGCTGCTGTTTATTTGAATTGATTTTTTTTTCTGTAAAAGAAAACCCAAAAAATAATAAATATATTCAAGTTGGATCGGATTCTCGCTAGAATATTGCCTATTTTAGGATAGTTTGCGGATTAGGCATTTTACTATTTCCAAATTTTTTAAATAAAAAATTCCAAAAAGAATTGATTTAGGATGTTAGATTTTCTTTTTATTAATTTGAATTGCATGTTTGATTATTAGACAATTCTAATTTCGAATTTTATAAAAAAGGAAAAGAAAACATAAAAAAATATCATGTGTTTGCACGTCATCTAATCATTGCATGATTAGGGTCATTTAAATGTGTGACATATTAGGATAGTTTCATCTAATATGTGCCCATCATTAGATTGGGTCATTTAATTAATGCCGCATGACATATAGTTTACTTGTTAGATTTATTTAATTGTACGTCACATGAGACATATTTTTTATTGCATTACACATAGATCGGATTTCATTAAATAAGAATAAAATCCTAAAAAAGATTGAGCGATTACATGCTAATTAGAAATCATAAATAGGACCGCTAATGTGAATTCTAATCTAACATTGTAGATGCTTTCGTTGCTACGAGGTAAATCTTGCAATTTATTTATCATTTTATTTGGTGTTAAATTGGTAGATTGCGCATCTGCATAGTTACCTCACATATTAAGAAAGCTTAAAATTAATTCAAGCTACCTGAAAAAAAAAATTCAAAATAAAAGATAAAATATACCAAAATGGCGTTAAAGAAATTTAGTGTAATCAAATCTTCAAACTCACAATCTCTTGTATACATTACTTTTTTCTAATCGACCCATCAAAAATAGATTAGTAGCGACTCTTAATTAAAAAATCTTGTGTATGTTAAGAACTTGAACTAAGTCGCAAGTTGATATGGACTTGAGAGAATCCGAGCTAAATCTAGGTTTAGTAGATCATTAGTCAAACCCTAGGCGATGCATCCGAGGTTAGGTCGCAACACTAAGCATAGATTCCCTCATTGCAAGAAGTCAATATGAAAAATTTTAGAACTAAATTTGTCCAACTTAAAAGAACAAGACTGAATTTGTACTAATTTAATAAGTTTATGACTTTTTTTTCTTTTCCCATCATAAATCTTAGCTAACCAACCGTGCACTTCTTTTTATTTCATTGCCTGATTTTATCCTATCCATTCTAGGCTACCCCGCTGTCAAGGATTCAAAGGTGCTTCGGATCACAGTGAGAATGGTAGATGAAGTTTTCCCCCTTGGGGAGACAATATAATGTTGAGTTGAATTTTCTTTCTATCATGATTTTGTTTATGTGGTAATCATGAGCATATCAAATAAAAGCCATACATGTGCTTTCAAATTTCGAAGAGCTTTCAATAATGTGAAAAATTTTAGGACTAAATTAATCTAGTTAAAAAGGACTGGTACCGGTTTAATAAGTTTATAACTTTATTTTTCTTTTCCCATCAAATCTTAGCTAACCAACTGTGCACTTCTTTTTATGTCATTGCCTAATTTTAACCCTATCCATTCTAAGTTACCCCGCTCTCAAAGATTCAAAGGAATGGTAGATGAAGTTTTCGGGGAGACAATTTAAAATTAAGTTGAATTTTCTTTCGATCATGATTTTCTTTATGCGGTGATTGTGAGCGTTTCAAATAAAAGCCCTACATGTGCTTTTGAATTTCGAGGAGCTCTCGACCATGTTATTTCTACTTTTATAAAACTTAACTAGTTGCCGGAATAGTCATTGACAAGACCGACCAAAAAAAAGAAAGACACAAGTTCTGTGAAATTTGATAAATGGAGATGCGTGGGCTGAGGATTAGAGTTGGATGGACACCAAGTGCTGCAACATACAATTCATGAAAAATCTCCACTCTGCTTCACAAAAATTTTACTTTTTCTGCAATTAAATCACGTGTGACCATGTGTTTTGCCAGCATAGACATCATTTGGTATCATGTGCCGCGACGAGGAGAATGATAGACATCATCTTGGGGAACATGCCCCATGTAGAATTGATACTAATGTGAAATTATTTAGTACTAAATTGGCTAAATTGAAAGGTTTATGATTGAATTTGTACCAATGCAATAAATTTATGACTTTTTTGGTACTTTTCCCATGTAAAAGTGGTGTTGCAATTATTTACTAATCCCGTGACACATAATTTTAAGGGTTAATATCATAAGAAAATCCCAAATCACTACATTTGTGACAAATTTACTCTAAACTAATTTTTTAATTATCAAAAAACCCTAATTGATATATCAATGACAAATTCATCCAAAATTAATCTTTTTACCACAAAAAATCTTAAATCGATACACATATGAGAAATTTACTTAAAACTAATATTTTGACCATTAAAAATTTCAAACTAGTATACTTATGACAAATTTATCATTTTATCATTAAATTTGTTAACCTAGATGGCACATGGTAACGTAACAAGTTTACGTGGAAACCCATAGAGTAAATATCACAAAATACACCACCGCATTAAGTGGCGCTGCTGGCTTCGGGTTTTCTCCCCCTCACGAAGGGGAGAAGTTCGAATCCCCAGCACGTCGCAGGTGGACTTACCCGCTTCACGGGGGTGATGGGTTCCTCCGTGGGCCCCAGGGTTTGCCTGTCGGCTGTCGACTTACGGGTTTCCCTGGATCATAAAATATATATCACGAAAAATCTCAAATCGTTACACTTGCGATAAATTCGAAATTTGTCGTGGCATTAAAACCTTATGGACTTACCACGTCACCACGTATTATCCACGTAATCAAATTTAATGTTAAAATTCAAAAGAATTCAATAGAGAGTAAATTTGTCATGAATATACTAGTTTTGAATTTAGTTTAAGATATATTTGTCATAAGTATAATGGTTTGAGTTTTTTCTTCGTGACATTAATCCTGATTTTTTTTTCTTTTGGCTCTTTGAAACGATATGGTTTAATTGAAATATAGTAGGAGGCCGGACATCTCCTGCAATGTCAAGTCACTCTGCTATTGCGATGGATAACCAACCACCCCCCACCCCCCCCTCAAAGGACACATACTACTTCTCTCGATGAGATTAATCAGCCTGTTTACGTGGAAACCCATAGAGTAAATATCACGAATACACCACCGCATTAAGTGGCGCTGCTGGCTTCGGGTTTTCTCCCCCTCACGAAGGGGAGAAGTTCGAATCCCCAGCACGTCGCAGGTGGACTTACCCGCTTCACGGGGGTGGTGGGTTCCTCCGTGGGCCCCAGGGTTTGCCCGCCGGCTGTCGGTTTACGGGTTTCCCTGGATCATCAATATATATATCACGAAAAACCTCAAATCGTTACACTTGCGATAAATTTGAGATTTGTTGTGGCATTAAAACCTTATGGACTTACCACGTCACCACGTATTATCCACGTAATCAAATTTAACGTTAAAATTCAAAAGAATTCAATAGAGTAAATTTGTCATGAATATAGTAGTTTTGAATTTAGTTTAAGATATATTTGTCATAAGTATACTAGTTTGAGTTTTTTCTTCGTGACATTAATCCTGATTGTTTTTCTTTTGGCTCTTTGAAACGATATGGTTTAATTGAAATATAGTAGGAGGCCGGGCATCTCCTGCAATGTCAAGTCACTCTGCTATTGCGATGGATGACCAACCACCCCCACCCACCCCCTCAAAGGACACATACTACTTCCCTCGATGAGATTAATCAGCCTGTTTGCCCTCCCCCCCCCCCTTGAGCTCTTTGAAACGATATGGTTTAATTGAAATATAATAGGAGGCCGGACATCTCCTGCAATGTCAAGTCACTCTGCTATTGCGATGGATGACCAACCACCCCCTCAAAGGACACGTACTACTTCCCTCGATGAGATTATTCAGCATGTCCCCCCCCTCCCACCCAAAGGACACATACTACTTCCCTCGATGAGATTAATTAGCTTCCCCCCCAACAAAGGACATGTACTACTTCCCTCGATGAGATTAATCAACCTGTTCCCCCCCCATCACAAAGGACACGTACTACTTCCCTTGATAAGATTAATCAACCTATTTGGGAATTAGTTAATCATAAAAAAAGGTTTATGACTAGATTAGTCAAATTAAAAGATTTAGAATTAAATTGAGATCCATATAATATGTTATAGATCTTTTGGGTTTTTCTCCATTAATGAGATTAATCAGCCTGTTTGGGAATAACTTATTTGGAGAAAATAAAATGTTATTACCTACTTATCCATCAAAATAACAGATTATCCTAATCCTTTTTCACAAAAAAGAAAGTTCCTTGGTTATTTAAAGCGCCCTTCTTTAAAGGGCTACACACTCGTGCATGGTTTTGAAAATTTCAATTGTTCAATATATTCATACTTAAAAAGCGAAACAAAAGTAGAAAATTCAACTAAGTGTAAGATTATTTTGAATTGACAATGTCAAAAGTAATTACCCAAAATTACTTCCGTGATTACAATTTGTCATTCCGTGATTACGATTTGTGATGCAACACTTAAAAAACTCAAATTTCATGGACTAAGTATCCCACCTATCCCATCATCTTTGCAAGTCTTCTTCTGAGCAATCATTTAGTTTCTCCCCAAAGGGAGGTAGAATTTATCGTCATGCACGAAAAGTAAACAGGTCATTAATTCGTAACTGCTAGGGTCTAATCATTGCACGAAAACTCTTAAGAAAAGAGAAAGTATCATTGTCAAGGAGTACGAAATCCAAAAAAATCAAATGATTTGACATATTACATATAATCCTTTACCAATTACAATGATTGAAAACTCTTAAGAAAAGAAAAGTATCATTGTCAAAGAGTACGAAATTCGAAAAAATCAAATGATTTGACATATTAGGTGGAATCCCTGGTCTAGACAAAAGACTATTTGAGGATCTTGAACCCAAGTATGTCCTCATGTCTTGGTTCTCACCTAGACCGTGGGGAACGGGATGTAAAATTGCTATAAGATATTCCCTTGTTTTGGGGAAGAAAAAGATAATGGGGGAATTGGAGGTACGAGGCGAGCGGGCACCAATACGTTAAAATAAGGATTGCATTCATGTAGACCACTATTCCTGCATATCAAACCGACAAGTCTTGGATCCTCGGTGTTTGGTTAAGAGGTAACCACAACAAGACTAAGGGTTTTAATCCTACGAGAGCTTCCAACACCTGTTTGTTAGATATATATGGATGACTAGCTGTTAGGATGCGTTCCTTATTTTAATGTGTCGGTGTTAGCATGCCTCACACTCTAAGTCCCCTTCTATCTTTATCTTTCCCAAGATGAATGAATACCCTTTAAGTACCCTCTGAAAGTTTTACATCACAATTATCCTAAGGTTCAAACGGTCAAAATGAAGCATTTTAAGAACTTGCTTTTGTGGGTCAACATACCTCTAAGTAATCACTTAGTTTCTTCCAAAGGGAGACAATTTTTATACTCGTGCCCAATAGGCAAATAGGCCGTAAATTGTAATCGCTAGAGTCTCCTCATCACACCGAGGCTCTTAAGAAAATAACAGTATCATTGTCGAGGAGTTGCGAAATCTGGAAAAATCAAATTATTTGACATATTGAGCGGAGTCCCTTACAAATTACAACGGTCTCGTTAAAAGAAAAAGAAAGACTATTCAAGGATCCAACATGTCATTTTTGCGGAAAACAATAATTAAAAAAGAAGAAGATAATTATATAAATGATTTTTGAAGTTTGGCTCAATATACAATGTCATTCCTCAAGTCTTAATTTGTTTAATATAATTTCCGGACCGTAACTTAATGTATAATACTATCTTTCAGTTTTTAATTTATTAGATGTGATCATTGAACTTTTGGTAAATGCTTAATTTAGTCTCCATACTATATGAAATTATCAGCTATTATTCCTTCTCTTTTTTTTTCAAGTTCAAGGACAACATTAAACTTTACACATATTTTAGAAACTAAATTGGACATGTAACTAAAGTTCGAGAGGTCACGTTGAATAAATTAAAAGTTGAGGAAGACATCAGTACATTATAATAAATTTCACGAATTATATTGAATAAGTTTAGAGGTTATTTGTGTAATCTTTTGATTAAATAAAAGATTGGAAGAAAAACCTAAACAGGACATAGATAACAGTGTCCTCGTCGACGAACCCCACTCGAGCGATCAAATCAAATCGCGCTATAAGAGACGGGATGCCACCTAGGCCAACTTTTGCGAGTTTGAAGTTGGTATGGTTTCTTCGACCTTCCACTTGAAAATGGAGCGGATGGCTTTTTCCGCTATTATTTTTTTTTCCCTCTGCGTGCTTCAATCGAGTGAAACCAAGTCAAGGAAAAGATCCCATAAGCTCAACCAAATCCTAAGGCATTTCCTAATTAATCTTAGACTCAATGTTAACGTGTCCCATCCTAATAATAATAATAATGTCTTGCAAGCTATCACGTCAAGAGGTATTTTATGAATAACTTATACAAACTAGTAAAAGGTAATTCTACGTAGTAAACTCCTAGAACGGCTTGATTTAATAAGTTGTGATATTATTATACATTTAAATTAGTAAAGAAAACTAGAGCATGTTCCGATTGAAAAAAGACGAAGGTAGGTGTCATCCATGCATGAATTTTCCATCGAAGAGTCGGCATCGTCAATATGCTTAAAATTCAAACATGTGCGTCGATCGAATTGAATTTCAATGCAGAGTTTCGTGGTATAATGAAAGATTTAGACTGATAGATGAAGGTGCACTATAGCAACTACTCCATATTTTTATCTTGCGCGTTTGTAAGCAAAGAAAAAAAGAGAAAAACGTAAATTACGAGACCCGAGAAATCCCAAAAGCAACGAAGTGTCTTGAGTCGTCGTATCAAAACTTGAACCCGGATTACATGGGCTTCGATAAAAACGAAATGGGGCTCTCGTACGCGGGAAGCAACGATGTTAAATCAATGAAGGACAAACATCCAGCCTCTTCCCCGGCACGTGCAAGCACGAATCGCCTGGATGGCTTACTCGCCGTGAGCCTTCCGGGAGGCCCCCGATCTCGTCGAATTATAATTATGATGGGGTCGAGCTCAAATGAATTGGGAGCAAGCAACGCTACTAGCCCGTCTGAATTATATATAAATCCTCTCGACGGGCTGCGACGACAAAAGATGGCCCCAGGGACAAGCCCATTGAATCCGAGCTGGCCTGTTGTCGTACATCGTCAGAAATCAGAATGGGGTCGCAAGAAAGACGGCCGGCTGAAATATTCCCCCGTGCTAGATAATGTGTTTTGCTCGCTCTCGTGATGCGCCCCGCATCGCTACACCCTGAATCCCTGATCAATCACGAAAGTACTATGAAATTACTGGCAAGAAGTACCGTCTCGTGTTTCTGTCATTAATTGGGTAAAAGCTTGACGTTGATCTTTCGGTGCACTTAAGCATCTCCCGATGTCGTATACGAATTAGGTCTTGATCGGTAATCAAGCAACTAGCCATCACCAAAGCACACACGGCAGAGGAAGAACAAGGAAGGAAAACAAAAATTAAAAATAATAAAAATTATATTTTTAAAAATTTTAATTTTTTTAAAAAAATCAATTTTTAAAAAATATATATAAAAAATTAAAATTAACTTTTTTTCGTTCGATTAAAAAATTAAAAATCAATTTTTTTTTTTTCGTAATTTTTCCCAAAAAATCAAATAAAATCCTAAGCAATGGAAAATATATTTTTTTTCAGTCCATTTTCAGGTTTTAACTTAATATTGAAAAATATGGTTATTTTCTTGAAAAATGGCTTCCTGAATAATATTTTCAAGTTTCAATTGAATATCAAAAAATATTATTATTTTCTTGAAAATAGCTTCCTGAAGAACATTTTTAAAAAATGTGATATTTTCTACAAAACGACTAGGGCCTAAATCCACCCTGAGCTTGTCGAGCACTAGCCTTTCACTTATCTCGAGTGAACATCGCGTTACCTGGACCAGCACCAACCGTTCAATGGATTGACCTGGCTTTGGTTTCTGTTGGGACAATTTGATCCATTATTATAATTTTTTTAACGTCATCAAAAGGGTTCTAGCCAATGAAAAACTCGAATCATACGTGTAGATAACTAACAAGTGACAAGAGATGTATACACTTGAGAGCCACAGAAACACTTTCTGCGTACTTGAAACCATGTTTCTGTTGGACATTAAACCAGACGACTTCTTGTATGCTCCATTTTCCATCGCTGATGGCGGTGGCTTCGATACAGACAGAGAATGCCAAGGAACGAGATAGCTTTATGTAAGCAGACGAGAAACCCTGACTCGACAAGAGGAAAAAGAAAGCCAGAAAGAAAAAGAAGAAACACACAGACAAAAGAGCTTGGAAACTCTGCTGCTACGGTAAGTTGCAAATGAAAATGAAGGTTTCGTTCTGAAAAAGAACTGAAAGCAAGAAAAAATGAAGAAATTTAAGGCAGAGAGAACCGAAACTTTTATAACAGCAGGAAATCATAGGATCTCAAGTAATCAAATTGATACTTCAGGAAACAATATGGAAGGCCGACATACTGCATACCTTAGAAACGCTCCAGACTTCATCTTTCTTCTTTTCAACTGTACAAATAGATTTTAGATAATCTGGGTTATTTGTTCTGTACGACCAGGATAAATCCCCCTTTTTTTCGATTGCAAAGCAGTGAATTATAGTTAGAAAAAGAGGGTTTGACACATCCACTTGCCACCTCTACAAATCTCTGGACACGAATTCTTGAACACGACTAGATGCAGATGGTATTCACAGGGGGTATTATGGCTCAGTATAAAGGACAGGGGGTATAATGGCTCAGGATAAAGGCTTGATGTTTATGGAACAAGTTCGTTTGCTTACAAATTTCAGCAAGCTACCCATATACTTGGAGGCAATGCTCTTGAAGACTGGGCTCTGATTGGAAGGAACTTCTCTAAGTTCCCCCAATGTCGAATCATAGATTCAGCTACCGAATTGAAACATTGAGGGATAGTATATAGCTGCTCTGATTGGAAAGAACTTCTCTAAGTCCCCTCAATGACGAATCATAGATTCAACTTCTGAATTGAAACATTGAGCAATAGTATATAGCTTCGTATCAGTCAAGTCAATGAGTAGGAGGATTTCGAAAAGTACATCAAATAAATGGCTATGCTAAATTCCTAGTAAGTCAACTGACTGTGGAGGGTTATTGAGAGGGGCCGCTGATATGTGGTAGGATCCCCCAGAACTCATCCTGGAAAGAATCACCACTTGAAAGAATGAGAATTACAACACTACATGAATGGCTTTATGTTGCAAACCCACAACATCTACATGAGCTGATAAGGATGATAATTACATCTAAAACTCCCTAAGTATTATTATTAAAGAGTTGATTCAGTAGTCTAAGTTGCTTAAAGAATCCAGTCAAATTTTTGGCCAAGATCAAACAGATTGAGCTCATACAAAACGAGCTTTCCAGGAAACTTGAATACCAAAAACAGAAACAGAAGATTCGCAACATCCACCTAGACTACCTAGAAGTACATTACTCCAAGTACCTCTGTAAAAATGGCAATTCCCCACTTCAAACCCTAAAACAACGGTAGCAGGACAACTCCAACAAACAACTCTCGACAATGTTAGCCATGCACACAAACAAGATCATTTAACTACCAAAAAGGAATCAGTGCAAAGAAGCCTCACAAAATCTGCTTCTCCAGCTGGTATTGAATCTGTAAATTTTTCACAGTACCCTCACTAGCGCGACAGATCAACTACCCATTACTACCACTATGATGAGACATTGATCCCATCCATAATTCTAGCAGAATCGGCAAATAGGTCATCTGGACAATGCAGATCCTCCTGCAGAAGCAAGACACTGCACATAACCTCGCAGCAACCTATTATCTTCTTTCACTGGGAGACACAAATTGAAATCATAGATTGGCTTGTTCTCGGCTCTTATAAACATTCTGATATAAAACAATCTCCATGACAGATGACACAGATTAGCTCCTAACAGCAAATACATCTGCATCTCCGCAGCTTACCCCCTCTATTGAATTCAGGAAAATTCAAATTTCTCAGCATAGCACAGTGCAGTGCAGGCACATTACAATGACCAATCACTTGACAAATCGCTTCATTGAGACGTCGCTGTGTGAATTCTTTCATGGAATTTCAACATATCGTTCCAATGCACAGAAATAGCTAACCACCACCGTCAAAATTCACATATCCACAGAAGAAGTCAAATGAGGGGCTCATTGCAGAATCTGTCATACATCTCTACACAAGCAATACAATTATCGAATTCAAAATGGATTCAGCCACTGAAATGCCCTGATTTAATTAGTTTTCCATAAGAATATTAAATAGCTACAGTTAATCGTTTGCGTGGATAAGGTAATTGTGGTTACATGGATGTTTTTCCATGGATGTTTTTTATACAATATCCTTAACTCAGGGTATAAGAGGCTGAACTAACTCTCTTTTTTTTTTTCTTTTTCTTTTTCCTGATAGACGAGAAAATGATGGAATTACATCAATTGACACCACAAACTATGCCGATACTAATGAAAAATTTTAAACATCGAACAACTCCAAACACTGCAAAGTAAAATCACACAACTCATAATCAAAGTCTACTTATCCTTGGTGGAGACCCCGTACTTCTCCTGCATCTTGGCGAGCTCCTCCTCCTTCTTCTTCTGGTCGAACTTCTTGTTCATCTTCGCGGGCTGGTAGTAGAGCACGATCAGGTACTGGTTGGCGACGTTGAACCCGGAGAGGTGGTCGACGGCGGTCTTGGCGTCGTAGATGTCCTCGTAGACGACGAAGGCCGTGCCGCGGGTGTCCTTGCTGGTGCCGATGCGGATCTGCCGGATCGCGCCGTACTTGCTGAAGATGTCGTACATCTCCTCGCTCGTGATGTTGAACGGCAAGTTGCGGACGTACAGGGCCCGGTTCACCTCTGGCGGGAGCCGCGCGTTGCCCTTGTGGAGGCGATGGCTGGCCAGAGTCCGGCTACCAACGGTGGGCAGCTGTACGTCTGGGCACAAGTAACAGACGTCCGATGGTGGGTGGCGGGTGATCAACAATTGGTGTCTGATGACCAGTGTTTATTGGTCGACGACTAGCAGCCGACGACACGCTTTCGATGTCCCACAGGTGGTGGATGAGTGATGTGCAATAACGAAAGTACATGGTGATAAGAGCTTTCTTTTCTTATTTTTGTACAAAAGTAAATAGATTTGTATGCAACAATGGCATCTTTGTACACAACAATGGCACCCACACCAGTGCCTCAGAAGGAGTAGGAACCACAATCTACAAACCTCAACCACATATCCAAGAAGCTCATAGTTACAAGTTATTTCTTGATTGTACACAACAATGACACCTTCACTGATACCTCAGAAGGAGTAAGAACTACAATCTACAAACCTCAACCACATCTCTAGGAAGCTCATATTTACAAGTCATTTCCTAGTTGCGACGGATTTGTTGAATACAGTTATAGAGAACTCCAGAGAGTCTTATGTCAAGAGAATCAAACCATTCCTAAAGAAGTATGGAATTATTTTAACACTTGTCCCATGGGATCACTACAGACTTACATCTGCAACCAAAAAAGCATTAGAGGAATTCAATCGAGCATAGAATTAGGTAAAAATACATTCATCGCAAGAGCAAGAAATCACAGACACGGACGATCTTGCACGATCATTTCAAGAATCCTATGTCCAATTAGGACTTCTCTCTCAAGAGCCCTATGATCAAGGACCCATGTCCTTATCCTTTGGAATAGACCCCAACACAGTTTCCCATCATGCTCAAACATCGAATTAGCCCTAGCCAAACATGCCTGAAAGAATAGACCAACACGGTGTTCCAAGATCCTCCGAAGCTCGTGAAGAATCCTCCTCAAGTGGTCTAGATATGTGGAATGCCTAATATCGCAAAGAAAATTCATCCATGGCACTTACAGTCCTCTTGCTCTTGACATTGGACTTGAAGATCTTGAGCAATGACACATGGAAGAGCAGATAGCACGGCATAACTCTAATGATTCAGACTATGACTACAATTCCCAAGATGGAAGATAGGCCTATAGCAAAGTTATTGTAGCAGTGAGCTTGAAAAATCACTATTCATAATCACTATTCATATCATCTTTAATAATTCTTGACCGGGATTCCCAAAGCCTATGTGTTTTTCAAGACCCATGAGTGTGGTCTTTGTTTTATGTAACCTCTTTGTGCCTATAAAAGGTAAGGAGAGTATAATGTTTTGGGTAGAGTCTTTTAAAGTAAAGTGTGAGCTTGTAAAAATTCTCTCCATGTCTCTCTAAACACTTCTTTTTCTCCAGTTCGATGGATCTTCTAAGTAATGCAACCCGACTAGTTAGAAGTGTTACTATACTATCCTAACATCCTTGCATGTCTCTATATTCTGAACTAATTTTCTGGATAATTTGTAGTTGAAAGATAGTTCCTGAAAGGCCTGAACAAGAGGTTCGCCTAGTATGGGATATCTGCTACATAGTTGATGCAACTAACTTGGTTTTTGGTGATCGGATCATTCATTCATTGCATAGAAAATTGGGGATTAATTTTTAACCCGTACAGAAAATATTAAAATTAAATAGTATAGCATGTAATTTTAGAAGCATTTTTTTATTGCATTTGCATTGAAATAACGACGGATGTATTTGAACTGATGGTTCTGAGCTTTAATTTAGTGAGTTTGACTAAGTCCATGGAGAGAGAGAGAATTGGTCCAAGTCCGATATTCTCTAAAGATTGAAAATTGACTTATGAAAAATGGCGATTTGATGTTTTCGAAAATGATTCATATTATTCTTCCTTTATTCGAAAAATCTTCTATATATTCATGCGGTATATTTTGCAACAGATTAGAAGATTTCCAAAAAAATAAGAGTAATATCACGCGCGGAAACATATTTAATATCCTTATCGTATATTTGGTCAGTACCAGGGCAAGAAATTACCTGTTCTCTGACCAATCCGTGAAGAAAGAATTGAGTGTTGTGCCCTCGATTATCGGTGAACGTGAACGGAACAGGAAGTCAACATTATTTCGTGGTATTTTGGTCCCCACTTTTATTGCGTTTAGAAACAAAATAGGAATTCGTCCAAAAAAGAAACAAAATAGGAAAGAGAGAAGGGATGATCTTTTCTTACTAGTTCCGTGGTGCAAGAGGGGCACTATAAAAGTATAAAAAGACAACCACTGAGATTCGCTCCAATGGCCACCCTTCCAACATAGAAGGGGGAGGTGAGGGATTCAAATCCCCACATTCTCAGGGGGATGAGGCGGGGACGCGTAAATTTCAGGGGTGGATTTCGACTACCACGCCCTGCAAGAGGCAGGGCAAAAGTCTGAGAGTAAGAGTAAGTGTAGAGTAAGAATACTTGCAGGGCAAAAGTCTAAGAGTAAGAGTAAGTGTAGAGAGTAAGAGGCAGGACAAAAGTCTGAGAGTAAGAGTAAGTGTAGAGTAAGAATACTTGCAGGGCAAAAGTCTAAGAGTAAGAGTAAGTGTAGAGAGTAAGAGGCAGGGCAAAAGTCTGAGAGTAAGAGTAAGTGTAGAGTAAGAATACTTGTAGGGCAAAAGTCTGAGAGTGAGAGTAAGAGTAAGTGTAGAGTAAGAATAGAGTAGGACTGACAAAAAAAAAAAGTACAAGAAGACAGACAAAAAAAAAGGCAGGTTAGATTTTCTTGTCTCTCGATCAATATGTCAACTAGAGGGTAGCTTTTTCATTTTTCTCTAACCACTTGCAGAAAGGATAAGACATGTGTGTGTGTGTGTGAGAGAGAGTGAGAGAGAGAGAGAGAGAGAGAGAGAGGAAGCCACTCCGTCCTACTTAGATGTGTCAATGCTAAGGAAGCCACTCAGTTGATGGAAGAAATACATGAAGGAGTGTGCGGTCCTCATATGAGCGGCCACATGTTAGCGAAGAAGATTATAAGACTAGGTTACTTCTGGCTGACCTTGGAGACTGATTGCATTCAACATGTCCGGAGTTGTCACCATTGTCAGATTTATGGAGACAAGATAAATGTTCCTCCAAATGAGCTGTATCAATTGTCAGAATCATGGCCTTTTTCGATGTGGGGCATCGATGTAATCGGCCCAATTAATCCGAAAGCCTCGAATGGTCATTGTTTCATCCTTATCGCTATCAATTATTTCACAAAATGGATAGAGGCAGCATCCTATGTAGTTGTCACCGCAAAGAATGTCGTGAAGTTTGTGCGACGGGATATTATTGCCCGTTATGGCGTGCCTGAAGCCATCATCACAGATAACGGGACAAACCTAAACAACAAACTTGTCAATGATTTGTTCAAGGAGTTCAAAATTCGTCATTTGAATTCATCGCCCTATTGCCCTCAGATGAATGGTGCGATTGAAGCAACGAATAAGAACATCAAGAAAATTTTGGCAAAGACAGCTGATAATTATCGTGACTGGCATGAGCGGCTTCCTTACGCTTTGATGGCGTATAGGACTTTAGTTCGTACCTCTACTGGGGCAACTCCTTTTTCTCTGGTGTATGGCATGGAAGCAATCCTGCCAGTTGAAGTAGAAATCCCTTCTCTAAGAGTATTGTCTCAGTCTAAGCTGATGGAAGCTGAATGGGCACAATAGAGGTATGACCAACTCAATTTGATTGATGAAAAACGATTGAAGGCCATATGTCATGGTCAATGTTATCAACAGCGGGTGGCCAAGTCCTTTAATCGAAAGGTTCGCCCAAGGCGTTTCAAGGTCCATGATTTGGTGCTACGCAAGATGCTACCAATTAACCTTGATCCTCGTGGCAAGTTCACTCCAAATTACAGTGGGCCATACATCGTGAAGAAAGTACTTCCTTGAGGTGCTTTAATCTTGGCAGAAATGGATGGGCGTGAATTCACAAATCCTATAAATTCTTATGCTGTAAATAAATATTATCCATGAATAAAATGGCTCGTAAAAACCTTTTCCTCACTCAAAGTTGGTCAAATCTCTAGTGTATAATGTTGCATGTTTTATTTTTGCAGGGGCAAAGAATGGATATGAGCAACGGTGTCTTTTATCTTTTTAAGGAACCTCTATGAGCTTCCTTACAAAGAGGGGTAAGATACGGACACTCAACAGCTTTGACTTTCATAAAAAGAATCCAAAAAAATATTAGGTACATATTAATTAATTTGCATAATAAGTTTAATTAGAATTTGTTTATTAGTAAAATATTGTCATATCTAGAACTTAGGTACCTAGGTCCATACACATTTCATATTAAAGCAACATATCTAGATATTTTTAGATTAAGTCGATTTTCATTTAGTAAAACAAAAAGAGGAACAAAAAATGTTATGCATGCCATATGAGTTATAGTTTAATTGTTTTTTTTTAATAAAAAGGTAAATGCTAAAAGATGATCATCGCACCATTAAGTTACTTTCTTTTCAATAAAAAAGAACATTATGTCATTAAAAAGAAAAAAAAAAACTAAAGATCATTTCCTTGTTTAGTTAATAGGTTAATTCATAATTAATCTCATCTCATATTATCATTATTTAGCATAGGTTGCATATATGCATTAAAAAATGAATCATCATAAAAAAAAAATTATAAAAGAGCATGCATGTAGAAATACCATGTCATTCATCCTATATCACGTAGCACATGTATATTTATGATTATATAAATTAGATTGTATATATATAGTGATAAGTTTAAGCCATACCATATGAATTACATCTCGCATGTCATTAAAATAAATTCATGCATATTAAGTTAAATTAAGATTGCATATAATTAACATTTTTAAAAGAAAAAGAAAAATTAGGTGTCATGTCATTTAGAAATCATGTTTCGGACATGCATTTTTATTAGCATTTTTTTATTTGAATGTTATTTTATTGATTGTGTACCCACATGATCACCATTTGCATGTTAATAGCTTAAGTTTAAATTAATCAACATTGTCTGCAAAATATTTTTAAAATTAAAATAAAAGGTACAAAAAGGACGTTAAACTAATCTAGTGTAATCATGTTCCCGGACCTACTGAATTTCTGGTTCGCAATAGTAAAGTATTCTCCCATACTTTACTTGGGTTTCTAACTAGCCCTAATTGGTTAGTGGCAGCTCCAAATTGAATATAATTGCATGTTTGAATATATTAATTTCTTAACATCAAGTCGCGATTGGTAAGACTTGGGAGGGTCCATGCCAAGTCTTCGGACTTAGCAATCCATTAGCCTTCTTTAGGTAATTCACCCTTCAAAAAAATTCGGGAAGGTCGCGACACATATAAGAGAAAATATTGGGTGGTCCGGGACCTCCACGTCAGCGTGGTCCCGGCCACTCACGAGATGCCATGTGGATGGGTGGGCCCCACTTGTGTCTTCTGCCTTCTTCCCCTCTCTCTCTCTTCCTAGCCTGCCGATGCCCTCTCTCCTCCTAGCCCGCACGCTCTCTCTCTCTCTCCCGTCGAGCATTTATTGCGGACGTTTTCTCTTTCCTTCGTTTGAGAAAGAAAACGCCGTTCGGACGCACGTCCCTCTCCATTTCTTTCCTTTCGAATTTTTGAATCTGAAATTCTCTCTCCGCGCTCGTTCCCCCTGCGCCGTCGCCGATGAACCACGTTACGGCCGCTGCTACTCCGGTGCTCGCTCGCTTCTCTCTTCGGGCTCGTTGCTGCTCCGTCGTTCGTTCCGGCGTTCCCAAGATCGCAGATGCAGCACGCGGAGGAGAAGCAGGCCTCTTCGAGCTCCCCTCAACGTCGGCGAGCGTCACCCACCGAGCGAGACCCCCACACACCGGAAAACTCGGAGGCGAGGTCGCTGGAGAAGCTGGTGCCGTACGCGAAACGCGACGCCGACGGCCCTCCACCTCCGCCGGTTGCCTCCGTCGGCATCGGAGTCCGTCGCCCCCGACTCCGACGCCGACGCCCCTTCGCCTCCCTCTCGCGACCTCCGCTCCGCTCTCTCCCTCTTTCCTCTGCGGAGCGCCCTTACTGGCCAACCCCGCGAGCAACCTCTCTCCGAGTCTCCGTCTCCTTCGCGGCCGGGTAGACGTCGTCCATCTCTCTCTCTCTCTCTCTTTCTGGTGTCACGGATTCTTCTTTCTTATTTTTGTTCCATGTTGATGAGCAAGTGTACTCTAGCTTGATGATGCATCATGGGTAGGTTCGTTTCATGAGATTGAGATTAAGCTACACTAGTGCGGAGGTTGTTCGTAATGGGATGTGCGTCTCTTATGCCGAATAGAGTGTTCGGTCGTGCCTTGGAAGCTGAAAAGATGAACTTTAGTTGTTTCCTTGTTCGATTATGCTATTAGTCCGTGATATCACAAATTCGATTTGTGATTGAAGTTTTGGTGTCGGGTTATGTTAATATTGGGAAGGTTCAATGCTGTGTGTTAGTTTTTGTTCACACACTTTGGATTCTCCCTATGGTGGGTTTGCAGCTTTGGTTTGACCAATCGGGCCGGGGCGTGCTCGAGGGGCTTTGATCAACTCGATTCTTGCTCGCTGGCCATCCTCTTAGAAAAAGGCGGCTCATGATTAGTTGTTTCTTGGCTTTGTAATGGACCAAGAGTCCCGAGTGGATGAGGACTTCCCCCTCTTCCAGAAATGCTCCAAACAACCTAAAGCGCCACCATCATCGCCGAAAGTAGACAAACCATCCTGTTTTCGTAAATAATACTGATCAAAATGAAATTGGATTTGTGATGCAGGTGGGCTTGGATGGAGAGAAGGTCCGAGTGTACACACAGTCAGGGTCGCACCGAGTGCAATGGACGGAAGCTACTAAGGGAGTTGGGCGTGCTCTTACATGGTACAAGGTAAGGCATAAATGATCTCTCTTTAACAACATAACATGATATGGCATCCTGAATTTTTGCACTTCAGTTCATCGTGAGATTGGAATTTACTAGTAAAATGCAGAGAATATGACAATAGATCCAACATTAGCATCCCATCAACACTTGGCTAGTTTCGAATTCCCGAGGAGAGGCCCCATGAGAATTCGTGTAAATTTGACTAGCTACATCTTTTCGAATCGTCTGAAAACTTGATTGTCATGTATAAGACTGTCTAAATGCAATCGCCTATTGATCATTGCTTTTGCAGACATACTTCGATGCTCCAGAAGGAGATCAACCCGTTGCCATTCGCTTGCCTCAAATGACCAAGGAAATGGTTTGGGTCAATGGCAAGAGCATTGGCCGCTACTAGTACACTTACCTTTCCCCCAACTCAGTCGGAGTAAGTACCTGCAAAAGTTCACCCTAGAAAGATACCGCCAAGTAAAATGTAACGCAATTTTGATTTATCCGGTTTTCCCTTCGCTTTATCAGGTACCATATCCCAAGATCCTTCATAAAGTCAACCGACAATCTACTCGTTGTCTTTGGACGAAGACGGAGGCAACCCCGAATCAATAGAGATCCTCGGTGTCGACAGGGACACGATCTGCGCTTACATCACCGAGAACCATCCCCCAAAGTGTGAAGTCATGGGCAAGAAAGAACAACCACTTCCGCACGGTCTTGGACGAAGTGAAAACGGCAAAGACACCCGAGATGCGCCAACCACAAGAAGATTGTGGCCATTGAGTTTGCGAGCTTTGGCGACCCTTACGGCATCTCGGGAACTTCAACTACGGAAAGTGCACATCACCCATTTCCAAGGACATCGTCGAGAAACATTGCCTGGGAAAAACTAGCTGCACGGTTCCGATTGAGCAAGGGCTCTTCGACAAGGGCAATGATGGCTATCCCAGTATCATGAAGACATTAGCTATCCAGGCCAAGTGCTCCCACTAGAAGCACGGGGTGGCCTATAATTTTCCTCTACGAGATGGTTTTAAAAGCATTACTTAGCTAACATTTGTAATTCTTCACGACACATGAATAAATTTTCATCCTCTTCAGGGTGACCTTCCTTCAAAGGCCTACCATCTACGATGAACTTATGAACCCTATGCCAACAATATCCTAATGCGAACATGTTCAAGCACAACACCACAAAGTCCCTTTAAAGACTAGGTCTTCTGGCTCATCGGAGGGGTTACGAGCAGCTTATATTCTCTTCATTACCATGAAAGCATCTCCGAAAAGAACAAATCGGCACAAGGATCAAACTCGTCCACAAGACATTTTTTGAACATGAATTGGCAAAACATCCAACATAATTAGCACGGATGGTTCCACCAAACTAGATATTCTTTCTGCATTAGAAACCAAAAATGCAGACGCCACACATCCACGAGCAAACCAATTGAACGAAATCGCTTCCATTCGATTATGCAATAATAGAATAAACATCAAAAGTAGGTATAGAAGAGGATAAAGCTATTTTTGTCATTTCTTATTCCCTTCAAATCCATCTTTTATGACATACATGTATGATAGTTAAATAGAGCAAGTTGAAATGGAAAGGGGGCAAAAACAAATGGTAGGCTTCAAATTCTCTCTCCTTACAGCTCCAGGCTTCCTGAATAAAATCCAATCAAAATCTGAAAGAAGAAGATGCAAAGACTTAGCAACAGTTGTCAAGAAAAACAGTAGCGCCAACAAACCAAGACTGCAAAACCTTACATGGGATGACAGAGCCGACATTTGGATTGCCTCTATTTAGGACAAAAAATGATGCCATTTCTTGGGAAAACTGCAGAACATGATGCTACTTCCAACACCAAGATCATCAAAGACCAGATATTGACCCCATGTTCTAATATACACAGACCTTTTTGTTAGTCTTAAAATCTCACGATAAATCAAAAGATCCTTGCCCTTCATTGATAGCGTAAAGCAATTTCTTGTACATAATCTCCTGTTTAAGTTGCAGCAAATAGTTAGCGATAGATGCAAATGACTAATGACAAGAATGACAGAATAATGAACTTCTACAATTATATATGGTACCTTTGAAGAATATGGGGGAAGTTTTAAGTAATTAGCACAAGTCATCATGCTTGGCAAGTCATCATCTGCCGACTCGAAGGACCGGTTCCATTAGTTGGTACAAGATCGGGCGGAGAAGAATGCTGCACAAATGAGAACAAAATTATTACGGCTTGTATTACTTTGGTGATCCACAACTAAATCAGCACATGCAGCTAGATCTTCATAAAAATGAGTGATCGAAAAGCATGCACATAAAATTCCAAATGACACTTTGTATCCACATGAGCTAGGAGCCTAATTACACCAAATGCTACAAAGTGTACTTGTAAATCCATATCTCGATGCTACTTGGCAAGTTCACGAAGTAATGCAAAGATCAAGAGTGCCCCTTCGATATGGATCCATGTTATCTAATCATTTCATACCTTCCGCACAATTGTCGCTTTGGATTCAAGTATAGCCGGACCACTGGAGGAAGTCTTGGAGCCCCGGTAACAAACCGGAAGAAGGCCCGCTTTTGCTCAGTGTGAACTATCCCATGATCTCAAGTAACTATTGTTAAAAAAAAAAAAAAAAAAAAAAATCTGTGAGCTTTTAAGAAGCCAATAACCACAACCAAAACAGAGCTCCGATCTACAAGAAACACACATATAAAATTGCTGGGCTCTTAGCAAATAGCCATGATCAAATTTTATGTGCTCCGCAAGTGTCTCTGCCTGGGAAAATTTATATGGACAACTAAAATACATTTGCCGAGTGTCTGGTAAAGCTTGATGACAATGCCAATGCCAAATTTACCTCCCACATCTCTCTACAGCCACAGGGCAGATAGTCCAGTTCACGTGGAGTAAATATTTGTAGAGATGAGATGTCAAAAACCTGACCAACATATACCGCAAATCAGGTACAATTCTAAAGCGAGAAAAGAGAATCACGCTCACCATTATATTTTTAGTTTTAAAGCATGAGTTAACCGAGTTGCCATGCAAGAATAAAGCCATGACAGAATCATCAAATCAAGATGTTTGGTATAAATGCACAATACTTTATGCCATTCTTATCAAAGCTGTATGGCCTAAAGCCCTCTTGTTTTCATATCACACATTTTTTTAATAGAGGATTATCCCTTTCAGGCAACAAAGTTGGTGAAGTTATCACCATGGTTTCATTGCACACGAACTTATTTCATCAAAGACCATGAAGGCACTTAACCTGATTGAACCCCGCTCCCGAATGCCTCCCATCTATCGAGCAATTCCCGTTTTGACAGTCGCATCAACCACCAAGGATAAGTATTCCTCCAGGTTATTTATGTCAACCTGAAAAATAACAAGGAAATAAATTCCAAATAAAAAACAAAAGCTCTAGACGCAATTAGTAATGTAAGTCACAAAGCCATACGGTTTCGTCCCCGACTTCAGGACATAGTCCGGATAACCAGGAAGTGTAAAATCGAAACAGAGATCTTCCATTCGGGCCCCGCGAAAATGTAAATCAGCAATTGCATCACGATTGTCGTCACTTTGCTTGATTCCAAAATCGTTTACGGCAAACAAGAGCATGCAACTCTTCCTATACCTTCCCAACCTCGGCATCAAAAGAGATGATATCACGCAAATCAAGCTCCTGGATCAAATGAAGTAGAGTTATATCACTTTATGCAAAATGCAGCTTTCACAAAAGAGATCATGAGGAAGGTGCGTACTTGTCCAACCACAAGCTTATAGAACGTTGGAGACATTGGCGGTCCAAAAGCCGTCCATCTTGAAGAGCTTTAGCCATTACACGTCCCACCAACCGGAAATACTCAACTACCTTGGAGAACTTACTGCTATCGGAAACATCAGCATTTGGAGGCCAAGGGCGAGGGAACAAGAAGAAAAGGGGACTAGAGGTCGCGAGAGGGAGGCGGAGGGGCGTCGGCGTCGAGTCGGGTTCGGGGGAGGAGGCGGCGTCGGAGTCGAGGGCGACGGAGTGAACCGGCGGAGGCGGAGGTGGAGGGCCGTTGGCGTCGCGTTTATTGGAAGAGAGGCACGACTTCGCGGAGTTGGAGAGAGAGAGCGGGCGGACGTCGCGAGAGGGAGGCGGAGGAGCGCGTCGGCGGTCGGGGGTGGGGGCGATGGAATCAACCGGCGGAGGCGGAGGGGCTCAACCTTTTTCTCCAGCAACCTCGCCTCCGAGCCTTCCGGTGTGTGGGGGTCTCGCTCGGCGGGCGACGCTCGCCGACGTTGAGGGGAGCTCGAAGAGGCCTGCTTCTCCTCCGCGTGCTGCATCTGCGATCCCGGGAACGCCGGAACGAACACGACGGAGCAGCAACGAGCCCGAAGAGAGAAGCGAGCGAGCACCGGAGTTGGGGCGGCCGTAATGTGGTTCGTCGGCGACGGCAGGAGAACGGCCGCTTGATGCACGGCGGAGCAGAAACGAACGCGGAGAGAGAGATTTTCAGATTCAAATTTTCGAAAGGAAAAAAATGGAGAGGGGCAGAGGAACGAAGGGGGCTTCTATTTCCTTCGTTTAAGAAAGAAAGACAAAAGCTTAAACCGCAATAAATGCTCTGACAGGAGAGAGAGTGTGCAGCCTAGGAGGAGAGAGGGCTCGGCAAGCTAGGAAGAGGAGAGAGAGAGGGGAAGAAGGCAGAAGGCGCAGAAGACACAAGTGGGGCCCACCCCTCCACATGGCATCTCGTGAGTGGCCGGGGACCACGCTGACGTGGAGGTCCCGGACCACCCAATATTTTCTCGCCTATGATGCGCAGGACATGGTCTTCGCTGACTATGGCCCGAGGTGGAAGTTACTTAGGAAGCTGAGCAATTTGCACATGTTCGGAGGGAAGGCCCTCGAGGACTGGGCTCGCGTCCGAACGTCCGAGCTAGGGTACATGCTTCAAGCCATGTGTGAGTGCAGCAAGCAAGGCGAGCCGGTGGTGGTGCCGGAGATGTTGACCTATGCCATGGCGAACATGATAGGGCAAGTCATTTTGAGTCGAAGGGTGTTTGTGACGAAGGGTTCTGAGTCGAACGAATTTAAGGACATGATGGTAGAGCTGATGACAAGCGCAGGTATAGCATTCAAAGAACATTTGAGACAAAAACACAAATACACTTAACTATCACTCAAGCTGCTAATGCTCGAATCTATGACACACGAAGGTTACCTAATTTCCTTACGTGATGTAGGGTTCTTTAACATCGGCGACTGCATCCCATCAATTGCGTGGATGGACTTACAAGGGATTGAAGGCGGAATGAAGCGCTTGCACAAGAAGTTCGACGTGCTGTTGACGAAGATGATCGAGCAACACTTGGCAACTGCTCACGAGCGTAAAGGAAACCCAGATTTTCTCGACGTCATCATGGCCAACCGAGATAACTCTGGGGGCGAGAAGCTTAGCTTGACCAACATTAAGGCTCTTCTCTTGGTATATGCATGTCTAAGTGGATTGAACAAAATCTGTCATGATGATTTTTGGCTCGTTCATTAACTTGTGACGTTAATAGGTACTGATCTCGTTATCTCTTTTCCTAGAATTTGTTCACTGCAGGCACCGATCCTTCATCGAGCATAATCGAGTGGTCGCTGGCCGAGATGTTGAAGAACCCCAGCATCCTCAAGCGAGCCCACGAAGAGATGGACCGAGTCATCGGGCGGAACCGACGCCTCGAGGAATCCGACCTCCCGAAGCTCCCGTACTTGCAGGCCATTTGCAAGGAGAGCTTCCGAAAACATCCCTCGACACCGCTAAACCTACCGAGGGTCTCAACCGAGGCCTGCCAAGTGAACGGCTACTACATCCCCAAGAACACAAGGCTGAGCGTGAACATATGGGCGATCGGGCGGGACCCAGACGTGTGGGAGAGCCCTCATGACTTCACCCCGGAGCGGTTCCTGAGCGGCAGGAACGCGAAAATTGACCCGCGTGGGAATGACTTTGAGCTGATCCCGTTCGGGGCCGGGCGGAGGATCTGCGCTGGGACGAGGATGGGGATCGTGCTGGTCGAGTACATACTGGGGACGTTGGTCCACTTGTTCAACTGGAAGCTGCCGAACGGCATGGAGGAGCTGAACATGGACGAGGCGTTCGGCCTGGCGTTGCAAAAGGCCGTGCCCTTGTCGGCCGTCGTCACCCCGCGGCTTTCCGTTAGCGCATATGTACCTTAAAGCTTTCCGCAAAAAGCTTTTCCACTACGAGAATGCGACGTTATTTTAGCACTGGGAGAACTCTTAAGACTCGTGATGCGATGGGCCGCTAGATGGGGTCTATAACGAATGTGGTTTAACTTCTTGCTACTCTCGTGTGTTCTCTTTATTATGTATTTGAATAATTCGGTGTTTTAATGTGGTTATGATAATATGAACTTAAGTGTTATATATACGTGTGTGCTTCTCTTTGATTATATTTATACATGTTTTTTTTTTTTTTTGGTTATGGAGGAATCGGCTTGCGGCCGACAGCCGCGCCGTAAACCTCCAGGTGACACGTAAGTAGGAGGACCCACCACCCCTGATGTCACAATTAATACACCTAGCGCCTCCCCTGGGTTTTGAACCCTTATCCAGTGGAGCCACCGCAGCCGGTGGTATATTTATTCGTTGAGGATCAGCAGAGCCTTATCTAGTGGAGCCACCGCGGCCGGTGGTATATTTATACATGTTGTTGTAAAGGAAGATCTCTAGCAATGTAAAAGGGGAAAAGTACTAAAAGTTTCAAATCTATTGCATTAGTACCAATTCAGTCTTAAACTTTTCAATTGGATCAATTTAGTCCTAAATCTTCTAATTGGACTAATTTAGTCATAAACATTTTCACGTTAATACCAATTCAGTTTATCTATTTAATTTTGGCTTGTCGATACTAATGTAGACGTCAGTTGGTGGCCGATGAGGGCTTTATGGCCCTCACCCAATGGCTAGCAAGCCTGGCCGGCCACTATGAGGAAAGTCCAAGGAGGATAAAGAAAGGAAAAAAAGTTAATAAAAAATTCGAAAAAAATTAAAAATTATTTTAAAATTGCCATTTAGCTGTCCGGGCATCGGCCGACTATCCACGTTAGTGCCAACTGGCCAAAATTGGCCGTATTGACTAAATTGATACCGATATAAAAATATTTATGACTAAATTGATCTAATTTCAAATTTTAGGATAGAATTGATACTAATGTGAAATTATTTAGTACTAAATTGGTTAAATTGAAAGGTTTATGATTGAATTTGTACCAATACAATAAATTTATGACTTTTTTGGTACTTTTCCCATGTAAAAGTGGTGTTGCAATTATTTACTAATCCCGCTACACATAATTTTAAGGGTTAATATCATAAGAAAATCCCAAATCAATACATTTGTGACAAATTTACTCCAAACTAATTTTTTAATTATCAAAAACCCTAATTGATATATCAGTGACAAATTCATCCAAAATTAATCTTTTTACCACAAAGAATCTTAAATCGATACACATATGAGAAATTTACTTAAAACTAATTTTTTGACCCTTTAAAAATTTCAAACTAATATACTTATGACAAATTTATCATTTTATCATTAAATTTGTTAACCTAGATGGCACATGGTAACGTAACAAGTTTATGTGGAAACCCATAGAGTAAATATCACTAAATACACCACGGCATTGAGTAGCGCTGCTAGCTTCGGGTTTTTTCCCCCTCACCAAGGGGAGAAGTTCGAATCCCCAACACGTCGCAGGTGGACTTACCCGCTTCACAGGGGTGATGGGTTCTTCCATGGGCCCCAGGGTTTGTCCGCCGACTGTCGACTTACGGGTTTCCCTAGATCATAAAAATATATATAACGAAAAACCTCAAATCGTTACACTTGTGATAAATTTGAGATTTGTCGTGGCATTAAAACCTTATGGACTTACCACATCACCACGTATTATCCACGTAATCAAATTTAACGTTTAAATTCAAAAGAATTCAATAGAGAGTAAATTTGTCATGAATATACTAGTTTTGAATTTAGTTTAAGATATATTTGTCATAAGTATATTAGTTTGAGTTTTTTCTTCGTGACATTAATCCTGATTTTTTTCTTTTGGCTCTTTGAAACGATATGGTTTAATTGAAATATAGTAGGAGGTCAGACATCTCCTGCAATGTCAAGTCACTCTGCTATTGTGATGGATGACCAACCACCCCCACCCACCCCCACCCATCCCCCTCAAAGGACACATACTACTTCCCTCGATGAGATTAATCAGCCTATTTGCCCTCCCCCGCGGCTCTTTGAAACGATATGGTTTAATTGAAATATAGTAGGAGGCCGAACATCTCCTGCAATGTCAAGTCACTCTGCTATTGCGATGGATGACCAACCACCCCCACCCACCCCCTCAAAGGACACATACTACTTCCCTCAATGAGATTATTCAGCCTGTCCCCCCTCAAAGGACACATACTACTTCCCTCGATGAGATTAATTAGCCTGTCCCCCCCCCACAAAGGACACGTACTACTTCCCTCGATGAGATTAATCAACCTGTCCCCCCCCAACAAAGGACACTTACTACTTCCCTTGATAAGATTAATAAGCCTGTTTGGGAATTAGTTAATCATAAAAAAAAGGTTTATGACTAGATTAGTCAAATTAAAAGATTTAGAATTAAATTGAGATCCATATAATATGTTTAGATCTTTTGGGTTTTTCTCCATTAATGAGATTAATCAGCCTATTTGGGAATAACTTATTTGGAGAAAATAAAATGTTATTACCTACTTATCCATCAAAATAATAGATTATCCTAATCCTTTTTCACAAAAAAGAAAGTTCCTTGGTTATTTGAAGCGCCCTTCTTTAAAAGGGCTACACACTCGTGCATGGTTTTGAAAATTTCAATCGTTCAATATATTCATACTTAAAAAGCAAAACAAAAGTAGAAAATGAGATAGCTAGTACGAGCACCTAGAGGTGAGGTGAATAGGTGCACAAACAACTTTTTGCAGAATATAGTATAAAACATTACTTTTAACCTGAGTCTGATTAACAGTAGACTTTAAAAAGAAAAGAGACTCTAATAATTAAATAAAGTTACAAGCAAAATAAATGAATTTAGGGAAGAGAATAAGAACACAAGATTTATAGTGGTTCGGTTTAATCCAAATCCACGTCCACTCTCCCGCACTGACAGCCTACCGGCTGGATTTCACTATGAATCAAAAGAGTCGTTACAGTATCACGTCCTTGATTTCACAGTGTAGAGACTCTACTACACTTCCTCAAGACCTCACAAATGTATAAACTCTCTTTTAAGTACAAGTTTACGCTCAACAATTGAATCAGCAAAGAAAAAGGAGCTTTAGACTTTGGAATTTATCTATCGCACACACACTTGAATAACTAGAGCGTCTTCCTTATATACTCCTCCATGCCTTCATAACCGTTGGCACTTTTCAAAGGAGTTCTTTCAATTTACCCGTTAGACAGAATCAATTAGGGAGATCTCGAGTTATTTAAGGAATATAATGATAGTCCATCAATCATGCTCGTTCATACAATTAGGATCTAGGTTTCCATAAGTAGAACCTTCCAAGTATGCTTCGCCATTCAACAAATCCAAATTACCCGAATTAAATTTAAGAATAATAGATTCCGAGATGCTATCTCCAGCCGTGAGATCTTCTTCAACCGCTTGAATCAAATCCTTAAAGAAATACTCGATTTTGGATAAGTCTTCTTCGTCGGTCTAGAAACTATCAATGAGAGTAGACTTTAAATCTTGAGTCTGGCGGTTTGGCGGTATGGCAGTCTTTAGACTTTGACGAAAGAGTCTGCAAGTCTTCAGACTAGATTGATGGAAACATTTTGTCACCTTCAAAATAAATATGGAAGTTTTCTCCAACAATCTCCCCATTTTTTATGGTGACAAAACTTTCCTACGGATTTGGATATTTTGACCTGCAAGACAATACTCAAGCAAACTTGGATATCTCGCAAAAGATAATTGGATTAATAAAGATAGTATCGAATCTGCATCCATAGGAAATGTGTTAGTCCTGTAAAAACAACTATCTTTGCCATGAATACCATTAACGCTTAAAATACTGTAAGTAAGCATTAAACGATCAAACAATCCAAATCCAAATTAGTCACAACCAAACAACCAAACAAATCAAAAGTCAACAAAAAAAATCAAATCAAGCAAGAGTCACAATCTCAAATCTGCACCATCTCCCCCTTTTTGTCAGCATTAAAAAAGGTAGAGACGAAAAGAGAATAAAATTAGGATCATTTTGCAATGCAAACAAGCTGGAAATCTCCCATCGACTGGACAATCCCTTTCAGCTTTTTCAAATCCTCCTTCAGTTGCGCCAATTCTTCACCCTTGAATTTGATCATGCAAAGAAACTGAAGAGGCTTGACTGACATTCTGCATGTTCTGAACTTCACATCCCATGGCATAAATCTGGCCTCGCATCTCCATAAGAACATCAAGCAGTCTTCAAAAGTCTGCTGAGTTGTCAGTCTGAGTGCTTGCCTCTGCATGATCAGTTTGAGGAGTATTGGCAGATGATGGCATTTCAGCATGAGCACCCAGATTTGGCGATGAAACCTCATGACCTTCCTTAGGAAATTGAGAGGCATAGATATCTTCCGGATCTGCAGGTAAACGGCTAACATCTTCACTAGTAAAAGCAATTGAAGAGGTACCTCTTTTCTCAACAACTCCCCTCTTCAGGCGGAGAGAAGTACTCTTCATGTTCTGTTTCTTCTTGTTCTCCTCTGCCCTCTTCTTCTTCTGCAATTCTTTCTTCCTCTGCTTCTTTTCTCATCGATTCTCTCTCTCCACTCCTTTGCTCTGACTCTTCTCTGTCTTGATCCTCTCTCTCCTCTGTCTCTAGAACAGAACGATGTAAGTTTCTCAATGCAAGAGCGAAAATAGTGACATCTTCCTCATCTTCTTCATCCTACAAGGTGAGTGCTCTTCTTTTCTTGGATGGAGCTGTCATGGGCTCCTTCCCTTTCCGTTTTGCAGCCATAGAAACTTGGTGAGTCTTGACAGGGGTTTTCTCCTTAAATCGCTCCAAAACTTTGTTCAGCTCATTCAGACGTAGTTTGGAAATCATTTTCAGTCTCACCACCATTTGATCACATGTACGAGCACACAGAATCTTGGGAGGCTGAATACTCAAATGTCTAAATAGCTTAGTAACAAGTCTTGAGTAAGGAAGTTGGTCATTGTCTTTCACCATCGATCTATACATGTGAAACATGATAGTGTGTGGAAGAGAGAACTTTTTGCTAGCATTGATAGCTTACATCAGCTTTGCTTATGAGTTGGAGACGTCAGTCTTCGAAGTCGATTTGGGTCTAAGGCAATTGATCACGATCTTGTGAAGCAAAATATTTGAGGCATTCATCCTCAAGTACGAAATTTGTCCTTCCGCCATTCCATCTCGAACAAGCTCTACTGTCGCACGACCAACAGACACACTAATTGATTGGAATGCCCATCTTTCTACTCCAATCACATTAGCCAATGTGTCCATGTCAACGATATAGTTCTGGTCTCGAACACCAAAAGAAAATCTATTCGCATCCAAGAAACTCAGATTAGAATAGAAATAGGCAGTAAGTTCTGGATGAGCCTCTGTTGTCTTCGAACAAAATAGTTCAAGTTGAAGTAAAGTGAATTTCTCTCGCAGCTTCACATTTGGAGAATCAAGAAAATCAAAGTCCACCCTTCTTGGGTTGATCACTCCTCGTTTTAGCAACTTAAAGTAAAGTCGCTTGCGTTTCTCCGAGCGAAACAAATCTGTCCTTTTGCTTTGAATATTCGCCGCAACACCTATTCTAGGCTTAAAATGAGTGTACATCTTGCCATCATCATTCCCATCAGGTTGACTAAGACCTCCAACACATGGATCGCTTGGAATATTTGCAAATGCTCTTTCTGCCGACCCCACAGGAGCAATTCCCAATCGTTCCATCGTTCGCAAAAAGTAGGTTTCATTTCGATACCCTTTCTCTTTTAAAAATTCATCAATAAAGTTCAAGGGAGTACCTCCCTCCTTCAAAGCAAAGTAGAGTTTAAAGGTAAAAGCGAGCTTTTGAGTTCTTACAGGTTCTGCATTTTCAATGATTTCTTCCTTCGCTTGTTGATGAATATCCTAAGGTCTAACTTGAGGAGATTAACGAGGTTGAGAATGTTGTGAACTCTGCTGCTGTCTTGAAGATTCTTCTTCCTCGGTAAGGTCAAAATGCATAGGACCCTCACGCATATGTTGTGGTCCCCTGTTCGCAATCCTTGAAGACTTTCTTTGGAAAGACATTCTCACAATCTTTGAGAGATTCCAAACTCGTTTCGCGAGAAAGATGAAAACTTTGAGGATTAAATTAGAGGGTAAAAGAGAGAAAATGATGTCCTGTGCTTTCTTAGGGTTTTGAGAGTAAAGCAAAAGAAAACAAACAAAGTATATAAAGCAATCGAAGAGAAGTATATGGAACGTCGTAAAAGGAAAAAATAGAAAATGCCTTTTTAAAAAAATAACTTCCTCTTTGAAAGTAGATAACTGTCATTTTAAAAGATAACTTCTTTTTCGAAAAAGAATGATTGCAATTATTATGAAAATTTGGGGAAGACAACATTAATCGATTACAGATTAATAGATAAATGTACCTTTTCGAGATTTTATTCGAGAGATAAATTTCTAAAACATAAATAACTTACAGTTGTGAATCTTGATCTTCTGAATCTGAACATCTTTAGACTTTTATCCCTAAGTCTGAACTTCTTCAGACTTTAAGATATTAAGTCTGGATCGAATAGACTCAAATTGACTTTTCTTCAGTGGTTTTGTAAATATGTCCTCCAGCTGATTCTTTGAGTCAATGAATTGAATCACGACTTCTCCATTTTGAACATGGTCTCTAATAAAGTGATGTCGAATCTTTATATGCTTTTCTCTTAAATGAAGAATTGGATTCTTAGTGAGATTAATTGCGCTGGTGTTGTCACATTTGATCTCAGTGCATGAGTCTTCGATTCCAAAGTCTCTTAGCTGTTGTTTTATCCACAAAATTTGAGAACAACAACTTCTAAGAGCCACATACTCTGCTTCTGCTGTTGAAAGAGCCAATGTACTTTACTTCTTTGAAAACCAAGATACTGTCTTGTTACCAAGTAATTGACAAGTACCCGAGGTGCTCTTTCTATCAACTCTGCATCCTGCTAGGTCTACGTCTGAATATCCAAGGAGAGTAAAGTCTCCATTTTTAGGATACCAGAGACCCAAATTAGAGGTTGTTGCAACGTATTTAATGATGCGTTTCGCAGTACTTAGATGTGATTCTTTGGGATCTGATTGAAATCTGGCACAAATACAAACACTAAAAAAATGTCAGGTCTAGAAGCAGTAAGATAAAAAAGTGAACCAATGATACTCTTGTATAGCTTCTGGTCGACTTTCTTTCCCCCTTCATCTTTGTCCAGCTTCGAGGAACGTGACATTGGTATATCAGTCTTTTTGCAATTCTCCAAACCAAACTTTTTAACAAGTTCTTTAGCATGTTTTTCTTGGTGAATGAAGGTTCCTTAAACCTTCATTCAATTGTTTTACTTGAAGTCCAAGAAAGAAGGATAGTTCACCCATCATGCTCATTTCAAATTCATCCTGCATAGACTTAGAGAATTTCTTGCACAGATTTTCGTTAGGTGATCCAAAAATAATGTCATCAACATAGATTTGAACAAGTAAAAAGTTTTTCTTTTCTCTTTTGATAAACAAGGTAGTGTCTACTTTACCTTTAACAAAGCCATTTTGAATTAAAAACTTACTTAACCTGTTGTACCAAGCTCGAGGTGCTTACTTTAAACCATATAATGCATTTTTCAGTCTAAATACAGAGTCCGGTTTCCTTGGGTCTTCAAAACTGAGAGGTTGTTCCACATAGACTTTCTCTTGGATAAATTCATTTAGGAAAGCACTTTTGACGTCCATTTGGAATAACCTGAAATTCTTATAACAAGCGAAAGTAAGTAATAATCTAATTTTCTAACCTTGCTACCGGTGCGTAAGTCTCATCATAGTTTATCTATTCTTCTTGCGTATATCCTTTGGCCATGAGTCTTGCTTTGTTCCTTATGACTTTTCCTTTCTCATTCATCTTGTTCCTGAAAACCCATTTAGCTCCAATGACAAATTTATCTTTTGGTTTATGAGTCAATTTCCAGACATCGTTGATACTGAATTGCTTGAGTTCTTCTTGCATAGCTTCAATCCAGCTTTCATCAGTTAAAGCTGTTGGAGAAATCTTTCCAGAATATTTTGAAGCTGACAAAACGTTTCCATTAGTCTAGTCAGAAGGTTTGCAGACTCTGCTATTTAAAGTCTAAAGACCTCCGGACAGCCAGACTCAAGACTTAAAGTTTATCCTCATTGACAGTCTCTAATCCGTTGAAGAAAGGTTATCCAGAACTTGATGTTTCATTAAGGATATGACCTTATCGACTGGAGAAGATCTCTTGGCTGGAGATGACATAACGGAATCCCTTTGAATTGATCGAGATTGATTCGATGATCAAGGATCCGATAATTAGCGAAATATTCGTGGAAGGTTCTACTTATGGAAATCGAGATCCTGATTGTATGGGCGAACATGATTGATGGGCTATTGACACGTTCCTTTAATAGCTCGAATAATCTTCTTGATTGATTCCGTCCAACGGGTAGATTGGAGGAATTCCTTTGGTAAGTGCCAACGGGTATGATGGCATGAAGGATTATATAAGGAAGACGTTCTAAGTTGTTCGAGGTGTGCGCGATAGAAGAATTCCAAAGTCTGAAGCTTCCTATTGTTTAGTCAATTCATTTGAGCGAAAAACTTGTACTCAAAAGAGAGTTTATACTTGTGAGAAACCTTGAGGAAGTTTGATAAAACATCCACACTGTGGAATCAAGGAAGAACTATGCCGTAACATCTCTTTTGTTCATAGTGGAATCCAACCGATAGGCTGTCAGTGCGGAAGAGTGGACGTAGGCTTAGGATAAGCCGAACCACTATAAACCTTGTGTTCATTTCTCTCTTCCCTACTCTTTACTTTACTTTGATCGTAATTCATTTTGGTTAAGCAAAAGAGTATTTCCTTTCTATTCTCTGCTTAGTATTATAGTGGTATCTCGAGAAATTTTTTTTGCACCTATTCACCCCATCTAGGTGCTTATACTAGCTACATCAATTGGTATCGAGCACATTGTACTCACTTTGTTTGAAGTGTTTTACTTGAGTTAAAGATCCATGGCTAGTATGCTAGCACCGGGGCTGGTGGAAGGGCAAAGCAATACCGCAGACCACCCTACTTTGATGGAAAGGATTACAACATCCGGAAAAACAAGATGAAAGCGTTCCTACGATCAAAGGATCCTCGGAATGGGACGTTGTAGGAAAAAGAATTACTCCTAAAGCTGCATCCGTCTCGAGAGAGAGGAAAAGAAAGCTGTTGAGTCAAGAGAAATGACTCAGGAAGAGATAATCAAGAGACAAGCACTCGATGCAAAAACAATTTATTCTTTATATTGTGCTTTGTCACCTACTGAATATAACAGAATATCTTCTTGTGATACAGCAAAAGAAGTCTGGGATAGATTACATATCACCTATGAAGGAACAGATCGAGTGAAGGAGACTAGAATCAACATTCTCCTCGGTCAATATGAAGCCTTTAAAATGATATCAGGAGAATCTATAACTGACATGTTTAGTCGTTTTACAGGTCAACCAATTTCTGATCCCATGAAGGTAAACAAGCTGCTGCGAGAACTCTCCAAGGATTGGAACCATATAAAGACTTCAATAAGAGAGACACAAAGAATCATGCCACTATCTGTCGATGAGTTGGTTGGAACTCTCCAATCTTATGAAGTGGAGCGAATCAATGAAGATGAAGATCCTAAAGGTAAGAAATCCATTGCATTAAAATCCAATGATGATTCGATGCTACGATTACGAAGACGATATAGACGATGAGGAACTTGCTCTTATGATAAGAAGATTCGAAAGCTGAATAGAAAAGGAAGAAGATTCAATCCAAGGAAACGAGCTTTCAAAAGCATCGGACCAAGTCCGTTGATGATGATGAATCAAACAAGGATGTAGTCTCGCTTTAAATGTAAGAAAAAGGGACACATCGGACCCAACCGTCCTCTTCGAGAAAGAAGAAAGGAAAAGCTGAAAAGTATCGAAAGGCTCTTAAAGCGAAAACACGGAGTGACACGAAATGTGAAGAAAGCGATGATGATTATGCCAACATATGTCCGATGGCACAATCGGACTCGGGTTCAAACTCAAAGCAGGACTCGAGTCGGACGGTGAACTAGAGGTAAGTAACTTTAAAATCCCTGTTAAAGTTTCTAAATACATTGATGAGTTGTGTTCTAGTCTTAAGACTTCTCTCAAAAGGATTTCTAAACTTAAAAAGGAAAACTCTACACTGAAACAACAGGAGAATGCTTTGAAAGAAAAGTTGGAATGTTTAAACATGAATGTTTCATCTCTTAAAGAAAATGAAGTCAATCTTTTGAAAGAAAATGCATTCTTAAAAAATGACTTATCAAATGTTTCAAAAAGATTTTCATTAGGATCTGAGAAACTTGAAAAAATTCTTTCAGCTCAAAGACCTTACTTCAATAAGTCTGGTCTAGGTATGACAGCAGAAACTATTCCCTTGATTGATTTTCCTAAAGTAAAAGAAATAATTAAGCAAAGACCCTCGAGAGAGGCTTACAAAAATCATTTCAAGAAGGTTTTTGTAAAGTCTGTAGGTCGAAATGCCCTCAGGTGTTCAAAGTGCAATAGCCCGGATCATTTTGAAAAAGAGTGTCCTATGGTCTGGAAACCCGTTAAAAAAGCATGGGCTAATCTTGTTTTATCTTACTAACACCAATGGACCCAAGAAAATATGGGTACCAAAGAAAGCTTGAGTCTCTTTTTGTTGAATGCAGTCACTATCAAGAAAAATGTAAAATAGTATTTGGATAGTGGATGCTCAAGACACATGACAGGAGATTCAAACTGCTTCATAAAGCCCGTTCAAGTAAATGGTGGAAAAGTCTCTTTTGGAGGAAACAGTAAAGGAAGGATTGTGGGATTTAGAACTGTAAAAATTGGAAACCTCACAATAAGAAATATTTCCCTAGTAAAAGGACTTAACTACAATCTGCTCAGTATTAGTCAACTCTGTGATACTGGTTTCAAAATCAGTTTTCAAGAGGGAATATGTTCAGGAATCAGTAAAGACTCTTCTCAGTTATTTATGGGCCGAAGACATGGAAATATCTACCTCTTGGATGTGAAACCAAATGAATCACAATGCTTAATCTCAATTCAAGACGAAGCAAGCTTATGGCACAGAAAGCTTGGGCACATCAATATGAAGCAAATAGCCAAAATTTCAACGAAGAAGCTTGTTCGTGGTCTACCAAATTTATCCTACCAAAAGTCTGATCTATGCACTCCATGCGTATTGGGAAAGCAGGTAAGAAATTCCTTTAAACCAATAAATCAAGTTTCCACTAAGCGTGTTCTGCAGGTGTTGCATATGGATCTTTTTGGACCAACCAGAACTCAAAGCATTGGAGGTAAGAAATATTGCCTTGTAATTGTGGATGACTACTCTCGATTTACTTGGGTATTTTTCCTGGCAAGTAAGTCTGAAACATTCTCTTATTTTGAAAAGTTTGCTAAAAGAGTTCAAAATGAAAAAGGATATGCTATCTCTAGTATAAGAACAGACCATGGAGGCGAATTTGAAAATCAAGATTCTGCAAAATTCTGTGATGAATCGGGTTTTCAGCATATGTTTTCCTCTCCATATACTCCAGAGCAAAATGGAGTTGTGGAAAGAAAAAATAGACCTCTTCAAGAAATGGCTAGAACTCTTTTAATTGAAAGTAATATTTCTTCATGATTTTGGGCTGAAGCTGTTTCAACAGCGTGTTATATCATCAATAGAGTTTTTCTAAGGCCTATTCTAGAAAAAACCCCCTATGAATTATTCAAAGGAAATAAGCCTATTGTTTCATATTTTCATATATTTGAATGCAAATGCTTTATATTGAAAATGCAAATGATCGAGTTGGTAAGTTTGAAGAAAAATCGAGACGAAGGCATCTTCCTTGGATATTCTCGCCTCAAGCAAAGCCTACGAGTCTATAACAAGAAGAGTCAATCTGTGGAGGAATCAATGAATGTTAATTCCAAGATTCTATGCAAAATGAATCTATTCAGACTCATCTTGAAGAATCTGAATCTGCTCCAAACTCTACAAAGTCTAAATCTCAAGAAGCGAGACCCGCAGACTACGAAAGACCAAAGAACAAACGGTTATTGAAGATTCAAATGAAGGAAGTAATCATCATCCTGACGAATCAACCAGAAACTGGAAGCATAAGTCCAGTCATCCCAAAGATCTCATTATTGGCAACATTAATGAAGGAATTCGCACAAGATCCAAAAGGCGCAAAGAGTCTAGTGTTGTTGCTCTTATTTCTGAAGTAGAACCCAAAAGCATAGAAGAAGCTTTATCTGATGAAAGCTGGATTGAAGCTATGCAAGAAGAACTCAGACAATTCAGCATTAATGATGTTTGGGAATTGACTCCTAAACCAAAAGGTAAAACTGTTATTGGAGCTAAATGGGTTTTCAGGAACAAGATGAACGAGAAAGAAAAAGTCGTAAGAAACAAAGCAAGACTCATGGCCAAGGGATATACGCAAGAAGAAGGGATAGACTATGATGAGACCTAGCACCGATAGCAAGGTTAGAAGCAATTCGATTATTACTTGCTTTTGCTTGCTATAAGAATTTCAGTTATTCCAAATGGACGTCAAAAGTGCTTTCCTAAATGGATTTATCCATGAGGAAGTCTATGTGGAACAACCACCTGGGTTTGAAGATCCAAAGAAGCCCGGACTCGGTATTCGACCGAAAAAGGCCTGTATGGATTAAAGCAAGCACCTCGAGCTTGGTATGACAGGCTAAGTAAGTTTTTAATTCAAACTGGTTTTGTCAAAGGTAAAGTAGATACTACTCTATTTATCAAAAGAGAAAGCAAAAGTTTTTTGCTTGTTCAAATATATGTTGATGATATCATTTTTGGATCCTCTAATGAAAGTCTGTGCAAGAAATTCTCTAAGTCTATGTAGGATGAATTTGAATTGAGTATGATGGGAGAATTAACCTTCTTTCTTGGACTTCAAGTGAAACAATTGAAGGAAGGAACATTCATTCATCAAGAAAAATATGCTATTGATCTTGTCAAGAAGTTTGGACTGGAAAATTGCAAAAAGATTGATATACCAATATCAAGTTCCTTGAAGATAGACAAAGATGAAGGAGGAAAGAAAGTTGACCGAAGCTATACGAAGTATCATCGGTTCACTTCTTTATCTTACCTTCTAGACCTGACATTTTGTTTAGTGTTTGCATTTGTGCTAGATTTCAAGCGCACCCTAAAGAATCTCATCTCGGTCTTTGCGAAGCGTATTATCAAGTACATTGCTTCAACTCCAAGTATCGGTCCGTGGTATCCCAAAAGGAGACTTCACTCTTCTTGGATATTCGAGACGCGAATCTAGCCGATTGCGAGTTGAAAAAGAGCACCTCGGGAACTTGCCGTTGCTTGGAAACGGGGCCGGTGTCTTGGTTTTCAAGGAAACAAAATACGTGGCTCTCTCTACAACGAAGCGAGTATGTAGCTCTTGGAAGTTGTTGTTCGCAAATTCTCGTGGATAAAACAACAGCTACAAGACTTTGGAATTGAAGACTCATGCGCCGAGATTAGATGTGACAACACCAGCGCAATCAATCTCACTAAAAATCCAATCCTTCACTCAAGGGCAAAGCATATAGAGATTCGACATCACTTCATTAGAGATCATGTTCAAAGTGGAGAAATTTCGATTCAATTTGTTGATTCAAAGAGCCAACTAGCGGATATATTCACAAAGCCTTTGGAGAAGAATCAATTCGATATTATTCGTTCCAGACTCAACATTTTGAAGCTTGAGGAAGTTAAAATCTAGAGACTCTCAAACCCTCAGACTCAGACATTCATGGCTATAGACTGTAAGTTGTTTTAATATTCAATCTCGAAAAGGTACGATCATTTGTTCAGTTATAATTGATTTATATTATCTTTAATTTCCGTGAAAAATGGAATCTTGCCTTTTCAAAAAGATAACTTCTATTTAAAATGACAGTTATCGTTTTTAAAAAGGGGACTACTGTTCACTTTCCTTTATGTCGATTGGTTTTTTCCTTTTTAAATTGGGTTATATATATATATATATATATATATATACGATCGTTGTTTTCTTCGCTTAACTCTAAAACCCTAAAAGCATTCTCCTCCCAATCCCGTCTCGACTTCGTGTTCACCTTCGAGAAAGTTGTCATCTTTTTTTGGGAAAGCGAGTCAAGGAATCTTTCAACGACAAGGAACGATGTCTTCTTCGAGAAAGTCTTCAAGAATCGCAAGCAGGGGACAATAGAGAATGAGGGAGGGACCTACCCATTTCGATCTCACTGAGGAGGAAGAGTTACCGAGACAGCGACAGAGCCCGATTCACTCTCAAGCACGTCACTCTCCACCATCTACCCCACAGGGTGTGGGTCAACAACCGGAGGAAGAAATAATCGAGGAAGTAGACCCTGTAAGAGTCCAAAAACCTTCTTTTATTTACAAGCTCTATCGTGCTTTGAAGAGCATTGGTACTCGGCTGAACTATGTAGATGATTTCCTTAAAGACAAGGGTTATAAAAATGAGTATGTCTTTTTGCGACGAATGGAGGATTTGAGAATTGCTCCGAAAGGAAAGGCTGAGGAAGCACTTGCAAACATTCCAAGTGACCCTCGTGTAGGGGATTGAATCCGACTAACGGGAACGATGATGATAAAATGTTTAGTGAATTTCAACCTAGGATGGGTGTTGCAGCGAAGGTTAAGGGAAAAAGAACGGAGTTGTTCAAATCGAAGGAACAGGAGGATCTGTTCTTCAAACTGTTGAAACGTGGGGTGATAAACCCCAAGAGCGTTGATTTTGACTTTATGGATGCCATCAATGTGAACTTGAGGAAGAAGTTCAATCTGCTTCAACTTGAGCAATTTTGCTCCGACACCACAGACGGCTATGCACAATTGACAGCATATTTCTATTCAAATCTCAACTTTTTAGATGCGAATAGAATATCCTTCAGTGTTCGAGACCAAGACTATGTGGTAGATATGGACATGTTGGCAGATATAATTGGGGTTGAAAGAGGACGATATCAACCGGTCAAGGTTTCAATTGCTCATACCACACTGGAGCTCGTCAAAGACAGGAATACATAAGGGAGAATTACCTACACAAGAATGCGTGCCATCAACATCTTGCTTCACAAAATTGTGATCAACTGTCTCAGGCCAAAATCAACATCCAAGACCGCGTGTCTAACTGCGAGGCGAAATTGATGTACGCAATCAATTCAGGGAAAAAGTTCTCTCTCCCTCACACCATTCTCTTCCACATGTACAGAGCGATGGTGAAGGACAAGGGCCATTTGCCTTACTTAGGTCTTGTGACCAAGATCTTCAGACACTCGAACATTGAACCTCCACAAACTCTTTGTGTTCGACCATGCGATAAAATGGTGGTGGGTTTGAAAATGCTGACAAAAATGCATCGGAAAGAGCTTGATAAGGCAATGGAGAAGTTCAAAGTGAAAACTCCAGTCAAATCTCATCAAGTATCTTCTGCATCAAAAAGGAAATGGAAGGAGCCCATGGGTGCTGCATCCAAAAAGAAAAGAGCTCTTATCTTAGAGGATGAAGATGAAGAGGATGAACTCACTATCTCTCGCCTTGGCATTGAAAAGGCTCGGTCGTTACTGCTCTGTACCCGAATCAATGGAACGACAGGAGAAATGAAAAGAAGCAGAGGAAAAAGAACAGAGAGAAGAAGAAGGAAAAGAAGAGAACAGAGAAGCAGAGGAGAAAGAAGAGAAAGAAAAAGAAGAAGAGGAGAAGGAAGTTGAAGAAGAAGAAGAAGCAGTCAATAAAAAGTCTGCAGATGAAGCCGGAGAGAAAAGCAATCAAGACGCTGACGAGCATGACCATCACTCTTCCCCAATTGAGGCCTTAGAAACAGGGGGAGATGGCAAGCAAGGAAGGACTACACCATATCCTATCAACAGTGAAGGTGTGAGTCGCTCACCAGCAAATCCAGAAGATCTTCAGACTTCTCAAATGCCTGAGGAAGGACATGATACCTCAACGCCAAATCTACGCGATTACACCAAAGCTCCATCATCTGCCTTTACTCCATCCGATAGAGCAAATGCCGGCACGCGGACGGACAATACAACAGATTTTTGTCGCATCCTTGATCTTCTTACGGAAATGCGGGGTCAAATGTATGCTTTGGAATGTGAACTTCAAGTCCTGAAGAATGCTGGACAAGCGTCTTCTGTTACCCTATCGGATCAAATGCAAGACATCGCTCTTCAAATTCAAGCAAATGCCAAAGGGGAAGAGGTGGCACATCTACGGGAAGACTTGAAGAGGCGGGAAGGCATCGTACAGTCAATGGGAGATTTCCAGCTTGTGCGCATTCCCAAGCAGACTTGACTTTTTTTCTCACCTTTTTTAATGATGACAAAAAGGGGGAGAATTGCAATTTTTGAACTTTGACTTTAAATTTTTACTTTAGTTTGTTTGGATATTTGTTTTGAGTATGACTTGGGTGTGGATTTGAAATTGACTGTTGCATTTATATCAAGTGTTATTGTATGGCCTTACTCATGAAAGACTAACCTATTTTCTGTGGATGCAGAGTCTAGTTGAGTTGTTAATCTTTATGAGATATCCATATTGCTTGAGTAATGTTTTGCGGGTCAAAGTTGTTCAAATCTACAAGAAAGTTTTGTCACCATCAAAAAGGGGAGATTGTTGGAGAAATCTTTCCAGAATATTTTGAAGCCGACAAAACGTTTCCATCGATCCTAGTCGAAGGTTTGCGGACTCGCTATTTAAAGTCTCGAAGACCTCTAGACAGCCGACTCAAGACTCAAAGTCTATCCTCATTGACAGTCTCTAATCCGTTGAAGAAAGGTTATCCAGAACTGGATGTTTCATTAAGGATATGACCTTAACGACTGGAGAAGATCTCTTGGCTAGAGATGACATAACGGAATCCCTGTGAATTGATCGAGATTGATTCAATGATCAAGGATGATGATTGGCGAAATATTCGTGGAAGTTTCTACTTATGGAAACCGAGATCCTGATTGTATGGATGAACAGGATTGATGGGCTATCGACACGTTCCTTTAATAGCTCGAATAATCTTCTTGATTGATTCCGTCCAACGGGTAGATTGGAGGAATTCCTTTGGTAAGTGCCAACGGGTATGATGGCATGAAGGATTATATAAGGAAGACGTTCTAAGTTGTTCGAGGTGTGCGCGATAGAAGAATTCCAAAGTCTCGAAGCTTCCTTTGTTTAGTCAATTCATTTGAGCGAAAAACTTGTACTCAAAAGAGAGTTTATACTTGTGAGAAACCTTGAGGAAGTTTGATAAAACATCCACCTTTGTGGAATCAAGGAAGAACTGTGCTTTGTAACATCTCTTTTGTTCATAGTGGAATCCAGCCGATAGGTCATTAGTGCGGAAGAGTGGACGTAGGCTTAGGATAAGCCGAACCACTATAAACCTTGTGTTCATTTCTCTCTTCCCTACTCTTTACTTTACTTTGATCGTAATTCATTTTAGTTAAGCAAAAGAGTATTTCCTTTCTATTATCTGCTTAGTATTACAGTAGTATCTCGAGAAATTGTTTTTGCACCTATTCACCCCCTCTAGGTGCTTATACTAGCTACATCAAAAGCCTCTTCTATACTCTTGGGTTCTATTTCAGAAATAAGAGTCACAGCACTAGACTCTTACGCCTTTTGGATCTTGTACGAATCCCTTCATCAATGTCACCAATAATGAGTTCTTTGGGATGACTAGACTTGTGCTTCCAGTTGCTGGTTGGTTTGTCAGACTTCAACGATCGTTCGTTGCTAGTCTTCTTAAGTCTGAGCTGCTTCTTGGGATTTAGACTTTGTATAGTCTGGAGCATGTTCAGATTCTTCAAGTTAAGTTTGAATCGATTGATTTTGTGAAAGGTCTTGAAATTTGACATCCATTGATTCCTCCACAGATTGAGTCTTTTTGTTGTATACTCTATAAGCTTTGCTAGTGGTTGAATATCCAAGAAAGATGCCTTCGTCTGATTTTTCTTCAAACTTACCAATTCGATCATTTGCATTTTTCAATATAAAATATTTGCATCCAAACACATGAAAATAGGAAACAATTGGCTTCTTTCCTTTGAATAACTCATAGGGAGTTTTCTCCAGAATAGGCTTTAAGAAGACTCTATTAATAATATAACTTACTGTAGAAACTGCTTCAGCCCAAAAACGAGAATAAATGTTACTTTCAACTAAAAGAGTTCTAGCCATTTTTTGCAACAATCTATTCTTCATTTCCACAACTCCATTCTACTCTGGAGTGTATGGTGAGGAGAACACATGCTGAAAGCCAGACTCATCACAAAATTTAGCAAAGTCTTGATTTTCAAACTCACCTCCATGGTCTATCCATATACTTGAAATAACATATCCTTTCTCATTTTAAACTTTCTTAGCAAATTTTATAAAATAAGAAAATATTTCAGACTTACTTGCTAGGAAATATACCCAAGTAAATTGTGAATAATCATCCACTATTACTAGGCAATATTTCTTACCTCCAATACTCTGGGTTCTGGTTGGTCCAAAGAGATCCATATGCAAGAGCTGCAGCACACGATTAGTGGAAACTTGATTTATCAGTTTGAAAGAATTTCTAACATGTTTTCCCAATACACATGGTGTGCATAAATCAGATTTTTGGTATGTCAGATTGGGCAGTCCACGAACAAGCTTCTTTGCAAAGATCTTGGCTATTTGCTTCATGTTGATGTGGCCAAATTTTCTATGCCAGAGATTAGCTTCCTCTTGAATTAAAATTAGACAGATATATATATTCCCATGTCTTCGTCCTGTAAATGTCTGAGAGGAGTCTTTACTGGTTCCTGAACATATTCCTTCTTAAAAGTTGATTCCGAAACCTATGTCGCACAGTTGGCTGATATTCAGCAAGTTGTAGTTGAGTCCTTCCACTAAGGAAACGTTACTGATTATGAGACTTCCAATCTTTACTGTTCCACATCCGACAATTCTGCATTTGCTATTACCACCAAAAGAAACTTTTCCACCATTAACTTGCATAAACTTTATAAAACAACTTGAGTCTCCTGTCATATGTCTTGAGCATCCACTATCCAAGTACCATTGAACTTTTTTCTTGATAGTAACCTCCATATAAAAAAGAAACTCAAGCTTTCTTTGATACCCATATTTTCTTGGGTCCAATGGAGTTAGTGCAATATACGGTCTTTGTCCAAACCTTCTTAACAGGTTTCCAAACCATAGGACATTCTTTCTCAAAATGTTATGAGCATTTGCACTTAGAACATTTAAGAGCATTGTGGCCTACAGGTTTTACAAAGACTTTTTGAAAATGATTTCTATAAAAATCTTTTGTAAGTCTTTGTTTAATTCTTTCATTTACTTTTGGAAAATCAATTAGAGGGATAGTTTCAGCAATCATTCCCAAGCCTAATTTGTTAAAGTAAGGTCTTTGTGCTTAAAGAATATTTTCTAATTTCTCAGAACCTATAGAAAACCTTTTTGAAATACTTGAAATATCATTTTTCAAAAGTGCATTTTCTTTTGAAAGAGAGTCTGCATTTTCTTTCAAAATAATAACACTTTTATCTAAATTTTCGACTTTTTCTTTCTAAACAATCTCATGTTGCTTCAGTGCAGAATTTTCTCTTTTTAGTTCGGAAATTCTTTTAAGAGAGGTTTTGAGACTAAGACACAGTTCATCAATATATTTAGAGACTTTAGAAGGAATTTTTAAATTACTTACCTCGATTTTACTGTCTAAGTCTAAGTCTGTCTCAGAGTCTGAATCTAATTCTGATTGTGCCATTAGACAAATATTAGCATAATCATCATCTCTCTTCACATTCGGTATCACTCCAAGTTTCTACTTTGAGAGCCTTTATGTATTTCTCAGCTTTTCCTTTCTTCTTCTTCAGTAAGGGAAAATTGGGTCTAATATGTCCAATTTTTTTGCATTCAAAACAAATCACATCTTTATTGGATTCATCATCCTCAGCTAATTTATTTTGAAACTTTTGAGAACTTTGTTTCTTCCAATTGAATCTTCTTCCCTTTTTGTTCAGTTTTCTGAACCTTCTTATCATGAGAGCAAGCTCTTCATCGTCCATATCATCTTCAAAATCTGTAACATCATAATCATCATTAGATTTTAATGCAATAGATTTTTTACCTTTGGGATCTTCATCTTCATTGATTTGCTCCACTTCATAAGACTGAAGAGTGCCAGCCAATTTGTCAACAAAGAGTGGCATGATCCTTTGTGTCTCCCTTATTGAGGTCTTTACGTGATTCCAATCTTTGGAAAGTCCACGCAGTAATTTGTTAACTTTCATGGGTCCAGAGATTAGTTGACCTTGATACTCAAGACCATTCACGATTTCTGTAAAACGACTAAACATGTCAGTGATAGATTCTCCTAGTTTCATCTTGAATGCTTCATATTGACCGAGCAGAATATTGATTCTGGTTTCTTTCACTCGATCGGTTCCTTCATAGGTGATGTGCAGTCTATCCTAGACTTCTTTAATTGTTTCACAAGAAGATATTCTGTTATATTCAGTAGGAGATAATGCACAATATAAGGAATAAATTGCTTTTGCATCAAGAGCTTGTCTCTTGGTTTTCTCTTCTTGAGTCATCTCGCTGGACTCAACAGCTTCTTTTCCCCTTTCTGAGACTGTTGTGGTTTTAGGAATGATTCATTTGTCTACCACATCCCATTCGAGAGGGTCTTTCAATCTTAGAAATGCCTTCATCTTGTTTTTCCATATACTGTATTCCTTCCCATCAAAATAAAGTGGTCTGGTGTTGCTTTGCCCTTCAACCAAACTTGGAGTCAACATACTAGCCATGGATCGTTAACTATGAAGTAAAAACACTTCAATTTAAATGAGTACACAGGCTCTGCTACCAATTGAGATAGCTAATACGAGCACCTAGAGGGGGGTGAATAGGTGCACAAACAACTTTTTGCAGAATGTGGTATAAAACGTTACTTTTAACCTGAGTCTGATTAACAGTAAACTTTAAAAAGAAAAGAGACTCTAACAATTAAATAAAGTTACGAGCAAAGTAAATGGGTTTAGGGAAGAGAATAAGCACACAAAGTTTATAGTGGTTCAGCTTAATCCAAGCCTACATCCACTCTCCCGCACTGATAGCCTACCGGCTGGATTTCACAATGAATCAAAAGAGTCGTTATAGTATCACGTCCTTGATTTCACAATATAAAGAGTCTACTACACTTCCTCAAGGCCTCACAAATGTATAAACTCTCTTTTGATAACAAGTTTACACTCAACAATTGAATCAGCAAAGAACAAGGAGTTTCAGATTTTGGAATTTATCTATTTCACACGCACTCGAATAACTAGAGCGTCTTCCTTATATACTCCTTCATGCCTTTATAACCGTTGGTACTTTCCAAAAGAGTTCTTCCAATCTACCCGTTTGATAGAATCAATTAGGGAGATCTCGAGTTATTTAAGGAATATGACCATAGCCCATCAATCCTGCTCATCCATACAATTAGGATCTAGGTTTCCATAAGTAGAATCTTCCAAGTATGCTTCGCCATTCAACTAATCCAAATTACCCGAATTAAATTCAAGAATAATAGATTCCGAGATGCTATCTCCAACCGTGAGATCTTCTTCAACTGCTTGAATCAAATCCTTAAAGAAATACTCGATTCTGGATAAGTCTTTTTCGTCAGTCTAGAAACTGTCAATGAGAGCAGACTTTAAATCTTGAGCCTGGCGATCTGGCAGTCTGAAGACTTGCAGACTCTTTCTTCAGACTTTGACGAAAGAGTCTGCAAGTCTTCACACTAGATTGATGGAAACGTTTTGTCAGTTTCAAAACAAATACGGAAGTTTTCTCCAACAGAAAATTCAAGTAACTGTAAGATTATTTCGAATTGACAATGTCAAAAGTAATTACCGAAAATTACTTCCGTGATTACAATTTGCCATGCAACACTTAAGGGCGCGTTTGGTAACGTTTCTGTTCAAAAATTGTTCCAGGGAATGGAAATAAAAAAAATAAAAAAAATGTTTCTGTTCGGAGATAAGTTTTGAACAAAAGAACGCGTTTGGTAAGTGTAAAAAAACTGTTCTTGAGGTTACCAAAAAAAAAAAACTGTTAATGAAATAAAAAAAGAACAAAACACGTGTGTAACTGCAGTCAATTTCTGTTCTTAGAATAGAAAAAGAACATAAACACGTTTGGTAAACTGTATAAAATTTCTGTTTTAAATTTTTCAAAAAAATGCTTTTTTTAATAAATTTTAAACTTGATATTGAATTCTCATTCTTATGAAATGCTCATTAATTTTATTTTGATCATGGTGAGTGAAGACAAACATTTTGAACATGATCATATGGCATACTTGGTAGAAAATTTTGTAAGTAAAGTTTGTATCAAATTTTTTCAGGTACTTTTTATTTTTTATTTTTATAACATATAAACTTGATATTGAATTTTTTTCAAGTACTTTTTTTATTTTTTATTTTTATAACATATAAACTTGATATTGAATTCTCATTCTCATGAAATGCTCATCAATTTAATTTTGATAATGGTGAGTGAAGAAAAATATTTTCAACATGGTCATATGTGCATACTTTAAATAAAATTTTATAAGTAAAGTTTGTACAATAAGAACTAGCAAAAAGAAGAGTATCTTATACATCTCAACATGAACCCTTCCATACATGACATCACAATAATGAAGCAATATAGTTCATTGTTCAACTTCATCACAGTGAATACTTAAAAACAATATTACAAAAGTCAACAAATCTCATGTATATTGTGATCATTTGCCATTTTATTTGCAATATTATCCTAAACATGTTTATCCCAGATTCCTGCTCATCCGATGTATCTGCAACCTCCACTTCTGTAGGTCCAAATGGATACTTCGAATCTCCATATATGGAAAAATTTCTGTCTATCCCATCTTGATCGCGAATGTAATTATGAAGAGCACAACATACAATTACAACAAGTGCTTGCTTCCGAATTGTAAATGGAGGCATATGTCTCAAAATGGTGAAGCGATTCTTTAATACCCCAAATGACCTCTCAATTACATTTCTTAGTGAAGAGTGCTTATAGTTGAATAACTCTTTTGCTGTTCTTGGCCGTCTCCCACTCCCTCTATATTTGCTGAGATGACACCGTTCCTTTCTAAATGGAGCTAAAAATCCCGGAAGTGCTGCATAACCGGAATCTACCGCGTAGTATTTCCCTACAACATGATATACATAAATTTGTTGTGATATTCAACCATAATATAATCACAAATGTCTATATAAACAAAGTAAATACCAGGTGGTGGTCGGGGAAATTGTAATTGAGGAGTTTCGAGTGCTGCTGAAAGCACTCGACAATCATTGGCAGATCCTTCCCATCTAGCATACACGAAAGTAAATTTCATATCAAATGAGCAAACACACAACACGTTATGGGTGGTAGTCCCTCTCCTACCTCTAAATCGAACCTGCTGAGACACCGAGATAATAGCATTTATATGGGTGCCATCCATAGCACCTACGCAGTCCTGTCAATTTATTACCAATCTAAGATTATATAAGATTATGAACTATATGTATTTGACGGTATAAAGTCGATATAGAAATCGAACCTTGAAGTAGCGCTTATGACTAGGATCCATAAGAATTTCTTGTGGGATGACATCAAAGGACGATGGTTTGATTATCTCTTTTGAAAGTTTGATAATTGCTTTCAACACTTTGTTGAAATACTTACTGATCGTTTCTCCAGAATGTTGAAATCTCTCACATAAATCTCTATTTGAGCTACTGTGACAAACCAAAGATAAGAATATCCCAATTTGTTCATCTATTCAAATATATCGACTATCTTTTAACCAACCTCTTACTCTCATCAAATCACATAAATTTAGAAAAACATGCCTCGCCATCTTGAAGGCTTCATATATCCTATCTGAATGTCCAGAAACAATCTCCATTATCCATTCAAATCCTAATAATTTGCTGTCCCTAATGGGTTCTCTTGTATGCATGGACGCGTCAATCGCAACCGTGCACAACCACGCTAGGAATATGCGAAGATCATCATCATCCAAGAATTGTCCAACTTGTTCTACCTGTTCACTACATATACTATCTGATCCCTCTTCCATAGTACCTATACCATCACAAAAATATAAAAACATCAATATATATTTTGAAAATATATCCAATAACAATCAATAACATAAGTCATAGTCTCAATAGAAGATGCCATTACATATAAGTACCAAGAGTTTCAACACTAATATCTTTAAAAACTAAATATTAATAGATAACATAAGTTATACAATCTAATGAAACCCCATTCAATCCATAATATATTTCCAAACATCTACTAAAGATGATAAAGAAGTCCAATTTCTCCTTTCAGGTGTGGATTTAATGAAAGCCACCCTCCATGAGGCACTATCGCATGCTCGATCCACTACTTTGTTGTAAACATCTTGGTCTGTCTCAAGCATACTAATTAGAATATCCATCACAGTAGCTACGGAGAAAGGGTCCACAGGTGATGGCATAACCCCAGAGGTCGCAGAGCCACTACCAGATTGACTTGACTTAACTTTCAAAAAGTTTTGTATGGCTTTGTAAGTGTCATCAATACTGTTTTGGGTACTCTTCATTCTCCTCTTAGTATTTGGAGTCCTATCCAATCTGTGCTTTCCACGAGTTGAAGTTGCAGCATCGTTTGATGTAAAGACTCTCTCATCAGTGTGGTGATCACCGAAGTCATCTGTATGGCCACCACCAGCATCACCATAGGCATTGCCACCACTGTTGTCACCATATGCATTGCAACCACTGTTGGCACCACCTACATTGCCATCACCGTTGTCATCTTCCTCCGACACCGTCACATCTCGAGCATTTCCAATGCCATATTCCCCAGTAGCATATGTACCACCAAATACAATACATAGCTCAAGATACTGGGGAAATCCATCTTTCCTGAATTTTGCCCACTCTACATTCTCCTACAATTTTCACAATAATGACATTTCAGCAATATAATCATATATTTTAAAATTTACATATATAATGACATCAAAATGACCAAAAAGTTAAAAAAATAAATAAATAAAGATACCTTGATGTGAGATTCCCAGATGCTTGGATCGTCGACAACAACTCTTTTATTCACATTATCCCAACGAAATCCAGACTGAGACATAAGTTTCTGAAAACTGCTATATTGTTTTCTCAATTTGTTTACCTTGTTCCTCAGCTGGACCATGCTATATTGGCATCTTGTTTGTCTAACGAATTCAATCTGTATATTCCTCCACCCTGCTTTGTTGAAAGTAGAAGAGGTACGATTTCCCTTTTTGACCTCATCCACCAACAAACTGATAAATAGGTTGGTTACAGACTCGTTCCACTTTGCACCGAATATCGTCTCTCATATGTCATTTAATCTTTGATCGGTTGAGCAGCATATGAGTTATGAGTTAAATTAATAACATAATACTATATACGCCATACACAAAATCATTCTCAAGAGATGCAAGCCAAGAAGACTATAATGACAAAATTGACAATTCTTGAACTAACTTATATAAAACAGATCATAAGTTGCATTTTGAACTACAAGAACTACATAGTACTATGACTAGCAATGATCAATCAAACAGAATGCTCAAAATAAAATAAAGAGCATTGTGAGAAACCTAAACAACTACTCTCTCCAACCTGTTTTTGAGCTACCATGTCAAAATATAGGTCATATTTCAAACACTACCATAAAGGAAATGTGAAAAGTTCAATCTTGCTCCAAATGAACCTAAACAACTACTCTCTCCAACCTATTTTTGAGCTGTGAAATCCAAATGATCAGCCTGAGCATTTCATTATAATGCTAGATATAATATGCAACCATGAAATTCAGCCAACACAAGGCAGCATTACCCTTGGTTCTTACCTTCAAACACAAAAAGAAGTTCTTGAGAGTGGCTCCTGTCCTTCAGTCTTTCCTCTATAAGTTTCTCAACTAGAGTTTCTCTCTACAAAAAATATAGTTCTCATGGTGATTTTGGATGAGCTCATAGTTACTCAGCATATTATAAAAGAAATTTACCGCCAGGTCGCTCGAGCGAGCAAAGTGTTGCTGCTCTGCTCACGATGCTCACTCGAGCGATCAAAGGAGCGACACTCGCTCAAGCGAGTAGAGCAGCTCCAGCAAGTGTCATTGCTCTACCGAGCGAGCAGAGTAGGGACGCTCGCTCGAGCGTCGCTGCGCTACTCTGCCGAGCGAGCAAAGCAGCTTGAGCTCGACAGAGCAGCTCGCCTGGCGAGCGGAGCGGGGGACGCTTCGCTCGAGCATCGCTAGCGCCCTCGCTCGCTCGCGGCGGGCGGCTCGAGCTCGCGAGTAGCTCGAGTGAGCAAAGCAGCGACGCTCGCGCGAGCTGGCAGAGCAGCTCAAGCTCGGCAAAGCAACTCGAGCAAGCAGAGCAGGGACGCTCGCTCGAGCGTCGCCGCTTTGCCAAGTGACCGGAGCGGCTCGAGCTCGGCAAAAAGCGGCTCCGGCGAGCGATCGTCGCCCGTGATCCGCCGCAAATCTAGGCGACCAACGCTCACTTGGGGCTCGTTTTGCTCGCTCAAGCTAACAGAGACGCTGCTTTGCCGCTCGAGCGAGCGCCGTCGGCTCCGCCGAGCGACCACAAAGCGGCTCGAGCTCGGCGGAGCGGCTCCGGCGAGCGCCATCGCCTAGATCTACCGCAGATCTGGGCGAGCAACGCTCGCTTGGGGCTCGAGCGAGCTGTCATGCTCGAGCCCCGAGCAACCGTCGACCAGATTTGCGAGGGGTGACTCTCGCCGAAGCCCTCATCGAACGGAGAAGGAGGAGCAGCTGAAACTTACCTCGATTCAGAAGCTTCAGCCGGTGAAGGAGCACCAGCTGTCGGCGTCAGAGAGTTAGCGGAGTGGGGAGGCGCCGGAGAGTCAGCAAAGTGGGGAGTCGCCAGAGAGTCAGCGGAGTGGGGAGTCGCCGGACAGTCAGCCAGTGGTGAACTTGTGAGAGACGTCGGAAAAGGGAGAGCGTTCGGGTAGGGCACAAACGAAAGAGAAGGGAGTGTTTCTGGAACGGAGAAGTGTTTCGTTTTTGTTCTTTTCATTTTTGTTCTTTTTTAGCCCTTCAAGAAGTGTTTGCGGAGAAGTAAGTTTTTTTGTTTCTTTTTTTGTTCCAATTTTGTTCCGGAAACAAAAAAACAATTTGCGTTTCTATTCTTTTTTTGTTCCCTGGAACAAAAAAACAAAAAATCTATTCTTAAATAGAAAAAAGAAACGAAAACATGAACGCCCTAAAAAACTCAAATTCTTCTAAGCAGTCATTTAGATTCCCCCCAGAGGGAGGCAGAATTTATCGTCATGCACAAAAAGCAAACAGGTCATTGATTTGTAACCGCTATGGTCTAATCATCACACAAAAACTCTTAAGAAAGGTGAAGTATCATTGTCAAGGAGTAAGAAATCCGAAAAAATCAAATGATTTGACATATTACGTGGAATCCCTTACCAAGTACAATGGTCTATATCTTTATCTTGCACGTTCGTAAGCAAAGAAAAAAGAGAAATCCGTAATTTACGAGATCCGAGAAATACCGAAAGTAACGAATGGTCTTGAGTCGTCGTATCAGAACTTGAACCCGGATTACTACATCTGCTTCAATAAGGAACGAAATGGGGATCTCGTACGCGGGAAGCAACGATACTAAATCAATAAAGGACAAGCATCTTGCCTCTTTCCCGACCCGTGCAAGCACGAATCGCCTGGATGGCTTCCACGCCGTGACCCTCACGGAGGCCCCGATCTCATCGATTTATATATGACCGGGTCGAGCTCAAGTGTGTCGGGAGCAAGCAACGGCTAATAGCCTATCGAATTATATATAAATCCTCTCGATGGGCTGCGACAACAAAAGACGGTCCCCAAGGACAAGTCCCTCGTTAAATTGGGATCACGAGGAAGACGGCTGGCCAAAATCTTGCTCCTGCTAATGTGTTTTGCTTGGTCTCATGTTGCACCGCATCGCTACACCCTAACCAATCACGAAGTACTAAGCACTATGAAACCAAGAAGAAGATGTACCATTTCAGGTTTCGGCTTAGTTGTGCAAACGTTTGACGTTATATTTCGTGAACACCTAAGAATTTTCCGACCACAGACATGAATCGGCTCATGGAGCAGCCATGTTTCTACTAAGACCATTTTGCGTTCGCAAGATTAAAAGGAAAAACTTACCAAACTCAACCGTGCTTTTTTTTTTCTTTTGGGCTGCGCAACCGTACTTCAATATACCAAAGTTGATGGAACCGCTTTCTAAAGCTAGCTAGCACAAGCAACAGCCCGATTAGATGGCTCGTGCCTTTGGAACTGGGATAACTACTTTCTGCCATACTTCCGCAATCTTAAAGTCCACTCTAAGTTTGTCGCACGCTAGCCTCTCACGAATCTTAGGTGAACATCACATTACCAAGACAGGCATGAAATGATCGCAATCAATAGACTCAATTTCGTACTTGTGATAAATTTATACTCTAATAGCTTTCATCAAATTTTATCATTAAATTTACTAACCTAAACGACACATGATAACGTGATATGGTAACGTGGCAAGTTTACATGAAAATTTGTACGGTAAATATCATGAAAAATCTCAAATTGGTGCACCATTGACAAATTTAACCATACTCTTATAATAAATTTAACAGTATACTTGTGAAAATTTTGGGATTTTTCTATGCTAATTCTATGGATTTCCACATGAACTTACCATGTCACCGTGTATCATTAATATCAACAAATTTGATAGTAAAAATCGATAGAAGTTGTCACAGGTATATTAATTTGGATTTTTACGGCTAAAATATTAATTTGAGGTAAATATATCATATATATATATATTAATTAAAAATTTTTGTGATCAAAAAATTAGTTGAGAATAATTATGTCATAAATATAATTATTTAAGATTTTTTAATATATTAATCTTAATTTTTTTTCTCTTTCAGACAAAATGATCTGGTTGAAATATTGGACATCCCGTGCAATGTCAGATCACTCTGCTATTCGGACCAAAAAAAGAAAGATCACTCTGCTATTCAGACCAAAAAAAGAAAGATCACTCTGCTATTGCGATGGATGACCCACCTCCTCCTCGTTTTTGTTCGCTTGTCATAGACGGTTAAATACCATTTCTGTCAGGAAGCGGAAAGGCCACGTGACGAAGGACGGTCACTCCTCCGTTGCAAGGACGTGCGAATCCTAGAAGGAATCTGCACGAACCCCCGATTCCTTGATGCGTGAGGACCAATACCTTGCTCCCCATGACTTAAAGGTTCAACCAAAAAGAATACATCAGCCAATTAATGAGAGGAGAACTATAATTAATAAAAAAAATCATAAATTCATTTTATATATATGATTTATCAGTGTAATCTTTTCGACCAATCCTGATTGATAATTGTTGATGCGGACGTAGGCTCTCTTACCTGACACAAAACCGTTAACTTAGACAATCTTTTGCATTTTTTATTATTTTTTGTTCTTTTCATTCTATTTTTAGAATTTTTTTCCCCTTCTTCCTCCTTTGATTGACATGGCCAATGTGGATCAAGCTTGCTGGATTGGGCGAGGTCTAGCGAGCCTCAATGGAGGCCGACAAGGTCAACCCTCACCTATGGCTAGTCACTCGCCATTGCCAAAGCCCGATGCTCAAAGGCGGAAGAGGGAAATGAATGAGAAAGAAAAGTTAATTTCAAAAAAGTTATAAAAGAACTTAGAATAATATGTAAAAGAATCATTTATGTTAGCATCAGTCGTGTTATATAAAATGGTTAATGTCTACAGCAGCAATTGCTAGCCAAATTTGGTTAGAAGAGCTAATTAGTTAATTATAAAAAAGATTTATGACTAGATTAGTCAAATTAAAAAGATTTATAACTAAATTGAGATCCATATAATATGTTATAGATCTTTTGGGTTTTTCTCCATTAATGAGATTAATCTGCCTGTTTGGGAATAACTTATTTGGAAAAAATAAAATGTTATTACCTACTTATCCATCAAAATAACATATTATCCTAATCCTTTTTCACAAAAAAGAAAGTTCCTTGGTTATTTGAAGCGCCCTTCTTTAAAAGGGCTACACACTCGTGCGTGGTTTTGAAAATTTTAATTGTTCAATGGGAGAATTGTCCAAAAAGTCCTAAACCTATTATAGTTTTGCCAATTCAGTCCTAAACCTTTCAATCTTGCGATTGAGTTCTAAACCTTTTGTCGGTTGCCAATTAAGTTCATTTGGCTAATTTTGGCCGGAAAATGCTAACGTGGACGCCGGGCGGTGCTAGGACCGCCGGCGCCGACGTGGACAATTTTTAATAATATTTTTTTTATTATTTTTTATTATTTTTTAAATATTTTCTGTTTTTTCCTTCTTTTTTTTTTTTTTTTGGCTTTCCCTTGCCACCGGAAAAGGGCAAGGGAAAGCCAAAAAGAAAAAGAAAAAGAAAAACGGGAAAAGCAGAAAATATTTTTAAAAAATCAAAAAAATCAAAAAAATTAAATATATTAAAATATTATTAAAAATTGTCCATGTCAGCGCCGGCGATCCCCACGTGGCACCACCGGCGTCCACATCAGCATTTTCCGGCCAAAATTGGCCGGATGGACTCAATTAGCAAACTGACAAAAGGTTTAAGACTCAATCGGTAAGATTGAAAGGTTTAGGACTAAATTGGCAAAACTGCAATAGGTTTATGACTTTTTGGACAATTCTCCCATTGTTCAATATATTCATACTTAAAAAGCGAAACAAAAGTAGAAAATTCAACTAAGTGTAAGATTATTTTGAATTGACAATGTCAAAAGTAATTATCCAAAATTACTTCCGTGATTACAATTTGTCATTCCGTGATTACAATTTGTCATGCAACACTTAAAAAACTCAAATTTCATGGACTAGGTATCCCACCTATCCCATCATCTTTGCAAGTCTTGCAGGTTAATATTCTTCTGAGCAATCATTTAGTTTCCCCCCAGAGGGAGGTAGAATTTATCGTCATGCACGAAAAGTAAACAGGTCATTAATTCGTAACCGCTAGGGTCTAATCATTGCACGAAAACTCTTAAGAAAAGAGAAAGTATCATTGTCAAGGTGTACGAAATCCAAAAAAATCAAATGATTTGACATATTACATGGAATCCCTTTCCAATTACAATGGTCGAAAACTCTTCAGAAAAGATAAGTATCATTGTCAAGGAGTACGAAATCCGAAAAAATCAAATGATTTGACATATTACGTGGAATCCCTTACCAATTACAATGGTCTGGTTAAAGTAAAACAAAAGACTATTTGAGGATCTTGAACCCAAGTATGTCCTCATGTCTTGGTTCTCACCTAGACCGTGGGGAACGGGATGTAAAATTGCTATAAGATATTCCCTTGTTTTGGGGAAGAAAAAGATAATGGGGGAATCGGAGGTACGAGGCGAGCGGGCACCAATACATTAAAATAAGGATTGCATTCATGTAGACCACTATTCCCGCATATCAAACCGACAAGTCTTGGATCCTCGGTGTTTGGTTAAGAGGTAACCACAACAAGACTTAGGGTTTTAATCCTACAAGAGCTTCCAACACCTGTCTGTTTGATATATAAGGATGACAGGCTGTTATGATGCGTTCCTTATTTTAATGTGTCGGTGTTAGCACGCCTCACACTCTAAGTCTCCTTCTATCTTTATCTTTCCCAAGATGAATGAATACCCTTTAAGTACCCTCTGAAAGTTTTACATCACAATTATCCTAAGGTTCAATCGGTCAAAATGAAGCATTTTAAGAACTTGCTTTTGTGGGTCAACATACCTCTAAGTAATCACTTAGTTTCTTCCAAAGGGAGACAATTTTTATACTCGTGCCCAATAGGCAAATAGGCCGTAAATCGTAATCGCTAGAGTCTCCTCATCACACCGAGGCTCTTAAGAAAATAACAGTATCATTGTCGAGGAGTTGCGAAATCTGGAAAAGTCAAATTATTTGACATATTGAGCGGAGTCCCTTACAAATTACAACAGTCTCGTTAAAAGAAAAAGAAAGACTATTCAAGGATCCAACATGTCATTTTTGCGGAAAACAATAATTAAAATAAAAAGATAATTATATAAATGATTTTTGAAGTTTGGCTTAATATACAATGTCATTCCTCAACTCTTAATTTGTTTAATATAATTCCCGGACCATAACTTAAAGTATAATACTATCTTTCAATTTTTAATTTGTTAGATATGATCATTGAACTTTTGGTAAATGTTTAATTTAGTCTCCATACTATATGAAATTGTCAACTATTATTCCTTTCTTTTTTTTTCAAGTTCAAGGACAACATTGAACTTTACACATATTTTAGAAACTAAATTGGACGTGTAACTAAAGTTCGAGGGTCACGTCGAATAAATTAAAAGTTCAAGGAAGACATTGTACATTATAATAAATTTCACGAATTATATTGAATCAAAGTTTAGAGATTATTTGTGTAATCTTTTGATTAAATAAAAGATTGGAAGAAAAACCTAAACAGGACATAGATAACAGTGTCCCCATCGACGAACCCCACTCGAGCGATCAAATCAAATCGTGCTATAAGAGACGGGATGCCACCTAGGCCAACTTTTGCGAGTTTGAAGTTGGTATGGTTTCTTCGACCTTCCACTTGAAAATGGAGCGGATGGCTTTTTCCGCTATTATTTTATTTCCCTCTGCGTGCTTCAATCGAGTGAAACCAAGTCAAGGAAAAGATCCCATAAGCTCAACCAAATCCTAAGGCATTTCCTAATTAATCTTACATATTGAACGACTCAATGTTAACGTGTCCCATCCTAATAATAAAAATAATATCTCGTAAGCTATCACGTCAAGAGGTATTTTTATGAATAACTTATACAAACTAGTAAAAGGTAATTCTACGTAGTAAATTCCTAGAACGGCTTGATTTAATAAGTTGTGATATTATTATACATTTAAATTAGTAAAGAAAACTAGAGCATGTTCCGATTGAAAAAAGACGAAGGTAGGTGTCATCCATGCATGAATTTTCCATCGAAGAGTCGGCATCGTCAATATGCTTAAAATTCAAACATGTGCGTCGATCAAATTGAATTTCAATGGAGAGTTTTGTGGTATAATGAAATATTGAGATTGATAGATGAAGGTGCACTATAGCGATTACTCTATATCTTTATCTTGCGCGTTTGTAAGCAAAGAAAAAAGAGAAAAACGTAAATTACGAGACCCGAGAAATCCCAAAACTTGAACCCGGATTACATGGGCTTCGATAAAAATGGGGCGCTCGTACACGGGAAGCAACGATGCTAAATCAATGAAGGACAAACATCCAGCCTCTTCCCCGGCACGTGCAAGCACGAATCGCCTGGATGGCTTACTCGCCGTGAGCCTTCCGGGAGGCCCCCGATCTCGTCGAATTATAATTATGATGGGGTCGAGCTCAAATGAATTGGGAGCAAGCAACGCTACTAGCCCGTCGAATTATATATAAATCCTCTCGACAGGCTGCGACGACAAAAGATGGCCCCAGGGACAAGCCCATTGAATCCGAGCTGGCCTGTTGTCGTACATCGTCAGAATGGGGTCGCAAGAAAGACGGCCGGCTGAAATATTCCCCCATGCTAGATAATGTGTTTTGCTCGGTCTCGTGTTGCGCCCCGCATCGCTACACCCTGATCAATCACGAAGTACTATGAAATTACTGGCAAGAAGTACCGTCTCGTGTTTTTGTCATTAATTGGGTAAAAGCTTGATGTTGATCTTTCGGAGCACTAAAGAATCTCCCGACCACGTATACGAATTAGGTCTTGATCGGTCGTCAGGCAACCAGCCATCACCGACCACATATACGAATTAGGTCTTGATCGGTCGTCGGGCAACCAGCCATCACCGAAGCACACGACGGCAGAGGAAGGAGGTAGGGAAAGAAAAATAAAATTAAAACAAAAATTGAAAAAATTATATTTTAAAAAAAAAAAAAATTCAATTTTTAAAAAATATATATAAAAGTTAAAATTAACTTTTTTTTGTTCGATTAAAAAATTAAAAATCAATTTTTTTTTGGTAATTTTTCCCAAAAGTGAAATCAAATACTAAGCAATGGAAAATATTTTTCAGTCTATTTTCAGGTTTCAACCGAATATCGAAAAATATTGTTATTTTTTTGAAAAATGACTTTTTGAAGAACATTTTTGAAAAATGTGATATTTTCTACAAAATGACTAGGGCCTAAATCTACTCTGAGCTTGTCGAGCACTAGCCTCACTTATCTCGAGTGAACATCGCGTTACCTGGACCAGCACCAACCGTTCAATGGATTGACCTGGCTTTGGTTTCTGTTGGGACAATTTGATCCATTATTATAATTTTTTAACGTCATCAAAAGGGTTCTAGCCAATGAAAAACTCGAATCATACGTGTAGATAACTAACAAGTAACAAGAGATGTATACACTTGAGGGCCACAGTAAACACGTTCTGCGTGCTTGAAACCATGTTTCTGTCGGACATTAAACCAGACGACTTCTTGTATGCTCCATTTTCCATCGCTGATGGCGGTGGCTTCGATACAGACAGAGAATGCCAAGGAACGAGATAGCTTTATGTAAGCAGACGAGAAACCCTGACTCAACAAGAGGAAAAAGAAAGCCAGAAAGAAAAAGAAGAAACACACAGACAAAAGAGCTTGGAAACTCTGCTGCTACGGTAAGTTGCAAATGAAAATGAAGGCTTCGTTCTGAAAAAGAACTGAAAGCAAGAAAAAATGAAGAAATTTAAGGCAGAGAGAACCGAAACTTTTATACCAGCAGGAAATCATAGGATCTCAAGTAATCAAATTGATACTTCAGGAAACAATATGGAAGGCCGACATACTGCATACCCTAGAAACGCTCCAGACTTCATCTTTCTTCTTTTCAACTGTAAAAATAGATTTTAGATAATCTGGGTTATTTGTTCTGTACGACCAGGATAAATCCCCCTTTTTTTCGATTGCAAAGCAGTGAATTATAGTTAGAAAAAGAGGGTTTGACACATCTACTTGCCACCTCTACAAATCTCTGGACACGAATTCTTGAACACGACTAGATGCAGATGGTATTCACAGGGGGTATTATGGCTCAGTATAAAGGACAGGGGGTATAATGGCTCAGGATAAAGGCTTGATGTTTATGGAACAAGTTCGTTTGCTTACAAATTTCAGCAAGCTACCCATATACTTGGAGGCAATGCTCTTGAAGACTGGGCTCTGATTGGAAGGAACTTCTCTAAGTTCCCCCAATGTCGAATCATAGATTCAGCTACCGAATTGAAACATTGAGGGATAGTATATAGCTGCTCTGATTGGAAAGAACTTCTCTAAGTCCCCTCAATGACGAATCATAGATTCAACTTCTGAATTGAAACATTGAGCAATAGTATATAGCTTTGTATCAGTCAAGTCAATGAGTAGGAGGATTTCAAAAAGTACATCAAATAAATGGCTATGCTACATTCCTAGTAAGTCAACTGACTGTGGAGGGTTATTGAGAGGGGCCGCTGATATGTGGTAGGATCCCCCAGAACTCATCCTGGAAAGAATCACCACTTGAAAGAATGAGAATTACATCACTACATGAATGGCTTTATGTTGCAAACCCACAACATCTACATGAGCTGATAAGGATGATAATTACATCTAAAACTCCCTAAGTATTATTATTAAAGAGTTGATTCAGTAGTCTAAGTTGCTTAAAGAATCCAGTCAAATTTTTGGCCAAGATCAAACAGATTGAGCTCATACAAAACGAGCTTTCCAGGAAACTTGAATACCAAAAACAGAAACAGAAGATTCGCAACATCCACCTAGACTACCTAGAAGTACATTACTCCAAGTACCTCTGTAAAAATGGCAATTCCCCACTTCAAACCCTAAAACAACAGTAGCAGGACAGCTCCAACAAACAACTCTCGACAATGTTAGCCATGCACACAAACAAGATCATTTAACTACCAAAAAGGAATCAGTGCAAAGAAGCCTCACAAAATCTGCTTCTCCAGCTGGTATTGAATCTCTAAATCTTTCACAGTACTTTCACTAGCGCGCGACAGATCAACTACCTATTACTACCACTATGATGAGACATTGATCCCATCCGTAATTCTAGCAGAATTGGCAAATAGGTCATCTGGACAATGCAGATCCTCCTGCAGAAGCAAGACACTGCACATAACCTCGCAGCAACCTATTATCTTCTTTCACTGGCAGACACAAATTGAAATCATAGATTGGCTTGTTCTCAGCTCTTATAAACTTTCTGATGTAAAAAATCTCTATGATAGATGGCACAGATTAACTCCTAACAGCAAATATATCTGCATCTCCGCAGCTTACCCCCTTACTCTTTTGAATTCAGGAAAATTCAAATTTCTCGGCATAGCACGGAGCAGTGCAGGCAAGTGACAATGACCAATCACTCGACAAATCGCTTCACTGAGACGTCGCTGCGTGAATTTTTTCACGGAATTTCAACATATCGTTCCGGTGCACAGAAATTAGCTAAACCACCACCGTCAGAATTCACATATCCACAGAAGAAGTCAAATAAGGGGCTTCATTGCATGATTTGTCATAAATCTACATCACACCACAAAACATTCCGATACTTTTACACATCGAAAACCTCCTAACGCTGCCGGAGACAATCACGCGATTCATGATCGGAGTCTACTTATCTTTGGTGGAGACCCCGTACTTCTCCTGCATCTTGGCGAGCTCCTCCTCCTTCTTCTTCTGGTCGAACTTCTTGTTCATCTTCGCGGGCTGGTAGTAGAGCACGATCAGGTACCGGTTGGCGACGTTGAACCCGGAGAGGTGGTCGACGGCGGTCTTGGCGTCATAGATGTCCTCGTAGACGACGAAGGCCGTGCCGCGGGTGTCCTTGCTGGTGCCGATGCGGATCTGCCGGATCGCGCCGTACTTGCCGAAGATGTCGTACATCTCCTCGCTCGTGATGTTGAACGGCAGGTTGCGGACGTACAGGGCCCGGTTCACCTCCGGCGGGAGCCGCGCGTTGCCCTTGCGGAGGCTGATCGTCGTCATCGGCGGGGCGGGGAGGTCGTCGATCGGCGGGGTGGGGACTCGAGAAAGTGCGGGAAGACGTTAGGGTTTCGGTTGGGGAAATTGGGGGAGGTTGCAGCGGGGAGGAGGAGAAGAGGCGATTTTCGTAAATTGCCGCGAGCGAGTCGGTGCGGACTGGACTCGGGCCGGGTGGGCGGGATCGGTGTGCTGGTGGATCGGGCCACGGTCGGTTAGAAACAAGAAGATAAATGGATTTCCTGAGGGTAACTGAAAAAATACTTACAAGTTACAACTCAATTCTTTCTTTTGGGGGTTATTATGACATGAACTAAAAGTTTAACGAGAATATTAATGATATAGTAATATAAAGGGATAATGACACAAATAATCCATGAACTTTAATTCAATGTACAATTTGGTTCATAAACTTTTGATTTATTCAATATGATCCTTGAATTTTAACTTAATAAGTAATTTGGTTCCTAAACTTTTAATTTGTTCAATGTAATTCCTAAATTTTTTTGTACGTATTCAATATATTGAATATTTAATACAGTTTGGGGACTAGATTGAACATATACCGAGTTCAATGACTATATTAAACAAATTAAAAGTTTAAGAATCACATTGTATATTGAATTAAAGTTCATACACCACATTGAACAAATTAAAAGTTTATAGATCAAATTATACATTTGACCAAAGTTCATGGATTATTTGTGTTAATTTCCCCAGTATAAACATGGGAAGTATATATGAAACTAAAACAAGTTTGGGTCAGGCCAGCCCATTTCGAGCTATCCAAAGGTTACCCCATTCACTTAATTGATGTAGGGCACGTTAACATTGACGACTTTCACAATTTTTTGTTGGAGTTCTTGTTATTAGATTAACCACAGAAAATTATCCAAAAAAGTCTAAAATCTATTTTGCGGCGATCAATATCCTAAACTTTCTCATTTGGCTAATCGAACTTTAAACGTTTTGATAATCTATCAAAAATAATTTTTCTCGCTAATTTTGATTGGAAACTATTAACCCTAAGCCAGTAGAAATGGCACATGCGACGTTGACGTGGATGAGTTTTGCAATTTTTTTTTTAATTTATGATTTCTTATTTTTTTTTTATTTTTGAGTTTTTCTTATCTTTTTTCCCCTATATCTTGAAATGTTGGCCAAGCAAAGAAAAATAGGAAAAAAAAAAAAGAACAAAAGGGGGGAAAAGAGAGGAAAATTAGATTTTTTTTTTTTAAATTGCGAATATTGTTACTGCTAGCACCAAACATTTGCCATGTCACGTAGAATAGCCATGGTTCACATCATAAATTTTTAGCCAATTTTGACTAAATCAATTACATTAGCAAATTATCAAAAAGTTTACGGCTAAATTGATTAAATCAAAAAATTTATGATTGAATTGTCTGTCACACAACAACATATTTATGGTTTTTTAGACAATTACTCCGATTAACGAGATATGAAACTATTTATATACCTTGGTCCCTTAGTTTAGCTTCATCATTTTGCTAGAATTTACGAGGCGATCTAACCATGGCACGATGCCAATTGGACTTCCATTTCACGAGGCCATCTACCGAATTTTTATTTTAGCAATTCGATCAAACATATGGCAATTTCAACTAATGCAAGGCTTAACTTATGATCATGCTCGGCAAATTGCCAATAAGAGCATGCCATAGACCTATGCACGCGTCATTTTCAATAACACTTCCGTCTCGCACACGTTGCTTGACTTAACGAAAAATTCTCGTTCTTTTGGAGTAAAATGCATTATAAAAATACTCGCGCAAAAGTACTTCCGACTTTTTACGGCCTTTCCACATTCACCCTGACTAAATAAATCGCGTCATATTCACACAAGTAAAGATAATATCCTTTTGAATTATCTTTATATAATACAAAAATAATAACAAAATCCGATTGTCAGATGCAGATGCATTTTTTTTTTTTTTAAAAAATTTTAAAACTGACTGGCGATAAAGGCAAATAGTTTATGTGCGAATTTTGCGTCTTACAATCAATGTAAGCTCGTGCCGACAACAGTTATACCGAATTCCTTTTCACACATTTAATAAGGAAAGAGGTGATATGTTTTTTCCCATTTAGATCTAAATAAGTCCTTAAAAAGCATTGAATTCTCGTACAGACCTCGGATCACCTATATGTAAGACATACAGAGGGTATTGTTGAGTACATGGCAAAGAAAATAACCTTTTGAATTATCACTATTTAATGCAGAATTAGTAACAAAATTTAATTGTCCAATACTATTTTTTATTTTCCAAATTACAAGCAAAATCGGTAACATTTTACGTGCGAATCCTTTTATAGTACAATCAGTGTGAACTCGTGTCGACAACATTCTTACCGAATTCTTTTTCACGCATTTTATAAGAAGAGGGTGGATATATGTCCGCTCGTATGGCCTGCTTGTTTAATTTATGTCCGTCTCCAGCTAATAGAGCTCACGGCATTGCTTAACGATGACATTATTATATTTTAAGACTAATACCACTCAAAATCCTAAATTGGCACATCGGTACCATATTAATTTCAAACTAATTTTTAGTCCAAAATAATTTTTATGTCAAAAAAATAAATAAATAAATCCTACACCCGTAAGCATAGATCTGTCAGTTGGCGCTAAATGCGGCCGGATATGTCAGTGTTGCATTTTGCCCGAATTATAGTAATTCTTGATCTTTTTTATAAACGATTTGGAATTATCTATAACATAAAAATTAATTTGGGATTAATAGTGCACCAATTTGACGGTGAATACAACATGATACGAATTTGAGAGTTTTTGTAACACATAATTAATCTGAAATAAATGTGACATGTATATACCAGTTTGAAATTTGTGACATACTTTTATTTTATTTTGTTTCATGGGCCAAAATTGAATAAAAAACTAAAGCCCAGACCTCACGTCACACGTATCCTAATAAGTCACAATTTTTTCCCCAATCAAGTCCAATCTAATTTGGACATAACATTTTCAATACGTTTTATCAGAGTCACGAGATATTGCTAAACCTACCAAAACTAACTATATATTTGAATGGATATATTTTTTTTTTGTACCGCATACAATAGAAAAAATTTACAATCACAACCATTGATTCGGAACCTTACTTTTATTGCGGAGCTCAAATTAGGATGTCGCCAAAATATACATGACCGTAAAAATTTAAACCGCATAATAATGAGAATCTAAATCTAACAACTGTGAAATGATGTACTACATTGAAAATTGCAAATGTTGCTAGCTTCAGGTGTCGCAGGATACTCGTTAACAAAATCCCCCTGGATTTTTACAATCATGCAAAGCCGCACTGAATCCGGGAGCATCATCTTCCGCGTCTGAATACACAGCAAATTCAAAGAACTTAAAGCCCCATATTTTGACCGTCAGAAATCGAATTGAGTACCGTTTACCTGCCGGAAGAAGCAAGCCCAACTCCAACCAAGATGCACCGCTGAACCGCCGCACTCCGTTGGCCGACGGCCGAGGATGGCCCAGCAGGGGCGACCTGAGAACACATGCGACGCAAATGCCAAGGGGCGACGGCATATCACCGGGCGGCCGGCCGGCCGATGCACGCGCCCGCATGTGATCTCAGGTCGCTCCTGTAGGGCCCTCGGCCAAAACCCGCACTCGAGCCCCCTGCAATCTCCGCCGGCGGATGCACCGGACGATGATACTGTGCCTTTCCGGTGGCGGATTCCTTCGAGCTTTAATAGGCGAGAGAGGAGGCCGAAAGATCTGGTACCGCGCCCGGCTGTACTGCAAAAGCTTGACCTTGCCTGCGGGGGATGGTGCGGGTTCCCCGCACGTTCAAGCAAAGTCGGGAGTACAAGTGTGTACTTTTCAACAACGTTGTACTGGAAGATAAAAAAACATCAAACTAAAGCTTTCGTATGGAAATGATGCAAGAAATCGCAAGAAATGCAGTACGTGCGTGTACGACTAGAAGTGCCCATGGCGATACGATTCGCGTGGATCTTCGCGGGTATCGGATCGTACGTGCCCGTTGAGTCCTAAGTCGTACTGGCATTTTGCAGCCGCGAATTGTACGCTGTCCCATGCGAAGATCCGAGATGACTTTCCTTTTCTCGAAAAAGCTGGCGATTCCGTTTATTTTCGCCCTGAAATTCGTTCGAACGGATAAGGTCTTTTTAATTTTTAAGAAAAAATATCACAAAAAATTCTAAACTATACTTATGTAATCCATTCATCCAAAATAATTTTTTGTTACATAAATAATCCAAAATTTATACCGATATAACAAATTTACTCCAAACTTGTATCAACATGACACATTTATCACATTTTTTTTTATATCACTAACAACCTTAATCTTGAATTTTCTAGAATATACGTGTGACTAAGTCGTGTTAAAAATCAATCTCATTTTGGATCGAATAATTAATGTGGTGTACAACAATTTATATATTCTATGAGTACAAGTTTTGGATTATGCTATAAAATATGTCATATGGCTATAAGTTTGGAGTTTTTCGCGTCATAAATTTTTTTTTTTGAATGAATAAGATTCAAATTGGATATCACATGAATACAAGTTTTGGACTATGTAATGAGTATATCACACGGTTATAAGTTTAGAGTTTTTCGTGTCACAAAAAAATTTTATTAAAATATTATTAAAATTGTACACGCGGCCGTCGATCGGGCCACGTCAACCTGCAATAAATATGTCGTGTGGCTATCAACGGTATTAGGATTTTTTTTCACAACAAAAATTTGGAATAAATGTGTCTCAATGGATATAATTTAAAATTTTTTGGTGGCCTTTCCTTTTTTTTTTTTTTAATTGATTGTTCAACTTATTCTGCATTGAGGGCGTGCAATGCTCGAAATCGACTTTCTGCTGCCTGATTTTCCTGCTCGTACTGAGGTTGGAATTTGCAGGATCGATTTTAATTCGCGTATAGTAGCATTTCCCCGGTTCGACTGATCGAAGGCGGTGTGATCCGCGGCCTGTGTTACCCACGTGAAATGGTTCGTGGAGATTGTCCGTCTTCCAACATTGACACGGAGACGCAATGCATCGACCGAAGGACTTTGGAGATGAGAGCAATCGCTTGTGAAATTGCACCTCGAATTGCAGAACTTGGGCTGCGCACAAAGGATCTGCGGAGCCGGTCGGCTCAAATAACTGGGCGAGGCCCATGAAACGAAACCCATCATCTGGGTCAGTCCAGACGTTACAATCGTGGCATAATCCAATCTGTTAATGGGCTCTGCTCTTTTAAACCTTCGGGAAAAAGACACCAGGAACTACGAATTATATCTACCGTGACACATTTCTCCCAAAGTGAAAAACTCTTAAACTATGCTCATGATACATTCACCTTAAAAATCTCAAATCCATACCAACATGACACGTTTACTTTTGCTGTCAAATGATTTCCCCACCAAAACGACGCTGTTTTCATTTGACTTAAGTAATGCAATGCTATGTCAACATCATTTGATGCTCATTGTCTTTGTAGGTAGATTTTTAATAGTAATTAACGATGGAATCGGAGGATGAATGTATCATATGAGTATAAATTTGAAATTTTTTGGATAAATGGGTTGAGTGGGTATGGTTTGAAGTTTCTTTTGGGTTTTTTGGGGGGGAGGGGGCGGGGGAGGGTTGCTTGTAATCTAATTTTTTTATATTGCTTTTAATTTTCGACCCTATTCTCAAAGCTTAATTTTGTGGTCACCCGTCACTTGTCACGAAAATTTGGTGAAATACAGTAATTTCCGAAGATTGGATGGGGCAGTGGGACACTTGGCATGCGCAGAGGGATTAGGCATTGGGACCACTAGACGAGAGTCCAGAGGAAAAGAAGAGTCTTTGAATCGAGCCAATTATATGTGCAAATCACATGCCTTTCAATTGATAATTTCGAAGAGGAAAAGAGAAGGGTTGGAGATAAAGATATTGAAAGCCTGCCTCGACTTTAGCAGACAAAGAATCTATTTGACTGGTCATGTATCCCTTGAATTTTGGGGGCCTTTGCCATTTTTCTCCCCACTTTTGGTTATATAAAAAATAGCATAGCCCTACTTACATTATGAGGTTGACACATATACACATGATACTACGTGTTGTCTAGAACGTTTGGAATTGGCTTCCTAAATTTTGTAGAAAGAATCTTTGCCTCGTATGGTATCACTTGCTAAAGAAAAGAGTGATTTTGAGCTTATTTATTTGAAATATAGATTTCACATCATAAATGGTTGAAGTCACGCCACAATCCATGGGATATAGTTATTATTTAACTAAGGTATAATCGCCCAATTTCAATGACATTCACCAAAACTAGATCGATATATAAATTTACCCTAATTCACTTCACTCTCGGTCAAGCCCAAGTAGACACATCGAATCGAAAACCCTAATTGCCATTTGCCCCTTTCTAGTTACTTCCTTAAGTCTCGCACCTCTCACTCGCCACTTGTGACACTAGTCGCTCCTTTCGCAGTCTTGCTTGTCACTCTTTCGCATGTAAGTCCTCAGTCTCTCTCTAGGGTGAATAACGAGTAGCTATTCTCTTGATGGTTAGGTGCAATTCCATATGAAGTACATGTGCTCATGTTCAATTAAGCTTTCAAATCAGTTTGTTTAGTCCATTAAGGGTAAGAGTTGTATTGATATAGATGACAACCTATGCCTAGACCCAATCGGGAACCAAACCGGACCAGGTCCGATTCTCGGAGGTCAAGAAAACACTAGGCCAATTGCTGACTTTAGGGTGGGAGTCGACCCTAGTACTAACAATCAAAAACATCAACAGATCCAATAAGATAACGACAGCATGAATCGGCGGCGTTTCGAAGTCAAATTAAGTACTTATCAAATATATTAATCAGTGTCCATTTGCTTAGTAGCGGTCCTCTTATTAATCATCCAATAATATGACCCGGGGCGGATTCGTCTGGGCCGGCGGCGATCTCCCCCTCGTGGGGGCCGTTCCCTCCACATAGCCGTCGTCGAGCCACGTCGGCACCACTATTATCCACCAACTCCGGGATCAGATGAAGAGTCCACCTTTCCTCGTGTCAATCGCCTATAATTAAGAAATTGAAGGCACACTTCTCGTGCAACGGTCAAAGTGGGTCTGCTACTGACCCCAAAAAAAAGTGGGTCTGCCATCGACCGTCTCAACCTCGCACCATTGTCCCCTTCGCAATTGCTGGCAACGTATGGGGAAATGACTTTTAAAAAATCACAAAATCTATTCAATTTAAACATTTTAATCGTATCAATCAAATTAAAAATCATTTAATAACTTATCAATTTAGTCATTCCGATCAAAATTGATAAAAAAAAAATTACTAATGGATATATCGAGCATTTTACGTGACATGATTAATGTAAATGTGAACAATTATTAAAATAATTCAAATTATTTAATTTTTATATTATATTTGTCTTCTCTTCCTTCTTCTTTTTCTTCTTCCACCGATTGTTAGGCCTCAACGATGGCCGGTGATCGGCCGCTAAAGAGGGCCAGCAAGGCTTGAGGGCGAGGCTCCACTTTGTTGGCCTCAGGCAAGACTAAGCCTCCCATGAGGCCAGCGAGGTTAGCCCTCGCAAGCTCTCTCGTGGTTAGTTGCCAAGGTCTAGTAACCAATGGAGGAAGAAGAAAAAGAAAAAAGAACGAAAAGAAAAAAATATATAAAGAAATGTTTATCGACGCTATAAGATGGTGAGCATCCACATCAACAATTTCTAACTGAATTGGTTGAAATAACTAAATTGACAAAATATTTAAAACTTAATTGGCAGAATTGAAATGTTTAGAACTATACTATTTTTTTTTTTGATAATTTTCTGCAATGTATATTGTTCATATTCCTCTGAAAATATAATGGCATAAATGATTTATGAATTTTGACTCAATATGCAATGTGATCCCTAAACTTTTAATTTGTTCAATGTGATTCCTGATCTTTACCTCAATGTACAATATGATCCCTCAATTAAAAATTTATTCAATGTAGTCTTTGGTCTTGTGACATATATTCAATTTATTCTGTAAATTATATAAAATATTCAATACAGTCATTCTATTAATTTAAATTCATGAACAATCTTAAATATTTTATATAACTTAGAGATTAAATTAAGCATATACTAAAAGTTAATGGATCATATTGAATAATTCATAAATTCATGGACGGCATTACATATGGAGCTAATGTTTAGGGATTATATTATAAATTGGTCGTATTATTTTGGGTTAATACCTTGAAAAACTCCAAACTGGTACATTTGTGACAAATTTACCCCAAACTATTTTTTTGACCGTAAAAAACTCCAAATTGGTATACTCGTGACAAATTTACCCCGACTGACCATAAAAAAACATAAACTGGTACATTTATGACAATTTTACCCCAAACTAATTTATTCGACCGCAAAAAACCCTAAACTAATAAATTGGTGACAAATACACCCCTCGTTAAATTGAATTAATACCACAAAAAATCACAAAAATTGTAAACTGTGACAAACGGAACGTAAAATCCCAAATTGGTATACTAGTCAACTGTTACGTGTTATTTAACTTAATAATTTGATAATAAAATTTAACGAAAACTAATAGAGGGTAAATTTGTGACAAGTGTACCAGTTTGGGGTAAATTTGTCAAAATGTATACCAGTTTTGGGTTTTTGTGGTCAAAAAATAGTTTGGGGTAAATTTGTCACAGGTGTACTGGTTTTGGGTTTTTCGCGATTAACCCTATTATTTTCCTTCTCTAAATAGTAAAGAATTTATAAAGTGCTCCAAAAAAAAAAAAAAAAGAAATCACGAAATACGCGACCCACGACAGAAATTCCCCAAAAGATTTTCTCGAGATACAGTCGTCCAAGGAACAGATCCCCATCTTGCTTTGTCGGCTACGTGTTCGTCGATTCGCCTCTCTAGAATTGTCCCCGACGGAGGAGGATTGGAGTAGAGGGTCCGAATGACCCCACTCTCCATGCATCATTGTATCGTACATTCTCTAAGCCAAAACTCGTATCTTGCATTTACACATATATGCATATCGTATTATTATACTTTTGGACCTTAGCTTGCGAGAATACTAACACATCCGGTGGTGGGATGGCGCCAAAATTGTACTATGCCTCGCCATGATGCTTCCAAGCACTTCTTCGAAGACTCCCACGTTAGGAATTCAAAGATCTTGGAGACAATGGAGATACGGGTCTCTGCACCTGGACTTACTTTTACTCCATCTACATTTTGCCATTTTCGATTTTTCGATTTTTCATGTGCTTAGAAAGGGACATCAGCTCTATCAGCACATGCTCCGATGGATTCACTCAATCAAAGCCCGCCGGATCTTTTACTAGATAGGAGAGAGAAAAGCGTGTTTCATCGGGACTAATCCTCGTATTTAAAGATCTGAATCAATTATGGCCCTGCGCATTTACCTTGCCCGGTTCATATGGGACATGATTGGTATTTGGACCCGGCCTAGGATCGGCTTAACACCCTTATCCAAGACTATGCAAACACATATCCAAATAAGGTGTGGGTGGCTTTGGACGAATGCGCTTGGATGTCCAGGCTCGGAAGCCGCGAAGCACATATCCAAATATGTGCACCTTTGAAGTTTGGACGAAACAAACGATTATGTGTGGACGCCATGAACATATTTATATTATGAAACATTATAATTCATTACTATTAACCCATTAAATGTTGTGTTTAATACTTGTGTTGAGATAGTAATTGAAGAACAGTACCGTGGCATTGGAACATGATTACTGGCTCCAATTCTTCTCTGCATTTAGACATCATCTTACTTAAGGGATGTTATATATATGCTTGATTATATTGTGTCGAGCCTCATGAATTAGATTGATAATATAACCTTTAGCCAAGTGAGAGAATGTTGGACTTGACGAGGTCCGTGGCTTATTAGGTCTATTATCTAATATTTGATATATGCCCAATTTAATAAAATATATTATGGGCAATATATTTTTGACATCCAATTAAGCATGTAGAATCCATATTCTAAACATTTATGGAAGGTTGAGATTTGGCAGCTTTAGGATCGGTCCCATCACTCCCGCCATATAAGATCTTTTTTCGGTGAAGAATGAATGTATTCCATTATTGAGTAAAATATATTATGGGCAATACATTTTTGACATCCAATTAGGCATGTAGAATTTATATCTTAACCTTGATGGAAGGTTGAGATTTGGCCGTTGGTCCCATCACTCCCACTCTATAAGATCTCTTTTCGGTAGAGAATAAATGTATTCCATTATCACGCTTCCGCTATTTCCACAAAAATGAAAAGAGGAACATACACACCCATCGTAAGGATTATAGAGGAGAGTACCGAAGATTTATACACACGGGAAGACATCTTATTGCTTGTTGGATCAATAACTATTTATTAATTTTTTATCATATTCATGTGATTGAAATTCATTTATTCTAACGGTATTGTAGAGATTAATTTTCGTATGGAGTTCTTCACATGACCTGCGCATTTACCCTACTTGGTTTATACATGACTCGACTAGTATTTGGAGTTGGCCTAGGATCGGCTTTATACCCTTATCCAAGACTATATACACACATATCCAAATGAGGTCTCGGTGGGTTTAGACGATCGAGCTTGGATTTCTAGGCATGGAAATGGAAGCCGCAAAGCACAAGATCGCCTCTTGTTTAGACCGCGGCCGACAGAAAATACAAGTGATAATGGAGGATTTTGTACGCTATCCTTGAATAATGATGCTAATCATCACGTTTATAGCATTTCGGACCATGAAATTCGTTTTGTATTCAAAAGGTGGCGGCGTCGACCGAAGCCATTCCAGCTTTATTCTAAAGGACGGACCTCTTCTTCTTCGGCTTCCTTGATTCTGGGCCTGGTGGTGGTACTAGGCAGCTTCCCACCTAAGTTTTTCTTCTTTGTATGTGTCGAACGCGTGGCAACTTTGACGCATTCCCAAAATTATTATCCTAATACAGGCCCCACCTGTGGGGAGAGTGGCTGTCATCGAGCCAATAGGATCCCACATTTCTGCAAGATCGGCCAATAAGATTCCACGGTTCTGCAAGATCATCACGAGATAAATTTCTCTTGCAAAAGGAACGAACTCGCGTCACGGCACAAGAAAGAGAGAGCAAGTTTTCGTCCTCCCTATTCATTTGCTCTCTCTCTCCGTTCATCTTTTTCAGGCTTATCATTCACGCCTAGCTTTGATATCTGACCCTACAGGGGCGGGCATTTCATTCAACCTCCTCTGTGATGCTCTCTCGCTTCTTGATCACCTCCTCCCTCTCCTTCCTCTTCCTGTTATTGGAGTCCCACCCTCTCAAGATTCTCTCCTCGTGGACATGCGCCTGCGCCTCTCTCTTCCGCAGTCGCCACCCTAGTCCTAGTCCAGTTCAACCCCCGAGATCGTCGTCCTTGAAGGAGAAGATGATTCCAGCTCCAGAACCAGGCAATGCAGAGGAGTCCCAAGGAGGAGCGCCGTCGCTGCTCGACTTGCCGGAGCTCACTCTGGAATGCATTCTCGAGAAGCTCCCCCCAGAGGGGCTCTTGAGCATGTCTGGGGTGTGCACAGCTTTGAGAGATAGGTGCAGAAGCGACTATTTCTGGGACAAGCACGTGAAGCGGAAGTGGGACAGAGTGATTGGTCCATCAGCTTATAAGGTGTGGCAATTGTGCCGTGCTCCTAGAAGGGATAACGGTGATTCGAATCAGGGGAAGCAGAAGGGGTTGCTGAGGTTGTTTTCTCTTGTTTGGCCCTGTTCATGGGCTGGTGAGAGGATCACTATCGGTCAAGACCAGACATGTTCTCTGCCTTATGATTCATCGGTCATGTCTTGGTATATTGCCCTTGAGACTGGGAGGTTCTGGTTCCCTGCTCAAGTCTATAATCGTGAGGTATTCGACGCTGCTTTTATATAGTTTTCAAGATCTTCGTCTGGTTTTGATTTCGAAATATCCAAGGTTGTTGATATGCTTGAGTTTGCTGATGCAAATCTGTTAGGTTCAGTTCTCTTGCTCATTCTACTCTTCTTCTGTGCAAACTTCTATCCTATTTTGCCCTGCGATTCAGTTGAATCTTCTGCTCTGTTTTCTTTTTTGATCTTCTCTGAGAATTTTTTGCTGTTGCAATTTATGCAGAATGGGCATGCTGGGTTTTTGTTGTCTTGCTATGATGCTGAGCTCAGCTATGATTTTCGAACCGACACCTTCAGAGCCAGGTATATTGCTGATGATACCTCCCTTCAAACATAACCATGAATCGTTCCAACACTTGCTGAATTGACATACTCCTACTGTATTATACTAGTATGGGTACCATCACAATCTTGTTGATTCTTGTGTTCCTGCAATATTTAATTCCTCAGTTCATTTAGAGGCTTGATTGTTTGGATCATTTGGAATTTGGTTCTTGCAGGTACCCCCCACATGGCAGGAGGGCGATGGCGCTGGAGACCGGGGTGACGTGGGAAAGGCTGAGGTCCCTCAGGTCGATACTTCTCCACACGACCTTCACTTGTCTGATTGTTTGAAGGATCTCTGCCCCGGTGACCACGTCGAGATTCAGTGGAGAAGAAACAAAGAGTTTCCATATGGTATGCTGTTTCATCACAGGCTGTAGTTTTTCAGTCTCGATGCATCGACTTTCTGCTGAGTAGCTCGATCAATATTTCAGTAGATTGTTCGGGCTCGTTCCATTTGATCGTTCATTCTTTTCTTAAATGGGTATTTGTCACTGGGACTTGAAGTAAACATAGATTTTGGAAGAAACTTACGACAAGAAAAAAGTAATCCTAATCCTAGCTAGTACACTTATTGAGAAGCCAAGGACAACCGAGTTAAATGCATGTCTATGCAGTGCCAAACCCCAAAGAGGACCTATTCAACCTTCATCGTGGCACCACACTACCCCTCACTTGAAATTAAAATTAAAATTCGTTGTACTTAATTCTGAGATTACTAGCTCTTGCTGGCTTGGGTCCTTCAGGCTCTTCCAGTCTAAAATCCTTGTGCTTAGTCAATGCAGTACAACATTCAACTGCATCCTGTCTTTGCAAAGACAGATCCTGAATGGCAATGTACATGACTGGATGTTGTTACGCGTATTGCAGGTTGGTGGTACGGCGTCGTCGGTCATCTGGAATCATGTAACAGGAACGACAGTTACTGTCGTTGTTCTAGCAGCGGTGAGTTCATCATTTAGCCCTCTTTTTTCTGCAGTGGAACCCGATTCTTTGCGTTGTGTTGGCACAATCAGCACCAGACACCACCACTTCTCAAATGGACCCCTTTTGAAAACAATATCTAGAAAAAGAAACTATAGACCGAGGCAGAGTTTTTCAATGAAACCTTTCATTAAATGTGAGAAGCTTTCAAAGAGGTGGATGAGATGATGATCATAAAGCTAGAACTTTCAGAGAAATAGACCGATGTCTCGGCTGCTCCGGTAGCTTTCTTGATTCCCCAGCTTTCCCATGTATGGACCACCCTCCCTTCTGGGCTAGTTTTGATTGGTGCTCTAGGCAAATGATTATCGGTGTGCCATGCTTTTCACCAACAATGTGATAAGTTGTGTCTAAGTGGAACATTAATGGCCGACCATGATGAAAGATCTCAACCTTTTTCTCTCTTTAAGGCTCTTGTTTCTACTCGAAGTTGGAATCTCGTGACTTTGTGGGGCTAATATTTTAATAATGATCGGTATAGTTCTCTTCGATGTACCGGCGTCATATGCCATCTAAACAGATCCTAGGGCGCTGATTCTTCCTCATAAGATCCGACACACAGCTAAGAACACGAGAGAGTTGACTGCTCTTCGCCAATTCACTATCTTCACTAGGCATTTTTGTAAGAATTTTGGTCACCATAGACAAAGGATGCGTTCTGGGTCGAAATGCATTAGAGGAATGTTTTCCTCCGAAACCATGCTTGCTTACATCAATCTGCTTTACAATGATGTTCCGTAAAACATTACCCACTTCATCTGTTAGCTCTTTATGGATGACCTGACAGTCGATTGATGATTTGGCAAACAGGTGCTGTGGTTCTAGAATTCAATCAGTATTCAGCAGGGTCACCGTGGAGCCGCACAACCATAGACAGGAGAAACCACAGGGAGGAAGGTAATGAGGTGGACGGATTTTATGGAGGAGTCAGAAAGCTCAGGACCGACGACGAGATTTCCGCATGGAAGCGGCTCTGGCCAACTGAACTATTAGAATAGGCTATGATCCCAACAGCCTGCTTTGAGCGCAGGGCGAGGATAAGTTTGGAACATTTTCCCATTCAAGAGGAGCTCTGTTGAATCTTTTACTCGGCGAAAGTGGCTGGATACAAGCTGATACTCAGTCGGTTGGATGAATGTGAAAGTCTTTTTCCCCCTCTCCACCTATGATTGAAGATTAATTCACATCTCAGCAATTCTGACGAATCGCTTTCTTTATTATGTACAGATGATATGGCATATACAAATGAAGGTGTCAAATATGACTTTTGCCTACTCTTTGAACATCTGCTTGTTTCAATCCTAGAAACACGAATCAACCTAGCAATAATTGAACCAAAAGAAATAGATGAACGGTAGGGGAAGTGAAGCTTGAGCAGATATAATTGATGAAAGGCGATAGCACCTCTCGTTCCTCCACTGTAATGGCTGGGTTTTTCATACAATGACAGAGAAAAATACCTCTGAGAACAGTTCATGGCGAGTACCGCGTTTTTGTCGAATCAACAACTGTACGGTGTTCCTACTGAACAGGAGACGATATTTACCTTGAACTGAGGTGCGATTGACAACACCAAAGAGCACATTCAAGATGACCATGGATTCGCCCAGAGTGCTCCTGAAAGCCTCACAGAAACTTCACTTCACATGCATGGAGGTTTTGACCCCATAGCCCAAGCAAAGCAGCATTCTGGGTCTGTAGCGGACAAGCGTCATCCGACCTGCCGTGCTCACTTCTTTGCCCTCGCTGCACTGGCCTGATTGCTTCGACCCGGCTGACCCGAAGCTCAATCTTCTCAAAATGCTTGGTTTCCTCACTGATTCAGCTGACGGAGAATCTCCCCTCTTCTCTTTTGTCCAGAGCTCTCTCCCCATGGACGTGCTCCCTAGGAGGAACTTCTTTATCCTCTGCCTATTAGATTCTCTTGTGAATCTACCAGGCCCTCCATTTTCTTTTCCCTGATCTCTTGTGCTTGTGACTTCAGGTCCTGAGAGAGCGGTGAAGGCTGGCTTGCCTGGACTTGCATGGTTGTCCATCTTCACTAGCCTCACTCTCCTTGCAAATTCCACTCCCCTTGGCTCTGCCAATGCCAGCTTCCTTTGCCTCTGCAAGGTACAGAATCAATTTCTCCACATTACTTCAGAGGCAGTAAGGATATTGGCTTATGTAGTGGTGAATGAAAATCACATTCGAAGCTAAAATAGTCTGACATGATAAGGAATTCCAAATGAAAGTCGATTTATTTATGCATACTGAATGTTTTTAATCATACTATCACATTCCACGTGATGAAATATTTCGTCATTAAATTGAAAAGTTAGCCGAGTTGGTTAAAACTCAATACCGGATTACTTTTGAGGAGTCGCAAATCCGAGCTCCTACAAAGGCTACTTTTCTATGCTACTGCCAGGGGCCTCTTGTAGTCGGAATTGCCTGATAATGGCGGACTTGGGCAATGTCGTGAACCGATTACACTAGTAATGCTTGGACACCTAACTTGATCTAAAATGAAAAATCTTGATGTTTTGATCTGGTTAAATAAAAATTCGAATACCTGTTTTTCTTCTTCAAGGGAGCCCGTTTGGGTGGTCTCGTCGTGGGCCGGGCCGAATTGCTCCACGGGCTCCACCTTCTTTTTAGCCCTCCAGAACTGCCCGCCGGCTTCGCCTCTCTCTTCCCCGACGCTCCCCTGCCGAGTCCACCGAGTCGACTCGCTGGGCCTCATCCCCACCGCCTTGTCGCCGTCGCCGCCAAATCCCCTGAACGGAGACAAGGACCTGCTCCTCCGGCGGCCCGAATCTCTCTCCTCCGCCCTCACCCTCTCCAGCGCAACCTCGAACGGGTCGAAGTTGTCGTCCCACAAGCTCCTCTGCCTCGCGAGCCTCTTCCTCACGCCGGCGTAACGCGGCGACGACGCCGGAGAAGCCCCCGGCGTCTGTGACCGTGACCCGTCGCCGCCGTCGTTCTGGAGCCGCGGGGGGAGCTTTAGCGGCTTGACCCTCCAGTCGCAGAAGAGCTCGTCCGCGAACGCCATGCAAGGTGGCTCCCGTGGCCTCTCTCGCGGCTGCGGCTGTTCTCGCTGCGGATGCTGCTGCTGTCGTTTCGCGGGGTTCCCAAGAACGGCGTCGGCGAAGCGGCGGCTGGTCTCGAACTCGAAGTCGCCGCCGTCGTTCGAGGAGGCTCCAGGAGTGGGGGGCTCGGTCTTGGGGCTCGCGGGGGCACTGTAAAAAAACAGTGCTTCGAAGCTGCAATTGTCTGGGCTTGCGGGAGCGCTCAGATGGGTGTTGGCGGCGGCGGCGGCGGCGGCGTGAGAAACCATGATCGCCATTACAACGATTCTCTTGAAGTTTTCTCGGCTGAGAAATTGAGGAGGAAAATGAACGTGCCGAGTGTTGCAAAGAGCTTTGGTTTTGGAGGCCAACTTGGGTCTTCAACCCTTTTCTTAATCCTGAATTCAGGGGAAAAATCTTGGCCTAATATAAGAGAGAGTTTTCGTGTGCCTGCTTTTGTGGCCAAAGCAATCTTCAAAGTTTTGCATCGTAAGCTACTGCATTGCTAATAATATTTATGTTTTTGTGGTCCGAATAAATACTAAGATTGAATTATAAAACATAACTGGTATCCGATTATCCGGATCTTTAGTAGGTACACAGCATATAATTTATTTTACTCCATGTCCACTCGAAATCTGTCGCATTCCTCGGTCTCATTCTTATTCTGTAGGCTGGTTCAAACGATCGATACGATTCCTCGTGATTGGAGGGTTCGTGTTCGTCCATGCCATGGAAGTCGCAGAGGGAAGGCCTCTTTTTTTGGCGTCATGCAAGCGCGCGGGTGTGGCGTGATCTTTCTTGTGTTCTAAGTTCTAACTTTCTAGTCGAAAACGACATGGAATTGTTCACGCCAACGCAATTTTTATATCTCGGGTTGGGCGTGATTTGTTTTATTGGTCTCTTCCGTAGTGTTGAGATTTGTTGTTGATGTCGGAGAGGCTGAAGATGCGAGTATAGAAAATTTATTCTCATAAACAATTAATCAATTAAGAATAAATGGATACATACATGATTGTAAAACACTAAGATCAATAAATACAAAGGAATTAAAGCGTACCTGTTTGAGCCATCGCTTCAGAAGAAAACTAGATCACTCTGATAATCAGGGATCTATCTAATACTGCATCTTCCTCTCTATGACCTATTTCGATATAGCAGAACTTTCAATGGGATTAAAGCAACCGATAGGTATAACCTACCATTTTATAGGCTAGAGAGGGGACCTAAAAAACCCTAATTAATAGCGTGTCAACTGGGCTCTTCCCATTACTTTACGGGCTTCATCAAACACAATTGCATATACTTTCTTCTCAACTAGGCCCGTTAACAATAGATGCCAATACCCAATTCAATCGATCACTTTAGGGTATAACAAATATTGGAATATCCATTAACCCGATTATTTAAAATAGAAAATCAATTAATTAATGTAAGCCCATATTACAGGAAATTTCCAACATTCTCCCACTTGGGCTACATTAATTAACTTATTTTATTTTGAAAAAGATTTTATATTGAAAACAACACTATCGGGTTAATAACTAAAATTTTGTTTTATGTGGCCACAACTTTTTAAAAAATAATATTCCAATAATGGCATCTCAATACCAATCCAATCCTATATAATCTCAATATAGGACTATGGAGATCAATGTGTTAAGAAAATACCACAATACAAGACCTTCATAATCACATATAATAAGTATTATATTTTCATGGATCATGGGCCTAGTAGTGTAGTAAGAAATAGTGCCAACATGTGATCAAGATATACACTATTTCTTATCGGTCCTCAATGCAATTTTTCAACAACATGAAACTACATTAGCGCAATTTCTAAACAACATGAAATTGCACAATTATGTCACAATTCAACATGAGATCTCATAATCAGTGACATCCAGTCATCTTTAAACTAAAATTTGTTTAAAGATACTGTTTTATACTTCCATTTCTCAGTCAACGGGAGAAAAAATAACAATAGAATCAATAACAACAATCATTGAAAATAAATGCTTTAATAAACATCATAAAAGCATTATCGACCGCATATAACTATAATATCCAGAAATACAAACTATATAACTCCCACTAACAAAAGAAATCAAAAGATTCTAAAACACCCATATTCTTTACATGTTCTTTAAACAAAATGGGTCGTAAGTCTTTTGTTAGAGGATCGCCAACATGGACTCGGTTATGATATTTTCAATTACAACGTCTCCATTTTTGACCAAGTCCCTAACAGTATAATATTTGATCTCCATGTGTTTGGACGCATTACTAATCTTGTCATGCTTGGAATAAAACACAGCTGCAGTGTTGTCACAATAAATCACCATAGGTCTAGCAATAGAGTCCACAACACGCAATTCTGAGATCAAATTTCTGAGCCAAACTGCTTGAACCGACGCGCCGTAGCACGCTACAAACTTAGCATACATTGTAGAGTTCGTAATCAAGGTTTCTTTGTGCTCTTCCAAGAAATAGCACCTCCAGCCATCATAAAAATATATCCATAAGTTGATTTTCTATCATCTGAACAACTAGCAAAATCAGCATATGAATATCCAATCACTTTTAGGTCCTCAACTCTACTATAAACGAGCATGAAATCCTTTGTTCGTTGTACGTTGTAGATATCTCATCACCTTCTTAGCTGCAACCCAATGTTCTTGACCTGGATTCGACAGATATCTTCCAAGAGTATTCACAGCAAAAGCAATATCAGGTTTGGTACATACTTGTGCATACATAAGACTGCCAACTGCACTAGCATATGGAACATTTTTCATGACTTTCTTTTCAACATCATTCTTGGGGCATTGATCTATGCTCAATTTATCTCCTTTCACAACAGGAGCTTCACCTGACTTACAGGTCTGCATATTGAATCTTTTCAAAACACGATCTATATAACTTTTCTGAGATAACCCCAAAACCTTCTTAGATCTGTCACGATGAATCTTAATGCCTAGAACAAAAGAGGCTTCCCCAAGATCTTTCATATCAAACTTTGTAGATAGAAAAATTTTGGTGTCATTCAATAGATCAACATCACTACTAGCAAGTAAAATGTCATCTACATAAAGTACTAAGAAAATATATTTACTCCCACTTACTTTCATGTAGATGCATTGATCAAACTTATTTTCTTCAAAGCCAAATGATCTCACAACTTTGTGAAATTTCAAGTACCACCGACGTGATGCTTGTTTGAGACCATATATGGACCTTTGAAGTTTGCACACCATATGCTCATTTCCGGCTTCTTTAAACCCTTCAGTTGCTGCATATATACTTCTTCATCCAGATCTCCATTTAGAAAAGCTGTCTTGACATCCATTTGGTGAAGCTCTAAATCAAAATGAGCCACCAAAGCCATGATTATCCGAAAAGAGTCTTTAGTAGATAATGGGGAAAAGACTTCATTATAATCAATACCTTATCTTTGTGTGTACCCTTTTGCGACTAACCTTGCCTTGAATCTCTCTATGTTGCCTTTATTGTCTTTCTTAGTTTTGAATACCCATTTGCAGCCGATTGATTTATGCCCATCAAGTAAATCAACTAGTTTCCACACTTGATTAGTTGACATGGACATCATCTCGTCAATCATCGCTCCTAACCATTTATCTGTCTGATCACTATTAAGAGCTTCTTTGAAGGTCGTTGGATCAACTACTCTTCCAATGTCAAAATCAGCTTCTCCAAGATAGACATGATAATCATTTAAAAGTGTCGCTCTTCTTTGTCGTTGTGATCTACGCACAGGCATTTCTGGAGCCGCATCATTCATCTGGGGAATTTCATTTGTAATGGAATGATCTATCGCCATATTTTCAGTATTTACTTCTTGCTGAATTTCCACACTGTTAGGATCTCGCATAGAATCATCATGTAAGATGGGCAATGGAATAGAGACCGTTTTATTTGGTTCTTCCATTTCGAAAGATTGAGAAGAACTCTTTTCAGCAACATCTAATTCCAGGAATTTGGCAGTTTGAGATTCAACGATTCTAGTGCCGCAAGAAGACAATAGAACCTATACCCTTTAGAATGATTAGGATATCCAATCAAATAACATCTAGTAGTCCTGGATTCGGTCTTCTTCTGAGAAGGATCATAAATTTTCACCTCTGCAGGACAACCCCAAACTCGAAAATGATTCAAGCTAGGTTTCCTCCTAGTCCACAATTCAAAAGGTGTTTTCGGCATCGATTTACTAGGTACACGATTCAATATATAAGTTGCCGTTTTAATCGCATCACCCCATAAGTATTCAGGCAAATTAGAACTGCCCATCATACTTCGTTTCATCTCCATGAGTGTGCGATTTCGCCGTTCAGCTACACCATTCTGTTCAGGACTCCCAGGCATTGTATATTGAGCAACAATACCATAGTCCTGCAAATATTTTGCAAACGGTCTATTTTGCTGTCTAGCCTCAGTATATCGCCCATAATACTCACCACCACGATCAGACCTGACAATTTTGATAATTTTTCCCAATTGTTTCTCAATTTCAGTACGAAACACTTTGAACATTTCAAGTGCATCAGTCTTCTCCTTAATTAGATAAAGATAACAATAACGGGAGAAATCATCAATGAACGTGATGAAGTATTTATTTCCACACAAGGTGGTTGAGTATGGCCCACTAATATCAGAATTATCTCCAATAGACTTTGACTTCGAGTAGCGCCTTTCTTCTGTGTTTTAGTTAATTTTCCCCTCACACAATCAATACAAGTCTCAATATCATCTGAGTCAAGAGGAGGGAGAATATCAGCCACGACAAGTCGCTTTACCCGTTCTTTGGAGATATGCCCCAATCGCTTATGCCATAGCATTGAAGATCTATCTTTGATTAAAGATCTCTTAGCAACAACATTCTCGACATTGAAAGAGCAATATGGTCTATCGGGAGATAAGGATAGTCGATATAATCCATCAGACAAAACACAATTCCCAATAATTCTGGAATCATAACTCAAATCCACTCTTTTATTTGCAAAATGAAGACAATATCCAGCTTTGTCAAGCGAAGAAAGAGATACTAAGTTTCTCCTAAAATTAGGAACATAAAAGACATTGTTCAAGACAAGCTGAAAACCAGAATCTAAATTCAAAACAATTGTCCCTATGCGCTCCACATCAACTCCAGTATTGTTTCCAACTTTAAGCTTTGACTCCCTCAGACTTGAACTCCTTAGATTTGTGAGACCCTGTAAGGTAGTAGTCACATGAACAGTAGCACCAGAATCAAGCCACCAAGAATCCAAAGGAACATCAACCAAATTTGATTCAAAACAAACCAACAACTCACCTTGGTGACTTTCTTTTCTTGTTTTTAGCCAAGCTCGAAATTTGTAGCAATTGACTCTCTTGTGACCCTGCTTCTTGCAGTGAAAACATTTAAAATCCTTATCTCCACTCCTCCCATAGTTCTCATTTTTCTTAAAATCTTGCCATTTCTTTGGGCCATGAGCATTTGACCCCTTAGGCTTCCATTTGCCTCTATATGAACTCAACTTGGCATTGGTAGTTAAGTGGGCAGACTCATACTTTTCCTTCTTTAATTTCTCTTCCTCAGTCACACACTTAGTAATCAAAGCATTAACACTCTATGTCTCATTCTGAGCATTATAAGCAATCTTAATCTGGCTAAATTCAGCTGGCAAAACATTTAAGGCTTGATGCACAATATAATTTTTAGAAAGAACAATTTCATGGGCCTTAAGTTGTTTAGACTGAATGTGGACCATCTTTAGTATAAATTCTCTAACACCTATAGCAGCATCATACCTCATGTTCGTTAACTCACTTAGCAAATTCCCAGCTTCAGCCTTATCTGAGACTCTATATCTTTCTCCCACTGCTTCAAGGAACTGTCTGGCATTCGTATCTTCCGGCAAACCACTAATCAGATGCTCAGCAATAGACCTTTTCATAGCAATGAGGCTCAGTCGATTAGATTTTTCCCATCTAGCATAATGGGCCTTTTGATCTGCAGTACTTTGATCATTGGGCCTGGCAGGTTCATCCTCACGTAGAGCCAAGTCCATATCAACAATGCCCAAAGCGAACTTTATGTCTTGCTTCCATCTCTTAAAGTTTGATTCAGTTAACATTTCAACCGTTGCATTGTTGTTATTTACAGCAAAGGTAACTGTTTAACACACGTAGTGCAATAAGATCAATAATGGGCAATAAGCAACTCAATAAAAATAATTAGTAAATTATAAACTCCCATTTGGGCAGAGTGTATAATACACCATTATTTTTCTTAGCATGAAATTTATAAAACAACAATGAGAATTACATATAATTGTCAAGGATCAATCCCCTTTGGGCAGACAAATCCTTTAAATCATACATCTCCATAATATCAACATAGAGGGGAATTACATATAATTTTCAAAACATTTATCCCTTTTGGGCAGATAAATATTTTTCAATTATACATCCCCATCTTTTAAATATGGGAATAAACTTCATGCTATTTTTCCAAATTAATATACACAATAACTCCCTTTGGGCGAATAATTGTATATATTAATTTTTTATCAATAGGGAACTCCAAAATTTATGCCCAAAATTCATCAAACAATATGAAACACTTTACAACATGTGCTTCCAATGATCATATTGCACTTTCTCAAACAACAATTTTTGCCACAAATTTTTATTTTATTTTATTATTATATATATTTTTTATTAATTTTATTTTAATATTATTATAATAATACGGACCCAACCCGCGGGCCCTTACCTACGCCCGGCCCGCACACAAACCACTTAAAACAGGCGGGCCGCGAATAAAAAACAAATGGGCCAAAACCCATTTGTTTTGGTTCTGGGTTCACGCCCAAAACCTCTTTACTTTGGTTCATGGGCGTGAGCCCAGAACCTCTTTACTTTGGTTCATGGGCGTGAGCCCAGAACCTTTTAATTTTGTTTATGGTTCTGGGCTTACGCCCAGAACCCTTTTTTTTAATATTATAATGGGCGTGAGCCCAATTCGATGGCCCAGCCTGGCTGGAGGTCTTCTTCAACCTCCAGCTGGGGCACGAATTTGCAGAAAACCGGGTCGCACGACCCGGTTTCAACCCGAAGCTCCGAAGGCCTAAATTAACATGGTTTTTGATAAAATTTCCTCATGGGTTTTGCTTATAACATCAATTTAATTAACTATATTTAATAAAACGAAGAAAAACCAACTAAATCCACCACATGCAAGCTTCGAAGTTTCGGATTAAAGCTCCCATGGCCAAAATTCGAATTTCCTAAATTTAGACCCTAAAAACTCAATTTAATACAATAAAAGATACTAAAAAAAATATATAACAATATCATGCAACGTTTTACATCAAACATCAATCGATTGCAAGTAATTCAAAAATTCTAAAACTTTTTCATGCATAAACCCTAGAATTTCAAATTCAAAATTCTCTCTCAATTCTCAATGAAATTATGCAAATTATATATGGTTGGAAAGATCTCAACATGTAGAACAAAAGCCCTATGGTTACGAGATTAATCAAGCAACAGATCAATACGAACAAAATAATGTCCATATTCGGCTCAAAGAGGAAGATTTCGAATTTGTCATGAAAAAAAATTTCGGGTTCTACAATCATATATGACAAGCTCTGATACCACATATAGAAAATTTATTCTCATAAACAATTAATCAATTAAGAATAAACGGATCCATACATGATTGTAAAACACCAAGATCAATAAATACAGCGGAATTAAAGCGTACATGTTTGAGCCATCGCTTGTAAGAAAACTAGATCACTCGATAATCGGGGATCTATCGGAATACCAGATCTTCCTCTCTATGACCTATTTCGATATAGCAAAACTTTTCAATGGGATTAAAGCAACCGATAGGTATAACCTACCATTTTATAGGCTAGAGAGGGGACCTGCAAACCCTAATCAATAGCGTGTCAACCTGGCCCTTCCCATTACGTGCTTCGATCAAACACAATTGCCTACACTTTGCTTTGCTCAACTAGGCCCGTTAACAATAGATGCCAATACCCAATTCAATCGATCACTTTAGGGTATAACAAATATTGGAATATCCATTAACCCGATTATTTAAAATAGAAAATCAATTAATTAATGTAAGCCCATATTATAGGAAATTTCCAACAGCGAGATCTTGTATTTCTCGCGGAGGACGCAAACATACAAAGCAGGAAATGCCAGGGGACGAGTCCTGCTAGTTGGAGCCAGGAGATTTGCTGGGATGAAATAGGAAAAAAGGGGTCGAGACAGGCTTCCGAGAGAGAACTAACGGCAGCAATGATCACACCCTCTTCAGCCTACTGAAAGTGCAGCCGAGAGGTTCGAGAAAGCCACCAGAGTAATTTGACTTGACGGGATTCTCTTACAGGCTTGTGATCGTTATCTGATCCATTTACAAAAGTTACCAACTTGATAATGCAAGTTATTAGCCTACATTGGAAACCTTGCTGACCGATATAATGAGAAATGACCATCATGGAATTCTATCTCATGAAGACGGGTAACTCAATTTCTATTTGCTTCACGAAAATCATAAATATTTCGTAGCCAAAAACTCAGCAAGAACTCTCAATGAGTGCCATTCCTCTTCTTAGCTTGATAAACACGCCAAAGCTAATGCAAAGAAGCCAAGGTTGTTAGAGATTTCTCCCATTTTTTAATTTCCTCCGAGAATTAGGAAAAACTTAGTCGTTTAATCTAATATAAATTTTTGTGGGATGTTCACAACATGGCATGCATACATGTAACCCCATAGACAAGATAGAATTTACATCATCAATGTTGTCGTGTGATGGCTTTCATTTTTTTTGACATGATAGCTTGGTTTAAATCTTATAATTTGGAGTAATGCGAAGAAAGCAAGGCAAACATGTCATAATCATTTTCACATTTTCTAAAATTTTCTCAATGCCACATGAAAAGTGAAAAATTATGCTTTGGAGTTTGATCACACACTGATCAGTGTGGAGATTTGTTTTATATTTATAGTACGTACATAAGCGGAAAATCACAATTGAAAAGATTTTACAAAAGATAAGAATCTATAATATTTTCACAAAATGTGGAAGATTTACTCTATCAATGAAATTTCGTTGGAGATTTGCTCTATCACACCCCCTCAAGCGAAACAATTGCGAAGTCACTGTGAGCTCGTCACATAAAATAAGAAGTTGGGATTTGGATAAAGGCTTTGTCATGACATCAGCCGTTTGTGCCTATGTAGGAATTGAACTATTAACCGCTTCTTGTTGATTAAATCACGAACAAAATGATAGTCAATTTTCATATGCTTGGTTCATGCATGAAATAGGGAATTTGTGGCTAGATAGATTGCCCCCACATTATCACAAAGAACAAGTGGTGATCGGTGGAGAGTGTATCAAAGATCTCGGAGGAGTTGTAATAGCCATGGTAATTTAGAGACTGCATTAGCCACCACTTTATATTTTGATTCAGTGTTGGACCGAGCAACAATAGGTTGCTTTTTAGAATTCTAGGATACCAAGTTGGGACCAAAATAAATGTAATAGCCACTAGTATACTTTCGATCATCAGGGCACACAGTAAAGGTCAGTTGGCGCATAGGCTGCAAGGTAATCCATGATGAATAGTAGTTTTGAGATAGCACAACATTCATTTGATAGCTGACCAATGATCCACGGTTGGACAATGTATAAATTGGTACACTTTATTGACAGCAAATGATAGATTTGGCCTAGTAAGAATGAGGCACTGTTGTAGTGTCTCAATTGTACTCCTATATGTGGAGACATGATTCACTGGTTCACCACTTTGCTTTGACAACTTAGAAGCTAAGAGAGCCATAGGCAATGAGCAAGGTTTTGCATCAGCCATGCCTATGCGAGTGAGAAGAGCAATGGCAAACTTGGATTGAGTGAGGGACAGCTCGATAGAGGATCCATAGGCTTCGATGCTAGGAAAGTAGGATAGATTTCCCAAATCATTAATTGCAAACTTAGTGCCAAGTTGAATGATTAATTCAGTGACAGAGGAGGTAGAACTCCCAGTAATAATAATATCGTCAACATAGATGAAAAGAAGTATTATGTGGTTAGATCTACACTGAATGAATAATGAAGAGTCAATAGTGGAGGTAACAAACCCGATAGATAATAGGTATGAACTTAGCTAAGAAAATCAAACTCCTGGGAGTTGATTTTCTAAATATGACATAGATGGCAAAGATAATGTGAATCAACAAATTCTGGGAGTTGCTTCATATGGACTTCTTCTTTAATGGTTCCATGGAGGAATGCATTTTTGATATCCAATTGGCATAGAGACAATTATCTATAATAGCTAAGAAGAGAACAACTCGAATCGTTATCGGTTTGATAATCGGATTGAAAGTTTTATCGTAGTCTAAGCTAGCCTGTTGAGTAAAGCTATTTGCAACGAGTCATGCTTTATATCTATCAACAGAGCCATAAGCTTTGGTTTTTAGTCTATAAATCCACTTGTAGTTGACCACATCATGGAAGGATGATGAGGAACTAGTTCCAAAGTGCCATTTTGAATGAGAGCATTAAATTCACTGGCCATAACTTGATGCCACTTAGGGTCTTTGTTTGCAACACAGGTGGGTTCATTTGGTGTCAAGCTTAAGTGAAAGCAAGAATACATGGGGTGCTTAATGGATAGAAAAACCTTTGATTTACAAATGTTATTTTTTAGACATGTGACCATTGGATGGATAGAAGTTGGCAATTGAGGTTGAGAAGATAGTACAGGTGAAGCTTTTGGAGAAGAAGATCCACATGGAATTGTGGAAGTAAAAGATTGTTAAAGTGGTGATGAGGAATTGCCCATGATGTTAGATGGATGTAATGAAATTGATGTGGTAATGGACACCCCTTGAAGCTGTGGGGGCTTAATAAAGGGATAACCAATGCAAACAAGGGTACTTGGCGATGGTGATGACAATTGACTAGATTCTAGTCTAGCCAATGGGAACAAGTGCTCATGGAAAATCACATGACGAGAAACATATATTTGGCCAGTTGTGATGCAGACAATGATAACCATGGTGATGAGTAGAATAATCAATAAGGGTACATTGCATTATCATATCATCAAGTTTGTGGCGAGTAGAATGGGGCAGCCAAAGGTAGCAAGCACATCAAAAAACACACAATTGTAAATAATCGGGTTTATGGCCAAACAATTTCTCATAAGGAGACAATCCACTCGAACGTCGTTGTAAGCATGCGGTTAATCATTAAGACTAAGTGAGGAAAGCATCGGCCCAATATAGATAAGGAACAAAAGCTCAAGTAAGCAATGTGATGCCAAATTACACAATGTGATGACGCTTGCGCTCAACCCGACCTTTTGTTCATTTGTGTGCAGGCATCAAAGATGATGTAGGATGTTGCGAAAACAAAGGTAAGGATCAAATTTCTTATACTCACCACGTCCATCAATTTGAAGCGTGTTAATCTTGCAATTGAAATATATTTCCACTTGAGATTTAAATTGCACAAAAGTAGAGAGAGCATCATATTTCATAGTAAGTGGAACAAGCCATGTGTATCTACTATAAGCATCAATAAAATGATATAATAATGAAAACCATCCATTGAAGTAATGAGAGATGGTCCCCATACATCATAATAAAGTATTTCCACGAGAGCATTGTAAGTTGTTGATGATTTAGTAAAGGGAAGAAGATGTGACTTGCCTAAGTGACATGATTCACAAGACCTAAAGGAGGAAGAAGGAGATATCGATTAGACCATACTCTGAAATAACTGAAGAAGTAACATGGGCAGCCAAATAGAAGCAGAAACTCATTCACCAATGAAGTAAGATGGAGTTGGCAATGATTTATTTGATTGTAAAGGGACCTCATTGGTGGTACATGCATTATTAAGATAATAGAGTCTATTCTTATTCTACCCTTTGAGCGAGAGGTTCCCCGAGGATCGATCCTTAACACAACGGAAAGTAAGATGAAATTCAAATACCACATTGTTGTCTTTGGTAAATTGAGAAATAGATAATAAATTCTTTTCGATAGATGGAACATGATAAACATTATGTAGTTTAAAAGAACTTGTAAGAGAATGTAAGATTGAAGAATTGAGATGTTATATTTGCAAACCTAATTTGCAGTATAGATTTGATCTGTGCCAAAATAGTTGATTCGAATGTTCAAATTTGCTGTGTTAGTTGTAAGATGATGAGTGGTGCCAAAGTCTGGGTACCACTATGGGTCAAACGATTCAGTAGTTGATGAGGCATACATTGCAGATGGAGAGTGGTATTGGCTTTATAACCATGATTAAATTGTTGGTAGCATTGAAGAGCTGAGTGACTTGCAAACCACAAGCTTGATAGATGATTCAAGAATGAGAGTAAGTACTATCATAAAAATTGCGACCATGGCCTTAGCCGCGTCCTCAACCATTTAAGGGAGTATTTAGGTCATCGGATGATTGATGTAGAATTCAAAATTGGAGAAGACTCTATTGGAGATTTAGTGATGTGGCTTTGAAGAATAACTTCCTAATTATAAAGAAGACTGAAAAAGTCATCAGGAGGTAGTTGATCAAGACGAGATGTGACTGAGGCAACAACATCATACTCCGAACCCAGGCCACCAAGGATGTTGACCACTAATTGGGGATTAGAATGGGATGGGCAGTTGTAGAAAGTTAATATGCAGTGTTCTTAGCTTTTTGAACAATGCTTTCATGGAAAAAGAGCCATTCTTTAGAGATCGAAGCTAATACTCTAATTGCATTACGTGGGCTTGAGATTGAGGAGAATAAAGTGTTTCAAGCGAAGTCCAGACATCATGAGAAGTCTCAAGATTGATAACGTTTGAGAAAACTAATTCAATAAGAGTGGAGAGGATGCAACAGAGAATGAGTTGACCTTGATAATGCCTCGCAATATGATCCGGGTTGTTCGTCATAGTATTAGGAAGACATTGCAATGAAGAAGAGAAAAAAAAAATTTGAGAAGCTCTAATATTACGAAAGATTAAAAATTTGAGTTTGATCATACACTCATCATTGTGGAGATTTGTATTATATATATAATATATACAGGAGTAAGGAAAATCACAATTGAAAGATTTTACAAAGATAAGAATTTACAACATTATCATAGATTGAGGAAAGTATACTCTATAAATGGAACTGCACAAATCAAGAAAGATTGACTTTATCTATGAGATTGGCGCAGATCACGAAAGATGCCGTATCCTATGAGATTTTCTCTATCAAAAAGGACTATATGATGTTTTTGGTCCTTAATTAGTTGGAAAAAAAATGTGGATTTGTGATGAGTTCTCTTATTTTCCTACTCTCTTTAATTGCCAAACAAGGATAGGATTGCACTTAGTGGGTAATTTTTGCAAACATCAAATTCACGCAAGTAATCTAATTTTTTTTCAAATTACGTGAATTTCACACGAGTTCATTCTCATTTTCACACCATATTTAGAGAAATTATTGCATAATAAAAATGATTACGTAACAGTTTTTAATTTATTATAAAAATAATAATTTATTATGAATCACAAAAAATCAAATGATAAGTAATTATAAATTGTTGATGAATCCATTCTCTTAAAAATTTATAAGTTATAATAAATTATTATTATCACACTATCCAAAAATTATGAGACTAGCAAAACCCATTTATAAATCATATGGGTCAATATGCTCTCGATCATTAATCACGTAAATTTTGCTTAGTCTCGACCAAGCAGTGACCGCCACGTGAGGCTAGAGACCAAGCGCGCGGCTACGGACTAGGGGCATGAAAATGCCTCTCCGACCAGCAGCTACAGCGGAGAGACAATACGGTTGAAATTTCGGAAACCCGCGCCTATTTTCGGCTCCTCGTATTTTCGGAGCAGGTTTTTTCAGACATGCGAGCGCAATCCGAGAACCGCAGACACTCCCGGGCGCTGTAATGGAAGTTCTCCAAGTCAAGCCCCGCCAGCAACGACCAGCCGTCCAGCTCCAGACCCATCTCATGAGCCCTCCCCTCCCCTTCCCTCTCAGGCCCAAAGTCTCCTTCGCCGCCGCGCCTCGCTTCGGCTCGCTCTTCTGTTCCTCCGCTCCCGCCGCGAATCGGGCTCAAGTTCCGATCTTGGACGCGCCCACCTCACGGAGTCCGGATTCGAGGAAGCCGGGCGTTGGCGGGAGTGGGAATGGGAGAATTAGGGTTAAGAGTAAGTCCGCCGCCGATGCTCAGCTGAAGCAGAGGTGGTTGGACTCGCTCACTTGCCCTGTCGCCGCCAGTTCCGGGCAGGTGGGTTGTGAGGGAGGTGGCTTGGGCTCGGATTGGGTTATCGGCATCGACCCGGATCTCTCGGGTGCGTTGGCGCTCTTGAAACCTGATGAGTCCGGGTTTTCAGCTCAGGTTTGGGATTGTGAATGGCCTTTTCATCGTGCTCTTTTGTGCGTTTTAAGTTCTTTTCTTGATTACTGAGTGCGCGGCTGAGTAGTTAGTTGATGTAGCCTCTATCGTTTTGACTGCACGAAAGAGTGCTCTTTGAGGTCCTAGGTGTTTGATGGATGGACAATATTGGGTTTTTCTCTAGAATTTCGGTCGTAAAATATCTGGTTATCGAGTTTACCATTAGACATTAAATTTGAAGTTTTTACGTATTTCGGAATGATGTCTTGCTGGAGTTGCCCCTTCATTATCCAAGAAAGAAGGGGTTCTGTTTTTGTTGGTGATTGGTTGAAGCAATATTGTGAAGGTTGGGCGAAAAGCCTCCTGTAGGAGGCATTGTGTTTACGTTGAGCCTATCGACAATAAGCTTTAGAGTAGAACTAACGGGGCAATATATGAGAAGCTGTCAATTGCATAATGATTTTGCCTATCTGATCTACTTTGTTTTTCCATTTTAGATGTAATTCCTTAGCTTCAAAACGTGCATAATTTGTCTATCCTAGTCTAGAGAGAGACTGCACTTGATCATGACTTCTTCAAACTTATGCCGATCCTTATTCTTAAGCTAGAAATTTTAATTGGTATAGGTGTTTGATTCTCCTGCTGTTCCAGTACTCGTTGGTAAAAGAACTCGAAGGCGATTGGATCCCAAGTCTATTGTTCAGTTGCTTCAGAGCTTGGATGCTCCCATTGGTACTTTTATGGAAGTTTGGATCCTGCAATTCACTTTCTTTTATCAGTGAATGCTGCATCTCACTGTTCGTTTTGTCATCTAAAAGATTAAGTTGTTAGCCTGTTGTGTCAGCTTTTTATTGGGTGTTGTGGTAGTTGTTAACTTGTCATACTATGCTTCATGTTGTTGTTGTTAACGGTTATCCCCACTGTCTTCTATTTTGCTGGTCTTGGGCTGGCTGCAGGCTGTATATGATACCAGTTTGCATATTAAAAACTCTTTTGGACTTTATAAGTAGTGGATCTGCTTGATATATAGAACTTTGTACAGTATGAATAAGAATGCAAACTGTTGGGAGGCAGATTAGTGAGATTGGAATGGTTGGAAATGCATATGAGCTTTTATTTTATGCTTCCACTTGCATGGTGGTTAGATCCATATGAATTGAGTATCTTTAGCTTGCATTGTTGGTCCAAGAAATCATTCTGGAAGTGCAATTTCAGGGCTGATCATGTTTCTCCTGTTTTGGTGCTAGGAGATCAATACAGAATATATCGCTTATTTCCTTTTTCCCATATAATCATGAGTTTCGAATCAAGCCATCAGAAAGGAACACATTCATTTTCTTATATACATTGTTCTCCCCTTTAATTGAAGGTCACTGACTTTTGGAGCTTTTTAAATTAGGGACAAAGGCATACTTAGAACAGTCAATTCCATTTCCTAACGATGGTAAACAGGTTAGTCTGAATAAAATTGATTTTCTGATCTTTTTGAGATGTTTGTATGCCTACTCACCAAATATCATCTGTCTCTTCTTTCATTCTTCTCTTGTGGCTGCATTTACATTGTGGGAGAAGAGTTGAATTGAACTAATATGTACTGACCTTGCCTTGTGTCTTGACATTTGGGATCATTCACATGAATTTTAATGCACCATGGCTCAGTGCAAGGAAGTCTGCATTAAGATAAAAAGAAAAAAAAAATGCTTATTAAAGATGCACTTTCGATCTGACCAAGAATTAAAAAAAATTGAAAAATAAAAAATCTGATCAAGAATGACCCATAATTCAGTTATTCATTCTATCGGGCTTTGAGTTTGTAAACAATTGTGAAGTTCATGACTGTAAGCAAGTTGCATGTCGTCATTTGGAGAAAGGTGTACGTGCCAATTCTTCCAATTATTTTGTATCTTTCTAATCTAGTGCACGCACTTTTTCTGAGTAGTTTTTTGTGTGTATATTTATCTTGAATTCCTCTTTAATTGCCTCGGTTCATACCGGCAATGTTGTCAGAGCGACTGTTGTTTACGCATAGAGGAGTAAGGTGATTTTTCTTAAGTACTCTCTTTTTATGGTTTTCAGGGATGGTGGAGTGGAGGTTTTGGATATGGCTTGTGGATTGGAATCTTAGTTTCGTCCGGATTTTCTGTGGTTCCAGTTGCATCTTCACTGTGGAAAAATGTATTTGAGCTCTCTGGGAGTGGCTTGACAAAGGTAGGTTTGGTTTCAACTCGATCACTGATATAAAATTACATGCTAGTTTTGTTTTGGGAAGTTGAGCCTGTGAAAAAGTGTCCATCTTCTCCTTACACGCAGGTTCTAGTTTGGCTTTCCAGATTTTGACACTTAAATAAATCTATCTCAAGAGTAGTTAGATTCTGTAATGTTGATACGGTGACTCTACTGGTCAGAATGTTGATGGCTCTCTACTAATACGCAAGTCTAACTCATAGTAGAATCATCTTCTGTGCCAGTTCAGTTTTGGCTAGTTATCTTGTGAGAAAGAGCCCCCTGGTTAGCGTTCCATGTTTCAGATGGATGAAATCGTGGCTCATATTAGCTGTGGCCCCAATGAATGGATTGCTGTATTATATAGAAGTCCCACAGTGAATCAATACACATGTGACTTTGGGTTATTTTGTCTCCCTCATCATTGCTTTGTCTGGTGGACTGAGTTTTTTTTCCTTTATTTTTTTTTATAATCACCTGAAAGTATTGTTGCAATTTACTTTATTGAGATGTTTAGTTGGTATGCTCACCTTGGAGATGCTGATTGGGACAGGATGACAGTCGGAGGGTTGCATCAAGTTTGTTTCCTTCTTTAACTGATCAACTTAAAAGGAAGAAAGACCATGGTAATTGATCTTTTCCTTATTTTCTTGTTTTCTTCTTGGTCGTGCCCTACAATGTTCGCATCATATTACTGTGTTGAGTGACATGAATGTTTTCAAAATATGCCAAATGGGAATTTATTCATAATTATTATTTAGCTGGAGCCACGGACTATGCATTTATGGTATGGACATAGGGTTTTTTTAAGGCGTGGGAAATTTGAAACATAGGAAAGCTTATCTAGCCTCAGCTGCCATTGGAGAAATTCGTTTCTAGCAAAACTGTCACGATAACACACTAGTGGTTACTTCCCGATAGCCTAATTTAGTAGATTCAGTCACGGTGATCTACTGAGTAAGTTTGATAGGATTTGTCTGAAGCATTCTCTTGATTTGCCACGATGCAGGTAGAGCCGAGGCTCTTCTTATTGCTGCCTATGGGAAAGGCTTGAAGTTGAAGTCAGATTCATTATGCATTGTTGAGGAACTGGTCTCTTAGCTTTTCTCTTGGTCGCTCTATTTGTTTTCACCAATTCACTTTTCTGGGGGAAACCTCAAAGAATACTCCGACGAGCGAGCAGATGAGTCCGGTTAAGCTATTCCACTGGTCAGGATCTTCCTCCACACATGATTTAAGAAGCTCCAAATTTCCACACCCGAGATTGAACTTCATCGGGAGGCAAAGACTAGACGAAGGTCAATTCCAGAAGGCCAGTGAACACATCGCTTCTCTAGTTGTTCTTAGATCTTGCAGTATTCAGATCACCATAGCAATTGTTCCAGGACGTATTCGCATTTATACCAAGCCAACCACGTAAATATGTCATTTGAGGAGGTAGAGAAGCTGCTTGAGGCTTTCAGTTCATGGCTCATGCACAAGTAGGAGAGCTAATGTTTGGGATTAGAGGTGAGTGGTCCTAGGTTTTGTCCAAGTGGAACTTGAAATCTACCCATTAGAATAGGTTCTCTAATTTTTGAACTTGAAAATTACTGTGCATATCTAGGAACCTATAATGTACTCGTCATAGGTTTTTAAGGTCGGTTTCGGGATTTATCAAGGTTTCACTTGTACTATTTATTAAATTATTATAGTGAATTATCACTTTTAATGATCACCATTAGTTACAATCCATTGATTACTAATATTTAGACACGAAGATTATGAAATATTAATATTGATTATGAATAAAGCTGGAAATGAAAGTTCAGATTAGTGATTTCCAGTTACATATTTATTATTGAATGTCATGAAATGCAATAAGATCGTTCAAAGACAGAGAATAAAAAAAAAAAAAACATAAATTTATTTTAGGTTTCAAATTTTTAGATTTCTGGAACCATGCTCACCCTTATATGGGACAGGTGGATTAGATCATTGAATTGGAGGTCGTCAATGGGCTGTTGAGTCGTTGAACAACTCAAGCCCATCCCCAGATTCATGGGCTTTTTGTAGTCGTAGGAAACGTGTACGACCGACTACAAAACTCCACGGCATCCACCCACTTGGCACAGACATACCCCAATGATGTTCCTGTGGGTGTCGATCGCGGACGTGTGGCTGTAACCCTCTCTTGCTCTTTGCATCGGTGATGCCGACGACCACAATTTTTTTTTCTGTAATTTCGACGTATCGTTCGAGACAGCTCCGCCTGAATGATTTGGCCCACGTTACACGCTTTTACAAGGTTCAGAAGTTGGCAGCTGATCAGGAACGAACTCTCCCATTTTGTGAGGCGTGCATCTGATGTGGGACGGAATAACGAGTGGCGTTGGTCACGTCTCTTTTAGTCTATAGAAACAGGTCCTTTTCTCGGTAAAGTCACCTCGGAATCCCTTCATTCGACCAGCGTCACAGAATTTCAATATGGAAAACGATTCGGTCTTCCGAAAGAGACGGTCCGAATTCGCCGAGACTGACGGCCTGCTTACCGCCCACATTTTTCCGAGAGCATATCATTACTCATTCCGACGGTTCACCAAATCTTGAATCACCTATCGGTTGGAGCGGAACCGTGAGGATTGTCCACAGAAGAAGCAGGAGAAACTCGTGCGGTGGTTTGGAACCGAGTCCCGTGGAGGAGGCCCCGCTGAGGGCGGCCACGCCGGGAGAGGCGGGGCCGTTCGCGCACCTGTCGCCTTCTGATTGGAAGACGCTCGTCGCCTTCTGCATCCACGTCGCTGTCTTCGGGACGCGGCAACTTCTAGAGCCACTCGTGGTAGGACGGCTTTCTTCCACGCCCATCGCCAGCCCCTTCATATAAGGGTCCACCAGGACTCTACTTTCGTGTGGCTCTCCCTAATGTGGTGCCGAACATCGTAGGATATTCATTCGGTGCGTCTAAAAAGAACCACAAAAAACTTTTAAAAAATAATATAAAAAAAATTGTCAATTCTCTCTCTGAAATTTATATAATTTTCCCGGAAAACATCATCGATACCGCTGATGAGTTGTTTTGGAAAATTACGGTGATTGCGTTTTGTTTCGCAACTCCACGTGAATTTGTACTAAATGAAGAAAAAAATGAAAAATAAAAAAAACCTTGCTAATGTTTGGAAATATGTTGCTCCGAAAAGATAATGATAACATACCCACGAGTCTATTCAATTATAGAATCGAATAAATGAGGTTGATGAATTGCATAAATTCTTCTGATTTCAAAGTACTCCAACACACAATTTCAATGTGTCTATGCTTTCTCTTAATCACCTTGATACTCCGATCATTATCTGCAATGTTTGGGACGGGAATATCTATAAATTGCAAATATTAAATAAATGCAAGAAATTCTCAGACTCCTTTTTTTAAGTAAGAAAAGAAAATAGTGGCCTGCAGCGGTAGGTTTGATGAAAACTAGAAAGAGAAGGACCTACCAGTCTAGTCCACCTCGTAAGAGCGACATGCCCGGCGTGAAACTTAGAGCATCTAGAATCAGATAACTCCAAAATTAGGGCAGGGGGGCATTGGGATCCTGGAAGATTCTGTTCTAGGATCGTTATCTATGAACATATCTACATGAACCTATTTTGGTCGTGGTCAACGGAATTCAACCAGAAGTAATTCTCCTCGACTAAATTAACGAACCGGCTTGATGGAATCGCCTTTTCCTTTTTCCTGACATCTGGAAAATGAAAACATGTGGTCAATCTCCGCAATTCATGAGCTACGTTGTCGCACGTTGTCGAAAGGATGAGCTTCTCATTCTATTTTTCGATCGTATTTTTAACATGCACTTAAAGAAAGAACGATAAATAATAATTTGAGATATTTCAAGTCCTTTTTTTAAAAAGTTTCTGGTGTGAACTTTTTTCAATGAATTGAAAATTCGATTTAAATAATTAAATAGAGCCTTGGGCTATTCTATTTGCAAGTCTAAAATCGAAACTAAAATGAAAGATGATTGCTAAAAATCTACTGACTTCGCACTCACATATTAAATGCCCATCCCACTTTTTCTCATATTATGTATTTCGAGTTTCGTCATTTTTCATATTTATTTACATCCTTTCAATCCCACTTATTTACAGAAATTGCACTTTTCTTTCCCAGATCGCCATTCTTTAAGAAACAAATCCAAAAAACCTAACATGTACTTCTCTCTCCTCCATCACCTCTCTCCTATCCCATCACCGATCAGCCACCATTAGGCCTAGCCCCTGCAGTGTCTAACCGTCACCAACTTCCAACTCTAGTTAGTGACAGTTGCCGCCTCATATTACATCGAGGTTGGGGGACCTGATGTGGTCCAAATTGTGGCCTAGCCTCCCATGGCAGACCTACAAGTTTATGACAAAGCTTGCATGGAGTTTGCTCACGCCAGCTGATTACATTCTACATTATTTTAAATAATTTAATTTTCAAGATATTGATTGTGGACAATATGACAACAGTCGGTGTATTATAACCTTTAAAGTTTTCTTAATATGTCACTTTGCAAATACTCCTATGACCTTCTTTTACAAAATGCAAACAATAAAGTTTTTGCCTTTCCTTAAACTGGCTCCAGAATATGACTGGTCGAACAAATTTGTAACGTCAAAAATTGAAAAAGAAATTGCTCTCGCGCATGCAACGGAAGTGGAGAGTAAGTCAAAGAAATATCAATGAATTAAATAAAGAATTAAATAAAGAATGTGGACAGAGAAAGAGAGCCAACTTCATTAATAAAAAAAATTAAATAAAAAAAGATTGCGGAGAGAGTTTAACTTCCAACTGAAAACTACCTACCACCCTTCTCCCACCATCTTTCCCACCTTCTCTGTTTCGGGGCGATTCAATTCATGTCTGTCTGTCTCTCTACCTCTCTCTCTCTCTCTCTTAACGCCCACACTCAAGAATTAATTCTCTCTCTAAAGGGAAAAATAAAAACAAAGAAGGTCTAGAAAGGCAATTCCCAGATTAACATCTTCCACCAAACACGAACAAAAAGGCTTTTTGAACGACTCCGTCACGTTTCTTGACCTTCTCTTCTCCATCTTCTTCTTCTTCTTCCATCTAACACCACGCCCAATCAAAAACTTAGGAGCTTTTCTTTCCTATTTGGCTGTCCACTTGATTGGGTTCCCAGAAAAATTCGATCTTTTTCTTCTGGGGTTTCTACATATCCAACAGAAACCCTTGCTTTGCCTCGTTTCGATTTGGTACTTTTCTTGGTCTTCTCTGCTCTTGATTTGAGTTCTGTTTAGTTTGTTTTCTGTGAACTTTTTACTTGCTCTGTTGGTTGATGAGAAAGCGAAGAAGCAGATGCTAATAGGAGACCCAATTGCTAGTCGGGGCTTTGTGATCCACGCTAGGAAGCTAGAGTAACGAGTGAAAGACAATGCTCTTAGATCAGTCCAATTTGGCTGCTTTTATTGATCTTTTTGACGAAACCTTGTGACTTCGGAGTAATGTGTGATCTGTTGTAGTTCAAAAGTGGCATCAGTGAATGATGTGTAGCTATTTTCAGATGCTCTTGTTCATTTTCTATCAAGTCACCTGCAGTCATGTCTCAATAAATTGCTGAATTTACAGAGGAAGCACGAACCTATCTTTTACCAAAGAAAAAAAATTGTTTGCCTCATTATTGGTCAAGGAGTTTATGTTTCACATCAATGCCGTCCGACCAGAAGGTATCTGTACTTTGATCTGTGAGCATTAATCCTGTCGGGGTGGCTTAGATTCAACGACATATTGGTCATGAGTTTTGATGCTTATACTGCACGGAAGTTTGAAAGCTGCTTATCATAACAAAAGATGGTAACTGGAGGAAGCTAAAATGATATTAAAGAGAAGCATAATGTGGTCCTTTTTAGATGTACGCTAAATGTATTGAGTAGCCGATATTTGTGTTGTCTGACTCTGTTATCTTGGTAAGCTGAACAACATGTCCTGTAATATACGTGTCAACTTCAAATGCTGAAACCGCATTGCCTGAACTAGAATCTGGTATTCTAATGGTTCAGATGTATCTGATACTTGTAATCATTACGCAGGATTTCCAATTACTTGTGTACCCGTTTTCACAATGTCGAGTTTGGAGGAACCACTTGGTCTTGACAAGTTGTCCAGCATGAGTACTATTGATAGGATTCAGAGGTTCTCATCCGGTGCGTGTCGACCAAGAATGGATGATATGGGAATGGGGAGTTGCTGGATTGAAGGAAGGGATTGTAGCTCATCAAACAGTTGCAGGTATTCTTTTGAATTGCTGAAGATGACCTACAAGCTTAAGCTGTCTTCTCTGTTTCTTCTGATAGGATTTAACCCGGAATTTATTAATGGATTTAGGAAATGACATGCTTGTATTTGAAGGGTTTGTAACATCTTTTCCTTTTCCTTTGGTGACGGCTTAACAAAAATTAGATCATGAGCAATGGGCGACCCACAAGTCCTCTTTTCTGTAGTTAAGAGTGAGAAGTGCATTCCTGTATTTTAGGTAACATCTAAGGTGCCTAAAATAGTTCATGCTAGATTATGGGAGCTTGATTCTAATGGCTTGGGAGTATCAATCATGAAGGAAGAAAAAACCCCTACTATTTGGGAAATTTGGGAAGAAAATCCTATCAAAATTTGGGATAGTCATTCTTTATAAAATAGGTAGCTGATATTGAAAGCTGACTTCTTATTCTTCCATTCAGCAATGATTATGATGAGTTTACAGAAGACTCATTCCCATGGACAAGACATACCCGAAATGGGTCCAAAAATGACTCCTACGCTCGATCTTCAAATGGAGGCAGGAAGGACTTGGTGGCTGGCAGTACATGTGCTTCCTGGTACTTCCCAGACCATCAGTATAGATCCAAGTGTGATGAAAAAAGCATGCGCACCACATCGAACAAGGTGACCTACTGGCCACCCACATGCTTTTAATTTGCTTTAGCATCTAAGCTCGAGAGAATCTTTCTTTCTATTGTCAGGTGTTGGTCATCTGAACATTGTCGTGTTTAATCAGTTTTTGACAGGTATTCCGAAGTTTGTGAAGATTGTGGAAGTAGGTCCAAGGGATGGATTACAGAATGAGAAAAATACGGTGCCTACCGCAATTAAGGTGGAATTGATACGGAGATTAGTGTCTTGTGGGTTGCCTGTGGTTGAAGCCACAAGCTTTGTATCACCTAAATGGGTTCCCCAGGTTAGTGGGCTTCTCGATTCCAAGTGATGCCATAATTTCAAAGCATTCCTTGTTGAGAGCCTCAATGTCCACAATACAGGAATTACTGCAATATTATCTGTAGTTCTAGCTGCCTGTTAGTCCATAAACTCCATTAAGCAGTGATGCGTACCTATGATCCTACATATTTGGAATGAAGATCAGTCAAAATGTTTAGAGCTCATTGATTTTCAATTCTGTGAAGCTTTCTTACGCATCTTCCTGAAAGCCTATTTATATTTGTCTAATCTGTGAACTTGGTTTCAGCTGGCGGATGCAAAGGATGTAATGGAAGCAGTACATGATTTGGAGGATGCCAGATTGCCTGTTCTGACCCCTAATATGAAAGTAGGTAGTCATGGGCTGAATCAAGAAATTATTTAACATTATGCTACTTGAATTAAAAGATGTATCATGGATATTTGTCCTATATAAATTAGCACATCTCTTTCAGGGATTTCAAGCAGCTGTAGCAGCTGGTGCTAAGGAAGTAGCAGTGTTTGCATCTGCTTCCGAGTCCTTTTCAAAGTCAAACATTAATTGTAGCATTGAAGAGAGTCTTGCACGTTACCGTGCTGTTGCTCAGGCTGCTAAAGCGGTCTCGATCCCTGTCCGTGGGTAAGTGCTCTCTCTCATGTGTGTGCGTGTGTGAGAAGCCACACAGCACAATCTGCAGATCTCCAGAGTATTGACTTTTATTATATTAAAACCGTGCTGATGTTGTGAGCAGTTCCCTACCAGTGTGCTTGTTTCTCTTTTATTCTATTGAAACTAGATACAACCTTACGAAGCTTTATATGATTGCTAGAGTCTAAACTCTGGTAACAAAATTGGTGTACCAAAGAAAATTTTGCTGTCTGTGAATTATGTCGGTTAGATGATAATAAGAGCAAATCCCTTCGTTAGGACTTTTGGTGATTCCCTTCTTGGAATGCTTTGGTGTTCTACTTACTCCAGTTGTGCAGGAAGGAGGATGCTGGAAATTGACAATGTTTTCAGCTGCATTATTAATACAAAGGGGAGAAGTGGTGGAAATAATTTTCTAGATTTTGTCCTAAAACCTTGTTTTCTTGATATTGTCCTAAAAACCTGTTACTAGGTGTGAGACTTATTTTTTCAGGGCTGATTTCAATCCCTACTTGGGTGTTTGTTTGAGTGACAGTCGTTTCCTTTTATCTACAATGACATGTTGCAGCAGTTCACTTCATCAGGCTTTGGCTGTTCAATTGAATGAGCATTTTGAAAATCTGTAGGTATGTCTCATGTGCCATTGGATGTCCAGTAGAAGGAGCAATTGCACCTTCAAAAGTTGCTTATGTGGCAAGAGAGCTACATGACATGGGCTGCTTCGAAATTTCCCTTGGAGATACGATTGGGGTTGGTACTCCTGGTAATTTTCAGAAGTGACAAGTGCTTGTCCTCATTATTTAGCTCCAGAAATTTTTTCCTAGGATATACTTCTTTTCGTGACATGATGCATTTAAGTAAAGTCTCTGGGTTTTATCTCGATAGAAAGCTTTTAGAGATGTTAGAGAGTCTTCAGTTTTAGTTATGTCCAGTAATTAACAAAGATGTACTTTTCCAACAAGCACATTGGATGAAGATGAAAGTGTGATGATTTGGTGTTCTTGGCATGTATTGAAAACCTTTGACTATTCACTTCCATTTGTCTTACCTTCATTGCTCTGCTCAATGAAAGCACATCATTCTATCTTTTTACTCAGTGAATATCCAAAATTCGTTTAGTGATTAAGATGCTATGTTTGTTGAGGACACTTGTTCAGTTGATTAAATGCCTTAAAGTTATCCCAAGTAACATCCAATTTCTGGAGAACATGACAGTTTGTGAAGCTCTTTGATCTATGCTATTACTAATCTTAGCTATTTTTTAAATTAAAGGGAGTTTCCTTTATTCACATTCTTTTAGTCTGACGCAGTTGTCCACATGATTTCAACTTTCCATTGATCTTCTTGCTTTCGACGTGTGTTTCAGGAACTGTTGTTCCAATGCTTGAAGCTGTAATGGCTGTTGTCCCAGCTGACAAACTTGCTGTTCACTTTCATGACACCTATGGGCAGTCTCTCCCGAATATTTTGATATCCCTCCAAGTAAGTTGCTGAAAAACCATCTTTAGTCTTGCCTTTGATCTTCTAATATGCATATATTATGCCCAAAGCAGCTTACAGTCTATCTTTATTCTGTTTATCATTCCGCCTATGCCGAAAATGGAAGCTGTCTTTGCATGAGTGGTTTTCTTGCCAGCAAACTTTCTTTGAATTTGGATCTTCCTGTAATTTTATGGCCTTTCACTTGAATTGGATTGCTGCGGTTTCTTAAGCATTTTCTTTCATTTCTTTTTTCATTTTGTAGCTCATTTTCAATAATGCGGGTCCAATTGAATAATTCTGGTTTCATAGTCTTATAATAAGTTTCTCAAAAGAGGACAATGGTATTCAGTCATTTTTTTGGTTGAATATTACCTCAGAATGATATATCTTACTGAGTTTTTTGCTGCTTAGCCCCACGAGAGACCTACGTGCTCAAGATGATATTTGTTTTCTAATTCTTGCGCTGAACTTTGACAGATGGGAATTAGCACAGTAGATTCCTCCGTTGCGGGATTGGGCGGTTGTCCCTATGCGAAGGGAGCAACAGGAAACGTTGCAACAGAGGATGTGGTGTACATGCTCAATGGGCTCGGTGTGAAGACCAATGTGGACCTTGCAAAGCTCATGAAGGCTGGAGAATTCATAAGCAAACATTTGTGCCGGCCATCTGGTTCAAAGACAGCCGTTGCCTTATGCCGTGCTACAGCAGATGCCTCTAAGATATGAAGAAATTAAAGTGTTATGTTTTCCGTATCATTTTCTTGCCCAAAGCAAGATGATTTAATATATGTATTCTGGTCAGGATCGTATACTATCTCATGTCTAGAGGAGTGTAGAAGAAACTGGAAAGTGTATTTTTCGATTATGCTCGATATAGATGATTCAACGTCATAATCTAATTCTTTGTTCAACTCAGAAACTGAGATAAAAATATCCCAAAGCTGATTTTCTTGGATCTGTCCTTGCATTTTCGAATCATTTCTAATGGCAACCGGATGTGTGACCTTCAACCAGAGATAAGAGTAAGTTGCAAACTTATTATATCAAGTTGGGCGATGGAAATGTAAGGAAGTCAGAGACGAAAGAACATGCCAAAAACTTGATAGCGATAACATCATGACTCGTTCAAATTTGTTAAACTTCATTTTATTAACTCAGTCACAATATCACCTCATTGAGACTTCAACGGAGCCCCTGAAAATTTTTTATGGGAGTAGTTGAATTTCCAATGATAGTGGGTGGTACCATGACCTTGACCAGTTAAGCAAAAAAGAGAGAATAAAAAGGCGAAAGGAAAGAGGTGGTGAAAAAGGAGACTGATAATTGCTAGTCCACCAAAGATGCATGTTCTTTGCCCTAATGATGCCTCAGGGTACTCAATTAGCCACATTGTCTCATCTCACCTGTGTCCTCCCCTCCCGGTCAAAGCTATTTTGGGCACTCATGAAATCCATCAAGATGTGTTTCACTGATCTGCCCCAAACCCCTCTCTTGCTTTTGTGGGGATCAGTTGTTGTGACTCATTATGAAAAAGCTGGAGGGCTCAAGTTTGTGTCGTTGAATAGGAGCACTAAGGCACTGTTTCTTTGTAATTTTGCTGTATCATCTATATCCTGTACCAAAAAGGAAGCTTATATGGGTTTCCTTTCTTTTCTTTTTTTCTTAGGGTGGATTATCACGCTGTACCCATGATAAAAAATCAACGTAATAGACATGTTAAAAGCACTGCATGCAGTATATGGGCATCAACAGGTGCTGAGCATTTTCCTGCTAAGTCAGCTGCTTGTTGTATGATATCAGATCATCATGTCTAAGATCCACAAACCAAAAATCTCTCAAATAACAAATATTGACTCCGAAACCTGGAGTATTTTTGGACCGTCATCTGAGAACGCCAAAATTTCGCGATATTTTTCTTTCGCCTGTGAGGTGAATTTTCGCGAGTGTCTGAATCTTGATTCGGTACCCCTGTCTCGATGTGTATACACGCTATTTATAATTTTCTTGCCCAGAGATATAAAGCAAACCCCATGAATCTAATGATCCCTCTATTTGTCTTCTGTGCATCTATGATCATATCGGACCTTATGTGAAAACAGTGAATCAAGCAAAGAAGTCTTGTTTGCTTGTGAAGAACTCATCTACTGGGTTTGGGTTTGTGGTGGCCTACACAACTGGCAAAGTTATAATTTTGGGCTCATGTGGGTTTCAAATCAAGAGTAAGCTCCTTTTGAGATCTCTGAGTTTTTGGAAAGGAGACGGTGAAGTTAGAGAGAATTAGACGGAAAAAAAAATAGATGAAAACTGAAAGATGATCAGTGGGCAAAAGGCAAAAGAGAAAAAGGTAAAGAAAAGGAGGTGATCTTTAAAGTGAGATTTTATATTGCATTGTTAAACAAGTCACCGGGCCATCTGGGGAGTGCGCAAAAATCAATTGTCCATGACTTTCATACACTTGAGACTTTCTTTTTTCATTGCGAATGAAGACAACATCATTTGCCCTAAGAAAAAAAGAATACTCCACATATTCACCGCCCCCTTCCTCATGGCCCACCATCAGCTCCTACTATTTTGACTATTTTGAGCATTTGTTTTTCTCTTTTGACCACGAAAAGAAGCTCTTTTTATCAATGTCAAGATGCCTAGCAAAAAGAAAAAAAGTGAATGTATTATTTTACTTCATTAACGAAGAAAAATGAGCTGCTACAACTTCTGAAATGCTTAATACCCATTATATTGCCCTGATTGATAGTGGGGAGAGACGGAGAGAGAACCACTAACATTCTGTCTCATTTGATCCAAAAAATACAGTAAGATAAGATGATTAAGAAATTTCTTTTTCTTTTTAATCAATGTGTGCATGTCCTCACTTCTATACATGCCTTGGGAGACTCTACATGTATAGATGATTCATAATTATGGGACAGGAGTGAATGAGTAAATGGCATCTGCTACCTGGAAAGTGATATGAGATCAATCTCTCTCTCTCTCACACACATTTGTTCAACGTCTTGACATAAAAAGAAAAAGAAAGAAACAAACAGAATTGTCTTTTAACCCCAACAGTACCATCACTCACTTGGCTTTTAGAGGCTTCCCAAAGTCGAAAACGGGCTCTGAAATCAGAAAGCAAGCATCTTCTGCAAACTCATTTACTATATCTCCTTTCAGGCACCAAGCCCTATGCAAAAGTTGACTCTTTCCCTTCATTGACCCTCCTCCATTTCAGCCCCCCTAAAGCTCGAACTCCAAGGTGAAACACCAGAAACCAAAATACAGAAACCCACAAAAAGGGGGAAACCAAAAGGGGTCTCTTTCCCATGTTATCACCCCTCGAAGGAAAACACTGATTTTGCTTTGCTTCTTCTTGGGATCAGATCCAAGAAAATGCAAAAGTTGCTTCGTTCCCACTTTTCAGTATCTTGAGGCTGACAACATTCCATGTACGGATTAGGCCACGCTCCTGAAGTTGATGGGCTCGGGAAAGGAGTTTGCTTGCTTCTCTCTGCTGTTCTTGTTGCTGTTGCTGTTGGAAGCTTCCATTACTGTTGATGGTTCTGCTAGATTTGCAAGCTTCAGGACTAAGCCCAGTCCTTCTGGGTCGAGTCCAGTGATGCCAGACAATGCAAGCTTCGGTGGAGCCAGATATGGAGAGGGCGATGGCCCTTTTGGTGATGAAAAGAGAAGAGTTTACACAGGTCCAAATCCTTTACATAACAGATGAACTCTTGAGGCAGAGTTTTTGCCTTCTGTGCTGCATCAAGCTATGAACTGAAGGTGTCTCCTTCTAGAAATTTGATTTTTTCTTTAAGATATATTTTCTTGACTATCTCCGTTAATGATATCTGAGGTTTGAGTATGTACTGTCCATAGTTTTGCCCTGAGCTATATATTCAGAATTTCATGTAAAAGTTTTGGCCTCCAGTTTTGGATAGCGATAGTTTGTCAAGTATGAACAGAGAAGATGAATCAAGAACTGGTGAAAATAGCTGCCATAAATGGAGTAGTTGGGTAAATGAGTAAACTGGGTTGTGTTCGTTATGAGTGGTTTGGTTGTTTTTTTTTTTTCCACTTTTTGGTGGTTGTGGATCAATGGCCAAGGGGGTTAATTAAGCTGTCATTTTCTTCTGGGGCTTTCGAAAGCTGAAAGCTGCGTTCAATTCAGCTTGAGCTTTTCCTGTGGAATCGATTCGTGCCTTCCTTTCAAACTAAACAAAGCAAAAAAGACAAGAAACAGTGAAAAATCTCATACAGCTCAGGCAAGAGCTTATCGGTCTTGAGTGATTTGAATTTGTCCAATTTCATAGATGGTACTGTTGCTTATTGCCTTTTAGAATTTAGATATTTATCCATCAAAAGGTACAGCTTTCATTTTCTTGGTTTTTCATTTAGCAAGTGTGTTCCTCCATGAGAGAGAGAGAGAGAGAGAGGGAGAGAGGGAAGTGGGGGCAAGTTCTGGCAGACAAACAAAGGTCACAAGGCCGCAGGTAAGAAGGGGTGTGACAGAGGCAGACTCGAAAATGGTGTATCTATGCTGCGAAATTTACGTCTCTGCATGCCAATATGTATGCGAGTCATGAGCCGTGCATTTTAAATTGAAAAGGGGAAAAGGCCAAAAATAACAGAAGAAAGAAAGATAAACAGGGAAATTGTGGCTGTTCCTGTTCCATCTGAATCTGAAGCTGGGACTAGTGCTGCAGAACTTCCTCACAGACAGCTGAGCAATTTACACCATCTGGTGCTCACTTGGCTGATGCTACACTTTTGCACCCAAAAATAATGTGGCATGCAATGGTGAAGTGCAGATTTGACTCCTTCTGAGCTTTGAGCTTTCATGAACGTGCGATTCAATCTTCTGGGATTTGTCTTATGCAATCAAGTCTCTATCATCTTTGATTCGGGTCATTTGGCCCTGTAATGTTTTTTTCTTGATTTTGTACAATCAAGTGTTTGGTTTACATGTCTTAACTAAACTAGGATTAGTTTTTTTCTTCTAATTCTCCTAGTTTGTTTTCGGTAATTTGATGCTCATTTGATGCCATCTTAGCATCATGTGACAATTTCTCCCATGATCAAAACGTCACGTGATTAATTAATCTGACGATCCAGTGAGAGCGATTAACTGGATGATTCGATTGTACAAAATCAAGAAAGTTTAGAGGAGTTAAAACCTTCTAAAATGTTCGTCTGAGGGCTATAGAAACTGGGCCTTGTTTGACCCCAACAGGAAAATGGCTGGGCCTTAAAATGCATGCAAGATCCTAGGCATTGTCCGGTTGCTATCCATCTGCATTTTATTTTGAGTCTTGTTAAAGAGTTTCTCGAGTCCCGACAGACTTGTAATATGAATTATTTCGATTCTTAAACTATTGATTACAGTCTGAGAGTTTACAACTTTATTCTGAAATGGCTTTTTAGCAAATGTCTAGGGACTCTTTTCAACAAAGCCCTTCACTTTTTTTCATCTTATGACCGCCGAAATGTTACTTTCATCATTGAACATAGAAATTCTTTTGAAATCATAGCAATTCACAACATGGGAGGATTTTTCGGGTTAAACTATTTACTTCATCTCCGAAATTTTAGAGAGAAAGAATAAGAGTAGACTCAATAATATGGTCATTTTTCAATTATTGCTTATGATTGTCTCAAGACTTATTTCAAACTTACATAATATGAGGTCAACTCACAATCTACTTCAATCATCATATAATAGGCGCGACATCAGCAATAACATCTGAGTTTTTTGCAAGGGATGAAGATACACCTTTTATATGGTCATGGAATTTTTCGTCTCAATAGCTATATCAATTGAGTTCTTGCGAAGAAGAGCTTCCTGAGTCAGGTAATTAGGAAGCGATTTCTCACAAAATCTTCCACTTAATTGGAAATGGTCTAACTTTGGTCGACTAAGAGTTCATCATTTAGGGATTATTTGTTCATCTACCTAATCCTTCCATAACCAAAAGGGAAATTAAATGTGTATTTATTTGCATAAAATGAATAATTATGAAAGTATTTTTATAAAAATGATCGCTCATATCGCTTATAAGAATAAATGAATGTGAAAATATTTTTCATTAATTAGTTATTTCAAATGATTTTTTCTGATAAAATAATTTTCTACGTCATTTAACACGGTGCGTAAGGGAAAAAAAATGCCGTAAATGACGAAAATATGGCTAAATGCAAGTTTCGGTGACCGAGAAAAGAGCATACACCGCAGGGGCATTTTCGAACTTGCACGCGCCCATATGTCCTCCTAAAACCCTACCTTTCTCCTTCCCAAACCCTTCACCCGGAGCTTAGTTGCAGAAGCTTCTAGTCACTCCATTCCCCATTTCCCCCTCTCTCTCTCGCTAGCTCTTGCTCTTCGGATTCCTCTCTCCCAATGGCGAAGCGTCTGATTCCGACTCTCAATCGCGTTCTGATAGAGAAGATCGTCCCTCCGTCCAAGACCAATACCGGGATCTTGCTCCCTGAGAAGACCACCAAGGTTCCTCCCTTTTCTTCATTTTTCTTGATACGGTGTTATCAGCTAGAATCCATTTCGATGACGTGCTGCTTCGTCTCCGACATTGGGTTTGGAATAGAAGGAGGAGGACGGGAAATGTGTCGTAGGGTGTCGGATTCTTTCGTGATTTATGTAGCGTGGTCCTTTTAGTTCCTGCTGTTGCCATTGCGGAGCTGCGGTGGCAGTCTTAAACCTTGTGATTGCGGATTCTTTTGTTTCCAGTTCCTCTGAGTAATTTCGTGTGTGGAAAGCTACTTAATTGTCGAATGAATCATGCGCAAGTTTGCATCTTGAGTTGATAAGTGCTTCATCCTCTCTTCGATGCCCATCCGAGTGCATGAGTTCATCTTGACGTTGCTGATTCTGTTGTCCCTTATGAGTTATTCTGTGTGATATGCGGGATTTGCCTTCTGCGGCAATGCTATTGGTTTTTCATTTCTTTTTCGCCCCACTTTATTGTCTACGAGGAGGTCGAGGATCGTTTATGCAATTAGCCGAGTTTGCTTAAACTCTCCCCCATCTTTTTCTTTGCTGTTATAATGAAATGGTGATAGTAACATTGGGAATGGTCCTTTTTCTCAAGATTTCTCGGAGTATGGGGGGATCTGATTTCTCAAGTTTTAGTCAAAACAAGGTTTGGATTAGCAAGGATCAAAGGAGGCTTTTCTTTCTAAGATTGTGAGCGATAATAGTTGTTTGGTCAATAAGTATGAGTTCTTAATCCACGGTGAGTAGTTGAATAGGTCGGAAGACATTGAGTGAACATTTTCCATATCATTTGAGCACATAGTGGGTCTGTTAGCATGATGCTCTACCTCTACTGCCATCCATTCTTCCGGTAGGGTTAAGGTTATTCATCGTTCCCATCTAAAACGTGGGTCTTCTGTCCTTTTTGAGAAAATTCATCATCTTTTCTCAATAGAGGGATTAAATATTGGTGCTCTCTCTCTCTCTCTCTCTCTCTCTCTCTCTCTCTCTCTCTCTCTCTCTCTCTCTCTACACACGTGCATGCGTGCATGCAGACATATAGGGATATCCATTCAGTACATGGTATTGTCTAGACCACTAAAATGAAGATTTTATGGATCAAAGCCCTGACATGTCTCAATCTGACATGTCTCAATCTGCGGCATTGTCTTTTAACCGATTTTTGTATCTCTGTTAGGATTAATGACGCTGTTTGTTGTCCGAACATTTTAATGCTTGGTTGGTCTCATTATTCTTCCCAATGCTCGTGGTGCAGCTGAATTCTGGAAAAGTTATGGCAGTGGGTCCTGGAGCTCGGGATAAGGATGGGAAGATTATTCCTGTTAGCGTGAAGGAAGGAGAGACGGTGCTTTTGCCTGAATATGGTGGAACCGAAGTAAAGCTTGGTGAGAAAGAGTAAGTTTATAAATCTTGTGTGGCTTTCTGCTCACAGGTTGCAACTGGTTCAGTCAACTCTTTGTTGTGAAGTTAGCGTACCTTTTGCCTCTGTTCTCCTAAACACTGCAACAACTGGTTTCTTCATTTGCTCTATTTGATCTCCCTCATGAATTGTGCCTTATCAATCACTTGCCACTCTAAATGAATTAAATGGCGGAGGCTGATAAAATACCCTTCCATGGGTAATCCCTCTTAAAGATTGGCCACTAGGACGACTTTCATATTTTAGCCAATCCCAACTAGTTATATCATGTCCTCCTCTGGTCATATTTGTAAGGTTCATATCGGCGGTAGAATCATAGTATACTTTGCTGCTACACTGAGCCTGTGGCAACCGACTGGGGTACAACATTTTCGTCGGCTCGCCTTTTTGAGCATAAAATCGTGTGCTCACGCTTTGTTCATGCTTTTTCTCCTGTTTTTCCAACACCTGCTTCAGGGTATTGTTTGTGTTAGCTTTAGATTTCTCATTTAGCCACATCTTCAATGATGCAGGTATCATCTGTACAGAGATGAAGACATCTTGGGGACTCTCCATGATTAGCCTGCTCTTCTTTTACTCTGGAGGCATTGAACAATTACTGTCAAAGAGTACTGTTGTTTTGCAACTTCGTTTTCTTTTTCAAATGATCCATGAGACTTCAAACCTTAGCTAGAACTGATTTGGACTGGGCTTTCAGGAACACTTGAGTCTACGTTGCAATGGAAAGCTATTGATCCTCATTACATAAATCTTTCTTGTGCCATCGTTGTCAGCGACTGATTGGCAACATTATCACTTGAGTGTGAAGTTGGGTCGAGTGTTCAGACGCCGTTGGGTGGGACCATGTCTTATCAGGCTCTCAAGGCGCTTGTCTCCTACAACTGACGCGTAGTAGGCCTTTCCATCAATCCCTGCAAAACATAAATGCTCGTTTGATCGAGGATCTTTGCAATGGGGAAGCTAAACGAGGCTTGATCATGCTGGTCAGTGTTTAAGATAAAAAGCACAGCACAAGTCGGTAAACTCTTGGCAAACTTTAGGTGACGGACCAGAGCGTGCGTTACATGTCCCTGTTTTGCAAGATGCATGCGAAACGGACTGTGTTGCATAATGTCACGAAAATGTCCAGTGCTCAGATCCTGGAGGCAGGAATTTGCTGCTGAAGGGTATTGACCACCGAAGTTTACCTCATTATGCTTATTGTGTATTTCGCCTATGCTTCTCACCAGAAGCTTAAGAGTTTTCAACAGACGCATCGCATCACCAAACAACGAGCCTCGTAAACTTCCATAGGTACTTTACTAATGGATGGCCGCATAGCTTTCAATTGTCACAAGCTCAGCTCATGCTGAAACAGATTCAAGCTCTTATCCTCCCAATTATGCGTTATCAAACGAAAAGTTTTTCTACTCAATTGCTGGATAAGTGCTTCCAAGCCATCCGCTGATGAAATCTCGTTGGTCTACTCTGTCTGATGTTAGCAACAATGAATTTCTTGACCTGTACAAAGCTAAATATCTGTATGTGCCGTAACGTCCACAATTTTCACCCGAAGAAATTTCTTCATTGCCTAGAAATTAAACATCAACGGGGGAAAAGGTAATGAATCCCAGGCAATTGATGAACCTTTTCCTAACAAAATCAAATCCCTGCTCTTTTTTATAAGCCGAGCAGTGTTGTTTCACCTCGTTTCCTTGTCATGAAAAGCAGACCTATCGACTGAATGTTTTACACTGCACGAGTTGACTCTCCGCAGTGCAAACAGCCAACTAATCACCAGCTGGTATTGGCAAATTTCTCTTTGACATTATCATTATTGCGTCTCTTTCATATAATAAGGTCAGGACCGCGGTGATGAGGACTGATTAACTGCTATTTATATATATACTCGTTTTTGTTAGGTGCATCCTCATGAATTGTGAGTTAAATATGACACAGCATCTCATTCAGCAATCAAAACACTTCACTACAGTTCGGTTCAGTAAGCAAAAGCTATGTCGTCCGGAAATCTTATTTTAAATGAGAAATCATGTAGAGATGACTGAAACCCCTGAACAACACCCCATGTGCACCAGTCCCTCATTCATCATGCACTAATGTATACGTGTCCGCTTCCCAATTCTTGCAATGTATTTAAATTTCTGCGAAAGATTGCAGTTGCAATCATTGACTGATCTGCTCATCTTCTAGCAAAAAAAAGCTTATACTTTATATATCTGACAATCGTTGAATCATTTTCACTCCATGTTCTACAAGAATACTGTATAGCGTATCAAGTAAACATTTTGAATACAAATCTGTATAAAAAAATAAACAAAGACGAGGACGATTGATAGATCAGAGAGTACGAAGAACTCAAATCATCAGGGTCTGCAATGCAGTCCCCAAAAACATCAAGAGCAGTCCATTCAAGAACTTATCACCCCAAGCTGTTAGAGCAACGGACCCAGATGGCTCACTGTCATCGGCGCTCTGTTCTTGGGGATTGTTGAAACTGGACGGAACCACAGTGTCGGGTACCGAGTCATCCCCCGAATCAGGACTGACCGGACCTGGCGACTGGTCCGATGGGTTCTTCAGACTTTCAGGCAGGCCTTGCCCGTGCGTCACATTGATCATGAAGCGTTGGCCGTTCTGGCATTGCTCGCCGTCGTAATCGCTGGAGAAGAAATAATTCGGCCCCTCCTTTACGAGCGGAACGGGCACAGTGGCGGCGTGAGTGGCGGTGTTGGAAGGATCGCTGGACGACCATAGGATGGTGTCCTTTTCCTGGGCATCCTCATAGTCACAGAGCTTGTACGTGGTGAGGTTGTATGTCTGCACAACCGAGTGGTTGGTGTCGGTGTTGAATACTGCATAACCCAAGAAGGTTCAACAATTAAAAGAAAGAAAGAAAAAAATCCACTTCAGACATAACTCCTGTGCAATCATACAATATTTAAAGTTAAAATTAGAGAGGGAACAGCACTTGGTCAATTAGGATGGTGCTCATCACTTAACTACCATGATCTAGTTACTGAATTCATTTCGGCGTGAACAGTGATAATCAGACCCTTTGCCTGATGTTCAAGCAGATCCTGACAAATCACAAAAATTGTCTAATTTGCAGAGCCACGATCACAACTGATGGGATCAAACACTTGTATAAACTCACTCCAAATAAAGGCAACAATTCCGGTGGCACCATAATCAGTTTCCAATAGTTTCACAGGCCAAACAAGCCTCAGCGGCAGTGTGTAGTAATGCCGACTGTGACTTAAAGCAAACAAGAAGCTTTCTTGTATAAACAAGAAAACCCCCCACGAGAAAGTAGATGATGTTTGAGATTGTTGTGGGTGTGAGAGAGCTTACTGAGGAAATCTCCCAAACTGAAGTTCTTGGCAGAAGCCCACTTCTGGTAATCAACCTCAGGCTTTTCTTGGCTGTCATACCAACCGAGGGAGCCGCCCACGGTGTAATTCTGATAAGCCTCAGCACATCCTGAGAGGGAAATGAGAGCAATACAGCAGGAGATGCAGAAAAAAGAGGTCACCAGCCCAAAACCGTACCTTCGCTGTGCCATTGTTTCTCGGAATCCGTGGAGCACAGGAAGTCGCAGTTGCTGAATGTTATGTTCGAGTTTGGACCAGAACAGTCGATTTCAGGACAAGAAAAGAAGAGAGAGGGTGGACGTGGAGGTTGAGTTGTTTCCAGCCTTTTCTTGCTACTAATATGACCCCACTGCCGTCTCAAATTACCAAACCAGTCTCGTCTGTGCGTGTCCTTATTCGTGAGCCAGCTTCGAAAACACTGTGGTACCTACAATGGAGTCGGGGGTGGTTAATGTGGGAGGATTTCAATTTTTTTTGGGAATTAGACTAGAGACTTATTGTCCGGACGCTTTATCCTGTCCAAATCACGAGGGGTTTCACAACTTAAAAACAAGGATAATTCAGGAGATAACCCTGTGAAACAAGTAACTCTGCTTGCGGTTGTACCTTTTCTCTCTTTTATATGCTCACATGAATGTTTCCGCACCGGCGCAAAGATAATGTCGGCAATCACGTGAAGTCAAGGAAGGCCAGCAGCTAAAGAGAATTAGCCTACCCAATGATTCATATTTGCGTAAGTTCAGCTACTATTTTGTTCCATCAAAGCTTGTGAAGAAACCCATTTTAGTGAGAATCAAGCAAGGAATAGATCTTTTAAGCAAACCCCGCCCAAAACGCAGCTCAACCGTAAAAACCTCTGCACCGGGAAAAAAGCAAAGACAGACCCCAAAAAAGAAGAAAAAGAGCGGAAAGGTCGTGGGAGATGCTTTGCTTCTATAGCGAGCTTACTCCATTATTGCATGGTAAATATTATCCCCTCGCTTTCAAGCAATTTCCCATCACGATCACCGGCGATGGACGAGCCACGTGAGCTCTGACGGACCGCATTTCAGTGCGGGTATAAATTCGGGTTTCTTTTTTTAATCTTTTTGGGAGGGTTTGAGGTTTCGTTCCGAAGCCATGGCTGATCTCGGCTTCTGCATTTGCATGTTTGTGCGAACTAAAAGATAAGATTGCAAAAAGGGGTCCAGACAGGTGTGCGACTCGCAATGGACACCGCCATGTTCACGACACGAGGCATCACATGCGCTTGCTGATTACTTTGGGGTCTTTTTATCAAGAACCAAGGCATCATACGGGGGCTACTATACATGATTGATATTCGTGGGGCCGATCGAATTCCGTGAAATCAGTGGTCATTGAACGGGTGCGCAGGATGGTTATGGTGGTCTGGTCTCGACAGTGAGCCTTGAACCAAAGGATAAAATGGATCACGAACTCCATAGACGTTAAAAGCAAAACCTTTCAACAACACGTATTGAGTTGTTTAAATATGGTATGCCTAGTACAGAGAGATTTTTTTTTTTCAATCTTATTATGTTATTACTCTAATTCTCACTTCCAAATTTTTACCCCACTTCTTTACGGTCAAAATCAACACTTAAAATAAAATCATTTTTTATCTCAATCCTCTGAGAATGCGAGAATTCAAACTTCCTATCTTTCCCTTCCCCTATACGAGAGTGGAATGTCATTGGTTAAGAAATATTTCAATTGCTAATATTTCAGCGGAGTTATGATGATGGGCTCATCAATCTCGAATCATGAATATGCAAAGTTATTATCATTCAAATCAAAAAATTTCTAATGACATGGGATCTTTATGATAACGTGTATAGGGCCGCTAGGGCCCCTGGAGGTCGCCTCACTCCATTCTTTTACTATAAAGGAGGAAGAAAAAACAGTGTGCGGAGGAGAGTGACATAAAAGTTGGTGTCGGTAGTGTGGGGGTGGGGTGGAGATCCAATTACATGGAGCTTTTTTCGGTCCATTTCACGTGGAGATGCCAAACGTACGTTGAACTTGACCTTTCCTCCGTCCATTGCCGTCCACTCTCCATTAATTACGAAATGCAAAATATCAAGGCGAGTGACATTCTTTAAAACCGCCCACCAATGAAATTTTGTCCGGAAACATTAAAAATCTCATCGATTTCATAAGTTAGCTGGCCAGATGTTCTCACTTACCGGCTTCCTCGAATTCTGACCCGGCTGGAGGCTCCAAATTTCAAAGCAAATAATTTAAAGAAGGGGCGATGGTTGCTGTACTTATTTTCCATGCCTATCCCTGACGAATTGACTCGAGAATGGACATCGGTACTGCAATCATTGGGCGAATTCAAACCGGAGGAGCGTATTGCATCGCGATCATATGTACCTATCATGGCTATCGGTTGCACATGCAAGCCAGCTACTCAGTTCACAGATACCAAAATCGAGATCCGATTGCGGTTTAAGAATCGTCGTTATTTTCATCAAGCTGAGGATCGAGTTCTCGTATTTGATCTGGCGGAACAGAGTCCTGGAGCTCTTGAACAGCCTCTCGAACTGGAAGCTGAGGTTCGCTTGCTCGGAATCAGAAACCACTTTCTATGAGTAGCGAAGAACAGATCATGCATCGCTCCGTGGTCAAGAGCCACTACTCAAGAGAAGTAAATGATTAGAGGTTTTACTAAAAATGTAATAGCATAGTAGATACTATTAATAGCTGCAACAAGCATGAACAGTGACAAAAGTAACTTTTCCATATCCAAGTACTGAGATTAAACTGAAAAAAAAAAAAAAAAAAAAGGCATTCTTCAGACCCCCTCTCCTCTCCGGATGAAGTACTTAGGCATCAACCACCGTAAATTGCTGCAACAAAGGTGTATTACCCCTCTCGATAGCACATTTACATATCCTGCTCAGCATCCTCCTCATCCTCATACTCGAGTTCGTCATCGGCTGTTGCATCCTGGTACTGCTGATACTCTGACACAAGGTCGTTCATGTTGCTCTCGGCTTCAGTGAACTCCATCTCGTCCATGCCTTCGCCAGTGTACCAATGCAAGAAAGCCTTCCTCCTGAACATAGCCGTGAATTGCTCGCTGACCCTCCTGAACATCTCCTGAATTGAGGTCGAGTTACCAATGAAAGTTGATGCCATGGAGAGTCCCCTGGGAGGAATGTCACAGACACTAGATTTCACATTGTTCGGAATCCACTCAACAAAGTAAGAGGAGTTCTTGTTCTGGACATTGATCATCTGCTCATCGACTTCCTTGGTGCTCATCTTGCCTCTGAACATGGCTGACGCTGTGAGGTAGCGACCATGGCGTGGGTCTGCTGCACACATCATGTTCTTTGCATCCCACATCTGTTGAGTGAGCTCTGGGACAGTCAAAGCACGATACTGCTGAGAGCCACGGGAAGTGAGAGGGGCAAATCCAACCATGAAGAAGTGAAGACGGGGGAAGGGAATGAGATTGACTGCAAGCTTTCGGAGGTCAGAGTTCAGTTGCCCAGGGAACCTGAGGCAGCATGTAACCCCACTCATGGTAGCAGAAATCAGATGGTTCAAATCGCCAACTGCAATAGAGTACACACGTATAAGCTTATGCCCCCATTATTCATCAATTGACTCAAATGACAAATAATGAATAACAGCAAACAGAGATCACAACCGTCCAAGTTTAATTACAGTTGTAAGGCATTTGACAGTCAAAAGATGATTGATTGACTCTCGAGAATATTATCAGATAGCAAAGTGGTAATGAAGTCAGTCAACCAATATTGATTCTATAACGGCCAACAAGATACATGAATCCACTGCTTCTAGACTGAATTGAGTATGATACTCACAGCTAGGAGTCGTCAGCTTGAGCGTCCTGAAACAAATGTCATATAGAGCCTCATTGTCCAAGACCATGCACTCATCAGCATTCTCCACGAGCTGATGCACAGACAGGGTGGCATTGTAGGGCTCAACCACTGTGTCTGATACCTTTGGTGATGGAAACACTGAGAAAGTGAGCATCATTCGGTCAGGGTACTCTTCTCTGATCTTCGAAATCAACAAGGTTCCCATTCCAGAACCAGTTCCACCACCGAGCGAGTGGCAGATTTGGAACCCTGCACAATAAACAAATCCTCGGTAAGACAGTTTTGCAAGTAAAGTGGATTAAATCGAACAGCACACGCCACATCCTCGCAAAACTAAGTTTAGTTACAAAACTTTAACTCTCTGCCTCTGCTCCACATGTTCATTACAATAATAGCATTTACCGAAAGCAGATTAGATCCAGCACAGACAACGCATGAGCTGGCAGCTAAAATCAAGAAGAAAGCTATGGGTGTACCTTGAAGACAGTCGCAATTTTCAGCTTCCTTCCTCACAACATCAAGAACGGCATCAATGAGCTCTGCACCCTCCGTGTAGTGCCCCTTGGCCCAATTGTTACCAGCACCAGACTGCCCAAACACAAAGTTGTCTGGCCTGAAGATCTGGCCATAAGGACCTGTCCGGACACTGTCCATAGTACCAGGCTCGAGATCCATGAGCACAGCACGAGGCACGAAGCGCCCGCATGAAGCCTCGTTGTAGTACACATTGACACGCTCCAACTGGAGATCAGAGGTGCCAGTGTAGCGTCCAGTAGGGTCGATGCCATGCTCATCACAGACAACCTCCCAGAACTTGGATCCAATCTGGTTGCCACATTGTCCACCTTGGACGTGCAAGATTTCTCTCATTTTCGTTTATCTGGTAGGACATCAAGAGAAAACATGCCTCAAAACTCAAGAGGACCACGGATGAGACCAATAATTGGGCAATAGAAACCCTCGCATGAATCTAACACATGATTTCAGCACATAAATCAAGCAGGTCCGAGAAACTAGTAAAACGACTCTGAACCGACAATTCAAACGAGCCTCAGAAGAACAATCAAATGAATCGACTGAAAAGAATCTCCGAGTAAGCATTCGCGATTTCTCTCTACTCCGACACTGTCTCGCCAGCGAACGACCTCCTCATCATCTCAGCACAACATCACACCACCATGCATGGAGGCGCCTATTCAAAGCCCAGATCTCAAGTTCCTCGAGAAATGCAGCACGAAATCGGACGAAACGAGGCGCTGAACGCCAGAAAATCATCTGATCGAACCCAAAACGAACAGATCCGGGCCGTTCTCTCACCGACGGAAAGGCCAGAAACAGTGACATTCTCGCACGGCACCGTCGGAACAAACGAAATTTGCTCAAAACAATCAACATCACTTGTCGAGCACTTCATTTTCCTCTCACTGACCAGAAATAGCGAAGCAAAACCGCAGTAATCGAACTCGACGCACATCTTTTCAAAACCCCAGCGGAACCAAACTGCACCGAACGGCGACGGAAAAACGAGAAGCGCGTCGGCGGAACTTACCGGCGAGGAGATTCCGGAACGCGAGCGAGGCGACGGCGATCGAGCGACGGGGAGCGAGGCCCGATCGGGGTTGCGCGAGGAGGAAGGGCACTGAGAGGCTGCGGAGGACGATGGCGAGAAACGACGGAGTTTTATAGTGGGGGTTTGGAGAGAGGGAGAAAGAGACGGTGAGGGGGGGCTTGGCTGTGAGATCGGACGGCCCTGGCTCTTTCCCTCCCTTTCCGTTGCGGACCGCTGGATGCCGTCCGATGGCGGGGCTTGGACGGTGCGGATGGGCGCTCGGCCGGGCGAGGGCGCATTATTTGGTTTTTTGAAATATTCGGACGTTCGGCTGTGCTTGACGTTTGTGACCTTTGAAATGACGATGTTGCCACTGTGACCTGACGGTGTACGTGACTCGGATTTATAAGAGAATTTATTAATTTATTTCGGAAAGGTATAGCTTACGGACCTAAGCATGTCCTTAAACTCTTGAATCGGGCATCCCAAGGTGCCGAGTTAACCTCATTTACAAGGGTTTAACTGAGATTACAGGATAAAGTCTCCATTAGACTTTCCCGCCAACCCCTCCAAAAGGAGGAGCGCATTTCGATCCCCAAGCCTTTTTCATAAAGATACTTGGCTTAGTTCGTGAAATGAAAAGCTGCTGGCCAACCCCCCACGTGAGCGGGTTGGCCAGGGCTCAACGGACGAACAAACGTTGGCGCATTTTATGAGAGGGTATTTGGATCTTTTAGGGACGATTTTTTTAAGCGATAATTATAAAAATGGTCCATAAACTTGGCACAATGTGCAATATCATCCCTAAATATTTAATTCATTCAATTTAGTCTACAAACTTTAGTCCGATATGTAATATCGTCCATGAATTTTTTAGTTTATTTAATGTAACATATTCTTTGCATCGGTTTATTTTCTAGATTATCTGAAAATGTTCAATCTATATAAAAATGTTCGATGTTATCTCAAACTTAAATTGATGGAATGACAACATCAAATATTTTTATATAGTTTATAAATTAAATTGAACATGTATTAAAAAGTCAAATATCATATTAAATATTTTCATATAATTTAGAAAATAGATTAGCATATACCAATAATTAAATTGTTATATTGAATAGATTAAAATTTAAAAAACAATATTACATATTTGATCAAAATTTAAAAACCATTTATAATTATTTTTTCCATTTCCTTTTAAAGTATTTTAGGTCACTTTTAGACAACACCCTTTAAATCTTGCGGACCGATCTAATTTGAACATGTTAATAATCATATTATAGTCAATGAGTTGGAAATCTTTTCGCCGGGAATGAAAGATAATCGAACTTCTAGCTTGACTGATCTCACGTAAATTACGCCAAGAATCGGCACGTTCGTATCAAAGCCCCGTCTGGCCATGCTGACGGCAAGAAAGGGACAAGGCTCGAGGAGATGCCGGTCGACATTCCCTGCCCCTGCCCTCGCATCACAAATCTTCGATTGTTAAGGTAAAGCTCGAATACGTATTTAGTATTCTCCAAAAACCAAAAAGTACGCAAGCAATGAGACGATGAGCATTCTTGGTATCCATTCTTTTTGGGAAAATCGCAGGGGAGATATTTTTCTCTTGCTTCTCGAGACGATGGATGAGCGCAAGAGGACAGAGCAAGTGGGAAGAGAAGAGCCGGGCTGGAACGGGCGGGGGCCGCAACGGGATAGCGATGCGGCCATGTGACCCGCCAACCACTCCCCCTCCTCCCTTGTAAAATCTCACCCTCGCCCTTCCCACCTACATTCAATTCGACCAACCGAATTTCGCCCTTCGTTGAAGCGTCCCTTTCGCTTATTGGTACCACATGGCGAATCGCAGATTGGGATCGGGAGGTGTTGAGCTCGATGGGAGGTTTGGTGAAACGATAACAAAATCGGAAAGATTCATTGAATTGGCTGTCTCGAAAGCAGCGACTTACTGACTCCTGAATTCCTTTGGATATAGAAATGGTCAGATTTGAAATCTCCCAGGGTTCTAATCATGTATGTGTTGGGATTACGGACTGTTTTTAGTGATTTGCCCCTAAACGATGTATGGATATGGCTCCTTGATCGACACGTGTGTCGCACACATCTCTATCTAAGCCTAAGTACTCATCGGGTGCGAATTTATCGTCAATATAACGACGCTTGTAAAAGATTTCCTGTTGAAATATAACACGTTGACCATTCCCGAGATTTGACAATTGCTTTTTACCTAACTATATCACTTTCTTCTATGATCGCAACTTTGCAAGCGTGTGGCATCATCTGAATCAAAATGCGATAATGTTTTTGAGTCGCCGAGTGGGATGTTATTTGTCTAAATTGCTAGGTAGAATGAATGTGGCTTGTCTTGATGTGCTTCTATCGGTGGTTGCTCAACCAAAACCAAGTGAACCAATGCACTCTTTCGCTAGTACTATGCAATTAGCTTGTTGAATCGATCTTGGATGATCGAGTTCATTTTTTCTCGATGCACGAGTGATCGATATCAAGGCATCAATGGATAAGAGTTGTACATGGTCCCAATAGCGAGGATAAAAGCTTAGACCTCGGCCCTTGGAAACGCTATTCTTTGTCAACTAGGCCGTTTCTGGGACCACATTACTCCTTAAAGAATTTCAAGGTTCATGTTTCAGCTCAACATGTCCAAAGATCTCACAAGACATCTCATAATAAATATCCTTCGAAATTCTCAAATGCACTCCTCTAGTATAAACCATATATCCCTGGAAAAATCAGGGATAGCAAATGAATTTGATCTTTAGTCCGAGAAGCTACCAAAGGCGGAGCTAAAATTCACGAGCCAAGTATTCTGAAGCTCCAATTCCATTGTAATATGTTCACATCTCAGAAACTCCGTGCAACGACCGCGGATTTCTTTTAAAGGGTTTCTAGCGTCTCGGATAATTGCATGGCACGTGCTTACACACTGCGTGATGCTTGTACATTAAACAAGAAAACGTCGAGCACCAGGCAGGATCTCGCCACTAATGAAAGAGAGAACAAAGCTCATCCATGTGCTTCTTCTCACTTGCCACTTAAAACTCAGGAGGAAACACTTGCAATTATGTGCAAACACATCATGTGGGTTTCTCTGTACACTCGAAATTCATGCTGAAAACGCCATATTGCCTCTGTGCTAGAGCTGGTTTCTGCGCCAGATCCGAGCGACAGAAGCGGATTATATAAATCGGCAAGGGGGGTCGGTGGGATTGTGACGAGATCCCTTGCTTTATCTTAAGGAAGAATCATTACGGGGGATGTTAAGATGAGTTTGGAAAAAGAAATTTCCTCATTGGACAGTAGCACTGGTCCACCCGCCTTTGGTGCGAGCAGGACGTGGCCGGGTTGTGTTGGGTGGAATGAGGAAATCGATGTCATTTGGCAGGGCTTGCGGGGTGAGTTTGTCTGTGGTTTTGTCTGGTGCCCGGGAGGAGTGATCTTGGCCCGAATTGGTTTATTGAAAACTTAAAAATTCCGATGACCCGAACTGCTCCGGAATCCATTAGCTTCTGTCGTATCGTCAGGGGGCTCAATAATTGCTGCACAGTACAGATTGGCAGCTCAAATTAGCACATGAGCTCACCGAGGCAAGTGAAGAACACAGTACTAACATGGACAGTTAAGTGGGATTAGCATCCCTAATTCTTTTTTTTTGGATTTCCATCCACCATTTCCACTTTCTTTTTTCTTCTCATGGGTCATAATATAAAGATACGAGGAAAGACACATTAGAAGTGTTAAGATATTCGCACATCGCTCAATTTCGTTCTAAAATTTTTCGAATAGACACATCAGAAGTGTTAAGATATTCGCACGTCGCTCAATTTCATTCTGAAATTTCTCGAACACTGACTTTAACTTCAAAACTTTTGAAATTTGACCATGGGACTGAATCATAAGCACCACTTTTCTAGTTATTAACGTGCCTTTTTGTGCACTTGTTTACGTTCCCCTACTAGCAATTCATTTTTAATAAAATGCATAGTAATCAACTGAGACGAAGTCAATTTTTTGTAAGTGAGCTTGATTACCAATGAATTAATTTGCTTGCCCAGAAAAAATTAAGGGAGAAGGGGCGGAAAGGGGGGGGAGAGATGCCAACTATAAAAGACGAAATATAAGCGGTTTGGTTTGACTTGCAAGTGAAAAGTGCCATAAGACTTGGTGATCGATAGTTTAATTCATGACTTCGACCAATCCTATTCAAGGATCTCCGGGGGAAACCGGCCGGGCAAATTGGGCCGGCTTCTGAGAGATCGAGGCTCTGTTGCTCGGGACGGTCGAGGATGCTGCCAAGAAGATGAGTTCACGTGAAAATCTGCTGGAGGAAAAAGGCAAGTCTCGATCATGAATTCGAGGTGCTCCATTTGCTGTCCAGCCCGAGGTTGTAAAGACAGCGTTGAAAAACGACATTTCTGTGTGATTTATCTCTTTCCTTTGTTTTCTCAGATTCAGCCGCACACGTGTCGCCATCCTAAGGCTCCTACGTTACCGCGTCATTTCCATCCCACTGCAGAGTAGCATATGTCGACCCATTTGAGGCCTCTGCAACTGCGTTTCCTTCCATCGAAGTGCAAAATTATATTATGCCTGTAAATTTCAAAGGAAAATAATTCAAGATAAATTAAAATATTTTTTTATGAAAAATAAATATTCATTTATTTGCCGGTTTAGATGCTTTAGGAAAAGGGATATTTATTTTACCAGAGGAGGAAATTTTTCTCCTAAATCTTACAATTTTTTTTTAAGTCTATGGAAAATATTTTCCATAATGGAGTTGATGGAGGTAATTTTGGGCGTGCATGGAAACGTTCCAAAAACGTTTTTAACACTCTGTTTTTTTTCGTTAGAACAATAAAAAAAAAAAACGCGCGTTTGGTTGCGTTTACATTTTTTTTTTTTTTTGTTTTTAACAAAATAGGAACAAAAAAAAAAAAACACAAAAAAGTTGTTTATGGAGAAAAAAACACTTCTTCGAAACCAAAAATGAACAAAAAATGAAAAGAACTTCTCTCTCTATCTTTTCTTTTCTTTTTTCTTCTTTTTTTCTTCTTTTTTCTTTGGCCGGCGACGCCGTCAAGGGTCGGCGACCTCGCCGGAGCGTCGCCGTCGAGGGTCGGCGACCTCGTCGGAGCGTTGCCGGCCCCCGGCGAGGCCGAGCTCGCCCAGCCAAGGCGAGGCTCGGCCTCGCTCGAGGGGAGATCTTCGGCTAGGGTTCCGGCGAGGGGCTCCGGAGGATGGTGCGACGGCGGCGTGGCACTAGAGGCTTCGGGATCGGGACGGCGTTGAGCTGTGGGCTTCGGGGCGGCATTGAGCTGCGGGCTTCGAGGCGCAGTGCTCAACTCCGATGGCGGGCGGCGAGGCTCGGCCTCGCCGCGCCGTGACGCCGAGCCTCGCCTTGGCTGGGCGAGCTCGGCCTCGCCGGGCGGCGAGCCTCGGCGGGGGCGGCGAGCCTCGCCGTGGCCGGGTGAGGTGAAATGCCTGCCCCGTCGGCCGCCGAAAAAAAAAAAAAAAAGAAAGGAAAAAATGGAAAATAAAATTAAAATATTAAAAAATTAAAAAACACAAAAAAAGAATAAAAATTTACCGAACGTATTTCTACTCATTTTTTTATTTCCAGAACAAACGTTACTAAACACGTTCTTTTGTTCAAAAACCATTCCTTGGAACAGAAACACTTTTTTTTATTTCTGTTTCCTGGAACAAAAAAAGAACAGAAACGTTACCAAAGCGCGCCATTTATTTTTAGTTTATTTGCATGCTGATGGAGGTAATTTGACCCTGCGTGAAGAGCGTCTCGTGTATTTTCAATTGCGAGGTCGGTCGGAACTGTTGACCTTGCAATAATGGAGTCTTTGACCGCTAGCCCATGATACTTTTGGTCCTTGCTCTCCTTAGATTCCCAAATGGATTGCTTTTCTTTCATATTCACCTTTTTGCCACTCTACTTTTCTTGGATCCCGGACATGTGTCATGGCGAAACAGGGACACGAGCCTTGTCATTCCACATGAATTCACGACACCGACTATGCATGGTAGCAGATCCCAGCAACCGGGACCTCGCATTGCGATATCATTCACCAAACACGAGATTTGCCCATCTTATCACATCGCATCATATCAAATCCATCAAATGCGAGTGATCCAAAACTCGATCATCCAATGTAAAGTGACCATTACGACAATTGTGTTTTGCTAATCTTTTGATGTACGAAAAAGTTATTAGCTCTCTCAAATGAGATGGGTTGTCGGTGCTTTGAAATTTAGAAAAATTACACTTCGTGCCACTTTGAGCATTTGGACAATTTCCTCGATCTAAATTAGCGGAGATCGGATCGCATGTGGAGCTGAATTAAGAAATAGATACTTGAAATGACACTCAGTAGAGGGTTTTCATTATTATTAATGTTGTTATTGTTACTATTCGTCGAAGCACAAATGGCGTGGGTATATTGCAAGATAAGATGTCAAGAGACTCAATTACGGCTACTAACTTTTCAAAATTCAAAATTGTCGGGAGCGTTTAATAAAGGAAAAGTCACCGCGAACCTAATTTTTAAAATTGAATGACAGTAGGAGCTGAAAAACGAAGATAATGCGAGTCCCTTTCCAAGATACCTATTCGATCGGAAATCGATTGCTTTAAACCTTTGTGCCGACCTCTTCTCTAGGCTTACGTAGACAAATTTGGACTTATTTGCAATGCCACCATTCTCTCTCTCTATCTTTTTTAGCCCCTCCAAACATGGTAAAAAGATATTTGATACCTAAGCAAAAGGTTCTCAATTTAAATACTAATATTTGGTAAAAACAACAGCTACTAATATAAAAGAAATAGAATTTCAATTTGCAACTAATAATTTTGAGAATAGTATATGTTTGTTAAAAGGAAAAAAAAGTAATTAAAAAAAATGCTAAATCAATCTTCAAGAAGCTTATAAGAAATGGCCTAGCCCAAGCCCATCGAGTATCCAGGCCGTGATTGAGCTTCTCTTTCCTTAATTGGTGGCTCATGATGGAGCTTGTCCTCGCCAGCATTAAGCAAATTACTGCTTCCCTTAATTTCTCTCTTGGTAATGATCGGAGGGATGAGGATAACCATGAGAAATAGGCTATTACATGTTCGGATATTAGGGATGAGCATAGTTCAGGTGGATGGTTCCCACCTTAAAACCAAGAACCACCTACTAAAGATTGGTTTTGAAAAATTGGAAACCGAGACCTGCCTATTGATTCAATGGATCCACCTAGAAATCAAATTGCTGATCCAATCCGATTCTTGAGTGGGTTTATGGAACCGGTCCTCAATCCCTACAAAACTTATTCGGCCTTATATCCGAATCAAATCGTGAGCCATTTGTTTTGATTAAGAATCAAAAACCATAAGGCAAAATGAATATACAATACTTGTTCGCTAAAAACTTAATTTATTCAAAGGTCATGGAGTGATCATCTCAAAGTTTCTTCACACTGAAAACAAGTGGAGAATTGGACTCCACACTAAAGTCCTAACCTCACAAAAATTAAAATATTAATCACCCGATTCATATTTTTTTCAATGTTAACTTAATTTAAGCATGGGAATGGTTTAGGAAAAACCTAATTATACTATTAAAATGAGCCATAGGCTCTTATGGACATCTTCAATTGGTTTTGTCTTTCCTCTATACTTGTTTATTTTGTTTTAGTTGAGAAAGTAAGTAAATGGAATATTAGAATGAAAAAGAAAAGTAGGGGGTTATTCTTATCACATACGCAAGAGACAAAATTAATTCATAATGTACAATAATTATAAATATGCATATATGTACATATATATGTGTTTTCTTAATAGAATATATATATATATATATTTGGTTGATATAATTAAGTAATTGAAATGAAACTTCATTTAAATATATATATATATTGTCTAGCGCGGTTCCACGCCTAGAACTGAGAATCGAACTGGTACTTACTGGTTTCATTAAATTGAAATCGAGAACCTAACCAGCCCCCATGAGAGCCGCCGAATCTGATTTTATTTGGGCGGTTCGAGCAATTCCCGATTTTTTTGCATACCCCTATCAGACATCTAATATGTGATGTGTACTCTATATTTCATGATGAGCTGAAAATACTTTTCTTTTGAATATTTATCAACGCACATGTTTATTTATCATCATGTCAATCATCGAGTCAAAAAGTGAAAGGTTTGGTTTCTCTCTCAATCCTTTTCTCTTCCATCTCTACTAAGACGAAATAGACAAGTTGATACGTATATCACCCCTGGTGACATCGAATGGCATACATGAGTTCGCCTCGGTAATCTGGATGGGGAGGACATTTACGTTAATAGTGCATCTACATGCGGAGCTCACGACTCGATTCAAGGTAATCGATAGAGAAATCAAGCTGGGCTTATGTAAAACTGTCATGGCCCATTAGTAAAAGCGGATCGTGTCTTGACTTCAGGATCACCAAAATTTGTGTCCGAGAATCCATTACGAAAGCCCGCAACATTTGATGAGTTGGGTCGGTCCCGATGGAGACGGGCTAAGCGAGGGAAAACGAATAAAAGAAATCCAAATCAAGGTAAAATAAAAGGAAAACAAAAACAAGGGAAAATGTCAAAAAAGATGCTCAAATTTTTAATGAATGGCAATAACATATATTTACTTTCAAGACTTTAAGTTATGTACCTCGACTCAGCAAAATGGTGCACTTATTTAGAAGATCTTCGCCAATGTCCCCACTCATTTTTTTTCACATATATCAACGGTCAAAACCTAACCAATAAAGTGAAAAACATAAACACTACCTCCGCCCACCACTAATGTCTTCGGCGACTGGCTTAGCCTCCTTTTATGTCTTGGAAACTCCACCCAAAAGAATTGTCACGGTACCCACCGTTCTCCTTCCCACTTCCTCTCTCTCTCTTGTTGGAATCATGCCTCGGGGTCTCATTGGAGGTCGTCGTTGGCCGTGACGACCTTTGAGAAAGGAAGAGACTGCAAAGGGGAGAGAGAGAGAAGTTGCAAAGAAAGGGAGAGAGAGAGAGACTGACTTGACCCTGGTTGGAGGAGATAGAAAGCAATGCAGCTGCTATGGTGATGGGTGCGGGATGTGAAGGTCGTGGGCGACAGTAAAGGAGGGTGGCGGTCGAGAGCTTGGGTGTTTTGAGTGATGTGAGGCTAGGAGCTTTTAAACAAGAGAGGGCATTTTGATCTTTTCGTTCCAGTTAGTTAAGCAAAGGCATCAAACTTATAATTTCAAATAGAGTTATGCTTTTCGTATATAACTTAAAATACAAGGCATTGGTGTTTTTCCAAAATGAGTAGTCGGTTGAAAGACTTGAGCTAAGCTTAGCTCACTTTGCAGTGGTTTTGAAGCCACCCTACTTCATATGCGACAGTGGCCACTATTGAGATACTAACATGAGATTTACCTTTATATGTCCCTCAATTCTCACCCAAGCTTTTCTTCTTGGGTGAGTAGGAATATGAGAGGTGATATTACGAAGTCTCTCACTCTAGGACGGATTTCCTACTTGTTTCTTCTCCCTTTAGCCTTTTAATGACTTACTTAGATTTAGAGGTATTGAACTTATAAGTTTGAAATAGGGTTATGCTTTTATTATATAATTTTAAAAATGAGGCATACTTTTAGTATTTTTCCAAATAAACGAGAAGCACTCGTGGAGTTTCTCCCCCACTCTCACTATCATGCACATGAGAAGCCATTGCAGGTCGAGTGAGAGGTCCTCCAATCTATTTAGCTTTAGGTCTTTTAATCGGGGAATGACGACCTCTGTCGAGGTTGCTATTGTCCTCCTCTGTCGCGATTGTTCCCCCCATTATTTTCCTAATTCTATTGTTTTGAACTACTTTTCCTCCAAATTTAATTGGCCGAATTAGTTTTTGTAATTGAATCTTTAATGTATATAAACAAATACACTCCAGGTTCCAATATGCTGGTGCAAGAGTACAATCGATCAACCTCGCTTCTTTCCTCGTTCATGGACATCGAATTGTAGAATAGCAAAAGAATTATCATCAAAAAATGGTCATTGTATTGGTGAAAATTGCACATTGCCTCCTCCGTGGAGCTGTCTAAGTTAACCCCCATAATTTAAATTGTCTAGTCCATTCGCTACAAATTTATTTCTGGCTCAAATTTTGCCCCAAAGTTTAATATCTAATCCCTACGTGATGAAACTTGCGGTCACTTTAAATCAGATGTTCTGATTTGAAGCCATTGATAAGATTTGAAAAGATTAACATATACTATTTCTCTTATGGAAGGCATTCAAAAGTTACGTGCATTTTCTTTTAATAACTCCAAATTCAAATTGGAAAAAGTTGATTTAATCCAAACTTGCATAGGAGAAATGAGAATTATGCTAGCCATTAAGAGCCTTTTTAGTCACCATTCTACTCTCGGAAACAATTTATGCTCAGAAATGTTTATTTATTTATTTTTATTTTGTTACTTGAACGAGTTATTTATTTATTTATTTATAAATATTTGAAGACGTTTGATAACTGTTCAAAATTTATATTCCCGATATAAAAATGTGCTTGGTAAGATCTCAAATTCTTTTGTGATTTATAATTTCTTTTAATTTCTAAATAATTTTATTATATTTTTCTCTTTTTTTCTTTTATTATTCTTCTTCTTGCTCTTTGGTTGACGACCTTGTTGGAGTATTGCTGGCCTCTCCCTAGTGACTAAGCAAGGCTTGGTCTTGTGTTGGCCTCGCTAGATTTGGGTGAGCCTTGGCGAGGCTGACCTTGCGATGGCCTAGCGAGCCTTGTTGGCAACTAGGTGAGCTTAGCCTTGCTAGATTTGGGCAAGACCGAGTTCATCCAATCGCCAAAAAGGCTTGGCCTTGTTAAGGGCTAGTGATGATTCGACGAGATCATTGGCAAGGCTAGGTCCATGATCTATCAAAGAGAAAGAAGGGGAAGAAGAAAAGGAAAAAAATAAAAGAGGAAAAATAAGAAGAATGAACTTAATTCTAGAATTGTTTCAAAGAAAAAAAGTATATATATATATATATATTTTTTTTTACTTTTTGATTACGTTCCAAATATATTTTAAGGCATAAATTTATTCTCGATAATAAAAAAATTATCAAATGATTTTTTTTTTTGTTCAGAGAAGCAAAACAATAGAATTAGACACTATTTAACTAGTTAACAAACATGCCCTAAACTACAACACGTAATGTTGCTTAAAGCCTGTCGAGTTAGGATTTAGAATTGTAACACGAGCCCAATTTGGATATTTTTTGCTTTATTATTTTCTTGCTTAATCTAAATTTTGCTATCAGTGCACTCTGACTTTTTTCCGGAGAGTTGATGGTAGATTGTTGCATGCTTTTTTCATAATTTTGAAAATTCTGAATATATTACTAATTTTGCTTCTGTGCAAATGCTAACAAACGTCCCCACTAGAAATAAATTTCAAGGAGTTGGCCGAGATAGAACTAGATTACGAGGTCGAACGCGACAAATACTGAAAATACGGGGGGACGAAATGCAATTAACCCATTGTCATCGCTGGATTGGTCAAGATTCCGGCCCGACCGTTAAAATGCCCGCGGCGCAATATATTTTTTTATGTCCGAAAATTCCATTAAAACATAGGACGCGGTTTTTTTTCTTTTTTCTTTTCCTCCATATCATTTTCCTTTTCGAAAAGCAAGCACGAAACAGAGCAACTACTCCGTACAACACCTGCCTGCTCACTTCGTCCCTCGGTTCCGCTCCCGATTTCTCTCTCGACTCGCCGTCGCAATGCGATTCCGCTCCCGGATCGTCGAGCTCGAGGCGATTCGCTCCTGATCCGAGCATCCCGACGTCCAAGCGCGGCTCGTTACTCGCTCGTTCCCGCTAGATTTGTAAGTCCGACACCTCCTGTTCTCGGCTCTTGCTTCTTTTTTTGCTAGTCGATGTTACTGTAACGAGCATTGGATTCGGCTTCGTCTGTTTGTTCTCTGTTCGAGACTTGAGTTCGATTGCCGTGCTATGCTCACGGCATTTTGTTCTTGATCTCCGTCGTTCAACTGTTATGGTTAATAACCATCTTTCCCGTTTTGGGAATTGGAAGCTCGGTGTACATGGATATGGAAACTAAGCCACAATAAACCTTCCAAAACGAAAATGTTCAGTTTTTTTTTTCTTTAATTATCAATTTTTGGGAACGGTAAGCTTCGGCTTTAGCACCGATTGGCATTGCGGCTAATATTAGTGGGAATCCTTTTCTTTTGATGAGTAATTCGGAGAATGCACGGAATGGTAGCTCCGTTTTGGCAACTGGGCCTCTTTCTGCTAGTCGCACTGTGTATTGGGGTCGTTAATTGCATAATGCTTGCTGTTGTTCACCTAATGAAATTGAGTAGGTTTGGTATCCCCTGTCCCACATTGCTTTGTTGGTTGAGAAGCCCTTTTCTTTTCAGCAATTTCTTTGGCTTCCTTATATTAGAAGCTTACTTATTGTTTCAGACGGGGTGATCTACTCCCAACCATGACGAGGATAACTCGTGAATTTGGCACCGCAATCCAAAGACCGGTCCCTGCTGTGTCTGCTGATGTGATATTTGCATCTACTCGGTTTCCAAAGTATAAGATTGGAGCCAACAATCAGATCATAGATGCAAGAGACGATGCGAATATTCTGTCCCTGAAAGAAGTTGTTGCGCGTGAGACTGCTCAGTTGTTAGAACAGCAAAAGCGTTTGTCAGTGCGTGATCTTGCTAGTAAATTTGAGAAAGGGCTGGCTGCTGCAGCTAAAATATCCGATGAGGTAGGTAGATTTAGCAGATTTAGTATTTTCGCCTTTTGTTTGCCATTGTACTTCAAACTGATGAATTTAGGATATATTACAATCCATTTCCAGAATAATGTGCAATAAACTCTACATTGAAACAATGATTTTCGCTTTCATACAATCCATGCTTATGTTCTTAAATTGAAACTAAAATGTACACATTTCTCTTTGCAAGTAATGCTTATAGAGATTACAGATTTTCATCAGCAGTGCACGTAGTAACAGTCCCTCTGTAGGGCTGTTAATGCCTCATGCCATTTCTTTCTTATGGAAACAAAGGAAATTCTTGCTTATTACTTTCTGTGAAATTGTTTGATTTGGTGTACCTACACAAATGAGGTAATATGAGCAGGTTGTTTCACTGCTGGTATGGTGATGGAAGTAGCTGAATAGAGTAGATGTGATGTTAACAATTACTTTCACCTTTCAGTCATGTGGTGAATATATAACTTGGACATCAATTATTCTTCACAGGGGCTCTTCTTTGCCCTTTAATGCTAACAAAGTCATTAGTGAATGCATGTAAATAGGCTCGACTCAGGGAGGCTGCTTCCTTGGAGAAACATGTTCTTTTGAAGAAGCTTAGAGATGGATTGGAATCCTTGCGAGGACGGGTGACAGGTAGAAACAAGGATGATGTCGAAGAAGCAATTGCCATGGTCAGTATTCATGTCCGTTCCTGATATTACATTTTCTCCTTTTGAAACAGTCACTCTTGTATATGTAAGGTCTCTGTCTACGTCCTTTGCATTCCTCCCTCCCTCCCCTCTTTTAATGGCATGATCCTCCAACATTCTTCTTTTGTCAATATATGCATTTCTTGGAAACAAGAAAGCAATATGAAGTTGACTTGTTGACTCCCATGAACTTATTAAGCACACAGTTCATCAGACTTTGCAGGCTATATGATGTAGCACCAACTTTTTTAGTTTTCTGCATGAGTGGTTTTAGGCTCCCATGCGGCCTCTTCTCTGAGTCTAGCAGGTCACAATTAGCTCACCATTATGACAGAGAAATATAAGTACAGGTGGAAATTAAAATTGTAGAATATAGTCGAGTATTTTAATAATTGTATCCTTGCTTAGCCAGGAAAGAATGCACACCGTTGAGTTGCTTGGTAATTTTTTTTCCTTTTTAGCTCTTGGAGTGCGTTTCTTGTAATTTCCTTTGTAGCAGTAGATTTTGTTCGTTGGACATGTTAGCTGCAGGAATGACTAAATCCATTGTAATTTTGGAAAGCACAGTATAATATTTTTAATATAGTGGGTGCTGCAATGCAAAAAAAGTAATTGGAGTTGGCTTCTTGTAGGTGGAGTCTTTGGCTGCTCAGTTGACTCAAAGAGAAGGAGAGTTAATCCAGGAGAAGGCTGAAGTAAAAAAATTAGCAAATTTCCTCAAGCAGGTGCACTTCTTTCTGATGGAAGTTTGTCAATCTATGTATCATCTGTCAACGAGTGTTGATGGATCCTACTTGCTTTTGAGTTTTCACATGATGCTCTCTTTGTAGATATCAGGTTCTCTGTTACACATTTTCCAGTCAAATTCTGTTTTATGAATCCTTTAGACATTATAAACAACCTCTGGTAAAATATGAACACTCAATCTGAGAGTTTTCAGGGGCCATTGGCTTGAATGTTGGAATGATACCATCATGTAGCTAAAAAAGTCTGGGCTTTGTTCTTGATGAGGGTCATGATATAATGGTACCCAGTAGTAGTAGAGGTTGACTGCAGTTTTAACTGTTTGAGGGCAAAATGACGAGTGATGGAAAATTGCTGATTTAAAATTGTCTAATGAGACATGGAGTATATATTTAGAGGAGTGATGGGTATTAAATGAAAGTTCAAGACATGTTTTTTTCGTTGACAGGGTTTATATCTTAGGCTTGATGTATAAAGTACCAAATTGAGGGACTTTTCTAGCCAGTGCATTGTGCATCTTGTTGTAATAGGGGCTACAGGCTATATCGCATCGTTTGATTTTGCAGGACGAAAGGGTGGATTGGGTTTGTCAAAACGAGATTTCCTTAAAAAATGATACTAAACAAGGGCTTTTTTTTTTTCTTGGGGTATAGGTTTTGTGCTACACCACTATAAGTATACCCTGCAAGAAATCGACGACAAGCATGTTTTAATATGAGCAAATAACTATGGGAGATCCATTTTTGACATAATTGCTTTTACCCTCTTAATTTTCTGGGAACTGCATGAACTTGGCCCAGTGTAAATAGAACCGTCAAGTCTCAGAGTAATGAAATTGCTTTAAGTAGAAGCTGCTTGGTTGTGTAAGAACTCTTTGTAAAAGTGGACAGCAGCTCAAAATTGATGAGAAGGAAATTATCTGTTTGAATAGGACTTACTTTGCACAAATTCCCTTCTGCTATTGACTGGTTGCTTCCATGTTAGGCTTCGGAGGATGCCAAAAAACTTGTTGATGAAGAAAGGGCTTTTGCTCGTGCTGAAATTGAGAGTGCCAAAGCTGCTGTTCGAAGGGTAGAAGAGGCCCTTCAGGAGCATGAACGTACATCTCGAGGATCAGGGAAACAAGTATGAGTTACGGAGGCCCTGCTGTCTTCATGTTCTCTGATAGCAGTACTGTTGGAATTGATCTCTTGTCTAGTTTGGTTTTCTGATGATGACTTACCATTCTTTTAAAAATTCTCTGGGCATCATGATATTTTTTGCATGATTACCCAAAGTTGAGCATTTGGAATCTGCTGTTAATTGCATATCTCACTTTTTTAAACAGTTCGAAGTTAGCCTTTGACAACGGATAACAAAACTCTTTCCGATCTTTTAGGACTTGGAAGGATTAATGAAAGAGGTTCAAGAGGCCAGGCGGATTATTATGCTGCATCAGCGAAGTAAGGTAAATGTGCCCGCTTGATGCCCTTTCAAACTGCACCCATTTGTTGCCTCGATAAGCATCTTAAAAAAAAAAAAAAAATGTTTTCCTTGATGCATGTGGGCAAGATACCTACTCCCTTTTTTAGTAGTTTCTGCAATTTAAGAGATTCACGCTACAGCTGCAGCAAAGTAGGTTTGTTTCAGTTTTGGTGGTCCTTAGATGCAAATAATCACGATTCATGACCCTATACGAGTTCCAGAGGAATGGGTAACTTGGGTGGTAGTGTGCAATCGTGAGGAGGAAATTTCTCTAAGTGAATTTTCCATTTTACCACTGTGTTTAATAGTCAAAGTTAGAGTAGAAAAGGAAAAGTAAGAACAAAACTAAGTTGATGCATGAAAAGGGGAATATCGGGAGTGATAAGCAAGCCAGAACAAAAAGAAAAGTGGCTGTATCCCAAGCTCAACAGCTATAAATTGCCTCAAGATACATTTTGTTGTTGTCGTGATATATAAAGAATAACTTTCCCTGGATAGTAAGGGTAAAAAATACAAAAAATTACCCAATAAGTCCTAAACCTGTTGTATGGATGTGAATTTAATTCTAAACTTTTTAATTTTGCCAATTTAGTCTTATAACTTTACGCAAAATTCCAATCTAAACTTTCTGGTCAATTGTCACCCGTTAAGCAATATAAGTTATATTTCTGAGGAGAGAAGAAGACAAGATTTCTTTAATAGTAATGACATAGCCAAGCTGGGACCAAAAAGGAAAATTAACCAGATACGTGTGCTTAAGAGGTCAAAGATTTAAACCCATTATAATTTCCAGAGTGTGGCAGCTGCAGCTAAAATATTAAAAGTGGAGCCACTCCATGCAATTATATCAAATATATGGAGGAGAGCATGCTTCATTTCTTCATAAAAGTACAAAGGAAATACCTGCTTTTTAATTTACAAACATGTGAAAAGTTTCAAGGATTGTCAAGTCGCAACTAGATTGTTTATGATATAAGATGAGATCTTGCTTTTGCTTTGATTGGGTGTATTTTACAGATTCAGTTATTCTTAGTTACTTTTTCCTTTTTTTTTCCTTGTGTTTATGGTGATTGAATGTATCTCGTGACATAGGTCATGGACATGGAATATGAGTTGCACGCTTTGAGGAATCAACTTGCAGAGAAGTCCAAGCGTTCACTTGAGCTTCAAAAAGAGGTTCCTTCAATGTTTACCTTATTCTTGCAGATCTGATGTGAAAAAATCACAATTCCTTCTTTCCTCAACTTCCAAATTCAGTGGGAATTTACTTATAAAACATTTATCCCGTGGGTAGAGCCACCATAGAAATGTAAACTTGTTTTTGTAAAGTAATCAATTACCTTTTCCTTTATTCCTTTTGCTTTCTCTCTTCATCCAGCTTTCAATGGTGAGAAAGGGAGAGATGAGCTTGCTTCTATATGAGTTAGAAGGAGCCGAAGCACTGGGTTCCTATCTGCAGATTGTGCCATGCTCTGACAGCGCTCCAGGACTATCTGAATGTACAATTCAGTGGCACCGGATGTCATGTGAAGGTGGCAGAAAGGAACTTATATCAGGTATATGTCTGTATATCTTTAGGCTGACATGCATATAGGGAGGCATGCCTGCATTCTGACATGCATAAATCATGAGATTCAATTGTAGCATGAACTCAAAAACTGCTATATTTTCCTTCAATTCATGCAACATGGTTGTGTTGGAATTACGTACACTGAATCTACATGAAATGCTACTGCTGATGCTTAATGGTTTTTAGCTTATGTAGCAGGAAGTTATTGTGTAAAAATCTAAATTCGCTTGCCTTTTCCTGAACTGGTATTATGGTCATTTTGCTTTATCTCTGGTTTACTGGAAACTCATCTTCATAAGGCAGAGGACTAAAGCATGTGGCCAGCTTGTTCATGTAGTTAAATTTATCCCAAGCTCTTTGCTTCAGCTTAATGACTCTAATGGCTATTTTGATGTGAACTTTATGAAACACCTCCTCATGGACTACTTTTTGTAGTGGGACATGATCAATTTTGCAAATATCCTTTTCTAGGTGTCAAACATAACATGTATGCAATGTGGTTGGTTATAGTGAAACTTCAAAACGTTGAGACCCTATCTCTTATTATAATGGTCATGGAATTGAATAAGCTTCTTAATGGTGTTTTTCCCTTCTGTTGTCTGAGTTGTGAAAAGAAATTAAAATGGCATGGAGAAGAGGGAGACTTACCTGCATTTTCTTTGAGATACATGGTCGATCCTAATTTTTTTAACCTTGTATGTCATGTGCTATTTAGATGCTTTCCACATAATTACATTTTGTGCAACATATGCTCCATCTTATGTCAAAGGTAATGATCATGGATGTCTTAAGCTAAAAAAAAAAGTTTCTTTGCGGTTCCTTGATTATGTTGAATGTATCCTGATGACTGTATATGCTGGAACCATGTTACTTATCCTTTCAGAGAACATTTCTTTTGGGTAGCATTATTTGAATTTGGTGTCACTACTTGGTACTATTTTAGGAGCTACCAAACCTATCTATGCTCCAGAGCCCTTTGATGTGGGGCGACTACTGCAAGTTGATATTGTTTTTGATGACCAATGCATTGCCTTGACAACCACTGGTCCGATTGACCCAGGTCTGATTAGGCTTCTCTCTATTTCTTTCCTACTATATAGGACACTGTTTTGGTTTCAGCTTCTTTATTGCTTTATGCTGCCTGTGTTCATTCTGCATTGTTTGGTTTTTCCATGCAGCTGCTGGCTTGGGCAGTTATGTTGAGGCACTTGTGCGGAAACATGACACACAATTTAAGGTATCCCGTGCTTATCCTATACACTGCTTTTGAACAAAGTTTACAAACTAATGGAATCTGAAACGTGCGAAAGCGTTCATAGCTTGGACAAATATACTTGTTAGTTGTTACATCCCAAGTTCCACATCTTATGTGAGAGGGCTTGTCAAGTGATGTATAATAAAGTTTTCCTCCAAAAGATCACCACTTAAGTTTTTTTTTTTCTCTTTCTCTTCTTCTTCTTCTGATGGGGTTGGCCTCTTTAGATTAAGTTAGGTCATTATAGGAACTAAAACTGAGTTTGGATGCATTGAAAAGTGGGTTGACGAATAGCTAAGGAAAGATTTGGGTTGAGGATTTGAAAACTCGTCTGATTGGAATGGCTATGGAAATACCAGGTGTAGAAATTCAATGCCTTTAAAATCTTCTAGGCCCACCGTGAGTGTTTTCTCAACAACTGTGAAGAAAACTTAGAAAAGCAGTGTGCTAAAAACTCATTTTCCGAATTCACCCTTGCCTTTTCAACAAAATTCCCGAACTGCCCGAGCCTTTTCTTTCATCTGGACATTATAGTCAGTTTGATAATGATCAAGTGACATTGCTTCTTCGGCCCAAACCAAGGAATCCCTTAAGTTGATACAAATGAATCATCCTTTCCGTGGAGGTAAATCTTTGCCTGCTAGGCAAGAGGATGGCAAGTTACAAATTCTGTTTTGGTAGGTTATGGACCCGAATCCATTAGTATGGAACATTTTCTTTTCCAAGTGAAATCCCATAGTATATGAAAGGGTGAAAAAATGCTTTCGTTGTTGTGTCTCATTATTTTTTCTCTTTCGTACTTTTCCTTTATTTTTAAATAACACATGATCAACTTTCGTCACATCTTCTTCACCCTCACTTTCTGCCCTTCCCAAACAACACTCAAAGCAACCATTCCCTCACCTTTCTTTTCAATGCTTCCATTTTTCTTCACCTTAAATTTCCTCACCTACTGCAAAAAACCTATCCAAACATAGTTTAAAGGTCGTGCAGGTTAAAATCCTACATCACATGAATCAATTTTTTTTTTGGTAAAGCATCACATGAATCATTTCTTGAACCCACTCATGACAAAAAGCAAAACGTGAGAGCTGCCTCCTCAACCTGTACGGGCACCTCGTCTTGTTCTGGGTTTTATTGAGCATGCGAAGTGATGCTAGTGCTATAGGTGAAAAGCTTGAAACATCTCAAATCCTACATTTAGTTGAAGGAGGCTTGTGAAGTGATAAATTAGTTGTGATCCAGCCCAGAAGGCCATTGCCTAAGTACTAGAGGTGTGCATGAGAACCTATGGAACCTGCAAAATTGGCCTGATCGGATAGGTTTGAAAGTGGGTGTTAGAGTTTGTATGGTATGCCTGTGAGTACAGGTTAGGTTCTACGATTTGGAGGTGTACTCTGTACCCTCCCCACACCCTGTATCTTGTGCGGGATAGATACTTAATTTTTATGTGTGAAGTTTTCACATTTATTTGTTTGAAAATTCCAACTTATCTGAAATCTCCAAGCCTTATCACTCTAACTAAGCTTTTTTCTCTTCTTTTTGCTGTGTTCAGATGTCTGAGTTTAGTTTTGTCTTCATATGTGAAGAGTAATTTGTCTTGTGAAAATGGAAACGAATTGATTTTTGGTCTGGAAGCTTCAAGTAGATATATTTAGGGAAGGTACACAGAAAAGGCCTACCAGTGCCCATGTAAAATTCTCATCCATTGACATCTCTGTTGGTCCTTGTGGCTGTTGATTTGCAGGTGGTGGTTGCTCAGACCAATGGTGTGGAACATCCATTAGAATCTATTCACGTTCTTCACATTGGGAGAATGAGAATGAAGCTTTCTAAAGAAAAGACAACCGTAGCTAAAGAATATTATTCGAGCTCAATGCAGGTATCAAAACAGTGTGGCTAGTTATTCTTTGTTTTGCAGTAATTATTCTTGTGTGGTCCAAGGAGTTATTATCAGCTTGAAATTCTGACACTTACTTTGAGGGACTGTTGCTTTTCCACTTGTTCACTGTGGCTTTGGAAAGGTACAGCCTTATGAGATTCGCTGCGGTTGCACTCAACAGCCGTATTTATTGACTTTTAAGAGTGTTATGATTGACAACTTTCTAAATTCTTACTCTAATCATATCTTTTTGTCGGTGGCATTTCTTTGAAAGTATATATCTGGTGGCTTGTTCAGTTACATGTTACTCCCCCCACGCCATGCTAGTTTTCTCCTCTCTTTTAAAAACCCATGTGTCTTGGGCGCCACTTATAATGTCCTTCGCTGTCTCTTTAGCTGTGCGGGGTTAGAGGTGGTGGCAATGCTGCAGCTCAGGCATTGTTTTGGCAAGCTAAGCAAGGAGTGTCCTTTGTATTAGCATTTGAATCGGAAAGAGAAAGGAATGCTGCCATAATGCTTGCTAGAAGATTTGCTTATGACTGTAATGTAAGTCCTTGCTAACTTTTTCTAGCTGCTCTTCTTGTACATGCATGCAACACAACGCCTTTGACCATGATGCTGTTTTCTGCTGTCCAGTCCACACCGCTTGATTTATTTCTTACTTCTATTACTGATTTCTTCTGTAACTATTCAAATTGCCCTTGCCAGATCATGCTCGCTGGACCAGATGACAGAGCACCTATAGGTACCCGATAATCTGATCAAATCTTTACCTTTTTGTAGAGTGTAATTACATTGCCCTTTGCTTTGTCTACTGTATTATAAGTTGACGAGCTTTCAATCACCGTATGTCTTGTGGGATCGTGTTCCTTTCCCCATTGTTTGTCATCGTTTTGGGTGGTTCTAATTCCATTTCCTGTATCCTGTTTTTCTGCCGTTTGGAATCTTTGTAACGAATCTGATTGCACATGGTGGAGCATTTGTCCCCCTATGAGACTATTTCAGGCTTTGGGTGACCATATCCAGCTCATGCCAGACCTTTTCTGTGCAATATGTTGAAAGTGATTACATCGATTATAGATAGATCGGATGAAGCGAAAAACTGTAGCAATTTAAGGACAGGGCCTGGATGTGAAAACTTTGGACGCATAGGTATATCGGCGAAAGTACAGAATTTAGGTGCAAATAGCGAAGTTGCAACTTCACAATATGCATATCCTTTAGTCTAAAGGAAAGCAAGTTGGAAGTACACGATCCGATGACAAGTACGGACAGCAACTTCACAATATCCATGGAGTCCTAAGCAGTTTTTCGATAATGACGACGACAAGACCAAAACTAAGAAGAAAGAGAATCATAGTTTCGATGCGATAGGATTGTGCTCCGTCGTTCGTGGCCCCGGGAGGGAACTAGCCAAAACAAGAATCGCTAGCATCGAGAGCAACTTGAATAGAGGACCATCATCAATGATCAATGACCCCGAGAAAGATTGGCAGAAAACATTATCTCGGGAACTAATTACATGGATCTTCTGTCAAGTGAGATCGAAATTGATTGCTATTGGTGATCGGATAATGCCCATAATAAGCATGTAACAAAAAGGAAGGAAAATCCGAGGAAAAGGTGAAGCTTTTGGAGATGCAGGGGATCGAACCCTGTACCTCTCGCATGCAAAGCGAGCGCTCTACCATTTGAGCTACATCCCCGGCTGATTTACACTTCCCAACAAACACAACTATAATTATTCTAACTCAATAGACCTGTCTTTCTCCCTCACACTCCAAAATCAAAAGGAAAAAGAGAGAGAAAAAGAGCAGAAGGATCATTCACTTCAATTCAAAGCCTCTCTGTCTCTCTCTCTCTCGCCCGCACCGGCTGACCGACGGAGCTCTGCGATTCGCCGCCGCCGCCGATGGATTTCCAGGTGGTGGTGTTGGCCGGCGGCTTCTCGAAGAAACTCGTCCCTCTCGTCTCTAAGGTCGCTCCCTCCACCTTCCTGCGGTTCGGAGATTTTCTCCGAGGAACCGATGCGTTCTACTTCGATAACGATTCTCGAAGGCTTTTCTCATCCTTCTTCGTGTTTTTCTTTTTTTTAATCATCTCGGTTCGTATTCGTTGCAGGAGGTGCCGAAGGCGCTGCTTCCGGTGGCCAACCGCCCGGTCCTCTCCTACGTCTTGGAGCTCCTGGAGCAAAGTAACCTCAAGGATCTCATCGTCGTGAGTTCTGTCTCCCGCTCGTTCTCTTTCTTTGCCCTAATCGGGGTTGCCAGCATGTTGTGGTCCGCATTCGTAAGCGCTTTTTGGTGCGTCTTTGGGAAAGAGAAAAATTAGCTTTGATTTTGCTGTGCCCGATTTTTGTGCAGTGCTTCCTAAGGGTAATTGGATTGCGGTAGATGATCTAACTCAAGTATAAGTGTATGAGTTTGTTCCTTCTGTGATGTGGACTGATTGCATCTTCTATCTTGTGCTTCTGATTGTTTCTGGTACCGATGCTAGCTTGTGTGCGTGTTGTGGTTTTTAGGTTGTTGAAGGAGAAGATGCGGCTTTCCTTGTTGGAGGCTGGATATCGGGCGCTTATGTGGACCGTCTGCATGTTGAGGTATGGGACTGTGGTTCACTGCAGTATGGCATTGGGTGGTTCTAATCATGGTAGTTGTCCTTTATTTATTATTAGCCAATTTGAGCTGGGGAGGAGAGAAATAACATCGAAATAGCTTTGAGAAGAAGAGACGCAATGTTATGATATGTAAAGCTTAATTTAATTGACATAGTTGGACATTTTTCATAAAGAATGTTTAAGTGCTGATTCTGTGCTTTGGAGGTTAAAGAGGTTCCTGAAGCATTTTGATATATTGGAATCATTCTCTCTTTGGAAAATCCTCACGTATGTCTGATGCATGGAGATTGGGCTGTAGATATTGGAAAAATTTTGCGAATGCTTTTACACTGAGCTCACATGATAGTAACTGAAAATAGGCCGCTTCCAGTCCTTTTTAAGTTACAGTACATGGATTCAGGAGCATTTCAAAGTTGCAAGATTTTCCATTGAAATTTCAAGCTCCAATTTCGAGTCCTTGAAAACAGCTTTATGGTTCCTAATTCTTCCTGAAAGCTGGGCATTATAATCCTTGGTTATTTTGTGTCTTGATGATTTACGTTCTGATTAAGCTGAGTACTGTTATTTACTGCACAAACTTTTTCTGAAACATTTTTCTGGTGAAAGGGAGTGAAAACTTTAATCGAGACCAAATCATTCTAAAAGTCTGGGAAAACTTCTGCATGGCCTAGTGATCATCTGTTTGACTTTCCTTGATTTTACTCTTGAAGTGAATAGCTGTCCCTTTTGGGGTTTTTGCTTCATTTTCTCTGTTCTAGTGACATATATTTGGCTGATGGCATTCCATCTAGGATGGGGCCACTGAAAGTAGAGTAGAGTAGCTAGTTATGATGCACTGACAATGTTAAGTTATGAGAATTGATTTCTGCCAGTATTGTTCTGTTTGATGATGCAGACTCAAGCTGGCAGTCTAAAACTACTTAGAAATCCCCAGATTTGAAGAGTTCAACCATTTAGATTAAAATCCCTATCTAGTTTTCTTTATAATTTGCATGTCTGGCTTATACCATTTGGTTTGGAAAGTATTTTGTTTAGGAATTGGAAGAATGCAACCGTCTTATGTACTTCAGGTTTTGCCCTTCAATTAATTTTAGCAATTAATATCTTGCAGCTTGTGGTACATTACTGTGCAATAGCATTATCTTTTGATTATTTGGTCTACTTCAGGCCTTCTAGCAGGACAAGTTATATAAATGTGGTTTTGTGGAATCCAGGCACTTGGACAACATACTATTAGTTGTGACAGCTGGTGTCATTCCAATAATGCGATCCTGTTATGCTCCCCTTTTCTAATCTAAGTTATGCTTCAAGCAAACCAATTCTTTGTGATAATCTTCTTCATGAAAGAGTTAGGGAATACTATTTGACTACAGGTTGCTGCCGTACCTGAGGACATCGGGACAGCTGGAGCTCTTCGAGCCATTGCACATCATCTGACTGCAAAAGACATCTTGGTAAAGCATGTTACCTGTTTAAAATTCTCATATGCAACATAAATAATCAATTCTGTTGCAAATGTTTCTGCAGGTCGTGAGTGGTGATCTTGTTTCTGATGTGCCTCCTGGAGCTGTGGCAGCTGCACATAGACGACACAATGCTGTGGTAACTGCAATGCTTTGCTCTGCTCCTGTAAGTGGTCCTGCAGATTCAGGATCCTCTGGGGTAAAGGACAAAACCAAGAAAGCGGGACGTTACAACCTTATAGGCTTGGACCGCTCAAAGCAGTTCCTATTATACATTGCCACAGGTTCAGCATATATTTAATGTAACAACAAATTAGAGATATAGCGGAGACATTTGCTTACATACTTAGAAACTTCATAGGGTAGCCTCTTTTGCTAATTGCAGGTGCTGAACTTGAGAACGATCTTCGTATTCAGAAGAGTATACTTCGTGCAGTAGGGGAGGTAGTCAATGTTTCTTCGAACTTTTTCTATGGCTAATCTGGTTAATTGCATAATGCCTAGAAACCTGTTGCTTGATATGGTGACACTGATACCCTCATGCATGTCTTCATTATGTCGTGAAAGAGGAAAAAGCAGTCTACTCTGGTTCTGCACTGCCTTAAGCATCCACTGTAGCATAGTGCATTTATGCATGAGAACTAACGAGATCACATTTCTAATGTCTTTGGAGTATTGGCATCAACTAGTCATCCTTCTCTCTAATGCAGATGGAAATCCGTGCTGATCTCATTGATGCTCATTTATATGCCTTCAAAAGGTTGGATAATCTATTGCCTCTTAATTTGCGAGTCTGATAAGTGGACGCCTTTCCCTCAACTTCCTTGGGTTCTTTTTTCCTCCCAGGACTGTGCTGCAAGAGATTCTAGATCAGAAGGATACATTTCAAAGCCTAAAGGAGGATTTATTGCCTTATCTAGTGCGGAGCCAGCTGGTTAGTTTCTGAAGTCCCTAGATGAATTGTTATCAGTGTTAATAATTTCATATGGCCAGAGTTGATTCATTTCCTATCTGAACCTTAGAAATCCGAAATATTATTTAATGGTGCACCGCAACCCGAAGAGAATGCAAATGAAAAGGTTGCTTCCCAGAACAACCAAGTATTGCTGTCACAAATTCTGTCTAATTCATCGAGGCCAAATTTCCATGAACTCCATGAGTTAGGTTCATATGGTTCTGCCTCTTCTCGAAGAACACATAAATGTTGTGTATATATCGCCAGCAAAAGCAAATATTGTGCCCGCTTGAACTCCATCCAAGCATTTAGCGACATCAATCGAGATGTGAGTGTCTATTTTTTTATTCCTTTTTTTTCTACCTATCCAATTTCAACTTGAAATATCATGTACTTCATCTTGTTGAGTTGAAATTTTAAATTGTCTCAGGTCATTGGAGAGGTAAATCATCTGTCAGGCTATTCTTTCTCTGCTCATAACAATATTATCCATCCTTCAGCGGAGCTAGGAACTAAAACTACTGTGAGTTGTTAATTTAATTCAATGTATTCATCCTATTAGCATCGCCCATGTAAATCTCACTTTACTACTTCCTTTAATAGGTCAAGGGTGATCATTTGATGCCTATTTTTGGCTGAAAAACCTATTGTTTCATGTATATTACAAGTTCTTGTATGAGTGTTGTGAAGTGGTTTTATTGTGATAGGTGGGACCACATTGTATGCTTGGGGAAGGATCTCAAATGGGGGATAAATGTAGCGTAAAGCGATCTGTTATAGGCCGTCACTGCCGGATAGGTTCCAATGTCAAGGTATGGTAATTTTACTTGAATTGGAAGATCAAGCTAAGGAAATGATTAAGAAAAGGCCAAAATAATGTCTTCCATCTTTCTATAACTTCTTTTCTATCTTCATTTGAAATCTGCCCAAAATATACAAAGTTCTTGGGAAATATTGTTTTTGAGACAATTTCCTCTGCTTCTCCCTATTCTCTTCTATGCAGATTGTTAATTCTATTGTTATGAACCATGTTACGATTGGAGATGGTTGCTCGATACAAGGGTCTGTAGTTTGCAGTAACGTACAGCTTCAAGAACGTGTTGTTTTGAAAGATTGCCAGGTTCTCTCTCTCTTGCTCTCTCTCACACGTGCGCACGTGCATGCACATGGATGCACACTCCCATGTGCATACTGAAGCCTGCATGTCCATTAATAACCATGTAGTCCTGTGGTAGGCTGAAATTAACTCGTCAATACATTGCATTTGATTCCAGGTTGGAGCAGGCTTTGTCATTATTGCAGGCGGTGAGTATAAGGGAGAGTCCTTGGCTAAGAAGGAGAAATGAGTAGATGGTTACTTATCATCTAGGAAGAGAGCAATTAGTATTGAGGTACTTAACTGAGGTATCTGGGTTTTTCCATGATCCACAGGAGGGAAGATTTCGTGTTGACTGCTGTGGTTGCAGTCAATAAAGAGAGGGTTGTCAGTGGGGATGAAAATGCCCATGTTTTGGGTCTATTCTTGTGCTCGTTTGTTTCGCCTGTATTAATTCATTGAAGTTTCCAATGTGGTGCTACTGAATTTTGCAGAAAAATTCCGTTGATTAGAAAATATCGAAATAGATTAAGATCAGTTTTGTCGAAATTTCTGACTATCAAAGATAATCTGTTTGTAAGGCAACTGTGAAAAGTTTCTCATAATTGGCAATTTCCGTCATCTGCCTTTTTGGAAGCTGGTTTACCTTGATTTACCAAGTGATATGATGCTCTTGATGAGTGTTATATATGACCCGGTAATTTAATTGCTACTTGCATTCTTTCACATCATTTGGTGTACGAACTGTGCAGACAAAGTGTTAATTTCCCTAAAATTACTGTATCTCTTACGAGTTGCAATACTTTATGAACATACTCAACAGTGTCAATATAAGTGGGGCTTGCTTTCGTGCCTTGTTGATTCATCTTCTTCAAGTCATCTCTTTATTTTCTGGATCTTGACTTACTGTTGTTCCTCTGTCCTCTATCCAGTTTTCAAACTGTGGGGCATATGGTAAGTGGCAATCCAATGAGAGAATGGCCGGTGCTTATTGGTCCTACTCTTGCAGGGTCAATGAGCCAGTATTCATTGTATGGGGAACGACCCCGATTTTTCCCTGCTATTCAAAGTCCCAAATCTGAAGGTTTTCGTTCAGTCTGCCTTGTGATTGCTCTATATGGTTAGACATTTTGAGGGGAATCCCCGTATAAGATGATCTAGGCTTTTCATTTGGGGAGTAATTGTTTGTGCCTGCCAGTACACTCACCACTAACAGAAAGCACTTACGGGAACTATAATTGCTGTGGCATGTCTTTTCTCCTTTTTAAATGCTTTTGCAGCTGGAGAGATGCGGTTCGAAGGTTAGGATTGGATGAGAAGGGGTGATAAGACAGTCTCCCGTGCTTCCCCAGAGAATCTGAAAGTACGATTCCGACCGATAGGGCATTAAGGAATCTCGCTGCTTTCTGGATCAAAATCGTCGGGCCTCGCCCTCTCTCACATCACGGGATGTTGCGACCGCAGAATATGAATATACCGTGCTTGCTTTAAAGTAGCACAACGCTCGTCCCATCTTTAAAGGAAACAAAAAGAAAGATTCTGTACCCTGAGTGATGCTGATCACTATATAAACATGTATATATTATTGATGAGAGGTTAGCGAGTATGTATGTAATGAAATGCCGCCCAAGCCTCTAGTTGATTAACACTTGCTTTTCTCGATTCATGCTTCGATATGAGCGATCTTTTGCACTAGCCACGATTTTTTTTCTTCCCGAGATGTCAATGGGTCAGGAAATGCCTGTTTTAAGCCCATGGGTGGGTCATTCAACTCTTGGTAAAAACATTGGGTAGAACGAATTTAATGGGCAACCTAGGCCCTATTTGGGTTTCCAGCCCATAGAAGCTGGGAAAACCTAACCCCAAGAAGTTCTGTGGTCCAAACAGCTGAACGCTCCAGGCCCAAAATGGAGTCCTAACGTTCGGCCAAAAATGGCCCGATTATATTTTCCAAAAAAAAATGGGCTGGGCTAACCGCAACTGAAGGCCCAAAAAAGGGCCACCAGAACCATAATAGAGGCTCAACAGGCCGAAAGAGTTGAGTTAGGCCCTGCCCAAGTTAAGGCTCATTTAAGATTCATATTGGGCCAATCCAGGCCCATCATAAGGACCACTGGTTTGCGCTCAATTCAGCCCAAAGTCTTGGGCCAGTAAGAGCCATGTCTTGGCCCAACTTAAGGCCCATTTGACGTTGATATTGGGTCGATCTCGGCCATCATAAGGCCCACTGGGCCAACTGTAGCCCAAAATTCTGACGTGTCAGGCTTGGCCCAAGTTAAGTTATCCAAGCATGCAAATTAGGCCAGGTTGGGTGATGCCCAACTTCAGGCCCAATTTAAGGTTACGGTCGGTATTGGGCCCATCCAAGCACGTCTTAAGCCCCCAAACAATAAGGAGACCGGGCCATTATCAGGCCTGTCCACGCCCTTGTTAACCCCAATGAGTCGGCCACCAGGCCTTCATTGGAAGAAGTGCAGGCACGATACTGGGCCAACCCAGGTCCTAGTCCACGCCAAACTCAAATTCAGGCCCAAAGAGTTGGGCCGGGCCAGCGCAAGAATAAACTGTGCCGCCCTAATTTTTTAGGCACAAAAAGGGCAAACTTTCGGGATTTGTATCCGAGAACCGACCAGTGCCAAAGCGCGTTCGACTTTGCCGACGGCCGAGAAGGGAAACATTACCGTTTTCAGCTCAGTAGAGAGTTAGAGAGGGGCAAATAATAAAGAAATGCAATTTTCTTGCTTGAAACTTACCATATTTTCTTCTGAAATTCTGTCTAGACTCTGTCGACATGATGCTAAATCCAAGGGTTAGACAATCGACCACCACGTGCATACTCCGGAAACATTAACTTGGAATTTTACATGAATCAAGTGACCAAAACTTAAAAACTCAGCGGATGCTAATTTTACAATGAGGATACAACGTAGGTTTTTATTGACTTAGAAGCAGAGTATCTCCCCCGGAGAATTCCTGAAGCAAGCACTTGGATAATGACGTGACAGAAGGTATACCTAAACACTCATGACTAGAAAAGGAAATGCGCGAAAATCTAACTCCAATTTCCACATATTTATGCACAAGTCCCTAAAGAATACTATAGGGAGGCACCTTTTACTTGTAAGTATTGAAGAAATTGACTGTACTGTTGAGCGCCTGAATGAAGTTGTCTACATCTTCTTTAGTGTTGTAGAAGTAGAGACTGGCACGTGCACTGGCACTGATTCCTAGATAGCGATGGAGGGGTTGAGCACAATGGTGTCCTGATCTGATGGCAACCCCATGCTGAAAATAAGAGACATAGCAGTGAAAAGAGAAATCACTAACAGAAGGAAAAAATTGCAACAAGATGGTAGGACTGGAAATCCACAACTTGGCCTACACTAACTGCTTATGTACCTGCTGGTCGAGAATTGTCGCGATATCAGTGGGGTGTAAGCCCTCGACATTGAATGAGCACAGAGCAGCACGATTAATATTCCTTGAAGGTTTTGGACCATATATACGGACACTTGGAACTGATTGAAGGCTTTCATACAAGTAATTTGCAAGTTCCATCTACACACACAGGAGAAAAATAATCATTTTACCATCCAAGTGACGCATACTTCAGCTAAAACTAGTGTATCTTGACTCTAGTCCCAACTTGTCCGGAACAAGCAACATAAATAAATAAATTAATTAATTAATCTCAAGTATGCTTCCTTCTCAAAAACATATGTCCAACATGAAACAGAGAAATCAGTTTTCCTGAGCCACAGAAATATGCATGCCTTGAGACCACATACTTTTTGGATTTCACTGATCTATGTGAAGTATTGAATTTAGGAGGAAAAAGAGACAAGGCGACTTTCTATCATTTATCAGACTAAATATGACTATCACCTCATAATCATGAATCTTTTGCATGCCGATCTCGGACAAATAATCTATGGCTGCTCCAAGTCCAATTGCTTCCCCAATTGCAGGTGTTCCAGCCTCAAACCTATTCCAAGTAAACTCAACATCATTTATGAGGCAGAAAAGGGAGACAAAACATTGACAAAATTAATAGTTCCTGAGAAACAAAATATCTCTAAACTGAATGTACATAGACTAGTTCTTTCATCGCATTATTATAATGGAATGCTCAGAAACCCAAAAGTTTCCCAGAGCCGTCATCAGCAGAATCTAGGTTATGATGGGTCAAGTATGCCAACCTGGATGGAGGTTCCGCATATGTGGAATGATCGAGAAAGACGTCAGCAATCATCTCTCCACCACCTACACATCAGAGTTTTGAGGAAATATCACCAATTTACAAACATCTCACACAAACACACACGCTGTGCATGCGCACAGAAGAGCAATACCTGGAAAAAATAGATCTTACATTCTATGAATCAAGAAATCTCACCTAAAAATGGAGGCATGGAAGTCAACAGCTCACTCTTTCCATACAAGAATCCAATGCCTGTAGGCCCACACATCTGAAGGATGTTTATTCCAGAACTTCACAAACTCATCAATGAAGTAAACATTTCAATGCAGAGGAAGGAACCTAACCTTGTGAGATGAGGCAACAAGGAAATCGACATCAAGGGCCTTGACATCAACCACCATGTGAGGCACGCTTTGACAAGCATCCACAAGGACTTTAGCCTGAACATCATGTGCCCATTGAACAATATCTTCGATAGGCAGAATTGAAGCTGCCAAGAGACAATTATGATAAACCATAATGTTTTGACATTTTTTTCCGATCATTGGACAGATGAAACAATCCAGATGTTATAGGGATTATTGTAAGCACCAAAAAAGTTAAACTCAATGTTACACTCATTGCATATAACGGCATCTAAAGATGCCATCATCATCCTTAATTATCATAGAAATCATCTCAATGCTTTCTTCACCAACACTATATACTAGCCACAAGTAAATAACCACCTTGTCTATATTAAATGCAACTGAAACACGTGCAAAGCAAAGAACCGTTATAAAACATGCAAGGACTTCACCTACCAAGCATGTTCGATACATGATGAACTACGACCAGTTTTGTCTTCTTCGAAAGCATTCCTCTTAATTTGCTCACATCTGGCACTTCGCCTCCATCCAAGTCCACAAATTTAAGAATGGCGCCAGTTTTTTTCGAGACGATTTGCCAAGGGACAATAGCGCTATGATGTTCAGCAATTGTGAGTACAATCTGCAAGAAGATTAGGTAACATTAAGAATGGGGACTCGAGTGATGAAAAAGAAAACCCAACATTCCATAGATTCTTCTTGAAGAAACGAACACGATGGTATTTAAGAAGATATAAAGACTCAACAAATTGACTTATGTTGACATATCATCCTGTTGCTAGTCATCCAATAACTTTTAGCTCGCCATTGATCTGATCTTCACTTGAATTAACAGGAGTATTAAGGAGTTGCCACATAAAGACTATTACACTTCCAGGAACGATCACACACTCCCTAATTACAGTCCTACCTCATCTTCCGGTTTCAAATTCGAAAGGCCCCAGGAGTGGGCAACCAAATTGATAGCTTCAGTAGCGTTTCTTGTGAAAATGACATCTCTAGATTCTCCCGCATTGATGAACTGGGCCACCTTCTTCCTGGCCAACTCGTACTCATCCGTCGCCCTCACACTGGATGAGAATCACGACATTAAACAGACAGACGCTCGAGATAAACTACTCAACGTACAGCACACGATCCAACGACCTACCTCAAGAAATGAATCCCTCGGTGCACGTTGGAGTTGTAAGCCTCGTAGTACTCCAGCACGGCCTTCAAGACAGAGCTAGGCTTCTGCGACGTGGCGGCGTTGTCCAAGTAGACGAGCTTCGAGCCGTTCACCTCCTGAGGAGCGCAAAGAAGCCCCGGCGATCAAAACGGCGCGCTACACACATTCGCCGTAGACAACGAAATCTACTAAAAGAGTCGAGCAAACAAATAGGATCCGATTCGATCGACGGAACGAGGCCGGCGACGAGGCGACCGGCGAGGCGCCCCGGACATCGCCGCCGCCGCCAAAGCGCGAGCGAGGAAGTCTATACAGCTAAGAAGCAGAGGATACATCCGAGCCGCAGCACAAGCGATGAAGAGAGAGAGAGAGAGAGAGAACCTGGTGGAGGATGGGGAAGTCGGGGCGGGTGAGGTGGCCCAAGGAGAGAGAACCGGAAGCGGAGGGATCGCTGTCGGCGAGCACGGAGGAGGAGGAGGAGGAGGCGGCGGCGGAGGCGGAGAGTCGGCGGAAGGAAGCCCTAAAGGAAGAGGATGAGGCGGCGGAGGCGAGAGCGAGGGCGGAATTAGGGCGGAACGGCCTGGGAGGAGCGAGCTTCAGAGCTGCTCCTTCCATCGCCATCGTCATCCTCATCGTTTCTCTCCCTCTCTCTCTCTCGCGCGAAACGCCACCGAGGGAGAAGCGAAGCGCCAGAAAGAGGGAGAGATGTTCGACGATGATGATGGAAAGTCGGACGGGACGGGACGGGACGCGACGCGGGGACGGACGAAGATCACAGCACGCGACACACCCACCGTTGATTTCTTATTTACTGCAAATCACGGAAAAAAAAAAAAAAAAACTGAATATATGTACGTGCGGGTAACGGTACCGAGAGTACTTGACGGAATCTGCTGGGATGTCCAGAATGTTCCGTTTGAGGCGCTACCTACCATTATATTTGTACAAGTTCATCCTTCGCATTCAAACCACTGGGGGAAGGCCACCCTTCCAACATGGAAGGGGGAGATGAGGGGTTTAAATCCCCACTTTCTTAGGGGGATGGGGTAGAGACGTGTAAGTTTCGAGTGGGTTGCGACTCACGCCCGCAAAAGCGACAAGTCTCATGAGTGAGTGTAGAGTAGGAATAGAGTAGGACTGATAAAAAAAAAAAAAATCATTCGCATTCTTTTTATTTATTTGAGTTAGCCCACTAAACAAGAATTGCACCGTGTCGAGTTTAGATTTGATCCCAATGGATAAATGCTTGTGGATTATGTCGCGATATTAAGATACAAATATATATGTTGATTAGATGAACGACACATCACCAAATATTGAATATATGAAATTCTTTTATATACATAAAAATATTTACTCGTGGTTATAATTATGATTGATTCTAAATATAAATAAACACATCATGATGACACGGGAACGTTTTAAATTGATTAAATAAATGAGTCCAGACATGTCAAGCCAATTCATATTTAACGAATTTATTAATTGACATGATTAAGTTTATGTAAGCACGTTCGCATAAAAAAATACCTAGCTTTAATGAAGAGAAGTTGAAGGACTACCACTGCCATTACCTTACATATTCGGTACACTATGATTTGATTTTAAATTTTAGTTTCCTCGAAGAAAGAGAGGGAAAAAGGAAATCCTACCCGAAATGAAGAAATGTGCAGTTCTTCCTTTCAATTTTTTTTTTTCCGTGTATTACTTATTAGTTATTACCCATAAGTAAATGCCTTTCTTTTTATTTCTTAATTTCTTCTTCGTGCTAAAAAATTATAGATAGCAGTTGTCGCTCCTAGTAAAAAACTTTCTACGATGATAAGAGATATAACCAACTTAATGTGTAAAGATTTAAACATGTGCTCCGTATATAACGTCCGATAAAAATTGATCACATCATTTAATATAAATAAGTACATCACTCGTAATAGGCCATCACGATTACTATCATGCAAAGATGAATGGTCCCTAATCAACTGTAAATGTACCGACTAGCTTCAACAAGAAACTAGTGATGCCACAAGCTCTTTAGCTATGCTGTTTATTGAATGGAAAAATTCCCAAAAACACACTTGAATTTCACCTAATTATGAAAGATATGCCTCTATATTTGAAACTACAAGTTTTTTTACCTCAACTTAGAAAACTTTGGCATTTATTTACAAGACTGTCCTTTAACTTTCCAAAAATGCATTCCCTACTTTCTCAAATCCACCGCATCCAAATCCTAATCATCAAAACTCAAACCCTAACTCCTTGCTCTGCCGCCACTACTAGCATCTACTTCCACGTATCTTTCTCGTGTAGCCCCATAAGTAGCGTTAAGATATCTATTTATACTTAACTCCATATCGATGATAAGCATCTTTTTTGTTTGAAAAAACAAATATTACCTATGAGAAATTTTTTATGTGACTTTTCAATATTTGAATGATAGAAAACTAATCGAATTACAATAAATGTTTTCCACGTGCTAAAAGAAGCTTAAATTGCAGGAAAACAACTTTCTTGACAGTAATGAAATCATTTTTTCTAAACCACTAAACAAATGAAAATTAAACCATTTTCTTTTATAATGATTTTCATAAAAAATTATTCTCCTCTATCATGAAAATTTTCAGCGAAACAAATGCATTCTAAATGAACCCCTCTTCTATATTAAGTGAAATTGAACTTCTAAAATATGTACTCATGATATGAAGCCAAAACTTCGACGCAAATGAGCTAGAAATGAAAATGGCCCCAATACTCCTTGATTTCCATCTGATCTAGAGGAGTTTTGACATTGAGAAGCCTAGTTCTATTATGCAAATTCCAAGTTCACCTGGGAATTTTTTCCAGTCTGAATTCTAACACACTGAAGAGGAATAATGCCTGCAAAAGTTGAAACAGGTTATCAAGTCACCGGCATTAACAACAAAGCGGAGAGGCAACAATTGAGCTCACGAAATAACAGAAACCAGGAAGTGAACTCTCCATCTTTCGTAAGAACATAAACCAAAGCCTTGCCTGATACCAGACATCATACGATGAGAAAAGGAGATAGACAAAACTTCTTACTTTCTCTCATTTAACTGTCACACTAGAGAAAGAACCCAAAAAAGAGAACAGTCATATCACCTACTTCATTTCACATTTATCGATATGGGAATAATCTTTGCATGCACATCTTACAGGTACAATCGGCAACAGAGTGATGCGGCACTAATACAGAGGGAAATGTTTCATATGTATGCTGAAGAATCTTTTTCTGTCAGATACAACCAAGAGAGAGAAGGAGCACGGACGAGAAGATGTGAAAATAAAATTGATAACTCCCATTCCATTGCCACTGCCCAAAAAGGGTGCATCGGGAACAACAAGCACTTTGTTTCCATTAGACTAAGAGTAAGACAGGGAGGAAGAGTCAACTATTAAACACTAAGTGGCACGGCCACTTTCCTAGGTGCATGAACCACATTCTTGTTTCCTGGGAAGGCATTACGAGAAATGTCCACGAGGGCCTTAAAACTATGCGGTTCATGCATTGAGAGCTCTGACAGGACCTTTCTGTTCAGTTGAATGTTCTCCTTCATTAGGCCATGCATGAAGTTGCCATAGTTGACCTGAAACAAATCAAAAGGAGTATTATTTCAGCCATAGATAAAATGACACATATACTAGTCACAAGCCATTGTTTGAGACTCAAAAGAACCTATGTTAACACTGAATAATAGTATGACCAGAATTTAATCATCTCCTTCCCAAGTTCCTGAGTAGGACTCATTGCCATTTCTAGATGTCAGTTCTCTGCCGGGAACATCTATCAGAAGTTTGGAACTGAGAGATGCGTAACTAACCATCCTACTTTCAGAAGGAAACCGTATTCTCAAGGGGATTTTGGGTTCGGTTTTGGGTTCTAAAGAAAGGAAGACGACATTGCTTTGACAAGAAACTCAAACTGCTGGTCATTCTGTACATTAGCAAAGGGATGGAAGGTTTAAGATGGAAAATCTTGACTACTGCCAAAGTATAAAAAGGACTGCCGAGTGCTTATATCCTGCAGGCTACAAAGAAATAATAAATACTGGAAAATCAGACTGAAAAGCGAACAGGCAACATGCAGAACGACACATCAAAGATAAAGGTCAGATCAAATGGGCTCTCAAAATTACGGAGCAACATATATAAAAAACCACCACGCATTCATGCTACAACCTACTAGTAGTTCTAATCTGGGAAAGCAACACCGAATGCAATCTTAATTCTTCATAGAACAGGTAGGAGGATGGAGTCAAATCCTCGTATTAACATTCTATGAATTTGAGATCACTCAATTCCAGCAAACAAGAGATAGCCGCAATCTCGGGTCAGGTGTGAAGAACTCGAGGAAAACTCCCATAAAAAACATCAACAAACAGAAGCCCGACAACAAGAGCAGCTCGAAGGAGAAAGACTGGCGGGGCCAAGCTTTCAGGACTCTGGGGGCAATGGGCTTTAGAAAATTCACAAAAATTTGCGAGTTCGAAGCAATTCAAGCTTCAGCGTCATTTCATCGAGCACTTGGTGGACAAACAACAGCGCAACTCCCAAGTCAAGCTCCCAACCATCACAACAACTCCCCAATGCTGCAAACTCATTTCCACGACAAGACATCCCAAAACTCCACGTTGGCAAACAGACCGCAGCAAATCAGCGAACCCACATTCACATTCACATTCACATTCAATGACCTCCACAACCGAGCGAACAAGAAGAGAGAGAGGGTTGGGGGGGGGGGTTCAGAGGACGTACGGAGTGGATGCGAGTGCCGGCATTGATGCGCTGAATCCAGAGGGAACGCATGTCGCGCTTCTTGTTGCGGCGGTCTCGGTAGGAGTACTGCAACGCCTTCTCGACCCTCTCCCTGGCGATCCGGATGCAGTTCTTCGCCCTCCCTCGGAACCCTTTCGCCAGCTTCAGCACCTTCGCTTTGTTCATCTTGCCCTCCCGCTTCGAACACCCCCCCACACACAAGAAAATCAAAACGCCGATCAAGGCCGGAGCTTCGATCGAGAGTCCCGGAGAGTTATGATTGTGTTTCGGAGAGTTTCGCTTGGTTACTTGTTCAGTTTTAGGGGACTGCAAAAAGGTGCGAGCGGCGTGGCGACGCCATTCGGGTGGGCAAACCTGCTTTCTGGGCCGGGTTGGGCCTCTTTTTGAGTCTCCCTCAAATTTTGGCAAGTAGTCAACCCACCCATCGCTAATTCCGACCAAATTAAAAAGAAAAGAAAATATGAGAACGTTTAATTTCAGACGTGGTGAAGTTGGACACTTCCGCTTTGTAAAGAGAAAGAGTAAAAGCCAAAGAAAAAAAATGAGAATTAGAGTAGAGCAGACCAAAAAATATTACTTGTCTCAAAGTTGCGTTTAGTCCACGGAGAAGTTTGATTATTTGATTGACTAGAATTGATAGCATTTTCCCATTTTGTGTAGGTTTGTGAATTCAACTGGGTCGTTATATAATCACTGTGGGGTTTGCCTCAGTGGCCACCCTTCCAACATGGATGGGGAAGGTGAGGAGTTCAAATCCCCACCTTCTCAGGGGGGATGAGGGTAGGAACGCGTAAGTTTCGAGAGTGGGTTACGACTTCCACGCCCTGCAAGAGGTAGGCACAAGTCTGTGAGTGAGTGTAGAGTAGGACTGACAAAAAAAAAAAAAAACTGGGTCGTTATATTCCTCAAATTAATGACGTTTACTGCAGTGAAGAATAAGTATGATGGAATTTACTTTGGTAAAAACTGTGCAACCAATATTTTCAATTAGAGTAAGTGTTTACAATCAAGAGAAACATAGTTGAGCACAATAGACCAAGTTTAAGCTATAAAAATCAAGCTGAAGACTTTTGGAGGCTACTAGTTTTTACCTTCAGTGAACAAAATGAAATATCGGTGGTTGTCATGACTTCATGCTCTGTAAACATGAAAGACTATTATCACTATAATAATGTTTAAATTTTTAGATGAAAATGCCATTTACTATCGAAATTTAGGACGAGATTATCTTTTAATGTCAACTTAGAAGTGACGCTCGCCTTGTTGAAATAATGTGACGGGATCAGCGCCAGTTCTGGCTTCGAAAAATAATCCCCTCGATTCACCCATTTTTGTCGTGGATTAAGAAAATTACGCCCGAGGTGGTCGTGCTCGCAATTCAATCATCCATCCCCCCTCTTAACAAAGATAATGATTTCGTTCGAGAAATCGAACAACATGCTGGAAGCAATTTATGCCTGTCGGTGTATTCATCCAATAGTTCAGACACCTTGGGACACTGCCAATCAGTCCCTTAACATCAGACAAATGCCCATCGGCCATGAAATCTCTTATGAGGAGGACTGGACTTTGTCATGCATTCAGATTGTGGTAACAAGCATCTAGGGAAAAATTACACGAGGAAAGCCGCGTCGCATTAAGTCGTGCTCCACTTGCCAATTTTCTCTTACCCGATATCATGCAATTTACTCTGAACCGCGCCAGTACAGGGACAATGTCTATGTCCACGAAGTTCAACACCTCCTAAAAAACAAAGAACCCGAAGAAACGAAGAAAAAGAAGTTCCTCAAATTTAAGGCAAGGAACTCATGAAGAGAATATCACTTTCCTCTCCCTACAATTAGCCAAACAAAATTCAATACATTTGCCTATCGCCTTTATCCTGTGTGAAAATAAAATGGTCAAACACTTCAAAAAGTTTTGGATCAGCGGAACGCTCCAAGGTGCTACTTTCGTTTTGGTGAAGGGAGCAGGCAGTCATACATCCGCTCCATCCGTGATGTCACTTTGAACTTGTACGTCGTCTGAAGGCCAGGCTTTGCCAAGTCGATGATATCTTGTCTCAACCTGCTCAACTTGGAATATTAGCATGCTCTTGCAGATAAAAGTTTCACGCTCTAGACTGGGGCTGGCAATTTTTCTCTCATTACAATAGCCACACCACCCCAAATTATGGGTATCTGACCAATCTTTTTAAACTCATTCACTAATCACATCATAGTTTTAACATAGACAGCATTAGATATACTCAAGCAAAAAGGAGTCAATTGCAGTACAATAAATTTTCTCTTCCTGACCGGAATATTATCAAGCTCAACAAAACCACATTAAATGTGGGGCATACATGATTTGGGCTTGGGCGACAGATTCCAAACCACGCACTGTACTTAAAATCTCTCTCAACACATGTACAAAACAGTGAATGTGCATAGCATTTCATGCAGGTACCAAATACTGCATGCTTGGGCTAACCATTGGGAATAGTTAGAAAGCATATATTTGTAACAAAAAGTACGAAGATTAACAACTAACCACGGCCATTCCCCAGTTGCTCTTGCATGCCTCTCAGAAGCAAGGTATAGGCAATCTAGACTGTACAGCATCAAGCCATACATGCACCATGCATCGTTTTCCTGCAAATGCATAAAATCAGCACCTTTTGATGGATGGAGAAAAAATTATACTGAAGGTGTCTCTCTCACTCTCTCAATTGAATAAAATCAGTGTGTGAATTGCTCTTTTCTTCCCCATCGTGAAGGCATGTAAGATGCATTTACTTTACACTGCATCTACTGCAACATAAACATTTCTCAAATATTAGAAGAGAGATCTAGTGCAAATCATTGTAAATCCATGAAGAAGATAATGTTGCCATGCCCCTGCTTCCTAGAGAAGTTACAAATTCAATCTATCTAACTAACGACTGGCACTGACTCCTTACGAAGAAGCTTAGAGCATCTTCCTCCATTCTTTTGTACTGTAAAAAGCAAGAGAAAAGATATGACCAGCAACTAAAGGTATTACCATGGACGCTATCCTCGCTACTGCTAGTAATCCCAGTAATTAAAACATTTATACTTTTTTGACACCATAGTTTCCCAAGAAAATTATAACAATTAACACAGGCATCTCTTTCACCACAAAGGATAGAAAATATGCAATATGCATTCCATTCAATCCGATGAGCATAATAAGATAATTGGTTATTACCGTGGAAATTTTGTGTAGCTGATACAGGCGGCAAATATGTATGAATAATAGAGCCTTACCAGTCCTTGGTCGAAGTAATTCTGGTACTGCATAATTCGTTTCTCAATCTCCACCAAAATTAACCTCCTTTGCAGACGAGCAATTCGTCCTCTTCCTTCAGCTCTAGTATCCTGGATAAAAATAGAAAAGGGATGGACAATTACACAAACACATAGCGGACAGTGGACAAATGCACAGGACACAACACCTCTATCTAATGGGTGAATCCTGACACCTTCCTTTTATTTCAAATATACACTGAATAGCAAGCAAGACATGAGAAAACAGTAAAAGTGCCCCAGAGAATAGATGATTAAATAGACAATCAGCACCCAACTCAGACACTCAAACAGCCAAGAGAGAAGGTTTTAGAGGCCATAGCATACACAAATTTCGTGTTTAGACCACATTGGAGTGCTATTACAGCATTATCTTTATCAGGCCATTTTCAGTAGATGAACATGCTTATATAGGCACACGAGAATTTTATGGAGTACATGCATGCCCTGGCAACAATGTACGACTTAACTAAATTAAGATCGGTACAAGTATCTGACTTGTCTTTATACATGATGCAGCAATTTCGGGCAGTTGCAAAATGTTCCTGGTCACTCTCATTGGTCAAAGGGCAGCTAGAAATCAACATGCCAACTATGCAATCCAGATGCCATCACAGCGAGATATATAACAAGAGTCCACCATTGCATGTATAGCAAACAAACTCCGACAGCTAGCAAGTACTATATATCATAATCAAAGTGAAATAAAAAGCACATTTCAAGCTTGTGAAATACACCACATGGTCATCTCACCTGTTTTAGCCAAGCTCTCATTATCATTAGCAAAATAAGAGAGAAGAAAAATGCTGGCAAGGCAGCTAGAATTGCAAAGTTGATTTCATTTGCTCTAAGTATCTGGTTAAGCTCAAGCATTGCCCTGATGACAATAGGAAATCACGAGACTAAAGTAGTAAGAAGAGAGAGTGAGTGAATTAGAAGCTGATAAATATCGACTGGCCAAAAGAACCATACAAAAGAACTCACGTCTCAATATCCAGTTTTAGCTTCTGGACCTGCAGCCACAGAAATAAATGGCACGGTCACCTCAAGCAGAAAAGCAAAACCACTAAGCACCATCTGTAGTACCTGAATGAGCAAAGCACGGGCAAGCTCTCCACTAAGAAGATTCTTCACAGGATGCATCAGTTCCTTCTCATATCTACAATTAAGAGATGAAGAGTGGGATTTAGAATTTCGTGAGTTTATCAGCCAAAGGGAAGAGTATCAAAATAACAGCATATGCACAAGTAGTTGAAAGCTCCATCAAGTAGATATTAGATCCACAGAGAAGCGATTTAAGATCTGACACGTCTGAAATTGTAGCTGCAATGTTTCAAGTCTGGCATCCCTTAAAACACTCTTTTACTAATCATATACCTGGCCATAACAATTTCTAGCATTTTCTGATCAGATGCGTCCTCTGGCAGCTTCTGGCCCTCAGTCTGCTCGCTGAAAGCCTGCAACATTCTGCCAATGATAGAAGATGTTAACAGAAAAGAAAGAAGGAATGAAGGGGGAAATCCATTTGGAAGTCAAATCAGGAACCTAAAGTTAAGAATTATAGTAGGTTACTGTAGTATCACCATTTTCATTCCATGATTTTCTTTTTCAAATAGAATGGCAATAGTTTTAGTAAGTCAATCTACATGCATCGTTGCTCATTCTGTTGTTAGGGCCTAGGTAAAGGCAATCTTTGAAGCAATGGACTTCTCTTCTCCCTATTTGTATTACTCATCAAGGTCCGTTCCCCTTCCCGTTCCATGTGTAGTTTCACAAGTATATCAACAGAAAAATGGTATTGCCTCATATATACCTATGTCATGTCTACAGAACCAGAAGAAAAGCATTCTTTAAAACTGAAGCCCATCAAAGTCTTTCTGCGAATAAAAAACTGAAGTATATAATACCAAGTTGTTACTATAATGTAAAATTTTCTCCGTGTCGGGAAAAAAAATTAGCAGAAAACTAACCTGCGGAGAGATTTGGCAGTTAATTGTACTTCTTCCTGCTCCATTGCACTTTCGTGTCTCTTCCTGAATGTTTCAAAGAGTTCGTCTCTGATGGACAGAAGCTGATGAGGTATTATTTATTATTAGTTCCATTACTTTCTATGTATCCATCATCTCAAAAAACTATATGCAGAAGGCAATTCAAATATCTGATATCAATAATTTACTGATTTAAATATATACGTATACTCCCAAGAAAAGCACATGGGACTATACCGGTTGCTCTACATGATCACTGAAAAAGCTAGCTGTAGAGTCCCTTGCTTCATGAATCCAGTTGCTAATATCGGAACTTCCCATCAAGCTGCTGTGCCTGACCAGCCACATAGAGCAGGCGGCAAATCCAACTGCTCCACATGTATAGCTGATCCAGTACTGAGTAACTTTTCTGGGCTTCTTGTACTTGGCCACCTAAGGAAAGAAAAAGAGTTTTACTCACACTGGGTAATGGTCCAATCAGCAAGAAAATGAACACATTCACCCAATGTCAACAAATTAGTCAGTCCTTTCTGCAAAATAATAACTACAGATGGACTTTGTGAAGTTGTAAACTGCTCTGAGCACTGTTTGGACCTTGTGGCAGTCTCACCATAAGTATGATATGGAAAACGTTCCCACAAAAAGATTCAAATCTCCATCTCTGTATAAACTATTGATTTCCTTCTTCTTTTTACAAATAAAAAAAAATAACATTCTGCTTTTGTAAGGGCAAGGAAAATGCCAGTAATACATTACATTAGAAGTATTGAGTTAACATCTTGTTACCAGCATAGCTCTATCGTCTCTAGTAATGTGATAAGGAGTTTATTTGGTGTAAAAAGTAACTAAGACTTACCGCAAAAGATAAGTAAGACTCGAGTTTCTGTATGTTCTGGTAGATTAAATTGATAGCATCACTAATTTCACAATCTGTCCACTGAGATCCCTCCCGAATTACGTTGGACAAACTATAAAATGCAAGACGATGAGAAAAGATTCCATCTGGAGAAGAATCATTCTGCATGAGAAAAGACATGAAAATTTCTTCATATATTGGTATATACAGAGAATCAGCTTCTGCAGGTTTCAGCATTTAGAGTAAAACAAAAGGGAAAACTCTAAGCAAATTCCAAGGTAACTTCTAGAGAGGATCCGAAGGCCAAGGATAAGTATGATGGGGAAAGAATGGATTAGTAACAGAAGGCCACACCTGATTATGCAGGGGCAAAGAGCCAATAGATTCCTCCAACTTCGAAAATAAACCGTCCATAACGAGCACCAAAGATGGAAAACAATTCTCTGGGCTTGTGACCAATTCTTTTCCCCGTTTTTCAACTTCAACATAGACCTATAATCCCTTATGATGAATCAAAAGTAAGTCATTGCATTTATGGACATTGCTATGCACATACATTGGGTGAATTGCAATAAACGTGTCCAAAGCAACTTATCTAATGAACAAACGCAGCAAAAGCTGTGGACATGCAACGACAAAAACATGAAGTAAAATAACTGAAGATCCTACAAACACACAAACTAGTTACTTGAACGAAAATGTCAAGTATGACTTTGTTTTGACATCTTTGAGACTTTTTTATATTGGTTATATTTGCATTCATTTCCATCTTACAAATGACACAAGAATAATACAAGCAACTCTAATATGATGACATGATGCGAATTAACACCTCTACCTAGATATTTTGATAAGCCTCCCATAGCTAAGAGACTCAGACATCCTAACAGATTGATTGTTGACACATATGGCAGATAAATAGATGAAAATTTTATATCACAATATCAATCCCAACTATGTTTTCATCCAGGAAAAGTCATCCTTCATTATCATCCAAGCGTTCAAAATTTTCATTCTCAAGCTAGATATTGACTTCACAGAGGTAACAGATGGAGGCAATGAGAAATCCATAAAAAAATGATTGACTTCATCCTTTACACTCGGGAAAATACATAACAAAGCCAGCCAAGATTGGAAAGCGACCAAAACGCAGCATCACTATTAGAATCTATTATAATTCTAAATCACTATCGTATACAAAAACTCTAGAAGAAAGCAAACTTAAGTGTTCCCAACCAAGGCCAGCTAATCAAGCATCCTTAATTTATACACGAGATATACAGGAACTTAAATGATACTGGTTAGGCCTAATTCTGGTAACTTGTCAAACCAAGGATAGTAAACAATAGCCAACCTCATTAAATTACAGGGTCTTGCTATCAGTCATGTAAGATTCCCCATTCCTTCAAGGAATTATTCTGGTAGTCATTTCAAAAATCAACACAGAATAACAGGTGCGAGCTATTAATGAAAAGGATACATTTCGGATCATCTAATTGGTGGATAGGATCAACACTGAGTCAAGAGGATAGAGAATGTGTGCTGGCCATGTGATCAGCTAATGGTTATCAATGTGCTACAATGTTCAGAAACTTACGTGAGGAAGCATTAACCAAACAAGCTAAAAGTAAGAATCGAGTAATGCAAACCTCGGCTAGAAAAGAAGCCAGTGAACTTCTCAAGTGGGTCAAAATGGTTATCCTCTCTGATATGTGTGCTGATGCAGATTGGCAAAAGTGTTGCAATGAATAACCCTCTGACACAGATTGTTGTATCAACCGGACTGTTTCATCTACAAAAGCAAGAGGCCCCCTCTCAAAAAACATGAAGTACATCTTTTGACCATCAGAACCCTGAATTCAGAAAGGTAAAATTAGAAGTAAGCTTTCAAACACTACAGCTTGTATTCCATAGATATGAACCAAAATTTAATAACCTCTGCTCGTGTTTGCCAAAACTCCAAATGCTTCTGGATGTCATGCATATATGACAGTACATGTGCCATAATATCCTCCAGGACATCATAAACTCTAGATGCCTTTGTTAAGACCCTGCATTACACCGTTCAAGAGTTAGCTAAAGAACCTTTGCTTGGAAGCACGAACCAAAACTAGGCGCGACCATAATTCCAACTGACATCAACCATAATAACCAATCGATTCTCCACTACAGAATATTTTCAGATACTTGCTCAATCGCCATGCAACTTTCCCAGCGAATATATCTTCTAACCACGAAGACATGATCACGATGGCTCGCACGACACGCGATCAACTCAAAACGAAGTGCATAGACACATCGACTACAGTCCGCCCAAATCAACACGGACGGCAAAACCGAACATCTGAACCAACCGCACAAGCTGCAACAAGCTACATTTTCGATCGCTCCCTAAAATCCGCAGGCCCTCCCATTTCCTCGGAGCCGGGGAGAACGTGTACGAAGAGAGAGGCCTTACACGGAGCAGTCGGCGGAACTGGAAGGCAACGGAAGAGGAAGACGGGACGTGCGCCGGCGAGACCGCGGGCGACCGGTCCGGTGGTACAGGCCGGAGATCCTCCCGAGAAAATCAGAAACGGGCGAGCGAGCGGAACCGAAGAGCCGCTTCCAGACGTAGCCCGAGTAGAACGAGGCGAGGGCTTTCGGGTCCTTCGATTCGGTTTCCGGCGTCGGGGCTTCCATGGATGGCGCGGGGAGGACGAGGGGCGCCTCGCCGATCGGAGGAGCGATCGGCAAGGCGGGATTTGACTCGCGACCGACCGACGCAGCCGACGGCGACTCTGCAGCGTGGCGGATGGAGATGTTCTGAGTTCCGAGCGAGTGCGAGAAGCGTTTGAACGTTTGACCTGCAAGTAGTTTGCTCGCGAGGCCCCGAATTTATGGGAATTCGCAACTGCGCCCCGCCACGAGGAGAGGGGAGAGAGCGAGGACGCACGGTACTGTACACGACGCACGGTAAAAGACCAGTAAGGTTGAGAACGAAATGGTGGGGGTGAACAGAGTATAACGTGAGAAATTTGGAAAGTGACTTCTCTAAGAGGGTGCATATTAACGGCCAATCAAAAGGGTGAACAGGGTAAAACGTTCGTTGGCTTAAACCTACCCTAAAAAACCTCTACTTTTAACTTTTATCTCATAAAAACCCTCCAACTTTAAATCCAATATTCTACAATAAATTTTCTTTTATCCCCTAAAAAACTCTCAACTTTAGGTACTATCTATTCTACCTTAAACTTTTTTTTGTCCAATAAAAAACCCCAAGTTTAGATTTTGTCCCAATTTTACCATTCAATCCAAATTTTATCCTTTTTTTTTTTTAAAACTTTTACTTATGTCCCAAATCTATCCCCATTAATCTCTCCATCCAAAATTTCTCATTAACAAACCAGGAGATGGAAAACTCTCAAGCACGAGCTCTCTGATCATGAGAGATGGAACATGATAGATCAATTATTAAGCGCAAAATCACTAAGGGCAATTTTGATGGAGGGTTAATAGAGAGCAAATTTGGGATACAAACAAAGATTTGTGAACTTCTATGAGACAAACAAAATTATAGTGAAATTGAAACTAAATCTAAAATTGTGATTTCTTTATGGGAAAAAAAAGTTTAGGGTAGAATTTGTATTGGAATTAAAGTTGAGGTTTTTTTTTATGAGACAAAAAATGTTTAGAGTGGAATTGGAATTAGATCTAAAGTTGGAGGGTTTTATGAGACCAAAAAAAAAAGTTTAGAGTAGCACCGGGACAAGATCTAAAGTTAGAGGTGTTTTATAAGACAAAAGGTATAATTGAGACAAGAACAGGTTTTTTTAGGACTTAGGCCTATGGCCAATCAAGTCTATCCAATGGTCTCTTCTCTTAATCATTTTTGTTATTTTTCTGGACATAAAAGTTTTGTTTTTAAATAAAGATATGTTTGTTTGATGAAAAATGAATGAAATATAAAATATATTTTAAAAATGATAGCTCGTATCACTTGCAAAAATAAATGAACAAGAAATATTTCTTCGTAGATGAAAATGTTTAAATATAGATTATTGTCTGTAATGAAATAAATTATTGAATAATTATTTCAAGCAATAATTGAACTTTCAAATATTTAGAAATGTCTTTTATTGATTGAATGTCATTTTATTGATTTTGTTTTTGAAGTACGGTTTTGTTGTATTTTCTTTTCTTATCTAGCTTATTGTTTGACTAACCAATGATCTAATGATCTCTTACTTTAGGTGGCAATGCATAGACAGATTATAAGATTTCTTGATAAGTTGACCCGTATGACAACTCAAAAGGAGTTGCCTTGCATCAGCAAATTATTTTCACATTTTACCATGTAAATCTTTTCTCACGTGCTTTGTTATTTTTTCACTTCATTTTAAGTTACGCTTTGATTTGCCACAAAATCACAACTATATAGATATGGGAAAAGTGCCAAAAAAGTCCTAAACCTTTTGCCTTTGTGCCAATTTAGTCATAAACCTTTTTTTGGTGCCGATTCAGTCCTAAACCTTTTTAAGTTGTGCCAATTCAGTCCTTTCCGGCCAATTTTAGCCGGATTTTGCTGACTGGAAGCCCGCCGACTGACGTGACATGATCGGCGCTAACGTGGATAACTTTTAATAATATTTTAATTTTTTTAAAAAATTTAAATATTTTAAATACTTCTAATATTTATTTGTTTATTTATTTATTTTATTTTTCCTCCAGGTCGGGTCCTGTCGCCGAGGTCCGGCGACCGGCCGAAGCGACCGCCGGCGAGGGCGAGGCCGACCTCGCCGGATCCGGCGAGGTCGAGCCTCGCCGGCCCTCGCCCGACCTCGCCAGGATCAGGCCATGGGCTAGGCTCGCCTCGCCGGCCCTCGCCCTCGCCGACGATCGCCTCGGCGACCGGTTGGAGGAAAAAGACAAAAATTTAAAATTTTAAAAAATTAAAATATTATTAAAAATTATCCACGTCGCGCCAATCATGCCACGTCAGCCAGCCGGCGTCCAATCAGCAAAATCTGGTCAAAATTGCTGGAAAGGACTGAATTGGCACAACTTAAAAAGGTTTAAGACTGAATTGGCACCGAAAAAAAGGTTTAGGACTAAATTGGCACAAGACAAGCGTAAAAGGTTTAGACTTTTTTTGGACTTTTCTCATATGTATATAGATATATATCTAGAAGAGTATTGGCCTCGGTTCAATCCAGGAGCTGAACTGGACCGACTGCTTCTGGTTGGTCCGGTTCCTGATTTCTTGTGCTGAACCGACGAACCTCGATGGAACGGTCAAGCGGTGGGATTTGCATCATTTCTCAGCTGGCACATATCGGAGATGAAGGTAAAATGAAGAGCCGAGTTTTTGAAGGAGAGACTTGGGTGGTTTTGAGAAGGGCAAACTGAAGGGATAGAGAGGAGGCTCCCCGGACGAGGACTCGAAAACTCTCTTAGATTTCTCGACTGCACACGACAAACCTCTCTAATCCTCCGCGTGCACAAATGATCGGGGGAGTCGAAGCGGCGACCATGTGCTGACTTAAAAACAAATTTTAAAAAATTCAAATTAACGTCGACCGTGTCATGAAAGACCGCCAGCATCTATGTCATTCACTTCCAACCAAAATTGGCTAGCTATATTAGCAAATTATTAAAAGATTTATGGCAAACTGAATTGGCATGAGTGTGATAAATTTAAGACATTTTTGATAATTATCCCATCCAAGTGATGTCACTTAAAAAACGCATGATTAATATCTTGGTTGTTAGCCTTGGAACTAGCTCGAAATTGGCCAGTACGGGATCAATAGGATCGGTTCCCAATATAGAAATTAGGAATCAACCTTAATTGAGTAGGTTTCGGATTCTAATCAAGCTTACATCAAATTCGATTTTCAAGTATTCCTTCCACAATTATATTCAATATTTACATTTGTATTACCAATCCTAACTGATATTTTCTCACTCGATACTAAGGTAATTTGTCTTATTTTTATAATTATCCCATGCATTTTATTTAGACCGGTTCAAAATTCGCGTACGATATTAACTTTATATAACGTAACGAAGCTTTTGTTTCAAGAAAATGTATGAATCTCTGCTTATTTAGATTTTTTGTCTCGGACTTTATTGAAAAAACACTTTGAAGGTATCTAATTGTTATCCCACCATGCACGATAAACATTTTGAAAAATAGATGATTTCATTCGGAACATGTCTAACAAATATCTTAACATGGTAGCGCAAGTTGAGAAGTTATTTATGATATGCAATTATGTAAATCAATATGATGTAGAGCAATATGTAAATGCATTTCTGGAAACAATAGAGCGTCATAAGAGCGGGCGGTCCATAAATCAAAGAGGATTGCGTGATCTTCAAGATTACAAATGGATTACAATATATCTTTTCATTAATTTGTTATTAGATTTCAGATTTTCTAGTTTATCAATATCTTTTCAATTTTGTTATTAGATTTCAGTTATTTGATTATTATCTAGATGGCCACTCCCTTATAAATAGACGCCTAAGATATTGTAATCCGCACTTCTTTATTCAAAATAAACTGAATCTTTTGGAATTCTTTCCAAGCTTTGCTTCCCGTCGTGGCCCTCACCTGGACGGAGACAGACTTGGCCTACAATAATTTCGTCCACATCTGAACTCACACAAACGTGGACAAACATATGCTTAGGCCTTACGCAAACCGCAGACGTAAACACTCTTGTCACAGCCCGAGCCATAAGTCCTAAACCAAATGTCTTAGGAACGAAGACTCCTTGACAGAGCCCCGGCAATGACTGGTAATAACCATCGCCTCGCCTATAAGAAGACCAAGAAGCAGAGTAGTCTCTTAACATCTCGCAGCTACCGATAAATTCTCGATCGTCCCCTGCAAATCCGAGGCAGAAAAAGGTGAAGAAAAGACAGAAAGGGATAATGGCGAGGGTTGGTGGTATCCGTCAAATTGCTGGGAACCAGAACAGCGTCGAGATCGACGGCCTCGCTCGCTTCGCTGTCAATGAGCAAAACAAGAAGCAGGTATCTTCTTCTTCTTCTTCTTTTTGTTTCCCCTGTTTCTGCTCCTTCTTCGGGAGGAGAAAATATTCAGTGGTTCGTGCGCGCCACGTCATCTGCTGACCTGGCGCGCATGAACCACTCAAATACCGACACCTGTCCCGAGCGGGACCCCCTCGAAAATGAGAAGAACTCGCTGGGCTCGGCTCGGCTTGGCTCGGCTAGCTGCAGAAGAAAAGACACGCTCCCGCTCACTCGCTGGCAGAAGAAAAGACACGCTCCCGCCGTGCTCTCCCCTCAATTGAATTTTCTGCAATTTTTTCTCTCTCTCACTTTCTCCAGCGACGAGACAGACATTCGTCAGTGACCCATTTTCGACCCACCTCCGCCGCTCGCCTCCGAGCCGCCTCCGCCACTCGCCGCCGCTGCTCGCCTCCGAGTCGCCTCCGCCGCCTGCCTCTGAGGCTCGCCTCCGCCACTCCCTCGAAGGTCGACGACCTCCGTCACCCACCTCCGCCACTGGCCTCCGCGCCGCGAGCAACCGACCGGCGTGCGACCTCCCTCTCTCTCTGCCCTCCGGCGTGCGACCTCCCTCTCTCTCTGCCCTCCCTCTTTCCGACCGGCGAACCACCGCGCCGCACCTCTGGCTCCGGTTCCAGCCCCCACTCGTCCGTCCCTTACTTTTTCTCTCTCCTCGCGTCTCTGTCTGCCCTCCCTCTCTTCGACAGCGAACCACCGCGTGACCGGCGAACCACCGCGCCTCCCTCCGGCTCCAGATCCGGCACCGGCTTGTCCAGGTAATTTCTCGCTTTCTCTTTTCTCTCTTTCTCTCTGTCTGACGAAGTGACGGAGGGGATTTTATAGGAGTTCAGCGATGCCTGAAAAGTCATTAGCAGTATGCTTTTCGCCTGTAGTTTTTCTTTAATCTTGGGTGTGGCTATTCATTATGCCGAGGGACATACTCCGAAAAGGCTCTAAAATGAGTGCTATTGTAGCAAATCATGGATAGTCCTTGAAAAGCCAGATCTGTTTTTCTTTCAATAGAAAAAAGTTGGCTCTAAAGCTTGCCTCTTTGGAAAAAGTATCAATTTCTGATATGGCTTAAGTATTTGCAATTTCAGCTTTTCCAATTGTTTCCCATTGTGCTTCCAAAGCAAGATTGCGAATTGGAGATTCCTTGTAATTGTCTATCCAAAATGAATTTATATTAATGATTGACTGACTGGGTCATAGCTTTCCTTCCAAGTGTGTCTGGGAAATGAGATGGGCGGAGAAAGCTTACTCAATGGTGTTTTACATTCAGCGTGGTTGTATGAGTCTGTTCTTCCTTCTTTGAAACCCAAGAGGCTCCTTATATGTAATGTTCAATTTGCTCCTTAAAAGTCGGGTGCCACTCTAGCTACGGCCTTCTTCCAATATGCAAAGTGACAATTGGTTTACTGAATTGCGTGCATCGTGTCGGAGGAACTTTGCGTTGGATGTTGTCTTGCTAGATGCCTTTGGCCAGATTGTGAATAAGGAAATGGAGGTTTGCTTCTTCTTGCTTCTTACTGTGGCTGTCTCTATCTCTCTCGCTCTCTCACCAACCCCACCTAAAAACAACTATCATAAGAGAAAAAAAGGAAAAAGGAAAAAATCATAGATAAGGTGCTGTTAATAATTGACTTTTTCTGTGTTTTTTTTTGGTAGGTTGTTGCTTCACTTTTGTATGCTAACAGTGGGTCACCGGTGGAGAAAACCAGTGATGATGAAGCCCCGCTGTTGACAAGCTATGATGGAATCGAATTCGATTCCTATGAGAAACCTAGCAAATTATTGCATGGCCGCGCTTCTTTTAAGCTCAAGATATCTAAGGTAGATGTTGGTTGGGTGATTTGTATTATGCTAATGATAGCTTGTCATCTGAATTAAAGATTGCATTACGGCCTGCAGTTGTTTCCAAATATTTGAGTAGGACTGTATACACGAAAAGTAGATGGCATGGGGTAATTGCTAGTAGCATCTCATTAATATGTTAAGCAGTAATAGCATGCTCTGGAGATTGCCTAATCCAAGTAAATATAAAAAGAAATTATCACTAGCTGGGCGAGTAATCATGTGCGTAGGTTGTAGATTAAATTTTGCTTTGGTTGAATATTTTCTTAAACATTGTTAGCTATAATGGTTAGATCACCTCTTCAAGAAAAACTTACGAGAACCGCAAGAACTTGGACCAATTTTTCCTCTTTCATATAAATACGTTTGGGCATACATAAGGTGTTCATACTTAATACAGTTGATCAACTTGAATCAATTCCAAAACATTTTTGAATTCAATTCCTAGTAAAAAAGAATATAATAATACATGCCTAAGAGTAGCTGTAATGACCTATTATTGATTCAAACTTTTATATGTGACATTTCTGCTTGTATGTGTGTTCTCCTCTGCATTAGCATGAACTACATTTACTAAATTATCGGTGTGGCAAGTTTAGTGCCTTATTGGTTTTCTAGTTTGCCACCACCAGGATAATAGTCTTTGATTTGCCATTGCCTCATTTTATGATTTTATATATATATTGAAGACAATTGCCTCATTTAATGATGTTTTTTATTGAAGACAATCATACAGCTTACATGGAAAGAAAATTTTCTCGTCCCCGAAACTTAGGCTCTTTTTTTCCTTTTTCAGCTTTCATCCAAGTGTGATAACAGGTTGTTCCACGTGAGGTTCAACATACCACAGGCTGGAAATTATCCTTTCTTAGAGGCTTTTTCGAATCCCATCCGCTGTATTTCTTGCAACCGCAATGCTAGAACATCTCGATAATTTGGAAGAGGCCGGCATCCGGCATTTTACCGTTAAGTGTACTCTATCTTCCAAATATGAATCGCGAAACTCGAGCATAATACTGTACGTGAAGCAAAACCTAGTCCATCATCAAAAAGGATTAGATTGGGAAAGGCTGATTATTCCTTTCAAACTGGATGACGAATGCAACTCTAACATCCGTAGTGATTTTAAGGTACAACCGATCATCATTTTACACTGTGGTTTCCATCCCGAGATTGTGAGTAGGGTATTGCTAATATGATAGGGGAAGCATGTTTGGATGTGCTAGTGAGCTACTAGCCCTTTTTAGAAAGATGGTTACATCTATATATTTTTGAAAGATTGCTTTTGATGCGTGCAGTCTATATTTAATGACGATTGAGGCTATAGCTTTCTTTCTTTATTCCATGATGAAGGGGTACTTTTGTCGAACAAAAGTAAAAAGTGGATAGTGGCTATGTTTGTACTGATTAAGGAGTAGATACTTGGAATTAAGCAAAAAAAAAAAAAAAAAAATGGAGTAGATTCTCGCTTTTTGTGAGATGCGTTGCCTGTCAAGAGAACTGATATTTCTCCTCGCCTAAGTGGCGAAATGCCACATCAACATTTAGCTATTAAGTTACTATTACACCGTGAGGTAGTGGAAAGGAAACATGTAGAATTTGTGAAGGGGACAGAATGATATATAAAGCCATGTTGTATGAGGAGATAAAACAATCTGAAAGCCATGCTAGTTCACAAGTATAGCTATCGACATCAAAGGTAATATTTCGCTTTTGTACATTCATGTGGTCGAGCATGTGTGTCCAATTACGAAGCACCTTGTGAGTCCACTGTCCCAAATTGAGACACGAAGAGTTGGACAATGGGGCACATATGAATTCATTTACTGCTTCAACTTTCCTTTTCCTTTGGAACGAAGAGGTGCCTCTTTCGAACTCCCGTTTTCTTTCTTGCCGAACGAAGGCACGAATTGTTACCTTAAGCAATTTCACCAGATATTACGAACTTGGCGGGTATATCATGAGGACATAATATTTTCCTTGGTAATTGTCATGAATAATCGGTTTTGCATCATAGATCAGCAAAACTGCGGATTGCTTTATTTGATATAAATGCTTTTGAAGAGCAAAGAAGTGTATTCAGTTTATATGGGATGGTCTGGCCAACTTCCATAAACGGCATAGTTGAGCGATGCTCTCCATTGATATATTAGTAATGATGGTTCATCAAGAAGCTCACCTGGACTCATGTTAGTTCAGGTTGTATTGTGCTTATCACAAACCAGGGTTTCTTTTGGTTAGGCTTGTACTGGTTTTAGATATTACTTATCCAAAAAGACCGTTACTAATCCTAGGCTTTATTTCTTCTTATAGAACATAGTATGTGTGGAAACACCTAGTAGTGTCCATATCTGGACGTGCTTTGATGTTTAGACTATCCTAAATGACACCGTTACTTTCACCCGGCTTTGTTTCCTTCTTTAGAACATCTCATGTATGTCTGCAGATTTCTTGTAGTGTCCACCACTAGAGCTACGTACTTTTCTAATTGTAACTTCACTTTCTCGACTCGATAATGCAGGAACATCAGCATGCCCAAATGGAAAATTTTATTGTCGGAATGCAGGACATGTTCCTGTCATTATATTTTCTTCGAGAATAAATGATGGCATTTGTGGTAAGTAGTCCATCGGAACTTTTTCTCCATGGTCTTGGCCTTTCCAAGCATTCGTTTTCCTGTGTTGATTGTGGACCTCATTCTCCCTTCGATCATCTGTACATAACACATGCATGTAAGTTCATGTACCATCGAACAAGATCCTGCTGCATTTGAATTGCCCAACAAGGTTGCAATTCCTTCTTAGACATAAGAATATCGAGATATGATATTATGAATGGCCAGGGCCAAGTCCTCTTTGCAGATTTTAATTGCTTCAATGTCAAGGATATCTCTAATCTTCACTGCAATGAGATGTCCCATGCTTTAGTGTCATGGGGCACTGATTAATCACAATTGTGCAACAACAAATTTATTTACCTGCTTTAGCAACTTCATGTCCTGGATTGTCTTCCTCCCCAACAAACATCACTGTTAAAATATTACTTTACGTACTATTTAATGAACCCTAATACCATGAAGACAAGTAAACAAGGGTATATCTCAAGTGATGAACAGATTTGAGACTACTTTTTAGGAACTCTCCAACTTTTGAGGACAAGGACATTGATTGTGAGATATATGCATATGGGAAATGAATGGAAACTTTTTTTTTCGGCTTTACATCTTAAGGATTGTTTCAAAAACTAGGCAAGAGTGGCTTCTTCAATTGAGAACACTTTGCATGCTTGGTCTGGTTCAATCCAGTGAAAAGAAAGTGGTCAAAACTAGGTGAGATGGAGAACTGGTTTAGTTCGGATTGATCTTTTCCTTAACGCTCGTCAATGAACAGTGTTCCCGAGAATACAAGAAAAATTGTAGGAAGGGGGAAAGGTTGGAGAGAAAACAAAAGGTGCATTTTTGAATGAAATCTACGTGCTTATCATCATATGCAGGAATCTGCAGAGTGATCAATTGTTAGTAAAATGGATGATGAATGTGTGGATTATGTAACATCATAATATTGTGATAAGATAGTAATTAATGCTTAGATTAATTTTCCCTTTTCATTGTTTAGGAATTTTTTGTCAATTGGACAATTAGTAAATGCTAAGGTCCTATAAAAGATTTATATGCTGACATCATCTGACCTCAATAGGTTGACGGAATTACTAGATCATTCTGGTTCTTGTAACACGATTTTAGCATCCGCCGGGACAAAGGTTAAGTAGCAGGTGGTCATTCTTTTTCTGCCTCCTCTTTAATGTTTCCTCCTAACATATGTTCTTTGCCTGCTCCATGATACTCAGACTGCTGTGATGGGAGTGACGAATACGGTGATAAAGTGAAGTGCCCGAATACATGTTGGGAAGCTGGAAAAGCAGCACGAGATGAGCTGAAGAAAAAAATTGCTGTGTACCAGGACGGCGTTGCCATATGTAAACAGGAAGTGGAACAGGCTAAAGTAGGTCTTGCAAAAGACAAGGAAGAATTGTCAAAACTGAAAAGTGAGGAGAAAGTACTGAAAGTGCAGTTTGAACAGCTTAAAGGTTTGGTTTTTCCTAATTTGGTGGTATCTTGGCAAAATAACTTGAATTTAGTCGTCATGATCTCATTAAACCTGAGTTTGCCCTTAAAACGTAGTTGCTGGCTACTGCACATATATATCATCTTTGTTCATACTGCATCCAAGTGATAGCAGCATATTATGGTCTACGGAATTGGAAAAACTCACACTCGATGATAATGAACTCATCATAGTATAGCTTCGTATAGATATTTTACAGTACTAATCTGTTTGGTAGTTTTACCAAACAACGAAGCATTTTCTGAATGAGTGTGGATGTTGTGACTATTAGATATTGATGTGCCGATGTATCCCAGCCTTGTAGGTAAATGGATGGAAGATTTGGGAAGCATTTCGTTTACCTCACTAAAAGAAATTACTTCATCCCTCTAAACAAGTGTGTAGTAGTGTTATGATGTTTGGAAGATTAGCTATATTTGGGAAAAATAGTGAAAATGGACGGGATAGGTGGAAAGTTGGGAGAAGTTTGAAATTTATTAAATCCCATTGCTTTTTGTTTGGAGCTGTTTCTGCCATCAAATTTTACCTTTTCGGAAGAACTGATTAGACCTTGGTCCTCATTGATGCAGTAATAAACCAAAGCGTGCATATCTTTCAAAGATTTTGATTGCACTTTTAAGCTATGGCGGGGTCCCTAATGACTTTCTTTTGGACATGGTGGAGAATGCTCTGGGAGATGCAAATAGTGTCTTCTCTAGTAAACGAGCAGCTCTACGAGGTAGTATTCTTCGAACATTTGGACTTGAAATATTGTCTATTCTTAAAACAGTCCAAAAAGAGATTTTTCTCCAATTTTTTTTTCTATACTTCGATGTGCTTCTTCTTTTTTTCTTGATTTGAAATATGCATAAGTAAAAAAATGCATCTTTATTCATCTTTGCTGCTTTTACTTCCCCTGGGTGCATAGTTCCTTCAATTGCTATTTCATGTGTAAACATTTTCCCTTGTGTTTTCCTTTATTCTTTTACCGTATGAACAATTTCGGTGAACCCTTATTGAGAAGGATGGTTTCACTGCGGCCAGAATGATCTTATTTGGGATTCCTCTGGACGAAACATACCTACAGAATCGTCTCTGTCCATCCCGATGAACGATGAAAAGAAGAGTTCGAAAGGGGAAGGATTCCTATTCCAGATTCTTACTATCTAATGGGGACAGCCGATCCCACAGGAATTCTTAAAAGTGCTAAAGAATAACTGTAGCTATGCTTGTCTGCAGGGCTTAGATGTTTAATTTAGTTACATGCCTCCATATCTGGTCCTTGGATTTAGACATCAATGGTGTTATATTGCTTTGATGACATTCCATCTCTGGTTCTGTTCTTGTTAACCCACGTTTGAGTTTGATATTCACAACTTTGGGGAAAAGGTGTAATTACCTATTGGGCTTTGATGTTATAATGCTGTTTTGGGTGTCTTTACTATTTAATAGTTTGCTTGAATCATCAATGCAAAGTGACAGTGGACAAATTTCAGGGAAGGTATTAGTATCTTTGCAATCCTCGTTTGCACTTCGGGGATATTCTTGTTTTGAACGCTACATATGTGGAAGCTCTGGAAACAAAAGTTGGAAATTCAAAGTATGCTATATTTTTCCCTACTAGTGGACTGTGCTCCTTGGCTGATGAAATAGCTGGTGGGGATTTCGACGGGGATATGTATTGGGTTTCACGGAGCCCTCGGGTTGGGATATGTATTCGAATGCTTGGTGGCTCCCATTTTCCAAGCAAGAGGTCTTTGAGTGGAGGGAATTCTGTTGTAACACCTGAAGTTCAGCCATCGGAAGGTAAGCCGATCTGTCCCCGGGGAGAGGACCCATGCACCATCAAGCCTGTTGCCCATCCCCGGGTGGTTCTACGAGATAGAACATCTTCCTCTCGAAAATGATGATGAACAGAAGGTAGATGTACCTCCAGCAAAAGCACCTTCAACCAGAAGGTTAGCTTCTTCGTGCCCGCTTCATCTCATTCTCAATGGTGAGTTCGAACAATATGATGAAGCATCGAGAAAAATTCTCAATGTTCCGATGGATTCAATAGTCCGGATGGTGAAGCTGCTCTCGGAACCGGTGCTAGTAAAGAGAGAGCTAAGAAGAGAAAGCTTGTGCAGAAAAATGACATTCGAAGACACGCATGACTGAGAATGGAAAGCAAATTATTGCTACTTCTAAGAGTAGGAATGATGATGGCAAGCAAATTATTGCTGCTTCTAAGAGCAGGAATGATGATGGCAAGCAAATTATTGCTACTTTTAAGAGACATGGGTCGAATGTTTGTGCAGCATTACCTGAAATAGGTAATTCACAATTAAGAAAGAGAACAATTGTAAACAAGGGTTCACGGTCTGCCATGGAAGAAATGGAGCAACAGAAGGTTCAAATGTTCCAAATAAACAAAAGGAAGATACTTTCACATTGGCCTTTTCATTACGACATATTACGTATAGACATATATAAGATACTTCCTCGCATTCAGTTACATTTGGCAAATCTATGGGACTTAATTTTTTATTTTTTTCCTTTGCTTCCTAAGATATGAACCTCTACAATATATTGAGTGGACGCAGTTTGGTGTTTGGTCCTCTTGCTTGGCGTGTTTGTTTTCTAAAGATATTTAGAAGCCCTGGATATATTTCGGTTGCTAGTTCTAAGTCGATGGTTTCCACGTGCAAAGGCACAGGGAAAGTCCTTTTTATTGAGGCTTGATGATATATTAAAAATTGATTTTGTGGTGCATAAGGTTTCTGGAGAGTTGAAAAGCCCACCGGTAAAGGCAAAGAAAAGAGACCGTCATGTGAATGATACCCCAGTGTGCACCGCCGAGTGAATTTCAGCAGGTAAATCTACTTATGACCAACTTTGTTGTTTGATTATGGTGATTGATCTTAGACTCCATCTTAATTCATTTCACACTTTTCTGCTTTTCAGGTTGATCGGGTTTTGGGCTGTCGTGTTAGAGGTAATGATGCAAGTTCATTGTTTTATGTTTCTGTATGTATTGCAGACATCCTTATTTCTGTTAGTTTACTTGTTCCGGAGAAGCAGGAAAGACATCAACATAGTACTTTCGGCAAACTCAACTTAGATGCAGGAGACGGGTGGACTTGCTGATGACAGACAAGCTGATATAAGCATTGACAGTGATATCAAATTGCACAATCTCAATGTTTTTCAGTGGTTATTCTCTTATCGGCTGGAATTTTAATGGTAAAGCTGGAGGAAGAGTCGAAAACTGTAAAACTTGGTTGATGACATTTCATCTTTCTTCTATTGAGGTTGAAAGACGTGTTTTGAGCAGGTTCGTCAATGTAGACCTGCTGTGTATAAAGATTACTTAGCAGGTTTAGTTCAATTGCTTTACTGTTGTTCCTTTTCAAGTGCTGAATGTATTCTCTGTTTTTATCCTCTAATTTTGTAGGAGGAGCCCCATATCTATTGCAACAGCTATTATTTACATTATCACTCAGCTCTTTGATGAGAAGAAATCTCCCCAAGGTTTTAGTTTCCCCAATTCTATTCAATTTAAACAACTAATCACGTATTGGTGCATATGTAAATGGCATTTGAGACAGCACATGCATATAAATAATTGAATGTTTGTGCAGATATATCACTTGCTACTGGAGTCAACGAGGGACGATTAGGAACTCCAAGGATCTGTATCCTCACATTTCGAAGATTAATACCAAGCTGATATGCCAAGAAAGAGGATCTAAAGAATTTCTGCAGCTTTTGAGTGTAGATATACAATCAAAATCGACATTAGTTAACTTTCAGTTAGTTTTGCAAATCAGAACAATATTGAATTTGTAATTATTGTTATAAAGAATAAGGTGGTTCTTAATTCTCACTCTTTGTATTGTTGGAAGATATCTTGAAAACTTTGTTATTCAAATATCAAAATGCTGTGTTCGAGTTCTTTTTGGTCCTCGACTACAGAATACCAGCGTCATGCAAAATACATTGCTTCGATTTCGCATGATAATGTGGGCGAGCAGACGCAGCATTGTTCAACTCGACAAGATGTTGGTTTAATAAGTTATTAGTCCGTTCACTTTGGTCCTTTACGCTCTCAATTCAACTGGTTAAATCTCATTAGTAGTCTCCATACCCGTTCATTCCTTTGATTGGTCATCGTAGTAAAACTCAATTTCACCAGGTATGTTTCTATGCATAAAGAGATAAAACTCTACCCTATGCAGTATCATAGTCCTGATTTCGATTAATATGAATCTATAAGAAATTATGCACAAATTAGACAAACTATACGCGCGTTTCCCCTTTTTCCTTTTGAAAGCTTGGCAAAGTTTTAACAATGGCTTTTTATGGTTGCTAGTACTACTCATTATGCAAAATATTCATCACATTACAACTAGCAAATGAATGGGGCGTCGGGTTTGGACGCCAAATTTTATATGCTCAATAAAACAAGGAGGTTTTAAACTAGATGCGTGCAAAGTTTGATGGATTAATTTTGAGTACGGGAGCACGTACGAATTTATTTTCGAAAGCTTTGAAGAAAAAAAAAGTTGCCCAAGATTATTTCCGAAAAGGGTGGTTGGCAAGAAAATAAAAAATAAATGGAGCGTCGGGTTTGGACGCCAAATTTTATATGCTCAATAAAACAAGGAGGTTTTAAACTAGATGTGTGCAAAGTTTGATGGATTAATTTTGAGTACGGGAGCACGTACGAATTTATTTTTGAAAGCTTTGAAGAAAAAAAAAGTTGCCCAAGATTATTTCCGAAAAGGGTGGTTGGCAAGAAAATAAAAAATAAATGAAGCGTCGGGTTTGGACGCCAAATTTTATATGCTCAATAAAACAAGGAGGTTTTAAACTAGATGCGTGCAAAGTTTGATGGATTAATTTTGAGTACGGGAGCATGTACGAATTTATTTTCAAAGCTTTGAAGAAAAAAAAAAAAAGGTTCCGAAAAGGGTGGTTCCGCAAGAAAATAAAAAATAAATGGGGCGTCGGGTTTGGACGCCAAATTTTATATGCTCAATAAAACAAGGAGGTTTTAAACTAGATGCGTGCAAAGTTTGATGGATTAATTTTGAGTACGGGAGCACGTACGAATTTATTTTCGAAAGCTTTGAAGAAAAAAAAAAAAAAATAAAAAATAAATGGTTCCGAAAAGGGTGGTTCGGCAAGAAAATAAAAAATAAATGGGGCGTCGGGTTTGGACGCCAAATTTTATATGCTCAATAAAACAAGGAGGTTTTAAACTAGATGCGTGCAAAGTTTGATGGATTAATTTTGAGTACGGGAGCATGTACGAATTTATTTTCGAAAGCTTTGAAGAAAAAAAAAAGGTTCCGAAAAGGGTGGTTGGCAAGAAAATAAAAAATAAATGGGGCGTCGGGTTTGGACGCCAAATTTTATATGCTCAATAAAACAAGGAGGTTTTAAACTAGATGTGTGCAAAGTTTGATGGATTAATTTTGAGTACGGGAGCACGTACGAATTTATTTTCAAAAGCTTTGAAGAAAAAAAAAAAGTTGCCCGAGATTATTTCCGAAAAGGGTGGTTAGCAAGAAATAGAGAAAAAAAATGAGTTGTCGGGTTTGGACGCCAAATTTTATATACTCGATAAAACAAGGAGGTTTTAAAAATGAGGTGTCGGTTTGGTAGCGTCGGTAGCAAAGAGGAGGTAATCATTCCGCATTTGTCTAGTGTTTCCTTGAATAGAATTTGCTTAATATTCTCTTCCTGATTTTATATTTACTTAAAATTCTCGCTTGGTGTTATGTTCGGGAAAAAAAGTTGATTTGCTGAAGAACAGGTTTGAATTTGATGATGCTTTCAACTACAAGGAAGAACTGGACATGGATGCTACACTGAAAAGGTGAACCGGGAATATAGTAACGAAGATTGAGCAAATGACTGTACATCCAAACTTCAAGAAAGGCGACTTGGTTTGGGGCGTGACTGGATGGGAGGAGTGTAGTCTAATTGCTGCAATTGCTGTGAGATTTAGGTGATCCATTCGAGCTTTGGGAAATTAGAATGAGGAGTATATTAGGAACTCCATATACCTAACAAACTTTGTCGATCTGAACCTAAGGCAGCAACTCAAAGTAATATATTTTCCCAAATGAGCCAAAAGCATCAGCAATACCAAAAATTCTAGGCGAGATAGAGACATTCTACGTGAGACCATCCACAAACCCATGTCAGCAATTTGCGCAGCCATTTCAAATGAACTAGTTCAACAACCACAAACCCATTACTACAACAAACCCATGTCAACGAAATTTAAAATAAAATTCAAGTGAAATCAAGACAGCTAAACCCTCAACATAAATATAAAGCACCGCAATTTCAAGAAGATGATGAAGGCGTTGAGTGAGCATCAAGCAAGCGCCAGGCGAATCTGAGCGAGCGTCGGATGGAGGTGTTGGGCGAGAGTTGGACGAAGACGTCAGGCCGAGCGTCGGACGGAGGCGTCGGGCCGACGCACAATAGCAAAATACATACGTATCGTTGTCAATTGGACGGACCGACGTCACTAATTCTGACAAATTTGATGATATCGTCATGAATTCACTAATCTCCTCTTGTCGTCAAACCCAGAAGTCCGTTAAAAAACCTAGCCACAAGAGATTGCACATTGGATGATGACCAGAAAACTTTACAAACTAGAAGTCTAAGATGAGCAACCGCCAGTCACACAAGCATGGGTAGAAATTATATCCAAATTTTTTTAACAGATAAACTAATTAATCACTTTCTACAAAGGTTTAAGAAAAATTAGCCTTTTTAAGAGCCAAAATAACCCACGCTGTCACTGGACTTACATCACTCGAGAGCATAGAGGATCTATAATTTTGCCTACATGGAATGCTAATTAGACCTCTTACCATTGATCTTCTCAAGAAACTTGATCACAATTTTTGAATTATTATCCCATATGATGTTCTCACATTTCATCACATACACCCAAGAAAATATTTTTCATGTTCTGCTTTTTCTAATGCTTGCAATGCACAAAGAGATTCCAGCAGATCATTAGCTGAAAAGGAATGCACATAAAAGTGATACAACATACAATCCAACCAACAAAGATGCAGTTTTTGCGATGATTGCAATGTAAGAATAGATTCCAGTAGGTCATTAGCTGAAAAGTAATGCACATAAAAGTGATAAAAATCATACAAGCCAACTAACAACGACACAAATGCAGCAGGCACCATTTTCACCTCATGGTCACAAAATACCATATCTGTCGAGTGAAAGCGCCATTCAATCGTCCATGAAATAAATTTCTTCCTGAAACATTTAAAAAAGCATAGTTTATAGATGAGAAACTACAAAACTATTCCAAATTCACATTTTGACTATAAATCTTCTTAAGCAAAAACATATTTAAAGAAGAGGGCTGATAAAGACGGAAAGTATTAGCCAAAAGCATGGGAATGCCAAGGTCAAGTAGACCGAAAAACCACTTACAAAATTCAATGACAATCATTTCTAGAAAAAATTGACATTTACAGACACTTTTAATATGTATATCCAAAGCATGACCAAAGAGTCAACACCCCATATAATGAAGATTCGAGACATAGAGACAGAAGAGCTGATCTTAACCTTCGATAATACATCTTTTATCATCGATGGCTTGATTATTGACTTAAAGAGAAAAAAGATGAGAAGGAGATCACATCATCACGGTAGAGTAAATACTGACATTGTTATCACTAAATCCCTAGAGCAAGATCAGGTTTTAAAGATAAATATTTAATGCCTTCGAAGGACCCAGCTGATCTAATGTTGTATACCCCAGCCAAGAGAATGACCCCACCCAAAAAAAAAAAAGAAGTAACTGATAAAATGAAGAAGAAGAATGCATAAAGCCTACCACAAAAATCATCTACACCTATTGTGCAGAACTTGTAGTCATCTTTCAAAATCGATAGCATAGTATATATAGTCCACTCTAAGGTCAAGATTCTGACATCACACCTTTGCTCATATCGAGATTGATTTCGGCCCCTTTTTGACAGTCCACAAGGAAGGAACAAGAGTTTCGTTCTCCTAGTAGCAGCTGCACGCCGGAGGTTTTGGAGGGGAAAGGGCAACTTAAAATAAGGATGCACACTTAATTTAGTTCTTGTTCGTGAGCTGCTTCAGTCACCCTCTTCACTTCCTCGAGCAAATTATAGTCTGTCCATCAGGGAATTTCAAAGAATTATGAGCATAACAAACCCAAGAATAAATGAAAGATTCATAAAAAGTAAATATGAAAACAGAAGTCTTGACCACCTACGGACACGTGTCGATATCTGAGTGGTAGATGCGCACCACGTCGGCGGATGACGTGGCGCGCTCATACTACTAAATATTTTCTCGATTTAAAATAGGGTATTCAAATTCACAGGGAAGCCGTAAAAGCGAACCGTCAAAGTCTAATTCATCGTCCGAGTCACTATCTGATCCATCTTTGTAATGAGAACTGAAATCATAATGATCGTTCACTGCAGAATCTTCATCAAACACATCTTCCACGTTATCATACTCATTCTTTTCGCTGTCAGCAGTTTGTAACGCATATATATCATCAATACCATCACGCGTGTCTTTTGGGATCTCCCTACTTTGTTCCTCATTATTATTATCTCAACCGCTCGTCTTCCCCACTTTCCTTCTCTGTCTTCTCCCCCGTCTAACGAGAAGCAACAAGTTCACCCAACTCTTCCTTTGACAGTTCCTCAGCATTCGAGATGCGTCATCTCCTACAAGTAATAAAACAATCATTCACGAGTTCTGGAAAAGCCAGCTAAAGTGAGATATCTGAGATCATTTCAAACTCAAAACCACAAGAACTTCAGAAACTCCATAAAAATAAATTGCTCTGCATTGGGCAAGAGGAAGAAAAGTAACATGCAGTCATGTAGACACCTCGAGTAAAGATATTCATTCTCAAACCTATGATATCTACTTGATGGAAATTACACTGAGAAATCAGATTGTTCTTGCAAAATTTTGGAAAAAAAAGCTGCAATTTATATTAGAAGTCAAAAGTGTAATCAGAATATATTGTTTGATGTTGAGTTAAATCTAACAGAAGCGGTTCAAAGATCTTGTTTGACTTTGTATCGAAATGTTCAATAGAAACTTTCTGATATACTTGAGTATTTTAATTGAAGGGAAAAAATAAGGCTTTCTAATGAAGAAAAGATAATAAAAATATAGCACTGTACGAATTAACATAATTAGATTATACTGCAAAAATTACGATTATACCTCTAATACAAAGATTGTTGTAATTGCTCATCTTTCCCCCACTACCAGGAGCTTTGAATAGTGTTGGCCACATCAACATAGCCATTATAAATTAGGATAACAGATGTTGCACCTTCATCTGGTCATCATTGAACATTTCTTGAGGTGCACTTATCCTCAAAAGCTCGGTGAGGTAACATGTTACGAAACTCTTATACCCTCAACAGAATGTTTCAAAAGAGAATCAGAAATTAGTGCCTTCATGACTGGAAGAAAGGAATCTAGCGAGAGGTTCTGATGCTCCTTGCTCCATGTTAGCCAACAAATCCTCCACCTCCTAAAATGCAGTGGAACATGTATGTGAAAGCAAACTGTTGGTTTTTTTTTTAAGTAGAGCAACAACATCAGCTGACGAGACAAGCATCAAAATGCCGCTACAAGATACAAAGAAGCCCTTGAGTAGCTTTAGCAGCTTCGCTTTGTTCATCCCAACATTGGAACAAAAAATAATAGATAACTACTAACGAGATTGCGTAGTCTAAGTTAGCCAAAAATTGTTTGATGAAGGTCACGAAGGTTAATCCTGCACAAAAGTGAGAGTATCATAAACTTCATGCTTTTAATTAATGAAATCATTTTATAAAACTAAACAAGCATCATACCTTATGTGAGGTGCCTCCAATGCATGAAGACACTTTTCTCTTTCGCTTTTCACTCTTGCCCTTCAATCGAGTATTTGGTATACCTTTTGGTCTTCTTCGAAGAGGATCAAATATTCGAATTTCATTGTTTTCTACATCTTGATTCATTGTTGCTTGCCAAGAAATTAATATGATCATTACCCGTCAAAGATGGCATTTTGTTTGTGATATGGGAGTGAAGACGCAGCAAGGTTGTAGTCGCAAGCTCCTCCGTAACATCATGATTTGCACTAATATTCATAACACTGAAAGATAATTGCATCAACCTCTTCAAGCGCAATGTTTTAGACTTTACCGCAGCATGAGAACTTTGTCCAACATCACAATAAACCCCTTGTTTTGCTGCTTTTGTCCACCTTTTCAAAATGTATTGTGCAGGAATACTTCTAAGATTTACAACATTAGCCAAAATGCATAAAGTATGGCTACACAACCATCCTCGCATTTCAAATAACTTGCAGCTACATGTAATGGTTAAATCACTCGGACTAAAATGAACAATATGTCTCCTTTCACTATTTTCAGTTGCCACGACATAAGTGTGCAATGGTCCATCGGTGTCCGATCTACAAATAAACACGGACAAAACATGCAAGAACTCATCTTGAAAATTTCTATAAATGACATGTGTGTATACATCTGCAGCATGTTTCAAAATTCCACTATTTCCGATTGCAATCTGTGGCTTCCCTCGAGCGCACTCAAAATCATCAACAACTTCAGAGTTGCGCATTTTCTCTGCTTGTTTCTCATAATGACCGACAAATTCAGACAAAGTCATAGTCTTACATGCCATATCTTGAAAGATATTATTTGTGCTCTCACTTCTTTGTGTGGATATGATTCCTGCAGAAAAAGTATCTCGGCAAAACGCAGGACACCATTTATGACGCAATTGGTACATGCTGTTCAACCACTTGTGGTCCCCTAAGCTCCATTCTTGACACATATCTTTCCAAACATTCTCCATTTCCAATTCAGATTCACAATGATATAAAAGCTTATGCCAATATTTATCACGAAAGCCCGACTTTCCAAGAAGATGCCCAATATGATGCGTAGCATTTTTCCCAATATGCCATACACATAAACGGTGATTAGTATTTGGAAAAACAGTCTTAATGGCATTCGCCATGGCATGATCTTGATCGGTGAAAATAGTCTTGGGTGCTTTGTTACCCATTGCCTCTAAAAATGATTGAAATGCCCAAACGAAAGAAGCAATTGTTTCATCCGATAAAAATGCACAACCAAAGAAGACATTCTTCCAATGATGATTCAATCCAACGAAAGGAGCACATATCATATTGTACTTATTTGTACGATAAGTTGTATCAAATACCACAACATCTCCAAAACTTTCATAGTCTAGCTTCGATACACCATCGACCAGAAAAAGTTGGTTAATCTCTGTTCTTCATCCAGTTGAAATGTATAAGAAAAATTACTTCCATTTGATTGTAAGCAATTAAAATGGTTAATGAGAGTTTGACAATCACCCGCACTAATCAAGTTCCTTCTCTTCGACTGTAAGAAATTTTGACAATCACGTAAAGTAAAGCCAATATTCTCCTGTCCCCCTGCTTCACCACTAAGGTAGGAGTACGATTTTGTAGCCCTTATACCAGCTCCAGCCATAGAAGTCAAAATACTTTTATTAGTATTCGTCATGTGCCGGTATGATCGTATGAGGTGTTTTTGTTTATCATTGATGAAAGGGTGATTATGAACATCCTTAAACATGTCTACTATCCATACTCCATTTTCAATTTTGAATTTTATACAAGCTTCACATCCAGTTCTCTTCACAGTCCTATAAACATCTCTTTGTTCATGAGCTGGGATCGGTGGAGAGTGTCCTTCACAATTGCAAAGAAATGTGCATATTCGTAATATTCCTTTACTATTGTTAGCCTTTTGTCCTTTTCTCACTCCAAATCCCTTGGAAATTGCATATGTATTGTATGTCTTATATGCTTCTTCCTCATTAGCAAATGTCATGCCAATTCTAAATTGAAATTCTTTATCAACATTATGCACAATGATATTATCATCTGCGGCCTCTACAAATTTTTCAAAGAAAAATCCAATCATTTAAAGAAGCCAGATAAAGAGAAAACTAACTTTAATTCTAAAAGAATAAGTCATACCCATTTATCCTTAGAACAAGTTGAGCTAGCAGCAGAGTACTCACAATAATCTGTCGAAAAATTTGTACAAACGTAAGTTAATGACTTCAAAAGATTGTAAAATGTGCATATTTCAGTCATAGTAGAAAATGCCATACCTACTTATATATGGGTCACTCCTAGTTTTGTTCTGACTCTTGGTTTTGCAGCCAGCATGAACTTTACTTCCTCTAGCTACAAGCTCAACATACCACCATGAACAACCTTGCCATTACATAATGAATTCAGCAGAAGAGTTTCCAAAGATACAATGTGTTGCTGCAACAAAAATGAGTTGGTCATGTAATTGTTCTTTTGGGTTGAATCATTTGTGCTAGAAATTTGGGTGTCTTGCACACAAGTTCTTATGAAAATTATTATCCAGGAGAGTGAGTTTACCTTTTAAAATTTCTCCCAAAATTTGCATCATATCGAACAGCACTTTGTCCAAAACAACGCTTAGTGCTCAAAGCTGAAGTTATTAGGAAGAAGTACATAAATAGAAGTGACTTTTAACCAAATGAACAATCGACATACGCTTCTCTTATTCTAAAGTTTCCACCCCTAACAGCGTAAGAGAAGGCAATTCAGATAAAATACCTCGTTGGCCATTTCACTTGGATGTGCTACATATGCTTCTCTATACGAAACAACTTTTCGACACGCTTTCTTAAACCAAGAGCTGCTTCGTCCTCACGTTGATATTTCTCCCATCTACAAAACAGAAGTGATCATAAAAAACATTAACAGCAAGAATCTTGAAAGATGGAGGCCCATATTTTCTCCTTACTTATAGTTACGAACAATCATTCTCGTGTGAATTCATCTAGTAGGCAGATTTCCAACATAGATATCTCTGCACAAGCACGATTACATTTGGCCAAGCTATCGATACTAATATGCAGCCTCGATCAGTTCTAAATGGGTTTTAGATTAAGAATGTGAGAGATATTCTATAGGGCGTGTCTACAATGGTTATTGCTTGTGGAGCTCATGATTTGACTGTTAATACTAAACACCTCATATCTATGAAAATTATATACATATATTGATGTAGAATATTCCCTGTTACTTGTTTTAAACTTAGGATAATTATTTTTTTGATGGAAGCGAGCCTTGTTATCCTCGTGGATGGTTGCATAGACTAAAACAAGTAACTTTTTTGTTGTCGCTGCATATGTCCATCAATTTCTTTCATGTATGCATGCTTGTGTGCTGCATCACACATTTTGCTCTTATGTGCACATCATGTATATGCATTTATATATGCAACCAGACAAATATGCATGCAAGTACATATGTATGTATGCTAGTGCACAATAAGTACCCTTACATCAATTCCCGTCCCAAACATAATTCGACACGTAAAACAATTTTAGTTTATGAGTCCTACAAATGAAACACGAGAAAAAAGTTGCCAATATTGATGCGGTTCAACAATTGACTCTAACCTTGTCGCAGCCAATTGATTTCCAAAAGCATTCATCAAGTCAGAAAATTCGGAGAATGAGAGCTTCCCATCTTCATTGTAGTCCTGCAAGGAAAAATTAAAGGGTTAACCTGTTAAAAAAATTGGACCGACACAACAGAAGGCCTACTTATTTTAAGAGGAAAATTAAGATGTCCCCGTGCACAAGGCTCAAGTTGTAGGTTCTAGGGATGGTTAGATGTACTTATCCTTACCCCTTACTTTTGCAGAGAGTTTATTCCATGACAAATCAACCTAGCTTGTCCTCACGTAAAGACCTACTTATGAGAGGGAAAAAAACAGAATTCTCATTGCGTAGACCAATTTCCAAAAGCACTGAAAAATATCCTAATTATGGCATGGTGGTCGACGCTCCAAAGAGAAAAATGTGTGAATGGCGCTTGGGGCATTCAGATTGAGAGAGAGAGAGAGAGAGAGAGAGAGAGAGAGAGAGAGAGAGAGAGAGAGAAGAAACAAGAAACGTTTCGCTATATGTGTCCATCTGCTTTTATTAAGTGCATTTTATGTCTACGATTCTGGATGGTCCTGTGACCAAACTAATAGTTAACTTCAATTATTCCGTTGCCTTAAAATCGTGCAAAGGAACACCATATTGCCCATGGTTATATAATCACAACTCTCTAAATTGCTCCAGCAAAAGTAGTTCTCATCCATGCCGATGTAAATGTAATAAAAGTCTATGTACCCTCATGCACATGGACATGGCTGTTTGCATGCATCCATGTGGACTACTCCAGCCAAAAGTTTTGGATAACCCGTGCTATAAACAAATGATCTTGAGTAGCTATATCCTATGTGACATTGCAGGATTATGAAGAGGAAGAATTTGGATGCCATCGAACATGGTCAACACCTTCCGGCTACTTGATTTTACATACATAAAATTGGTTTTTAGCAGTGTCAAAACACAGCATGTCAAGCAACCATGATGCAGAATTTCCGTTTTCACTTCTAGCAAGAACCAAGTCTAAAATTAACTTAAGATATGCAGAGGGAGATACCTGGGCGGGATATCAAAAGAATGGCCAGTTTAGTACAGGTTTCCTAGACAACTAATGATATAACACAATTTGAAGATTCAACCATAATTCCCAACTTATGGGTGAAGCGACCAAGTTTGATTCAAATTTATATCTTCAACTTACTTCCAAACAGATGTCACAGATTGAAAAACTACATAAGTGTTAATAACTTATGCACATGGAAGGAATATGCAATAAGAAGCTATAATAATAATAATGGTCTGTCACAACACTCAAATATCTTGGACTTCTCATATTCATAGCTTCAAGTACCACCACTTTGAAATAATGACCTTATTCAAGTTTCCAAGCAAAAGCTTATAAAAAACAAAAGGAATTACACAGCTAGTGTGCCTTTCAATCTAACCGAGTTGAGTGTCTACCCATGTAAAACAAAACGAAAAGGAGAATTTCAACCCTTAGCAATCAAGTTTTGATCAAACATAACCCGTATTTACCGTCTTCCATCCGGCGACGATCATCCGGATGAAAATTATTGGACGGAATTAATAAACTCACAAACTATAGAAGAGATAGCAGTATAAGAAGCTTAACCCTCCACACTAGAACTTTCCACTTAGATTAATGATAAGAAAGATGACGGTAGAACATACTCCGGTGGGAATGGCGGGACGCGACTTGCTTCAGGACTCAAAAGGGCCGATGAAGAACTCTCCCCCTCGGCCTCCCGATAAGCTATCCAACTCGCCTCGACCTAGAAGCCAAAGCAGCCACTATCACCAAGCCTCCATGCTTCCCGAAACAGAGGCAATAGAAAAGAAAAAAAGCTAGAGGACAAAGAGAGGTCTCACAAGGTACCCATACGCCTCTCTCTCCTCCACCACAATATCCCTCGCGGCCGTCACGGCGTCGCCGAAACCCCAAAACTTAGCACCGCCACCAATATAGCCTCGCAAACCTCTTTTGCTTCAAAATCCTTGGCTACGTACTCGAGCCGAAATCGGGACCGAATAAGGAGTAGAAGACAAAGAAGGTCGAGAGGCCAATCGGCGATCCGGCGGCGATTTCGGAGCCGCGGGCCGGAAAGTCGATGACGGCGACGAGGACAGAGGCAAGGAGGGAAGCGCTTAGGGTGAGTGAGAGGGCTTGAGACAGAGAGAAGGGGGCGCTTGGGGTGAGTGAGAGGGCTCGGGACAGGAGATTCTTTTTGTGGAGGAAGCGGTGGCGAAGCGTTAGTCTCTTATCTCCATTCAAAACGAGAATTGGAAAACCATCCTTGACATCCGAGTTCACCTGTGTGAAAGAATATTTTTAACCTCATTAACCATAGAACTTTGAGCTGAAAAGAGAAGTGACAGGCAACACTATTTGTGATTATGGTATACATCATCCCTTAATCACCATTTTCGACTAGTCCGTTGTGTCACAAACCAAGATAGATCGCGATAGGGGACAGAAAAAAAAACAAGACTTGACGCATTACAAAGGAGTGATCCCGCAGACAAATCCACAAAAATCAATAAGCTTTGGTTCCACCAATAGGCATTGACACTCGATACCATCTAACGGGAACAACACACAGCAATAGACTTCAAAGTGAACGTGAAAAGACACTCTTGGGAAAATTCCACAATGATTCAAACTCATCGTAATCGACGGACGACACAACCCGAGAGCCAAGCAACGGTGATCGATCCAAACCAACGCAAAGCATCCCTCCAAATCACAAAACCCAACAACCGGTGAGTGATCAATCGCTAAAACAACCGCCAAACAAGCAACTCATAACACCCAACCTCTCCAAACATAAAAAAATTCACAGAATTGAGAAACGAACACCGTCCCTCCCATCAAAAACCAACGAACCAAAAAGGGACGAAAAAAGATGGAAAAACGGCGGCTTTCCTCTACCCGACGGAAAATGGTAAAAGGGAAAGTGGCGGACTTCAAGAGATAAACCCGAAGCGAAAAAGCAAGGACCCATCTTCTCCTTCTTCTCCTTCATCTCGTTCTTGTTCTTCCTCCTTCTCTCGCTTCGACGTCGAGGCGGAGGAGGAGGTCCGAGGCGGAGGCGGAGGGGGAGAGAGGAGGCGGAGGAGGAGGTCCGAGGCGGAGGCGGAGGAGGAGGTCCGAGGCGGAGCCGTGGTCGATGATGACCGGCGACCGAGGCGGAGGCGGAGGTCCGGAGGCGGAGGAGGAGGTCCAGAGGCGGAGGCGGAGGCGGAGAGAGGTGGGATGCGCGGAGAAGGAAAGGAACCGAGGCGGAGGTGGAGGCGGAGGCGGAGAGAGGTGGGAGGCGGAGGCGGAGCTCCGGAGGCGAGAGGCGGAGGCGGAGGTTCGGGGCGGAGGCGGCGGAGGTTCGGAGGCGGAGGCGGAGGCGGAGAGAGGTGGGAGGTGGAGGTCCGGAGGCGGAGAGAGGTGGGATGCGCGGAGAAGGAAAGGAAGGGTCCGAGCGTTCTTGGTTCTTTTAGAGGAGAGAGAACCCGCCCGTTCAAGTGAGGAGAGAGAAATTTTGAGAGAGAGAAATTTTGAGCGGGAGCCGACCGTCGTTTCTTCTACAAAGGGAGCCGAGAGCCGAGTCGAGCCGAGCCACCGAACTTGTCTCATTTTCGAGGGGGTCCCGCTCGGAACCAGTGTGTCCGTATTTGAGTGGTTCGTGCGCGCGCTGTCGGCGGATGACGTGGCGCGCACGAACCACTGAATATTTTCTCCCACCCGAGAGAGTCACCCGAGAGCGTGGAGAAGAAGAAAAGAAAAAGAAGTGGAACTTTGGAGCTTCCGTTCGAAAGTCAAATATTGACGGAATTGGCTCGTTGGGATATAATACGGAGAAACGACAGGATCTTACAATTTATGTCAACGCGAAATCACCAGAGAAATAAACCAGAAATAATAAGGACACCATAAATTTACGTGGTTCGATTCGAGTATCGGTATCAACATCCACGGGGAGAGCCAACAGCAAATAATTCACTATAATTTGAGAACCAGAGTTTACAATCGCTCACACGCTCGAGTGTTTCCTATATCTTGTTGACACCTAAATTTTACCTAATCATTTAGTAATTAGTTGCATAAAAAAATGAAAAATAATAATAATAAAAATAGTAAAATTACATTTCATATAGTTGTATTTGCATCGGTACTAAAAGCGCGACAAGACGCAGCGGCTCGCAGTCGATTACATGCACGAATGGATGGTCTCTCTCCACTGGTCTGAGCACACAAAAGAGCGAAAGTCAAAAAGAGGAAGGAAGTTCTTGCGCGTCCATTGTCTCCCCCTCATTAATGCATGGACAAAATTCCGCGGACTGAAATTTCTAGAGAAGCCTCAAGCATGAGGAAGAAAGAAGGAGGAAGAAAGAAGAATACATGAACGTGCATTTTTTTCTCCCTCATTAATGCAAGCACATGCACGCATTAATGAGGGACGTAAAAATTCTCCTGCAAGAAGATGGACTAACGATCGGTGGCCACCATATTTGAAAAAAAGAACCAAACTTGAACAAGCAAGGAAAAGTTGCAGCTGCCTCTTGTTCAATTGTTTACACTAAGGTTGATTGTTGCCTATAAATAAGCAAGGATTCTTGGCTTAAAAGGGGGAGTCAGAGGAGGAGGAACAAAAAAATTCACTGAAGAGGTTTGGTGAGAGCTATTAAAAAAAAGAGAGTCCGTAGAGAGACACAGGAGTTGAGAGAAAGTAGGAGATTAAAAAAAACAAGTGACTCTCGTCGAAAAGCAAAATAGAAAAATTTCCTGGTGAGGGGGCTTCTCCTTCGTTCAAAAAAAGAGAGACAGAGAGTTTGTCGAAAATGAAGTCGAAAGGGAGCTGAACCGAAAAAGAAAAAGGTACACTGAAAGTACAGAGAGAGGGAGAGTGGACGTAAGAGAAAAAAAAAAAAAAAAAAAAAAAAAGAAGAAAGAACAAGATTCTTGTTCTTCTTCTTTGCAAGGCTCCTGCATCGACCCACGCTGCCCGCGCTCGCACCACCGCGTCTCCACCTCCGCCTCACCTGCCGTGCGCACCGACCCGCGACGCCAGACCGGAGGCCAAGCTACCACAAGCCGCACCTCGCTTGCCCGTCGCCGCGCCACGCCCATCGCCGCGCCCGTCGCCGCGCCCGCCCATCGCCGCGCCCGTCGCCGCGCCCGCCCATCGCTGCGCCCGTCGCTGCACTTCGCCCGGCGTCGCATCTCCTTCCAGCGAGCTCCGAGCGTGCCACCGTCTTCTCCCGGACACCAGCAGCCCGTGAAGCCACCGTCTCTGCCCGCGCCTGCACCACCGCCCGACGCCGAGAGCACCCGTCACCGCGCCCCAGCCCCCTCGTCGCAGCACCACCGTCCCCGTTGTTGCCGCGCCTCACGCCACCGCGACCCAGCCACGACGCCGCTCCCGCTGTCCCTCATCCCGTCCATCTCGTGAAGTCGCTGCTGCCCGACGCCATTGCTCTCCACCGCCGCTCGCCCTCGCGACACCGCAGCCCGTGAAGTCGCCGCTGCCCGCGCCGCACTTCCGCCCCGGCGTCCCAAGCTGCTCCGCCCTCTGCCGCCGCACCGTCGCTGCGCAGTTGCCTCGCCCGCCGCCGGTCCCCTCGCCCGTGCTCCGATGCCAACAGCCCGCCACTCGCGCCGTCCACATCGCAACCAGCATCCACCAGACCCAAGACACCTACAAGCCGTAACACCCGCGGCCGCCGAGTCCCGCCTGGCCCAGCCCGCACCCACGCCCGCGCCTCCATTCGACCTGCTGCTGGTCCTCCTGCAGCGACCCACGTCTCCAACCCACGTCTCCGACCCGCGCCACTGCCTCAGCAGCCCGTGCTACCTCTGCCCCCTCGCCGTTGTTGCTGTGCCTCTGACCACCCGCACCAGTAACTCCCGCTGCTCCCGCGTCGCTCGTCACCGCACGTTCGTACCCCTTGCTGCCGCCCCTCAGCCCGTGCTGGTCCGCCCGACAACCCAGCAGTTAGCAACGCTGTGCCATCGCCCGCGACCTGTTCACCTATTGCCACGCCTTCTCTACTCATGCTGCAGATTCTTGTGGAGTCCCTTGAAGTAGTTTTTTAGATCGTTGACTTGCTGCCCCTTGGAGACCCACGGCCAAGCCGTGCTTGGGAAGAGAAAAAAGCAAAAAAAAATAGGGAAAACATCGGACTAGGTAATTCTTCTTTATGTTACTTCTATTTTTTAATATTCTGTTTTTAAGTGGAATTGTTTCTTAATATATGTTTGAAATGCCAACATGAAATAGCCCCTCAAATTAGAGATTGACAGTCCGATTTTCGCATCCGAAATCCGACTCACAATCTCTTGCAAAATCGACAATCCAATCTCATGCCCGAGATTTGATTCGTCATTTAATTTAAAATTGGCCAACCCGATCTCATGCGCGAGATATGGTCCGTCAATTTTTAGATATCAATTCTATCCTGTCTGATTTACCGTGGTGTTGGTTAAATTGCGCTTTCATAAAATAAAAATAAAAATCCAAAAAAAATGTAGGACTAGGTTTATTTCCTGTTTTAAGGTTTGTATATTTAGAATCTGAATTTTATTTCGAATTAAAAAAAAACAATAGCAAATCAATCAATTTAGGTTGCTAGTTTTTTTAACTTAGGTTTCGTGTTTAATTACTTGACGATCTTTAATTTCGAAATTAATACAAAAACATAAAATTCAAAAAAAATGCCAGTTAGATCAGGGCTAGGGTTAGCATATTTAGTTATTTCGTTTTTTTTTTAAATAACAAAAATAAAAAAAAATGCATTTAGGATATTAGTTTTTTTAAGAATTGCACGTGTCAATTTAGAATAGGATTTTTGACTTCAAATTTTTTATAAAAAATCCCAAAAAAAATTAATTAATTTAGGATGATTTTTTTGTAGGTTGCATAATAGGTTTTTTTTTTTTTTTTTTTTTTTTTTTTTTTTTTTTTTTTTTTAATTATAAAAAAATGCATGTTTTAGAAGAGATAACATGTCCCTTTAATTTTCACTCTAGTAGTCTTTTTTAGTGTTTTTTAATTACGAATTTTCATAAAAAAAATCATCATGCATTTTAGAATAGAATTGCATGTCTCATCTTAAGTTTAGATCAATTTGCATCTTAGGTTAGAAATTGCTAGATTAAAATAACGTCTTAGTTTAAATTAGGATTTAGCATGACTTAATCCTAAGTTTAAATTGGATAGAATTTTAATTTAACTAGGTAATCTTTGCATTTTTCTTAATTTCGCATATCATGAAAAATACAAAAATTTGTCTTTTGATAAATTAGTTTCAATTTTTAGGATAAATTGCATTTTTAGGAATAGAAATATCATGTGCACGTCATGTAGAATTATGCTCATATAATTAAAAATTGCCCGTCATTATAATTAGGTCATTTTGAGTTGCATATTTAATTATTGCATGTTCATTAAGAAAACACAAAAAAAAAAAAAAAAATATTTTACTCATGTCATGTAATTTAGAACACATTGTCATGTCATTCCATGTTAGATTAGTAGCATGCATTGCATATTGCATGATTCTCATTAAATAAGTAAAAACCAAAAAAAAAAGAAAAGGAAATTGCCTGTTAATTAAAAATCACATCTAGGTCTATTGATATGAATTCTGATATAATATTGCAGATACTTTCGTTGCTATGAGGTAAGTCTTGCAATTTATTCATTGCTTTCTTGGGTGTTAAATTGGTGGTTTGCGCACCTGCATGATTACCTCACATGTAGGAAGATAAATTAAAATCAATTCAAGCTGCCTGCAAAATATTTTTTGAAATAAAAAAAAAGGGTACCGAAAGGGCGTTAGAGAAATCTAGCGTAATCAAGTCCCCGAACTCATTTAATCTCTGGTTCGTAGGAGTGAAGTAATTCTCCCATTACTTTACTTGGGTTTCTAATCGACCCACCCAAAATAGATTAGTGGCGACTCCATGATAAAAATCATTTGCATATTAAGAACTTGAACCTAAGTCGCGAATTGGTATGGGTTGGGAGAGCCCGAGTTAAGTCTAGGCTTAACAATCCATTAGCCGAACCCTTAGGTGGTCCAACCCGCTTCGGGGAGGTCGCGACAGCTTGGCGACTCCGCTGGGGACGTTGAGTTAAAATTCTTAGTGAACTTAGGCCAATTTTTCTTTTCTTTTGAAAAATGTTTTGTTTGGCATGAGGATTCCAGGTACGCCCCTAACATTTAAGGTGTTAAATGTTCTTGCAAGATGGGAGGTATAAGGGGAAGTGTTTGCTGACTTTTGTTTTGTAGGGAGGTGTAGGAATGAATGGTTTATTTTCATGAACGAAGTGTTGTTTGATATAAATTGTCGTGCATGCCTTGCATCTAGCACTACACTATTGCACACACAACCCGCCGTCAGACTTGGGCTGCATAGGATCATCTAGGATGGTATTGAGATGGATACCACTTCGACCGCATGCCCGCGGTATGAGTCATCCATCTCATTCCCAAAGTTTATTTTCTGGTGTCAAGAGTACCCACCTTGGTTCGCATGCCCGCAACCCAGGTTGGCTCTTTGACCAAGCCGAAGTCATGAGGACCCGACATAGTCCGCACGCCCGCTGCTAGTCTGACCATCCTTGTGGCTTCACTTTGTTAAGCCTTATAGACTAGAAATCGAGCCACTTAATATGCGTATGTCTATGTGATTACCCTTTGTTTATTGGTAAAATAAGTTCTCTAAATTCTCGCATTTGCAATTTACTTACTCTACCGTATTATTTTGTCGGTCCATGGCATTAGATTGTCCCGAGTCTTGATCAATATACAATGGGAATAGCGGACATTCGAATTATTCTCCCTCCAAAGGAAGAGCTTAGCACATGGTGGGACAAGTTAGACCAAGCTGGCCGTCAATTTGTAGAATCGCACATCGGTCGACTACTTCCTCTACTGTGTGTCAACATCCATGGCGGCCTCATCCAAGCACTTGCCCATTGTTGGTACCCCGAGACTTCTACTTTCATCTTCGGCGGTAAGCATGAGCTCACACCCACCTTGGAAGAGTATAGCACTGCCATAGGGAAATCCTTGAAAGTTGAATTAATTAGCCCGCCTATCGGAATAGACCCCGTTGTGGCCTTATCCGATTTTTTGAGAATTAAGGAGGACAATGTAAGAAAGGTTTTAAAAGCTCACCGCAATACGTGTCATTTATCTTTTCTAAAAGAATGTTTTGAAAATGGCAATTCATTTCAAATGCGAAGGGTTTTTCTTTTAGCTTTCTTTGGGTTTATAGTTTTTCCTCATTGCAAGAATGCTATTAACCCTTTGATGACTCACTTAGTTGAACAAGTGTTGGTAGGAAAAAATTTCGTAAACACTATTCTCGGCTGAAACCTTTCTTTCCCTCACCCGATTTAAAGGAAGCGGTGATAAGACTTTCCATTCCTCTCCTGAGCTTTTGCAAATTTGGTTTCTTTCTCATATAAAAGGGTTTGGTGGTTTAATGACTATACATGATGTTAATAACTCTAATCACCCTATTATGAGATTTGAGAACAACCAAAAGCATGCACCGGATTACCATTATTCTAGATGGCTAGCTTCATGAAAAAACCGACTTCCAAGGGTTTCCTATGGCATGCTAAGTGGTTCCAAGTTCGTGTGGCAAGACTTTCATGTGGAGGTGTTGGCCCAATCCTGCTACTGGGATTCACTGGAGCAACAGAGTACTATCCGACTAGAGTGACCCGTCAGTATCAAGTTGTGCAAGAGCTTCCCCCAGCATTGCAAGCAGATCCACTCCAAGCCAACTTTGTTGATGGAGACCGAGACCATGAAGATTCCATTCTCACAATTAAATCAATGTGGGATATGTGCCAGCCACGGAAACTCAAGTGGCCGGAGGAGGAACTGAAGGGCAAAGAAATGAAGTACTATGCCTCAATTAAGTACATTCAACAACACAAAATTCCAAAGGAGTTACTTCCAAAGATACCAGAGGTGCCACTGAAGATCACCAACCGCGCTGAGAATAAACGCCTCAAAAGGGTTGCTGAAAAAGCTCAAGAGGAGAATACATGATTGTGCCGAGTGGTGTCCCGAGTGTATATTGATCAAGCTAGATGAAGTGTTTGAGTCAATCTTGTTGTTTTCATTTCTAGATTAATGTTTAGGAAGTTGAGTCATTTACTTTCCTAGTTTGTTTGTTTAGGGCATGTTAAGCTTCTATTTCATTAATGAAGTGCTTGAATCAATCTTGCTTCTATTTTGTTAGGATTGTCAAAAACTCCATTAATGAATAAAAGTTTTAGACCATTGCCATGGACCGGTGTATTTCATATTAGATACTTATTTTTTTTTTGTTTCTTCAAATTAGGTGATAACGGATCCTCCACGTTCGCCTATCATTACATGATCAAGAGCAAAAATGGCCGACCAAACCGAAATGCGTGATCGTATGACCGCTATGGAAAACCAACTCCAGCAGTTGCTCACCTCTATGCAACTTATGACAGATCAAATGCAATCCCTCCAAGTGAATCAGACTCTTGCACCCACTCTCCCCGAGATAGTAGTCCCAAAGCAGACGAACAAGGCCTAAATGGATGATGACGACATGCCTGAGCTGGAGGATGACCCACTGTTCATCATTGCTGAAAAAGCTAAGCCCGACACTGTCCCTAAGGTGGAGCAAGATGAACGCTTCGCCAAACTTGAAGAAAAACTGAAACAATTGCAAGAGTTGCAGAATTCACTCCCGTTTGACTTGTCAGTTTATGAGAAGGTCAAAATGCCGAAGAAGTTTAAAATGCTGGAATTTGAGAAATACAACGGTACTTCCTGCCCAAAAGCCCATTTGCAGATGTACCACGTACGCATGGCCCAATACGTCAAGAACGAGCCTCTCATGATCCAATCATTTCATGCAAGCTTGACTGGGCCCGCACTCAACTGGTACATAATGAAAAATGTGAACCTTCTTGATAGCTGGAATGATGTGGCTGACGCTTTCTTAAAGCAGTATAAGTTCAACATGGACATTGCACCTTCCCGAGAGGATCTTGAGCGGATGGAGAAGAAGAAAAGTGAGTCATTTAAGGAGTATGCTGTAAGGTGGCGAAACTTGGCAGCTCAAATCACTCCTGAGCCTACAAACAAGGAGTTGATGAAGTTGTTCGTCAAGACTCTCCCGTATGAGTTCCGTAACCGGATGGCTAGCACATACGTTGAGAACTTCAACCAACTTATCCCAGTGGGTGAACAGATCGAGATGGGGCTAAGGGATGGATGGTTCAATGAACCGACTCATCAAGGCAAAAGGTTCACCATGAAGAAAGATAAAGAACCAGCCACTGAAATCAATGTTGCATATGCGCAACCAGCCCCTAGTAAGCCTCGGATGGTTCGTATCCCGGGAATCGGCAAGATGGAGGCGAATGCCCGCACCGCGGCAATTCACCAAAAGACAGTTCTCTCCTCTTCCTGGCCCTCTATCTCAGGTCCTGCCGATACTCCAAAAGAAGGGATTGATCTCCCATGAACCAAAGCGACCTAATGCTGAAAAATTCTCTAACTATGATCCCTCCAAAAAATGTGAGTATCATATGGGAGAGGTCGGCCATTCAACTGATGAATGTTTGACTTTGAAGCACAAGATTCAAAATTTATTGGATACTAAGGCATTTTCTTTCCGTACCACCCAACCAAATGTCAAGAAGAATCCGTTGCCAGAACATCAAGGAAGCGTGAATACAATCTTTGAGTTCAATGCTGGCAAAAATATGAACTTGAAGGTGTCTGTCAAAGATATTTATAGCGGATTAGTTAGAGTTGGTTACTATCCGACAGATGAAAATCTTCCCTTGCCTACCATGAAAGAAAGGGTTCAAGAAATGGTTAAGGCTGGGCGTGATTGTGTATCTTGACCAAGCTGGAATAGTGTCAACTATCTCCGAAGTCGTCATTGATTGGGAGAAAGAATTTGCTAAGCTAAGTGCTGAAAAGAGTAAACCAGATCCATTGATCGAGGACATGCCCCCACTTGAGGACGCCTCTGACCATGAAGGACTGATAGTGGAGGTGCCTTCAACTGATGAAGAAATAATTATTGAGATGCCACAGCTGTATGAGTACAAGGATAACAAAGCAGTCCCCTGGTCATACGAGCTAGATGTTGACCTGATTACAAGGTCCGGTCGGACCTATGCTCAAGCTAATGCCCAACCTACAAAGCCAGTTACTGACGAAGAGGCCAAAGAATTTCTAGCTATAATCAAAGCAAGTGAGTATAACGTGGTCGACCAGTTGCGGAAATTGCCCGCTCAAATCTCTTTACTTGAACTCTTGCAAACATCTCCTACACATCAAAAGTCTCTAATGAAGGTTTTGAGCGAAGTTCGTGTACCAGAGACGATCGAGGTAAACAGGTTGGAGAAATTTGTAGGGTCGATTCTTCTTAAGGATTTAATAGCCTTTTCTGATGAAAAATTCCCTCTTAAGGGGAGGGGACATACTAAGGCGTTATATATATCCGTCAAGTGCAAGGCTTCCCATGTGGCTCGAGTACTCATTGATAATGGGTCTGCCTTGAATATCTGTCCATTGGCGACTCTTCACTGCCTGAAAATAGATCCTTCAAAAATAAACGCTGCAAAGACCTCCGTCCGAGTTTTTGATGGTACGAGAAAAGAGGTGATAGGGGAGACCCACCTTGATCTACAAATAGGACCGGTGATGTTCAATGTCCTTTTCCAGGTGATGGACATTCCTACAGCATTCAATTTCCTATTAGGACGTCCTTGGATTCATACTGCAGGAGCTGTGCCATCAAGTCTCCACCAAAGCGTGAAATTTGTTGTCAAAGGAAAGCTAGTCACTGTTCATGGCGAAGAAGATCACCGGATTTATCATGAGACGGCCATCCCATATGTCGAGCCGGAGCGTAGGGAGGAGTCAAGTTACCAATCGTTCAAACTTGTATCCACTATTCATGCATCTCGAGGATCGACAACACCCATCCATGATGTGTTAAATGCAGCTGTTATGGTAGCAAGAGTGATGGTTGGAAATCGCTTTATTCCTGGCCGTGGACTTGGTAAAAAAGAGCAGGGTATCCGGAATCCTATTGAAGCCCTTCGAAGGTCTCGTTCCGCCGGATTAAGGTACCATGGAAAAGGTGGAGGACATGAGCAAGAGAGGAAAAACTCATTACTCCTCGATATCCGCGAGACATTCCCTAGCCCTGCTAGAATGATGCATGATGAAGGAGGAGCGATCGCCACCCGAGGTATCGAGCCCGATGGATGGAGTAGCATGGATGACCCGACAACTTCAAAGACAGAGGATCCAGATAATGGAATGGAAGGGATCACAACCCTATTCGATGATCTCCTTATAGGTGCCATTGACGAAGAACCATCGGAGGAAATGGGTGCTGGCCCATAAGAGTAACACATTTACTTTTTTGCACTCCCTTGCATGGGAATCTTATCGCTTTTAGGATTTGATGTTTTCTAGGGTTTGCTTATCGTATTTTGCATATCGTTTGTCAGGAGTGGATGTTTCCTAGGGTTTGCTTATCGTATTTTGCATATCGTTTGTCAGGAGTGGATGTTTCCTAGGGTTTGATTGTTAGGGTTTCATCTCACTTTGATTGCCGTACTTTTCAATCCAATAAATGTAATTTGGTTTATGAATATCAATTACAATTACAAGTTTTATTTTGAGGGCATGATGGGGTATACCAAACCAGCCCGTTGATGATATCCAACCGATGAAAGAAAAGAAAAATCCAAGGAGAATTATGAGGCCTGGGCTTCATCATGCTTCCTCGTGAAAAAAAAAAGCTTTTCCAAAATGTCTTGCCATTTTTTTTAAATAAAAAAAATCAAAAAAATAGATAAGAAATCCATGCCGTTTAGCCTTGTTTGTCTTTCTGAACTATCCATTTTATGTTTCAGGAGCAACCTTATGGCAAGCAAGGAGGTGAAAATGGTCCAATCCAATGCCATGAGCGATGACGGTGATGACCCTGATGATCCAAATGATGACTCCATTGAAGTACAACAAAGTTGGGAGCAACATGAAAAACCCAAAGTTCTCACCTCCGAGCAAACCATCACTCTCAATTTAAGTGATGCCGAAGATCCCAAAGAGATAAAGATTGGGGCAAATCTTCCCAAAGATGAGGCCGAGCACCTGACTCAGTTACTAAAAGAATATTAGGATATCTTTGCTTGGACATATGCTGATATGCCAAGTTTAGATCCATCAATTGTGGAACATTGTTTGCCCACTAATCCAGACATACGTCCAAAGAAGCAGAAGCTTCGGAGGACTAAACCAGAGCTCTCGAAGAAGATAGAAGAGGAAGTAATGAAACTTCTCAAAGTGGGGTTCATCGAAGTCTCGCAATACCCTGAATGGGTGGCCAACATAGTACCAGTCATGAAGAAAGACGGTCGAGTCCGAGTGTGTGTTGATTACCGAGATTTGAACAAGGCCAGCCCAAAGGATGACTTCCCATTGCCACATATCGATGTTCTCGTGGATAGTACTGCCGGATTTGAATTATTCTCTTTCATGGATGGTTTTTCTGGGTACAACCAGATAAGAATGAAAGATGAAGACAAAGAGAAGACATCATTTATTACCCCGTGGGGAACTTTTCATTATAAGGTCATGCCCTTCGGACTTAAAAATGCGGGGGCAACTTACCAACGAGCCATGGTTACGTTGTTCCATGACATGATGCATGAAGAAATCGAGGTATATGTTGACGATATGATTGCAAAAACCCGACCTGGGAAAAGTCACATTGAAACCCTCAAGAAGTTATTTGATCGGCTCCGTGAATTCAAACTCCGTTTAAACCCTGCCAAGTGCGTGTTCAGGGCAACATCAGGAAAATTACTTGGGTTTATGGTGAGCAGTAAAGGGATCGAGATTGACCCATCTAAAGCCAAGGCAATATGTGAATTGCAACCTCCGTCAACAGTGAAGGAGGTTCGAAGTCTCCTAGGGAGACTGAATTACATTGCACGATTCATTTCCCAACTCTCTAAGACCGCTAAGCCGTTCTTCAAACTCTTGAGGAAAAACGTACAAGTTGAGTGGAATGAGGAATGTCGAGAGGCGTTCGATAAGCTAAAGCAATATTTGATGAATCCCCCAGTTCTTGTCCCACCAATATCAGGGCATCCTTTGATTTTGTACCTCACAATCCATAGTGAGTCACTTGGCGCGATGTTAGCTCAGAAAAGTCCCGTGGATCAGAAGGAACGGGCCATTTATTACCTCAGTAAAAAGTTCACTGTCTCGGAGCTAAAATATTCTGATGCTGAAAAAACTTGTGCTGCGTTAGTATGGGTATTGCATAGACTACGACAATATACCTTGCATTACCGGACGTTTCGTGGCGAGAACGATCCCATCAAGTATTTATTTAATCAACCAGCTTTGGTGGGTAAGCTAGCCAAATGGCAGGTCTTGATTTCGGAATTCGACGTGCAGTTCATGCCACAAAAATCAGTTAAAGGCCGAGTAATTGCTGATATATTGGCTGAGAATCCTAGAACCTTGAATGATGATGATTGTCCTCTGGATGATCGTATTTTGGCCATAAATGAAGATGCATGGTCTATGTTCTTTGATGGAGCCGTGAACTTGTCCGGTTAAATGCACCGGGCGCGTACTAATATCCCCAAACGGACAACACCACCCAGTAGCCGCGAAATTAATGTTTCCATGCACGAACAATATTGCTGAATACGAAGCTTGTATTCTCGGACTTCAAGCCGCAATTGAAATGGGAGTAGCCAAATTGAAAGTATATGGAGATTCTGCACTCATACTCCAAATCGTAGGAGAATGGAAGACCAGGGATGCCAAATTACTACCGTATCACAAATACCTCGAAGAGTTGGTGAAGGAGTTCGATGAAATCTCGTTTGACTACTTGGCTAGATCTCATAATCAGTTCGCCAATGCCCTGGCAACGTTGTTATCTATGTTGCAAGTTACTGATGGTTTAGAGATTGAGCCTTTGAAAATTGAGGTTCTAACCAAACCTTCTTATTGCATGGTCGTAAATGAAGAGCTTGATGAGAAGTCATGGTATTGTGACATCATGAACTATATTCAAAAGCAAGAATTTCCTAAAGGGAGCACTCCAGCCGATATAAAATACATAATGAAGATGACCTCAAAGTTCTTTGTCAGTGGTAAGAATTTATACAAGAGATCTTATGATTCAGTTTTATTGAGATGCGTAGATGAAGCAGAAGCCACCCAAATCATGCAAGAAGTGCATGAAGGAGTTTGTGGCCCACACATGAATGGGCACATGTTAGCCAAGAAGATCATGAGACTAGGTTACTATTGGCTTGCATTGGAAAGTGACTGCATACATCATGTTAGAAGTTGTCATCGTTGCCAAATTCATGGAGATAAAATAAATGTTCCTCCAACGGAGTTACACCAGCTATCTGAGCCATGACCTTTCTCAATGTGGGGGATCGATGTGATTGGCCCAATAAATCCCAAAGCTACAAATGGGCACCGATTCATATTGGTGGCAACAGATTATTTTTCAAAATGGATTGAAGCCGCATCATATGCCAATGTCACGGCTCGAAATGTTGTGAAGTTTATCAGGCGTGACATAATCGCCCGTTATGGTGTCCCCGAAGCAATTGTAACTGACAATGGGACAAATCTGAATAACAAGTTCGTTGATGAATTGTTCAGTGAGTTCAAAATCAGGCATTTGAATTCATCACCATACCGCCCACAAATGAATGGAGCTATTGAGGCAGCTAATAAGAACATCAAGAAGATCCTGGCTAAGACAGCCGAGAATTATCGAGATTGGCATGACAGGTTACCCTTTGCTCTAACGGCGTATCGGACATCGATCCGAACATCCACCGGGGCGACCCCTTTCTCCTTAGTTTATGGCATGGAGGCAGTCTTGCCTGTGGAAGTAGAAATCCCCTCTTTGAGAGTCTTATCCCAAGTGGAATTGTCCGAGGTAGAATGGGCACAACAAAGGTTCGAGCAGTTGAACTTAATTGATGAGAAAAGGTTAAAAGCTCTTTGCCATGGTCAGACGTATCAACAAAGAGTAGCCAAGTCTTTCAATCGGAAGGTACGGCCAAAACACTTCGAAGTGAATGATCTAGTTCTAAGAAAGGTGTTGTCGATTTTTCCTGATCCTGGAGGCAAATTTGCTCCAAATTATAGCGGCCCGTATATAGTGAAGAGGGTACTCCCTGGAGGTGCCTTAATCCTTACAGAAATGGATGGTCGTGAGTTTTTAATCTGTTAACTCGATGCTGTGAAGAAGTATTACCCTTGATAGACTTTGTTGTGAATCGAAGGTACTCATTTCTTCATTTTTTGTGTGGGAATGGAATGAATGAGATGAAAAGTAGGCCCTGTTCCATATGCATATCAAATTCATTTGATTCGATACGACAGACGTGTTGACCCTGAGTCAGTTCAATTAAAAAAGAAATGCCCTGTGGACACTATCCAGCGCCTCGGCCTGGTGGTATGGGGAATGAAAGGTTCGATCCTTGGAAACGGCAACAATGTTGCCATAAATTTATTTATTTATTTATTCAATCATTTTCGTTCTTTTTGAGCTATCAATTCTTTGTGCTCAAAGCTAATAAGTTCATGAAGTGATCGTGACATTCCAAAGGAGAATTTTGCATGATAGTTTTACTGTTAAATTACCAATTCCACTGAAGATTATCACCGCAAATCAAGTTAATGAATGATGTGGAATGGATTGAACATGCTAAATGAGACATGTCAGGATGATGAAAGGCAAGCTTTAACCTATACACAGTCCCTTGCTCATACACTAGTGAGATGAGTGTAGAAAGTTCCATGTTTGTAAGGTAAAGAGTTTTTTCGCGAAAGGTACGATGATCGAAATGATGAGAGGCAGTTCATTCTCTATCCCAAATACTACCTGCATAACCATTGTTTAAACCCTATTGAGCCCACACACGTGGATAATTTTTAAATTACCCCTGTCAAGAACCACTCCACATTGGGACAAACTGGAGGTAAGATGACATCATGAGGTGAGGAAATTGATAGGAATATTTTTGGTCTCACTCGCATCAATCTTCGAGTATTGCTATTACATTGAATTCATACGGTAATTTAAGTGCCTTAAGATGATGAAGAGCAGTTCTTTCTCTATCCTATACACTTTATCCATTGCATAACCCCTTTGAGCCTGTAAATTCGTTTCATTTAAACCCAATTGGTGATCATCCCCCACACTGGGGCAAGACAAAAGGCAAATGTTCAAGTAGCAGGATCTTGAGTGCCGACAAAAATGAAAACTCCTCAAGAACTCAAATGTGAAAGCATTACGTGATTATTCAAAAAAAAAAAAAAAAAAAAAACAAAACAAAACAAAAGGGGCATGAAAAAGCAGTGTGCCTAGTAAAAGCAAGACCAATGCCCATAAAAAAAAAAATGAAAGAAAGAGTCAAGATAAATGATTATCAATTGTAAAAGGGTGTATTCCCAATGGAGTGGTACACAAAGAACTCAAATGCCAAGTTTTTATAGTACCTATGCGAAAATCCCAATGGTGAAGAAGAAGACCGGTGACAATGCCAAGATGATCACCAATTCTCATCCCCTATACACATTTTGAGCCTAATGATCCATTCACTTCTCAACCCATGAACTTAACCTACGTTACGTCCCTTACAAAGTCTCTTCAGATTATGGCACTGAAATTAACATGAGAATTCATATGCTTAAAAGCATCACTCGAAGAAGTGCGAGCAAGACCACTTCTATCTCATTTCGCAGGTTCCTTGACTTGTAAACCCGGAGATGATTGCGAAGTATTGTTCTTGCATTAGCCTTGACTTGAAGAGTCCCACTTTGTTGAGCCATTGACCAAGCCTACATTACAGTCCCGATAAAGACCTCTCAAATTGATAAGGTCGTACCGTTTGCGAGACTACTCGAACCCTTATTGACGTGATGAAAGTAAGATGGAGTGATTCCTGTGATCCCACATTAATGGACGGGACAAAATATCATTCTTAATGAGAGTGAGTGAAAGTCATTTCTAACTGAAAGTCTCTCATTTGGTAGTCTTGAAAATCCATGTCACGAGTGAAAATTGTCTTAAACGATGATTCTCCCCAGTGGAAATTTGGTAGTGCAAATATGGTAAAACCATCATGCATAAATCTTGATTGAATGGATAGAAGCTTCAGTGGACTTTCGAGTGTGCTGAATTGCTTACTTCTTTGGCGAATGCATGTATTTTCACTCTAATCATGTCTGATAGGTAATGTTTCCTTGAAGACCCAAGAGCTCCTAACATTTATGTTGCCTTTCAGAAGCCTCGAGATGAGAAACCTCCATGAATATTTGAAGTACATCATCGATGTTCCAAAACTTCTTTCTACCAAGAGGTAAGTAACCTTCACGAATATCCCAGGATTGTCCTAGGTATTCCCAAATTCTTGATATATGTCTCAAAACTTTTCGTCAAGCATTTCACTCTGGATGTGAATGTTTTTCGATCTTTTTCGTTATACCTTAGTCTGGATCTAGGTATTTCGAATCTTCTTAATCCAATATTCATCTCACCTAACATTGAGTGTCTATTGGTTAAGTTCCAAAATTCTTGACATCTCAGTCTGGATCTGGATGTCTCGAAACTTTTCGTCAAGCATTTCACTCTGGGTGTGAATGTTTTTCGATCTTTTTTCGTTATACCTTAGTCTGTATCTAGGTATTTCGAATCCTCTTAATCCAATATTCATCTCACCTAACATTGAGTGTCTATTGGTTAAGTTCCAAAATTCTTGACATCTCAGTCTGGATCTGGATGTCTCGAAACTTTTCGTCCAGCATTTCACTCTGGATGTGAATGTTTTTCGATCTTTTTTCGTTATACCTTAGTCTGGATCTAGGTATTTCGAATCTTCTTAATCCAATATTCATCTCACCTAACATTGAGTGTCTATTGGTTAAGTTCCAAAATTCTTGACATCTCAGTTTGGATCTGGATGTCTCAAATCTCGTAGAATCTTACTCACTATACCTTAGTGTGAATCTAGATATTTCGAGTCATTTGAATTCAACTAGGCATCTCACCTAACATTGAGTGTCTATTGGATAAATTCATGTAGACTTTTCAGGGAACCTGGACACTTGTGAGCAAACGAAAATTCATCCCATACTTCAGGATGCTCTGACTGGTAAGTAATTACAGGTATGCTCTCCTTTTCAACATCTCACACTTGCATTACCATTTTCATGACATTGCATAAAAAAGAAGAAGAGAAAAATAGTCTCGCCAAAGTATCATCCATTGCATGTTCATGGTCAAAATTTAGGTATCATATTGTCTTTGAATGCAACCTCTGCGAGCTCACCTTCAAAGAGAGGCAGCTGTTGACACCTAAATTTTACCTAATCATTTAGTAATTAGTTGCATAAAAAAATGAAAAATAATAATAATAAAAATAGTAAAATTGCATTTCATGTAGTTGTATTTGCATCGGTACTAAAAGCGCGACAAGACGCAGCGGCTCGCAGTCGATTACATGCACGAATGGATGGTCTCTCTTCACTGGTCTGAGCACACAAAAGAGCGAAAGTCAAAAAGAGGAAGGAAGTTCTTGCGCGTCCATTGTCTCCCCCTCATTAATGCATGCACATGCATGGACAAAATTCCGCGGACTGAAATTTCTAGAGAAGCCCTAAGCATGAGGAAGAAAGAAGATTACATGAACGTGCATTTTTTTCTCCCTCATTAATGCAAGCACATGCACGCATTAATGAGGGACGTGAAAATTCTCCTGCAAGAAGATGGACTAACGATCGGTGGCCACCATATTTGAAAAAAAAGAACCCGCAAGGAAAAGTTGCAGCTGCCTCTTGTTCAACTGTTCACACTAAGGTTGATTGTTGCCTATAAATAAGCAAGGATTCTCGGCTTAAAAGGGGGAGTCAGAGGAGGAGGAACAAAAAAATTCACTGAAGAGGTTTCGTGAGAACTATTAAAAAAAAGAGAGTCCGTAGAGAGACACAGGAGTTGAGAGAAAGTAGGAGATTAAAAAAAACAAGTGACTCTCGTCAGAAAGCAAAATAGAAAAAATTTCCTGGTGAGGGGGGCTTCTCCTTCGTTCAAAAAAAGAGAGACAGAGAGTTTGTCAGAAAAATGAAGTCAGAAAGGGGAGCTGAACCGAAAAAGAAAAAGGTACACTGAAAGTACAGAGAGAGGGAGAGTGGACGTAAGAGAAAAAAAAAAAAAAAAAAAAAAAAGAGAAAGAAAGAACGATTCTTGTTCTTCTTCTTTGCAAGGCTCCTGCATCGACCCACGCTGCCTGCGCTCGCACCACCGCGTCTCCACCTCCGCCGCGTGCCGCCTCGCCTGCTGTGCGCACCGACCCGCGATGCCAGGACCGGAGGCCAAGCTACCACAAGCCGCACCTCTGCTCGCCCGTCGCCGCGCCCTGCCCATCGCCGCGCCCGTTGCCGCGCCCTGCCCATCGCTGCGCCCGTCGCTGCACTTCTGCCCGGTGTCAGCATCTCCTTCCAGCGAGCTCCGAGCGTGCCACCATCTTCTCCCGGACACCAGCAGCTCGTGAAGCCACCGTCTCTGCCCGCGCCTGCACCACCGCCCGACGTCGCGAGCACCTGTCACCGCGCCCCAGCTCCTTCGTCGCAGCACCACCGTCCCTGTTGTTGCCGCGCCTCTGCACGCCACCGCGACCCAGCCATGACGCCGCTCCTGCTGTCCCTCATCCCGTCCATCTGTGAAGTCGCTGCTGCCCGACGCCATTGCTCTCCACCGCCGCTCAGTTCCTCGCGACACCAGCAGTCCGTGAAGTCGCCGCTGCCCGCGCCTGCACTTCCGCCCCGGCGTCCCAAGCTGCTCCGCCCTCGCCGCTGCACCGGTCGCTGCTTTGCCTCGCCGCCGCCGGTCCCCTCGCTTGTGCTCCGACGCCAACAGCCGCCAGCTCGCGCCGTCCACTGCAACCAGCATCCACCAGCACCCAGCACACCTACAAGCTGTAACACCCGCCGCCGCCGAGTCCTGCCCAGCAGCCCGCACCCACAGCCGCGCCTCCATTCGACCTGCTGCTGGTCCTCCTGCAGCGACCCACGTCTCCAACCCACGTCTCCGACCCGCGCCACTTTGCCTCGGCGCCCGTGCTACCTCTGCCCCCTCGCCGTTCTTCTTGTGCCTCGATCACCCGCACCAGTAACTCCCGCTGCTCCCGCGTCGCTCGTCACCGCACGTTCGTACCCCCTGCTGCCGCCCCTCAGCCCGTGCCGGTCCGCCCGACAACCCAGCAGTTAGCAACGCTGTGCCATCGCCCGCAACCTGTTCACCTATTGGCACGCCTTCTCTACTCGTGCTGCAGATTCTTGTGGAGTCCCTTGAGGTAGTTTTTTAGATCGTTGACTTGCTGCCCCTTGGAGACCCACGGGCAAGCCGTTCTCTTTAAGAGAAAAAAGCAAAAAAAAAAGGGAAAACATCAGACTAGGTAATTCTTCTTTATGTTACTTCTATTTTTTAATATTCTGTTTTTAAGTGGAATTGTTTCTTAATATATGTTTGAAATGCCAACATGAAATAGCCCCTCAAATTAGAGATTGACAGTCCGATTTTCGCATCCGAAATCCGACTCACAATCTCTTGCAAAATCAACAATCCAATCCCATGCCCGAGATTTGATTCGTGATTTAATTTAAAATTAGCCAACCCGATCTCATGCGCGAGATATGGTCCGTCAATTTTAGATATCAATTCTATCCTGTCTGATTTACCGTGGTGTTGGTTAAATTGCGCTTTCATAAAATAAAAATAAAAATCCAAAAAAAATGTAGGACTAGGTTTATTTCCTGTTTTAAGGTTTGTATATTTAGAATCTGAATTTTATTTCGAATTAAAAAAAAAAAAATAGCAAATCAATCAATTTAGGTTGCTAGTTTTTTTAACTTAGGTTTCGTGTTTAATTACTTGACGATCTTTAATTTGGAAATTAATACAAAAACATAAAATAAAAAAAAAAAATGCCAGTTAGATCGGGGCTAGGGTTAGCATATTTAGTTATTTCGTTTTTTTTTAAATAACAAAAATAAAAAAAAAAATGCATTTAGGATATTAGTTTTTTTTAAGAATTGCACGTGTCAATTTAGAATAGGATTTTTGATTTCAAATTTTTACAAAACAAAAAATCCCAAGAAAAATTAATTAATTTAGGATGAGTTTTTTTGTAGGTTGCATAATAGGTTTTTTTTTTTTTTAAAAAAAAAAATGCATGTTTTAGAAGAGATAGCATGTCCCTTTAATTTTCACTCTAGTAGTTTTTTTTTTTTAATGTTTTTTTAATTACGAATTTTCATAAAAAAATCATCATGCATTTTAGAATAAAATTGCATGTCTCATTTTAAGTTTAGATCAATTTGCATCTTAGGTTAGAAATTGCTAGATTAAAATAACGTCTTAGTTTAAATTAGGATTTAGCATGACTTAATCCTAAGTTTAAATTGGATGGAATTTTAATTTAGCTAGGTAATCTTTGCATTTTTCTTAATTTCGCATATCATGAAAAATACAAAAATTTGTCTTTAGATAAATTAGTTTCAATTTTTAGGATAAATTGCATTTTTAGGAATAGAAATATCATGTGCACGTCATGTAGAATTAGGCTCATATAATTAAAAATTGCCCGTCATTATAATTAGGTCATTTTGAGTTGCATATTTAATTATTGCATGTTCATTAAGAAAACACAAAAAAAAAATATTTTACTCATGTCATGTAATTTAGAACACATTGTCATGTCATTCCATGTTAGATTAGTAGCATGCATTGCATATTGCATGATTCTCATTAAATAAGTAAAAACCAAAAAAAAAAAAAAAAAATGGAAATTGCCTGTTAATTAAAAATCACATCTAGTTCTGTTGATATGAATTCTGATCTAATATTGCAGATACTTTCGTTGCTATGAGGTAAGTCCTGCAATTTATTCATTGCTTTCTTGGGTGTTAAATTGGTGGTTTGCGCACCCGCATGATCACCTCACGTGTTAGAAAGATAAATTAAAATCAATTCAAGCTGCCTGCAAAATATTTTTTGAAATAAAAAAAAAAGGGTACTGAAAGGGCGTTAGAGAAATTTAGCGTAATCAAGTCCCCGAACTCATTTAATCTTTAGTTCGTAGGAGTGAAGTAATTCTCCCATTACTTTACTTGGGTTTCTAATCGACCCACCCAAAATAGATTAGTGGCGACTCCATGATAAAAATCATTTGCATATTAAGAACTTGAACCTAAGTCGCGAATTGGTATGGGCTTGGGAGAGCCCGAGTTAAGTCTAGGCTTAACAATCCATTAGCCGAACCCTTAGGTGGTCCAACCCGCTTCATATCTAGATTTAACCCAAAACCCAAAATGTTCATAAATAAATAACTCACTTGGACATAAATCATGGCACAAAATTACCGTGTGTTCAAGTTTAAAACAAAATGTTCTACATAAGCCAAAATCAATAATTCCGGCGTTTGTCTTTGGTCCACGTACGTAAATCTTTGCGTTCCTTCGGAAAGCTTCGTGTGGCTTCAAGGAAACTTGCGGTTCTTCGAAAGTAGTGTGGACGTGCGGCTCCTTTCTTTATTTCATAGGGTTTCAGCCATCCAAAAGAAACCTCATGGAGACTTCAGCACTTTATTTATACGTGCGCCCAAAGAAAGAGTTTGACCTGGCCCACTTTTGGCTTCTTTCTTCGGTGTGGAATATGTGTGTGTGTGCCTAAAGTCAAACATTTGACTTTGGGCCCGACATAACTAACCTTATTCGGCCTCCTCCTACAGACAGAGAAGAAAACTTTACTGCCTTTTTTTTTTTTTTTTTAATATTCTATTTTATTTCCTCTTTTGTAATCCTTCATGGAATCCAACGAAATTTCTTCTACTTAGGAAATCTTTATCAACAAATTCAGTTTAACAAATCGTTATTTGAATTCAAACTCGAGACATTAATTTAACAATTCTCCACATTGACTTGATGTTTGAAGCCAAGTTATAATACTCATCATCCATGCTGCTCTCCCAACGCCCCGACGGACACTCACTCTCCATAGACGCCGATAGAGTTCAAGCAGAGCCTGAGCTTTCCCAAAGGAACAGACTTAGTCATCATGTCTGCCGGGTTATCTACTGTAGCAATCTTTTTGATAATAACATTATCATTAACTAAGGCATCTCGGATAAAGTGGTACTTGATGTTGATATGCTTTGTTTGCTTGTGATAAACTAGATTATATGCCAAATATATCGCATCTTGGTGAGCACAATGTATATCCACATTTTTCTGTTCTAACCCAAAGTCTGAGAGCAAACCTTGTAATTATATTGTCTCATTTGCTACAAAGGTTAGTGCCATGTACTCTGCCTTAGTCGAAGACAAGGTAATGTGATCCTGTAAGGACGCTTTCCAACTAACTGCACCACCCGCTAGCATAAACACGTACCCTGCTAAAGATTTGCGATCATCCAAGTCACTGGCGTGATCCGAATCCACAAAACCAGTGGTTTTGCTGCTATTGCTATCCCTCCAATACACTATACCTACATCTGTTGTCCCCTTCAAATATATGAGAATCCACTTCTCAGCTTCTTAATGAGCTTTACCAGGACACTTCATATAGCGACTAACCACGCTCATAACTTGTGAAATATCAGGCCTAGTGCACACCATAGTATACCACGGCATTAGAATAAGAAACATGGGATATATGCTCATCTTCCTCTTCAGTCTGCGGTGATAATTTATCTGAAAGTTTAAAGTGCTTCGCTAAAAGTGTATTTACAGATTTTGCTGATTACATATTAAAATGTGTAACAATCTTCTCAATATTTTTTTTTTGAGATAGACGTAAAACTCCCGCAGTTCTGTCACGCAAAATCTTCATACCCAAAATTTTCTTTGCAGCACCTAAATCTTTCATCTCAAATTTAGCATTTAACCGCCTCTTCAGCATATCAATATCAGACATATTCTTAGCTGTTATCATCATATCATCAACATATAAGAGTAGATAAATCAAAGAACCATTCTCCAATCTCCTAAAGTAGACACGGCTATCCATCTAACTTTTAGTGGACATCAAAACGTTTATACCACTGCTTAGAAGACTGTTTTAGCCCATACAAAGATTTCTTCAACATGCAAACATGATCTTTCTTACTCGGAGTAGCAAATCCTTCTGGTTGCCTTATGTAAATTTGCTCCTCCAACTCACCATGAAGAAACGCAGTTTTTACATCTGGCTGCTCTAACTTGAGATCCTGCGAAGTAACTAAGGCAAGTAAAACACGAATAAAAGTATGTCTTACCACAAAAGAGAACACATCATTATAGTCAATGCCATCACGCTGTGTATATCCTTTCACCACAAATCTCGCCTTATACCTCGCTGCCTCGACACCGGGAATGCCCTCTTTCGGTTTAAAAACCCATTTACTTCCGACAATCTTTTGGCTCTTGGGTATTTTGACTAGATCCCTTATCTGATTTCGATGGAGTGATCCATCTCTTCACTTATAGCCTCTAGGCACTGCGACAACTCTGAACTAGCCATCGCCTTAGAGTAAGACGAAGACTCATTTGTCTCCACCTCACCACCTACAATCAATTTATAAGCAATATCTGTATAACCATAGCGTACCGATGATTTAATTTGCCTTCTCTGTCTATCTGCAGCTATAGTGTGCTACTACTTTACTGGTTGTTCACTATCACCGATTTCAGGAACTGCAGCCTCATATGTAGTCTCAACTTCTATTACCTTCAAGGTCTCCGAAGTCTCCACCTAAAGCTCCACCTCACTAATGACACCATGATCTGTCTTCTTTGCTGGTTGTTTCTCAGAACTCCACCGTTGAAGCATTGCAGTCTTATCGAAAATCACATCTCTACTGTTTAAAAAACCGCGTAATCTGAGATCAGTGCACCACAGCCAATAACCTTTCACCCCATGTGCATAACCCAAAAATATGCACTTCTTCGCCTTCGGCTCAACCTTACCATCACTTGCATGAGTATACGCAGGACATCCGAATATACGTAATTTGGAGTATTCAACAGGTTTCCTCAACTATACTTTCTCAGGAGTCTTCCACTTGATAGCAGATGATGGAAATCGATTAACCAAGTAACATGCCATGTTTACCGCTTCACCCAAAATTCCTTACCAAGTCCTGAATGCGAAAGTATGCATCGAGCTCGCTCAAGCAAAATTCTGTTCTTTCGTTTTGCTACACCATTCTGCTGTTGTGTCTCAGGTACTATGCGGTGTCTTACAATACCTTCTTTCTCGCAGAATTTAGTAAAATCTTTACCACAGAACTCCATGCCATTATCGATTCTTAGGCACTTGATTTGTTTATCTGACTGCTTTTCAATCAATGCCTTAACTTTCTTGAACTGATTGAACACATCATATTTGTGCTTCAAAAAGTATACCCATACATTCTTTGAATAATCGTTGATAAATGTCAGCATATATTGGGCACCTCCTTTCGAAGGAATTGAAGACGGGCCCTAGACGTCTGAATGAATATATTTAACTGGTCGTTTGATGAATAAATAGCTGTAGTAAATTTAACTCGATGTTGCTTTCCAAAGATGCAGTGCTCACATAAGTCTAGCTTCCCTATCTTTTGACCCTTCAATAACCCCCTTTCACTCAGCATCATCATACTTGTCTCACTCATGTGCCTTAAACGCATATGACATAACTGAGTCAATTTAGAGTCTGACTCACCTGATGAAACTGTAGCAGTTCCGGTCACGATCTCACCCAATAGATGATAGAGAGTATCCACTTTCTTCCCCTTCATCACTATCATAGCACATTGAGAGATTTTCAATACTCCACCTTCAACGGTGTACCTACACTTGATGTCATGAGTGTCCCCAAAGAAATAAGGTTCTTCTTGAGCTCCAGTCCATGCCTCACATCTGTTAATGTGCGCATCACCCCATTGTGCATTCGAATCCGAATTGTCCATATCCCCATAGCCTTACAGACTGCATTATTCTCCAAAAGAACTCTACCACCATTTGCAGTCTGGTAAGTAGTAAATCAGTTCTTATGAAGTGTTATATGATAAGAACACCCCGAATCTAGCACTCATTTGTTTCTTGATGAAGTAATAGTCACACATAAAACAACTTCTGCATCACTATTGTTTCCTTCGGCAACGTTTGCCACACTGCTTGTGGCATTCTGCCTATTAGCTTTATTCCTCCGCTTTGGACAATCTCTCATGATGTGCCCCTCCTCGTGACACTCAAAGCACTTCACATGTCCCTTGGACTTTCTATAGCATGATTTTGATTTGCTTTTACCTCTGCTGCTACTAGGCCCTCAATGTTGTTCTCTACCCCGAATCGTGAGTGCTTGCGCTACTCCTTGCGCTAGACCGTCATCTCGCAACTTTCTCTGTCACTCCTTAGAGAATAAGGCGGACTTTACCTCTTCTGAGGTAATTGTAGTACGCCCTTGCAATAGTGAATCGGTAAAGTGCTCCCATAACTTTGATAAAGAGGCTAACAATATCATGCCATGTTCTTCATCATCAAATATCTTATCGACGTTTTTCAGATCTATTATGAGTTTATTAAATTCATCTAGGTGGGTTTTGATAGATGTACATTCAGTATATCTAAATTGAAACATCTTCTTCAACATGTACAAGCGATTATTCAAACATTTCTTCACATAGAGTGCTTGAAGTTTTGCTTATAATGCCATGGCATCATTCTCCTCAGCAACCTCTATTAAGACCTCATCCGATAAATTTAACATGATTATGCTCTTTGCTCTTTCCATTAGCTTTACCTTCTCTGAGGCTTTCATTATAATAAACAACTCATCTTCATCATCTAGTGCCTTGGCCAAACCTTGGGTTGTCAATAATGCCCGCATCTTGATGCTCCATAACACAAAGTTGTTATTCTCATTAAACTTCTCAATTTCAGATTTCCTCTCAATCATAATTGTAATAACATAATTTCCAAATAATAACCAGACAAGCAAAAACCCCAAATCACAATCAAGAAATTTGATCCCAACAAAGCTCTTATACCAATTGTTGGGATATATAATACGCGGAAACGACATGATCTTGTAATTTACGTCAACTCGAAATCACTAGAGAAATAAATGAGAAATAATAAGGACACTAGAAATTTACACGGTTCGGTTCGAGTATCGGTACATACGTCCACGGGGAGAGCCAGCAGCAAGTAATTCACTATAATCGGAGAATCAAAATTTATAATCGCTTACACGCTCGAGTGTTTCCCATACCTAGATTTAACTCCAAACCAAAAGTGTTTATAAATAAACAACTCACTTGGGCATAAACTCAAGGCACAAAATTACTGCGCGTTCAAGTTTAAAACAAAACGCTCTACGTAAGTTAAAATCAAGAACTCCGACGTTCGTCTTTGGTCCACGTACGTAAATCTTCGCGTTCCTTTGGAAAGCTTCGCGTGGCTTCAAGGAAACTTGCAGCTCTTCGGAAGCAGCGTGGACGTGCGGGTCCTTTCTCTATTTCATAGGGTTTCGGCTGTGCAAAAGAAACCTCCTGGAGACTTCGGCATTTTATTTATATGTGCACCCAAAGAAAGAGTTTGACCCGGGCCCACTTTTGGCTTCTTTCTTTGGCATGGAATGTGTGTGTGCGCGCCCAAAGTCGAACATTCGACTTTGGGCCCCACAAAACTAACCTTATTTGGTCTCCTCCTGCAAACGAAGAAGAAAACTTTGCTGCCTTTTTTTTTTTTAATTCTATTTTATTTCCTCTTTTCTAATCCTTCATGGACTCCAATGAAGTTTCTTCTATTTGGGAAATCTTTATCAACAAATTCGGTTTAACAAATTGTTATCTGAATTCAAACTTGAGACATTAATTTAACAGGCTCAAATTAGAATATGTCGTTCATGAGATTGAGAGCTACAAGTTAATGATTTTCGTTCATCAAGATTCACCTCTGAATTCTCCAATTACGGTTATGGTTGCCCCATTTATGTTTATCCACTTTTGTAGTGAGGAAATGAACTTATAATACTTATGTGGAGCCTCTAGTGTGTGATCAGAGAAAACTACTTTATGTATCCTATTATTCTTAGTGATTAGTGAAAGTTTTTGGACAGTCCATGATTTTTCCCATATTGGGTTTTCACGTTAAAACATTGGTATTGTTGTTGACTTTGTGTACTTATCATTTTTGCATTATATTTGCTTATTTCGAAGTTATATATGGCTGGTTATTGATGGAGCTAAGTTGATTTTGCTTGGTTTAGTTTCGGGGGGAGAAAGTGATCTTGGATTGGGTTTAGTTTGTGATGAATTGTTGCCTAGGTTTTCCCCAACACTAAGCAATCGTCAACCCGAAGTCAGTGAGCTACAGGTTGTTCCATCAGTCAATTCGGTAGTGTGATTGGTGATGAGCCGAAGAGGGTGTAGCAATCGCAGAGCTCGAGAACGAGAGAGAGGTGGTCTAGGAAGTCGAAGGCGTCAATGATGTGCGGTGGGGTAAGCTTGTCTCTCTTAATACCGGCTCTTTATGACACGCACATTGGATGGCTTAACTGAGAGACCCTCTTCACACACATATATAAGGGCTAGTGCTTGCCGAGCTGTCTAACATGACTAAGATAAGCAACTATAACTAGAATGTAGACGAAGAAGTCGTGGGGTCTGTTGTGGGTGGTGCAAGTTGTAAGAGAAAGAGACAAAGGGGCCGTTTGGTTCAACTTTGGGGAAATGCCTTTGCATTTCCCCGAGTATCCTTAGAAGAATGGGCATTTTGTGAATGCTTTGAAGTGTTTGGAAACTTTTTTTATTTTGTTGCATTTTACAAAGGAGCTTTGAGCTGAAAAGAAAAAAAAAAAAAAAAGGAGAAAGGAGAAGGAGATGTTGAAGCAGAGGAGGGGAACGATTGGGAGGCCGCCGGAGCTGGTGGGGGAGGCGGCTGGTGGCTGTGGTGGTGGGGAGGCGGTGGGTCGCGCGACCCACGCACGGCGACCCACGCACCGCCGTCGCGTGGGTCGCGGCCTCAGGCGGTGTCGCCTGGGTCGCGCGACCCACGTATTGCCGACCTGTGGATCGCGCGCCCTTAGGGCGACGCTGCCTGGGGCCTCGCGACCCACGCACCGCCGTCGCGTGGGTCGCGCGGCCTCGGCGTCGACGCCCGAGGCCGCGTGACCCACGCGAGCGGTGCGTGGCGACCAGATCGGGCGGTGCTCAGCCCGTCGCGTGGTCGTGCAACCGAGCGACGCCGCCGAGGCCGCGACCCACGCGACGGTGGTGCGTGGCGACAGCGGTGCTTGACGACGGCGGTGGGCGGTGACGGCGGTGCTTGGCGATGGCGGTGCGTGGCGACCAGATCTGGTCGGCTGAGCACCGCTCGGCCCGTCGCGTGGGTCGCGCGACCTGGCGGCGTCGCCCGAGGCCGCGACCCACGCGATGGCGGTGCTTGGCGACGGCGTGCGTGGGCGACCAGCTCCGCCGGGCCGAGCTCCGCCGGTTGAGCTTCACTCTTGAAGATTCAACGAGGAAGACAGATGAACAAGAGTTTTTGAGGGTATAATAGGAAAACGCAATTATCAGTGAGGGTAATATTGGAAGAAAAAAAATTCATTAATTCCCTCTTCAGCATTTTCGGAATGCTGAATGCCCAAAGCAGGTGGGGACCTACTTTGGGCTTTCAGCATTCTAGAGTATTCCAAATGCTGGCATTCTCCCAAATATACCTCAAAATGCTGAACCAAACGCTTGAATTTTTCCCCAAGGGGCTTTCGGGGCTGAAAGCCCCTTGGGAATGCTGAACCAAACAGCCCCAAAGAGACTAACCAATGAGCCCCCGCCTAGACATATGACGAAGACAAAATAGAATGTTCTACCGCCCACATAACAAGATAAATCCACCTGATATTTTTTTTGCCCTATTGTGTTTTTGGCCCTATTTTGTTTGCAGATGTTATCGGTAAATTTGGTACGTAGTTAGCAAATAAAATTGATAATAATGAAAGAAGAATTAAAAAATTTAGTAAGCAACTCATAAGTTGATGACCCAAATTAAAATGTCACTTAATTGGAGGAAAGTTGATAAATTATTCTAATTAAGGTTAATAATCTCTCAAAAGGGTCAACAAACTTAAAGCATTGCTAAGAATACAAATTAAAATTTGTAAACGATTTTCTCAAATAAAAGTCAATAAGATGCTCGATTGAGAGTCACTAGCAAAACAATAGATAATGTAATCGGGGAAAAAAATGGTGAGTGGTACCAATTTAGGTTGGTTGATAAATTCATATGAGATTTAGCAAATGTTAAGTGTGACTAAAAGAAATTACTAAATTACAAATTATACAAAAAATGGATAATTTCATAAATATATTAATAGTAGACCAACAGGCTTTTTACACTTTGCAATACTTCTTGAAATTCACAGTAAAAAAAGAAAAAAGAAAAAAAAAAGAATTCGTATCTCCCACCACGAAACAAAATAATTCTGTAACAACGAAATAATAATAGCAAGCTCCCCACCTTCTCCCAACGTAATGTACATAAAAAAGGAAATAGATCAAATTACATCTTTTTTCTTTAACTTACTATTGATACCAAATAAAATACTCAAAAAGGAAACCACAAACAAAAGTAGCTTTCGCGTTGAAATTGCATTTGCCAGTTCTTCAGTGCCATTGTCTCTTCTTTTCTCATTGAAATTGTCTGAAAAATTTGGCAAGATTGCATCACATAGTTCCAGCTTCCAAAAGATTCAACAAGTAAATAATGAGAGACTAATCAGGAGGACCCCAGAAAGAAAAAAAGGAAATGCAAGTTACATCTGTCTGCTATATATTACATAGACATGTACATATATATAAGTCAAATGCCCGACAGTACATGCATAACCTTTCAATCCCCACGCGAAAGCTGACGTTATTAACATACATGTTATTCTTATTATTACCTGATTTTTTTTTTTTTTTGGATCTGCTTATGCATGCAAATCGCGACGACATCATATATATGTAACAAGAACTGCGAACTCGGTCTGCTTCGAACATGGCGTCTCCTTCACCAAGCATTGCTCGCCGTCCTCCTCATCAACTTGAACTTCTCAGCTGCCTTCTCCGCCTTGGTTGGCAGTTTCCATTTCATCATCATCTGTCATGGATACAACGTTAGCGCTCGAAAAGTTCACATGACACGTGCAGCAGTCGGGTCTGAATTGATGCGAGATCATGCTTGTAGATGAATGTTTAGACTAAATTTAACCTCCTTTCTGCGTTTCTGCTCGCTCTCCGCCTGCCCAAATCGGCAAGAAGTAGAGGATAGTCAGATTATGCAGTGAAGTAAGTGAGTGCAGTGGCGGTTTTGAGATAGAACGAACTTTTTTTTTTTTTGCCACAATCCTTTTGAGCTTCTCGTTCTCTTCTTTAGGCTGATTGAGCTCTACTTCTAACTCAACTGTGTACGACTGCAGGAAACGCGTTGATTTATCAGAAGTAAAAAATAAAAAAAAAGAAGAAGGTTTTTTTTGAGTAATTGGTTAGCAGGTCCTAAGTGGATGGCTGCGTCTGGAATTTTAAAGAGTGAAACGTAGAGTTTGAGTCCGATTTATGGCAATCAATTGTTGATTTAAGTGAATCGGATCGACGTAAATGCATGAAGGATGCTTCAATATGATTCACATAAAGCTCTCCGACCATCTTTACTGTGTATCACAGGCTACGTTATGTTGCCTTTGTTGGAGAAATCTTGCCAGAATATTTTGAAGCTGACAAAACGTTTCTATCAGTCTAGTCTGGACCATTACAGTCTTTTTGTTTAGAGTCTGAAGACAGTTGGACATCAAGACTCAAGACTCAAGACTTAAAGATATTCTCACTGACAATTTTCTAATCCAGTGTCGAAAGGCTATCCAGATCCTAAGTGTTTGGTTAAGGAGATGGTCCTATTCTCTGGAGAAGATATCCTGGCTGGGTTAAGCTAACGGATTATTTCTATTCAAGATCCGATGATTGACGAAGTAATCTTGGAAAGTTCTATTCTTGGAAACCAAGATCCTGGTTGTATGGGCGAATAGGATTGATGCGCTATCGTCAAGTTCCTTTAATAGCTCGAATGATCTCCTTAATTGATTCCGTCCAACGGGTAGATTGGAGGAATTCCTTTGGTAAGTGCCAACGGGTATGATGGCATGAAGGAATATAAAAGGAAGATGTTCAAGTTATTTCAGTGCATGCTCGATAGACGAATTCCAGAGTCTGAAGTTCCTTGATATTCAGTCGATTCATTCTGAGCAAAATTATATACACAAAAGAGTGTTTATACTTAGTAGTATCTTGAGCAAGTGTGGTAGATCATCTACCACACTGAATCAAAGAAGAACAACGCTGTAACACTTCTTTGTTCATAGTGGAATCCAGCCAATAGGCTGTCAGTGCAGAAGAGTGGACGTAGGCTTAAACAAAAGCCGAACCACTATAATCATTGTGTTCAATTCTCTTTTCCCTTCTCTCGTCTTTCGATTGCTGTTTATATCCATCGATTGTCTAGTATTGTGTGATTTAAGTAAAAATCGTTTTATACCTATTCACCCCCCTCTAGGTACTCGTTCTAGCTATATCAGCCTTTACTTTTTTAATTGGTTACAATCCCGGGATGAGATTTTCACAGGCATTCTGCAACTCTTGTTCTGCTCATTTGAGTCGTTTTGCGACCGGTTTTCTTAACGATCGTTGATTATTAGTGACTGAGCTTGATTGAATGTCTAATTTGCCGTGGCCAAATATATTAATAAATGGAAGGGGAAAGGATAAAGAAGTGACTATACAACTATCAGAGGATTTATCATTTTAATTAGGATTGAAACATCATCTTGATCCTGGTGGAGAATGCTGGTTGCTGTCATACTCTAGGCTGTTGATATATGCATATCTGTCTGTGGCTTCTAGGGCATATTAACATTATCTCTTTTTAAGCTGGAAGATTACTCAATGGCCACTCCTCTCGTTTCCAGCGATGTTGGGGCCTATTGCGGTGGCAGTGGTGGTAGGTGTTCTCGGATGGGCATACCAGGCATTGAAGCGCCCACTTCCAAAGATATGTGGCTCGAGAAATGGTCCTCCAGTCACATCCCCCAGGATCAAACTCAGTGATGGGAAGTATTTAAGGCGCGCATGACAAAATTTCTGAAACAGAAATCAATTTTTGGCTAGAAATTGATTTCTCAATTTCTATTCCATAGACGAGTTTCTGAATAAGGAAACACGTTTGATAACAATTCAAGATTTCTATTTCTGAAATAAAAATTCGTTTGATAATAGAATAAAATTTATCTTTCTAAGAGCAGCAACGACCGACATCCGATGGCCAAAGTCTGACGTCCGGCGATTGGCGTTTGGTGTCTGGGCAATTGAAGTTCGAAGTCTGATGTTCGGCGTCTGGCGCCAAAGTCCGATGACTGGTGGCAAGCAACCAAAGTCTAGAGTCCGGCGATCGGCAATTGGTGTCCAACGTCAAGAGTTCGATGTCTGACGTTTGACATCTCGAGTCTGGCGACAAGAGGCTAGCGGCGAGTGGCGGGCGGTTGACATCCAGCGGCGGGTGGTGAGCAATGGATGATCGGCAGCGAACATCCGGTGGTTGGTGGTGAGCCTCTAGCATCCAACGATTGGCGATGAGCGGCCAACGACCGATGGGCGTCCGGCATCCGATGACTAGCGGTTGTTGACGGGCGGCCAAAGTGCGGTGGCCAGTGCGGGCGGGCTGGTGGCCAGAGTCGATGGCGGGAATCCGGCATCTCATAGGCGACAAGGAGGTGACAGGCAGTAACAAAAGTGAACGATGAAGAAAATTTTAATTCCTCATTTTTGTTTTAGAAATAGAAAAGTTACAAATTTTAACTTCTAATTTCTACTCCAAATCTAATTCTGGATTAGAAATTTGTTCCAGAAATAGAAAAATGAAATTGTATTATCAAACGGATTTCTATTCCAAATCTATTCCAAAGAATAGAAAAACAGAGAAATAGAAATATTGTCATGCGCATTCTTAGCTTACAGGGAGATCGGTGCTCCAAAGGAAGAGGCTAAGTACAAAGTTATTGTCATCCATGGGTTCAACAGCTCCAAGGATCTCAATTTACCAATTCCGCAAGTAGGGAACGTCTCCGCTTTTCTTTACTGATGTAGATCGTACATTTTTTTTTTGGTCATTAGATTGTACGATTTTACTGACCAATAATTGTCGCCTATTTCTCATGTCACGGGCGTCGCATCCAATTACTGCATTTTCTCGTGTGTTTATTTCCTGAAACGTACTTTATGGGAGAAGATTCAATGTTAATTTTAAAAAAAAAAAAATTAGCTATACTGGCAGAGTTAAAGGTGGCAAATTCAGCATCAGAACGTCATTGCACTATCACATAACAGCTTTGGATACAAGGATGTTGAACAGAGGTCGTTTTGGGCGAAGAAAACTAAAAATTGTTTGTGGCATTTTGCACTGAACAAAAATATGATTTGTCACCACCGCCTTGGTGGCCGCGATGGTTTGGACTCTCTCCCCCTCACGAAAGGGAATAGTTTGAATCCCCTCACGGTCACTTGGGGTCTTAAGTAGGATGCTGGGGGTGGTGGGTCCTCCCACTTACGTGTCCCTCCAAGTTTACTCGCCGGCTGCCAACTGTACAGGGTTCCTGGATTACAAAAAATATATATATGATTTGTCTTTGCAATTTGCATCATGGATTTTCAGCTTGCCCTCTGCAGTAATGCCTTTTGACTTCCTAATCTGATGCATGTAGTTCTTTACTAACGGTGATTGATTGCCGGCATTTCTGCATCTTTATCAAATGTGGTAGAAGTCTTGAGGATTATGGTACAATCATCATCGTGTTTTCTTTTACAGGAACTTATAGAGGAGCTAAAGATATACTTTCTCTTCTACGACAGAGCAGGTTATGAGGATAGTGATCCAAATCCATCTCGCACTGTGAAAAATGAGGCTTCAGATATCTAAGAATTAGCTGACCGGTTATAGATTGGGTCCAAATTTTACGTGATTGGGATCTCAATGGGCGCCTACCCGGCTTGGCGTTGCCTCAGATATATACCCCACCAGCATTGTTCTAGCCATTAGCTTTTCAATTTTGATTGCCCGCTTAAGTCGCTGTTTGAACTTTTCGTGTTTATCGACCTATCCTCACATGTAGGTTATCAGGAATTTCCCTTGTTGTCCCTTTTGTGCACTACTGGTGGCATTCATTTCCTTCCAGGCTATTAAGGGAGGCCTTTGGAAAATTGTAAGTGCCCGATCAATGGACATTTCGAGTCGCTCATCATGCCCCTTGGTTACTTTACTGGTGGATGACCCAAAAATGGTTTACCTCGCTAAGCATGATGGCTGGAAACATGAAGATTTTCAGCCCAGGAGATATGGAAATTATCAAGAACTGTGGGGACAAAATTAACCTTTGTCAGGTAAGTTGTATTTTCTAATGCATTTATAAGAGCAGTTCGCTTTTTGTTATGTTGATGCAAACAGAAGTATTTCCTTGCTGAGAGATGTCTCGCTTTAAAAGCTAGTGCTGCAAATGCAAAGCTATTTCATGCTCAGATGCACTAAAGGCCGGAGATCTTCGTTGGCAGAAAATAATGATGAAAAACCATCTTTTCGGAACATGTTGACAAATATGCTACTATCCTCTGTCGCAACAGAGATGACTCTCCTCATTGAGATATTTCTTATTCAGATCTGTAAACTTGTGTCGATCATCTCATGGTTTTACTTGATTTTGTTTGATGGATAGTGTTTGAAATTAAATTGATCAGCCATTTCTTATTTGCAACTTAGTAAGGAAAGTACGATCATTTTTGGGTCATCAAAGTCAGGACGTGAAAAACTTAGAAATATTTTGTGTAACTACAATGTTTTGGAATTTAGGAAAAGATACAACACCAAGGTGTGTTGGTGTTTGCGGAAGCGTGTGTTTAATATGTGTGCAAGGGAGTGTTTTGTATGTGAATTATTAAGAGAGCAAATGAACTAAGAACAAAGTGGGCAAGAAATAGTTGGACAAAGTAATAATAGGAACGTGTAAAAGAGAATAGCAGCAAGGGAGCACAAGGGAACAAAAGAAAGCTCTTTTTTATTTAGTTGCAGTACAAAGGAAGGGGAGGAGCTTACCTTTTTCTCAGCTCCTCAAAATGGACGACACAAGGCCTTTTATAGGCCTACATCACAGACTTTACAAAAGGAAAATCTTATGCTCTTGTCAGATTTTTCACTTTTCCTCTTCCCCTAGAGACTTCTATATTTGTGTTTCTAAACTTTTCTTTGCCGCCTAAGCTATGTTTTCTTTTTAAAGGATTTTTCATAACTTTTCTAGCTAATATCAATCTTGAAGTTTCTAGAAATTGGATCAATAGTTTAACACTCCTCATTGATCCAATTTCGTGTTACACCAAGTTTCTTCCGCAATGTCTCAAACTTGGCTAGCGATAGTACTTTAGTGAAGATGTCCGCTACTTGTTCCTCAGTTTTGCAATATTTCAGCTCGATCTCTTCGTTATTTTGCGCCTCTCGTATGAAGTGATATTTGATGTCGATATGTTTGATTCTTTCATGGAATACTGGATTCTTTGATATAGCGATTGTGGACTTATTGTCGCAAAGTATCGGAGTTGATTCCAGTTGTGCTTCTCCAATGTCTTCTAAAAAATGGCACATGTAAGCAACATAATTATTTGAAAGAACAAACAAAATTGGCTGGTCCTCCCATGACATCATTTCAACAAATCTCAGCACTTTAGCTATAGCAAAATCAATTTCTATTCTTAAAATGCTTCATAGATTGAATTACGGGAGATCGAAGAGTGAGGTCAATGCTAGTACTGGGCTAGCAACAGACAGAGAGTACTGATTCAAAGTATACAAAAATCAGATCATACCGGTTGCCATTTCCTTCTATTTGCAAATGGTGTGATTACTAGCTTGCAAGCTTGTACCCGAATTTGTCACCTGATCATGCACTATCTGTGAGAGAACCTTACCCAAATCGTAAAATACTTGTATCTCCATGAGAAAAAACAGTCACAAAACATTAAAAGAAAATAAAATTGCAGACCATGCGAGATGCATGTCAATGTCGCATTAAAAAGAAGAAGAAAAGATAAATTGTTTTGTAATTTGAAAATGTCGAAAAGTTGGTGGGCCGGCAACATTAAATGGGTCGCAAGACCTGAGTCTAATCTCTCACTAGCGGACCTGTCAATCAAAAAGCCCGAAATCAACCAAAATCGAAATGGGCCGAAGACTGCCCCGAGTCGAAAGCTCTTCGATTAAGGGGACAGCTCCCGACCCAAAAAAAAAAGAAGATCGATGGCAACGACTTAAGCGGGAAAGCTGATACCAGAAATCCGCACTCAGAGTTTCACGCTTTCCCTCAGTTAACTATGAGTTGGATTTGTTTTTTTTTCCTCTCTCATGGAGTTAAAAGAGGGGTCGTCTTGAGTTTCTTCCTTATAGGACTTTGCTTGTTCTGGTTTCGAATTGGCGAGAAAAATTCGATATTTTTTGGGTTTCAGATGTTCGTGGAATTAAAAGGGAGAGTTTGATTTCTTTGTTGGATGGTGATTCCCTCTTCAGCAACACCTCCAGCAAAACGTAGAGTTGCGTTTCCATCACACCCTCGACCATCGCCCTAATCATTGACACCAAGCTAGATTGCCAACCCGAAGTCCGAGAGCTTCAGGTCATTGCACCAGTTGATCAGAATGCTACTCGACTCCACGTTACAGCGGACGACTGCGGAGACGGTGGCAGCGCGCCCGTATGACGGCATGGCAAGTCTCGGGCTCTGAGAGGGGGCAGTGAGTGATGAAATCGCAGAGGGTGCAGCGCTTGCAAAGCTTGAGGAAGATAGAGAGGCAGTCTGGGAAATCGAAGGCATCGGTGGTGTGTGGTGGGAGAAAAATGCAGACGAAGAAGTCGTGCGGTCTGTTGTGGGTGTCTTGGCCACGTTTAGTGCAAGGTGTGGAAGAGGAGACAAAGGAGACTAACCAGTGACCCCAACCTAGATACATGGCCAAAGCTAAATGGAGTGTCCTAGTGCCCAAACAGTGAGATAGACCTAGCTAATATTTTTTCACACCATTGTGGTTGTCGATGTCATTGGAGTCGTAAATTTGGTATGTAATTAACGAAAAGCAAATAAAAGTGATAATAATTGATGGAGAATTAATAAATTTAGTAAGCAACTCAGATATAAGTTGATAACCCAAATTAAAAAGTAACTTGATTGGAGAAAAGATGATAAATTATTCTAATTAAGGTTAATAATCTCTGAGTGCGCTAGGGTCTCAGCCTCGTTTCCATAGTGCCGCTACCGCGGCCAATGAAACCTGAGAGGATCCGCCGTCGCTCAAGGCCTCCACCACGCCGTCTCTTGCGGCCAAGACCCGCTCTCTGACCACTTTTCCTTCTCCCGAGCCCACCATCAGCTCGGTGACCCGCTTGGCTAACTCGTCCGCACTCACGAACCCGTCCTCGTTCGACATGCTCAGTGGGAGCGCCAGGGCGGCGTCCTCCACGAGAAACGCCCTGTTCACCTTCTGCTCCGCGTAGAGGCCATGTCACCATTGGCACACCGGCGTGCACTGCTTCGATAGTCGAGTTCCAGCCGCAGTGAGTGACGAACCCGCCCACCGAGCCGTGGCTCAGCACCTGTATCTGCGGTGCCCACGACTTCACCACCATCCCCCTCTCTCTTGTCCTCTCCAGAAATCCCTCCGGCATGAACTTCTCTATGCTCGTGTCGTCGCCATCGTTTGACCCCGATGTTGATTTTGCGGACGCATCCTGCGGCGGAGGCCGCACCACCCACAAGAATCTCACCCCGCTTCTCTCCAGACCTAACAAACAGGACAATTGAATTTGAATTAAGCAGCGGCACGTGAAGTAATTTTTGCACGAAACGAAAGCTTACCTGAGGCCATCTCCTTCAGCTGCGCAGTGGAGAACCTTCCTGGCTGCCGAAACACAAGAACAGGACGCTTCGGCTCGGTTGCGAGTCGAGCCAACTCAAGCACTCGTGCCTTCTTTCTCTCTTGTCGCCACCGCTCTCGTCGCCGTCAACCTTTGACTCAACCAAAGGCCCAACGGCATAAATAGGCGGAGTTGGCCGGTCTGGCACGCACAATCCTTCTTTGATGACTCTGATGATCCGACTCTCAAGCGACTCGCACGTGTTAACAATGATGCCGGACGACGAGATCATGTTCCTGCAAGCATCCAAGAAGTAGCCGTACATTCTCCAGCTTCGGTCAAGCATGCCCCCGGCATGTCCGAGGCCTTGATTGAGGCAACCCAGGAATGTTCACGGTCTCGTCTCCAAGGTCCTTGAAGCTCTTGGTGGTGCTCCCGTGGAGGGTTGGAAGGTGGAGGAAGGCGGCGAGGGCAGCGGCACCCGAGGTGAAGTAGTAGTAGGTCGGGACGCCAAGGGAGGCCGCCACAGGGAAGGCGGCATCTGAGAAAACATCGATGATAAGGGCTCGGAGGTCCGTGGCAGCGGCGATGGCAGCGAGGGCGAGGTGGAGGTTGGAGGTGTCACGGCGGGCCAAATCGAAGGGCGTTTGATTGCCCTCGGCTGCGGCGGCGGCGGATGGTGGAAGGTGGAGGACAGTGATGGAAGAGGAGTTGGCGACCGGAGTGGGGGCGGCGGCAGAAGCGGAGGAGAGGATGACGATGACGGAGAAGCGAGGGTGGCGTTGGAGAATGAGCCGTCCAAGCTCGAGCATGGAGACGATGTGACCCCTCAATGGCGACGGATAGAGGACTATGGTCTCCCCCATGTTTTCTTTGTCGTACCTTACAACTTCTATTTGGGTAATGCCTGCATATGGACGTCGAAACATTTGTTTATATAGGCAAACAATATGGCGGGCGGGGTTCAATTACTTCATCCTTCACGGCTTCTTTTTTAATTTCATTTTTTCATAAATTATTGAAAGTTCCGAAAAAATTAATTTCGCATGGCAACAATCCTTAGGTAACGAGGAAGCATCTTGCAATCTTAAATTACTCGGTTTATACCCTAGCATCGTGCACCATTTTTTCTACAAAATATAAGAGAAACTAAGGTATGTCTGAATATTAAATGATATTTTATGCTGTTTATATTTTCTATGAATTCATTTAAAGTACATTACTTATTATGCTATTTTAGTCATGTATATGCAAAAAAAAAAAGTCTAAACGAAAAGTACTATGTGAAGGAGTTACAAATAAGATGAAGATCTAATCAAAAGAGTTCAAAGAAACAAAATATAATAATATGCTCATTAATATGGTGTAGAATCTCGAATATCGCTCCATTTATTTTTATGTTTCATATTATGATCTGTTTTTGCTCCTCGTGACAATTAAAAAGTTGTCTTTCATGGACAAAAGTTGAATAATAAGCATCAGTTGCTACTATAAATTATCTACTTCAGCTGCTTTTGCAGTACTCGAATATTTATTACATTCTCATTCCTGAGAATAGGAAGCATTGCTTAGCGCACCCTTATAATTTCCTATGCAGCACAGCGAAATTCAGAGAACTAATTTAGTGAGATTTCACCTATTCTAAAAAGCCGCTCGTAGACTTCAGCGCGTTTGGCAGCCTTGGCATATTTGATTGGTCGTACTGGCTGCGGTACAAAATAATGATCACTAATAAGAACGACACCTTGCTGCTCTCTCTGACCATGTAGTAAGTATCTTCTCCGCGTCAAAAACGTCATTGCTGACGTCATCGGAACATGATTGGCCACGAAGTCCCGCCCCACAAGAAAATTATTTTAGGGAACCGTTGAGTTCATCCCGCCCCACAAGGATATTATTGAGTTCATCCCGCCCAACAGGGATATTATTTTAGGGAAGATGGAAGTGCCGCCTCTACCGTTGACTTCATCCCGCACAGAAAAAGATAAAAATTTGAGAAAATGACACAATTAATCCTTAAATTTTAGTTTAATGTGTAATGTAATCTCTAAAGTTCTAATTTATTTGATATTATCTTTAGCTTAATATGTATTGTAGTCCTTAAACTTTTAATTTATTGTTCTTTTATTAATTCAACTTCACGGATGATATCGGATATTTTCTTATAATTCAGGAATTATATTAAATATCAAAAGTTCATGAATCATTTTGAATACAAAAAAGTTGAGGAATGATATCATATATTAAGTTAAAGTTTATGAATTATATTGAATAAATTCATGAACTATTTATGTAATGATCTCATAATAATTTACGGAAGATCTTGCAAAGCCATTGCTAGAGAAAATATCAGGTAGGCTTATTTTGTCATATAAGTAGTAAAATACTCTATTCAGCACTTGCCACATGTCTAAGTGGGGCTTGCTGATTAGTCTCTTGTCCCTTTTGCACATTGCATTTATTTTCTTCATCATCCTTTCTTTCAACCATTGTGTTGCCCATGAAACTCCCGCCACCAACCATAGCGACCTCTCGCCCGCGTTGCTCAAGTGTGAATTGGATTTTTTTCCTTACAGAGTTAAAAGAGGTTTCTTCCTATTAGGATTTTGCTTGTTCTGGTTTTGAATTGGTCAGAAAAATCTAATATTTTTTGTGGTCTCAAATGGTTAAGTATTTGAAGGGAGATTTGATGGGCATGTTTGATTTCTTTATTTGTTGGACGGTGATTCCCTCCCAAGCAGCACTTCCAGGGGAGCGTAGAACTGGTACACCATCGTCCTAGCCCTCGTCAATAAGCGTTCGCTGGGTCCACCTCTTGTGGGGCCCAGCTAACATAAAACAAAACAAAACAAAAATAAAAGAGAAAAAGGAAGAAAGTCAAAAGGAAAGAAAAGAACAAAAAGAAAAGTAAGTGGTTGCCTTGGGCGAGACCAGAGGAGAGAGAGAAGGAGAGAGTGTCCCCACCCGAGCCGAGAGAGTTACCCGAGAGCGTGGAGAAGTAGAAAAGAAAAAGAGGCAGAACTTTGGAGCTTCCATTCGAAAGTCAAATATCGACGGAATCGGTTCAAATTAGAATATGTCGTTCATGAGATTGAGAGCTACGAGTTAATGATTTTCGTTCATCAAGATTCACCTCTGAATTCTCCAATTACAGTTATGATTACCCCATTTATGTTTATCCACTTTTTGTAGTAAGGAAATGAACTTATAATACTTATGTGGGCTCCCAGTGTGACCTTGGAAAACTACTTTTATGTATCCTGTTCTTAGTGATTAGTGAAAGTTTTTGAAGGTCCGTGATTTTTCCCACATTGAATTTTCGCATTAAAACCATGGTATTGTTGTTGACTTTGTCTACTTATTATTTATGCATTATATTTGCTTATTTCGAAGTTATATATGGCTGGTTATTGATGGAGCTAAGTTGATTTTGCTCGGTTTAGTTTCGGGGGGAGAAATTGATCTTGGATTGCGTTTAGTTTGTGATGAATTGTTACCTGGGTTTTCCCCAACACTAAGATATTGTCGACTTGAAGTCAATGAGCTACAGGTTGTTCCATCAGTTGATCAAGATGTTTTGGGCTTCACATCACAATGGACAATGGCAATGCACCCGTTTGACGACATGGCAAGCCTTAGGCTCCGAGAGAGTGTGATTGGTGATGAGCCGAAGAGGGTGTAGCAATCGTAGAGCTCGAGAACGAGAGAGAGGTGGTCTAGGAAGTCGAAGGCGTCAATGATGTGCAGTGGGGTAAGCTTGTCTCTCTTTATACCGGCTCTTTATGACACGCACACTTGATGGCTTAACTGAGAGACCCTCTTCACACACATATATAAGGGTGAGTGCTTGCCGAGCTATCTAAAATGACTAAGATAAGCAACTATGACTAGAATGCAAACGAAGAAGTTGTGGGGTCTGTATTGGGTGGTGCAAGTTGTAAGAGAAAGAGACAAAGAGACTAACAAATGAGCCCCGCCTAGATATATGGCGAAGACAAAATGGAATGTTCTACCGCCCCCGTAATAAGATAAAAATCGACCTAGTATTTTTTTTTTTTTTGCCCTATTGTGTTTGCCGATGTTATCGAAGTCAGTAAATTTGGCATGTAGTTACCAAATAAAATTGATAATAATGAAAGAAGAATTAATAAATTTAGTAAGCAACTCCTAGGTTGATGACCCAAATTAAAAAGTTACTTAATTGGAGGAAAGTTGATAAATTATTCTAATTAGGGTTATTAATCTCTAAAAAGGATCAGTAAACTTAAAGCATTGCTAAGAATACAAATTAAAATTTGTAAACGATTTTCTCAAATAAAAGTCAATAAGAAGCTTAATTGAGAGTTACTAGCAAAACAATTAGAGATAGGGCATAATGTAATCGGGAAAAAAATGGTGAGTGGTACTAATTTAGGTTGGTTGATATTTTCATATGTGATTTAGCAAATTTGAAGTGTGACTAAAAGAAATTACTAAATTACAAATTATAAAAAAAAGTAGATAATTTCATAAACATATTAATGGTGGACCAACAGGCCTTTTACACTTTGCAATACTTCTTGAAATTCACCGTCCAAAAAAAAAAAAAAAAAAAAAAAGAATTCGTTGTAAGAGTTTTTCCTAATGTTGACTAAATTAATTGGTATTGTAATTTACTATTTTTTACGGTTACCGTAAAACATGGTTGGTCTAAGGTGAGATAGAAGGTTTCTTAATTAGTCTAATATGGGCTGGCTAGTGTGGGTCGAGTTAAGATTGGCACGTAATGAGAGGACCACTGGAAACTCTATAAATAGTGCTTCAAGTCTCTCCTCTAACCCTAATTCTCACATGTATCCTCACCTAATGGGCGTTTACCTAACGCTAAACGTGAGGGGGCCGCCTCATTGAGTCGTGATACGGAGGGCAATAGAGGAGAAGGACTTGCGCGCGTGAACATTGTGTTTCCACTTCCGCTTCAAGAACAATGGATCTCAAAAGCAGTGCGTTAATCTTTCTACTCAAACTACTCAATTATGCATGTTCTTGTTTTAGTTATGGAGATCTTGGGATTGCGCAATTTGCATCCAACATGTGGTATCAGAGCCTCCATAACTTTAGAACTTGAACGCAATTGATTTTGCCATAATTTGTACGGATTAGTCCTAATTAGTACGGATCTTGCCCTAATTTGTGATTTTCGAGACTTTTTGTTCAATAAAAATAAATTAAATCACAAATTCGGATTGGGCTCGACGAGACGAGCAAGAGGGTCGGCAGCGCGTCGTCGAAGGAGGCTGCATGCGCCACCACGCGCGGCCACGCGCCACCTGGGCGTCAAACGCGCGCCGCGCGTGACCTCCACGCGCCGCGCACTCAGGCGGCGTGTGTGAGCGCGTGGGGCCTTCGTTTGGCGCATGGCTGGCGGCGTTGGACTCGTATGGTGATTTCCTATCACGAAGTATATTTATTTTACATGTTTGATATTTTATGGATGTGAAAATACATACAGAACTCTAAATACGTGTATTTTTAGTGTATTTTTGCGTATTTTTTTTTGTATATATTTTCTGTGATTTTGGAAATATAAGTGTTGTGTTATAGGTATATTATCACATAATCATTATAAATGTGTGATTCATCAATAAAAATCAAACTTTATTGTGAACTGAAGTTGGCTTAATGAGATACAATCATTATGAGATGGTAATTGAATATATCTTGAGATAATGAGAAACAGTAAATGTTATGAAATTTTTGTTGCTCAAGCATACTCCTTGACACGCTGGTAATCTTTGAATGATGGACGTTTTAAGAACTCGTGACCAAACTGATTGTACTGATTAACATATCTGCTGTATGTGAGTAATGCATGTCGATTAAGTTCTTTTCGCATATTGTACATGAACTCATCCGGTCACTTGTTAATGTCTATCAAGTTGAATATTTTTATGGTTAAGGAGCATGACAATATTTATGCAGAGCAATAGTATCTACTGTTATAGTTTAGATATTTAGTTATGTGGTTTGACTCAATTTATAGGCCACTGGTTGAAGTAATGATATTTGTTACCTAAAATTGATTAATAAATCAGTTGTTGGCCTTGGAGTCATGTTTTGCCGTATGAAACTCATGAGCAATAGTTGATCAGTTATCAAGCTTATTAATTTGGTGTACCCTGTATTACTATTGATGTTAATTTGTGAGAGATATTTTAGATCGGCATTCTTTTTATGTTGTTCTGGTAATATGTAATGGGGTGCATAAGAGATGTTTTATTCTCTGTTATGAGAAGTTTCTTGTATTACTATGATCAATGATCTCATTGGAATCTGTCTTTCAGGTTCGGTGTATATATATATATATATATATATATGTATGATTAATTTTTTATTAATGGATAAAGCAATGTAATTAGCATGATATGTGATTTTAGTGATATACTGCCCCTATCACTAAAGTTAAAATCACATGTATATGGTATATGTGAGGAGTAAAGTTTATATCCCTGGTATGAGAGAATTTTAATAATTCAATTGAGTAGTGACCGCCAAAGTGGCACGCTTGATTGGGTTTGAGAAATTTTGGTCTCGTATGATGATTGGGATGTCTCCTGGTCTAATGCGTAGTCATACTCCCAAAGGAGGTGATTGTGTATTAGTTCATGGAGGGATACATGATAGTGTGGTGGAGCAGTGACTGATTCTAGTGATTCATATGCCCAAAGGTGATGAATTCACGAAGAATTGGAATATATTCTCATAACCGCTATCATGTGGGGAGTGTACAACTGCATGTCATGTATTATGCCCAAAGGTGATTATATGATTATACGTGTAACTCTCTGGATGTGTACTTGTACGTCAAGTTACACAAGACTTCGCATGATCCTAATTATATATATATATTACTTGGTTTTCAGTCACATTTTTTGTAATTAATAATTTCATTATTATTGAGGTTTTTTACTGCTTAAAATTTTAAGTTGTGGACATATGATTTGTTGCTTGAGAAAAGAGCAATTGAATTTGCTTACTATCCATGAAGCATTCTATTATGGAACATTTGAAAAGAGGTTTGCCTGCGGACTGCACTGTTATAAGATGATGGAAACCTTAGTTGCTTGAAATTATGTCTTGTCTGATATTGAAATTAGGACATATCTGCAAAGATTGTGTTTAAATCCTAATGACATATACATCTCGTATATGATTAAAATGTTGTTTCCGAAAGTTTTCTATTTAAGGAAAATGGCCATGATAAAGAATAAACTGGTTAAAAATTAGTCTTAAAGGACGTCGGGCTTAACAAAGTGGCCGTGAGTATTTTGACAAGTATGACAATGCGAAATAGCTTAAAAGGTCATTTGTCAAATACTTGGTAGATTCTGGGGTGGTAATTTAATTACTATACTTGAAAATTCTGATAAAAAGATTTGGCCGAAAGGTATAAATACATCATAATGAACATGGTGATGAGTATGATCAATAAGACCAATTTATCCGGTTTTCTGGGCTGATATTATGAAAGCAACTTTTTCACATACAAAAGGTGTCTCTTATCAAAGTTGTTTCATAAACTTCTTTTGAGTTATACACTGGACATAGATTATTTATATCATATTAAATTTAAAGGTATTATGCAGAAGTGAGATTATCTAATCCAATATTAGAGGCATTGGAATTTAGATTCACTCGGAATTATTTTGTATCTTACCTAGATTGTTCAAAAGGGTATTGATTTTAAGACCCTAAAAAAAGATACAAGAATTATGGTATCACATACTGTAAAGTTTCTACAGTTTGACGAGGATAGCCGCTTCTCGGAGATTAAGGATAATAGTACGATGGAAAATCACCGTGTCTTTGTCTTTGCCTATATAAATAATTGTGGAATCTCATGTATCATAGACTAAACTTGATGTGGTTCAAGATACTATTCTTGATATAGTTTATGATGAAATTTTTTCAAACCTCTCAAGTCTAGAATGAAATGGTTATAGCTTTACTCGGGAGATTTGTTAGGGAAAGGTAATCGGTTATTTCATTAGACTATATAGTCTATTCATGAGAGCATGACCACAATATCCACTACATGGTTGATTTATCGACATAAATAAATGTTGTTTCTTATCCTCAATTAAGTATGTGATTAGATGTCATAAAAGGCGATATACAATATATGAAACATGTTTGGAAACTTACTGACTTGTCTAAAGATCATAAGTTCATTAGTTGCAAATTGGCGTACAAAACTAAAAGGATTTTAAAGAAGAATTATGGAATTTAAAACCAAATTGGTAATTAAAGTTTTCACTCTGAAAAGAGGGGTGGATTGTTTATAGTGAAGAAATAATTATTTCTTTAAAAGATTCTTTCAAAGTGAATGTGTCATTAATAATTTATTAGATTTTTCATAGTTTTGTTATTTTGTTCAATTGGGAACAAAGTAATTCAATATACTGCAAGGTCGGTGGGAGGAAATTTATTTTTTCTCATACTTTATGTACATAATATTTTGCTTATAAGTTGTGACCTTGAGACATCTTATATCATTTGTACTGAGGTCTGTAAGGATTGTTTTTGCCATATTATATTAGATTTTCTCGCAGGACATTTGCTGATTGTATATTGGAAGTATTCAATATACATTATTGCAAGTTAGGAATTGTTCATGTTGTTAAGGGTGATGGACTGAATCTATCACATTGTCTTTATTTAGATATTGAGAAAATCTAATTAAATGGTGTACCTTATGTTAGTGCACTTAAAAGTATAATATATGCTTTGATTTTGCACTAGATTAAATATCGCATTTGCGATGGAACTTTTAGGCAGATATAAGTTAAATCCAGGACATGATCACTAGGTTACTGTCAAGAAGGTTTTATGGTACTTAAAGAAGACAAGAAATTATATGCTAATTTACAGACATGTTCAATTCTTGCAGTTAATAGGGTATTTAGATGTAAACTTTGTTGGCTATTCTGATGACATACAATCAATAACAAAATACAGATTTATGTTAGTAAGAAGTGCAATAAATAAAGTTTTATGTTATCTTCTACTATGTATGCAGTTTTAGTAACATTCTTTTAGGTTGTTACTTGGGCTATTAGGCTTCAAAATCTCATGAAGAAGTTAATCGTTTTAACTTTATGGATAGACCCATACGGTTGTATTGAGATAACAAATTTGTAGTATTATTTATTTACTATAGAGGTCTCAATGGGTCTAAATATATGGTGGTCAAAATTTTTTGACCATAAAGAAACGTACGAAAGGTGACTTATAATATAACATATTTTCATAGATGATGTGGTTGCAGATCCACTAACTAAAGGCCTATGCCCATGTGTATTTGAGTGACATGTCATTAGCATCGGGCTAGGAGTATCTTCGGATACCGTTGTTTAGTGGGAGCTATCTTGGCTTTACTTTGATAAAGTTCACACCTGTGGTTCGTTACATTTAGTAACGGTTTGATATGTATCAACTTTTGCATTCAATAAAATAATTTTGAATGTGTTGTTATTATATTGAATACATATTGATAAAGTCTCAAGGGATTGTATAAACCTTGAGTGAAGGCTAGGGCATCCGGGCATCCGGTTATTAGCCTTGTGCATATGTCTTGTGATACATAAAGAAAGGTTAACCATAAAGACAAGACATATGTGGGTTCATTAGAACCATAAAGCATTCTCTAGTGGCACAAGTTTTTGTGACACCTAAGGTAAGAGAATGGTGACTGACAAATGGAATCTCTCTATGAGAGATGTTATTCATTTGACACACTACCATATCGAATCCATATCAATAAAGTTAAGAACATTCGTGACCATGGAAGGCTCTGTGTGTATACATGCGATTCCGCCATGATTCGGTGTTTAAGACTTTATGGGATATGATTGACTATTAAGAATTATCTCTGGACCAAATGTGCGCACATACAGTACGATTTCAATTAATATAGTACAAGTGGGAGAATGTAAGAGTTTTTCCTAATATTGACTAAATTAATTGATATTGTAATTTATTGTTTTTACGGTTACCGTAAAACAGGATTGGTCTAAGGTGAGATAGAAGGTTTCTTAATTAGTCTAATATGGGCTGGCTAGTGTGGGCCGAGTTGAGTCTGGCCCGTAATGAGAGGGACTGGCTGGAAACTCTATAAATAGTGCTCAAATCTCTTCTCTAACCCTAATTCTCACATGTATCCTCACCTAAGGGGCGTTTACCTAAGGCTAAAAGTGAGGGGGGCTGCCTCATTGAGCCAGTGATACGGAGGGCAATAGAGGAGAAGGACTTTGCGCGTGAACATTGTGTTTCCGCTTCCGCTTCAAGAACAATGGATCCCAAAACAGGTGCGTTAATCTTTCTACTCAAACTACTCAATTATGCATGTTCTTGTTCTAGTTATGGAGATCTTGGGATTGCGCAATTTGCATCCAACATTCGTATCTCCCGCCACGAAACAGAATAATTCTGTAACAACCAAATAATAATAGCAAGCTTCCCACCTTCTCCCAACGTAATGTACATGCAAAAAGGAAATAAATCAAGTTACATCTTTTTATTTTAACTTACTATTGATAACAAATAAAATGCTCGAAGCTCAAAAAGGAAACCAAAAACAAAAGTAGCTTTCGCCATTAAAATTGCATTTGCTAGTTCTTCGTGCCATTGTCTCTCCTTTTCTCATTGAAATTGTCTGAAAAATTTGGCAAGATTGCATCACATAGTTCCAGCTTCCAAAGATTCAACAAGTAAATAACGAGAGAGACTAATCAGAAGGGCCCTAGAAAGAAAAAAAGGAAATGCAAGTTACATCTGTCTGCAATATATTACATAGACATGTACATATATATAAGTCAAATGCCCGACAGTACATGCATACCCTTTCAATCCCCACGCGAAAGCCGACCTTATTAACATACATATTATTGTTATTATTACCTGATTTTTTATTTTTTATTTTTTAATCTGCTTATGCATGCATGCAAATCGCAACGACATCATATATAGAACTAGCTATCATATTATATGTAATGTATATATAAATATATATAACAAGAACTGTGAACTCGGTCTGCTTCGAACATGGCGTCTCCTTCACCAAGCATTGCTCGCCGTCCTCCTCATCAACTTGAACTTCTCAACCGCCTTCTCCGCCTTGGTTGGCAGTTTCCATTTCATCATCATCTGTCATGGATACAACGTTAGCGCTCAAAAAGTTCACGACACGTGCAGCTGTCGGGTCTGAATTGATGCGAGATCATGCTTGTAGATGAATGTTTAGACTAAATTTTACCTCCTTTCTGCGTTTCTGCTCGCTCTCCGCCTGCCCAAAACGGCAAGAAGTAGAGGATAGTCAGATTATGTAGTGAAGTGAGCGCAGTGACAGTTTTGAGATAAAACGAATTTTTTTTTTTTTTTTACCACAATCCTTTTGAGCTTCTCGTTCTCTTCTTTAAGCTGATTGAGCTCTACTTCTAACTCAACTGTGTACGCCTGCGGGAAACGCGTTGATTTATCAGAAGATGGAAAAAAAGAAAAAAAAAAAGGTTTTTTTGAGTAATTGGTTAGCAGGTCCTAAGTGGATGGCTGCTTCTAGAATTTTAAAGAGTGAAACGTAGAGTTTGTGTCCGATTTATGGCAGTCGATTGTTGATTTAAGTGAATCGGACCGAGATAAATGCATGAAGGATGCTTCAATATGATTCACATAAAGCTCTCCGACCATCTTTACTGTGTATCACAGGCTACGTTATGTTGCCTTTACTTTTTAATTGGTTACAATCCCGGGATGAGATTTTCACAGGCATTCTGCGAGTCTTGTTTTGCTCATCTGAGTTGTTTTGTGATGGGTTTTCTTAACGATCGTTGATGATTAGTGACTGGGCTTGATTGAATGTCTAATTTGCCGTGGCCAAATATATTAATAAATGGAAGAGGAAGATAAAGAAGTGATTATACAACTATCAGAGGATTTATCATTTTAATTAGGATTGAAACATCATCTTGATCCTGGTGGAGAATGCTGGTTGCTGTCATACTCTAGGCTGTTGATATATGCATATCTGTCTGTGGCTTCTAGGGCATATTAACATTATCTCTTTCTAAGCTGGAAGATTACCCAATGGCCACTCCTTTTGTTTCCAGCAATGTTGGGGCCTATTGCGGTGGTAGTAGTGGTAGGTGCTCTTGGATGGGCATACCAGGCATTGAAGCCCCCGCCTCCAAAGATATGTGGCTCGAGAAATGGTCCTCCAGTCACATCCCCGTGTGAAGAAAATGGAATGAACAACAATGATGAAATGAAAGTGTTTCTGATCCTCTGTACTCTGTATTCAATGAACAGTTGGAGAAAATGTTCATCCGAGAGCTCAATCCACATATTCCCCTTCTTCTCTCTTTTTATACTACATGATCTAAAGAAACGAAGAAGGAAGAAACAGAATTAACAGAAAAAAAAAAAAAAAAAAACTATCGCTTATTTAGTTAGTATTGTAAAACAGAATAACGGTTCTTTATTAGTAAAGCTCCATTTGTATTACCACCGCCTTGGTGGTCCCGATGGTTTGGGCTTGGGGAGGAGTTCGAATCCCCTCATGGTCGCTTGGGGTCTTAAGTGGGACAAGAGTGGTGGGTCCTCCCGCTTACGTATCCCCCTAGATTTACTCGCTGGCTGCCACCTGTACGGGGTTCCCGAGTCACCAAAAAAAAATAAAATATAAAAAATAAAGCTCCATTTGTATTCGAACACATGGAGCTTTGAATTGAGCTCTAAGTTGGGCTTCGACTTTGTCGACTCTGTTCTTCTTAGTTGAACCTCCATCGACTCCATGTGCACTTGTAGCTAATACAAATGCCGACTTACTACTCTTTCTTGTAGTAGCAGCATATTCCTCCTTTTCTCTTTGATAAAACAGCAACATTTGCTGAGTTTGCTTGTGTAGACTTTACTTCCACAAGCTTTGTTTCATGATCTTTAACACCCCCCTGCAAATTGGGAAGGGGTATATAACCCACCCAATTTGGTGCGAAAGAGAGAGTGTGCTAAATGGGATAAAGATTTAGTAAAGATATCAACAAGCTGATGAGTAGTAGGAACATATCGAACAGCTAGGGACCCGGAGGACACTTTCTCTCGAACAAAATGAAAATCCACTTAAACATGTTTAGTGCGAGCATGTAGAATAGGATTAGCAGTAATAGAGATAACAGACTTATTGTCACAAAACATAATTGTTTGTGCAGACAGACATATGCCAATGTCACAGAGAACAAAGCTGATCCATGTAAGATCAGCCGTAGTTGATGCAAGAGCTTGGTACTCAACTTTTGTTGATGAACAAGACACGGTAGGTTGTCTCTTTACTGACCAGGAAATGAGGTTAGAGCCAATATATGTGCAGAAACCAGTAGTTGATCGCCTGGTAGCATTACATCCAGCCCAATCAGCATAAGAAAATCCATATAGGTTCATAGAGCTGTTAGAATTGATGAAAATACCAAGATTAATAGTTCATTTAACATAGCGAAGAACCCTTTTTAGCTTATGAAAATCTCCAAGTGTTAGCTGCTGCATTTTCTAACATAAGAGATTTGTTGCATAGGCAAGAACTGGTCGAGTTATGGTGAGGTATTGAAGACCACCAACTAGACTTTTATACTCAAGTGGATTGGTCAAGAGAATGTCATCGGTTGCCATGATGGCTGATCTCAGAGACAGAGGAGTTGAAATAGGTTTACACTCTTTCATGTTAGCTCGGGTAAGAAGATCAAGAGCATACTTTGTCTGACAAAGAAACAGATCTTGGATGTACGTTTGGCTTCAATTCCAAAAAATAATGAAGGTATCCAAGATCTTTCATGTGGAATTGAAGACTTAGAGACTTGATCAGTTTAGATAGCAATTGATCTGAGTTGCCAGTTAGCACAATAGCATCTACATAGAGCAGCAAAAGTATTGTATTTGATCCATTATGAAACACAAAAAGTGAAGGATCAGTTGTGTTGCAAAAGAAGCCATTTTCAAGAAGAAAATTGCTAAACTTATCAAATCAAGCACGTGGTGCTTGTCGAAGACCATATAAGGATTTCTTAAGGAGACACACATATTGAGATTTTTTAGGATGTATAAAACCTGGTGGCTGTTCCATATATACTGTCTCATGTAATGTTCCATGTAGGAAGGCATTTTTAACATCAAGTTGATGTATTGACCAATGCTTCATCATTGCCACAAAGAGAACTATGCGAATTGTGGCATGTTTAATAACAAGACTGAAGGTTTCTGTGAAATCGACTTCTTCTTCTTGATGAAATCATTTAGCTACTAACCGAGCATTTAACTTGTCAAGACTCCCATAAGGTGCGAGCTTAGTTTTAAACACCCATTTACAACCTATGACATTCATTTGATTAGTTTGAGGAACTAATTTCCAAGTCTGGTTTTTATACAGAGCATCCATTTCATCATGCATTGCTTTATACTTGCCTTTATTTGCCAATGCTGACTTAACTTATTTTGGTTCAAGAGGAACCTTATATTCAACTAAACATGCATATCTAGGATTTGGCTTTACAATTCTAGATTTTAGTTGTGTTTGCATGGGGTGAACAGAGAGTGTACCTTGTGTATTAGGTGGAGAATCGAATTGTGCTTGATCGGTAGTGATCTCGCTTGATATTTCAAGTGTTTGAATAGGACCCGCTTGTTCTCTAGAGGCTAAGTGAGACTGTGACTATAAGAGATGTGAATTTTGTGATATTGTAACAGGATATGATGTATTGATGTGGATATTTTCCAATATTCCATTATCTTGTAAATGTCCTATAGATTCATTTGATACCTCATTTGTTCTGCACTCGTGGAGTCTAGAAGATTAACTTCATCTATCCACTGTTGATACAAAGCAGTACACTGATTGTACTCTGTTGTTAGTCTATTAGTGAAGGGAAAGACTCTTTCATCAAACACCACATGGTGACTGATATATATATGTCCATTAGTAGGCAAAAGGCAACGATATCCTTTGTGATTTTCACTGTATCCTAGAAATACACATGTGAGTGATCGTGGATTAAGTTTAGGGATAAGTGTTTGAGAAGTCAGCTACTTGTTTAAAATGCATTCAATCCCAAAACTTGCAAAGTGTATTTAAGTCCTAAAACTTGTCAAATTATTTCAAACGAGTCCTAAAATCGATGCCGTTAGCCTTTCCGTTAAAAATGCTGACGTTAAATAATTTTTTATTTTCCACGTGAATTTTTTAATTAATTTTTAAAAAATTAGATTTAAAAACTAAAAATCAAATTTATTCATTTTATCTTATTTTAACCAAAAACTTTAAAAAATTTAAAATATTTATTAAAAAAACATTTTAATTAAAAATAAATTTTTTTAGTTAAAATATTTATAAAAAAACATATTTAAAAAGTTAACATTATTTTTTTAATTTTATTTTTAAAAATTTTAAAAATATAATTTTTAACTTTTCTTTTTAGTTTTTGTTGAAAATAAGATAAGAATAAATTTAATTTTTAGTTTTTAAATCTAATTTTTTTAAAAAATGGATAAAAATTAATTAAAAAATAAATATGGAAAATAAAAAATTATTTAAAATGCCACGTCAGCATTTTTAACGGAAAAGCTAACGGCGTCGATCTTAGGACTCATTTGAAACAATTTGACAAGTTTTAGGACTTAAATGCATTTTTTTGCAAGTTTTAGAGACCGAAATGCATTTTCGTGACAAACAGTAGAACTTTGGAACACTTATTCCTTAAGTTTATGTTGTGCATATGGTCTGAGACAGGGGTAGCATGCACATCCAAATACCTCAAATGTTCATAACTTGGCTTCTGTTGATAAATTTTGCTGTAGGGTGAGTGCATGTGTAATTTTGGTGTGGGAAGTAGATTGACAATGTAGTTGGCTGTCATGAAGGCATCCACCTAGTACTTTAGTGGAATTTAGCATGATAGAGCATGGCTATTCCTAACTCAACCACATGGCGATGTTTCATTTTAGAGATCCCATTCTGCTCTGGTGTATAGGGATAGGAAACATATTGTTTGATGCCACACTGTTGTAAGTAATTCCGAAACCGTTTGCTAGTGAATTCTCCTCCTCCATCACATTGGAAAAATTTGATTCTACGATCAAATTGATTCTCTACTTGTTTCTTGAACATGACAAAGATGTCATAAAAGTCTGACTTCAGTTCCATTGGATACATCCAACTGTAACGAGAAAAATTGTCCACAAAGATGATATAGTATTTGAATTTCTGAAATGACTTAACTGGTGAAGGACTCCAGATATCACAGTGTATCTTTTCTAAGCGAATAGTAGATGCAGAATCAGATAAAGGAAATGGTAATGTAGAACTCTTCACAGATTTCTTGTATTGCAGTGGATTAGGTGTTGATTCTGCAGATACTTCACTATTTTGAAATTGGTATGTGCTAACCGCTGGTGCCACATATCTTCTCCCATAGCTTTCTGTATTTGAGTAAAGAAGGCTTCTGTGGTTTGTGGATCAACTTGGTAGAGTCCTTTAACTTTCCTTCCAAGCCTCACTATTGTATTGGTGCGGTTGTCCTTTATATAGACCCCATTTTTATCAAAAACAAATGAGCATGGATAATCATCTATTAGTTTTGAAACCGAGAGTAGATTTTTCTTGATTTCGTGGGACTATCAACACATCATTTAGGGGTAAAGAACTGACTTTTGTATGTAATAAAGCATCATCAATACATGAAATGGATAGACATGAACCATTTCCTATCATAATTGTATCGGTCCCATTATATGTAGAATAGTTATGAAGAATACCCGAGTCTGCAGTAATGTGAGCTGTTGCACCAATATCTAGATACCATTCATTGCCCTGAGAATCTTCAAGGTGCATTGCTGCTAGGGCAGTTGGAATTTCTTCAGCCTGATATGAGTTATCAAAGCGGTACCAGCACCTAAGTGCATCATGTCCTGGTCGTTTACAGATTTGACACTCCAAAGGAACATTGTTTGTTATTTTCTCACCTTGCACACATTTGTTAGATGTTAAATTTTGGGATGGATATGATTTGGTAGCTTGGTACCTTTGGGAAGAATTTGCATATGGTCGAAATCCCTGTCCAAAGTTAGACCAATTATATGACTGCTTGAAACTTTGATCCTCTTGATTCTAACTCAAATTACTTAGCCTTTGTAATTTTGAGTTCTTCCAGTTCCCAAAGATAACCATACCCACGGTTCCTATTGTTCATTGCATGTCCTTTGCCATAACTCCATCCCACACGACTATTATCTCTTCGACTTCCAAAACTAGAATTCTGCAAAACTTTAGATTTTCTTTGTCCATAGTAGGCTAGATTAGGATTGTATTGACTTGAGGAATAGGTTTGCAACCTGGTTTCGAACCTTTCAAGTTGAGAGATTACTTCATCATATTCTGGTTGTGGTTTCAAGCAATACATAATAGTTCTGAAACTTTCTTATTCTGATCCTAATCCTTCTAGAACACCAAACATCTTGGTTATCTCATCTACAGGCTTCCCAATTGCATTAAGCTGATCACAAATTGATTTATATTCCTTGAGGTAAACAGATAATGTTCGATCTCTTTTTTGGCAAGCTTGTAACTTTCCTCTTAGTTCAAACTCTTTAGCTACTGATTTTTGTGTAAAGCGATTAAGTAGTGTTTGCCATACCTCATGTGAAGTTTCCAACCCAATGATCAAACTCAGGATATTCTCAAATACGGCTCCACTGATCCATGATGATACAAGTTGATCAGTTCTTACCCAATCTGTATAATCGGGATTCACATTTTCAGCTACATGACCTTCAACCTCAACCTGCAATGTTTGAGTAGGTGGTGGAGTTTCACCATTGATGAATCCAAAAGATCTTGACTTCGTAAGAATATGTGGAACTATATTTGCCAAAGAAGGAAGTTATCTTCAGCTAACTTTATCATGACAAAGTTAGATATATTGACATGGATTGGGAAAGGATATTTATGTGTTCTTGCTGTCATTTTGTGTTCTCAGGGACCTTGATGATGTTCGTTTGCAGTCACGATCGCCTGTTGATCTTTACAAGACGAAGTTCTGTGTGCATCACCACAACAAAACCTTGCACAGAACAATCTGAGATCTCTCAACAACAAAACCTTGCACAGTTTATAATCAAAAGATTCAATTAGTGAAAACTCAGAAGTTGCTTCAATCTGCCTCGACTTCGTTTAGATTTCGCGAGCGATCGGTTGCTTGATTGGAATAGCCAGCGAAGATGATTTGAGCTCTCAGAGAAAGCTCTGATACCATGTGAAGAAAAATGGAATGAACAGAGAGGGAGAATAGCGACGAATTGAGAGTGTTTCTAATCCTCTGTATTCTGTATTTAATGAACAATTGAAGAAAAATGTTCATCTAAGAGCTCAATTCACATATTCCCCTTCTTCTCTCTACATACTACGTGATCTAAAGAAACAAAGACGAAGAAGAAAGAAACAAAATTAACAGAAAAACTAAGTTGTTGCTTATTCTGTTAGTCTCATAGAACAGAGTAACGGTTCTTTATTAATAAAGCTCCATTTGTATTCGAACACGTGGAGCTCTGAATAGAGTTCTGAGATGTGCTTCTAACTTTGTTGACTCTGTTCTTCTTAGTTGAACCTCCATCGACTCCATGTGCACTTGTAGCTAATACACCTGTCGACTTACTACTCTTTCTTGTAGCAGCAGCATATTCTTCCTTTCTCTTTGATAAAACAGCAACATTTGCTGAGTTTGCTAGTGTAGACTTTACTTCCACGAGCTTTGTTTCATGATCTTTAACACCCCAGGGTCAAACTCAGTGACGGGAGGTATTTAGCTTACAGGGAGATCGGCGCTCCAAAGGAAGAGGCTAAGTACAAAGTTATTGTAATCCATGGGTCCAACAGCTCCAAGGATCTCAATTTACCAATTCCACAAGTAGGGAACGTCTTTGCTTTTCTTTACTGATGTAGATCGTACGATTTGACTGACCAATAATTATCGCCTATTTCTCATGTTGCGGGCGTCGCATCCAATTACTGCATTTTTTCGTGTGTTTATTTCCTGAAACGTACTTTATGGGAGAAAATTCATTGTTAATAAAAAAAAAAAAAATTAGCTATACCGGCAGAGTTAAAGGTGGCAAATTCAGCATCAGAATGTCACTGCACTATCACATAATAGTTTGGATACGAGGATGTTGAACTGAGGTCATTTTGGGTGAAGAAAACTAAAAACTGTTTGTGGCATTTTGCACTAAACAAAAATATGATTTGTCTTTGCATCATGGATTTTCAGCTTGCCCTCTGCAGTAATGCCTTTTGACTTCCCAATCTGATGCGTGTAGTCCTTTACTAATGGTGATTAATTGCCGGCATTTCTGCATCTTTATCAAATGTGGTAGAAGTTTTGAGGATTATGGTACAGTCATCATCGTGTTTTCTTTTACAGGAACTTATAGAGGAGCTAAAAATATACTTTCTCTTCTACGACAGAGCAGGTTATGGGGATAGTGATCCAAATCCATCTCGCACTGTGAAAACTGAGGCATCATGTGACATCCTGAATTTCTCAACATGTTTTCTATTGAATTAATCGGGCATTTTGTTGATGCGTTTATAGGGCTATTCTCAGAGCCGATCACTCTTGAAATAACTAGACCGTCTGGGTAAGTAATTAAGAAATTTTAGGGCAATAAACTTGAGAATTCGATTAGGAATCGGCTTTTAGACCGTGCTCATCTTTAGAGGGTTATTACGACACAGTTAAACAAATCGATTTAAGACCAGAGATAGGTCTGGTCGACTGAGATGTGTAGCCGATCGTAGGTGACTCCACTAAATTGGAAAATTCCCGTCGACCGATACTAATCTGATTTTACTGTCGTTTTAGTACCCTGTATCCGTATTTGAATCATCGGGATTTTCACGACAATCGAGAGTCGCCATTGAGTCGAATGGGTTCATAGTGGTTAGAAGAAAATCGACCACGGGTCATTTGCCTTAAAAAGTTATGAAAACCACACGATAGCCTATGTCATGCTAAAAACACGCCAAATGGAAATTAACCGTCGATTCAAGTCCGATTTTCTGATTCTGTCATGTCACAATAAATTTTAGGATCCATGACTCGCTCTCTGAGATTTTTCGGACACCCGACACTTTTTGGGAAAAAAAGTCGTATTTGGATTGTTTTTGTGCGAAAATGCTTGAAGATGGTTTTGGTCGCAAAATTGAGATGCAAGATGGGTAATTGGGTGAGAAAATTATCAATTTGATAATTGATATATCAATTGAAATTATGGTGGCCAATGGAGAATGAATCAAGAGAGAATTGAAGAGCAATTGAATCTTTGGCTAAAATTCGTAACTCACCTCCCACTAGCCCAAAATTGACCAATTGAGAAGTTGTGAAGGGTGTGGGTGTGGCTGGCAACGGGCTAAGGATAATACGCGCCTGAGTGAGTGTGAGAGATATTTTGTGGAAAGATCAGTAAAGGGACCCTCCATTCTCTCTTTTTCTTCAAAACCGTGCGTGACCAGCAAGGGAGGGCAGAATCAGCGAAAATTCCAGTCCACCGAACGTCCACCTTCTTTGCCATCCCACCGAATACACAGCCCACGATATCTCTCTCTCCCTTCGCCCGTTTGCCTCCTCTCATGCGGCCAGCTCACCCTGCTCCACCATCTCTTGCTCTCTTGGTTAACTTCAGTGAAATTCCTCAAGCGAAGTCCCTAGGTGTTGACCGAAACTGTTGTGGTTCGTCTGGCTCCACGCGGCTTCAAAACTCCTCTCGCTGGCCTTGGTTGTCGACTGGAAGCATCCACGAAGCCTTGAAGACCGAAGCCGCCTCGTGTCTCTCGCGGCTCAGACGGAGCTGTTTCTCCATCCGTGTCTTCTGCCAGGCGTCCCCTCCTCTGCGCGTCCCTCAGCTCCACGCCAGCACGCCCACATCTCGGTCAAATTCCTCACCGAGTGAAGCCCTTTGTTGACTGGCAACGTTGCTTGAAGAAGCCACGTCTTCACCGAGTCATGTCGTCCACCGAAGCCACTTGCCAGTCAACTTCAGCGCCCATTGAAGACCACCGAGACTCTAATTTGATCGAGCAGCTTGGCCTTGCTGCCACTTGGCAGTGTTTGCCCTTGGTTCGGTCAACAACATCAACCGAAGACGTCCCGCAAAGCTACCGACTCGACTGAAGCCGCACGCCAGTGAAGCCCGTGAATTCGTGTTCCTTCAACCCATCACTTTCAGTCATTCGGGCCCAGCAAAATTCGATCCAGTTAAGGGCCATTTCAAGCTCGCAGAATTGACCCATTTGAAGCCCAATTTCCAGCAACTTGAAGCCCATCTTCAGCAGGCCCAATCCAACTTGGGTTTGGCCCAAAAGCAAGAACAAATTTTAGTTGGGCTGAGATTTGTTGGGCCAAGTTTAAGGCCCGGTCCAAGCCGCGCCGGTGTCGTCGAGCCCCGATTTCGACCGCCATCGCATTCTCATCGCGATGATTCGATCTCCACTTTTACCAAGTGAGTAATCTCACTAATCCTTGCTTAGTAGACTAATGATGCCTAAGGGTTGATTAGATTTAATTAAGTAAAATTAGGTGGTTAGATTAGTTTTAAACAATTAAATTAGTGACTTAATGATGCATGTTAGGTGGTTAGACTTAGCCATTAGCAAGTAGATTTGCTGTACTATTTATTCAATGCATCTCGGGATTTTCCCGACCCGATTCGGGGCTTCAATTAGGCATTACGGGCCTAAATTGGATTTTTGGTAATTATTTATTAATTTTTAAAATTTATTTAATTATTTATTTATTTTCCGGAAATTAGGCAGGGATAGTCGATGACCGGAATTTCGTGCGATTGTCATGGTGCGGTTCTGTTTATTTATTTGAACTCCACATTGAGTGGAATTTACTTAATTGTGCAATTTGAGGAATTATTCCTAAATTGATTGGAATTGAATGGAAATTGAGTGATTGATTGGTCGATGGCCGAGTATGGTTATTTAACCTTTATAATGCTTTGATGAGTTGTAAAGCGGAAAAAAATCGTGAGAGTGAACTAGGAATTCTCTTGGCCGAGACCAATCAAGTACGTAGTATAGATAGGCGTGGTTTGACGATTGAGGAATATCAATTGTGTGCGAAAACGACGCCTTAAAGAATGCACGTAGATTGTCTATGACTTGTGATAAGCGTGGTTCGGCAAGAATTAAGGATATCACTGTGCGAAAACGGTGCCTTAAAGAACGCACGTAGACTGCCGGTGATCTATGACCTATGACAGGCGTGGTTCGGTGATGGGGAATATCACTATACGAAAACGGCGTCTTAAAGAACGCACGTAGACTGTTTGTTACTTACGTCACCTTGGCAAAAACGACACCCGAGAGCATTAATGGAGCTCTGTGACTAAGTGTATTATTGGAGGTTATACAGTGGGATGTGAATGACCTAGAAGAGGTCCGACTGACATATAATCGATTAGGTCGATTGATCAAAGATTGATCTGATGTCGTGATTTGATTTACTGTTCGATGTGATATACGAAACATTTGTATATAACCTTGAATTGCAGGTTGGAACTGATGCCAAGGTAAGTCTTCTGACTCGTGCTGTGCTTAGGCAACCATGTGGTGTATTGGTTTCCTAATCGAGTCTTAGTGGAGTAGAACTTGCTGGGACGTAATCTTATCCTGGTTGTGGGACAACATTTGGGACCCCGATGAGGAGTCGGAAACGGAGGAACCCGAGGAGGAGAAAGATCTTGAAGAAGAGGGTGATCCTGAGGAGGATCCTGAATACGATCTAGATGAGAACTAAGATCCCATCCCCTTTTGTGATCAGTGTTTATATGTGAATAGAGTGAACTTAGGAAGTTGTGAATGGCTCGTATAAAAGTATGGTTGGGAATTTCAATATGAAAAATATGGCCTTACTTTTCTATCCCATTGTTTTATTATTCTAGGGATTTATAATTGCTTCCGCATGTGCTTAATAAATAAAAGGGTCACGATATATAGTCTTGGGATATTGCATTCTAAAATCGACCGAGTAGAAGGATGTGTGCGTGCCCGAGGATTAGGGCATGACATCCCCTTTTTGTGGTATCAGAGCGAAATTTAAGATTGGAGTGATAAGGAGCGTTGACCATTGGATAGTTTGTAAGAAAGGCCTTTAAATTCATGCTGGTGCATATATGTGTTAGCTGAGTGCTAAAAATTGCTTGTTATTTGGATCGCTCTGTTTCTAATTCGGTGTTGAATTGGAAGCAGGTGTTAGTTGAGTAAAGCTACACTATGAGCGATCGGAGCCAAGAACTCCCGCAAAGAGGACCAAGAGGGCCGTTATTCGGGAAAGCTCGACTCGTGTCGGGACCCAAGGCGGATGTGGTCGAGCGCCGGCACGAAGCTAGCGCGAGTGGAGTGAATCCACATGTTATAGATGCTGGAGTAACTTGCCCTAATGATCCCAGGTTGGATGGGATCTTGCGTGTTCCGAAGCGATAGGCACGAGAATGGATTAGGAAGCCGCTATTTGAAGCCGCCGCCACCGCCGTAGCCGCCGCCACTACTTGAGCCGCCCCTGTCGCCACACCCGCGGTTACCCGCCAGGCCCCCGCTGAAATACTACCAGAGTTGTGGTTGCTGGGACGCCGATTCACCAGTTAGTGGATCAGTTCTTAAAAATGAATCCGCCGAAATTCATTGGTACCGGAGACCCTGAGGCCTCGTCTCTGTGGGTACAGGATTTGGAGAAGGCATTTGCACTTCTGATGTGCAATGAGGAGGAAAAGGTGTTACTAGCTGTGTACCAACTTCAAGGTAACGCCAATATATGGTGGAGAGCCGCCAAGGATATAGTGTTCTGGAAGGTGTGGTCCAAGTGTGGGACACTTTCCTCGAACCTTAATGATCAGTACTTTTCGAGTACTGTTCGGGAACAAAAGATAGAGGAGTTCCACCGTCTCCGCCAAGGGAGCATGACAGTTGACCAATATGGGGTCAAGTTCACAGAACTATCACAGTATGCTCCTAAACTGATAGAAGACCCTGAAGAGAAAGCTCGGAAGTTCAAAAGCGGTCTTCGTGCTGAATTGAAACAAATTTTACTACCATGGGACTTGAAAGATTACAGAGAGGTTTATCGTTGAGCCGGATGATAGAGCGAGGATTGAATGAACAAGCTGCCTCATCTGGATCGAGGTTTAGCTCCAATTGAGAGAATATATGTCATGAGAAGAGACCCATGCCTGGAGGTAGGCCCAATGCTCCACCCTTCAAGAGAAACAGATTCAATAGACCGATGCCTAATAGGATTGATTCTTGTCGCTCATGTGGAAGACACCACGGGACAGCTTCGTGCCTAGCCGGATAGGACCATGTTACGAATGTGGCGCGGGGCCACATCGCAAGGTATTGTCCAGAGAAGCAGAGAGGACAACCTCAATTGCCACCGCCACCACTGATGAGACAGATTAGAGGGTATGCCCCTCAGAATGCACATGAGAGGACAAAGAAAGACCTCCGGTTCGAGGTACCGTGTATGCAATTACACAAGGTCAGGCGGAAGCTGTGCCTGATGTGATCACAGGTACGGTCTTGCTCAATGACCAACCTGCTTATGCTTTGTTTGATTCGGGAGCAACCCATTCTTTCATTGCTGAGCAATATGTTTGGATGCTAGGGTTGAGTCCTGTATTGTGGAGTCGGCAATTTGCATATCTACACCCTTGAAAGATAAAGTTATTGCTGCTTTGGGATGTTTGGGGTGCAAGTTAGAGATTGGTGAGCGAGTGAGGAAAATTGACTTGTTAGTCCTAACCATGTATGATTTTGATTTGATAATTGGCATGGACTGGCTCACCAATCAACGAGCTAAAATTGACTGTTATCGTAAAGCGATTCGGTTTGACCCGTTAGGGGTAAGAGCTTCGAGTTTGTCGGGAATCGAGGAGGACCCTCAATTGTCCCGATCTCGTCATAGAGACAACTCGTCTTTTAGACGAGGGTTGTTGAGGGTATTTGGCAACCTTGTGGATACGATAGTTGAAGAACTAAAAATGAAAGATATTTCAGTGGTACAAGAGTTTTCAAATGTCTTTCCAAAGGAATTGCTAGGGTTACCGCTAGAAAGGGAGATTGAATTTGTAATTGAACTAGCACTAGGGACAGAACCGATTTCGAAGGCACCTTACCGGATGGCGTTATCTGAGTTGAAAGAAATGAAGGTGCAGATGCAAGAGTTACTGGATAAGGGATTTATTCGCCCTAGTGCATCACCTTGGGGAGCACCGCCGTTTTGTAAAGAAGAAAGATGGTTCATTGCGTCTGTGCATCGACTATCGGCAACTCAATCAGGTAACAATCAAGAACAAGTACCCACTGCCAAGAATTGATGACTTGTTTGATCAGTTACAAGGGGCGTCGATTTTCTCGAAGATCGACTTGATGACGGGATATCATAAGGCGAGAATTAGGAAGGAGGATATTCCTAAGTCAGCATTTTGTACTCGGTATGGCCATTACGAGTTCACAAAGTGATGCCATTGCATTGATGAATGCTCCTACTGCATTCATGGATATGATGAAACAGAGTGTTCAAAGAATACTTGGATCAATTTGTAATCGTGTTCATTGACGATATCTTGGTCTACTCGAGAAGTGATGAAGAGCACGAGAATCGTCTGAGATTAGTGCTTCAGACCTTAAGAACTCACCAGCTGTATGTTAAGTTTAGCAAATGCGAGTTTTGGTTGACTCGTGTTGCATTCTTAGGTCATGTGATTTCCGGAGAAGGAATCTCTGTCGACCCGAGCAAGATAGAAGTCGTAATCAAGTGGCCAAGACCGACAATAGTAACAAAGATCAGAAGTTTTCTGGGTTTGGCAGGATATTACAGACGGTTTGTAGAAGGTTTCTCATCGTTAGCCTTGCCTCTGACAAAGCTCACAAAGAAACACGAGAAGTTCATATGGACAGACAAGTGTGAGCGTAGTTTTCAAGAGCTGAAGGAAAAGCTGACTACCGCACTGGTATTGACAATTCCATCTGGTCCTGGAGGATTCGAGATTTATAGTGATGCGCCTTTCAGAGGATTGGGTTGCATGTTGATGCAACATGGTAGAGTGGTTGCATACGCATCCCGTTAGTTGAGGCCCCATGAGCAGAATTATCCAAAGCATGACTTAGAGCTCACGGCGATTATCTTTGCCCTGAAGATTTTGAGACATTATCTATGCGAGGAGAAGTTCCAAATCTTCACGGACCATCAGAGTCTCAAGTATCTGTTCTCTCAAAAGGAGTTGAACATGAGACAGCGCCGATGGATGGAATTGCTGAAGGATTACGACTGTGATATTCTATATCACCTAGGGAAGGCGAATAAAGTCGCCGATGCTTTGAGTCGAAAGTCTGCAATTGCTCATATATTGATTAAGGAATGGAACTTAATCGAGAGGGCTCGAGATTCGGTATTCAAGTTTGAGGTAGGCCACCTTTCGAGTTTTATGGCAATTCTTAGAATTGAACCGGATGTTCAGGTCAGAATCAAGCTACTCCAACCGACAGATTCAGATGTACATAAGATAATTCAAGAGGACCCTGATAAAAGAAAGGCTGATTTTCAGATTTCTGATGATGGAGTACTGAGGTTCCATGGGCGTTTGGTTATACCTGACGATGTAGAGCTTAGAGAGGATATTTTATCTCGAAGCACATTGTAGCGACTACAACGTTCATCCCGGAAGTACCAAGATGTATCAGAACCTGCGTCAACACTATTGGTTGTCAGGTATAAAGGCGGACATCGCCAAGCATGTCGCCAAATGTTTGACGTGTCAGCAAGTAAAAGCCCAACATTGCAAGCTGGGAGGACTTCTGCAACCTCTCACAATCCTAGAATGGAAGTGGGAGCATATCACGATGGACTTCGAGACTGGACTACCAAGGAGTCAAAGAGGGAATGATTCGATTTGGGTAGTGGTCGACAAAGTGACAAAGTCGGCCCACTTCATTGCGATTCGAAAGGACCCGAGTCCGGATAGACACGCACCGTATGTGCGCGTGTGTGGTTCAAATGCATGGAGTGCCCGTTACGATAACCTCGAGACGAGACCCGAAATTTACTGCTGCTTTTTTGGAAGAGCTTGCGAGTGCTTTAGGTACAAAGTTTCAGTATAGTATGGCGTATTATCCTCAGACAGATGGCCAGTCTGAGAGGACACTTCAGACTCTCGAGGACATGCTGAAAGCTTGTGTAATAGGTTTCAAAGGAAGTTGGGAAGATCAGCTTCATTTGGTGGAATTCGACTACAATAACGATTATCAAAAACATCCCGTATGGCTCCATTTGAAGCATTGTATGGCGAGCATGCGAACTCTAGTGTGTTGGGACGAAGTCAAGGAAAGAAAAATTACAGGCCCAAAGTTGGTTCAGCAGTCAGTAGATGCCGTGGCAGTGATCAGAGGCAGATTAAAGACAGCGTAGAGCAGGCAGAAAAGTTATGCAAATAAACGTCGAAGGTCTTTGGAGTTCCAGGGTTGGTGATCACGTTTTTCTAAAAGTGTCGCCAATGAGGGAACTTCGCGCTTTGGTAAGAAAGGCAAACTGAGTCCGAGGTACGTAAGTCCGTTTGAGATTCTTGAAAGAATCGGGAACCTAGCGTATCGTCTTGCATTGCCGCCAAGACTAGCGCAAGTGCATGACGTCTTTCACTTGTCGATGTTAAGGAAGTACGAGCCTGACCCGACCCACGTACTCAATTTCGAGGAATTGGACGTGGATGACCGTGTGTCATACGTCGAAAGTCCAGTTCAGATTATCGATCGCAAAGAGCAAGTTCTGCATACAAAGACCATCACGTTAGTCAAAGTGGTCTGGCAACACTATGGTACATAAGGAGCAACATGGGAGACTGAGGAGTCAATGAGAGAATTGTACCCCCACCTTTTTGATCAAGTCTTGTAATGGTTTAAATTTCGAGGACGAAATTTTTATAAGAGAGGAAGAGTTGTGACATCCTGAATTTCTCAACGTGTTTTCTCTTTGAATTAATCGGGTATTTCGTTGACGCGTTTATAGGGCTATTGTCAGAGCCGATCACTTTTGAGATAACTAGACTGTCTAGGTAAGTAATTAAGAAATTTTAGGGCAATAAACTTGAGAATTCGATTAGGAATCGGCTTCTTGACCGTGCTCATCTTTAGAGGTCATTACGGCACGCTAAAAAAAACTCAATTTAAGACCAGAGATAGGTCTAGTCGATTGAGATGTGTGGCCGATCGTGGGTGACTCCATTAAATTGGAAAATTCTCGTCGACCGACACTAATTTGATTTTACTTGCCGTTTTGGTACCGTGTCCGTATTTGAATCATCGGGATTTTCACGACAATCGAGAGTCACCATTGAGTCGAATGGGTTCATAGTGGTTCGAAAAAAAATCAACCACAGTCATTTGCCTTAAAAAGTTTTGAAAACCACCCGATAGCCTAGGTCACGCTAAAAACGCGCCAAATGAAAATTAACCGCCGATTCAAGTCCGATTTCGAAATTGAAGGTTACGTGTCATGTCACAATAAATTTTAAGATTCATGACTTAGCCTCGGAAGATTTTTCTGACACCCAACACTTTTTGGAAAAAAGTCGTTCCCGGATTGTTTTTGTGCAGAAAATGCCGAATGGTTTTTGGTCGCAAAATTGAGATGCAAAATGAGTAATTGGGCGAGGAAAATTATCAATTTAATAATTGATATATCAATTGAAATTATGGTGGCCAATGGAGAATGAATCAAGAGAGAATTGAAGAAGCAATTGAAGCTTTGGCTAAGAAATTCGTAACTCCCCTCCCCCTAGCCCAAAATTGACCAATTGAGAAGTGGTGAGGGGTGTGGGTGTGCTGTGGAACGGGAGAATAATACTTGCAGAGAGTGAGTGTGAGAGATATTTTGTGGAAAGATCAAGCTAAGGGGGACCCTCCATTCTCTCTTTTTCTTCAAACCGTGCGTGACCAGCAAGGGAGGGCAGAATCAGCGAAAATTCCAGTCCACCGAACGTCCACCTTCTCTGCCATCCCACCGAAGACACAGCCCACGATATCTCTCTCTACCTTCGCCCGTTTGCCTCCTCTCACGCGGCCAGCTCACCCCTGCTCCACCATCTCTTGCTCTCTTGGTTAACTTCAGTGAAATTCCTCAAGCGAAGTCCCCAGGTGTTGACCGAAACTGCTGCGGTTCGTCCGGCTCCACGCGGCTTCAAAACTCCTCTCACTGGGTCTGAATTGATGCGAGATCATGCTTGTAGATGAATGTTTAGACTAAATTTTACCTCCTTTCTGCGTTTCTGCTCGCTCTCCGCCTGCCCAAAACGGCAAGAAGTAGAGGATAGTCAGATTATGCAGTGAAGTAAGTGAGTGCAGTGGCAGTTTTGAGATAGAACGAATTTTTTTTTTTTTTTTTTTTTACCACAATCCTTTGAGCTTCTCGTTCTCTTCTTTAAGCTGATTGAGCTCTACTTCTAACTCAACTGTGTACGCCTGCAGGAAACGCGTTGATTTATCAGAGACACATGCTTCTCAATTTCGCCCTATAGTTTCGATGTGGGGATTTTGGGATAAAGAAAAAGGTCACCTGTTTCCTGGCTCGAGATCTCGCGGCCGATTCCCGGTTTTTGATCATCCGTCGTTGCCTTCGCTCAACCACGATTTCCGGCAGGCCGTCAATTATCCTTCGACTCTTCAGCCCCACTGCCTCCGCCAAGCTCTGGCATCGCTCGTTCATGATGCCACTTGTGCATTCCCCCATGTACCGATTGTTGTGCGCGTACATTTGGAACCCCGGGTACCCATTTCCCACCAAGTTGTTCCCGCTGCCATGAGGAATGTTGGTGTATCCATACCCGCTCACGCTTGTGCTCGCGCTTCTCATCCCGAGCCCCGTGTCCAGAGATGGAGTGGGATCCATGAAGTTCTTCTGTGGCTTGTGAACAGGCGGCTGCAGCGGTGGAGTCGCCTTAGGCAGGGGAGACTCTTGCACGACCCCGGCTTTGATCAGGAAGTCCTCCAAGGTCATCTCGCAAAGGTTTGTTGTCGCCTAGGCGGTTCATGATCAGCGAGGTTGGTGTTGTTCTCGTTATTCGGGGACTGGCGGTGGTCCTTGTGTATCTCCTCCCACACCTCGTCCACAGTCTTCTTGCAAAGTGGAGTCGGGATTGAGAACGAGCCTTGTCTCGCCAGAGACGACTGGCCCGCCGTATTTATATTAGCACTAGGGGCTCATTCTGGCAGGGCAACGACTGGTTTTCCTCGACGCTCCATATGCTTGCTAGGAACTCGTCCATGTTCATCGAGCCGAAGCTCTTGCCGCTTCTGTACTGGATTTCATCGAGGGTGAGTGAGAGGATCTGAGTTCTGTTTGCCGAGAGATGACGGCGGCTGCTGCTCCTTGAGCAGCTCACCCGGCGGCAGTTGCCCTGCGAATGGTGGTTCCAATTTAAGGTCGTCGCGGCCAGCATTTTCCAATTCCGCGTCTTCCGTTTTAAATCAATTGCACAATTTTTTTTTTTTCTTTTTTATGGGACTGATGCTAATTATTCCGTGGGCAGGTTCCAGCGTCTGCATGGAAGAAAAGGGTACATGTAAGCAACAGAATTATTTGAAAGAACAAACAAAAATTGGCTAGTCCTCCCATGACATTATTTCAACAAATCTTAGCACTTTAGCAATAGCAAAATCAATTTCTATTCTTAAAATGCTTTATAGATTGAATAACGGAGATTGAAGAGTGAGGTCAATGCTAGTACTGGGCTAGCAACAGACAGAGATTGCTGATTCAAAGTATACAAAAATCAGATCATACCGCTTGCCATTTCCTTCTATTTGCAAATGGTGTGATTACTAGCTTGCAAGCTTGTACCCCAAATTGTCACCTGATCATGCATTATCTGTGAGAGAATCTTTCCCAAATCGTAAAAATACTTATATCCCATGAGAAAAACAGTCACAAAACACTAAAAGAAAATAAAATTACAGACCATGCTATGATGCATGTCAATGTCGCATTAAAAAGGAGAAGAAAGGATAAATTGTTTTGTAATTTGAAAATGTCGAAAAGTTAGGGGAAACATTGAATGGATCGCAAGACCCGAGTCCAATCTCTCTCTAGCGGACCTGTCAATCAAAAAGCCCGAAACCAACCAAAATCGAAATGGGCCTTTAGACTGCCCCGAGTCGAAAGCTCTTCGATTAAGGGGACAGCTCCCGACCCAAGAAAAAGATCGATGGCAACGACTTAAACGGGAAAGCTAATACCAGAAATCCGCACTCGGAGTTTCACGCTTTCCCCAGTTAACTATGAGTTGGATTTGTTTTTTTTCTCTTATAGAGTTAAAAGAGGGGTCGTCTTGAGTTTCTTCCTAACAGGACTTTGCTTGTTCTGGTTTAGAATTGGCGAGAAAAATTTGATATTTTTGGGGTTTCAGATGTTCGTGAAATTAAAAGGGAGATTTTGATTTTTTTGTTGGATGGTGATTCCCTCTTCAGCAACACCTCTAGCAAAACGTAGAGTTGCGTTTCCATCACACTTTGGACCATCGCCCTAATCCTTGACACCAAGCTAGATTGCCAACCCGAAGTCCGAGAGCTTCAGTCACTGCACCAACTTGATCGGAATGTTGTTAGGAAACACGTTACAGTGGACGACCATGGAGACTGTTGGGATATTACGAAATGACAAGATCTTCGCTATTTACGTCAACGTGAAATCACAAGAGAAATAAATGAGAAAAATAAGACACTAAAATTTATGTGGTTCGGTCCGAAGATCGATCACTACATTTACGGAGAGAGCCAACAGTAAATAATCCGTTACACTCGGAGAATCAGAGTTTACAATCGTTCTCACACCTAGATTTAACCCAAAATCCTAAGTATTTATAAATAATAACTCGCTTTGAGGCACAAAAATATCACGCGTTCAAGTTGCACGCCAAAAACAGAAAGAATCTTCAGCTTCCTCGTGCAGCTTCTCTCTCTCGCGGCGTGCGACTTCTCGTGGATCCTTCAGCGGCTTCTTGCCAAGAGCTGAGAAAACCTGCAGTTTTCTTCTGCTTTTATACGTGGGCCCAGAAGGTCAAAACTTTGACCTGGGCCCACCACAATATTGGCTTCTTCACACATGCGAAGGACTTCTTCCTTCGGATGTGTGTGTGCCCAGAAGTGGGACCCACCTTTTTTTTTCTTTTACGCGTGGACTTCAACAGCTTCTTTCTTTCCGTATGGTTGCAGCGGCGTCTTTCAGAAAGCAAAGAAGACTTCGGCGATTTCACGATTCCGCAGCTAAGAGGAAACTTTCCTCCAAATTTAAATATTATTTTATATTTCCTCTTTTGTGATCCTTCAAGAGTCTAGCAAATTTCAAAACTCGAGTCATAAATTTAACAGAGACAGTGGCAACGCTCCCATTTGACGGCATGGCAAGTCTCGGGCTCTGAGAGAGGGCAGTGGTGATGAGATCACAGAGGGTGCAGCCCTTGCAAAGCTTGAGGACGATAGAGAGGCAGTCTGGAAAATCGAAGGCATCGATGGGGTGTGGTGGGGAGACAATGCAGACAAAGAAGTCATGCAGTCTGTTGTGGGTGTTAACCCAAATTAAAAAGTAACTTGATTGGAGAAAATATGATAAATTATTCTGATTAAGGTTAATAATCTCTGAAAAAGGGTCAATAGACTTAAAGAATTGCTAGAAACACAAATAATAATGGGTTAATTTTTTGAAAAATCCTAAATTTGCAGACTTATGATAAATTTATTCCAAACTAATTTTTTGATGACAAAAAACTACATTGGTAATAAATTTATCAAAAATTAATTTTTGATCACTAAAAACCCCAAATTAATAGATTTATGATAAATTTACCCAAAACTAACATTTTGACCATCAAAAACCTTAAATTGGTATACTTATGACAAATTTATCCTTTGTTAACTTCTGTCAAATTTAAACATGAAATTTGTTGACTTAGATGACACATGGTGACGTAGTGTAGTGATTTGGCAAGTCTACGTGGAAATCCATATGATTAATATCATTAAAAAAATCTCAAATCGGTACATTTGTGACAAATTTAATAATACTTCTGTGATAATTTAACAGTACTCTCATAATAAATTTAATGATATGCTCGTGACAAATTTGGGATTTTTCATGACATTAACCCTATGAATTTACACGTGGACTTGGTGGCTCTGCTGGATAAGAGCTTCATTAATCCTTCCCTAAAGGTTAGGGGTTTGAAACCCAATGGAGGCATTTGGTGTCTTAAATGGAATGTCGGGGTGGTGGGTCCTCTGTAACGTCCCCTTCGAGTTTACCTTGCCAGCTACTAACTATATGAGGGTTCCCGGGTCATAAAAAAAAATAAAAAATCACGTGGACTTGCCATGTTAGCATGTGTCATCTAGTTAGCAAATTTAATGGTAAAATTTGATGAAAGTTAATATAGAGTAAATTTATTACAAGTGTCGCGACCCGATCTCGCCGCCCCTTGAAATGTCCAAGGTGGGAAAGGTCGGGTTTAGGGATACTTGATCATGAGAGTTTCCTCACGAGATCTCGAGCTCTCCTAAGCTCATACCCCGCACAATAGCGGATTTATTTATACAATCTAGGTATTTAACAACCTACAAATAAACAAGAGTCGCCACTAGTCTCATTTTGGGGTTGGCTAGAAACCCAATCGAGGGTCGGGAGTGTTCCGTCGATTCCTACATAACCATATATTTAGATTCGGGGATTCGAGTTACACTAATATTATTGCTATTAGCGCCCTTTCGGTACATAAACAGTATGTTGAGTTTTTCCTAACATGTCTATACATTTCGTTTTATATTTTCAGGATCGTCAATTCTATACTAAATGATCATGTGTGGTGGATTACTCTCATTCTATTCTATTTCTAAAAAAGAAAGAAAACAATCAATAAAATTGAAAGTGCAAGACATTAAGTAGACAATCAAGGAAAGCAGTTAAACCTAATCATGCAATTCTAAAAAAAAAAGTATAAAAGAGAAATATACGGTAAAAGAGAAAAAACCCGCAACTCGTCGGGTTTTATACAACAAATGGAGCCCGAGACATATGTCGGGAAAATGGGTATTACATGAAAATGGTCGGAATGGACATCGACCTCCACCATCTTCACGCTTTATCCATGTTCAGGATCCTATTCTAAACCTGATCTAAAAAACAAGGATCCCTTGTCTCATCTTATATGACTAAGACAACGCATAGAAATCATTATTATAACGAATAGACATAGGTATCAGACATGAACATGAATCTAGCAAATTCAAGTCACAAACAGGACAAAATACAATGCATGTTTAAAGGTTTGTAAGACCACCGAGACAATGTACAAAAATGTGAAACTTGCACATGACATAAGGTTAAATGCGAAAAAGGTTTGGGTAAACATTTAACCCTAAATCAGAATGCAAAGAAGTCACACAAGTCATTAACATATGACTTGGAACTAAAAATGTCATGCTTGACAAATTTCAAATTGCAATTAGCCAAATGGATGCAAGATATTCACATCAAACTAGATTCAAATATGATATGCCATGCATTGATGTGAAACTTGTAACACGTGTTTCAAATGTCAAGAAGACAATGACGCATGATTTGGCCCTTAAAACAAAGAACCAGCAAAATTAATACACAAAGAAACAGCAAAAACAGCACATCAATGACACAACTAAACAATTTCACACACCAGGACATATGAACAGCAAGCAAAGAAATATCGATACTAAAGAACAACATAACTCTGGACATCTTTACAAACAAAAACACACAGAGTTTGGATCGGTAGAACACAAATAAGCTACTAGGCAAAGTGATTAGTGTTGGAAATTGGTTTGATGGTGGATATCTAATATCAATTATCAAACAACAGAACTTTGCTAAAAAAGAGAACAATAGAGCAAGACCATCCCACACGTGATTTACCTTTTTGGTATTATCAACCTCAAACTCTATGCTCAAAAGATCGTAGGAAAGTGGCAGACAATCAGGCCCACCCAAAAACAGAATATGCATTTCTGACCAAGGCAAATTCCAGATTTCATAATGGATTAGAAAAAAAATGTTAAACATGGCAAATGATGGTCGATTCAGGCATGCAATATGTCATTTTAAAGCTTGAGATGCCTATTACAATTATCTAGAAGACATTAAGTCCTAATAACATCATCTACCAGTTCATATCAAGTGATTTACACAGAAGGTCATCCGAAACAGAGAGACAAACATTTGGCAGATTCTGGACCAGATTTTGTAGGTGTTTTTGAGCGACCAAATGACATCCGTTATGGGCATGCGACATATCAAATCAAAACTCTAAAAGTGTATTTTTTATGTCTAGAAGGGCTCGAGGTCAAAAAACCTCATCTAGCACCTCGTTTCAGCCAAAACAGAGAGTAACATATCAGGTATACGAATTTGCAGATCAAGGCAAATCAAGTTCAAAGAAGATAAGATAATCAGATTCAACATGTAGATTGAAGATAAGGAGAGAAAACAATTATAGGAAATCAACCAAAATGGTCCATCACTAAGCCCATGCATTTTCATCATAATCCTTAGCTTCTACTCTTTCTCATAAACCAAATCTTTCAAGACAACAGGGAATAGTTGAATGATAACCCACGTAAAAAAAAAAAAATGCCTAAAAGAGAAGCAAAATCCAGCCTCCATTCAGTTTCATGTTTAGGCATTTCTTTGACAAACTCAAACAGCATTGTTGTTGCTGGCCCTAGCAAAAGCTGAATGTAAGCAGATCGTCCAACACGCACCAAAGATATAAAATCCTTTCCTGATATAAAATCATTTGCTGCTGAGGAAATGTTTCTCCACTAAGGTGAACTTCGGGCACAACTCATACCGATCTACCAACAGCTACAAACTCATCAAGGAGGAAAATGCCAGACAGCAGTTCAGATTGAAGTGCACCAATGAATTCACAACTTTTTGGCAGAGAACACATTCAATATTGTGAACAAGGAACTCTAAAAATGAACACAGCAGCAGCAGGGGACCAATTTTATTAAAACAAATCAACTTCTTGTGCGTGTCCTGCTTGCTCAGCTTGCTTTACACTGGATATGTATCTAATCCGAGAACTTCAATAACAAATCCTAAAACGGCTAGCTACTAAGTTCTGAAATGAAAGGAAATGAAATACAAGTAAAGTCTATACAACAAAACTAATGTACCGATCAAGCAAAGGGAAGCTCTCAATCAGAATCTGAATCGAAACACACACTAATCTAATTCAGGAATTTTATCAAACTGGAGAACATTTCCAGGTTAGGAAGTAAACGGCACCAAACAGACACCAAACAGAACATCATGAACACGGCAATTAGCATGAACGACACACAAGCTAAGGTGACTTGGCAGAAGAGGCTAATGAAAACACACAACCTCGGAGCTAAAAAAACAGATACAAGTACAAAATCGATAGAGAAAGAGCGATCGAGAAAAAGACAGCGATCAAACCAGGGAGAGAGTAACAGACCATACGCGAGACAGAGTAATCAAGAGAGAGATAGAGAAAACCTGATCAAGCCAGAGACAGAGAGCCGCTGTCACCGATCAGTTTCGGAGCTCTATCTTTGGAGCTGAGCCGAGACTTCCAACTCGGGAGAGAATGAACGATCGAGAGAGAGCCCGATCCGGCGAGCTCCCGCACCTCCGATCGCGCCATTAAAGGAAAACCCTAACTGATCGAGCTCCAACCGAGAGAAAGCACTGATCTCCGACCGCCAATGTCACCGCCTTCGGATCCCTACCCTCGGAACCGAACTAATATCTCCGACAACTTGGCACGATTCCGAGTCTCGCACCACGAGTTCCTCGATCAACAGTTGTTCCGTCTTCTAGAGTTGATCGGGAGAGAGAGAGTCCGATCGTGAGGATGCCGGATCCGGCGCGCTACTTCTCAAGAGGAGCACCGTGAGACTTGGAGGCAATCGTCGAGGGAGGGAGCGGAGCCATGGCCGGCGCCGGAGGGTTCTTCGTCGGCCTCCGAGATCGAGAAGAAATCCAGAGAGAGAGAAGGTTGTTACGGCGAAAGAGAGGGCGTATGTGAGTCCGTTCGGTCGTTTAGTCGAGAGAGCGGGAACCTGGGAGAGAGAGAGAGAGCGTCTTTGAGAGAGAGAATACGCGCCCGAGAGAGAGTCCCCCTTCGAATGCCCCCTCCTTCCTTTTTTATTATTTTATTATTTTATTTTTTCCTTTTTCTCTCCTTTTTCTTTTTCGTTTTCCTTATTTCTAATTTCTTTTCTCTTTTCTTTTCATTTCATTTCATTTTTTTCTTCTTTTCTTTTCTTTTCTTCTTTTTTTTGTTTTCTTTTTATTTATATTTTTTTTGGCTCTTTATTTTTTATATTTTTGCAAAATAGATGATTAAAATGTCGATAAAAATTTCGGGTGTCAACAATAAGTATCTTCAGGTTTGTGATTTTTATGATAAAAAAATTGGTTTGAAATAAGTTTGTCGCGGCGTATCGGTTTGAGATTTTTTATAGTAAAAAAATTAGTTTGAGATAAATGTTTTTCAATATATTAATCCAATAAAATTTTGTAAACAATAAGAAAAGTCAAAAGAGAACCAAATTAACGTCAATAAGAAGCGCGATTGAGAGTTACTAGCAAAACATTTAGAGATAATGTGATCGAAGAAAAAAATGGTGAGTGGCACTTTGTGGCACTGATTTAGGTTGGTTGATAATTTCATATAAAATTTAGCAAACTTGAAGTGTGACAAAAGAAATTACTAAATTAAAAATTATAAAAAATTGATAATCTCATAAATATATTAATAGTCCACCAATAGGCTTTTTACACTCATCAATACTTCTTGAAATTTACCGGCACCGCAAAAAAGAAGAAGAAAAGAATTCGCAATCTCCCGCCACGAAACAAAAGAAAGTTCTGTAACAATTAAATAATAATAGCAAGCTCACCATCTTCTCCCAACTTAATGTAAATACAAAAAGGAAATAAATCTAAAACTCAAAAGGATACCACGAGCAAAAGCCGCTCTCGCCATGAGATTGTAATTGCCGTTCTTTAGTGCTATCGTCTCATCTTTTCCTCATTGCAATTGTCCAAAAAATTTGGCAAGATTGCACCGCATAGTTCTTCATTTGCTAAAAGCAACAAACCATAAAAAATAATTATGTGAAATTAAGAGATGACCGAGCTGTGTTTGTAAGGCGGGCCGAGAGAGGTGAGCGATTTCACTAGTTGAGCAGCATTCGTGAGATGAGTAGCGAGGTGAGCGAAGAGGGTTTTTTTTTTAATTATTTTTTTGATTGAATCAAGGATGGGTTTTTACTTCCTAATCTACCTAGTAGAACCACATAAGAAGAATAGAAATAGTATATATAGGATTGATCCGGGTTGGATCAGTTCTAAAATGTTAAAACTGAGAATCAATGGATACAGTACATGGCCCATGGGTTCCAGGATCAAGAAATGCCATAATTCCCCTAAAAACTGGATGAAGATTAGCCGAATTAGGCTGATCCAGGTCCAAGGCTAATCCTCGACGGATGCTCACCCTTATGACATAGTACTCTAATTTGGTCGTTGTGACACCTCCCTGTTGAGGTCAGCTAATCAATTGACAGTGAGTGCGCTAGGGTCTCAGCCTCGTTTCCATAGTGCCGCTACCGCGGCCAATGAAACCTGAGAGGATCCGCCGTCGCTCAAGGCCTCCACCACGCCGTCTCTTGCGGCCAAGACTCGCTCTCTGACCACTTTTCCTTCTCCCGAGCCCACCATCAGCTCGGTGACCTGCTTGGCTAACTCGTCCGCACTCACGAACCCGTCCTCGTCCGACATGCTCAGTGGGAGCGCCAGGGCGGCGTCCTCCACGAGAAACGCCCTGTTCACCTTCTGCTCCGCGTAGAGAGGCCAGGTCACCATTGGCACGCCGGCGTGCACTGCTTCGATAGTCGAGTTCCAGCCGCAGTGAGTGACGAACCCACCCACCGAGCCGTGGCTCAGCACCTGTATCTGCGGTGCCCACGACTTCACCACCATCCCCCTCTCTCTTGTCCTCTCCAGAAATCCCTCCGGCATGAACTTCTCTATGCTCGTGTCGTCGCCATCGTTTGACCCCGATGTTGATTTCGCGGACGCATCCTGCGGCGGAGGCCGCACCACCCACAAGAATCTCACCCCGCTTCTCTCCAAACCTAATAAACAGGACAATCGAATTTGAATTAAGCAGCGGCACGTGAAGTAATTTTTGCACGAAACGAAAGCTTACCTGAGGCCATCTCCTTCAGCTGCGCAGCGGAGAACCTTCCCTGGCTTCCAAAACACAAGAACACGACGCTTCGGCTCGGTTGCGAGTCGAGCCAACTCAAGCAATCGTGCCTTCTTTCTCTTGTGTCGCCACCGCCCTCGTCGCCGTCAACCTTTGACTCAACCAAAGGCCCAACGGCAAAAAAAGGCGGAGTCGGCCGGTCTGGCACGCACAATCCTTCTTTGATGACTCTGATGATCCGACTCTCAAGCGATTGGCACGTGTTAACAATGATGCCGGACGACGAGATCATGTTCCTGCAAGCATCCAACAAGTAGCCGTACATTCTCCAGCTTCGGTCATGCATGCCCCACGGCATGTCCGAGGCCTTGATTGGAGGCAACCCAGGAATGTTCAGGGTCTCGTCTCCAAGGTCCTTGAAGCTCTTGGTGGTGCTCCCGTGGAGGGTTGGAAGGTGGAGGAAGACGGCGAGGGCAGCGGCACCCGAGGTGAAGTAGTAGTAGGTTGGGATGCCAAGGGCAGCCGCCACAGGGAAGGCGGCATCTGAGAAAACATCGATGATAAGGGCTCGGAGGTCCGCGGCAGCAGCCATGGCAGCGAGGGCAAGGTGGAGGTTGGAGGTGTCGTGGCGGGCCAAATCGAAGGGCGTTTGATTGCCCTCGGCTGCAGCAGCGGCGGATGGTGGAAGGTGGAGGACAGTGATGGAAGAGGAGTTGGCGACCGGAGTGGGGGCGGCGGCGGAAGCGGAGGAGAGGATGACGATGACGGAGAAGCGAGGGTGGCGTTTGAGAATGAGCCGTCCAAGCTCGAGCATGGAGACGATGTGACCCCTCAACGGCGACGGATAGAGAACTATGGTCTCCCCATGTTTTCCTTTGTCGTACCTTACAACTTCTATTTGGGTAACGCCTGCATATGGACGTCGAAACATTTGTTTATATAGGCAAACAGTATGGAGGGCGGGGTTCAATTACTTGATCCTTCACGGCTTCTTTTTTAATTTCATTTTTTCATAAATTATCGAGAGTTGCGAAGAAATTTATTTCACATGGCAACAATCCTTAGGTAAAGAGGAAGCATCTTGCAATCTTAAATTATTAGGTTTATATCCTAGCATGGCGCACCATTTTTTCTACAAAATATAAGAGAAACTAAGGTATGTCTAAATATTAAATGATATTTTATGCTGTTTATATTTTCTATGAATTCATTTAAAGTACATTTACTTATGATGCTATTTTAGTCACGTATGCCAAAAAAAAAAGTCTAAATGAAAAAGTGATAAGTAAATGAGTTACAAATAAGATGAAGAACTAATCAAAAGAGTTAAAAGAAACAAAATATAATAATATGTTCATTAATGTGGTGTAGAATCTCAAATATCTTTTCATTTATTTTTATTTTTCATATTATGATCTGTTTTTACTCTTCGTGACAATTAAAAAGTCGACTTTCATGGACAAAAGTCGAATAACAAGCATCGGTTCTTACCATAAATTATCTACTTCAACTGCTTTTGCAGTACTCGAATATTCATTGCATTCTCATTCCTGGGAATAGGAAGCATTGCTTAGTGCACCCTTATAATTTCCTATGCAACACGACGCGAAATTCAGAGAACTAATTTAGTGAGATTCACCTATTCTAGAAAGCCGCTCGTAGACTTCAGCGCGTTTGGCCGCCTTGGCATATTTGATTGGTCGTACTGGCTGCGGTACAAAATAATGATCAAGAATAAGAACGACACCTTACCTTGCTGCTCTCTCTGACCATGTAGTAAGTATCTTCTCCGCGTCGAGAACGTCATTGCTCACGTCATCGGAACGTGATTGCCCACGAAGTCCCGCCCCGCAAGAAAATTATTTTGGGGAAGATGGAAGTCCGCGCTGCCTCCTCTACCGTTTAGTTCATCCCGCCCCACAAGGATATTATTTTAGGGAATCGTTGAGTTCATCCCGCCCCACAGGGATATTATTTTAGGGAAGATGGAAGTGCCGCCTCTACCGTTGACTTCATCCCGCACAGAAAAAAAGATAAAAATTTGAGAAAATGACACAATTAATCTTTAAATTTTAGTTTAATGTGTTATGTAATCCCCAAAATTCTAATTTATTTGATATTATCTTTAGCTTAATATGTATCATAGTCCTTAAACTTTTAATTTATTGTTTTTTTATTAATTCAACTTCACGGATGATATCGGATATTTTCATATAATTCGGGAACTAGATTAAGTATATATAAAAAGTTCATGAATCATATTGAATACAAAAAAGTTGATGAATGATATCATATATTAAGTTAAAGTTTATGAATTATATTGAATAAATTCATGAACTATTTATATAATGATCTCATAATAATTTACGGAAGATCTTGCAAAGTCATTGCTACTAGAGAAACTATCAGACAGGCTTGTCTTGCCATATAAGTAGTAAAATACTCCATTCAGCACTTGCCACATGTCTAAGTGGGGCTCGCCAATTAGTCTCTTGTCCCTTTTGCACATTGCATTTATTTTCTTCATCATCTTTTCTTCCTTTCAACCATTGCGTTGCCCACGAAACTCCCGCCACCAACCATAGTGACCTCGCGCCCGCATTGCTCAAGTGTGAATTGGATTTTTTTTCCTTACGGAGTTAAAAGAGGTTTCTTCCTATTAGGATTTTGCTTGTTCTGGTTTTGAATTGGTCAGAAAAATCTAATATTTTTGTGGTCTCAAATGGTTTAGGAATTTGAAGGAGATTTTGATAGGCATGTTTGATTTCTTTATTTGTTGGACGGCGATTCCCTCCCAAGCAGCACTTCCAGCGGAGCGTAGAGCTGGTACACCATCGTCCTAGCCCTCGTTAATAAGCGTTGGCTGGGTCCACCTCTTGTGGGGCCCAGCTAACATAAAACAAAACAAAAGAAAAATAAAAGAGAAAAAGGAAGAAAAGAACAAAAAGAAAAGTAAGTGGTTGCCTCGGGCGAGACCAGAGGAGAGAGAGAAGGAGAGAGTGTCCCCACCCGAGCCGAGAGAGTTACCCGAGAGCGTGGAGAAGAAGAAAAGAAAAAGAGGCAGAACTTTGGAGTTTCCATTCGAAAGTCAAATATCGACGGAATCGACTCAAATTAGAATATGCCGTTCATGAGATTGAGAGCTACGAGTTAATGATTTTCGTTCATCGAGATTCACCTCTGAATTCTCCAATTACAATTATGGTTGCCCCATTTATGTTTATCTACTTTTGTAGTGAGGAATGAACTTATAATACCCATGTGGGCCTCTAGTGTGTGATCGGAGAAAAGCTAACTTTATGTATCCTATTATTCTTAGTGATTAGTGAAAGTTTTGGACGGTCCATGATTTTTCCCATATTGAATTTTCGCGTTAAAACCGTGGTCTTGTTGTTGACTTTGTCTACTTATCATTTATGCATTATATTTGCTTATTTCGAAGTTATATATGGCTGGTTATTGATGGAGCTAATTTGATTTTGCTCGGTTTAGTTTTGGGAGGAGAAATTGATCTTGGATTGGGTTTAGTTTGTGATGAATTGTTGCCTAAGTTTTTCACAACACTAAGCAATCGTTGACTTGAAGTCAGTGAGCTACAGGTTGTTCCATCAGTCGATCAAGATGTTTTCGAGCTTCACATCACAATGGACGATGGTAATGCACCCGTTTGACGACATGGCAAGCCTGAGGTTCCGAGAGAGTGTGATTGGTGATGAGCCGAAGAGGGTGTAGCAATCACAGAGCTCGAGAACGAGAGAGAGGTGGTCTAGGAAGTCAAAGGCGTCAACAATGTGCGGTGGGGTAAGCTTGTCTCTCTTTATACCGGCCCTTTATGACACGCGCACTAGATGGCTTAACTGAGAGACCCTCTTCACACACATATATAAGGGCTAGTGTTTGCCGAGCTGTCTAAAATGACTAAGATAAGCAACTATGACTAGAATGCAGACGAAGAAGTCGTGGGGTCTGTCGTGGGTGGTGCAAGTTGTAGGAGAAAGAGACAAAGAGACTAACAAATGAGCCCCGCCTAGATATATGGCGAAGACAAAATGGAATGTTCTACCGCCCCGTAAAGATAAATCCACCTAATATTTTTTTTGCCCTATTGTGTTTGCCGACGTTATCGAAGTCAATAAATTTGGCACGTAGTTACCAAATAAAACTGATAATAATGAAAGAAGAATTAATAAATTTAGTAAGCAACTCCTAGGTTGATGACCCAAATTAAAAAGTTACTTAATTGGAGGAAAGTTGATAAATTATTCTAATTAGGGTTAATAATCTCTAAAAAGGGTCAGTAATTTTAAAGCATTGCTAACAATACAAATTAAAACTTGTAAACGCTTTCTCAAATAAAAGTCAATAAGAAGCTTGATTGAGAGTTACTAGCAAAACAATTAGAGATAGGGCATAATGTAATCGGGAAAAAAATGGTGAGTGGTACTAATTTAGGTTGGTTGATAAATTCATATGTGATTTAGCAAATTTGAAGTGTGACTAAAAGAAATTTACTAAATTACAAATTATATAAATAAATAAATAAGTGGATAATTTCATAAATATATTAATGGTGGACCAACAGGCCTTTTACACTTTGCAATACTTCTTGAAATTCACCGTCCACAAAAAGAAAAAAGAAAAAAAAGAATTCGTATCTCCCGCCACGAAACAGAATAATTCTGTAACAACCAAATAATAATAGCAAGCTTCACCACCTTCTCCCACCGTAATGTACATACAAAAAGGAAATAAATCAAGTTACATCTTTTTATTTTAACTTACTATTGATAACAAATAAAATGCTCAAAAACTAAAAGGAAACCACAAACAAAAGTAGCTTTCGCGTCGAAATTACATTTGCCAGTTCTTCAGTGCCATTGTCTCTCCTTTTCTCATTGAAATTGTCTGAAAAATTTGGCAAGATTGCATCACATAATTCCAGCTTCCAAAAGATTCAACAAGTAAATAACGAGAGAGACTAATCAGGAGGGCCCCAGAGAAAAAAGAAAAAGGAAAATGCTAGTTACATCTGTATGCTATATATTACATAGACATATATATAAGTCAAATGCCCGACAGTACATGCATATCCTTTCAATCCCCACGCGAAAGCCGACCTTATTAACATACATATTATTGTTATTATTACCTGATTTTTTATTTTTTATTTTTTGATCTGCTTATGCATGCATGCAAATCGCAACGACATCATATATAGAACTAGCTATCAGATTATATGTACTGTATATATAAATATATGTAACAAGAACTGTGAACTCGGTCTGCTTCGAACATGGCGTCTCCTTCACCAAGCATTGCTCGCCGTCCTCCTCATCAACTTGAACTTCTCAGCTGCCTTCTCCGCCTTGGTTGGCGGTTTCCATTTCATCATCATCTGTCATGGATACAACGTTAGCGCTCAAAAAGTTCACTTGACACGTGCAGCGGTCGGGTCTGAATTGATGCGAGATTATGCTTGTAGATGAATGTTTAGACTAAATTTTACCTCCTTTCTGTTAGAAATAGTAAAATTGATTTTGTGTTTTGATTAGCTTATTTGTCTTTTAATTGTTTTTTGGCTATGTGTGTGTAAGCAAGAGTTATTTGGTTTGTAAACTGTCAAAGAAACGTGTGCTACAGCACCACGTTTCTTCAAGCCGCCGGAGAAGAAAGTACAAGTCTTGGGCACACAATATTTTATTATAGTTGCTGCTGAAGACTCCAAGATTACGTAGGAAAGGAAGGAAAGCAACTTGGGGATGGCAATATTTTATTGTCTCTGAAGACAGCAAGAAGAAGAGATGCGCAGCCCACGTTTTTTTACTGCCAAGAAGTAGAAAAGTTCAAATTTATCTCTTCCAGGTTGAAGTCCATGCGGTGAAGTCTTTTAGATATAGGGGTTATGTTAGTTTTTTATTGTGTGTGAGAGTGTTTGTGAGAGAGTGAGATTAGAGAGAGTTTTTAAACTTAGCAAAGTTAGTGTACTCTCTTAAGCCTTTACAAGGCATATTATGTAAAATAATCTCCCTTTGTGTGTGTATTCTCTCCCTCCAAATCCTTTTGATTCCAACAATTGGTATCAGAGCTAGCCATGGCATCCACTAGTTCTGTTCAGATGCAACTTCCGAAGTTGAACGGAAAGAATTTCAACAACTGGTCCGTCCAGATGAAGGTTCTATTTAGGTCCCAAGATTTGTGGAACCTGGTGGAGAACGGCTACATCGAAGTAGCTGATGCTGAAGAATTCAATGCTTTGAGGAAGGAGGAGAAAGAAGCGTTGGTGGAATCTCGAAAGAAAGATCAGAAAGCATTATATGCGATCTTTCAAGCCGTGGAGGAGACGATATTTGAGAAAATATCGAGCGTGGAGACAGCGAAAGAAGCGTGGGATATATTGCAAAAATCCTACAAAGGTGATGATCGTGTCAGGCGGGTGCGACTTCAAACACTTCGAGGAGATTTTGAGTCTTTACGCATGAATGACTCTGAATCTATCTCGGCTTACTTTGATCGTGTACAAACCATCGTTAACCAACTAAGGGTTAATGGTGAAGAGCTCCAAGATGTACGAGTCGTAGAAAAAATCTTGAGGTCTTTGACTGAAAGATTTGACTACGTGGTTGCGGCGATCGAAGAAGGCCAAGATATATCAACCATGACGTTGGAGAGGTTGATGGGTTCATTATGCTCGCATGAGCAAAGAATGAACCAGAAGTCTATCAGTTCGAACCCTGAGCAAGCACTGCAGAGTCGGGTCACTCAATCAAATCGAGGAGGTCATCATGGTGGCCGAGGTCGTGGAGGTCGTGGAGGAGCCGGAGGTAGAGGTGGAAATCTGAATTCCACTAAAAGATATAAAACACGTGACAAATCAAAGGTCAAGTGTTTTAACTGTAACAAATTCGGACATTACAAATCCGAATGTCGAGCAAACATGAGGCAAGAGCAGCCAGAATATGTGCATGCTGTCGATGCAAATGAAGGCGTGGTGTTAGCATGCCAAATGGATGAATCAAGTACCATGGACAAAAAAATTTGGTACCTTGATACTAGGTGCAGCAATCACATGTGTGGTCAAAAGGAGCTATTTTCGAAGTTAGATGAGACGGTTCGTGGTGAAGTCAACTTTGGGAATAAATCCAAAATTCTCGTGATGGGCAAAGGTAACATTGATATCAACTCAAAAGATGGTACTAATGTTACTATTGCAGACGTTTACTTTGTGCCGGGACTCTTTTGGAATTTGCTGAGTGTTGGGCAACTATCCGAAAAAGGCCACAAAGTTAACATTGAAAATGGCGTGTGCACCATTAGAGGCGCAAACAATAAGTTGATTACGACGACACGATGACGAAGAACCGGATGTTTCCTCTATCCCTTCGACGAAGACTCTATTGAGTTTCCAAGCAACGACAAAAGAGAGCAAGTGGCTATGGCATCTTCGGTTCGGTCATCTAAATTTTCGTGGACTTAAATTACTAGTCCAGAAAAAGATGGTGACTGGCATGCCCTTGATCGACGCTCCAGACCGCTCATGTGAAGGATGTCTCGTTGGAAAGCAACATCGGAAATCTTTTCCAATTGGGAGAGCTAGAAGAGCCAAGCAACCTCTGGAGTTGGTACATACGGATATCTCGTGGCCCCGTTGAGGTGGAATCATTTGGACAAAAAAGGTACACGTTAATTTTTGTCGATGATTTTACTAGAAAAACATGGGCTTATTTTTTTGAGAGAAAAATCCGAAGCTTTTGGCAAATTTAAAGAATTCAAAGTCTATGTTGAGAAACAGAGTGGCTTCAATTTAAAGACATTGAGATCGGACAGAGGTGGAGAGTTTACTTCCAATGAATTTGACAATTATTGTAAAATTCATGGAGTGAAACGTCAATTGACTGCTAGCTATACTCCTCAACAAAACGGTATAGCAGAAAGAAAGAATAGAACAATTTTTGAAATGGCAAGAAGTATGCTAAAGGCTAAAGCATTACCGAAGAAGTTTTGGGCAGAAGCCGTTGCTTGTGCTGTATTTGTGTTGAACAGTGTGTCCAACAAGGAGTGTTCTTGGAAGAACTCCGAAGAGGCTTGGAGCGGCAACAAGCCAGATGTTTCGTTCCTACGGGTATTTGGGTGCGTAGCATATCCCCATATACCGGACGAACGAAGAAAAAGTTGGATGATAAAAGCGAGAAGTGCATTTTCATTGGATATGGTAATGTGACTAAGGGTTATAAGCTATATAATCCTGTCACGGAGAAGGTAATAATTAGCAGGGATGTCCAATTTTTTGAAGATGAAGCCTGGGACTGGAATCAAAAGGCTGACCACAAAGGCATTCCTATGGAAGATGAACCATTGGTGAGGGAGACCGAAGAGTCCTCAATTGAAGATCCATCACTTTCACCTGGTAGTTCATCCTCCTCACCAGCAACGACTGCAGAACCATTGATTCGTCGTTCACAACGACCGCAGAAGACGCCAGTAAAATTCAAGGATTATGTGGTCACAAGAGTTGATCATAATGACAGTGATGAAATCACTGATGAAACAATGGTAAACTTTTGTTTATTTACCGAATGTGACCCCATATCCTATGATGATGCAGCAGCAGATGAGAAGTGGAACCAAGCAATGGATGAAGAAATCCACTCCATTGAAAAGAATGACACGTGGGAGCTAACTTCTTTACCACCTGGTAAGAAGCCTATAGGTGTCAAGTGGGTGTACAAAACGAAGTGCAAACCCAACGGTCGGAGTGGACCGTTACAAAGCTAGACCGGTGGTGAAAGGCTACAAGCAAAAGCCAGGTATTGATTATTTTGAAGTATTTGCACCAGTGGCTCGAATGGATACCATTCGGATGATCTTGGCACTTGCAGCTCAGAACCGTTGGAAAATCCATCAAATGGATGTGAAATCGGCATTCCTCAATGGTTTTCTCGATGAGGAAGTATATGTGGAGCAACCACAAGGTTATGTGAAGAAAGGGCGTGAAAATCAAGTTTATAAATTGAAGAAAGCGTTGTATGGGCTAAAACAGGCACCTCGAGCTTGGTACACGAGGATTGATACTTACCTCGTTGGAGCATGGCTTTCAAAAGTGCCCTTATGAGCATACACTTTGTATATCAAATCAAATACTAACGGCGATATTATAATTGTTTGCCTTTATGTTGATGATTTGATATTTACAGGAAGCTGTGAGAAGATGTTTGTTGAATTCAGGGAGGCCATGACAAGTCAATTTGAGATGACAGATTTGGGATTAATGTCCTATTTTTGGGCCTTGAAGTGAAGCGGACAAATGAAGGCATATTTGTTTCACAGCAGAAGTATGCAAATGATATTTTGAAGCGATTCAATATGGAAACGCTCAAATCAATTCGAACTCCCGTAGCGAAAGGTTGGAGTTGAAGAAAGAAGGAACCGGTGAACTGGTAAATCCCACTTATTTTAAAAGTATTGTTGGCAGTTTAAGATATTTGGCTACCACTAGGCCAGATATAACTTATGGCGTGGGAATTATTAGTCGATTTATGGAGAAACCATATCAATCACATTTGCAAGCAGCAAAAAGAATTTTAAGGTATGTCAGTGGAACTCGTGATCATGGAATTTTATATTCTTACACCGACAACTTCAGTTTAGTGGGGTATACGAGACGGTGATTGGGCGGGTGATATCGAAACACGGAAGAGCACTTCCGGATATGCGTTCTTTCTTGGATCAGGAATAATTTCTTGGTCATCAAAGAAACAACAAGTTATTGCACTCTCAACAGCTGAAGCGAGAATACATTGCAGTATCCTCGGCAGCATGTCGGGCGATGTGGCTTCGAAGGATGCTTTTGAGCTTATGCATGAACAAAAGGTCCTACTAAATTGATGTGTGATAACAAGTCAGCAATTGCATTGGCCAAGAATCCCGTATTTCATGGCGGGAGCAAACATATCGACATCAAGTATCATTATATTCGTGAGCTGGTTAAAGAAGGTGAGATTGAACTTGATTTCTGTAAATCCGAAGATCAGATTGCAGATATTTTGACAAAACCATTGAAGGCGAATTTGTTCGAGAAATTGAAGACAATGCTTGGTGTCGTAGTTTTACAAAATCAATTTTAAGGGAGGCTGTTAGAAATAGTAAAATTGATTTTGTGTTTTGATTAGCTTATTTGTCTTTTAATTGTTTTTTGGCTATGTGTGTGTAAGCAAGAGTTATTTGGTTTGTAAACTGTCAAAGAAACGTGTGCTACAGCACCACGTTTCTTCAAGCCGCCGGAGAAGAAAGTACAAGTCTTGGGCACACAATATTTTATTATAGTTGCTGCTGAAGACTCCAAGATTACGTAGGAAAGGAAGGAAAGCAACTTGGGGATGGCAATATTTTATTGTCTCTGAAGACAGCAAGAAGAAGAGATGCGCAGCCCACGTTTTTTTTTGCCAAGAAGTAGAAAAGTTCAAATTTATCTCTTCCAGGTTGAAGTCCATGCGGTGAAGTCTTTTAGATATAGGGGTTATGTTAGTTTTTTATTGTGTGTGAGAGTGTTTGTGAGAGAGTGAGATTAGAGAGAGTTTTTAAACTTAGCAAAGTTAGTGTACTCTCTTAAGCCTTTACAAGGCATATTATGTAAAATAATCTCCCTTTGTGTGTGTATTCTCTCCCTCCAAATCCTTTTGATTCCAACACTTTCTGCGTTTCTTCTCGCTCTCCGCCTGCGCAAAACGGCAAGAAGTAGAGGATAGTCAGATTATGCAGTGAAGTAAGTGAGTGCAGTGGCAGTTTTGAGATAGAACTAATTTTTTTTTTTTTTTTTTTTTTTTACCACAATCCTTTTGAGCTTCTCGTTCTCTTCTTTAAGCTGATTGAGCTCTACTTCTAACTCAACTGTGTACGCCTGCGGAAACGCGTTGATTTATCAGAAGATGGAAAAAAAGAAAAAAAGAAGAAGGAGGTTTTTTTGAGTAATTGGTTAGCAGGTCCTAAGTGGATGGCTGCTTCTGGAATTTTAAAGAGTGAAACGTAGAGTTTGAGTCCGATTTATGGCAGTCAATTGTTGATTTAAGTGAATCGGATCGACGTAAATGCATGAAGGATGCTTCAATATGATTCACATAAAGCTCTCCGACCATCTTTACTGTGTATCACAGGCTACGTTATGTTGCCTTTACTTTTTAATTGGTTACAATCCCCGGGATGAGAATTTCACAGGCATTCTGCGAGTCTTGTTCTGCTCATCTGAGTTGTTTTGCGACGGGTTTTCTTAACAATCATTGATGATTAGTGACTGAGCTTGATTGAATGTCTAATTTGCCATGGCCAAATATATTAATAAATGGAAGAGGAAAGGATAAAGAAGTGATTATACAACTATCAGAGGATTTATCATTTTAACTAGGATTGAAACATCATCTTGATCCTGGTGGAGAATGCTGGTTGCTGTCATACTCTAGGCTGTTGATATATGCATATCTGTCTGTGGCTTCTTGGGCATATTAACATTATCTCTATCTAAGCTGGAAGATTACTCAATGGCCACTCGTCTTCTTTCCAGCGATGTTGGGGCCTATTGCGGTGGCAGTGGTGGTAGGTGTTCTTGGATGGGCATACCAGGCACTCAAGCCCCCGTCTCCAAAGATATGTGGCTCGAGAAATGGTCCTCCAGTCACGTCCCCCAGGGTCAAACTCAGTGACGGGAGGTATTTAGCTTACAGGGAGATTGGCGCTCCGAAGGAAGAGGCTAAGTACAAAGTTATTGTAATCCATGGGTTCTACAGCTCCAAGGATCTCAATTTACCAATTCCACAAGTAGGGAACGTCTCTACTTTTCTTTACTGATGTAGATCGTATGATTTGACTGACCAATAATTGTCGCCTATTTTTCATGTCGCGGGCGTCGCATCCAATTACTGCATTTTCTCGTGTGTTTATTTATTTCCCGAAACGTACTTTATGGGAGAAAATTCATTGTTAATAAAAAAAAAAAAAAAATTAGCTATACCGGCAGAGTTAAAGGTGGCAAATTCAGCATCGGAATGTCACTACACTATCACATAACAGCTTTGGATACAAGGATGTTGAACTGAGGTCATTTTGGGTGAAGAAAACTAAAAATTGTTTGTGGCATTTTGCACAGAACAAAAATATGATTTGATTTGTCACCACCAACCGTGGCATCGTGGATGGTAGATCCTTTGCCCTTCCCCACAGGGAGCCAAGGTTCGAAGCCCTGTAGGAACTCCCGCAGCTCTCTGTTGAAGACAGGCTCGTTTGGTCTCTCAGCTCGGATGGAAATTGAAACTCCAAAACAGCCTGGAACCTCATTATGTAGACCTATCCTAAGGTTGACTATCCAGGCATCGTTCGGAGAAAATGGAATACCCCCAAGCACAGTATTATCGCCTGGATGGCTGAAGCGCTGTGTGTGGTGACTTACCTGGTGGCATGAGGTGGTGGTTTCACCTGTGCTGCCCCCAGGTTCTTCCCGCCGGCTGTTGGCTTTCGGGATTTCCTGGGTCATCAAAAAAAAAAAATATGATTTATCTTTGCATCATGGATTTTCAGCTTGCCCTCTGTAGTTGTTGGGGAGAACTCGGGTACAACAATTCACCACGGCCAAATGCAATCCAGATCAATTTCTCCCCGAAGCAAAATCAACTAAAATCTCTTAACCCCCAGAACAACCAGCAACGTATAGCCTCACAAAATGCAAATATAACGCCGAAGAAGACAAAGCAAATAACGACACCAAGGATTTAACGTGGAAAACCCGATGCGGGAAAAACCACAGACCGCCCAAAAACATCCACTAATCACCAAGAATAGCAGGATACACAAAATATTCTTCTCTAGTCACAACTAGAGACTCAACATCAACATTACAATCATCTTTTTCCCACCACACGGTAGACAAACAAGTTTGAAGCAAGAAAACCTTAACCGCAACCGGAGAATTTGGAGACGGTTCTCGGCGACAAAAACCATCAACTCGTAGCCCTCGGTCTCACGAACAACATACTGAAATTTGAGCCGATTCCGACAATATTTGGCCTTTGAATCAAAGCCGCAAAGTTGCAGCGCTCTTCTTCTCTTCTCTTTCTCCTTTTTGCAGTTTTTGTTTTCTCTCTCTCTCTTCTTCGTCACTTTTCGAGCGCACACACCACGTACGATAACTCCCCTTCTTTTTATTCTTTTTCTTTTCTTTTGTTTTTTTTTTCTTTTTAATGCTGGCTGGGCCCCACATGAAGGTGGACCCAGCCAACAAATCTCCCCCTCCACCTCATGTGGGAAGATTTGTCATGCCCGCTTTTCTTCTACAAGCATCAAGCTTCATCACGGGCAAGGCTTTGGTCATCATGTCGGACTTATTGTTGTCGGTATGAACTTTCTCAAGTAGGAAGAGCTTCTCTTCTAGCTTTTCTCGGATCAATGATACTTCACATCAACATGCTTCGATCTTGAATGAAATACCGGATTCTTGCTAAGATGGATGGCACTCATGCTATCGCAATATAGAACAAACTTCTCTTGCTTCAAGCCCAACTCTTGTAGGAATTTTTGCATCCACAAAGTTCTTTACCTCCTTCGGTAATAGCAATATACTCCGCTTCAGTTGTAGACAAAGCGGTACATTTTTGCAATCTCGATTGCCATGAAACAGCTCCCCACAAAGATTATTATAAAACCCGATGTGGATTTTCGGGAATCAACATCACCGGCATAGTCCGCATCCGAGAAGCCACTCAACTCAGGCTTTGCATTTCCATAGCACAAGCAAAGTGTAGAAGTGCCTCTAAGATATCTCAAAATCCATTTAACAGCGGTCCAATGCTCCTTACCTGGATTAGAGAGAAATCTACTCACAACACCAATTGCATGAGCAATATCCGGTCTTGTACAAACCATGGCGTACATCAAACTACCCACGGCCGATGCATAAGGAATTTTCATCATCTCAACCTTCTCTTTCTCACTTGAAGGACACTCATTACTACTCAACTTGAAATGGCCTGCAAGTGGAGTACTCACCGGTTTACATGTGCTCATGTTGAATCTTTCAAGCACCTTCTCAATATACTTCTCTTGAGATAACCACAGTTTCTTATTCTTCCTATCACGAGTAATTCTCATGCCTAAGATTTGCTTAGCCGGGCCTAGGTCTTTCATTGCAAAAGCTTTACTCAGCTCATTTTTCAAGCTCTTGATTTTCTTGGCATCATGCCCAACAATCAACATATCATCCACATAAAGTAGGAGAATAAGAAAATCATTATCTCGAGAATCTTTTCATAAAGACACAAGAATCGGAGTTTGTCTTACCGTATCCTTGTTCTTCCATGAATGACTCAAACTTCATATACCATTGCCTAGGCGCTTGCTTAAGACCATATAAGCTTTTCCTCAATCTACATACAAGGTGCTCCTTGCCTTCAACTTCAAAACCCTCTGGTTGCTCCATATATATCTCCTCTTCTAGGTCTCCATGAAGAAAAGCCGTCTTTACATCAAGTTGTTCAATTTCTAAATTTAAACGGCGGCCAACCCAAGAACAACTCGAATAGAAGACATCTTTACAACCGGTGAAAAAATCTCTTCAAAGTCTATGCCCTTCTTTTGACGAAAGCCCTTTACAACAAGTCTAGCTTTGTATCGCGGTTGTAAACTATTTTCTTCCGTCTTCAACTTGTACACCCACTTATTTGTGAGTGTTCTCTTACCTTGAGGCAACCTCACCAATTCAAATGTGTGGTTCTCATGTAAGGATTTAAGCTCCTCTTGCATGGCTTCATGCCACTCATTCTTTCGTTCACATGATATAGCCTCTTCATAAGTTTAGGCTCCCCCTTGCATCGGTGAGTAACACATACTCATGTGGCAAATATTTTTGAGAATGCCTACGCTCTCTTTTAGATCTTCTAACTTGAGGTAGGACAAATTGCTCTTGCTCAGCTATTTCACCTATCTCAGCTGAAGAGTCAACATTATGTGAGGACTCACCATCTTCATGACTTCCATGCACTTCTCCCCCATGATTTCTATCAACATTAGAAGGATTTGGGCTGAAACTAACTTAACGTTGAGCTGTATTCTTTGGTCTCTCCACCTTGTCAATGTCTTCAATAGTTTGATACTCACAAAACACCACATCTCGGCTTCTAATGACTTTCTTTGCAACTGGATCCCATAACCTGTAGCCAAACTCTTCATGTCCATAACCTAAGAAGATACACTGTTTAGACTTATCATCAAGCTTGGATCTTTCATCTCTTGGAACATGCACAAAAGCCCGACAACCGAACACTTTTAGATGGCTATAAGAAACATCTTTGCCACTCCAAACTCTTTGTGGAACATCCCCTTTAGAGGAACCGATGGAGATAAATTTATCAAGTCCACTTCTGTTCTCATCGCTTCACCCCAAAATGACTTAGGCAATTTCGCATGAGAAAGCATACACCGAATCCGATCATTAATTGTCCGGTTCATTCTCTCTGCCACTCCATTATGTTGTGGTGTTTTTGGAACAGTCTTCTCAAGCTTGATACCATAATCCCTGCAATAGTGTTCAAATGGGCCTCTATATTCACCACCGTTGTCGGCCGAACACATTTCAGCTTCTTCCCGGTTTCTCTTTCCACATTGACATGAAATTGCTTGAAGGCCTCAAGTACCTGATCTTTAGATTTCAAAGCAATAGCCCACACTTTTCTAGAACAGTCATCAATAAATGTCACAAAGTATAATGCACCTCCAAGAGTTCTAGTATCCATGCAACAAACATCAGTGTGAACTAAATCAAGTACATTTGATTTCGTGTGTGGAGAGGAACTCGAAATGAGAATCTATGTTGCTTACCGGTCAGGACAATGAGTGCATTCCTTTAGATTTTTCTCCTTCAAAGGTAAAAGGTTCTTTCTAGCAAGAGTTTCAAGTCCTTTCTTGCTAAGATGACCCACCTCATATGCCATAAATCAACCAAGGAATCCTCCACTGCATTTACCTCTTCTTTAATCAAGTCAGCTCGCATGGTGTAGAGAGAGCCTGTCTTCTTACCCTTTGCCACTACCATGGAACATTTAGTCAACTTCCATTTGCCATCAAAGAATGAATTATAATAACCATCATCATCCAAGGCACCTGTAGAGATCAAGTGAAGTCGAATATCCGGAACATGTCTCACATTTTTCAAACGCAAATTACATCCGACATCGGTTTTCAAATAAACATCTCCCATGCCAATAACCTTGGAAACATCACTATTTCCCATCCTTATGCAACCAAAGTCGCCGCCGCGATAAGAAGCAAAGTAATCACGCCGTGAGGTGACATGAAAAGAAGCCGCGGAATCAACAACCCACATAGAGTCTTGGCATGTAAAATTCACATATCCGTCATCACATACAAACACAATATCGCCATTGGATGCAACCGCCGTTTTAGCTTGTTTCTCTTCTTTCTTTTGATCTCTATTTCTATCATGAAATCTATCTCTCTTTGGCAACCAACACTCTTTTGCATAATGTCCCATTTTGCCGCAATTATAACACTTGACACTCCTCCTCGGTCTCGATTTCGACCTTCCTCTTGACTTGCCTCGGGTATCATTTCTTTGAAACCTTCTTGATTGACTTCTCCCCCTTGTTTTCTATAACAAGAGCATCCGATGTAGAAGCATAATTCAAGCCTTTTCTTCTTGTTTCTTCATTGAACAAGCTTTCTTTAACCATGCTCATAGAAAGCACACCAAAAGGAGCCGAGTTATTTAATGCCACAACCAAGGTGTCCCAACTATCAGGAAGAGTACCAAGTAATAAGCATGACTGCAATTCATCACCAAGATCAATCTCAAGATTTGTCAATTGATTTACAACATCTTGAAATTCACTCAAGTGTTCCGCCATATTACTCCCCTCCTTGTATCTCAAATTCACAAGTCGCTTAACTAGAAGAGCTTTATTTTGTGGAGTTTTTCTCTCATAAAGATCTTGTAATTTCTTCCACAAAGTGTCCGCCCTCGTTTCTTGAGCAACATGATGAAACATACTATCATCAATCCATTGTCGGATAAACCCAACTGTTTTCCGATTCATTCTCTCCCATTCTTTATCTTCCTTATCTCCTTTGGCTTCATCACCCTCAATAGGATCAAATAAGTCTTTGCAATATAACACATCTTCCATCCGAGGCTTCCAAATAGAATAATTCGAGGCATTTAACTTAAACATGGTGCTGCTGGTTTCTTCCATTTAACACTAAAATTCAATCGTGCTCTGATACCACTTGTTGGGGAGAACTCGGGTACAACAATTCACCACGGCCAAATGCAATCCAGGATCAATTTCTCCCCCGAAGCAAAATCAACTAAAATCTCTTAACCCCCAGCAACAACCAGCAACGTATAGCCTCACAAAATGCAAATATAACGCCGAAGAAGACAAAGCAAATAACGACACCAAGGATTTAACGTGGAAAACCCGATGCGGGAAAAACCACGACCGCCCAAAAACATCCACTAATCACCAAGAATAGCAGGATACACAAAGTATTCTTCTCTAGTCACAACTAGAGACTCAACATCAACATTACAATCATCTTTTTCCCACCACACAGGGTAGACAAACAAGTTTGAAGCAAGAAAACCTTAACCGCAACCGGAGAATTTGGAGTCGGTTCTCGGCGAACAAAACCGTCAACTCATAGCCCTTAGTCTCATGAATAACATACTGAAATTTGAGCCGATTCCGACAATATTTGGCCTTTGAATCAAAGCCGCAAAGTTGCAGCGCTCTTCTTCTCTTCTCTTTCTCCTTTGTGCAGTTTTTGTTTTCTCTCTCTCTCTTCGTCACTTTTCGGGCGCACACACCACGTACGATAACTCCCCTTCTTTTTATTCTTTTTCTTTTCTTTTGTTCTTTTTTTTTTCTTTTTTTTTAATGCTGGCTGGGCCCCACATGAAGGTGGACCCAGCCAACAGTAGTAATGCCTTTTGACTTCCCAATATGATGCGTGTAGTCCTTTACTAATGGTGATTGATTGCCGGCATTTGTGCATCTTTATCAAATGTGGTAGAAGTCTTGAGGATTATGGTACAATCATCATCGTGTTTTCTTTTACAGGAACTTATAGAGGAGCTAAAAATTTACTTTCTCTTCTACGACAGAGCAGGTTATGGGGATAGTGATCCAAATCCATCTCGCTGTGAAAAATGAGGCATCAGATATTGAAGAATTAGCTAACCGGTTACAGATTGGGTCCAGATTTTACGTGATTGGGATCTCAATGGGCGCCTACCCGGCTTGTGGTTGCCTCAGATATATACCCCACCGGCATTATTCTAGCCATTAGCTTTTCAAGTTTGATTGCCCACTTCTCATGTTTATCGACCTGTCCTCACATGTAGGTTATCGGGAATTTCCCTTGTTGTCCCTTTTGTGCACTACTGGTGGCATTCATTTCCTTCCATGCTATTAAGGGAGGCCTTTGGAAAATTACAAGTGCTCGATCAATGGACATTTCGAGTCGCTCATCACGCCCCTTGGTTACTTTACTGGTGGATGACCCAAAAATGGTTTACCTCGCTAAGCATGATGGCTGGAAACATGAAGATTTTCAGCCCAGGAGATATGGAAATTATCAAGAGCCGTGGGGACAAAATTAACCTTTGTCAGGTAAGTTGTATTTTCTAATGCATTTATCAGAACAGTTCGCTTTTTGTTATGTTGATGCAAACAGAAGTATTTCCTTGCTGAGAGATGTCTTGCTTTAAAAGCTAGTGCTGCAAATGCAAAGCTATTTCATGCTCAGATGCACTAAAGGCTGGAGATCTTCGTTGGCAGAACATAATGATGAAAAACCATTTTTTCGGAACATGTTGACACAGATGCTACCATCCTCTGTCGCAACAGAGATGACTCTCTTCATTGAGATATTTCTTATTCAGATCTGTAAACTTGTGTCGACCATCTCATGGTTTTACTTGATTTTGTTTGATGGATAGTGTTTGAAAATAAATTGATCAGCCATTTCTTATCTGCGACTTAGTAAGGAAAGTACGATCATTTTTGGGTCATCAAAGTCGGCGTGAAAAATTTAGAAATATTTTGTGTAACTGCAATGTTTTGGAATTCAGGAAAAGATACAGCACCAAGGTGTTCATGAATCTCTACACCGGGATTTAATAGCAGGTTATGCAAGCTGGGAATTTGATCCCCTGGAACTGGAAAACCCTTTTCCCGACAATCAGGGCTCGGTCCACCTTTGGCAAGGGATGGAAGACCGCATAATTCCATGTGAGATTAACCAGTACATTGCACAGAAACTTCCATGGATTCGTTACCACGAGGTGCCCAACGGCGGACACTTGTGCATCTTCGAGAGCGATCTTTGTGTTGATAAGGGCACTTTTACTGGGATAAGCTTTGCTTGTGCGGGGGAACCTACCCACCTCGCCTTGAACAAATTCCATGTAACCGGTGAGGCTCCTGGAGATCATTGGCTTGTGTATGGACTGGTGCACCCTGCGTAGGTGAGGGAATTAGCTTCTCTAAATTTTTCCGGCGACAAGTGTGTCAGTGTCGCCTTGGACTTTAAGATGATTGAGATCTCTAGTTGCTTGCTATGCATATGCTTGATGATTGGTCTCTTCTTAATTCGATGTTCTGCTTTCTTACTCGCTTTTCTTCCTTATCTCTAGCACTAGTTCTCTATGCTTGCTGTTTCAGACGCAGCAATCTACTGTACAGAATCAGTCTGATATGCATTTGTTGAACATGTTCAAAGATGTCCCTTTTTCTTTGAACTCGAGATTGGTCTCGGTTTATCTTGAAAACAAGCGTCTCCTTCAGAATGTGAGCATTAGAACTTCCAAATGGAAAAACTGGTTTATCGAAAATCTAGTTAACAAACTAAGACACCCGCTCCATGTCTTTTGTTTATTTTTGGTGTACTTAATGGGAAACAGTTCGACATAGTACTCTAATTTGGTCATTGTGACACCTCCCTGTTGAGGTCAGCCAATCAATGGACAGTGAGTGCACTAGGGTCTCAGCCTTGTTTCCATAGTGCCGCTACCGCGGCCAATGAAATCTGAGAGGATCCGCCGTCGCTCAAGGCCTCCACCACGCCGTCTTTTGCGGCCAAGACCCGCTCTCTGACAACTTTTCCTTCTCCCGAGCCCACCATCAGCTCGGCGACCCGCTTGGCTAACTCGTCTGCACTCACGAACCCGTCCTCGTTCGACATGCTCAGTGGGAGCGCCAGGGCGGCGTCCTCCACGAGAAACGCCCTGTTCACCTTCTGCTCCGCGTAGAGAGGCCAGGCCACCAATGGCACGCCGGCGTGCACTGCTTCGATAGTCGAGTTCAGCCGCAGTGAGTGACGAACCCGCCCACCGAGCCGTGGCTCAGCACCTGTATCTGCGGTGCCCACGACTTCACCACCATCCCCCTCTCTCTTGTCCTCTCCAGAAATCCCTCCGGCATGAACTTCTCTATGCTCGTGTCGTCGCCATCGTTTGACCCCGATGTTGATTTCGCGGACGCATCCTGCGGCGGAGGCCGCACCACCCACAAGAATCTCACCCCGCTTCTCTCCAAACCTAATAAACAGGACAATTGAATTTGAATTAAGTTGCGGCAGGTGAAGTAATTTTTGCACGAAACGAAAGCTTACCGGAGGCCATCTCCTTCAGCTGCGCAGCGGAGAACCTTCCCTCGCTGCCAAAACACAAGAACACGATGCTTCGGCTCGGTTGCGAGTCGAGCCAACTCAAGCACTCGTGCCTTCTTTCTCTCTTGTCGCCACCGCCCTCGTCGCCGTCAACCTTTGACTCAACCAAAGGCCCAACGGCAAAAATAGGCGCAGTCGGCCGGTCTGGCACGCACAATCCTTCTTTGATGACTCTGATGATCCGACTCTCAAGCGACTCGCACGTGTTAACAATGATGCCGGACGACGAGCTCATGTTCCTGCAAGCATCCAAGAAGTAGTCGTACATTCTCCAGCTTCGGTCAAGCACGTCCCACGGCATGTCCGAGGCCTTGATTGGAGGCAACCCAGGAATGTTCAGGGTCTCGTCTCCAAGGTCCTTGAAGCTCTTGGTGGTGGTCCCGTGGAGGGTTGGAAGGTGGAGGAAGGCGGCGAGGGCAGCGGCACCTGAGGTGAAGTAGTAGTAGGTCGGGACGCCAAGTGCGGCCGCCACAGGGAAGGCGGCATCTGAGAAGACATCGATGATAAGGGCTCGGAGGTCCGCGGCAGCGGCGATGGCAGAGAGGGCGAGGCGGAGGCTGGAGGCGTCGTGGCGGGCCAAATCGAAGTGTGTTTGCTTGTCCTCGGCTGCAGCGGCAGCAGATGGTGGAAGGTGGAGGACAGTGATGGAAGAGGAGTTGGCGACCAGGGTGGGGGCGGCGGCGGCGGCGGAAGCGGAGGAGAGGATGACGATGACGGAGAAGCGAGGGTGGCGTTTGAGAATGAGCCGTCCAAGCTCGAGCATAGAGACGATGTGACCCCTCAAATGCGACGGATAGAGGACTATGGTCTCCCCCATGTTTTCCTTTGTCGTACATATGAACTTCGAAACGTTTGTTTATATAGGCAAACAGTATGGCGGGCGGGGTTCAATTACTTCATCCTTCACGGCTTCTTTTTTAATTTCATTTTTCATAAATCATCAAAAGTTCGAAGAAATTAAATTCTTATGGCAACAATCCTTATGTAACGAGGAAGTATCTTGCAATCTTAAATTGCTAGGTTTATACCCTAGCATTGCCCACCCTTTTCTACAAAATATAAGAGAAACTAAGGTATGTATGGATATTAAATGATATTTTATGCTGTTTATGTTTTCTATGAATTCATTTAAAGTACATTTACTTATGATGCTATTTTAGTCACATATATGCAAACAAACAAAAAATCTAAACAAAAAAGTGATAAGTAAAGGAGTTACAAATAAGATGAAGAACTAATCAAAAGAGTTAAAACAAACAAAATATAATAATATGCTCATTAATGTGGTGCAGTGCTTGAATCTCGCTCTATTTACTTTTTTTTTTCATATTATGATCAGTTTTTGTTCTCCGTGACAATTAAGAAAATGACAAAAGTTGAATAATAATCATCAATTGTTACTATAAATTATCTAACTTCAACTGCTTTTGCAGTACTCGAATATTCATTGCATTCTCATTATCGGGAGTAGGAAGCATTGCTTAGCACACCCTTATAATAGAGCCCCGCGCCAAACTCAGAGAACTAATTTAGTGAGGTTCACCGATTTTAAAAAGCCGCTTGTAGTTCAGCGCGTTTAGCGGCCGTGGCATATTCGATTGTCCGAACTGGCTGGTGGTGCAAAATAATGATCAAGGATAAGAACGAAACCTTGCTGCTCTGACCATGTAGTGCTGACGTCATCGGAACGTCATTGGCCACGAAGTCCCGCCCCCACAAGAATATTATTTTAGGGAAGATGGAAGTCCGCGCTGCCTCCTCTACCGTTGTCTTCATCCCGCACAGAAAAAAGATAAAAGTTTGAGAAAATGACACGGTTAGCCCCTAAATTTTAGTCTAATGTATAATGTAATCCCCAAAATTCTAATTTATTTAATATCATCTTTAGCTTAGTATGTATCATAGTCATTGAACTTTTAATTCATTGTTCTTTTATTAATTCAACTTCACGGACGATATCGGATATTTTCATATAATTCGGGAACTAAATTGAATATATACTAAAAGTTCATGAATCACATTGAACACAAAAAAAATTAAGAGATGATATTACATATTGAGCTAAAGTTCATGTAATAAATTCATGAACCATTTGTGTAATGATCTCATAATAATTTAAAGAAGACATTGCAAAGCCATTGCTATTCGAGAAAATATCAAATAGGTTTGTCTTGCCATATAGTTAGTAAGGGCACGTTTGGTAACGTTTATGTTCAAAAATTGTTCCAGGAAACAGAAATAAAAAAAAAAAAAAGTGTTTCTGTTCCGGGGAACAATTTTTAAGCAGAAACACACGTTTGGTAAACTTGTTCCGGGAATAAAAAATGAATAGAAACACGTTTGGTAGATTTTTTTTTTTGTTTCTTTTAATTTTTAATATTTTTATTTTATTTTTCATTTTTTCCTTTCTTTTTTCTTTTTTTTTCTTCTTCTTTTGGCCGGTCGCCAGCCTGCGCGGCCGGCCGATGGGGGCCGACAGCCTCGCCCGGACACGGCGAGGCTCGCCGGCCCCCAGGCAAGGCCGTGGTTGGGCGAGGCCGAGCTTCGCCTTCTTGGCGCGGGCGAGGCCAAGCCTCGCCTTGGCTGGGCGAGCTCGGCCTCGCCGAGGCCGGCGCGAGGTCGCCGGCCATGGCCCTCGAGTCCGGCAACCGGCCAAAAAAAAAAAGAAGAAGAAGAAGAAGAAGAAGAAGAAGAAGAAGAACAGAAAAATGTTTTTGTTTCTTCAAAAATGTTTCTGGTAAGAAACAATTTTTTTTTTCTCATTTCTGTTTTTTTTTTGTGTTTTGGGAACAAAAAATCGGATTTTGAACAAAAACACAAACAAACGCGTTTCTGTTCTTTTTTTGTTCCCAGGAACAAAAAAACAAAAAATCTATTCTTAAACAGATTTGAGAAATGAAAACATGCGGGGCCTAAAATACTCAATTCGACACTTGTCATGTGAGCTCCACTAATTAGTCTCTCGTCCCTTTTGCACCTTGCATTTCTTTTATTCACATATAGGTAGTAAAATACTCAATTCAACACTTGCCATGTGAGCTCCACTGATTAGTCTCTCGTCCCTTTTGCACCTTGCATTTCTTTTATTCATCCCATCGCGTTGCTCACGAAACCCCCACCACCAACCACAACGACGTAACACTGGCATTGCTCAAGTGTGAATTGGATTTTTTTTTTTCTTATGGAGTTAAAGAGGTTTCTTCCTATTAGGATTTTGCTTGTTCTGGTTTTGAATTGGTCAGAAAAATCTAATATTTTTGTGGTCTCAAATGGTTTAGGAATTTGAAGGGAGATTTTGATAGGCATGTTTGATTTCTTTATTTGTTGGACGGTGATTCCCTCCCAAGCAGCACTTCCAGCGGAGCGTAGAGCTGGATCCCCATCTCGCCCTCCACCATCGTCCTTGCCCTCGTCAATAAGTGTTGGCTGGGTCCACCTCTTGTGGGCCCAGCTAACATAAAACAAAACAAAAGAAAAACGAAAGAGAAAAAGGAAGAAAAGTCAAAAGGAAAGAAAACAACCAAAAGAAAAGTAAGTGGTTGCCTCGGAGAAAATATTGGGTACGTGAGACGCTCCAGCCTGTCAAATAAGAAGGTGCTCGGAGCGCGAAACGTGTCCTCCCGTGGGACCCATCATCTTTAAATATTGGACGAGCAGGGCCACCAGAAACCTTTCCCTCCCGGTCAAATTTGAAAAATTCGGGGCGCTCTCTCTCTCCTCCCAGAAAATATTAGCTGGGCCCCACGACGGATCCTTCTCTCTTACAATTAATTTGAACGGAAGCGTTGGACTCTCTCTCTCCATTTTTCTTTCAACTCTCGCCCGATTGCTCTGCCCTCCGCTTCTTCTCCGATCGGACACGGAGCCGCCGTCCGACGAATCACGCCACCGCCACCGCTTCCGCATCCGCCTCGTCGGCCGCCACCGCATCGAGCTAGAGCTAGTATTTTCTCATTCGTTACGCCCTTCGTCGCGCTGCTCCTGCGCGAACGACGGAGCCCGCCGTCCGACGAACCACGCCGCCGCACTTCCGCATCCGCCTCTTCCGCCACCTCCGCATCTGCATTCTCCTCCGTCTTCAACGGCGACCGGGCTCTTCCTCTCCCAGTCGCCGTCGAAGAATCCGTACTCGAAATCAACGTCCGGGCTGATGCAGGGGATGCGAGGGAGACGGAAGCGGGACCTCTTGGATGCTCCGGGTCGATGCATCTTGACGTGGAAGACCAGGGTCTTGTCGAACGAGAGCTCGTACTCCCCTTAGCGGATAGGCATCGAGCTGCGGTAGCCACAACCGCCACCGATGCTCTTGACGAATCCAGCCACGGCGAGACGGAACTTGACCGCGAGGAGCCGCCTGAACGCCCCGTCTCTCCTCGGCCACGAACACAAGGCGGACCACGTCCCAAGCTCTGCGGGTGACGCCGGAGTCCCCGCTTGCCATTTCCAAATGCAGAACGTGTTACGAGAGACGGTGAGGACGGCGAATCGCAAGCGAGCGGAAGCCCAATGCCGGAGTCCCCGCTTGCCTTTCCTGCTTTACCCTTCTCTCTCTGTTGGTCGGAGCGAGCTTGAGATGCATAACAATGGAAGCTGCTGACAAGGCCACGGAGAAAGCATTGGCCGATTCCCTCTTGCGGGAAGTGAACCCCATCTTGTAGAGGATGATGTGAGAGAGATAGCGGATGCTATGCCGATCGAGGAGGTCGTCGATGGCAGCATTCAAGAAGGGTTCTCTTGTTACTCGTGGAGGTATGCAGACAAGCCCCCGAGAGACGGGAAATCGTCGACCTAGACTTCCTTCTGTTTCATGGAGCACTGTTCGGCTCTCTGCATTCTTCTTTTCTCGTCTGTAATCGAGGTCTGAAATCGATCATGCGGATCTCGATGAAAACATAAAACTAGGAATTATTAAGTCCTTTGGACTAGAAGAGAAAGCGTGTAGCTAAGTCCCTAAGTTCAAAGAAATGTGCTGTTTTCTGAAACAATCTATCAATAATAATATTGCAATTTTGTTGATGCTGTTCGTTTACTTTTTGCTGATTTCTAGCTTTATGGTACACAAAGTATAGAATGCTCTTACGTGTTGGTATATTTTTTTAAAAACTTTTGTCACTTGTTGAACCCGTTTATAATTTGCCAACATTGTTTGTCTAACTTACCAACTTGACTTTTCTAAAAACTTTTCTAGCTTGATGTTCATTTGCTCGCTCTGAACTTACGGGCTTCTCTTATAATTTACCAACATTGTTAGTCTAACTTACCAACCTTTTAGAATTTGGCATATATAGTTGCCCTTTCAATATGCTTTGTTTTTGTTTCATCTATTATGGCATTGTTTGCCATTTTGTCGTCTCCAGTGATGAGCTTGCGGGGCTTGTTCAGTTATTCTCACGGCATTATCGACCTAAAAGAATGAAGGCACCATTATGCACAAGCAATGAACATTGCCGTGGGCAACACCATCATTTGTTTGAACCGTGCTAGTCGGTATTTTCCTATTGCTCGGAGTTCGCACATCAATCTAAGAAAAGCAGCTTCAGTCTACCAAGATAAAATAATCAAATAGATATTTTCTGGCCAAATAGAAGGATATTGTAAATCATTATAGCAAAACACAATCCAAGAATCTTTGATATCATAATAAGCAGCAACTTCTGGTATCAAGGCAAGTATTCTCTGGAACAAAGCAAGAACCGTTCACCCACAGAACCTTGATCTTAAAATTGAGCAGAAACAAGGAAGCAATGAGAGAGTTATAATCTCTAACGCCAGCCAAAGCCTGATTCACTGAATGATCACAAATGGGTCAATGGATTTAAGCAATTCATTTACATGCATAGCAGGCCTATTTGAAATTCAATGATGACAACTGCTTTTGCAGAGAGCTTCGCACGTTTGTTCAACAAGAAAAAAGAAAGAAAAACAAAGAGAAAGATGGGGTTCACTTCCCGCGAGAGGGGAATCGGCCAATGCTTTCTCCGTGGCCTTGTCGGCAGCTTCCATTGTTATGCATCTCAAGCTCGCTCCAACCAACGAGAGAGAGAGGGTAAAGCAGGAAAGGCAAGTGGGGACTCCGGCGTTGGGCTTCCGCTCGCTTGCGGTCGCCTTCCTCACCGTCTCGTAACACGTTCGCATTCGGAAATGGCAAGCGGGGACTCCGGCGTCACCCGCAGAGCTTGGGACGTGGTTCGCCTTGCGCTGCTGTGGCCGAGGAGAGACGGGGCGTTCAGGAGGCTCCTCGCGGTCAAGTTCCGTCTCGCCGTGGCTGGATTCGTCAAGAGCATCGGTGGCGGTTGCGGCTACCGCAGCTCGATGCCTATCCGCTAAGGGGAGCGCGAGCTCTCGTTCGACAAGACCCTGGTCTTCCACGTCAAGATGCATCGACCCGGAGCATCCAAGAGGTCCCGCTTCCGTCTCCCTCGCATCCCCTGCATCATCCCGGACGTTGATTTCGAGTACGGATTCTTCGACGGCGACTGGGAGAGGAAGAGCCCGGTCGCCGTTGAAGACGGAGGAGAATGCAGATGCGGAGGTGGCGGAAGAGGCGGATGCGGAAGTGCGGTGGCGTGGTTCGTCGGACGGCGGGCTCCGTCGTTCGCCGGAGGAGCAGCGCGACGAAGGGGCAGAACGAACGAGAAAATACTAGCTCTAGCTCAGATGCAGTGGCGGCCGACGAGGCGGATGCGGAAGCGGCGGCGGTGGCGTGATTCGTCGGACGGCGGCTCCGTGTCCGATCGGAGAAGAAGCGGAGGGCAGAGCAACCGGGCGAGAGTCGAAAGAAAAAATGGAGAGAGAGAGTCCAACGCTTCCGTTCAAATTAATTGTAAGAGAGAAGGATCTGTCGTGGGGCCTAGCTAATATTTTCTTGGGAGGAGAGAGAGAGAGAGCGCCCCAAACTTTTCAAATTTGACCAGGAGGGAAAGGTTTCTGGTGGCCCTGCTCGTCCAATATTTAAAGATGATGGGTCCCACGGGAGGACACGTTTCGCACTCCGAGCGCCTTCTTGTTTGACAGGCTGGAGCGTCTCACGTACCCAATATTTTCTCGTTGCCTCGGGCAAGACCAGAGGAGAGAGAGGAGGAGAGTGTTCCCACTCGAGAGAGTTACCCGAGAGCGTGGAGGAGAAGAAAAGAAAAAGAGGCAGAACTTCGGAGCTTCTATTCGAAAGTCAAATATTGACGAAATTGACTCGTTAGAATATGTCGTTCATGAGATTGAGAGCTATGAGTTAATGATTTTCGTTCATCAAGATTCACTTCTGAATTTTCCAATTACGGTTATGGTTGCCCCATTTATGTTTATCAACTTTTGTGGTGAGGAAATGAATTTATAATATTTATGTGGAGCCTAGTATGTGACTGGAGAAAAATACTTTATGTATCTTATTATTTTTAGTGATTAGTGAAAGTTTTTGGATGATCTATAATTTTTCTGACATTGGGTTTTCACGTTAAAACCTTGGTATTGTTGTTGACTTTGTTTGCTTATCATTTCTGCATTATATTTGCTTATTTCCAGCTTATGTATGGCTGGTTATTGATGGAGCTAAGTTGATTTTGCTCAGTTTAGTTTCAGGGAGAGAAATTGATCTTGGATTGAGTTTAGTTTGTGATGAAGTGTTGGGGAATTTGTGATGAATTGTTGCCTAAGTTTTCCCCAACACTAAGCAATCATCGACCCGACGTCAGTGAGCTACAAGTTGTTCCATTAGTCGATCAAGATGTTTTCGGGCTTCACATCACAATGGACGATGGCAATGCACCTGTTTGATGACATGGCAAGCCTTAGGCTCCGAGAGAGTGTGATTGGTGATGAGCCGAAGGGGGTGTAGCAATCGCAGCTCGAGAATGAGAGAGAGGTGGTCTAGGAAGTCGAAGGCGTCAACAATGGGCGGTGGGGTAAGCTTGTCTCTCTTTATACCGGCTCTTTATGACACTCACACTAGATGGCTTAACTGAGAGACCCTCTTCACACGCATATATAAGGGTTAGTGCTTGCCGAGCTGTCTAAGATGACTAAGATAGGCAACTATAACTAGAATGCAGATGAAGAAATCGTGGGGTCTGTTGTGGGTGGTGCTAGGGGTGAGCAGTTTCTTGTTCTTTACATGTTCCATCTGGAACCTGGAACCTACCCTCGGGTACAGGTTCATCATTTTTGGAAACTAAAACCTACCCGACAGAACCAAGAACTTGAAATCTGCCCTGTCATAGGTTCCGGGGTCAGTTCCAGGTTTCAACATGTTTTTTTTTTTTTTTCCTTTTTGTCTCATTTTTTTGGTTTCATTTTTAGGGTAAACTATGCAACAATTGCTCATTCCTGCCATTGGGTAAGATCTTAAGGAAAAGTTGTATGTTATAACTAGCATTGTGATATTCCAAACCACTCTTAAGTTTACAAGCAAACTTAGTTTTGCTATATCATATTATAAAAAGAAAAAAGTTCCAACAACATACCTAAAAAAATTCGGATGTCGAGCTCACATCCCTCTCCTTCTCCGGCGAATCCAGTTGCAAGCATTTGGGGACTTCACAGCTGCATTTCCCGCTTCTATTTGGCGATGCTAGGTCCTCCATTCGCACAATATTGAGCACGAATCCATTAGGAACTCTTTCTGTTTGTAAAAGATCAGCAGTGTTCCATCAGGTATGTCATTGGATTCTTCTGCTTCATGGTACAAAGGTTAGAGTAGGGAAAAAGAACACAACATACCTAAAAAAATTCCAAATCCCACAACAGATGATTTCCAAGCTAGCAACGATTGCAATCAAAGCCTTTCTATGTAGGAAAGGCACTTCTTTGAAGCCTAAAATGTTCTGCATCCATGCAAGTCTCAGTGTGACATTCAGTACCTGCAGTTGCACGTAAGTCAAGCGGGGTTAATTCATGAGAATGCACACGGAAAAACAAGAAAGTCAAGAAGCTTCTAGCATTCAGCCTTCAACTCCTCTAAGTAGACATTACGAAAGTTGCAAAGCACAATGTGCGCATTTGCTTACCATGGCTACAAAGTAAACGCTTCTATTTGGAATTGTGAGTTTATCTCTTAGCCGGGAGTTCTTGGCGTTGCGCCTCAGGAGGCCCCAATCAATGACAAGATCCCAGTTTGTGCTGGCGATCGTTTGCAATCCCTGAGTTGGCCACTACGATGATCTTCCATAGGACCCCCCCTTCTCAAATCATGACCTGTTCTCATGACAACTACAACGATGGTGGAAAAGTACTTCAGGCCATTGCGCCCTTGCATTATGTCTCCCTCGTCGTACAGGCGCTGGAGGCACAAAAAACATTAGAATGTCATGAAAATGTTGAGAACCAACATGACAGAACAAATATATATGATATTACATAGCAAAGAGGAAAATTCTCAAAGGCAACGAGACAAGACGTTAAAAGCAGTTCTTTGATAAGGCTTCGTCAATGGAGAATTTCATGAGATCTAAAACTAATTATGTCTTCATGCAACTTTACTTGAAGGAAACGCATCCCCTATGGAATAACTGCGATGATGAAGTAAAATGCTTCGTAGAGTTTGCTTTCATCGCACTTGTTTGATCTAGTTTTGAAATCTCCCCAACCATAGTAACAGATATAGAACTCTAAATTTCTGATGGCCTGAACCTGAATAATATTTACCATCGGTATAAGTTACATGCAAAGAAACCTTGGTTCGAAGATTACTATAAGAAACGACAATGTAATGAGTTGATTCAGTTTTGTTTGTTCGGATGTGATGGATTTTTTCTTTATTGATGGGCCTGAGTTGGCCCGTCCGCCCATGTTGGGCCTAAAAGCCCGGCCCACTAGATTAGGGCCCATGGATGAAGGGGCACGATTCCTGTTTAGAGGGAACGTATATAAGGGAAGGAGAGAGAGGGAGAACGCACCCTTTGGCATAAGAATGTACGTACGTTCCTCTCCCTCTCTCCCTCCAAGAAAAAGAAGAAAAACGCTTACGGTGACATCGTCTTCCTTTCAAGGCAAATTGACATCATCGGATCAGAATTTCTTTCTCGATCTTCAGCATTTGTGTTTAATCTGTGGCTAACAAGGTACGCTCGATTCCGTGGTGTGCTTTAGGATCGGTGATACGTGTTTTTCCCGGGCTTCGCTTCTGCATTCGTTTTAGGGGTTCAATTTAGTGTCGAATCCGGTTTTCGGGGATCCGTTATTCCCAACATTGGTATCAGAGCCCTAGTTCACGTTTTCCCGACCTGTTTTATGTTTTTTGAATGATTTTTCGCGAAAAAAATTTCGGCCGTACGGATCGGGGCGAGAAATCCCGACACCCGAGCGCTATTCAGCCATTTTTCCGAGTCTACGTAAGTCGAAATCGAATTCTGATGGCATAGGGAGAAAGGGAACGTCCAAACGAGTCTGGCGATACATAGAGCGCCGTCGGGAGACGCCGCACCCGCCCACACGCGCGCCCAGAAGGGGCTGTGCGTGGGCGCGACGCGCCCGGAAGCGCTGGCTCACCCAGCGCGTGCGGCACATGCGCCGATCGGCGAACTGGCACACGCTGGTCGACGAACCGACATGTGCTGACGTCAGCATGACGTCACCCAACGGTTGGTAACCGCTGGGGTGACGTCATCGATGACATCAGCGCCGTCAACAGTTGGCCGGGCGGTCACAAGCCGGCGACTCGACCCGACCCGAACCGCGGACGACTGGCACGTGCCGGATGACGTCTGCGTGACGTCAGCCAGCGCACGCGCGTGGCACATGCGGTCGGTTCGTCCAACCGGCCCAACCGGTCCAACCGGCCGACTTGCCGCCCGTTGACCATTAACCGACCGTTGACCAGCCGTTGACCGTTGACTTACGACCGTTGACCCAAAAAAAAAAAAGAATTTGTTTCTTTTTCATTTATGCCTATGTGGGTTATATGTAATCCATTATTTATTCTGCATTTGTTGCATGAATTTTGGAAAATTATGTATTTTCCCTTATGTACATTATGGATTATAAGTGATCCAATTATAATTCTGCATTTGTTGCAGGAACTATGATGCGTTATGCACGGATACCTGCAATCCCAAGAACGGACGAGGGAAATGCAAAACTTAAAAGGCTGATGTCAGATTTAGCTAATTATCGGTAGCATGACGGTGATTTAGTATTACATGTGGTCAGGGTCAATCAGATGATACAGGAAATCATCTGGAATGGTTATCTTATGCCGGATTTTGAGAAGGTGCTAGCTTTGATGAACACTCTTCCACCCGAATGGCAAGTAGTGTTAGATCGGCTATGGGAGGTCAACGTGGTCCCGGGTTATAGGAAGCTAGTGGAAGCTTTTGTAAGAGAGTACTATAAGATTGAGTTAACCAAAACTTCAACCTCAACCCTTAGATTGAGCGCCACATGGCGCAGAGTAAATGTGCATTGGTGGCGACATAAAAGCTCTCCAAAAGTTTTTCCATTGTTGGCAAATGTGCCTTCAGTTTTCTCAGAAGTTTTGACTGATAGATTAGAAGGGACATTCCCCATTTATTTCTTAGATTAATTATGTAATGTTTACTACATGATTGTTGTTGATGTAGCAACCGATATGATAGTTGTATTAGATGAAAGTAGTGTTATTCTATTGGATGTTAGATATTGTTGCTTTCTTATTGTTGGTTGCTATGGGTAATTAGGCGTGGGTGGTTTTAGAAGCTTTTGTAGCTTCATAGAATTGATTTTGCATAAGACAATTATATTAATGATAATTTTAAGTTAGGATTTTTGGAGGATGATTGGAAACATAGTGACCTTTTGATTCTGAAACCTTACTTGAAATTGTTCATTGATATGATGGGTCTGTGCAAAGTGGATGCATAAATGATAGGCATTAATTATTCATGCATATATGTCTGATGTGTTCAAATCGATTGTTTCAGTAACTAAGAACGTTATTGCTGATATGAACGGCAACAATTGTGAAATATTGAATATGAAGATTCAATATGTGCTGGAAAAGCAAGAAGCACTAGAAGCTCTTGACCATATTATGGAAGATCTTAAGGATGATGTGCGTCACCTTGAGCTAGTAGAGGACCGCCTAACGGCATTTGAGCCGAAAATTGATATTTGCAATGCTGGTTCTAGCTCAGAAAGGGCTTTGTGCTCTAAGCGCAAGCGTATTGATTCGTTCAATATGTGGGAATGCAAAGGATTAAGTCATTGTTGTAAGAAATCAAGAGTTAACCAACACAAGAGAGGAAAACGTCCTCAAGTGAAGAAAATGTCAAGGGTAAGGTGTTACAATAGTGATAAGAAAGGTCACTATGCTCGCAACTGTTGTGAGCTGAAAAAGGTAAACACCTCTTATACATTTGAGAACTTTGCTTATGTGTTAAGTTCTGCATTATTAGCTTAATCCAATCATTTGTGAACTGTAGATTCAAGAGCGACAGACCATGTAGGGAAGGATAGAGAACCCTTCGTGGAATTTCGACGAGTACCGACTGGAACTAAGTGGATCTATGTGGGATATAACTCTAGAGATGAAGTTAAAGGGATTGGCACCTGCTAATTGAACATGAGTGGTGGACGCATCTTGTTCCTACATGATGTTCCATATGCTCCAGAAATTCGTCAAAATTTAATGTCTATTTTGATGTTGGTTAAACTTGTTTTTTATATGAACTTCCATAATAGAGGTGTAGATTTGTATTAGGATACAAACTACTATAGTTGTAGTCACTTTCTGGATGGTTTTATTGTACTAGATGTTAACTATGGTGATGTCAATATTTGTTATTCCCTTGTTTCACGTCTTCTACTTCATATGAAAATGATGTGATTATGTGGCATGCTAAACTTTGTTATATTGGCCAACAACGTATGAATAGACTAGCCAAAGAGGGCTTGTTGGGCACATCGAAAAAGTCGATTTGCCAATATGTGAGCATTGCCTAGCAGGGAAAACGACAAGAAAACCATTTGGAAAAGGTAAAAAAGAGCTGAATTCCTCTGCATTTAATCCATGCTGACGTATGTGGTTCAATGAATGTGAGAGGAAGGCATGAGGCTGTTTATTTCATCACTTTTATAGATGATAATACTCGATTCGGATATGTCTATTTGATTTCTCATAAATTTAAAGCATTAAGTTGTTTCAAAAGGTTTATGAACTTGGTAGAAAATCAATTAGACAAGAAAATAAAAGTATTGAGATCCGATCGAGCTCAAGAATATTTATCTGATGAGTTCAGAAAATTTTGTAATGAAAAAGGAATAGAAAGATAGTTGTCTATTCCATATACTCCTCAACAAAATGGTGTTGCAAAGAGAAGAAACAGAACCCTACTGGAAATGGTTAGGTTCATGATGGCGCATACTAACTTACCTATCACTTTTTGGAGTGATGCGTTGTTAACTGCTGCCTGTATACTTAACCGAGTGCCTTCCAAATCAGTTACTTCCACTCCATATAAGTTATGGACAGGTAGAAAACCAGACTTAAGTTTTCTGAAGTTATGGGGTTGTGTTGCCTATACTCATGAGTCCTCTCACAAGTTTGGGAAATTGGGTCCCAAAGGAAATAAGAGTATTTTCATGAGATACTCCGAATACTCGAAAGGGTATGTGTTCATAGGTGAGCAGGAAAATGGGAATATAATTGAATTTGAATCACGGGATGTCACATTCTTAATGGATGAATTTCCTAAGAAGGGCGAAATATGGGAAGATTACTCTCTATTTGAAACCTTGGATCAAGATAATAATATTAGTGGAGTTCGTTCAAGTGGGATTAATATGAGAAGTGATGAATTAAATTCAACTCATTCTCAATTACAACCACATGTTGAGACAATATCATCATTATCTAATCCAAGTGGGAGCATAATGGGAATGATGTGCTAAGTGTACAATCTCCCATACGGCAAACAAGTCGCCAAAGTATTCCCCGTCGACGTTTTGACATTGAAGGGGAAACTTTTATGGTTGCTCCACAAGATGAGGATGAGCCAAGAAATATTAATAAGGCTCTGAATTGCCCTAGTAAGGAAAAATGGATTCATGCAATGTAATAGGAAATGGAGTCAATGAAATCAAACCAAGTTTGGGAACTGGTTGATCTTCCAAAAGGACACAAAGCTATTGGGAACAAGTGGATTCTCAAAATAAAGCGAAAAGCTGATGGCTCGATAGAAAGGCATAAGGCTCGCCTTGTGGCGAAGATGTATAATCAACAGGAAGGAATTGATTATTAAGATACATTTCTCCTGTAGTGAGATTTACTTTGATTCACATAGTTAAACAATAGTGGTTAGTATGGATCTTGAGTTACATCAAATGGATGTAAAGACTGATTTTCCTCAGTGGTGAATTAGAGGAAGAAATATATATGGAACAACCTGCTGGTTTCATAGTTAAAGGCCAAGAAGAAAAGGTATGTCGACTTTGGGGGTCGATATATGGCCTTAAGCAGTCGTCAAGACAATGGTGTATACGTTTTTTATAATACCATAATGGCATATGACTTTACAATGATAGATAAGGATCATTGTGTATATATCAAAAGATCCAAAGATCAATTTGTGATCATATCATTATATGTTGATGATATACTAATTGTCGGAAGCAATATGGAGTTTGTTAATATTGTGAAAATTTTGTTATCTTCCAACTTTGAGATGAAAGACATGGGTGATGTTGCATACATTCTTGGAATTAAGATTTCAAGATTGTAAACCCATAGACACTCCTATTGCAAAAGGTGAAGGATTGAGCCATAAAGCGTGTCCAAGGACTCCACAAGAGAATGAACAAATGAAACGTGTTCCTTATGCTTTGGTCTGTTGGAAGCTTGATGTACGCTATAATGTATACAAGACCTGACATATGTTTTGCAATTGGAATGGTGAGAAGATACCAATCCAATCCAGGTCAAGCACATTAGAAAGCCGTTAAAAATAATACTAAGGTATCTGTCGCGACCTATTTTTCGGGTGCACCACCTAAAACTAGGTTAATGGACTACTAAGCTTTTAAACTTAGCTCGGGCTCTCCCAAGCCCATACCAAATCGCGACTTAAGTCTAAATTTTTAAACATGCAAAAGGTTATTAATTAGGAGTCGCCACTAATCGATTTATGGTAGGTCGATTAACACCTAAGTAAAATAAAGGGAGATTTATTTTACTCCTACGAACCATAGACTAAGGGTACGGGGACTTGGTTACACTAGAATTTTCTAATGTCCTTTCGGTACCATTTCTTTTTAATTTTTTCAAGATGTTTTTGCAAGCAGCTGATTTATTTTAACCTAAATTACTATCATGCAAATGTGGTGACCACACGGGTGCTCATCCATTATTTAAAACATTCAAATAAATAAATTGCATCACACAAAACAAGCAATCATTTTTTTTTTTGGATTTTCTTAAAAATTGGAGTTCTTTTGTAAAAATGCATTTCTAAACTAAATGACTTAATCCTATTAATATGCAAATTCTAATTAAATTGGCCTATTATGCAAACTAGTTATTATGCACCTTATGACCTAGCTTTACTAACAAATTCTAATTAAATGATCATATTATGCGAACTAATTAATATGCACCTAGACTTTTGTATTTTTGTATTTTATTGAAGTTTAGAATTTATGAAAACCCTACTTAATCTATTTAAAAATAATTTTCTAATCCATTTTTGGGATTAATTTGACTTAAACCCTATTCTGTCTTAGAAAACTATTTTTGATTTTTTTTTATTTAAAAAAAGAGGATGAGAATATGAAAATGTGCCAATTATATCTAAGACTCTAAAAGGGCTATTTAAGTCTAATCCTAACTTTTTTTTTTTTAAATATCTAAAAATGCAGTCCTAAAAATATTATCTAAAATGCAATCCTAGAAATATAATCCTAAAAATTTGATTAATTAAACCTTCGTGTCTATTATATTAAACCTTAATGTCCTATATGCTCATGCAAATTTTGAATTTTTTTTTGGAATTTTTTTGAATTTTTAGTTTCTTTTTGGTTTTTTTTTTTTTTAAGCTGAATAATTGTTAAAGTAGGGTTAAATCTAAACAATTAATATAATTACTAAATAAAGGATCAAAATAATTGAAAAAATAACCTATTGTCTCACAGGTTAAATTAACAATTATTCTAACCTAATCATCACAACAACTTAAAATAATTAAAAAATCTAGTCCGAAGTCTTACGGACCAAATTAAATAATTATTATGATTTTAACAATTAAGATTCTACCAAAAAGCCCAAAAATTAAAAATAATTAGAAAAATGATCCAATGTCTCTCGGATCAAATTAATAATTATATTAATTTTGGACAAAATCCCTACAGATAATGCATACTAAATTCACAAATATTAACGTCCAACATTACAACTTAAATAGATAAACAAAATAAATAAAAAGAAAAAGCTAAACCACCTAAGGAAAGAGGGCTTGCTGCAGCGTTGATGGTGCAGACACGGCGTCGGCTGAGGGAGGAGCTCCGGAGCGGTGGCGAGCGGTGACGGGGCTGCGATGGCTGCGCGAGGAGGCGACGGAGGCGGAGATGCTGGTGCGGGTCGCAGTGGTCGGGCTCGGCGAAGGGAAAACCGGCGTTGCGGCGGTTCGGGTTACGCTCGCGGGCGGAGGCGGGTCAACGAGACGCAGAGCGATGGTTGTGCGGGTCGGGGCTGCGGCGTCGCGTGGTCTCGTCGTGGCGGCTCCGGGTCGCAAACGGCGCGGGTCCAGGCGCGGAAAGGGTAAGGCGGCGACGGCGGTTGCACGATGGTGGCTCCGAATCGCAGGGGGGCTCGCGGAGGTGCAGGTGCGCAACTGACAATGGGCTCAGGCGGAGGGAGACGAGCGGCAGGCTTTGGAGCTTCGGCGTCGTATTGGGCAGCAGCAGATTGCGATGGCCGGCGTGGGTTCTCGGGCTACTGCAGCGTTGCAGGGGTCGTCGGGTGGTGTGCGCGAGTTGCCGCGGGTCGCAGGTTGCTGCGCGGCGAGGCTTGCGGATGTTGGTGATAGAGGTGCGGTGGCCGGTGCGAGGCGGTGTGGCAAAGATGCGGCGAAAGCAGCGCAAGCAGCTCAGAGACCAGCGGTGCAGGGATCGGTCACGTGGCAAAGGGAAGCCATGAAGAAGAAGAACAGTAGCGTTTCCTCTTTTCTTTTTTTTTCTTTTTTTTTTCTCTCTCCCTCACGTCACTTCCTACGGCTCCTCTCTCCGTCTCTTCTCTCTGTTGTATTCTCTTTTTGACTTTTGACTTCTCTCAGGTTGTCAGAAGGGAAAAGCGAGAAAATGGAATTTTCTCTCTCTTTTTTTAACTTTTACGAATCCTTCTCAGCTCTTTTCACGAAATTTTTTTTAGCGAATTCTCCCCCCTCAGCTCTCTTTTATAGTGATTCGAGACGGCCACTTTGTATGGTATTTTCCGAGTTTCCATCTTCCGTCACATTAAATCAAGGCTACAAATCAAAGCAAGATTTCGCAATCAACTCGATTTTGCTCCGATTTATTCCGTTTTATAAAAATTCTTGCCCTTTGTTCACCTGATTTTTAATTGTTTCTGCATTTATCGAAATTTGAGTACTCATCAGAATTTCAAATTTCCTTGTATACTTCAATCAAATCAATTTCCCCCAATTTCATTTTTTTTTCTTTTTATTTGTCCAAAAATGCAATTTTTATTTTCCTTATTTTTCTAGATTTGCTAAAAATAGGTGTCAATAGTATCTAAAGGGAACTGTTGATTATACGATGAGTCATTAAGGAAAGGATCTGCGACTCTAAGGCTATTATGATGTTGATTGGGGAGGAGATTTAAATGAAAAGAAATCTACCTCTGGATTTGTTTTCTTACCGAATAATGGCACCATATGTTGGAGCAGTAAGAAACAATAATGTATAGCCTTGTCCACGATGTAAGTTGTGTTCGTGGCATTATCAACAGCAGTATAAGAAGGCGTTTGGCTTAAGAGATTTTTTGGATTATTTAGGTGTTATTGGAAGTGCCGCAGATTCATTGTTGGTTAACTGTGATAGCCAAGCAGCAAAAGTGTACACCAAAGATCCAAAACATCATGGCAAGACCAAACACATAGATACCAAGTATAATTTTATCAATGATATGATTGCACGTAAAGATGTGAACTTAGAGTACATACTACGCATAGAATGGTAGCAGATCCTATGACAAAGCCAATACCTAGAGATGTGTTTTGTGGCCATATGAAGTCTTTAGGATTGCGTAGAAGCTGATGTACTGAATATTATAATTTCCATAAGTGTTCACATTTGATGAATTTGTGTTTTTCATCATTAATATCTATGAATCTTTGTTTGATCTTTATGCATCTTAATGCTCAGTGCATTATTTTAAGTTGAGAAAGTATGTCGGACAGATATAAGATTAGCCTACTCACACGGGTAATCGCCTCTATTTACTGTGTAATAAATAGAGATGAGACTATTTTTAAGCTTATTATATATGTGATAATCGAGAGCTCAAGCTTAAAATACGTATGTCGCCTTAACTGAGTGTTAAGATGAGGACATAATATTTACTATGTCCGAAAGTAAAATAACCCACATATTTTACTTTATCTGTCTATGATGCCAGATGTGAGTTCTGATGAATTTTGTTAATGAGTAGATACGTGAACTCAAGTTAGACATTGGGTATGTCTAAACTGTCATCTGTACGGTATTGAAAGTGAAGACATACGCTCCATGGGAAAGGAGTTAATACCATAATACGTATTTCATACTACGTATGCATGAGACGACCAATAAGAGTGGCAAAAGTTTGATCTCAACTTTTATGCCGTGTGAGACTCTTGAGGAAAAAAGTTCCTCAATCTTTAGTCCCCTTATGACTCTTACTTATTCTCAAGATTTCTATTTAGTGTTTGCTATCTTAGGATGTTGCCAATGGTCATGAGTTTGATTCGATCTAATGGGACATTTCTAGAATAGCAAGCCGAACTGAAATTGAGAGTTTGAAGGAAAGAGGAAGATCGATTTTGGAGAATCACATTGTAGTTTTGTATTCACCGGTTAACCAATTATGATTGTCTCTGGGATAATCATAATTGTGAATACAATATATATATATATATATATCATTGTTTAAAAGAGATCAAGAGAGATATAAATGTGATCGATCGATCTAGGGTACTACATACTAAATCTACTCAGGATGTGATGCCCATTATGAGCTGCTATATATTCCTAACAGATGTATAGCAACGAGCTCTCAAAGTATGCTGGTTGCACGGATTATTCACCGGTATGAATGTTGAAGAGAGGAAAAGAGGATTCTGTTCGGCCCACCATGTTAAGTGAGAGTCTATGATTGATTTTTCTCTGATGGGGCTGAGTAGGGCCTGTCCGCCCATGTTGGTTTTGGACCACCATGTGCGAGTGGGAGATGATGGATTTTTTCTTTATTGATGGGCCTGAGTTGGCCCGTCCGCCCATGTTGGGCCTAAAAGCCCGGCCCACTAGATTAGGGCCCATGGATGAAGGGGCACGATTCCTGTTTAGAGGGAACGTATATAAGAAAAGGAGAGAGAGGGAGAATGCACCCTTTGGCATAAGAACGTACGTACGTTCCTCTCCCTCTCTCCCTCCAAGAAAAAGAAGAAAAACGCTTACGGCGACATCGTCTTCCTTTCAAGGCAAATTGACATCATCGGATCAGAATTTCTTCCTCGATCTTTAGCATTTGTGTTTAATCTGTGGCTAACAAGGTACGCTCGATTCCATGGTGTGCTTTAGGATCGGTGATACGTGTTTTTCCCGGGCTTCGCTTCCGCATTCGTTTTAGGGGTTCGATTTAGTGTCGAATCCGGTTTTCGGGGATCCGTTATTCCCAACAGGATGACTTTACACCCAGGATCTAACATATCACGGTCACTTATTCTTTGATATGACGAGAGAGGATTTTGCTGAAGTAGGCAATGACCAATTTTCAGAATACTGCTATAGATCCTCATTAATATGTCAAGCAGATTAGACCAGTGAAAAACATGTCAAAAATAAACGATGCACTTATTCTTTGATATGATATTAAGTGATTTAGAAAATCTGGTCATAGGCTTGAGACTAACACAAGCTGAAATCACTTGGGAATATAGTAATAGTTAGTATTATAGAATTTTGTCATGAGAAGTATGAATACTACAAGAGCAAACCTGGCTGGTGAGTTGATCTACCAAGAAAAAATCAAGTAGCGTTATCGGCAACATTGACATAGTGAAATGAAATCACCCCATGCTTCATGAAGGTTATGTATGTGTGCTTGATTTGTCTTAAGTCAGTGTGCTCACCTTGTAAAATAGAGCACATATACAATGAAAAGCACACTGAATCAGGAAGAAGTGGCTCGAACGGTATATGATGTTGAAAGGGCAGAGTTTTATCCAAATCACAACCTGTCGAGTGGAGTCCTTAGTCTCGTTAACTACCAAATAAAGCCTTCTCCTATTAACAAACTTATCCAGCTTCAAATGCATAAGTATCGACACTGGATGATTGGAGCAATTTCATTCAATCTTACCACGACCAATATGAGTGGAACTAATTCTGTCAGTGCCTTATAGCTTTTCATTCTTGGGTCCATGTCCATATCAAGATTAGATAGAACTCCAGCCAACATTAACACTGACAGCCCAGAACTAAGAAGGATCTCCCGATAACCCAGTTCTGTCCCCTTTTTGAATCCAAATATAAAGGAGTAATTGATACGGTAGCGCCTCCAGTAGTATATGTTCGCGGCATACATTAACATATGCAAAATAATGAATCCGAACAAGCTGCAAAAAGAAGCTATTCCAGAATGATTCATCCATCCACTTAAAGCCATCATATTGTTTCTCAATAAAGAAGACATTTTCAAAGTTTTCCATCGTTCAAATGGTAATGAACCTGAAAGAAACATTTTAACTCACCTATAAAGGGGAAATATAGTTTCCGTGTATTTTTGGCGCCCGTCACTTTTTAGGAGATTTCCTGAATGTACAGCCACTATAATGCTCACTACAAAAGCCAATGAGCATCTAGTAAAGCAACCTACAAGCACCAGAAAAACAGAAAAATGTACCTTGATAAACATAACTAATAACAACTTAGGTAGAAAGAGGCAGTCTCAGTCTCACAAATAGAGAGAGCTTGTTAGCCTTGTCTCGCACTTACAGAGAAAGAAAGCATAGAATAGTTCATTATTTGAACTAACAATGTTTCATCTTGTAAAATGTATACCTAGAAAGAACGTAATTCTATGCTTCTCTCTCTTAGCTATTGGTCTTAGGGTTCACATCCCTTTACTGCGGTTTTCATTAGCAAAATGCTTTATAAATGCAGCTTAAACTCTTTCCATAAGCCTTGAAACCTGGGGTTCAAAAGATGATCCCCTTATTGAGAAGGGTGTCATTATTGGGAAAAAGTTTAGTATCTCTTGCTAGTTACAACCTCATCAGAGCTGCCGAGGTACAAACATCCACCATCTTTAAGTAAGACTTTGAAGCATTATGACGAGTGATCTGCGTAATTTGATATTAGCATAGCATAGTTGAGCATCGAAAGACCTTGAAGAAGATAGTTAGAACGATAGAATTAATGTACCTTGTCATACTTCTTCATAATTTTGGAGAATGCTAGTTGGTTCAAGACGCTGTCAGGTTAACTGGCATGTCATTGTACTGAGAAATGGAACACAGGTGATCCTCGATTACCCAAAATTTGGCGAAGATTGGCCTTACCAGTAGCTCTTTAGAAGTTGAAGCTTTTGGTAGAATTCTGTGAAAGCTCCGGTCATCAATTCCTCAGCTTTCCTCAGCCCTGCCTTGGCGAACGACATGTCCTCATTCGAACTCATCAGGATTACGTTAGCAGATGATATTGGACTTTGAGGTTGGACAGTGACCTTCACCTGTTCCTTGATACTAATTGGAGCTACTATGAAGTTAGAGCTATTAACATGTGCTTGTATCATTTAGAGAAGTATCATGGTGTCATTGCTCATTCCTGCTTGTCATCTCCTGGCTGGTGTTGCATATCTAATTTGGTTCTCAAGTCATCTTTTAAAGCCTTTTTAAGTGCAATGTATATTACTAATGTATTTATATGTTGATTTTTACCAGCTGATTCAAATATGGAGCCTGCATAGTAGGCAAATGCATTACTCCCACCAAATTGTTGAAGCACCATCAGCCCAACCACTATCTATTGCTTTGACGATATTATGAATATAAGGGAGGGGCATGAAAATTGCAAGCAATTTGAATAATTTTGAGGGCATTCTCACTATAAGTGGATGAGCATAGCATCTTTGGAACAGATCTAGAATTCTAGACTGAGACTGTTGTTCAAAGGTCTCTGTATAGTCCTATAAGACAAGTAAAATGAGAAACCTCAGTAGGCAAAATCATATGCTTCCAAATTATTTGAAAGACAAGCGAGATTGAGATATTACTCTAATATCGGCCGTCACGCCCCGAACCCAAGTGCATGCACATCCCACCGCGGTCGATCAAATATGCGACATTCCAAGACACGTCGCCGACCCATTCATTTTATTACGTATGTGGAAGTGAAACAAATCCCCTGACAACAATTAACTTGGGATAGAAAAGTAGGCAATCAATCACAACCAAACACTTACATAAACCAATGAAGTTTACAAACAGAAGTCTACAACCAAAAGTCTACAAAATGCCAGCTTATAAAAAGGGACCGTCTTACGACCTACAAGCCGAACACGATCCCCAATCCTTCAACTTCACGTCTGTAACTCCACAAGGCCAACCATAACAAACTGGCCGCTTCATCCACTAGAGACCTGAAAATGTAAGCCCACAACGGGGTGAGACATTGTCTCGGCAAGTTCACTCCCTAAACCCCTATTAAAAAGAAAATACACCCAAGGATGGCCTAGCCACACCATCACAAACAATGAGACTTACCTTTGTCTCAATTCATTCCTGCTTGTTAGCACAATTCATATTACTCAAGCATTTGCAGTAATAGAATTCAAACAACCGGAACGCTAATATTTTCATATAACCAATAACCATAGGAGTCCTAATTATAAGACTAAATCGTTATGACACGTCCCATACCGTGCCAAGGTGTTTGTGTAACTGCAATGTTTTGGAATTCGGGAAAAGATACAGCACCAAGGTGTTCATGAATCTCTACACCGGGATTTAATAGCAGGTTATGCAAGCTGGGAATTTGATCCCCTGGAACTGGAAAACCCTTTTCCCGACAATCAGGGCTCCGTCCACCTTTGGCAAGGGATGGAAGACCTCATAATTCCATGTGAGATTAACCAGTACATTGCACAGAAACTTCCATGGATTCGTTACCACGAGGTGCCCAACGGCGGACACTTGTGCATCTTCGAGAGCATCTTTGTGTTGATAAGGGCACTTTTACTGGGATAAGCTTTGCTTGTGTGGGGGAACCTACCCACCTCGCCTTGAACAAATTCCATGTAACCGGTGAGGCTCCTGGAGATCATTGGCTTGTGTATGGACTGGTGCACCCTGCGTAGGTGAGGGAATTAGCTTCTCTAATCATTTTCCGGCAACAAGTGTCAGTGTCGCCTTGGACTTTAAGATGGTTGAGATCTCTAGTTGCTTGCTATGCATATGCTTGATGATTGGTCTCTTCCTAATTCGATGTTCTGCTTTCTTACTCGCTTTTCTTCCTTATCTCTAGCACTAGTTCTTGTTGGAACCAAAAGGATTTGGAGGGAGAGAGTATAAACACACAAAAGAGAGAATATATTACACAATATGCCTTCAAAGGCTTAATGGAGTACACACATGAGTTTTGCTAAGCTTAAAACTCTCCCTCTAGCTTTCTATATGCTTCTGAAACTATCTCACTCTCTCACACACTAAATAAACTATCATAACCCTATATTTATAAGGATCTTCACCGCCATTATCTTCAACCTGCAAGAGTTGAAGTTGAACTTTTCTTCTTGGCTAAGGAGTCAACAATTTTGGGCTGAAACTTTTCCTTCACGTTCAAGTTTACGAAGTTCAAGCTTTCTTCCTGCTCTTGAAGACTTCAGCAACAAGTATAATATTATTTTAATATGTGCCCATTCTTTTCTTTTAATCCGCTTGTGGCCTCTTCAAGAATTCTTCTCCTTTGGCGGTTTACGAAGTGACGCTGCAGCCCACTTTTCTTTGGCCTTTTACAAACCGACTAACTCTTGCTTTCACACACTTAGCCAAAAACAATTAAAAGACATATAAGCTAATCAAAACACAAAATCAATTTTACTATTTTCTAACAGTTCTCTATGCTTGCTGTTTCAGACACAGCAATCCACTGTACAGAATCAGTCTGATATGCATTTGTTGAACATGTTCAAAGATGTCCCTTTTTCTTTGAACTCGAGATTGGTCTCGGTTTATCTTGAAAACAAGCGTCTCCTTCAGAATGTGAGCATTAGAACTTCCAAATGGAAAAACTGGTTTATCGAAAAACTAGCTAACAAACTAAGACACCCGCTCCATGTTTTTTGTTTATTTTTGGTGTACTTCATGGGAAACAGTTCGACATAGTACTCTAATTTGGTCATTGTGACACCTCCCTGTTGAGGTCAGCCAATCAATTGACAGTGAGTGCACTAGGGTCTCAGCCTCGTTTCCATAGTGCCGCCACCGCGGCCAATGAAATCTGAGAGGATCCGCCGTCGCTCAAGGCCTCCACCACGCCGTCTCTTGCGGCCAAGACCCGCTCTCTGACCACTTTTCCTTCTCCCGAGCCCACCATCAACTGGGTGACCCGCTTGGCTAACTCGTCTGCACTCACGAACCCGTCCTCGTTCGACATGCTCAGTGGGAGAGCCAGGGCGGCGTCCTCCACGAGAAACGCCCTGTTCACCTTCTGCTCAGCGTAGAGAGGCCAGGCCACCATCGGCACGCCGGCGTGCACTGCTTCGATGATCGAGTTCCAGCCGCAGTGAGTGACGAACCCGCCCACCGAGCCATGGTTCAGCACCTGTATCTGCGGTGCCCACGACTTCACCACCATCCCCCTCTCTCTTGTCCTCTCCAGAAATCCCTCCGGCATGAACTTCTCTATGCTCGTGTCGTCGCCATCGTTTGACCCCGATGTTGATTTTGCGGACGCATCCTGCGGCGGAGGCCGCACCACCCACAAGAATTTCAACCCGCTTCTCTCCAAACCTAATAAACAGGAGAATTGAATTTGAATTAAGCAGCGGCACGTGAAGTAATTTTTGCACGAAACTAAAGCTTACCTGAGGCCATCTCCTTCAGCTGCGCAGCGGAGAACCTTCCCTCGCTGCCAAAACACAAGAACACGACGCTTCGGCTCGGTTGCGAGTCGAGCCAACTCAAGCACTCGTGCCTTCTTTCTCTCTTGTCGCCACCGCCCTCGTCGCTGTCAACCTTTGACTCAACCAAAGGCCCAACGGCAAAAATAGGCGGAGTCGGCCTGTCTGGCACGCACAATCCTTCTTTGATGACTCTGATGATCCGACTGTCAAGCGACTCGCACGTGTTAACAATGATGCCGGACGACGAGATCATGTTCCTGCAAGCATCCAAGATGTAGCCGTACATTCTCCAGCTTCGGTCATGCATGACCGGCGGCATGTCCGAGGCCTTGATTGGAGGCAACCCAGGAATGTTCAGGGTCTCGTCTCCAAGGTCCTTGAAGCTCTTGGTGGTGCTCCCGTGGAGAGTTGGAAGGTGGAGGAAGGCGGCGAGGGCAGCGGCACCCGAGGTGAAGTAGTAGTAGGTCGGGACGCCAAGGGCGGCCGCCACAGGGAAGGCGGCATCTGAGAAGCCATCGATGATAAGGGCTCGGAGGTCCGCGGCGACAGCGATGGCAGCGAGGGCAAGGCGGAGGTTGGAGGCATCGTGGCGGGCCAAATCGAAGTGCGTTTGATTGTCCCCGGCTGCGGTGGCGGCGGATGGTGGAAGGTGGAGGACACTGATGGAAGAGGAGTTGGCGACTGGGGTGGGGGCGGTGGCAGAAGCGGAGGAGAGGATGACGATGACGGAGAAGCGAGGGTGGCGTTTGAGAATGAGCCGTCCAAGCTCGAGCATCGAGACGATGTGACCCCTCAATGGCGAGGGATAGAGGACTATGGTCTCCCCCATGTTTTCCTTTGTCGTACCTTACAACTTTTATTTTGGTAATGCCCATTTATGAACGTCGAAACATTTGTTTTTATAGGCAAACAATATGGCCGGCGGGGTTCAATTACTTCATCCTTCACGGCTTCTTTTTTAATCTCATTTTTTCATAAATCATCAAAAGTTCCGAAGAAATTAAATTCTTATGGCAACAATCCTTATGTAACGAGAAAGTATCTTGCAATCTTAAATTGCTAGGTTTATACCCTAGCATCGCCCACCCTTTTTTATACAAAATATAAGAGAAACTAATGTATGTATGAATATTAAATGATATTTTATTATGTTTATATTTTATTTGAATTCATTTAAAGTACATTTACTTATGATGCTATTTTAGTCATGTATATGCAAATGAAAAAATACTAAGAAAAGGAGTTACAAATAAGATGAAGAACTAATCAAAAAAGTTAAAAGAAACAATATGTAATAATATGCTCATTAATGTGGTGTAGAGCTCGAATATCGCATCATTTAAATTTGTTTTTCATATTATGATCTGTTTTTGTTGTTCGTGACAATTAAAAAGTTGACTTTCACGACACCTTCCTGCTCTAACTATGTGGAAGTGGAAGTATCTTCTCCGCGTCAAGAACGTCATTGCTGACGTCATCGGCCACGAAGTCCCGCCCACAAGAATATTATTTTAGGGAAGATGGAAGTCCGCGCTGCCTCCTCTACCGTTGACTTCACCCCGCACAGAAAAAAAGATAAAAATTTGAGCAAATGACACGATTAATTCTTAAATTTTAGTCTAATATGTAACGTAATCCCTAAAATTTTAATTTATTTAATATTATTTTTAGCTAAATGTGTATTGTAGTCCTTGAACTTTTAATTTATTGTTCCTCTATTAATTCAACTTCATGGACGATATGAGAAATTTTCATATAATTCGGGAACTAAATTAAATATATAACTTATCACATTAAACACAAAAAAAGTTGAGGGATAATATCATATATTAAGCTAAATTTTATGAATTATATTAAATAAATTCATGAACCATTTGTGTAATGATCTCATAATAAAATACAGAAGATCCTGCAAAGCTATTGCTACTCGAGAAAATATTAGGTAGGCTTGTCTTGTCATATAAGTAGTAAAATACTCCATTTAGCACTTGCCACATGTCTAAGTGAGGCTCGCTGACTAGTCTCTTGTCTCTTTTGCACATTGCATTTCTTTTCTTCATCATCCTTTCTTCCTTTCAACCATCGTGTTGCCCACGAAACCCCCACCACCAACCAAAGTGATCTCACGTTGGCGTTGCTCAAGTGTGAATTGGAATTTTTTTTTTTTCCTTATGAAGTTAAAAGAGGTTTCTTCCTATTATGATTTTGCTTGTTCTTGTGTTGAATTGGTAAGAAAAATCTAATATCTTTCTGGTCTCAAATGGTTGAGGAATTTAAAGGGAGATTTTGATAAGCATGTTTGATTTCTTTCTTTGTTGGACGGCGATTCCCTCCCAAGCAGCACTACCAGCGGAGCGTAGAACTCGATCCCCATCTCGCCCTCCACCATCGTCCTAACCCTCGTCAATAAGTGTTGGGTGGGTCCACCTCTTGTAGGGCCCAGCTAACATAAAGCAAAACAAAAGAAAAACAAAAGAGAAAAAGGATGAAAAGTCAAAAGGAAAGAAAAGTGATCGGTTGCCTCGTCCAAGACCAGAGGAGAGAGAAGAAGAGGGTGTCCCCACCCGACCCGAGAGAATTATTCGAGAGCGTGAAGAAGAAGAAGAAGAAAAGAAAATGAGGCAAAACTATGAAGCTTCCATTTGAAAGCCAAATATTGACAGAATCAGTTCAAATTAGAACATCTCGTTCATGAGATCGAGAGCTATGAGTTAATGATTTTCGTTCGTTGAGATTCACCTCTGAATTCTCCGATTATGATTATGGCTGCCCTATTTATGTTTATCTACTTTTGTGGTGAGGAAATGAACTCGTAATGCTTATGTGGAGCCTCTAGTGTGTGACTGGAGAAAATTACTTTAGTGAAAGTTTTTGGACAGTTTGTGATTTTTCTCATATTAAGTTTTCACGTTAAAACTTTGGTGTTGTTGTTGACTTTATCTACTTACCATTTCGGCATCATATTTGCTTTTTCCGAGGTTATATATGGCTGGTTGATGATGGGGCTAAGTTGATTTTGCTCGGTTTAGTTTCGGGGGGAGAAATTGATCTTGGATTGAGTTTAGTTTGTGATGAATTGTTGCCTAGGTTTTCCCCAACACTAAGCAATCATCGACCCGAAGTCGGTGAGCTACAAGTTGTTCCATCAGTCGATCAAGATGTTTTCGGGCTTCACACCACAATGGACAATGGCAATGCACCCGTTTGACGACATGGCAAGCCTTAGGCTCTGAGAGAGTGTAATTGGTGATGAGCCAAAGAGGGTGTAGCAATCGCAGAGCTCAAGAACGAGAGAGAGGTGGTCTAGGAAGTCGAAGGCATCAATGATGTGTGGTGGGGTAAGCTTGTCTCTATTTATACCGGCTCTTTATGACATGCACACTAGATGGCTTAACTGAGAGACCCTCTTCACACACATATATAAGGGCTAGTGCTTGCCGAGCTGTCTAAGATGACTAAGATAAGCAACTATGACTAGAATGCAGATGAAGAAGTCATGGGGTCTGTTGTGGGTGGTGCAAGTTGTAAGAGAAAGAGACAAAGAGACTAACCAATGAGCCCCGCCTAGACATATGGCGAAGACAAAATGGAATGTTCTACCGCCCACATAACAAGATAAATCCACCTTATATTTTTTTTGCCCTATTGTGTTTTTGGCCCTATTTTGTTTGCGGACGTTATCGGTAAATTCGGTACGTAGTTAGCAAATAAAATTGATAATAATGAAAGAAGAATTTAAAAATTTAGTAAGCAACTCAACTCATAAGTTGATGAGCCAAATTAAAAAGTCACTTAATTGGAGGAAAGTTGATAAATCATTCTAATTAAGGTTAATAATCTCTCAAAAGGGTCAATAAACTTAAAGCATTGCTAAGAATACAAATAAAAATTTGCAAACGATTTTGTCAAATAAAAGTCAATAAGAAGCTCGATTGAGATTCACTAGCAAAACAATTAGAGATAATGTAATCAGGAAAAAAAAAATGGTGAGTGGTACCAATTTAGGTTGGTTGATAAATTCATATGAGATTTAGCAAATGTTAAGTGTGACTAAAAGAAATTACTAAATTACAAATTATACAAGAAGTGGATAATTTCATAAATATATTAATAGTAGACCAACAGGCCTTTTACACTTTGCAATACTTCTTGAAATTCACCGTAAAAAAAAAAAAAAAAAATTCGTATCTCCCACCACGAAACAAAATAAGTCTGTAACAACAAAATAATAATAGCAAGCTCCCCACCTTCTCCCAACGTAATGTACATACAAAAAGGAAATAAATCAAATTACATCTTTTTCCTTTAACTTACTATTGATACCAAATAAAATACTCAAAAACTGAAAAAGGAAACCACAAACAAAAGTAGCTTTCGCGTTGAAATTGCATTTGGCAGTTCTTCAGTGCCACTGTCTCTCCTTTTCTCATTGAAATTGTCTGAAAAATTTGGCAAGATTGCATCACATAGTTCCAGCTTCCAAAAGATTCAACAAATAAATAACGACAGAGACTAATCAGGAGGGCCCCAGAAAGAAAAAAAGGAAATGCAAGTTACATATGTCTGCTATATATTACATAGACATGTACATATATATAAGTCAAATGCCTGACTGCTATATATTACATAGACATGTACATATATATATAAGTCAAATGCCCGACAGTACATGCATACCCTTTCATTCCCCACGCGAAAGCTGACCTTATTAACATACATGTTATTGTTATTATTACCTAATTTTTTTTTTTTGGATCTGCTTATACATGCAAATCGCGACGACATCATATATAGAACTAGCTATCAGATTATATGTACTGTATTTATTCAGATATGTAACAAAAACTGTGAACTCGGTCTGCTTCGAACATGGCGTCTCCTTCACCAAGCATTGCTCGCCGTCCTCCTCATCAACTTGAACTTCTCAGCTGCCTTCTCCGCCTTGGTTGGCGGTTTCCATTTCATCATCATCTGTCATGGATACAACGTTAGCGCTCGAAAAGTTCACTTGACACGTGCAGCGGTCGGGTCTGAATTGATGCGAGATCATGCTTGTAGATGAATGTTTAGACTAAATTTTACCTCCTTTCTGCGTTTCTGCTCTCTCTCCGCCTGCCCAAAACGGCAAAAAGTAGAGGATAGTCAGATTATGCAGTGAAGTAAGTGAGTGCAGTGGCAGTTTTGAGATAGAACGATTATTTGTTTTTTACCACAATCCTTTTGAGCTTCTCGTTCTCTTCTTTAAGCTGATTGAGCTCTACTTCTAACTCAACTGTGTACGCCTGCAGGAAACGCGTTGATTTATCAGAGACACATGCTTCTCAATTTCGCCCTATATAGTTTCGATGCTGGGGATTTTGGGATAAAGAAATGGTCACCTGTTTCCTGGCTCGAGATCTCGCGGCCGACTCCCGGTTTTTGATCATCCGTCGCTGCCTTCGCTCAACCACGATTTCCGGCGGGCCGTCAATTATCCTTCGACTCTTCAGCCCCACTGCCTCCGCCAAGCTCTGGCATCGCTCGTTCATGATGCCACTTGTGCATTCCCCCATGTACCGATTGTTGTGCGCGTACATTTGGAACCCTGGGTACCCATTTCCCACCAAGTTGTTCCCGCTGCCATGAGGAGCGTTCGTGTATCCATACCCGCTCGCGCTTCTCATCTCGAGCCCTGCGTCCAGAGATGGAGTGGGATCCATGAAGTTCCTCTGTGGCTTGTGAACAGGCGGCTGCGGTGGTGGAGTCGCCCTAGGCAGGGGAGACTCTTGCACGACCCCGGCTTTGATCAGGAAGTCCTCCAAGGTCATCTCGCCAAAGGTTTGTTGTCGCCTAGGAGGTTCATGATCAACGAGGTTGGTGTTGTTCTCGTTATTCGGGGACTGGCGGTGGTCCTTGTGTATCTCCTCCCACACCTCGTCCACAGTCTTGTTGCAAAGTGGAGTCGGGATTGAGAACGAGCCTTGTCTCGCCAGAGACGACTGGCCCGCCGTATTTATATTAGCACTAGGGGGCTCATTCTGGCAGGGCAACGACTGGTTTTCCTCGACGCTCCATATGCTTGCTAGGAACTCGTCCATGTTCATCGAGCCAAAGCTCTTGCCGCTTCTGTACTGGATTTCATCGAGGGTGAGTGAGAGGATCGAGTTCTGTTTGCCAAGAGATGATGGCGGCTGCTGCTCCTTGAGCAGCTCACCCGGCGGCAGTTGCCCTGCAAATGGTGGTTCCAATTTAAGGTCGTCGCGGCCAGCATTTTCCAATTCCGCGACTTCCATTTTAAATCAATTGCACAATTTTTTTCTTTTTTATGGGACTGATGCTAATTATTACATGGGCAGGTTCCAGCATCTGCATGGAAGAAAGGGGTACATGTAAGCAACAGAATTATTTGAAAGAACAAACAAAATTGGCTGGTCCTCCCAATGACATCATTTCGACAAATCTTAGCACTTTAGCTATAGCAAAAGTAATTTCTATTCTTAAAATGCTTTATAGATTGAATTACGGGAGATTGAAGAGTGAGGTCAATGCTAGTACTGGGCTAGCAACAGACAGAGAGTACTGATTCAAAGTATACAAAAATCAGATCATACCGGTGGCCATTTCCTTCTATTTGCAAATGGTGTGATTACTAGCTTGCAAGCTTGTACCCCAAATTGTCACCTGATCATGCATTATCTGTGAGAGAACCTTACCCAAATCGTAAAAATACTTATATCTCCTTGAGAAGAAACAGTAACAAAACACTTAAAGAAAATAATATTACAGACCATGCTATGACGCATGTCAATGTCGCATTAAAAAGGAGAAGAAAGGATAAATTGTTTTGTAATTTGAAAATGTCGAAAAGTTAGTGGGAAACATTGAATGGATCGCAAGACCCGAGTCCAATCTCTCTCTAGCGGAGCTGTCAATCAAAAAGCCCGAAACCAACCAAAATCGAAATGGGCCGAAAGACTGCCCCGAGTCGAAAGCTCTTCGATTAAGGGGACAGCTCCCGACCCAAGAAAAAAGATCGACGGCAACGACTTAAACGGGAAAGCCGATACCAGAAATCCGCACTCGGAGTTTCACGCTTTCCCTCAGTTTCTCGAGGCGTTTAGCGGCGACCCATTCCGTGGTCAAGTGCAGAGAAGCGACATGCATGCAGGTTGCGCACCTCCTCCTCCTCCTCCATCCACATCACAACGAAAGATCGAGAACCCCAGACGGTACCGCAAACCAAACCAAACAGAAAGAGAAGGAGGAGGAGGAAAAGAGAAGACAAGACATCGTTCAGAAAACCAGCTGCATGCGACGGACACGCACCTGGGAAGCGGAGATCTCAGCTGAACTGCATGATGAATCTTGAACAAGAAAAGCCCATTCGTCCTCCCCGCTCTCTCTCTCTCTCTCTCTCTCTCTCTCTCTCTCTCTCTCTTCAAAGGTCTCCCGCGACCCGCATTTCCTCAACGAACTGAGAAGCGATCTTAGAGAGAGAGAGAGAGATGAGGAAGCAGTGAAGGAAGAGAGAGAAGGGAGAGGGGGAGGTGGGCTTTTGTAGAGAGAGAGGGAGGGCTGCTGGGTGGGTTCTTCTGTAACTGCAAATAGCCCATGCACCATGCAAGCTGATGCCCGCCCCGGCTCCCTCCTGCCCGGGTAAACAGTGGGCCCCCCGACCCGCCTCCCCGGGTTCACTCAGTTTCGACACGTTCGCGACACGTGCCGCTCCTCCCCTGCCCACAAGAAAACAAACGAAGGAAAAGACTATTATGTTGTCTGGTCCTGCCCATAGAAAAAAAATTTTGAATTTCAAGAGAGGGACCAGGACATGGATGTCCGAAATTGGTTTATTCTAATCGTCCGTCTAATAAAGGAAAACTGATTTAAGGGGCCTAAATATTTCGTGTTTTAGCGAAAAAGCTTGTGCCCTATTTTCACGCTCTAATTGGTTATGAACTTATAACCCGGCGAAGATGACCCCAAAAGTACTAATTTATCGAAGATTCGAAATCACAAAAGAAATGGGGGGAAGTCGCGATTTATTAAAATGCAAAAGTTGCACATTATCAGGGAAAAAAAAAACGAGACTGTCTATATCAATCAAAATAATGATATTTTGTTTCACCATCTTGTGTTATTTCTGTTTCTCGCGTACAAACTTTGGTTACTATCTTCAACTTACTAATGTGCCCAAATTGATTTTTTTTCTCGATTTTTTTTTTTATAAGCTTGAACCTTGTTGGTAATCCTTATTGATTAATGCATCTTAAATATAAACTATAATCATAAAGAGCTCGCAACTTGAACCAAAGAATTCCTGTGAAAAAGTTTGAACTAGAATTGCATATTAAAATAAGTCACTAGAGATTGAACTTCCGAGAGACATTGTGAGTATATTTATTTTAAAATCAGAATCCTGGTCATGAAATTTATAAAAATAAACTATTATAACTCAACTCTAAAAAAAAAAAAAAAAAAAGCAATGGCCATGCAAACTTCTCCAATTTGAACATAAAAGCAAAGGCAAAATAGTTAAGCACGATTGATAAAAATCATTAAGTTGATCGATCCCATGAAAGGTAATTTTTTCCTCTTTCATCGATTTTGTCATTAATGAGGTGCCAATGAGAGATTTTTTTAGAGCATTGAGATTTTAGGGTGTGCCTAAATTTATAAGGGATGAACATAGCGTCTACCTTAACAAAAAGATATGATCTATCTATTGAGATATCTACTCAGTGACATAATCGCTCAAATTTCGTACAAATCCATCAATAGGATGAATGCACCCAAATTTTACGTGGATTATTCAATTTATGAGAGTAATCTGATTCATATGTATAAATCCATCGATAAGATAAATGTGCCCGATTTTTACGTGGACTATTCAATTTATGGCTCCCGAATTTTATGTGGACTATTCAACTTATGAGAGCAATCCGATTCATATGTATAAATCCATTGATAGGATGAACGTGCCCGGATTTTACGTGGACTATGCAATTTATGAGAGCCATCCGATTCATATATATAAACCCGTTACGGTTGTTTGTTTTGGCTTATTTTAAAGAAAAAAGTTATTCATCATCTTACAAACCAGACTCCCACAATCAAACTACGAGATCCAATATCTAAACATGCACAAAAAAAATTTTCAAAAGTTTCAAGCATTTCGTATTTGATTTAAAAACTTATAAGGTTATATAAAAAAAAAAAAAAAACCTCAAATTGATATACATGTGACAAATTTATCTAAAATTAATTTTTTTTTACCATAAAAATTCAAAATTGACACATTTGTGACAATTTTACTCTCTTTTAATTTCTATTAAATTTTACGGTCAAATAACTAAGTTGACTAGCACATGACGATTAATGAGTATGCCACTTTGGGTTTCACATGTATATCGGATTATGATTTTTTGTAATATTAATTTAATTTAACGGAAACTAATAGAGGGTCAATTTTTATTTTTATTTTTGGTGATCCAGGGAACCCCCGCACGGCCGGCAACGGAGAGTAAACCCTGGGGAGACACGCAGGAAACCACCACCCACACACCCCGGGCAAGGCACCACACAGCGCTTCAGCCTCCCTGTTTCGCAGGGGCTTTGAACCTGGTTCTCCTCGGTGGAGAACACAAGCTCTACCCTCTACGCTGCAACGGTGGGTGGTCTAATAGAGGGTCAATTTATTGTAAATATATTGTTGGTCAAATTTGTCACATATATATCACTTTGAAGTTTTTGTGATACTATTCCAAAATCAAATTAATCGGTCGCAAATTTGGAAAGATTTTAGAAATAATAATAATTTCTAATCCAATGTAAAATGCAGTGAGGGGTCTTTTATCATCTTGTAATTTGTAATAAATGGAAAATAATAAATTTTTACAGAGGTCAACGCAGACTGCATTCAATGGCACACTTTGCATGGCACCGTGAAACCTGGGCAACGTCTTTTCCTGGACCGTAACCGTACAGTCTCGTCGCGGTCGAGGCCTCGGCGTGCTGACGTATTGCCCGGTATTTCTGTAATTTTTTTTTTAATCTCAAGAGATTGATATTTATAAGAGAAAAAAAATCACCAAAAACCCTAAATTTTGCCCAAAGTAATAAATTTATCTCAAATGTTTTTTTTGTGACAAGAAAAACCCCAAATTTTATTAACTGTGACACATTTGTCCCACCAAGGGCATTTATGTTTTATTTTTTATGTTTTTTCTTTTTTTTTCCTTTATTTTTCTTATCTCTTCCCTCCGTCGGCCATGGCGAAGGGAAGAGAAAAGAAGAAGAAAAAAAATTTAAAAAAAAAGTAAAAGACGAAAATACCCTATAGTTTATGGTAAATGTGTCACACGGATACAAGTTTATTATTTTTTGTGTCATGAAAAAAGTTTGGGATAAATGTGTGACGGTTAGTAAAGTTTGGGAATTTTTACATCATAAAAAAATTGAAATAAATTTGTCACTTTGGGCAAAGCTTTGAATTTTTTGTAATTTTTTTATATTTATAATACCAGAATTGACTATCCTTATGAATTCACGCATCGTGTCCAGCCATGTGCATTGGTTAAGACTTCCGCCACACGTGATTTCCAAGTTAATAGGGAGAATGCCTTAAAATGGAAAGTGTTAACTTTCATTGGAAAAATTATTCTGCTATTCCTAAATTTATTGTGCTTTTGTCAATTCAATTTTAAAATTTTCAATTTTATCAATTGATTCCTAATTTTTTTTATGTTTGCCAATTGATGGTTAATTTTGGCAAAAAATCGCTGACGTGGATACCAATTATCCTACTTGGTATAATCGATGTGTGTTTTACCAACTTGATTTTAAATTTGTCAATTTTATTAATTGAATCCTGAATCTTTTTACGTTTGGTCAATTGAGTTCATATGGCCAATTTTGACTAAAAATTGCTAATACCGATATTCTTATGTGATACAGTTGATACTAACGTAGAATTTTTTTAATAATATTTTAATACATTTTGAATTTTTTGAGTTTTTTTCCTTTTATTTTTCTTCTTTTTTTTTTCCTATTTACCCTTCACCAGGTAGGCCTCGTCAATGGCCAATGAAGGTTGTCGGCCTTGGGTGAGGGTTGCCCTGCCCTCACCTGGTGAGCGTGGGCCGCCCTCACCTAATCTACCCATCAAGGCAAGGACCCTTGACTAGGCCATCAACAAGGCCTACGATGGTTGGCGAATGGAAAAGGAAAAAAAGAAAAAGAAGAGAAAGGGAAAATAAATAAATAAATAAATTTTCGAAAAAAAATATTAAAATATTATTAAAAATTATCCACGTTAATATCAACTGTGTCACATAAGATAGCCGATGTCCACGTGCAATGATTTCTTCTTAAAATTGATCGGATTGACTCAATTAGTAAAACATGAAGAAGTTTAAGACTTAATAGAAAAAATTAAAAGGTGTATAACTAAGTAGGCAAAAGTGCAATAAGTTTAGAATTTTTTTAACAATTTTCCAACCTTCCTTCGGTTATGCTTTAAGGCATCAAAGAAATTTCCGATGTGTAAAAGCTTAACTTGCAAACGTGGTTCAGTATATTAAATTGAACGTTTTTACATCAATTGTGTTTAATTTCGAGAAAATAAGATTGGGGGTGTTGGGGGAAGATCTAGGCAGGAAATTGAAGGTCATCTCTCTGAAGGTGCGTTTGGTTCGATATTTACAAAGGATTTTGGTACTTTAACGACTCCTATGTCAAAGTTGAAGCGTTTGGAAACGAAGGCTTTTGAGCCAAAATTAGAATTTCTGAAGTTTGCAACCCAATGCAAGTGACACCGGGTGCGTTTGGATGGGCATTTAGAAAGCCCATCCAACCCCCAAAGCCCCTTCAGCCAAAGAAAGGGTGTTTGGCAATCTCCCCAAAGAGCTTTCAAATGAAAGTGAAGACCTTGAAAATGCTGAAAACATTTCTTTTCTTCCTATATTACCCCCATTAAATTTTCATATTTACGTTATTACCCTTTTATTTATTTTTTTAAATGTAAAAGGAGCAGCCCTTCGCCGGACCGGCGAAGGGCGGCGGCCGCCGCGAGCGGATCTGCGCCGGAGGCCGTCGGCCGAGGTCGCCCGACCTTGGGCGACCTCCGGCGAGGGTCGCGCGACCAGTAGGGCCGCCGGAGGTCGCCCGACCTCGGGCGACCCTCGGCGAGGGTCGCGCGACCCGGCCGAGGGGCCGCCGGAGGTCGCCCGACCTCTGGCGACCCTCGGCGAGGGTCGCGCGACCCCCGAGGGCCGCCTCGCGGCCGCGCGACCCCGGGCGACCGTCGCGAGACCCGGGCGAGGGCCGCTGCGGCCGCGAGACCCGGGCGGCGGTCGCTGGGTCGCGCGACCGCAGCGGCCCTCAGGCTGGGTCGCGCGACCCTCGCCGAGGGTCGCCCGAGGTCGGGCGACCTCGGCGGCCCTCGGCTGGGTCGCGCGACCCTCGCCGAGGGTCGCCCGAGGTCGGGCGACCTCCGGCGGCCCTCGGGCTGGGTCGCGCGACCCTCGCCGGAGGTCGCCCGAGGTCGGGCGACCTCGGCCGGCGGCCGCCGGCGCCCGGTCTGGCTCGCCGGCGGCCAGCCCCTTGCCGGACCGGCGAAGGGTTTAGCTGAATTTTCAAAAAAAAAAAAAAAAAAAAAGAAAAATAATACCCAAAGCCCCTTGTGAATGTTTTTTTAACAAACACACATCCAACTCAAAGTCAATTTGCAAAATTTTTTTACCAAACACAACCGCATTCTCCCAAAATAGCTTTGGGCTTTCGGCATTGCATTGGACTCAAAGCCCATTGCAAATCTTTGAACCAAACGCAGCCATCGTGTGTAGGTATTTCAACATTCTCAGAATGCTATTTAGAGGTTTAATAAGATTTATATCTTCAATATTGCCCTTATTGTTATTTTCGTATTATAGTCTTGCCCTCATGAAAACAATGTTCGATCTTCTTTCTCATACGCTAGATCCGTGCTCACTAGTCGCTAAGATTGAGTTAGCCAACCTCAGAGGTCGAGGTCAAGTCTTGCCTTCCGGGCTTGCTTGGGGTCACGCCACATTGGTTGTTGTCGCTGAGGTTTGCGCGACCTCGACATCAAATTGCCTAGGGTTTCCCTAATAGTCGAAGCATTAGATTTTGCCATTTTGGTCACCCAAGGATACGATCTTGGCGTCCCTTACCTGTGGTCACACCTCTCGTCGACCCATCACTTGGCCTTCGCTTGAGGTACTGAGGATAAGCATGATAGTCATTTTAGTTTTGGCCAGAATTATTTTTCTATTCTTATGAACAGATTTGGAACGGAACTCCGTTTAGTAACGCAATTTTATTTTTTCATTTTGTTTTAAAAAAAAAAATAGTCTAGAAATAGATTTTTACTAAAATGAGAATTAACAATTTTCTATTTCTCTATTTTTTTAATAGAAATGATAAATAAAAACTTTTCTCATCAGTAATCATCGATGTTAGCCCGCTGTCCACCTACCACTGCTCATCATCTGTTACCACCAATCATTATCCGCCGTTGCTGGTCACCGTCCATCGGTCTCCATCCGGCGTGCCGCCGCCATTCGCTGGTGGCCCATCACCGTTCGCCAATTACTATCATTTGACATCTGCCGTTGTCATTTGATCCACCATCGCTTAAGAAGGAAAAATTTTATGTTGTCATCAAATGTATATTTTTGCTCAGAAACTCGCTCGGAAATTAGAAATAAATTTTTGAAACAAAATTATTATCATTTGCCTTGCCTAGGGTTGCGCCGAGGGTAGAAGGGCGAGATTTCGGTTGTCCGAGGACACAATCTTGGCATCCCTCGCCGGTGGTCACGCCATTTCGGCGACGGGCCGTTGCTTGAGCTTCGCCGGAGCTACTGTGCATTTAGGCTTTGTCAAAGGGCCAACAGATCTGGACTTCCACCTTCCTTCTTTTCCCTTTACTTTTTCTTGTTTTAACTCAAGTCTTTATCAAGTTTGTGCAAATAATGTTATCACACACTATTTACATTTCATAACATCCTTTGGTCTAAGGTCCTGTGCTTTGATGCAAAGGTTTTTCCCAAATGCTCTCTAAATCCTACCAATTGTTTGTAAATTATTTTTCATTAAGGCTATTTATATAAGCCAATGGCCTGCACAGTATTTCATGAGCTTTGAGATAATCGCGTTTTTATACTGTGCTCCTCTTGCATTATGGGTAAAAAAAACAAATAACATCTCAAGATAAACGAGTTCCGCGGTCAACTAATGGTGATAAATCACCTGGACTAAATGGGTATTCAGCTCATTTCTTTACTTCAGCATGGCCAGTTGTGGGGCAAGATGTTAGTAATGTCGTCCTGGACTTCTTCAATACAAGGAAAGCTTGTAAGGAAGTGAATGCTACTGGTCTTTCTTTGGTTCCTAAGAGGGAAACTGCTTCTAAATTGACACAATTTGGACCCATCTTATGTTGTTATATCGTCTTAAAATGCATCATAAAGGTACTTGCTAACATTCTTAAGCAATTTCTGCATCACTTCTTAAGTTACAATCAAGTTGCTTTTGAGGAAGGGGGGAGTTTGGTGTACTTTTACGGATAAGATCACCTCCAGGATGAATGCACGGACTGGGAGACATTTTCCTTTGGTGGAGGACTCCAGCTTATTGAATCTGTGATCTATATTTTAGTAAACTTTTGGTGTCAGGTCTTTGTGCTGCCAAAGAAAAAAAATATGAAGATACTTTAGAGTAAATGCATTACTTCTGTTTTGGAAGGTGAAGATACTTCGGGCTGAGGAAGCTTGTTCCTTGGAAGATTCTGATTCAATCCGGATCTATTTGGGTGGCATGGATCAAGTGTTACCTGCTGAAGGGGCAGTCTATATGGGCAGCTCAGCTTAAAGGAAATTACCCCTATGCTTGGAGGAAATTGCTGAAGATGATATCTATGTTGAAAACCTCATGTTAAATATATTGTTGGTGGTGGTAAGAGCACTTCCCTCTCTGGTTTGATAATTGGCAATCCCATGGCATTCTTCTTGAAGCTCATTCTCCGAGAATAGCATATGATTCTGGTCTTATTTTGCATACCGAAGTAGCAGAGGTGATTCATGACAATGAATGGGCTTGGCCTCCTGCAAGATCTGATCAATTAGTGGATATACAGGCTGCTCTAAGTGCAACGACAATTTCTTGTTCTGAGTTTTTGAAGGGTTACATCTGGAACGTTACGTCAAGCTGATGCTTGGGCTCTGATGAGGAGTAAGAAGCAGCAGGTCCCCTTAAATAGATTCATTTGGCTTAATTTAAAAGTTCTTAAACTCGCTCTCACCTTCTGGCTTGCCATGATTAACAAGCAAGCTACTCAAGACAGAATTGGCAAGGGGGTTTCCTTGGTTAATCAATGCTTGCTTTGCAAATCATCTTCAGTGTCAAGACTACTCGTTTCTCAAGTGCCCTTCTCAAATGCAGTTTGGTCGTACTTTCTGATATAGCTAGAACGAGTACCTAGAGGGGGGTGAATAGGTATAAAACGATTTTTACTTAAATCACACAATACTAGACAATCGATGGATATAAACAGCAATCAAAAGATTGAGAGAAGGGATAAGAGAATTGAACACAATGATTATAGTGGTTCGGCTTTAGTTTAAGCCTACATCCACTCTTCCGCACTGACAGCCTATTGGCTGGATTCCACTATGAACAAAGAAGTGTTACAGCGTTGTTCTTCCTTGATTCATGATGTAGATGATCTACCACACTTGCTCAAGATACCACTAAGTATAAACACTCTTTTGTGTATACAATTTTGCTCAGAATGAAACGACTGAATATTAAGGAACTTCAGACTCTGGAATTCGTCTATCGAGCATGCACTGAAATAGCTTGAACGTCTTCCTTTTATACTCCTTCATGCCATCATACCCGTTGGCACTTCCCAAAGGAATTCCTCCAATCTACCCGTTGGACGGAATCAATTAAGGAGATCTTTCGAGTTATTAAAGGAACTTGACGATAGCCCATCAATCCCGTTCGCCCATACAACCGGGATCTTGGTTTCCAAGAATAGAACTTTCCAAGATTACTTCGTCAATCATCGGATCTTTGAATAGAAAGAATCCGTTAGCTTAACCCACCCAGGGATATCTTTCCAAAGAATAGGACTATCTCCTTAACCAAACACCTAGGTTATGGATAGCCTTTCGACACCTTTGGATTAGAAAACTGTCAATGAGAATATCTTTAAGTCTTAAGTCTTGAGTCTTGAGTCTTGATGTCCAACCTGTCTTCGACTCTAAACGAAAGACGTAAAGGTCCAAACTAGATCGAAAAGAAACGTTTTGTCAGCTTCAAAATATTCTGGCAGGATTTCTCCGACAATCTCCCCCTTTTTGATGGTGACAAAACTTTCTTGTAGATTTGAACAGCTTTGACCTGCAAAATATTACTCAAGTAATATGGTTATCTCATAAGAACTAATAAAGAACAACCGGACTCGCATCCATAAGAAGATTGGTTAGTCCTTCACAAGTAAAACCATATAACAATACTTGATGTAACTGCAAGCATTCAGATATCAAAATCCACACTTAAATCAGACCAAGTCTCAAGTTCAAGCTTACAATAAGCACATAAAAGAAATAGAATATAAAGTTCAGAGTTCAAAAGGTTCAGAGTTCAAAGCTGGCAATTTCTCCCCCTTTTTGTCATCATGAAAAAGGTGAGAAAGTAGTCAATTTTGCTTGGGAATGCGAACGATCTGGAAATCTCCCATGGATTGAACTAATCCTTCCAGCCTCTTCAAGTCTTCCCTTAGATGAGCTACCTCTTCTCCTTTGGCATTGGCTTGGATTTGAAGATAGAGATCTTTGATATGATCTTGAAGGGAAACAGAAGATGCCTTTCCAAAGATTCTTCAGGACTTGAATTTCACAGTCAAAGCATAGATTTGACCACGCATTTCCGAAGGATATCAAGTATGCGACGAAAATCTGCCGAATTATCCGTCTGTGTACTGACATTTGCTCTGTCTGATGGAGTAAACGCAGACGAAGGATCTTCTGTGAAATCGCGCAGTTTCGATGTTGATGTATCATGACCTTCTCCAAGCATTTGAACATCTTCACGAGGAACAGATGTAGACTTTCTATGCTCAACTCCTCCCCCTGTTTCTAATGCTTCTCCCCATGTTTCGAAAGCCTCGGATGGGAAAGAATGAGGGTCAATCTCTGCAGCATCTTGAAAATCTTCATCTTTATCTCGAGACTTTTCTTTGGCTGCCTCCTCTTCTTCTTCACTTCTTTCTCTGCTTCTTCTTTCTCTCGTCGCTTCTCTCTCTTTCTCTTCTTGCTCTGCTCTTTCTTTCTCCTCTTCTCTGGCCTTTTCTTGTCTCTCTTCTTCTCTCTGTTTTTCCTTTGCTTCTTTCTCCTTCTCCTGACGTTCCGTTGATTCAGATACATAACGTCTTCTCCTTATCAATGCAGAAATAGTGCAATCTTCCTCTTCTTCTTCTTCTTCTTCTTCATCCACCAAGAGTCTCCTCTTTTGCTTTTTGGATGGTGGATTGATTTGCTCCTTTCCTTTCCTTTTGGATGCCGAAGGTACTGGAGATTTCATTTTGAATCTGCTCCATTTCCTTTTCAAGTTCTTTCGAGACGCATTTTAGTCACCATTCGCAGACCCACCACCATTTTATCACATGGTCGAACACACAAAGATTGTGGGGGCTCAATATTCAAGTGTCTGAAGATCTTGGTCACAAGACTTGCATAAGGCAGTTGTCCCTTGTCCTTCACCATTGCTCTATACATGTGAAAGAGAATGATGTGAGGAAGAGAGAATTTCTTCCCTTTGATGATTGCATACATCAATTTTGCCTCCGAATTTGACACATCTGTCTTTGATGTTGATTTCGGCCTAAGACAGTTGATGACAATTTTGTGCAGCAAAATGTTGATAGCACGCATTCTCGTGTAGACAATTTTCCCTTCATCTTTGTTGCCTTTCACAAGATCCAGCATAAGACGAGTACTGGAAACTTTAATCGGTTGATATGATCCTCTCTCTACTCCAATGATATCAGCCAACATGTCCACATCTACTATGAAGTCTTGATCACGGACACTAAAGGACATTCTATTCGCATCCAAAAAGCTAAGATTCGAATAGAAATATGCAATCAGTGAGCATATCCTTCAAGAGTGTCGAGCAAAATTGCTCAAGTTGCGTAGATCAAACTTCTCCCTTAAATTCACATGAATAGCATCCGAAAATCAAAATCAACGCTTCTAGGGTTTATCACCCCTCTCTTCAACAGCCTGAAAAACAAATTCTCCTGTTCTTTGGATTTAAACAAATCCATCATCTTTCCTTTCACCTTTGCAGCAACACCCAATCTCGGTTGAAAATCATAGAACATTTTATCATCGTCATTTCCATCAGTAGGAGTCTGTCCAGCCACACGAGGATCACTAGGAATACTAGCAAGTGCTTCCTCTGCCCTTCCTCTAGGAGCAATTCCCAACTCCTCCATTTGTCGCAGAAAAAGATACTCATTCCCATAGTTCTTACTCTTGAGAAACTCATTCACGTGGTTCAACGGAGTTCCTATGCTTTTCAAAGCACGATAGAGTTTATAGATAAAAGAGGGTTTTTGTATTCTTACAGGCTCGCATCCTCGATTATCTCATCCTCTCGATGATGACCCGCACTTTGTGGGGTAGATGGAGAAGAATCACGTCTTTGGAGAGCGAATCGGGCTCGTTGCTTGACTGGATAAGTCATCTTCTTCGGTGAGATCAACATGGGTAGGACCCTCTCTTGCTCTTTGTGGTCCCCTGCTTGCAATCCTTGAGGACTTTCTTGAAGAAGACATCTTTCTTTGACACTGAGAGATTTCTTTAATCGATTTCCCAAGAAAAGTTGACAACTTTCTCGAGTTTGAACACGAAATGGAAACGAGATTGAGAGAAAAATGCTTTTCGAGGGTTTAGACGATAGAGAGAAGAAAAACTGTTTATATTTAGCTCTTTTCAAAAAGGAAAAACCAATCGGTACGAAGGAAAGTGAACCGTCGTATTCTTTTAAAATCAATAACTGCCATTTTTAATAGAAGTTATATTTTTGACACGATTCCCTTTTTCTCGGTAATTATAAATTGGTTAAATAATCATACCTTTTCGAGACAGAATAAAATAACAACTTACAGTTAATACCCATGAGTCTGAGTCTGAGTCTGAGTCTGAAAGTCTGAGAGTCGCTAGACTTTAACTTCCTCAAGCTTTAAAATGTTGAGACTGGAGCGAATAAAATCGAATTGATTTTTCTCCAAAGGCTTTGTGAATATATCCGCCAATTGACTCTTTGAATCAACAAATTGAATCGAGATTTCTCCATTTTGAACATGATCTCCGATGAAGAGATGTCGAATCTCTATATGCTTTGCTCTTGAGTGAAGAATTGGATTTTTAGTGAGATTTATTGCACTGGTGCTATCGCATTTGATTTCTGTGCAAGAGTCTTCAATTCCGAAGTCTTGTAGCTGTTGTTTAATCCACAGAATTTGTGAACAGCAGCTGCCAAGGGCTACATACTCTACTTCTGTTGTTGAAAGAGCCATGGTGCTCTGCTTCCTTGAAAACCAAGATACCGTCCCCGTTTCCAAGCAACGGCACGTACACGAAGTACTATTTCTATCAACTCGCAACCTGCTAGATGCATCTCGAATATCCCCGAGGAAGATTAAAGTCTCCCTTCTTTGGATACCATAGACCAATGCTTGAAGATGAAGCAACGTATTTAATAATACGTTTTGCAGCACCGAGATGAGATTCTCTAGGATCCGATTGAAACCTAGCACGGATGCAAACGCTTAACTTAACAAAATGTCGTCTAGAAGCAGTAAGATAAAGAAGTGAACCGATGATACTCCCCGTATAATTTTTGATCAACTTTCTTCCCTTCTTCATCTTTGTCTATCTTCAAGGAACAAGACATTGGTATGTCGGTCTTTTTGCACTTTTCAAGCCCAAATCTTTTGACAAGATCATTAGCATATTTTTCTTGATAAATGAATGTTCCTTCCTTCAATTGTTTAATTTGTAGTCCAAGAAAGAAAGTTAACTCTCCCATCATACTCATTTCAAACTCATCTTGCATAGACTTAGAGAATTTCTTACATAGACTTTCATTAGATGATCCAAAAATAATATCATCTACATATATTTGAACAATTAAAAAGCTTTTGTTTTCCTTTTTGATAAATAAAGTAGTATCAACTTTACCTTTAACAAATCCATTCTGTATTAAAAACTTACTGAGTCTGTCGTACCACGCTCGAGATGCTTGCTTTAAACCATACAAAGCCTTTTCGGTCCAAGACGAGTCCGGCTTCTTTGGGTCTTCAAACCCGGGAGGTTGTTCCACATAGACTTCCTCATGGATAAATCCATTCAGAAGGCACTTTTGACGTCCATTTGGAATAACCTCAAATCTTTATAACAAGCAAAAGCAAGCAACAATCGAATAGCTTCTAACCTTGCTCTTGGTGCGTAAGTCTCATCATAGTCTATCCCTTCTTCTTGCGTATATCCTTTGGCTACGAGTCTAGCCTTGTTTCGTACGACTTTACCTTTCTCATTCATCTTGTTTCTGAACACCCATTTGGCTCCAATAACAGTTTTACCTTTTGGTTTAGGTGTCAATTCCCAGACATCATTAATGATAAACCTGTCCGAGCTCATCTTGCATAGCTTCAATCCAGCTTTCGTCGACAAAGCTTCTTCTATGCTTTTTGGTTCAATTTCAGAAATGAGAGCTACGGCACTAGACTCTTCACGCCTTTTGGATCTCGGTGCGAATTCCTTCATTAAGTTCGCCAATAATTAGATCTTTGGGATGACTTTGGACTTATGCTTCCGATTCTTGGTTGATTTATCGACTGATGATCCCTTTCTTTGCCCGAGTCTTCAAAAATGGTTTGATGCTTGGTCTTCCCGAATTTGTGACGCCTCTTGAGTTGAAGACTTTGGAGAGGTTGGAGCAAGATCGATTCTTCATGATGAGTCGATTGGATTCATCTTGAACGAGTCTTGAAATTTGACATTCATTGACTCCTCCACGGTCGACTCTTCTTGTTATAGACTCTGTAGGCTTTGCTTGATGAAGAATATCCAAGGAAGATGCCTTCATCCGATCTTTCTTCAAACTTACCAACATTATCTTTTGCATTTTTCAATATAAAGCATTTGCAACCGAATACATGAAAGTATGAAACAATAGGCTTCTTACCTTTGAATAATTCATAGGGGTTTTCTTTAAAATAGGTCTTAAAAAACTCTATTAATAATATAGCAAGCTGTTGAAATGACTTCAGCCCAAAATCGAGAAGAAATTTTGCTTTCAATTAAAAGAGTTCTTGCCATTTCTTGAAGAGATCTATTCTTCCTCTCCACAACTCCATTTTGCTTGAGGAGTATATGGAGAAGAGAACATATGCTTAAAGCCGATTCATCACAGAATTTTGTAAAATCTTGATTTTCAAATTCACCACCATGATCTGTTCTTATGCTTGAAATAACACATCCCTTTTCATTTTGAACCTTTTTAGCAAATTTTTCAAAATATGAAAAGGTTTCGGATTTACTTGTTAGAAAAAATACCCAAGTAAAGCGAGAGTAATCATCCACGATTACTAAGCAATATTTCTTACCTCCAATACTCACTGGTTCGGTTGGTCCGAAGATATCCATATGAAGTAACTGCAGTACATGATTAGTTGAGACATGATTTATAGACTTATATGAATTTCTTACCTTTCCCGAGAATACATGGAGTACACGGCTCGATCTTTTGATAAGGCAATTTGGGTAGACCACGAACAAGCTGCTTTGATGAGATTTTGGCTAATTGCTTCATATTAATATGCCCAAGCTTTACGTGCCACCCTGAGACTTGCTTCGTCTTGTATTGAAATCAAGCATTGCGATTCTTACGGTTTCACGTCCGGGAGATAGATATTTCCATGCCTTCTACCCAAGAAAGACCGAGTAGAGTCTTTACTTGGTTCCGGAACATATTCCTTCTTGAAAGAAGATCTTAAAGCCGAGTATCACATAGTTGATTGATCTTTGAGAAGATTATAATTGAGTCCTTCCACTAGAGAAACATTGCTTATTGTGAGATTTCCAATTTTCACAGTTCCAAAACCCACAATTCTTCCTTTGCTATTTCCTCCAAATGAGACTTTTCCACCATTTACTTGAACAAGCTTTATAAAGCATTTTGAGTCTCTGTCATATGTCTTGAACATCCACCGTCTAGATACCACTTTACCTTTCTCTTGATAGATACCGCATTCAAAGAAATATCTCAAGCTTTTTTGGTACCCTCATTTTCTTGGGTCCTTTTGTGTTAGTAAGATAAACAAGACTAGCCCAAGTTTTCTTAACAGGTTTCCAAACCATAGGACATTCTTTTTCAAAATGATCTGAACTTTTGCACTTAGAACACTGAGAGCATCTCGACCTACGGGCTTTACAAAAACCTTTCGAAATGATTTTTATAAGCTTCTTTTGAAGGTCTTTGCTTAATTCTTTCTTTTACTTTAGGAAAATCAATTAAGGGAATAGTTTCTTCTGTCATACCTAAACCAGACTTATTGAAATAAGGTCTTTGTACTGAAAGAATTTTTTCAAGTTTCTCAAACCCTATTGAAAATTTCTTTGAAATATTCGATGAGTCAATTTTTAAACGAGAATTTTCTTTCAAAATATTTTCTTCATTTTCTTTAAGAGTAGAAACATTCATATCTAAACATTTAACTTTTTCTTTCAAAATATTTTCCTGCTTTGTTTTAAAACAGAGTTTTCCCTTTTAAGTTCAGAATCCTTTTAAGAGAAGTCTTAAGACTTAAACACAACTCATCAATATACTTAGAAACCTTGACAGAATTTTGAAATTACTTACTTCAAATTCGCTGTCCCGAGTCGATTCGAGTTTGAGTCTCGAGTCCGATTGCGCCATCGACACAAGTTGGCATATTCATCATCACTTTCTTCACACTCGTATCACTCCGGGTTTCGGCTTTGAGAGCCTTTCGAGACTTTTCAGCCTTTCCTTTCTTCTTCTTTAGAAGAGGACAGTTGGATCGATGTGTCCCTTTTCTTACATTCAAAGCAAACTACATCTTTATTTGCTTCATCATCATCAACAGTCTTGGTCATTGTCTTTGAAAGCCTTGTCTCTTAGAGTTGAATCTTCTTCCTTTTCTATTCAACTTTCGAATCTTCTTATCATAAGGGCAAGTTCCTCATCGTTCATATCGTCTTGAGAATCTGTAACATCGAATCATCATTTGATTTTAATGCAATGGATTTCTTACCTTTTGGATCTTCGTCTTCATTTATTCGTTCCACTTCATAAGACTGAAGAGTTCCAACCAGCTCATCGACGATAGTGGCATGATTCTTTGTGTCTCTCTTATTGAAGTCTTTATGTGATTCCAATCCTTGAAGAGTCCACGCAGAAGCTTGTTAACCTTCATAGAATCAGAAATTGGTTGACCTTGATTTTAAAGACCATTCACAATTTCTGTAAAACGACCGAACAAGTCGCTTATTGATTCTCCGGATCTCATTTTGAAGGCTTCATATTGACCGAGAAGAATATTGATTTTGGTCTCTTTCACTCGATCGTTCCTTCATAGGTGATATGTAACCTATCCCGAGACTTCTTTTGCTGTATCACAAGAAGATATTCTGTTATATTCGGTAGGTGACAAAGCACAATACAAAGAATATATTGCTTTTGCATCAAGAGTTTGTCTCTTGATTATTTCTTCCCGAGGCATTCCGCTAGCTTCCACACTTCTTTTCCTCTTTCCGAGATAGCTACGGCTTTAGGAATGATTCATTTTTCTACAACGTCCCATTCCGAGGATCCTTTGATCGCGAAAAGCTTTCATCTTGTTCTTCCGGATGTTGTAATCCTTTCCATCAAAGTAGGGTGGTCTGGTATTGCTTTGCCCTTCCACCAGCCCCGGTGCTAACATACTAGCCATGGATCTTTTACTCAAGTAAAACACTTCAAATAAAGTGAGTACACAGCTCGATACCAATTGATATAGCTAGAACGAGTACCTAGAGGGGGTGAATAGGTATAAAACGATTTTTACTTAAATCACACAATACTAGACAATCGATGGATATAAACAAAGCAATCAAAAGACGAGAGAAGGGATAAGAGAATTGAACACAATGATTATAGTGGTTCGGCTTTAGTTTAAGCCTACGTCCACTCTTCCGCACCGACCTATTGGCTGGATTCCACTATGAACAAAGAAGTGTTACAAATAATTGTTCTTCCTTGATTCATGATGTAGATGATCTACCACACTTGCTCAAGATACCACTAAGTATAAACACTCTTTTGTGTATACAATTTTGCTCGAATGAAACGATTTGAATATCAAGGAACTTCGGACTGGAATTCGTCTATCGAGCATGCACCGAAATAGCTTGAACGTCTTCCTTTTATACTCCTTCATGCCATCATACCCGTTGGCACTTACCAAAGGAATTCCTCCAATCTACCCGTTGGACGGAATCAATTAAGGAGATCTTTCGAGCTATTAAAGGAACTTGACGATAGTCCATCAATCATGTTCGCCCATACAACCGGGATCTTGGTTTCCAAGAATAGAACTTTCCAAGATTACTTCGTCAATCATCGGATCTTTGAATAGAAAGAATCCGTTAGCTTAACCCACCAGGATATCTTCTCCAAAGAATAGGACTATCTCCTTAACCAAACACCTAGGTTCGGATAGCCTTTCGACACTTTGGATTAGAAAACTGTCAATGAGAATATCTTTAAGTCTTGAGTCTTGAGTCTTGAGTCTTGATGTCCAACTGTCTTCGAGACTCTAAACCGAAAGACTCAAAAGGTCCGAACTAGGGACCGAAAGAAACGTTTTGTCAGCTTCAAAATATTCTGGCAGGATTTCTCCAACACTTTCTTCAGCTATGAGGTGTGTCTTGAACATTTCATCCCTGGGAGATAGAGCCGGATTGGATGCTGCGGGTTTCAAAAAGGCAAAGAAATGGCACGGGATGGTGCCATCTACTATATTTGGAAGGAAGTGAAGTATTTTAAAATGGCTTTGCTCCTTGTTTGAGAAGGAATGTTTCACTTATGTATCAGAACTAAGGTGAGCTGGTACTTGCAGAATAGGAAACTTCCGTTCTAATGCAGATAGAAGTTTGTCCGTAATTTGGATCGTTTCTATGTCCTCAATGATGACCACACTGGTATTCTCGACAACCAATACAAAATATATTGCCAGTTTTTAGTACTATTTGCTTGTTTCTTCTAGCTCCACTCAAACCTCACATAGTGTGCTGAGTTTTAGATTGCTAGCTTGTTGAGTGTGTAGTGCAGGTGAATGAAGAACGCTGTACCCTGTCTATATAACACTAAACATGTTAATTGAAGAGCCAGAAAACTCTGTTTCCTTGCACATCTGTCAAAACCAAACATTATGGACACCGTAGCGATTCTCGCTCAGCTCTTCTGGGTATGCTTCTCACATCTTTGTTGTCGCTTTCGCAAACTTTTGGCCCTATTTGCTTGCTTTTATCTTTTCTTTGGTTGCTTTCGGACTGCTTTAGATGTATGTTCAGTTGGGTGTGCTACTAGCTTAAGCCCATGTCTTTTGGCATTTTTTAGGCAATGCTGTTAAGTTTTCGAAGACCAGAGCTTCGCGTGAGCTCAAACTTATTTCTTGAAAGGCCCAGCAGAACTGAAGACTACTTTTTTCCTTTCTTTCCCCTCTCAATCTAGAGATTTTAAAAAGTTATTCCTAGGCACATATAACTTCTTTATATAAGGTGGAAGTACAAAGTTTTCAGGCTTCATTCTCTTGAATGTTCTAATCATATGATGCATGAGCTCTAAATATAGTTTTCCTAATATCAATGCCAAATTTTTGTGCTCATCTATTTCTTGGTGGAAAATGTTGGGAGTTGATCAGCTGATGAAATATCATCAATCTGCTGGTTATTTTGATGCCATTGCCTTGCTGGAGTACTGCAATTTTGTTCATACATCAAATCCGAAAGGGCGACAATAGTAATAATTCAGTCAGAACTGCTCTGGATTTCCTGAAATGTAAGGTAAGGGATGGTAGCCGGGTGGCCTATTGAGGGGTCGCTTCCCACCTGAGCCTGACGGATGGAGAGGAGAAGAATTCATTCAAGGGCCCCCAAATTTTCAGTGGTAAATGCATCAGGGTGAGATCAGTACACTTGCACATACATTATTGACGACAAGAGCTGCAGAAGCTGCGAGAGTCACAATCAGTGTAAAGTAATGGCTGCCATCATTTTCTCCGGAAGGTGTTCTCCATTTAGAAGAGCCCAGAGAATTGCCTCGCACACTCCCTTGTAATGCACAATCAGATGTCCGCCGTCAGTAATTTCGTGATACCTAATCCAGGGTAGCTTTCCCGAGACATACCGTTGAAGTTGAAAGGGCACTACTTTGTCTTCGTATCCTTGCCAGATATGAACAAAGCTATCATTCCGTGGGAACGGATTGCTTAGATCCAGGGGATCAAATTCCCATTTGCCAAAACTGACCATGAAGTCATTTAGGAGTGTGTCGAACACCTGCCGTCTCCGTAGTTTATCCTGTTCACAATGGCCTTCTATAGTCAGAAAGAAACCTTGAGAATGGGAAGAGAGGATCATAACAGCCACAGCAAGGATTTGCCATGGACTGGTAAGGATGCCACCCTCTTTTCTTAAACTCTACTCTTCGCTGATAGACAGAACAAGGGCCATTCAGGTAAACCTTACATGCACATTGGAAATACGAAGTACCTTGGTGAGCATTGGGAATCCAGGGGTCTTCTTGAGGACGTCAATGTCTCGATTGTTAAAAAAAATCGGGTTCTTCTCCACGAAAGTAGTTGAAGGGAGCCATTCTTGAGTCACCCACCAGTAGAGCAATTCAGGGGTATAATTTGCAAGCCAGAGAGTCCACTGGATGAGCTTTCTCCTGAAGTCCAGTCTAGTCAGATTCTCAGGAAGAGATTTCCAGGAATAGTTTACGACTGGAACGACTAGAGCCACGCCTTCTAGTCTGCACGACCTTGGACCATAAGATTTGTTTCCAGAAGGGGCTACAAGTTATTTGAAGGTTGTAAGACTTGCCTCTGGGGTATGTACTTTAGGCAACTCCAGGCAGGGTAGGATCCCATTGAAACCCCGATCACGTAAAACTTGGGCCCCAGCTTTAATTGATCTGCAAGTTCCTGAATATCGTAAGCTTCGCTCTTTGTGGAGCGCTTCAAGTTAGGATCACTGTCTCCATACCCAGCTCGATCAAATAGCAGAAAGTATATACCCAACTTCTCTATCAGTTCCTGCAAACTTAAAACTCAGAAACTTACATTGATATCTAAATGTCAATCAAATACTCTGTCCTCTGATGAACACGATGGCTTTCTTAATTGTGTCGCCTTACTATCATTCTTTTGGCCAGAATATGTCGCTGTTGATAGGGTAGTATGTTCCTTTGCGAAAATGACTAAGTTGTTAGACGTACTTCATAATAAAATTTTGCTGTTATTCCTTCCTTAAAGTCGGGGGACGAAATTATAAACTGAAAAAGAAAAGTAGCACAGATGCACAATACAGGCGAATTCATCTTCAGGTTATTGCATTATCCTAGATGCGAAATATATGTGGAGAAGAAATATAGAGTGGTTCTGGATGTTGCTTCAACATCATCTTGCTATTGATATGGTTGCCGATTTGGCATGGCAAACCTACAGGGTAAATCACATCAGATACAATACAAGGGGAATTCATGCTCGTACTTGGGGTGCCTGGAAATTTATCTCCTTGGAGCTTCCAAAGCCGTGCACTACAATGACCTTGTAGCTTGATCTTTCTCTGGCGACGCCTCTCTCTCTGTACGCTAGATACCTTCCGTCGCGGAGTCTGATTCTTGTACAGGTAGTTGCAGTATCTGCAGGGAGTACAGCGTCCTGCGGAGGAGAAAGCTGTGCGGCCTTGTAAAGTACCATCAGACCCATCAGCAAAACTGCCACCCCTCTCGAGATCATCCCAGAAACTAGTGGTCTAGAAAATGAGTTAGCTACAATCCAAGAGAGAAGCACCTCAGGAGAAGGAAGCAGGAGGGGGAGAAGGAGAGGAAGAAGAGGAGGCAAGACTCCATCTTACCTGAAGAAACTACAACAGATGGCTAGGAAAGCTCCAGTCTTTCATGAGTTTCGGAAGTCCAGATTGTCTTCTTCCACTAGAGATGCATTATTTGAGACATTGTAGATGTGAGGCGGCCCGAAAAATTTGACTAGACCGCATCAGGATGCTTTGCCTCATAAAGTCATAGTGGATATTTTATGGCGCTTCTTGCTTATGCTTGCTGAAGTGGTTTCATCATTTGGAGAAACAGTGTTCAGCCAGACGACTTATAAGAATTTCCGTGGCCACCCCTGATTACGTCCATGCGATTCCTTAAACTACTTAATAAGAAAATGGAGTTCAATGCCCCATTATGGTAGTTTCCGAAGAGAGACCATCAATAGGAGCTGGTGCTTTTGGACTCTCTCTCTTTCTCTCTCCTCCGTGCGTGACTAGTAGGTCTAGCGACTGCTCTTTGTCAAATGAAGAGAAAAAATCAGGAGAAGGGCAAGATTTGAAGGACGAGTCAGTCCCCTATGAACCCAAAAGGCACTACTGATAGAATCTTGCAGGACTTCACTTGCTCGATTTCCAACTCTGTTTCTGCTCTTTAACTCCAGGACCATCATCATTCCTCACTTTAAAGAGCCCGAGTTCAACGTATCCAACGACAATTCTCATCACAAGTTACACCCCAAATGGAAAATCATTTGACTCGGAGCTTAACGTTGCTAAATCCCGAGAAACAAGAGGATTCCCACGAATGACAGATGATGATGTCTGATGTCTCCCACCCAACGGCCAAAGACCTTGCTTCTCCCGTACAGATTCAGAAGGAGTGCGTGGACAGTGGACCCTCTCTGCCTCGGAGGGGGGAGACAAGCGAGTTTTGGGTAACTCGAGACGAGGCCATTTGAGGACCATCCATGGAGAGATAATTGAGAGATAATTGCAGCACCATCTTGTCGGTGGACCGAATGGAAATGATGGGCCGGGATCGAAATGGAGGGACGCGAACTGGAAGATCGGCTCGTGAGGCACTTCCATTGAAAGGGCTGGACTCGACCAGAAGATCCCAATAAAGGTTGGGCCGGTTGTGGCTTTTCCGCAGTGAGCAGAGAAGGTGTTGGATGATCAATATGAAGAATAAGTTGGTTGCACGTTTCGTTCAGATTCCATTTAAAATCTAAAACTTACTCTTCGGAGTAGATTTTCTAATTTTTTGAATCTGAAACCTACCATATCATAAGTTTCCGAATACATAGGTTTTAGGATCTAATCAAGTTCTATATATATTCTTAATTGAATAATTGAAATGAATCATCATCTTTAATCGTCATCATTTACTATAATTCGCTAATCACAACTCATATTTAGACACATGAAAAATAAAATATTAATAAATAAAAGTCTCATCATGTATATCGCTAAAAATGGAAAATTGGATTAGTGGTTTCAAATTAAATATTCATCATTGGACATCATAAAATGTCGTAAGACGCACAAACATATAAAACAAGAAAAACACCGACTTATTTTGGGTTTCAAGTTCTCAATTCCATACAGAATCCGGAACTTGCGACTCCCATTATTGGTATCAAACCAATATCGATTCATACAAGATAAATCTTCTAATCTATAATTAGGCTCTATCGAAATAGATTCATAATTTTTTGAACTTGAAACCTACTCTATATATTATAGAATTTAAAATCGAGCCGGTTTTCAAGTTCCCGATTCTATCATAGAATTATGCTCATCCCTAATCAAGACGTGACTCCAGACAAGACGCGCTCTAGTGGCTCAATATGGTATTTTCATTTCCTTCTTCTTTCAATTGGTGATTCGAAAATGACACAAACTAGCACAAAACGAATTTGAACACGGAATGAATTTATCTCTAGATGGTAAGCCAGGTGATCCAATAAGTAAACTAATTTTTTTAGCATATCTAATGCAAACGACAAGAATTTCCAATCCAAAATCGATGTCATGCATGAATCTAGAAAAGTCATCTGGTGAGAACCCAAATCCGAGTCAGTCTCGATCGTCACTTCTAACCTCCATAGAGGATGTGCTTGCGGCCGAGTACAAGCCACACCGCAATGGCCAGCGCCGACCCAGCACAAACTCCACTTTAATTATATAAGATTGCTGTCTAAACGAGCCAATTAGTGTCGAGTCACCAACTTTCTCACCGATTCTTGTTATCATTTTTTTAAGTACTCTAAATCGATGAAAGGTCAAATAGATTTTGTCATTTCCCAAATTTGCAGATTGTGCTAGGTAATGACGTGGAAAGCGAAGGTCACTCCGTCCCCCCTTTCTTTTTTCTAAATCGTTTATTTAAATCGGAGTCCTAATCTCGAAAAGGGACGTGTGCAATAATTAGATTAGAAAGGGAGTTGCAATTTGAATTCGTATATGCTGAGGCCGAAAGGCACGCCGACAGCGACGGCGCCGATGCAATGCCGACCTCCCATCACTAGTCCAATCAGTGCTTTCATAACTTCTGATAGATCCCGAGGGTGAACAAGATGGAATGATCACTCGGCGAATTGACTTGGTAGCTAAGAAACGAATAGACGAGCGGGGAGCAAGATTTTCCCATTTTAACAATTTTCAGGATTGTTAGGAAGTCTTTGACCGATACTGACGAGTTGACATTGTTCCAGGGGCATGATTAAGAGACTGGACTCGACAGGGACTCCAAACATTTTTGAAACTTTTCTTCATTACGCCGGCCATGCCAAAAAGATTATTACATAAGCAGGATTGGGTCGCCAGCATGTGTACAATTTTTCATACCAATGATTGAATTCAATTTATTAATAAATGAGAGTTCCATTTCATTCTGAATTTGAAGATCGATGATGTTCATATTCTATGTGACCTAAACTCGATATTTCTTTCTCTGTTTCTTTACGGAAATATACATCGGATATAAAAATCATTCTCGTTTCTCTTTTGAAGCAAGTAGCAGCTACGTAATTTGCAGAGAATTTCACATTTACAGCATAATTACATCATAATATTCACTGATGGAAGATCTTAATACAAGAAAATTAACGCGACTGAAATGGTAAAAAAATAATAAGAAAGGACCGCTCTATATTTTTTTTTTTTCCCTCCAATTAGCATAGGCGTCGGAACCTCGCCTACATTTCATGATTGTAGCGTATATGCACTTGAATACGTCGCGCGAGCTGCAGGCTATCGAAAAGGAGGGAAGTGACTTTGAGCAGATTGAAACGCTTGCTGATCCGTTGACGTTTGGCACGACCCGTCGTCGTTGATCGAGTTCCTGTGCAGTTGCAACAGTGTGAGTATGAAGAAGTACTTTAAGTTCATCGCAAAACAATCTGTCAAAACAGCTTCATGCATATATGAGCCGCCGATGATGATGGTAACTCTAGATTTGATCTTACTCTCGCGGACGAGATGACCATAGCGAACTTAAGGCTCGTAATCGGCCCCAGTACTCTCCCATCATCAGAATGCAGCGCCCTGCCTGCCTGACCGTTAATGTCCGCCACAGCTGGTGAAGGGTTTGCTGCCTCAAGTTGTCAGCCTGCAGGGTACATCATTTTTGTCACTGAAATTTCCCATCACAAAGATGCAAAAATTATTCTTGATATAACGCTAATCTTTCCTTGCTAACCAAGTACTTCGAAAGGAGGAATCTGCTTTGAGAGTATCTTTTCAAGAACATCAGTGGACATGAACTTGCACTTGTCACCTCATGATCTTTTCCAAAGTTTGGCCATCACACATCAGCTGATCTAATGAAAGCACTAGCTTTCAAGACAGTCGCGTGTACATGATCATTAAAATTTATCATCCTTTTATACTCATTCCGGTCGTGTACATTTTACGCAACACTCAGTAAAAACCTCAAAATTTTAATGGTGTGTCGAGTTCTTATGCGGATACCTGGAGAACGAAGTTTTCAAGGTTGGAGAGTTTGCTAAGGGAAACGGCCATCAGCTGCATGCTGTCGACCAGGGGCCCGCCGGCGACGGTGTCGATAAGCGAGTGTTGGAGCTGTTCGAGGCCTTGCGAGAGCGCCTCCTCCGCCTGCTGCAGCGATTGCTGGAGGCTGTATATCCCCATCAGCTGCTGTTCCGTCAACGGGTCCAACTGGGGTTGCAACATCTGAAACACACTACTCGAATCCATCAGTAACAAAACTTAGATTTACATTGAACTGTTCTGTTCCGTTTTTATTTTCGTCAGTTGAAAAAAGATTGGAGTTTTATGATATCTATCATACAGAAGAAGCTGAAGGCGAATTCTGGATTTTCTTGGGGTAGTATGGTCATTTGGTCCTTTGACTTTAGCCTCATATGCCTTTGTAGTTTGTACCCCTTCTCTTGCGGACAATAATTAACAGATAAAATAGATTTTAGGGGAAAACGGTCAACGGCTGTCGGCTGAATCGTCCAAATCATAAGACAATGATGGCTGAAGTCTACTTTCTTTAAATCCCTTCTTTTTTTCTTTGCACCTCGTTCAAATTATGATATTAAAACGATAGTAAAACATATTACATTACTCATCGAGATAAGTAGTCATAAGAATGTAGTAGAATGATATGAAATGAACTCAAAACACCATTACCGACCTTGATGAGATCGGAGGGCCGGAACCCGCCCATCCAGAGGAAGCAGCGCTCGGCGGGAGAACACCACATGCCGGTGAGGATGTGGAAGACATCGGTTCGGGCAGCGGCCCCCTTGATCCTGAAAAACTCGTCGTAATGGGAGATGTAACCATCCACGATCATCCCTAGATCGCTGTCCGACAAATGCGCTTTCAACGCGGTCCGGAGCTCCGACGTGTGCCGGTGATCTTCGTCCAGCCACCTTGCATATTCCACATCGAATACCGCAGCCCCTATAAACAAAACGCTCGGTGTTCAGAACGAATAAATGCATAATTCGCCTCAGTTATTTAGTCATCACTCGAAATGAAGGAGCTACGATCTAAAATATCTAGTGATATCAAACTCCTTCTCAGGCTTTTCTACTAAGATGACGAAAAGCATACTGCTTCTTAAACTCACCAGAGCTGATATTCCCACTGGCGCCGCCATAAGCGCCCAAAAGCAAGCCCTGCGATCGCGCGCGCTGAAGTTCTTGCTCCATATGAGTAAGTTTGATCCTGCTTGATTCAAGCTGTTGTACATAAGCCTGTTCAAAAGACAAAATTTTTGTCAATAAAAGCTTATTGAAGAGGGTGCGATAATGATATGTATCGGAATATAAGACAGAAAATGACTTTCGAGCTGCTAGAAAATGCGCATTATGTACCTTCTTCCTGAGACGACTTTTCCTTGCTGCTTCTCTATTTTGAGCCAAACGTCTTAATGTCTGCAATCAATTAACCAAAAAATGCCATTCTTTTAACCCAGATAAATATAAACTCTGTACTGTCTACAGACGCATGTAACAAGCTATCTGTCCTTAACGATTAGAATCATAATCTAGTATATGATAGTAAATTAGTGATTTAAGGACCTTGGCATCGAGATGTTTCTCGGAGGTTGAACCAGCTGATCCTTTCTTCTGCAAAAATGAACTGATATTATATAAATAAAATGAATAAAACTAATAGAATAGAAATCGCAAGAGCTAGAGAAAGAGTTATGAAGCATGATACATTTCCTATTTGTATAATGATGGTTGCTTCGATTGCGTCAGTCATTAAGAAACTGAAAATAAAAGGGCCTCTCTCTTCTCTTTCTCTCTTATCCGAACAAGTATGAAATGGAGCTTTGACAAAAGGAAATGTATCGAACAAAATGGCCAGGGGGAAGATAATGATATCATGACACAAATCATATACAAGTCTGTTGTCTTGCAAATTGGTTCTCTCTCTCTCTTTTTCTTGTTTTTCAATTTTGCCTTTTGGGATTATGCTGCTAATGTAATTTTCATTGAGCTAGTGGGAGTTGGTCGTTAGTACTACGATGAACAGTGGCAATAACCACTCGGCGAAAGTGCTTTTTTCTTCGAGTCTGCTTCAAAGGCATCACATCTTAGGAACAGAAACGCTTTGATTTTCACCTCTCAATGGCCTTTCTTGTCAGGACAGGACTTCTGTTGGGTTTTCAGGTAGTTGTTGGGATCCGTGCAAGGCATCTAAAACAAAGACAAGACTCTCTCACGCAGGACGAGAATACTAGAGGACAAACAGAATCACAACGATATCCGAGACACCTAAAATATTGAAAAAAAAAAGAGTTTTTTTTGTGAGATATAGAGATTTTTTTTTATGAGACAGGTAGCTTCATGATGCCCAGAGAAAGAAACGGTCTGTAGACTCTATGATATGAAATAAGAATTGTAGTAGAAAAGGGAGAACAAATGCTAAAAAAAAGTTTTTGATCCCAGCAAGAGAAGCATTCGACGAGAAAAAAGAGGAAAAGAAGAACCTTGTTGTTATCTTGGGGCGACCTTGAAGAACCAGGCAGATCTTGGGAGACGACACCCGCCATTTCTTGCTGCTGCGGCCTTTGATGATGAGCTGAAGAAGAAGAAGAAGAAGCCTTGTTACTGATGGGCGACTCTAGTTCGAGCTGCGTCTCAGTTTTGCTCGAAGAAAGTAGTGCCGTGCTGAGGGTGTTCGCACCCGATCCTTCTGAGTTACCGCTGCTCTCTCCTCCCGACCTTGAACTTCCCTGCATCCAAATTAGACAGATAAAATGAATCAGAAGGGAGTTAAAAAAGGGCATTAAATGAACCCCGTTTTGTCTTTTGAAAAAAGCAACCCCTCAACCAAAAAAGAATAAAAAATGCATAATAAAAATGATCTAAAAGATTTGTTGAACTGGGAGAGAGATATACATATGACCGTCCTGGGAAATTGATGGAAGGGCTTGTGATTTAGACTGGTATCGTGCTTTCACGTTTAAAATATTCACCAAAAGATATAGTAAAGAACGAGAACAGTAAAGGGCATTTCAAGAAATGAAGATGGAGGAAGGGGATTGAAAAACTACTCTTGTCGTTGTTGGGGTTTGCTGGAATTTCATTGGCCATGCAGGGAACATTTCCAGAGTCTCTGAAGGCCTGCCTGATGAGTGAAAAGCTGCAGGATATCACCAAAGCAAAATCTCAGAGAATCGTCCAAACATTAAAGACCCCCCCCTTCCAAATATTCTGAATCTTTTTTCCAACCAACATCAATCTTTTTCTTCAAAGCAGTGGTTTCACCAAGCGGAAAAAAAAAAAAAGAGATGGGGCTTTTTGTTTCTATATGGATGTAGCTTCACGCCATTCGAGTCTCCTTCGTGTTAAAAATGATTGCTGTAATGGAAATGGAAATTCTCGGTCTCTGCGCTCTGTAGGCATTTTCAGACCATCTTTCTTTTCTCTCTAGGAAATGATTTATTGTGCTTATAAGACGTCACCAGATGAAGTGGAAAGAAAATAAAGAAAACTGCAGTTTTCAAAGAGAATGGCATATACCGGCTTTGTGATCTTCATCATTTCTGATACTGACTTCCTGCAGGACTATTGCTTGTTCTAGCTCTCCGAAATCAAAAGCTGGCCCTTCTTGATTGCTGATCCGGAAAGACAAAAGAGATCCAACAGTGAACCGTGCATGTCAGAAGAGGAAGCGCAAAAGTCATTTGACCATTATTCAGAAGCAAAGAAGAGTTGCGGTTTTCCTTAATACATGAAACTGGAGGAAGGAGCATTAATTCCAAGAACTGAATAAGGAACATGGTGGTGATGCTGATGATGATGATCGCTTGAGGGTCCTGCTTCTGATAAACCGGTCTCTCCGAGTCTCTGACTCGCCATGCCAGCAACTTTCCGAAGCTCAAACCGTGCTCACCTCTCTCTCCTCGTAAGCAACTGAAACATTAGAAACCAAGAAACACGTTAGATTACGAAGAGCTCGAAGAACCGAGAGATTGTGATTCAGCAGGTGGCGAAGAACACGCGGGTTGACCTTGGCTCAGGAAATTCTAGGAGGAAGTAATGGCATGTTCTGAGCAGGACATGACTTGGAGTTGAGAGAGGTACAGAAGTAACACAAGAAAGATGGAAACTTTCTTTTTAGACGAGTACATACAAATATCATGGACCTCTCTCTCTCTCTCTTTTCTCTCCAGCTTCTCTACCTTTTAGGTGAAGAAACTTTTATTGCAGGTCCCTACTTTTGGGTCTTGGGTGCTGCTATTACCCTCTGCCGTGAACGCCTTCAGCAGGTTTTTTGAGACTTGGCCCATAGGTCCAGAAAATCTTGTCCTTGCAGACCTTTCGCAGGCCACCCTTTGGAAAATTGTTTATATGCTGCTTGCAATACAATATGAAATATTTGGAAAGGCAAGAAATTTAAAATAGGAAGGTGGGGTCTGTAGAAGGAACCCACTAGAATCACTACTGACTCCTACTCCACTCTCTCTCTCTCTCTCTCTCTCTCTCTCTCTGTGTGCAACCGCCTGCGTCATTCCATTGGTCCTCTCTCTCTCTCTCTCTCTCTCTCTCTCTCTGTGCAACCGCCTGTGTTTTTCCATTGGCCCATTTATCATCAGCATGCAAGTACTTGTTGTACCTAAAAATGAGTAAAGAACAATATATACATGCTCCGATTAGTAAGGTGAGACAACATCTTTCTCTCAGAAGAAGAAGGTAAGAGAGGGAGAGAAAGGCAATACAAATTTCTAAAGGACTTCCCCTCTTAAATCTTTTCAATGTCGTCAAAGGGGATAGGTTTAACTATGACACCTAATGCAAGAACCTTGAGAGGGAGAGAAAGGCTATACAAATTTCTGATCCAATGCCCATTTCAACCAAAACATTTGAATAATCAAAGCACAGGCAAAGATGGCCACTTGCACAATTAAAAACCCTGCTAGATGAGATGGACTTGTTTGGTATTATCACCTTTGTTAATGGGTCAACATCCATTCCCTGTCACCACCTAAAACCATGCCACATTGAGATTCCTTTCCAGTAATAGAAATTTATTATCTCTTCTTTTCTTTCTTTTTTCCTTTATCCTGAGGTCTTCGGGTGCATGCTCCAGGCATGCCATTGAGATGTAAGTCCCTCACTTGTTTACATTGAGGCCATCATGTACGTGGCTATTGCAAACGATGCCTTAGCCTGACCCTTGACATATCATATTCTTGTGGGAAGTGTCCTGCCCAAAAGAGTGTAGAAAAACTTGAGAGAGAGAGAGAGATTGTTTGGACTTACATGTCAATGGCTAGCATTATTGAAGATAAATTCTATAAAAGGGCTTAGTCTCCCTAATTTTGGACGGAGACTTTTAGGTTAATGGGGCCCATGAGATCTTTTCATAAAGAGGTGGATGCAACTTTCACATTTAAAAAAGCAAGAATAGTGGTGCATCTACTACCATATGTGGCAGTATACCTACAAACCAATAATTCCCCTCTAAAAACCAATCATCAATTGGACAACACAAAGGGTTTGCCCGCCAGAGACGTGGTTCGTGAATTAGGTAAAAACGTACACTTTAAGTCCTGTAATACTGCGTTTATTCATTTGGATTTTTAATAAGAATGTGATATGAAATTAATTGATTTTGTTATATCATATCTACTATTTGGTAAATCGCAGATATAAAACTAGATACTTTTTTATCCGATCTGATTGATGAACAACATATCAACGTACATGAACCTTAAAATACACAAATAGAAATGATAAGGATCTCTTACGATTCATTGCTCTAGGAACCACAAATGCATAAACAAAGAAAACTTCCATCAATCAATTCATAATTATGGTACGATTTAAATCTTAAATAGCAAAGGAGCTCATTGCAGCATTCCAAGGCCACATGTTTGACTATGACAAGAAATGAATGAGCCCCAGCAACATCAATGAATGCTAAATCTAGAAAGAGAGAAAACATGATCATTCATTTTTACAATTCAAAAAAATATAATGTTTCAACTTTCTTGTCACTTTCATGAAGTTTCGGCATGAACCATGGAGTTGTGGAGGAGAAGTTTCAACTTTGCTTACGTGGACTTTTGATTTGAATCGGAGAGCTATGCAGGAGAAGAAGCATTGATTCTTTCGTGGATTTCATTGAGCTTTGACATGAATCAAAGAACTACAAAGTAGTCATGAGATTTCAACATGAACTGGAGGAGACAAAGAGGGTAAGGATTTTTATCAAAATCTCATTGCCTCTCATTTTTTGAGAATTAGAAAGATCATCTTCAAGTTTGAATTGATTAATTAAAATATCATTTCTTTTGCTTCATTTCTATCTACTTATTTTTTTCCCTCTTTTTTTCAATTTATTTTCTCTTTTATTCCCTTCCCCATTCCTTAATAAAAAAATTCTTAAAATAATAAATTATACTATTATACCTAAAATATGCAATAAACATAAACATTATATACATAGAATATATATTGTAGGATAAAAGAAATCCAATTACATAATAAAATTAGGAATAAATAAAAAAATTGATTTTTTTTGTTATTTTGAATTTCATTTTTAGTAGAATTATTATATTATTTATATTTATTTATTTTTTAATTTTATTAATTTAAAAAAAAAAGTATTTATACCATGGATATAACATCCACCTTAATCCTGCCTTTCTATGGGATTTTTTTTTTTTTTTATCTAGACTAATTCCATTTTATATTCAATTTTATCTTTTACTTGCATAGGAAACTAATACGAGATAATGATAAATCATGTTATATCCCGACCTTTATTCTTACTTCCGAATGTAGTTTAAGGGACCTCCCAAGTTCCCAATCCCAACCCGTTTCTCTTATCTGACGTTTGGAGAGACCATCTGAATCAATAGACTCCAAGGATCTTGCAATGAATTGGCATTTAGTAAAGTCAATTACTTATGAGGTCTCATCGATCAGGTGTTTCGTGCACGTGTATAGGGTGATGTTATTGGTCAAGATCATTCCCTCGGGATCTCCTAATGGTCAAAGATGCATGGAGGCGATTTTGCTTCTGTTGGAAGCACGGAAGATGAACACGGGCCCATATAATCTAATTGATGGCAACTTGGCAAATTGCAGACAGCTGCCCTGAAGAAGCTGATTACTGATGAAAGCCCTTCCTTCTTTGACCCGCCGCGGATGGCGAGCCCTGAGTTTTAGACTCGAGGAGATGAAGTAAACGATTAATTTGTAGAATCCCAGGAGAAGTACACTAAAAGTGTCAAAAATTATATACAGCACTCACTTTAGTATCAAAAAGATTTTTTAGATTACTTAAGAGTCACTTTTTTAAAAGAACAATCACTTAAGTGTCAACTTCAATCTGAGTTGCCAAAAATTTGACATGACTATATTTTATTAATTTCTCAGTCTTATATGACTCATCACCATACTGAATCAGCAGATAATCTCTAAATGACGTTGTGTAAAAGTTGTAAGTGCCAACTTTTGTTTAAAATGATCATGACGTTGTGTAAAAGTTGTAAGTGCCAACTTTTGTTTAAAATGATCACTTCAATATTAGTCGTTGTTAAAAAGTGATCACTTTAGAATTTTTAAAAAATTTGCCAAGTCATATTATAATTTTAATTATAAATGTCATATAATAAATTTGGTCAGAATTTTCAATCGTTGGCACTTGTGATTGTTTTTTTCTCCAATTTAGCACTTAAGTGAGTTAGCAAAAAACTTTTAAGATTAAAGTGAGCGTTATACACAACTTTTGACACTTCTAGTATACTTATCCCGCAAATCCCATTGCAGAGATCAAGGAATTCTACAAGAAATTATATTGAGATAATTACAAAGTTCATGAAAATTGCACCGAGTAACTAAGGGGCGGGGCGATGCTTGATTTATTTTAACCTCTTCAAACTTACCAGTGTCTATACTGAGAGAAATGATGGAGAAAACTCGGTTAGCCGTAAGGACAAGAATGGAGAAGACCGTTCTCTCTTTGGGATTCATAATCAGATATACCTGCAACCTATCAGAGTCATCGTGAGAAGCAGCGTCTTTTGCAGTTTACACACCCTCAACCACCCGAACAAGATTTAATCATTCTGAAAACTAAGAAGCGCCAGTTATATCTACAATTGATAATTTGGGAAGCTTTTGAAGATCATATCGATGTGATCAAATTGGCGGCGTTTTTGAGATCCAGTGCCACAATCTCTCACCCCAAGTAGCACAAGACTTCATCCTTCCAAGCAACTTCTAGACCTCAACCCCGCAAATGGATGCAAGGTTCTTAGTTTCTACCCAGAAAAATTACATGTTTATACATACATTGACAAGATAAATCCTGAATGATGCGTTGGCTGAATTGCCACTATCTTAGAGACAATCTGTTGCTCAACAACTAATGGAACTTTGCAGGTTTGAAATAGTTCCAGGAATTTCTCTCTTAAATTTTGGCACTATCACTGATAACCGTGCTAAAGAGATTGACATGAAACAGTTTAGAATGCAAGATTGAAATATCTAAGTGACACTGTTACTGCATCACCAGTTCATCACACAGATGCAGACTACAGCAAATAGAAGTAACCCATCTGATACTGAAGCTACCACTAGTTTTCAGCCAGCCATTGAGAGTGAAGACAGTCTCCCTTTGGCTACATGTTCAGCAAAGTCTGATCACATGCTACATATGCAAAATTGACCGCCTTCTCTGAGTGGGAAGCCACGACAGAGCCAGATGCAGTTATGCTTGCACAATTATAGATTAGACCATGTCCATTTAATAATTAGTGAATCATCATGCAATCACATAAATCACAGAGGAAAGCTAAAACTGGATTAGGTCCCTTGGTTTCTGAACTTAACCCAGTGCTTGCATGACACCTTGACTCCTACTTAGACTGTCGACAATGATGTGGTGTTAAGTCATTGTGAATAATAAGCCTTCCGCGCACAGAGATCTAATGGGAAGCAAAAAGATGCTGTGGCCATCATCTTATTTTACCTTTACTGGTCGATTCAGGAACGGTTAAGAAAAGAAAAACAATCATGGTACTTCTTAATTGCCTACATAATCATATTCCAGTCTGAAAACAGGCTTAAGCTTTTTAATCAAATGTCTCAATTCAATTAATACCCATAAATTTTGAGTCTGAAAAAGAATCATCTGCAGTACTGAATATTAATGATACCACACTGCTGATGTTCTTATACTTAGCTCGGCTGCCAAATAAGTTGACTATCCAGATCCAGCAAATGAGAACAAGGAGTTCCTTAATGACCTAAATTGATTCCATCAAATCATCAATCTTCTCCAGGTCTCACTATCAACATGAAGTAACTACACCTTCACCTGCCTCCCATTTCTCAAGCAACTAACTGGCCAAGTCTGGAGCATAGCTGTACATATAGCTCACGCTGTCATAGTTTTCTAGTGTGACCATCACAGCGCTTGAAGTAGTCTTTACAAGTGTACATGTTAAGAAAAGGTAGCTCAGCTAACTGAGTTGACCAAACATTAAACAAATCAAAGTAAAATAGTTCCTCACATTGGATAATGATGGCAAAGCCATCACAAGAGAAAAGGAAACTAAAATGTTGAAAGAAACTAAACCAAATTTCCCAGGGTCGCTGCAGATACATATAAACGTGGAAAAAAAGGTGATGCATAATTAAGATATCGAATCTGACTCATACCTGCAATCAATTGGTCATGCGAGAGCTAGCCACAGTTGTGGAAAAATAAAAAGTTCAGAAAAGAAAAGAACAACCGATGAAGCATAAAGAGTTGGAACCAAAAGAATAAAACCAAGCAGGAAATAGCATATCAAGAAAAATGCTGCAGGCAAATTAAATAATATTCCTGACTGCAACATAGTCGGCAATAAAGGACAACTATATCATTGCACTCCAAGAAGTCTGCTTATTGCTTTCTTTAAAGAAGCCTGTAAGATGAAGAATGATCGTTACAAACCCAAACAATTGATTAAGCACATATGTCAGAAAATTCAAAAGTTGCAGAAAAGGCTTAAAGCCAACGTGTGGTGGATAAATATTTTCATAGATCTCACCACTCATAAGCATCTTGTGGCACTTGATTGATTACATAAGGAAAATCTACATATTCAAGTAATGTATTAGAGCCAGCAATTTATTTATATATATATTTATTATTTCCATAGACCTAGTTGCTGGTAAGAATCTTGCAGCACATATCATCCCAGTCTTGCTATTGTAGCTTGGCGAGCAACCTGAGTGAAACCTAAATTTGACTTGTAGATCACTGAATGAAGCTATATTTCATAATTAAGACTCTCAATTAACAAATTATTCTAAAATCACATTAATGAAAACAAAGGTATAATGGGATCATCTGTAGCTTGTTCATTGGTATATGTGACGAAAAATTGGACTCTGTTCACATATATGTGACACAAAATTGAAATTCTGCAAACAGCCTCTACTTGTACTCAAACACTACTTCTATGTTGACATATTCCCGCATGACACATACAATAGCCAAGGTGAAATTGGCCAGCAACTGACGTTCTTCATGGGTTTTGAGGTCTGAGACAACTCCATTAATAATCAACTTCTTAAGATTCGGGCAACGTTTTAGCATTAATTCGACCCAGTCTGAAAAGAGATCATTCAGAAAAGTCCATCCAAGCTCCAAAACAACCACATTTTCAAAATGAAAACATCCATGAAGACCATATAGAAGCACTTCATCTCTCAAGTCGCAACTCAGCGACAGATGGCTAAGCTGTGGAAAGCAAAGAGCAATGGTTTCTATTTCCACAATCTCATCCTCGTCATCAAACATTAAATCCCAAAGCCGCAGCCTCCTCAATTTTGCTGATTTTGAAATCATCTGAAAGAACTTTGGAGACGTAATTGTGAAGTCCCTAACATCCACTGTGTCAAGATTATCAACAGCGTCACCAATATCAAGATGTAGAACGCTTACGTCGTCAATCTTAAAATGCTTCAAAGTCCCCTTTCCAATGAGTTCGAAAAGCTCAAGGGAGCAACTTTTTAGGTGCAAAGACTCGATACTATCTGCTTCCAAAACGAATTTGTCCAAACTTGTCGCCTCGATGTAAAAGTGCCTCAACGTAGCGCTACTGACCTCAACCGTGACTTGAGCATCTGACATTGCAATGACTGGACTAATGAGATCCAATTTCTCAAGCTTCGGACACGTGCTGACTAGAAGACTCAAATCCAATGCCGAGATACTAACATGACTCAAAGAGAGGGACTTCAAGCCAGCAAACCTGTAATAATTCGGTTCGACCCCTGATATGGAACTGCGCGACAAGACCAGATTCTCAAGCTTGTGCCTCCCGCAAATTTCGAGGATGTTCACATCTCCGATCGTCCGGACGTTATAACGCAAGCTGCGCAACGTCTCCCTAGTGTACAAGAGCCAAGCCACCACCGCAGAAGCCGAAAGCTCTTCATCGACGTCGTCCAGTTGAAGCGAGAGACTCTCCAATCCGGCGGTCTGAAATATGGTCTGGGTTATCCAAATTCCTGCCTGATTGCTGCCATAATCACGATAACCAGACCAATCGCCTACACTAAACGAGAGGCTACGGAGGTGCTTGCGGCGAGCTTCTAGCCACTTCCGGCACGTGGCGGAGGCCACGACCACGTCCCTGGCGGCGGCCAGCCGCGACAATATGCTCCCGATGACTTCAATAGGCAGGCTCTCCATACCAACTAAACCGATTGCTCTACAAACTCCATTTCAAGCAGGCAGAACATAAAATCCTCAACGGACATATAATCCTCGAAACCGAATGCCCTCATACACAATCCAAACAGTGCGCGGACAGCACGACGACGACGACGATGACGCCGACCGCCGTCAAATCCGTCGGATCATGTAAAAGCGCGGGGGAATCGAAACCGCACGAGATGACGACGATGAACTCGTGCGGACGACGCGGCTATTCTCGGGACGAGAGGATCGCAACCGAATATGGAATCCGCATCGCTCGCGACTGACCGACGAATCCTCGCCGCGATTCGATGCGAATGGGGTTGGGGAAGGGCCTCGCGGGAGGACCGATTCTCGGCCTTTCGAAGGAGGAGGAGCGGCGGCGCCGATCAAGATCGTCTCGTCGCGGCGCTCGATGACGTTGATGCGGAGACTGGTTCGTCGGAGGGGCGAGAGGGAGGGAGAGAGGAAAGAGAGAGGAAGAGACGGAAGGACTCATTCATTCATGTCAGGTCATGGGGGACGGGTCGGGTCGGTTCGCGGGCCCCCTGAGCGCGTTCGCGCCTCTTGTTTTGATTTTTTCTTTTCCTTCTTTTTTTTTGGATTTCTAAGTCTGTATTTTAGCGAATAATTTATCAGGTACAGATTTATTTTTTTTGGTCGGTTATTAGGTACAGATTAGAATAATTTATCCTTCTTTCTAACATTGTCTTTGAATTTAATTAAGTAGACATAAGGCGAGATTTATCATCAATATTATAAAATCCAATAAATTAAACATCAATCTCGCTCAATATATTTATATAATCAGAAGATTAAATTACCGTATACAGGTACATTTCAATATGGTTCATAGAATATCGTCCGAATATAAAAAATTACACGAGCTCCTAATTCTAATGTCACGGGAAAAAAAGATTATTTTCTAATTTTGCGACTTTATTAAACTAATATTAAATGCTCCATCTGTTTAGATCTTCTTCTGCACTCCCCCCGGGTCAAGTCGGGTCGGGCCAAAGCACCAGAGCTCTCCAAATCGCGCGTTGACATCTTGGTCCCGTTGCATCCATTCTCGCTTTGACTCTCTCTCTCTCTGTGCATCCATGGCGTCCGGCACCCGCCGCCGGAATCTCCTCGTCGCGCTGCTCGTGCTTATCGTGTCGCCGGGGAATCGGTTCGCGGCGGCGTCGCCGGAGGATCACCGCTACAATGTGGGAGATCCCGTCCCTCTGTTCGCCAACCGAGTGGGCCCGCTCCGCAACCCCAGGTACCTTCGCGCGAGCGATCTCGCCCGCCCTCGATGTCCTGCCTATGAATAGCTCCCGTTCCGCTGTTCTTGAGTCGGTCGCGAAGCTCTTTCGTTCCTGGATTTCGCCGGCTAGGTAGCGACGCGCCTGGGGATTTAGCTGCTGCCGCTCTGTGGAGTGGCGATGATCCGATTGGGCGTGGTGGATTTAGTTTGGAGCATCGGTGATTCGTGTCGTCCCGTGTCGCTACTGGAATGTCGATATCGATACAACTTAGCCAATTTCTAGTTAGTCATACTCGCGTTGTGTCGTGTCGGGTTCTACTCGGAGTTTCCCTTGGTAAAATTGTGCGGTATTCTAGTCGGGTGCGCGAGTGTCCTGTCAAGAATTGCCTGGTTTCGCTACTGTTTCTGCTTGGTTGTTTTCTTGCAACACCCAAGTTTAAGGAATTTGCCAAAATGTTAGTATGAGGCCTTTCTTTTTTCCGTCCTTTTTCTTTTTTTTTTGTTTCCAATCGCTTTTGAGCCAATGTGTTCTTGTGTTGCAGTGAGACCTACGAATACTATGACTTCCCATTTTGCCGCCCAGGTTAGCTTTTTAATTTATACATGTTTGTGATGGTAAGGATCAAACATTACTTGAGACAAATTGAAATTATATTGTTCTTTTCTTAATCTGATTAGAAGCTGCAGTTGTGTGTTTGAAAGCGTGCATTTTTTTATTTTTATTTTTTGTGAGCAATGTACTGAGACATTATTTCCCGGTGTTCTGTTGTGGCCTTTGCATTAAGGAATATTGCTCATGATTTTAGACCATGCATCAATGTTACTTATTCATTATCCAGTAAATATGAAAATAGAGGCACTTGTGCTTTGGGTAATTGATCTTTAGCTATATCCTTTGCAGACCCACTGATATGGAAGAAGGGATCTCTTGGGGAAGTTTTGAATGGCGATCGCTTAACCAATTCCTTGTACAATTTGAAATTTCGGGAGGTTAAAGATGGGGAGATTCTGTGCGAGAAAAAACTCAAAATTAGTGATGTTGCAAGATTAAGGAATGCTGTAAATGAAGATTTTTACTTCCAGATGTACTATGATGATCTTCCAATGTGGGGGTTCATTGGGAAAGTGGAAAATAGTAGCTGGAGTCCAGTCGAAAAGGGACCTAGATATTATTTGTTCAAACATGTGCAATTTGATGCCTTTTACAATGGCAACCAAATTATAGAAATAAATGCTTTCAGTGACCCAAATCATGTTGTCGATATAACTGATGATGTTGAGGTCGATGTAAAGTTTACTTATTCAGCTTTCTGGAGTCCAACCTCAATTGGTTTTGAGGAAAGAATGAGCAAATATTCAAGGGCTGCATTACTGCCAGTCCACCGCCGGATACATTGGTTCTCACTCATCAACGCTACCGTCATCTTGATTCTTTTGATGGGTTTGTTGACACTTATTTTCATGAGGCACCTAAGAAATGACCTAAGGCAGTAATGCTCTTTTACTGATATTATTTCTCATACTACTGTAGATAGTGACAGTTTTTTTTCCTGACAAACATCTGTATCAATGTGCTACAGATACTCTGCTGGAGACAAAGAAGAAGAAAGTGGTGTTTCCAGGAAATATGTTTGTGGCGAATTATTCAGGTCTCCATCACATTTTCCCCTGTTTTGCGCAGTCTTAGGCTCAGGAATGCAGTTATTGACTATGTAAGCTCCTTCAAGCATCATATGACCAATTGCATTTGTTGATTGCTACCAACTTTCAGTCTTTTGTCATATGCTGCCTCAAATTTACAAAAGGCTGCTGATTCATCTTTGAGTTTTCAGAATATAACATAGTGTTTTTACTACAAGAGAAATGGTATGCCCGATATGGAACTTGAGTCTTAGGAAATTAATCTCACACTTCAGTGGTTGTATCCTCTTCAGAATAAGTGCAGACTTTAGTCCTCAAAGTTTTGATCAATTGAGTCCCTAACTTGTTATCTTTATCAAATTAAGTCCTAAGTTTGCATATCACTGAATACTGTTTCTTATTCATCTTTGAGTTTTCAGAATATAACTATTAAATGTCAGTTAGATTTACTACAAGAGAAATGGTATGCAGCGATATGGAACTTGCTTTTGTAAATTTGCGAACTTTGGGATCTGGAGATTAATTTACTAAGACTCTAATTCACACTGCAGTGGTTGTAGGGAACTCTTCAGAATAAGTGCAGACTTTAGTCCTCAAAGTTTTGATCGTTGGTCAATTGAGTCCCTAACTTGTTATCTTTATCAAATTAAGTCCTAAGTTTGCCATCAACTCTGGAAGTCCCATGTGGTCCTTAGGTCCTCAGCCGCGTGGCATTCAAAACAGCCACATGAGAGACATATACGATTTTCGGTGTCGGGAAACCACTGATTTGATTAGACATTTTTTCAAACGTTTGAAGACTTAACTCACCATAAGAAAAGGTGAAGGTCAAAATTAACCAATGTTGAAAGCGTTGAGGACCGATTCTGTGCTTAACCCAGAACTTTTGGTTTGCATTCATCTTGCTGACCCAGACAGATTGTCCTCCGAAGCATTTACCTAACATGTATACACTTTGCTCAGGGTTTGCTTTTTATCTCTCCTAGCATTCCTCGGTGTCCTCTATCCATACAGCCGTGGATCCCTATGCACTGCTTTGGTTCTGAGTTATATTCTCACATCTGTGGTTGGTGGATTTACCGCAACTTCTATTCAAAGTCAATTTGCTGAAACTGGATCGGTACTGAATCTACTGATTTTGTATAAGTCAAACATATTTTGTGATGCTGTTTTTTTTTTTCATTCCTCAGTTATCTGATACAAATGAATTCGAACTTTCAGGGGTGGACCATTCCCCTTACTGGGATAGTTTGCTTGGGCCCAGTACTTGCGATAGGTTTTGTACTTAATACAATTTCCATGGCTTATGGAGCCACAGCTGCACTTCCAGTTGGCACCATTTTCATAATCACCTTCATTTTTGTGCCAATTTCTGTTCTGTTGCTTTCCTTGGGTGGGGTAATACGACGCTTTTTCAGGACAGAAGTTCGTGCACCTTCCATGATAAGGAAAAGTTTGAGAGAGATTCCACCACTAGCTTGGTACAAAAATTTGCCATGTCAAATGATTCTCGGAGGTCTCTTATCATTTAGTTCTGTTGTTCTGGAGTTATACGAGCTGTACTCGACCCTTTGGGGTTTCAAGATCAGTGTTCTTCCAGGCACTTTGTTTGTGACATTGGTCATCCTCACCATAGTGACAGCTGTTCTTAGTGTTGTTCTGACACACATCCAGCTTTCATCTGAAGACCATGATTGGTGGTGGAGGTATGTTCTTTTTCCCAAGTGCCGAAGATTAAAATACCCGTAATTTGGTGTTTTTGAGGGAAAGAATACTAGTGCGAAACAAAAATTTTTAGATTGAGATTACTCTTCCTGTTCAGTAGTATCACATGATCTTGAATTTGGTCAGTTGGTAGTGGATAAGACTTATCCGTGGCATATTGAAGGAGTGAACATTAAGTGTTGAAAGTTACAATGTTGCACGTGTATTCAGCTCACAGTGCATTCTCTCAGTTGCTGGCTTGCTATCAATGAGCCTCTGTCCCTCCCAAAAGGAATGGAAAATTTAAAGTTGCTAGACTAAAAGTTTGTTGTTTAATTCTGTTTCATTGTGCTGGGCTTTTTTATTAGTGTTTGGTTTAAGAAATTTTGATAGTTAACTTGGATCCAGAAAATGGGTAAATAGAATCGTTGCAAAATCTACTTGGTGAACTGTAAAGTGTTCATGCTTCTTCATCTGGATGTGTGCTTATTAGACAAAAAAAAAAAAAAAAAACTGTAAAGTGTTCATGCTTCTTCATCTGGATGTGTGATTATGTTCATGACTTCTGCTCCTGCAATGCAGGTGCGTGTTTCGTGGGGGCTCAGTGGCCATATTTATGTTCGCCTATTGCATGTACTTCTACGCAAGGTCAAACATGAGTGGCTTCTTGCAGCTATCGATTTTCTTGGGCTATAGTGCTTTAATGTGTTATGCAGTTTTTCTCATACTCGGTGCAGTCGGTTTCATGGCTTCACTAATGTTCATCTGCCGTAATTACGAAGCTGTGAAGAGTGAATGAATCATTGCTTCAATGTGTACGATATGAGTTGCCTGTGCTTGTCACTTCTTGGAAATTACTGAGATCAGGAAGCAAAGCCAGAATGCCGGAAGCTACACAGATAAGGCATTTCTTGCATCCTTCCTTCGTGCGCTGATCTGAGAGTGTCACAGGCTGAGAACGTCAGGCAAGAACAGTGAAGTTGCTCTCAGCATAAGAAAAAATCAAGATGATGAAGAGCATAGAGATGCATCGTAGGCGGAACGGTATATGTTCTTGGGTGATTTACTCAGCTATTTCTGGCAAAATATTAGTTAATGTCATGCTTTCTTGGCTGGTAATGAAGTGATGTTTTTCGCCTGATTCTTCCTAGTAGCACAGAAAAATGTTAGAGGACGACTAAAATGATGGTGAAAAATGGTCTAGTTCTTGACATCTTGTTTCGTAGTTGACGTTCTTTTCTGATTTATCTATCAACTAATTACAAATTTTGGCTAAAACACAGACGGAAAGATGCCTTAGATGGCTTGTTTGTGACTGAACCTTTGATGTCGATAGACTCGTGAAACATGATTATAGGAAAAGGCTTCTCTTTGATAGCTGCGGGTTCACAAAGGATCCCATCATAGATAGAGACCGAAACCTGCGCAGCGGTTCCGGTGGATGTAGCCAAGTGGATCCGGGCAGTGGTTGGTAATTCACCACGTGGGAGTTCAATCTCCGCCATTTGCCCATGAATAAATGGAGCATATGCTACGGGGACACGAGACATATCTAGAAAGCATTTTTGTCTCTGCAAGTCATCTCAAGTCATTCAAAAGCAGCCAAACAATGGGCATTCAATTGAAAGAAAGAAACCACAGATTCGCGCGTTGCCACAAGCACAAATAAGATGACCGTATCAACTAAAGAAAAGGAGGATTACCCAAAAAAACTCAAAAACATATTGTAATTCTATCAATTTAGTTCTAATTTTTTTTTTTGTTAATTCAGTTTTAAATCTTTTGCATTTGTGCCGGTTGAATCCATTTGGCTAATTTTGGCCCAACTAGCGTTGAGATGACAATTTTAAATTAATATGTTAATAATTTTTTGAATTTTTTATATTTTTTCTCTTATTTTCTTTAAATTTTGGCCGACCAACAACCCTCGCCAAACAAGCGAGGCCTACAACACCCTTCAGCACTGAGCAAGAGCATCATGGCCCTCGCTTGGTCTGGGCGAGGACTAAGAAGGAGAAGGGGAAGGGAAAAGGAAAAAAAATAAAAGAAAAAATATATATAAAAATTCAAAATACTATTTTAAAATTATCATGTCAACATTAGTAGTGTCCCATCTACGCCGGCTGTCCAAAATTGCCCGGATGGACTCAACGAGATTGAATTGATCAAAAAAAAGTTTAGGACTAAATTAGGTTTAGGACTTTTTTAGTAATGACAATCAAAGAGGAGGCGGCCACAAAGCAACTACTCCTTTTGAATGTCATAGGCGTCATCTATCAAATTCATTTTAGATTGTGCTGATTCTATTTTTTCTTTTATAGCATTAGATATTGGAAACTTTAATTTGACTATTCTCATGGCTACATGCAAGTCGCTAGCCAATTTGTATCACATTAAATTGCTTGGTTTAAATGGGAAATGCTATGATACGAGTTAGGATTGAGCACCAGCTTCAGTTCAACCTAAGAACCAGCCCATTTGGAACCATTCTTTTGAAAAGACAAAAAAAATCACTTCCGCAGACATGGGGATTGGACCATGGTCTTCAACTCAAACAAAAAACAACATAACCACTCGACCAAGATATTTTTGTCATAAACTAATGCAACACGTGTTCTTATAATTATTTGATTTTTTTTTTTTTGAAAAACTAAAATTGGACCATTTCCAATTCGGTTCACGATACTTATTTTTTGAAATCAGGAGTCGCAGGGTTAGTTTCTAATTCCAAGCCGGGAACCGACCCACCTAGAAATCGACCACCCTAATTCGAGAGAGATGCCACCACTAGTTTGGTATAGGAATTTCCCATGTCAAATGATTTTTGGAGATCTCTTAGGGCGCGCATGACAATCATTCTATTCTAGAAATAGTTTCTGAAACACAAATGGATTTTTCTATTTCTATTTCTAAAAGTTTCTAAGCAAAAATAACCGTTTGATAACGATACAAAATTTCTACTCTAAAAATAGAAATTCGTTTGATAACGACACAAAATTTCTTCCTTTCAGATGACGACGTGGATGGTGGTGACCGATGGATGGTGGTGACGGCGATCGGAGGCGGCGGTGGCGGCGGCGGCGGGCGGCGGCAACGGTGGCAACCGGCAACGGCGGGGGCCAGCGAGCGGTGGGCAACCGATGGAAGATGGCCGGCGGTAACGGATGAAGGACCGGTTGACGAACAATAAGAAAATTTTTTGTTTTTCATTTCTATTCCAGAAATAGAGAAGTAGAAAATTTCTACTTCTAATTTCTATTCTAAACCTATTTTTGGAATAAAAATCTATTCCAAAAATAGAAAAATGGAATAAGTTTATCAAACGGATTTCTATTCCAAAAACAGGTCTGGAATAGAAAAATTATTTCTGGAACAGAAATTACTGGTTGTCATGCACCCCTTAGCATTTAGTTCTCTTGTTCTGGAGTTATGCGAGCCGTATTCGACCCTTTGGGGTTTCAAGATCAGTGTTCTTCCAGGCATTTGATTTGTGACATTGGCCATCCTCATCATAGTGACAGCTGTTCTTAGTGTTGTTCTGACACACATCCAGCTTTCATCCGAAGACCGTGATTGGTGGTGGAGGTATGCTCTTTTGCCCGAGTGCCGAAGATTGAAATACCCGTAATTTGGTGTTTTTGAGGGAAAGAATACTAGTGCGAAACGAAACTTTTAGATTGAGATTACTCTTCCTGTTCAGTAGTATCACATGATCTTAGATGAATTCATTCAGTTGGTAGTGGATAGGACTTATCAGTTATATATTGAAGGAGTGAACATTAAGTGTTGAAAGTTACAATGTTGCACGTGTATTCAGCTCACAGTGCATTCTCAGTTGCTGGCTCACTGTCAATGAGCCTCTGTCCCTCCAAAAAGGAACAGAAAATCTGGAGTTGCTAGACTAAAACTTAGTTGTTTAATTCTGTTTCATTCCACTACATGCTAGAAGGATATATTAAAGGAGTATTGTGCCGGGTTGTTTGATTAGTGTTTGGTTTAAGTAACTTTGATAGTTAACTTTGGGAGCCAGAAAAGGGATGAATAGAATAGTTGCAAAATCTACTTGGTGAACTGTGAAGTGTTCATGCTTCTTCATCTGGATGTTGATTATTTCCGCGACTTCCGCTTCTGCAATGCAGGTGCGTGTTCTGTGGGGGTTTAGTGGCCATATTCATGTTTGCCTATTGCAAGGTCAAACATGAGTAGCTTCTTGCAGCTATCGATTTTCTTGGGCTATAGTGCTTTAACGTGTTATGCAATTTTTCTCATACTCGGTACAGTTGGTTTCATTCCTTCGCTAATGTTCGTCTGCTGTAATTATGAAGCTGTGAAGAGTGAATGAGTCATTGCTTCAATGCGTACAATATGAGTTGCCCGTGCTTGTCACTTCCTGGAAACCACTGTGATCATGAAGCAAACCAGAACTCCGGAAACCACACTGAGAAGGCAATTTCTTCCATCCTTTTTTCATGTATGATCGACCAAAAATTAGTTGACGTCGCTGATGTAAGAGTGTCACAGATTAGAATGTCGGACAAAAACAGTGAACTGGCTCTTAGCATGAGAAAATCGAGATGATGAAGAGCATAGAGATGCATTGTAGGCCGAACAGTGCATGCCCTGGAGTGATTTGCTCAACTATTTCTGGCAAAATATTGGTTAATATCATGCTTTCTTTGTTGGTAATGAAGTGGTGTTTTTCGCCTGATTCTTCCTAGTAGCACAGAAAAATGTTAGAAGACAGACTAAAATGACGGTGAAAAAGGGTCTAACACGGATGTTCTTGTTCCTTCGTTGATGTTCTTTTCTAATTTATCTATTAACTAATTACAAATTTTGACTAAAACACAGATGGAAAGATGCCTTAGATGGTGTTGTCCATGACTGAACCTTCGATGTCAACAGACTCATGTGAAACGTGAGTATAGGGAAAGCTGCTCTTTTCAATAGCTGGGGGTTTAGAAAGGATCCGATCGTGGATAGAGACTGAAACGTGTGCAGAGTAAGGTTGGATGTAGCCAAGTCGATCAAGGCAGTGGTCGATAATTCACCACGCGGGAGTTTAATCGCCGCTGTTTCCCTATCAATAAATGGAACATTTGTTACGGAGACACGACACATATCTAGAAAGCATTTTTTTTTTTTTCTGTAAGTCATCTCGTGGCTTTTCAAACGCAGCCAAGCAATGGGTATCTGATTGAAAGAAATCACAGATTGGCGAGTTGCTGGAAGCACAAATGAGATGACCGTATCAACTAAAGAAAAGACAATCAAAAAGAAGGCTGCCAGAAAGCAACTACTCATTTGAAATGTCATTGGCATACATTGAATCTATCAAAACGCAATGTAGTTTGTCCTGATTCTTTTTTTCTTTTATGGCATTAGTTATTAGAACCTTTAATTTGACTATTTTTCCTGACCACACGCAAATTTATGTCACATGAATTGCCTGTTTATTTTAAATGGGAAACGTTGTAGTACAAGTAAGGGTGGAGCATCAGATTCAACCTAGGAACCGGCCAATTTGAAACTAATCTTTTAAAAAGACAAAAAGAATCACTTCTGCGCACGTGGAGGATTGAACCATAGTCTTCAACTCCAACGAAAAACAATATGACTACTTCACCAGTATAAAAAATTTGATTTTTTTTGACAAAACAAAAAATAGACTAATTACCTAGCTAGAACCGATCGGTTCAATTCACAATTCCAATCTTTTGGAATCAGGAGTCTCAGGATTAGTTCCCAATTCCAGGCCGGGAACCGACCCACTTATCGGGCCACTTCAGAATCGAGGGTTCGACTATTTGACCGCTTCTTGGATCCAATTCACCCTCTCCCTCTCGTGTCTGCTCAGCTAGGAGGTCCATCCAAACCGAAACGAGGACGACCATCGAAATTCAGAAAAATTGGTTGGTTGTGTTTGCTGCCCCATGGATCGAAGCCCAATATCCACACCGACGTCCACATCTCCAGAAAGAAAATCAATTTCTGTGTGCCCTGCTCTCTCATTCCACCTCACGAATTTCACCCACCGTTTTCCCCTCCCCCCGCCGGTTGCATGGCCACCTTACAAACCCACAGCAAATTTCCAACAATGAAATGAAAAAAAAAGACCAAGAAAATAAGAAAGACCCGATTCGAAAATCTTACAAAACCACACACACGACAACCCTAGTCCACGTCCACGAAGAAAAAAGCAACGAGCCAACGTAGGATTCCCGCGCACCACAGAAAACAGAAGCTCGCGACGTGTACATCATCTCCCCACCCGTTCCCCTCGACATTCTCCCTCGACGATATCTAGCGCACTGAACCATTTATATATCCCCGTTATCCCTCCCTCCAGCCCTGCGATGATTGCTGTGGCCGCAAAGAATGAAGAACGTCGACTTCTCGTCCGCTGCTAGAGAAGATTCAAAGATGGCAGCGGCATCCCTAGTCGGGGACGAGAACGGTCCGCGCCGCCCCGTCCCTGCATGTGCGCGTCCGCCGGCAAGCAAGACCGCTGCATCGTGCGAGGAGTCTCCTCCTCCGTCTCCGAGACCGCTAGAGCGTCCACAAACGCTGTGGTTTTTGGAGCATTATGCTAATATTGGGGAGGCCAAAGCCGGCTCGGCACAGGCACAGCCTCAGCCTCAGCCTCAGCCTCAGCAGGACAGCACGGGCAGCGGGCGCGATAAGCTGAAGAGGCACCGAGATGAGGTCGCGGGTCAAGTCCCGATACCCGACTCGTGGGGTCAAGAGAGCTTCTTGAAGGATTGGATGGATTACTCGGCGTTCGACGCGTTGCTGGCGCCGAGGGGGATCGCCTCGGCCCGTGAGGCGTTGATGGCCGAGGGGCGGCGGCGGCGGGGGGCGGCTCCTCAGCATCAGAGGCTGAGAATAGAGGGCAGGTGCTGAGGTGCTGATGATGAGGAGAGACGGATCTTGTTTGTTCATAGAAATCTTCGCATGGACCTCGACTGAATCGTGCCGGCGTTAAACTTTAGTGAACTACATATTTTGATTGTCTTTCTTTTTCCTTCTATTGTAATAAACGCTGTGATTGCTGGCAATTTGCTTACTTGTAGAATTTAAGGACATGAGTTGATGCCAATTTCTGGGATTTTTTTATCATTTGGAAATGAAAAAATCGTGAGATTCCGAATGTAATTTTTCCATCGTTCCTTGTCCATGATGTGCAAGAAAGATAAAATTCCGAATCATGCATCTAAAGTGGTGATCCACATAATAGACGAATAACTCATGGAAAAAAAAGGACTTTAAAAGACTATCGTACTATCTTGAGCTTGATCTTTACTTAGCCAACATAGATATGCATCCTCTCCCCCCGAAATTTGATTCGAAGAGGTAATCTATCATTAACTTTTTATAGGTTTTGTGATGAAAGTTCATCATTTTATTACTAATAAGAACATTTAATTTTACTTTTTAGACATGGTAAAATAGAGATAATTGCTTAATTTCATGTCCGATTACATCAAGTTTCATAGATTTTTTGCATTCTACCAATGCCATATTTGTTATTTTTGATTAATTTTGCCATTTTTCCAATTCATTAAGCAGCCTAATGCGAACCGTCTTTCCAATTTACATGTGAGAATGAAAGTTAAAAAGTTCTCTCCAATCACAATTTAGTACAAAATGGAGATAATTGCTTAATTTCATATCTGATTAGGTCAAGTTTCACAGATTTTTTGCATTCTACCAATGCCATATTTGTTATTATTGATTGATTTTGCCATTTTTCCACTTCATTAAGCAACCTAATGCGAACCATCTTTCCAATTTATATGTGAGAATGAAGGTTAAAAAGTTCTCTCCAATCACATTTTACTACGAGTGTCACAAAGAGAGATTTACATGTGAGAATGAAAATTAAAAAGTTATCTCCAATCACATTCTAGTACGAGTGTCATAGAGAGAGAACAATTCTACTCCAGTCATGCTCAAAAGCAAACCCAAGAATGAGGGCATTGCTTGTCACTTGGGCAAAAGCCACCATCCTTCACCTCACTGCCACCTTCTTGGTACGACCCTTACCTGCATCTCCACCATGCTTATGTTCCACGAGAAATCCTAGCTCACGACCCATTGATGCACCCGACCTCCCTCACCACCTTCGTGAGTTGGTCCAAGGACTTGCTCAATTTTCATAGGCAACAATTTTAGGAGAAAATTTATTGAACATTAGAGCTCATGTTAGGTCGGAACAAGATTGCGTTCGGGTTGGATCGAATATAGGTAGCCGAAATCGTTTTGCCTAGAAATAGCCAAGATAAGTCGGGCCAAATCAAACCCGACCCGACCGGACCCGTTTGACAGGCCCAGCGCGCCACAAGAAATCTCTCGACATGGCATGGGTTGGGGCTTCTCTTAACTCCAGGCCCAGAGAATTGGGCCCAGCAAGCAGGCTGTTTATTTCTGCTAGGGTTCCTGGCGCGCTGCGTATTTATGCTTGCTGCATCAGCCGTCAAAGAAACCTGACCGGCGCCATCAATCTTCTCTCGGGTACTCTACTCTCTCTCCTCTTTCATCTTCATCTTCATCGCCTGCTCGCTTAGTTTAATCGGAATCCGCGCCGCTGCATCGATCTGTAGCATCCCATCTGTTCATCCGTAGCGTGTAAGAAGTAGGACGAATTTTTGAGTTCCGGTTCACCGCGGAAATCGAGCGAGATTGGGCGATGTAGCTCGATGCGCCGCGCCTACGCATTTCTTTCGTCGTGTCGTTTTCCGCGTTTCTTGCTGACCCCCTTTTGGTTTTTATGTTCCCAGGAGAGCGACTCGTTCGTGTTCGGTCCCGTAGAGTTTCCTCAACATGAGGTACGTGTGGATATGCTCTGAGGCTTGTGATGTTGCGTATTGATTTGTGTGGGTTCGTGGGTGAGTGTCGTTGCCCGTGTTGTGTTTGCAAAAATGGCCGAGTGATTGGGACCCTTATGGTGGGTGACCGGTGATTGATACGATGCGCATGTTCTCTGTCGAATCGTTCTAAGCGGCTGGTTTCATTGAGTTACTTCATTGAGTATGACGGCGGGCATGAACTAGCCTTTGACATTGTTTGAGTTGGAAGTTAGGTGTAGGCGATAGTTTGGGTTGGGCGCCAGTGTTTATGATCTGCAACAATGTCGTGTGTCGTATTTGGTAGTGTGGAGAAGCTACCCAGATGGAAGTTTGCGCTAGAGCTCCTTGCATTTTTACTTGATTTGTGCCCTCATGAGTAATGACTTATTGGAGCTTCTCTTCTGTAGTAGTGTAATGCTAATGGCCATGAGAAAATAGTTTCTTTGGTATAAAGTCATTGATAATTTTTCAGGATAACCGCTAATCCGGCATTAGAAAATTTGATTTCTGGGGGCTACCCAAATATGTGGAACTAGTCAAAAGTGCTACCATAGTTCGAGTATTTTCCCTCTAGAGAATATGTGAGTTTCTGGTTATGGCTTCTGAGAGCACATTTTCTCTCCTGCAGTAAGCTTCAGAGTGACGCTCTTAGAGAAGCTATCTCGGGGATCTTTAGTGATTGCAATGAGAAGAAAAGGAAGTTCACCGAGACCGTGGAACTCCAGATTGGGTTGAAGAATTATGATCCCCAGAAAGATAAGCGTTTCAGTGGTTCCGTTAAGTTGCCGCACATTCCTCGCCCAAAGATGAAGGTCTGCATGCTGGGTGATGCACAGCATGTGGAAGAGGTATCTTCATTACTGCTCTCACCCAGTTAGTTTCCTTAATTATTGGGCATATAATGCTGTTAAATAATCCTGTCAACATTTTGCTATTAAACAATAATAAGTTTAAAGTGTGAGCCTATGTGGTTAAATGCTTGTTCCAATGGTTTTTCTTTTTCTCAGCTGATCTGCTTGTTTATGAGGTTAAATACAATGCTTTATGTGAATTTTCTCCCTCCGATTCACAACTCCTTTACCTATTCTTGATAGTATTGGTTTTCACTATACCTATTCTTGATAGTATTGGTTTTCACTAAGGCATCAAGAGATTTTAGGCCTTTTGATGCGATCTGGAGATATTAATTTCAGGCAGAGAAGATAGGCCTGGCTTATATGGATGTGGAAGCGTTGAAGAAGCTCAACAAGAATAAGAAACTGGTCAAGAAACTGGCAAAGAAGTACCATGCCTTTTTGGCTTCAGAAGCTGTAATTAAGCAGATCCCCCGTCTTCTAGGCCCTGGTCTAAACAAGGCAGGCAAGTTCCTTAATGTTTAAATTTGTTTGTACTTAATGGATTCCTGTATACGGAGAGTCTGCCCCTCAAATACAGTCTTTCATCTTTTGCATTTCATAGGGATTTGGCTGTGGTTGACATTGTCACTGTAAGTTTGGTGCACATAGGATTTCTTCTGGGCCTGCCTTTTTTTTTTTCCCAGCGTGAGGGAGATAAGCAGGACCTGATTTATTTGCTAATACATGAATGACCTTTCAGTTTACATTTGGAAGGGTTGCCATTCATGATTCACTCCTGACCTGCCATTCTCTGCTTTGCAATCACAGGGAAGTTCCCAACCCTGGTTACTCATCAGGAATCTCTGGAATCTAAAGTCAACGAGACAAAGGCCATGGTGAAGTTCCAATTGAAGAAGGTCCTTTGCATGGGTGTTGCCATTGGCAACCTCAGTATGGAAGAAAAACAGGTTTTCCAAAATGTTCAGCTCAGCGTGAATTTCCTTGTTTCCTTGCTGAAGAAAAACTGGCAAAATGTGAGTTTATTTACTATTTTCAGCTCTTTGAATTCATCTCCACTCAAATGTTTCACAAAACCTCAATTCCCTTCACAGTACCTTTTCCTTTCTGATCCTCCCCCCTCCTTTGTACTAATAAAAATCATTTGTTTTTTTTACCAGGTCAAGTGTCTGCACTTGAAAAGCACAATGGGAAAGCCATATCGCGTTTTCTAAGCCATTTCGCTCGATCATCTGAAGAGTTTTGTAGGCAGAGAATTAGTCAGTTTCTGGTGGCTGATGTGGATGGTTCTCTTTTGGTTGGTTTTTTTCCCTCAAAGAATATGTTATTCAATACCATCTATCTTATTGTGAAATTTCTCTTTTGAAGATATTGAATTCTTCTTGACTTCACAGTTTCGTAAACGATAAATCTATGTCGGAATGCTCTTTATGGATTGAATGCTTATACTGTCATACTGCTCTCGAAGAGAGCTAAAGAGGAGCGAAATGCATAACTGAGGAATTGAAATGGATCGCCCGATAGCCTGTCGCGAGGGACTATGCCCTTGTACAGGAATAAATCACAGGCCAATGTGCAGTGGGTTTGCATGTCAGTCATATTGATCCGAACTCTGTAAACATGAAACGAGTGCGAGGGCTGATAAGATGACCTCTGAACGAGAGATTGAAGTTCACACCGAGCGTCATGAAAATAGAAAAGCCCTTGGATGACGACGATGATGTCTCATGAGACGGGCCTGCCGACTATATCGATGCACCTACCTCTCTTTTCAAATCCGATCCGGTCTCTTCTACAGTGCATTTGCCATTCGGCATGCTTCTTCGACAAGCCTTTCAGCGGTGGCTTTTTCCATCACTGCTTGCCGGAGTCGCCATGCGGGGTTCGAGTTTCTACCCTGATTCAGTCTTTTTCCAAAGCAAGAACGACCGTTAGTTGAGTCGGGTCTCCCCCATCAGCTGTGCTAAAATTAGGATCTATAATAGGTAAGTTGGTGCTCCGGCAGTTTTGTATTTTCATGAATTTAGTCCGGTCGGTTGCATTGATGGTTAGGTAGGTGATGCCCTTCCTTTGATTCCTCGCGCACGTCGAAACAACAGTGGTCCACTGTCTACTGAAAAAGACAGGTCTCTACTTGGGTTTTTGTCCAAAAGTCAGGGCTGTTGCGCAACTAAACAACTCTCCCCCAATTAGAAAGACACGTCTAATTTCTTTTTTCTTTTTAAAGGACTCCCCAAATCTTGACCTTGGCTTATATAATCTTTAAATTTCCCAAAAAAATTTTTCCAAATTACCGAATGTTAATGCATGGAGATGATATGAAACTGCTGTCTAGTTACACTTTATATTGCTGTGTATATATTTGTGTAAATATATCACGTAGCACTGCATATTTAGGGAGAGGGTATCAAACGTATTCAAGTTGGAAAAAAAGAAAAAGAAAATTGGAGCAATCTGAAGGAAATGAATGAGAGCGACTTGCTGGACTTGAAAATGGGTTAGGTAGGGTTGGCTCTTTCGTGGCCCGCGGGAGGGGCATCTTCTAGGCTCTCTCGCGCTTCGCCATATGCCAAAAGCCAAATGTTGTTTTCCAATTCCCGGGTCGAATCAAAATGTCAAGGTCACAGAATCAGCACGAACACTGTTCTATTTCAATCGTTCCAGTTCCACATCGAGGGTGGATCCATATCCACGTGATACACACAATGTGTGTAGAGCGGTACAATGAAACAAGGAGGACGCATAACACGTGGGATCAAGCCTTGATTTTGAGGTCGGCACTTTCCAAGAACGTAGAACGACAGGGGAGGTGGCTGTAACGAGCGCGGGGGGTCTGTCCCGCAGGTGCAGAATATAAAAACGGGGGGGGGGGAATATCGGTAACACCCCACGGACGCCACCTTCCTCTCTCCTCCTAGAAACCCTACCGTACTCCTCCACCTCTTTCTCTCTCTACCCGGCGCTCTTCCTCTCTCTCCATCTCGGTACTCTCTCTCTCTCTCTCTCTATCTCTGCCTCTGTCTCTTTGAGGTTGTGCATGTGCATCTTTTATCTTTTGATCTCCTCCTGCACTTGGTTTCCGCTGCATCTGTTAAGTCTTTGATCTTGTCTCGGTGGCTGCGCGCCGTGTCTTCGCCTGCTTCTTGGTGGAGTTAGCCGCCGCCTCTTTTGGTGTTCTCTGGTTTCGATCTTCCCTGGTGCTTTTGGAGCACGTGGGTGGTTATCGCCTTCGATCGCGACGGTGGTGGGACGGCGTTTCTCTGCGTCGGTTGGACGGATTGAAAGATCTTTCCTTTCGGTCGACGCGGGGCCGCGGGACCTCGAGGTTCCCTTCGGCCCGGCTTCCGGATGCAAAAGAGGATGGAGGGCATCTTGCTTTCCTGGCTTTTGTCTTGCTGAGAGGAATCATGTGTTGTCCGTGCCTGCCGAACTTGCCATTTGTCGTTGAAAAAATTTGTTTTTTTTTTAGATTACAGAGTTTGAAAATTTGTACCTGGTGGTTGTTCCGTGGAATAGGATTATCATTTGCAATTTTGGCAGCTATGTGAAATTTCGTTTGGAACTTTTATGCCTTGCTGCTTGAGCTGTGGTAGTGTGATTTTGTTATATAGAAAAATTTCACACCGACCCCTGTGTAATCTGAGTCTGTCGGTCTCTATTGCATCGGACGGTTTGCTGTTGATAATTCGACATCGGATGTCTAGGCGCTAGTTAATTCGTGTGGAGCGTCAAGTGAGGACCGGGGGAGCCTCTGAGCTCGTGTCTTCTCATATTGCTCCGTAGATTGATTTGCCTTGTTAGCATGGGATTGGGAAGCTTTTCGGCTATATCCTCATGAATTCACACGAGGCGGACACTTTACTCTCTTTATAGGATCACTTGATGGACGGTTGCCTTGTGAAATCTATTTGCTTACAAAATTTCGGTTTTCCCCAGTCTTTTTATTGTTTTCATAAGAGATCGATAAGTTTGATTGTTGAGAAAATCTATTAGTCGTTTGATTTTTCCATGAAAAGGACTGGCCATCTCTTTTTCTTATAGATGAGCAAGGTGACTGTATTATGTATCCTTGCTTTGCTTGAACGTACTCCCAGATATGATGTCCTATTTTGACATTGTTATTTGTAATCGCTTCAGCATATTATTGTAAAAACATCAAATTGTGCGAAATATCATTTCCTTTCTTATGTTGCTTTTCTGACTGGACTATGAAAGCACTCTTGCTTAACCTGCTGTATTACTCTGTATACAGCTGCTAAAGATGTCGACGGTGTCTCTGTCCTCCCCCTGCATGGTAAGAGTCGCACCACCAAAGCGGATCAACAGCGCCATCATCAAGAACCCATTTTCACTTGGATCCGTGAATAGCGTCTCAAAGTCATTCCGCTTGAAGTCATCCCCTGGTTTTAGAGCATCTATGGCCGTGTACAAGATTAAGCTCATCGGACCCAACGGCGAAGAAAATGAGTTTGAAGCGCCTGATGATACGTACATTCTCGACTCCGCCGAAAACGCCGGGGTTGAGCTGCCTTATTCATGCAGGGCTGGAGCTTGCTCTACTTGCGCTGGGCAGATGGTGAGCGGTGCAGTGGATCAGAGCGACGGCTCTTTCCTTGACGAGAACCAAATGAAAGAGGGTTATCTACTAACCTGCGTATCGTATCCAACTTCCGATTGTGTGATTCACACCCACAAGGAAGGTGAACTGTACTGAATGTTCTCGCGTCCGGATCGAAGTAGGGCTTGCTCATGGTAGCTTTTGGCAGCAGGGGAATGATCATGATGATGCCTCTAAGGAACTCTTGGTTGTCGTATGTAGTTTTCTGGTGTATGCTCTTTGTTTTGTTTTGTTCTGTTTGAGATTGTGTTGCATGCTTTCTGCAATAACCTTCCCTGAAGATAATGGAAGACCTTGCTCAGGCTCTCCTGTCTGATCATTTTATTACTCAGATAGCCTTCTTTCAACGATGTTGCCGGAGAATCTAGGGAGAGGAAGACAAAGTGTGCTGCAATCTCCATAGAAGATGATGAAGATTTCGCCGAAGTTGGACGTTGTTGCGTTTGGAATCTTGTCAAAGTTTGATAGGCAGAGCTCTTACATTATTATCATAATTAATAATTTTTAGTTCCTGGCTTAAAAGTAAGTTTCACAATATCGGACTTTTTGGGCTAAAAGATATATATAAATATATATTTATTTATAATATATAAATTATAGGATGAGTACCAATAATCGAGTTTAGGCTTCGTGAAAATGAAATGAATTATTTGGAATATATGTTACTAAAAAATGAGTGTTTATATGATTTATGAAAGGAAATGAAAATAAAGTATTTTCATTGTCCAGGAAAATGTTTAGAAATAAAATTATTATTGATACACCAACCATTTCACTCGAATCTGTAGTAAGCAATATCCTTCGCAACTAAAGGATTGTGGAAAACAAAAAGAAATAAGTTTGCTAAAAAGAAACCGAGTCTCTTTTTTTGAGTTTGTTCTTTTTTCGACAATACCCTTAAATAGTAAGAAATTTTTAATCCCCTCTCTCTAAGGAGGCGCTAAACTCCCGCTTAGCTCTCAACATCTGACTGACCATTCAGAGCGCCTCCCGCTTAGCTCAACATCTGACTGACCATACAGAAAGAGCTATAGCTAATGTTGTTCACAGATTGCGGACGCTACCTCACAACTTATTGTAGCTACCGCTCCGTGGGAACGAAAAGCGTATTTTCAAATCGATTAATAGATAGCCTGATTTGTTATGATAGATCGAAAGAGTAGGAATGGCTAAAGAGGAAATCTCCTCTTTCGATTTATTGATGAGACAACTATCGATTCTTGATCCATTATAAAGAAAAGAAATCGATATGTATCTGGGTGTAAAGGAAGAGCTGCTAGTAAGAAGTGAAAGAACAAGCAAGGGATTGAGCGCGAAAAAGTGTTCTTGCTCATTTACTTCTTTCTCTTAGAAGGAGCGGAGCTTAGAGCCTTTACTATTCTATTAGTAAAGCGCACTCACTCTAACGGCGTACCTTTTGCATGATGGGTCAGCGAGGAAATGGTCAGAATAGCTTATATAGTCATGATTCAATTCGGGTCCACTGACTTTTGATTGATTTCTCATTTTTCGGATCTGATTGGAACAATGGAGAAATAGGAAGACTTTGGCGATTCATAATGGGATATCTAGAATATCTATGCCCCAGGACACATAAAATATGAATAATGAAACATGAGGAAGAGTATACCCTGTAGTGACATAGCAGTTCTCCTAATCGACTACTTATCATCATAATGAACATTCCACTTGGACATTCTATGGAAAAGTGCAGATTTGAGTTCAATGAGGGTGACGTGCTGGTGCTGGCTGGAGAAAGATCAGACTGCTCCCTCCCAGGTGAGAATCTAGCCGAGAAGATGGGGTGTAGCTTTTTAATTGGCTAATTATTTCAAGCAATAAGTATTAATAATTTTAAGAATTTTTTTTTTCAAATTATTTATTTTTTACGAAACAAACAAAATATAAGTATATGGTTGCACAAAAGTCACACAACCCTCGCATTATTTCAAAAGTAAAAATAGTGGCATTATTCCAATAGTAAAAATAGTGATTTAGACGATAATCAACTTATATCTGAGATGTTATCAATGCTTAGTATGAGAATGAAAATTGGAAAAATGGGGAACTCATGTTTCTATATTGTTGAAATAATCATGTCTATGCTTTCATATAGGGAAGATCAATGTTAAGCAGCCTAAGGCGATGCAAAGTGGAGACCGTGACACTCTAATCAACTTCCCAAAGAGAAAACATTTTGTTTATATAATCATTGTTAGAAGTTCGATTTTTCCGGTGGCTAGCCAAGTATATGCTGAATTAGTCGAAAGTGCTACCATGTTTTCAAGTGTTTTTCCTCTAGAGAAGATGTGATTTTCTGGTTACAGCTTCTCGGAGCACATCTTATTCTCCCGCAGTGAACATCAGGGCGAGCCCCTTGGAGAAGCAATGTAGGGCGGATGTTTAGTGATTCCGACGAGAAGAAAGGGAAGTTAGCCGAGACCCTTAAAAGAACTCCAGATTGGGTTTGAAGAGTTATGAACACCAGGAAGATGAGCGTTCCGGTGGTTCTGATAAGTTGCCACACATTCCTCGTCGGAAGATGAGATGCACAGCATGTAGAAGAGGTATCTTCATTGCTGCTCTTGGTCTCTTAGTTTCCAAGCATGTGGTGCTGTTGTAACAAGCTTGAAGTGTGAGCCCAACGTGGTCTAATGCTTGCCGCGCTCTTCTTTCTTTTCCCTCAGCTGCTCTGCTTGTTTATGAGGTTAAATCAAATGCTTTATGCGGATACTGTGCCGTGGTTGATCGTCAAATTCACAACCCTTCTTCAGCTTTTCTTGATTTCTCGATTCTATTGGTTTCTGCTGTAACATCCAGAGATTTTAGGCCCTTCGATGTGATATGGACATGTTCATATCGGGCAGGAAAGATAGGCCTGTGGGTTATATTGATGCGGAAACCTTGAAGAAGCCCAACGAGAGCAAGAAACTGGATCATATGGATGTGGAAATGTTGAAGAAGCTCAACGAGAACAAGAAACTGGCAAGGAAGTACCATGCCTTTCTGGCTCCAGAAGCTGTAATTAAGTAGATACCTCCATCTTCTAGGCCCTGATCTCACTAAACAAGGCCAGCAAGTTCCTTTCTGTTTGAATTCGATTCATTCACTTCATGAGTTCATGAATATGGAGACTCCGCCCCTCGAAAACAGCACCTTCGTCTTTTGCAGTTCATCAGGATATAGCTACGGTCGACATTTGGCTTTTCCGGCGGGATACTTGAGTACCAAATTAATGTCGATGGATTTTCAAGCAAACCTGGTAATGGTAGGGTGGACATTCTACTTTTCTACCCGTAGAAGTTGCCATTCCACGTTGAGAAAATCCGTTCCTGGAGATTACAGAGTTCTAAAATTGATGGTGGTACCGTCCAGGGATTATTATCGCAGTTTTGGCATGCTATTAGCTATGAAAATTTCGCTTTAAACCCACTTGAATTGAGGTAGTGCAATTTCAGAAAGAAAATGAACTTTGACACCAACCCTTGTAATCTGCATTCGTGTGCGCGGCTCCACTGCGTCTAACGATTGGCTGTTGATACTTCGACAGGGACTGCCTAGGCACTAGTGATCCGCATGGAGTGTCGAGTGCTGGACCGGGAAGCCTCCAAGCTCGCATCTTCTCATGGTGGTCCGGAGACCGATTTGCCTCGTTAGCATGGGACTGGGAAGTTTTTCAGCTCCATTCCCTCGCGAATTCGCACGAGGCTTACACTTCGTGCTCTCTTCTTGGATCACTTGATGGATTTGGCCATCTCGGTTCTCTTATGAAACGAGCGAGGGGACTGCAGCACGTATCCTTGCTTAGCTCGAGCGTATTCCCAGACATAGTACGAGACAGAGCCAATTACAGAAGCGATCGGATGGTCCTATTTCCATACGGTTGTAATGATTTCTTCGGCATATTATCACAAAACATCAGCAATGCGTTAGATCTTTTCCTTCTCTGTTGCTTTTCTGATCCGGTTTACGGCTGCTGAACCCCCCTGGCATGGTCAGAGTCGCTGATCAGCTGCTCCATCGTCCCCTGGTTTTAGAGCATCTATGGCTGTGTACAAGGTTTGAAGCTCGACTCTGCTCAAAACGCCGGGGTCGACCTCCAAGGCTGGACCCTGCTCTACTTGCTACCGTGATGATGGCCAGTGGTTAGGTGGATCAGAGCGACGGGCGCTTCCTTGATGAGAAGCATATGGAAGAGGACGACTAATGGCTACAAAATTAGTGATTTCAAAAATAATCACCTGGTCATATTTGAAATGTTACCTAATGTTTAACAATGTGCAAATTGAAAAAGATGGACACTGAACCGTCTTTTTTATTTTATTGAATATATATAAATATATCTTCAACTTAAAAAAATTAAAAAAATTATGTCAATAATAACGTAAAAAGGTGGAAATGGCCAATTGATATCAACAATTAATGAATCAATTGATTAGTAGTGGTGTAAATAAGAATAATCAATACAAAGCGACTTTATGCAATGTAAAGTTGAGAGCATAGACGGTGGAGTCAAATATTTTGTTTTGGAAAATTTGCCATATGAATTAATTAGTTTCCTGCTGATAAAATAGAATTGCTGTAGAAAATATCTGGTCTTGCGCACCTTTTGGGGGGTCAATTGGAATTTTGGAGAAAAATAAAAGAAAAACAAAAACAAAGACAAAAACAAAAATAAAATAAAAATAAAATAGCGGTCCGCTAAAAACCCTCTCTCTCTCTGGCGCTAGGGTTTTAGCGACGTGCTGGTCGCAGGAGGGAGGGAAAGAAGAAGGCCCATCATCTTTGCCTTTCCAAAACTACAGATACTTAAAAAGCCGTTCTCCCTCCTCCTCCTCCTCCTTCCTTCTTCTTCCATCATGATATTCTGCTCCGGTTCAATCCTCCTGCAAAACCCTAGTCCCCACTCCGTCAGAAATGGTCGGTTTTGTCTCCGGGCCCGCCTTTGAAGGGCGGGAAGAGGACCCCGATCGGGCCGCTTCCGACCCGAAGGGTCTCGGCAACCCGCTCGCCCTCCTCGACCAGAAGATCGGCGACCTCTCGTTCGCCGACTCGTTCCTCGATTTCGAGTCCATCCAGGACTGGTTCGAGGACGTCCCCATGGATTCGGTGGCCCTGCTGCCCGGGAACTTTGACGCCGCGAAGGTTGAGGAAGGTAAGGAGGAGATGTTGGTACCCGGGTCTGAGCTAAAGCCGGGCGCTTCCGAGGCGGCGGCTGGAGTTTCGGGTGCGGCGGCGGTGAAGGCTGAGAAGGAGGAGTGGGAAAAGGTGGGGGCTTTGGGCGGTTCGATTGAGGACAACATGGGGAGGGTCAGTTTGGCTTGCGGTTCTGGCGTTCCGGTCGTTGCTGACGGTGTCTGTGTGAAGACTGAAGTTGGAAGTGATGATGGTGGGGTTGATAGGAGTTTGGTGCCTGCTGGTGGTTTCGAGAGTGATGACAGAGTGAATGCGGTGAAGGGGGAACAGGTGATTGGTGGTGATCATGAGAGAGGAAGCATTTTAGAGTCCCACGGCTCTAGTTCAGCTTCGTCGTCATCCTCCAGTAGTAGTGATGACGACGGTGACAGCGACAGGGAGGAAGAGAGGAAGAGGATGGAGGAAAAAGGACAGGTGGATGAAACGGGTGAAATGGAAGAAGGTGAAATACGGGAACTTGATGGGGTAGAGGAATCTGGTGAGGAGAAGAATGGCGACGACGATAAAGACAGTGATGAAGATCGTCAGGATGTACGGGATATGGTTAGTTGGAGTGATGTTGAAGATGAAGATGATGGTGTTGCTGGCACTGGTGCTAAGGCTGGACCCATCAGGTCAAAAAATGAGGTCAAGGTAAATATCGATTCTTATAGCTGATATTTGTTTTGTTTCTTGATGCTGACTTTTTTCCTCTTACCTTTGCAACTTTGTTGGAATCATTATGAATGCTAGATTTTGTTGAGTAAACTAGTGCAGTGGTTATTAGAGACCATATTAACATTCCAATTGATGTAGGGATACTGAATTTGTTCTGTGTTATTGTTCTCATATGTGGATATATATTGAGTTTGTGAATCTGCTGTTACCATCTTCATAATCTGGTGTCAGTAGCTTCGGTTGTTTAGATCAAGTGGTAGGGACTGATCAGCGTGAATTCAAATTATTACTGGATATAATGTGACTATAGCTGTTTCTTAGATTCTTCATTGACCTTCACAAGCTTGACAGGCAAACCTTTTTTCACCTGATTAGCTTATTCTTAGGTGTCTGTACAAATTTATTTCATAAGGAAGCAATTTGTCAGTGGTGATGATGCAAATTATATAGCTATAGTGGTTTTTTGACATTTTCTGTCTTTTGGAATTGCAGGATCTCCCTCCAGTTCCTCCTGTAAATGCAACACTGCAGCCGCATCATCAGATGTCACCAGTTGGAGTTGTTCTATCGGTATAGGCCTATTCCTTACATTTTGTACTCTTTGAAGCCACCTCATGATATGTATGATCAACTACTGCTAGAAGTCCATAATTTTGGTATAATTAGAAGTAATCTACATTCAGGATCCTTTTGCCAAAGTTTGTTTTGTTTTTCTTTTGGGCAAGATTGTTTAGTAATGTTACTGGAATAATTTACAGATTTTAGGAGCCCAAGTTATTGTTGAAGGGGTGGAGAAGCACAATCCTCTTAATGAGGCTCTATCCTTTGGATCACTGAGACCAGAACCCCATTGGGGCTGGTGGATGAAATTTTGGACCCGTCAAAAACCCTTACTATATGGTAAGATACAATTCAGAAGCTGAAGTCCCTGCCAGCATCCACCAAGGCACTTTGATCTCTTCTGTTCCAGAATTTGCCAGTTATGTGCTTAATGAGAAAAATCTGTACAAGAAAGGATATGATGCCTCAGGTGAGAATGACGAAGAGTTGTCGGAGGAGGCAGAGTTTTCAGATGATGAAAAAGAGGCCGAGTACAGGAGAATGCAGAGAATGGCAAAGAGGGGCACAAACATGGATGACCAGAGAGCTGAAAGCAGGAAAAACAACAAAAAGAAGGTCAGAAGTAGGGAATCGAACTGGAAAAATGGTAAACCTTCGCCACAGCAACCGCCGGCAAGAGTGGCTCCTCCCGTATCAAATCAAACTCAGCATCAAATCTCACCTAGAGCACCATCACTGGACTACAGTAATTTCACGACATCCTCTGCCATTCAACCAGGTAATATGGGTGGAATCGGCACAAATTCACCATTTCCGCTTATGCAGCCAAACAGTGGCTCCATTCTACCGCTACATGAAGCTTGGGTGAACGGCTTGCCCTTGCAACAACCAATGGGTGCTATTTTTGCTAATGGAATTCCAAATGGAATGCCGTGGCCTCCACGTGGTGGTCAATTTCCATTTCAAATGCCTCTTCCCAACCAAATGCCATTTCAGCAGCAGTTTGATCTGAGCCAGGGATTACTTCCCAACATGGTCCTACCGATGGGGCAGTCAAATGCTTTACGGCCTGGTTTGGCATCTTGGCCCAATCCCATGGGTCAAAGTGACTGCAACCAAATGACAGTTGGGATTGGTGCATTTGGCCAAAGTAGTCATCCAATTTTCAATGCTGGAGGACAAGGGTTTCAGTTCAATGGAACCCGAGTTGATCAGACCAGCTATGCACAGCCACCTCCTGCAACTCCTTGTCCAGCTGATGCTCCGGGGCCATTCAAGCAGCGCGGTCCATCCTTCGGCCGTGGGAAGAAACCATATCGTGGAAGAGGTGGTCGATTTTCGGGTGGTAGAAGCCAGCAGCAACCTCGCTGACAATTGCGGTTGCTGTTCGTAGTGTTTGTGCAGTAGTTTGATTGCAAACTGCAGCAATCATGCCTCGAGCCTTCTAGCGAGAAAGAATGTATAATGTGATGCTGCAGGGGAAGCGGTAATTCGTAATTTTCTGGTTCAATATGAGAAAATCCCGTGGGTATGTAAGCCAACTTTGTCTCCAGTGAATTTTGTTTTGTGGGCATCACATGTTTTATCTTTGTATTTAGAGTTTCTGTTCACAATTTTTGCGTTCACACTCTGCTGTATTGATGCGAGACATAGTTTCAATATATATAAAGCTTCAGAGATTAGAGATATTCATGATAATTGGCCAGAGAAAGTAAACTTACCAAAGAACGTTTGATGTGCTGAAGAAGTGGTAAGTCACAGATTGCGGTTCAATATGAGAGACTCTGCCTCGTCATCTTTAGCCGACCTGGTCTCTAGTGAATTTTTTGTTTTGCGACGCATCGCATGCTGTCAGTGTCTACTTGTACATGCTGGCTCTCTGCTGCGTTGATGCAAGGCAATCATTTATACGGAAGACATTAGCCTTCTTGAATTTTCCCGGACATTGTCGATGGCGGAGGAAAAAGTTGATGGAGCATGACACATTGAAATGTATCTTCCATGGGAGGACATGATGTGCGAACCCTCCTGGCTGAGGAGAGACGGTCGAGTGTAAAACTGCTGTCCGATGAATTTTCCCTTTGTGCTTGTTGCATTTCTTTAACTTTGATTAGTCAAATGGGTGCCTCTAATTGATAATGATCTGATCCAAATTAAGCCATTTTCATGTGACGCAAATTAGTAACTCATACCAATTTATACCCAACCCCACTCAACTCATATTATTAAAATATTTGTATATTTAATCGAATTCAGGAAAATTTATATGCAAACTAAGTGCAGAGTAAACGAGTGCAAGATCAAAAGAATCATAGAAGTGAGTTAAGTTTGAGTAATTTGTGACTTCATTTAACATACATATAAAATCCATTTATAATTCAAAAATTGAGCGGAAATTTTTTTATGATCAATTTATTAAATATAATTAATTCATATAACAATTCAGCTCATCAAATATAATTTTTATTGATTAAGTACCAAATATAGATTTAAGAAATGAATTTATGAATCATTTTTATATATCTAACTTTAATTGATACGATGCGATCATCAATTACTGACCATCTCAATTTGCAGCTAACAGTAAGCAAAATTACAGTGAAGAGGTCAATAGAAGCGTCATTTTCATACATAGAGAAGACGCAAAACCGTCCTCGGTGCCTTCTAAATGGCGACAGTTGTCTGTTCTTCAATTAATCTCTTTATACTTTTGATCTATTATTGCTGATGTAGACCGTCGGGAATCTGAGTTAGCGCCCGGAAATTTGACAAGGATTAATGTGCAGAAAAGCTCAAACTCATCTTACAAGGAAAAAGTATCTACGGAACCGATCGCTTCGGCCGGGAAGAACACAAAGTCACTGCTGGAACCCAAAAAATTTAAAATATATAAGGGGCAAAACAGAAAATACGAACCAAAACCACAAAACCCTAGCCACGGACACCAACGACCATGGCTGCGAGATGTTGGATTTAGCAGCCATCGCCGGGTCGAGTGCCATGGACGTAATGACAGAAGGAGTTGCTCACAGAGAGACCACCGCCATGCGTGACTGCCACTCAATCTTGTTCACAGCCTTTACCGCCCCCAAATCCGAAGAATCGAACCTTCGCAATCGCAGCAGACTCTTTGGTCCGAATGAATTCAAAAAGCCTTATCAACCAAATGATATGCGCACTCAAATCAACTCCACTCCCAGAATAACTCCAAATCAAATATTCTTCTGTCTTCACCCCCTTTTTTCTCTCATGTGAACATCTAGTTCCCCATTAAACCTTGAGAGGACCTCGCAAAGTTTGCATCCATGGCAGTCCTCACAGCCCTTGCATCCGCTGTGCTCTCTGGCCATCTCGATTGGCATGGAAATTTTGATTGAGAGTTACTCGTAGAAAGCCAGCCTGGCTGCCTCAGCAAGCTCAAAGCCTGACCGCCCATGGCTGGGAGCTGAGCTCAACTGGCCATTGCAGCATTGAGCTCAAGCTCAAGCAGCCACAGTCGCAAACTCAATCTCAAGCAGCCATGGCAACTGCAAGGGGAAGGAGGAGGGAGGGAGGGACCTATGTCATGGGCCACATCAGCATTTTTCTAGAAGGCACCCGTATTTTGTATGCCCCAATAGCAGTCATGACGTTCGTACTCTGTACGGGTTCGTGGGAAAAGAGATTTACTCGATATGCTAGTAAACAGCCTCCATCATACATAGTAGAATAGTACGTGGACCAACAAAAAAAAAAAAACTTTCTGGGTTTTCGAAACATTCGCAAAATCATAGCTTTCGCATTTCAAGGAGTACCTAGAAAACCCATAATATTAATGCAGCAACTTGATCAGCAGAGTAAATATATAGGAATGGAGATATGATCACCTTCAGGAAAACAGAAGGGTCACAGGAAAAAGCGCCCAGAAAAAGAGAGAGACATGAAAATGGGTGATACAAATTAATAAACAAACTTTCAAGGTATCTAACACTAATAAAACTCCCTCCGGCGCTAGTAAGGGCGGTACCTTCGCCCTTGGCCACTATCATTATTATGTTTTCCCCGGCTTGAACTGCCACTGCTCTTGTTGCCACTCCCACCAACAGGCCTGTTACTATTTCTTTGATGTGAAGGTGGAGTAAGAGGCTGTGCTCCAGGCTGCTGCCTGAATATTTCCATGTTCAAAAACAAAATCAGCAAGAAAAAAGGTCTCTCGGAGCAATATAACCCAACAAAAATGCCCATTAAGAATTAAAGCTAACACAAGCTAATCTTTTAGTTGCATCATGTAACTTATGCATGACGGAAACTATGCACGCACCCCTTCCCATTAGTTATGTAGAGAATCATGATAAGGACACACAAGCATGAGTTAAGTGCATACACTTCATCTATAGTCTAAACTGTCTTTCACTAAAATACTTTAAGATAACACTAAGGTAAATGTTTTCTCCTTTTCACATGGACTATGACATCTAGAAATCTCACAGCTTTCATTCAGCAACAAATGCATATCATCATGATTGCAGGACCAACCTTCAGCAAATAAGTTTCTCAAACTCCAACGATCAAATGAAAGCGATTACAAAGATGCATTATATCTGAGACCCACATTCACTTAAGACTATCCACAGCATAAGAACGGCCAGTTAAAAGGGTTCTCCACAAAGTAAACATGTCAAACAATACTCAGAAGGGATTAATGCAGCTGACTCACACTACTCATTGGAAACAACCACCTTTAATTTTTCTTTAAATATAACCACCCCACAACAAAATAGAGAGAAGAGGTGTATAAAAGACAGGCGTTAAAGTCCCACCCTCCTCAAAAAACACCCTGTAAGCAATGTACCAACTTATTTGCTGCAATGTATATCGGTCTCACAAAACGAAAAGCAGTGCCAAAGAAACAAACATCTAGAAGCCAGCACCTCCAATAAGTAGAAAAGTGTAGATGGGCTTACAAGACATATCCAATCCTTCCATCAGGCAAAAACATTGGCATCATTGCCATACCAGCAGGGCTTGGTCCTCTTCCATATATCATAGGCTGTGTTGCAACAAGTAGAATTTCAACATCAGTGACATTCCAATAATTAAAACAGATAGTCAGTCAGAGAAGGCAAGAGAGTATTCTAAAACAGCATAAGCCTCTCATTCACAGATTCCTATATTATTGTGCATCACTCAAGATCATGATATGCACAATGCCCACAGAAACAAATTACAGCTTGTGGCTCATGATAAGTGGATTAAGCAGGAAACAAGCCCATATGATTATAAATAAAGCAAAAGGGAAAAGTTCTCTTTATCATACTTGTACTTTCACTTTTCGACTATATGTATTTTAATTTGTCTAATCAAGTCCTACTTTTACAAAGTTTCTAATCAAGTCCCTTCTACACCAAGTAGGACGGATGTAGTGGCAGATGATGTCGTAGTGCAACGTGAATAAAAATTTTCCAACATGGACACGCCAGTGAGCATCTACATTAGTTCAATGTTATCCACATCAGACTCTGGCGTCGTCTAAATTGGCTAAATTTGTCCACACAAAGGGCATCCGCATATTTTATCTGCAAAACTACGTCCGCGAATTGATCAGATTTAGCTTTAGAGGGACTTGATGGAAAAAATTGTGAAAGTAAAAGCACTTGATCAGACATATTAAAAGTCCAGGGACTTGGTGTGAAAGTTTGGGACAAAAATAAAGTTCTTCAAAGCAAAAATAGACAACGTGCAAATTAGGATTGCAAAACTCCAAGATAATATGAATATCCTTTCAGCCACTGCTGGTTGACTCTCTCGCACTTGAACTTTTGTGAGAGATTGCACAGGTGAACTGCTTTGCAGGAGGTACTTTGACATCACTCAACAGCAAGCAAAATTTAATATGATAAGACACTAAATAATAATCTGGCAAACTGCCAGGCATCCCAACTTTGAGCACAAGAGAGCCAAATTAATAGAGAAACCACACAATCATGCAACTGATAATGAAATATAAGAATGACAGAGAACTGATTAGTAAAACTAACTGGCTATAGGCATGTTTCTAACCAGCAGTAGATGTAATAATTATTTTGAAGCAACAGCAATGTCACCACTCAAATATTAAAGCTGTGTAATACTATCACATCATGACCGGCAGAAGTATCTCAATAAGATAATGGAAGTACTTTGAAAAAACATAGTTTAAAAAAGGTCGCTAATAATCATCTACTCCAAAGAAACTAAATTAAACATCTCAACAAAACTAGAAGTTTTCTTACCTGTGCAAAGCCTGCTGCACCAAAGCCTCCTCCTAGAGAACCATATGCACCCCCAGGTAGACCATAACCAACACGGAGTGGATAACTTGGAAGAAGGCCTGTCTTCTGAGAAGATGGTCCTGGTGCAGACTTCTGATCTACTTGTGGCTTTGCAAGAGAACACTCCAGGACTTGTCCTAAATTAAGTATGAAAGCAAGTGCGAACTTAATCATTTAGCCAAGAAAAACATAAAGGGTATGCACAAGGAAGCAAGAGTTACCATCGAGTTCATATTTTTCTGTGTTCTTCAGTGCTTTCATGGCACTGGACCTCTCCCCAAAGTGTACAAAGCCAATCCTATTTTTCTCTTGCCCAACTTTTGCTGGTGGCAGAACTACTTTGGTTATCTTTCCATGGTGCTCAAATAGCTTCTTTAATTGATCTTGGGTCACATTCCTGGGAAGGTTCTTCACATATACTGCCTTCACCTGCAAGAGATGAACTTAAAAGTTGAACTTCAATTAAATATTCAGCAAGCGATACGAAACCAATAATGTCAGCATGAGTGAAACACGATGTGAATGAATGGAACATGATATACTTTTCATTGTCCCATTTCAGATGATAGCTATTTGACAATCAAGCACCAGATGCAGGTAAATACTAGCTTAGCTGCAACCCCAATGCCAAAGAAATAATATCTCTAATGCTTTTTATAAAGGGATAGACTAGGGCCAATGCTTTACCATAGTGTGTACAAATCATCTGTTCTTCTCCTCCTTAGACTTTAAAACAAAAGGCCTCCAACTCATCCTCTTGTCATCCATAGATAGTATCCAATAAGCAAGCCCCAGGTACTCAGTAATTGCTTCTTTGCTTTGTTATCTATACTTTGTGCCAATAAGACCAAAAAATTTGCACAGCATGACCACGCACCTCATCAAGACTAATAATCAGGGGAATGATGAGATGCCATAAGGTCAGAAGTGCTATTCGTACCAACTGGAGCCAAAGTTTTAATTCTCTCCCTCTCCCTCTCCCCCTATATGTTACACGGCATTCACCCTTAAGATGAAATCGATAATATGAATGACATGGAGAAATATGCATATAGTGGGGAAGCACAACTCATAGACAAGTAGCACTGTAATCCACATAATAAACAAAAGCAACTTAGGCTTCAATAATCAAATCTATCCATGAGATGGTGTGCAGTTGATTGTTCAGATCCGGTCTCATTCATTGCCAAAACTCATTTCCTCCTTTTCAATTTTCATTTGGTCTCTCACTAGCTCCACCAGTACATACCTACTAAAGTACACAAAATGTGACTCACTAGTCACTAGGTGGTCCCAGAGCTTAAAAAGATTAAGGCAATATGATCAAATTTATCTGGACAGCTATGCATCCAACTCCTACCCCCCAAAAAAAAAAAAAAAAAAAAACAGAAGCAAACAAGGAAAAAGAAGTCATCTCTCTGGGTGCGTTTGGGATCTGCTTTAGGAAGGGGCTTTGGGTGTCCAAAGCCCATTTGGCCAAATATCTCTCTCTCTCTCTCTCTCTGATTTACTTGGGCAGTAGCTGAGGATCTTTCTTTTCTAGCCGATATATAATGGTTATGCGTGTAGGACACTCTAAGAGATAATTTAGATATGAAATCATACACAAGAAGAACGTAAAAGAATTAAAAATGCATCAAATGTCCTCAATCTCGATATTATCAGAATATAGATAGATTAGATTGGTATCACGGCAAACCTGAGAAGAAGCAGAAGAATCAGAATTTTTAGGATCAGCCCAGCTAACAGTAGGAGCATTTTTGTCCAGCTTAAACTTTGGATTCATCATCTTCTGTCTAGAATATTCAGCACACGCGTGGTTGTGATAATCAATAAAAGCAAAGCCACGATTATTGCTAGTATTCTTCAAATCCTGTCAAGGAAAAAAAGTAAGGAAAATAAACCAGATTGTAAAGTTTCATATAGGAAGGGGGATAAAATTCCACATGCAGCAAAGGTGGTACAAGCAGAACTTGGGAAGCACAGCTTATCATGTCATGCTCCAGATCTCACTAACCTTCACCAACTCTATACCAGTCACACCAGGTCCAATCTGTGTGACAACTTTCCTCAGATCTTCATCTCCCCAGCTCCTAGGAACATTACCAATAAATAATCGATGCTTTGCTTGCGACGTTGAACATTTTATTTTCTTACCCTGAGTAGCATATGAACAAAGTTGTAATTGAGTGGTCCTCAAACTTCTCACAATCATAACAACGAAAAGGAATGAAAAGAAGAGTTTACCATACTATTTCAGTAATTATTTCTTTCAATTTTCTCGTCAGACATTTTGGTTTTCAGCCTTATGCCTACCGTTTGCTTTTGTCAAGATAGGGACTATATAACATGGCCATATTGTCTTAGTACCTTAAAATCAGACTCATTCAGCTCCTCGATGGCTTTGGATGCCAATTCCACATTTCTAAAGGTAACAAAGGCAAATCCCTTGTTTTCAGCTGAATCTTTGGCTTTCATAATCCGGACCTACAGCCACAGGTGAAGGTATAAATTTCCATTATCCTCAAAGAGGACGCAGAAAGGATATGTTGTAAATAACTGTGGAGTTCACGTCTTATTCAAAAGAAAAACAGAGTAGTGAGGCTCACCTCAGTAACTTCTCCAATGGACTCGCAGAAAGTTCTCAGATCCTCCTCTGAAGCATCATGAGGTATACCGCCGATGTACACTTCAGAACCATGAGGAGGAAGGGCAAGAAGTTCATCATGTTTTTTCTTCTCGTCCTCATCCACAACCATTGTATCATTGCCATCGAGCGTCTTATGGGCATTAGTCGCATTGGCATTATCATTATTATCCTCCTCCTCCTCCACCTCCTCCTCCTCCTCCACTTCTTCTTCTTCCACTTCCACCTCTTCTTCTTCTGCCTCTTCCTCTATCTCTTCCACTTCCTCCTCTTCTTCTACTTCCTCATACTCAACCTCTTCATCCATTTCCTCCTCAGGATCATTCTCTTCTTCAAGGTCAACCCTCTCATCGGATTCAACTGGCTTTTCCGGCTCAACTGGCTTAGTAGCTGATGATGCATTTGCCTTTGCCCTTGGCATTCTAGGTATCTAACTAGAAAAGCTTGCAAGGAAACTGTGGAGAAGGCAAAGGGTCCAGAAGAATCCATGGGAAGAAGAATATAAATATCGAAAAGAAGAAAAGCAATAAAGGTGATAAGGAAGATCAGAAGAGCATCAAACTCAATTGAGCCAGTGTTATGAGATACGAAAGGGAGTGTTGCCACGTGAAAGAGTTATTATTGGAGATCATGCTAAAATAAGTAGGACTCAGTAGAGTCAGGCAAAATTGATGTCTGAATGACAAAAATGGATAGTAAAGGTCGGTGCAATTTCAAGAAATGAATCTTGAACAGAATGAGAATGCTGCAAGAAAGGTGATGACAAGTTTAGGTGTTCCCATCATACTCATTTGAGGGGCAAGCATCAACCCCATAACAAAATTAAGAATCAAAGAATCAGACGAGGTCAGAAGCTTGTAAGGCCATGGTGCTTGAAGGTAATAAAAGAATATGAGACAATGTTAATGACATAAGTCGTCCACGATTCTATTTAGAGCCACTCAGATAATAAGGAAGTGACTGTCCCAACAACTAGGAGATTCAAGCCAGAACAACTGTCCAATCTCACACAAATAATACCAGTTCCAAATTAAACGTACCAATCTGAGCACCTTCCTGCAATAAATTGATAAGGACTAAGATTGGTGTGTACACGATATGCCAAAGTTACTATCAGATAGAATTTTGACGTTCGAAGAAAAAAATTAAACGTATCATATTCTTTGTGAAATCAGAATTTCTTGCAAGTGATATAACATGTCGGAGTGCATTGTGACATTAATTTGGTATAGCAGCAATTGCATACAAAGGCCCCTTAACAACATAATTAACATCGTTGTAGAATGGTCGAATTCTCGTAGAATCTTAACAACACATGACAATTGGGTGAAACCGTGAAAAAGGCTGACTATGCGAGGTTTCCAAAAGAAGAACAACCTAGATTGCTCACACGATCCCCAAAATATATAACCAGTGGCCTCTGAAACCCACTGTTATCGGCGATACCCAACATACAGCGTGCAAGAAATTACTGATCGAAAGAGAAGAAACAAATAATCCACATTCAGACAGACCGACAACAATTCAATGAAATGAATATGAGGAAGTGAAGTGAGGCCGGAGTAACTCATCCCATTTCTTTTCTATTAGGTAATCTATAAGGTAACCATATTTTATCGACGGGCAATGAGTTTCAGTATCGGCGGTATCCGTAATTAGGACTCCAATTGATGAACATTTAAACATCCCGTATGGCGGGATGCAATGGGACGAGTTCTTCTTGTTTCTCCTCGCGACGATAGATGACCTACTTAACTCAGCAGTTAGCTCTTTTATCGCATGCCCGAGATTACATGTTCATCGTCATCAAACATCGAGCACTGGTTTCGTTGTTCGATCAAAGATGCCGCCAGAATTCACCGAAATAATTTTTTTTTTTTTTATACAAAAAACACCGACCCCCCATTTCCCCGATGATAAAACCCTCAAATTGAACAGGCCCAAGCGTCACTATCAAGGGAAACGAGTTCTTCCCCACCCCAAAACGACCCGCTCCCAAGATCTAACAGTTAGGGCCGAGCATCATTCCGACGAAATCCGCCGGAAAAAATCCCCAAAATACTCCGACTGGCGCGCGAAATCGAGCTCGACCAAGTTGCATTTTCCCTTTGATCCGCGAATCGGAAAGCGAAACCGCGCGGACGGAGAAAGCGACGCCAACGCCACGTCTTACGAGCACGCGATTCAGAGACTCCACAACATCATGCGAATAGAGAGAGATAGAGATAGAGAGAGAGAGGGAGGGAGGGAGAGAGGGAGAGTATACCGTAGAGCGAAAGCTGAGGGAGATTTAGGGTTCGAGGTAGGCGAACGCGAGTGGAAGCTGGAGTTCGACCCTGACCCTCGCGCTCTCTATCTCTCTCTCTCTTCAATTTCGAGACGACCACCAGCGTCGACTTCTCTCTCTCTCTCTCTCCCTCTCTCCTGTTTTCCGTCCTATAAAATAATAAAAATTCCCATTTCCCTTTCGAGAAAAGGGTCGTCTGATGGATTCTGAAATGAAGATGCAGTTCGTGGATTGTGTTTTTTCTATTCCATTAGGGATAATACAAAAACTCTAAACCCAGTGCATTTTTTAACAAATTTACCCCAAATTATTTTTTTTAACACCAAAACCCCAACCCAGATATCTTTTGACAAATTTATCCCAAACCTAAAGACACTTCGACAAATTTACTTATATTAGTTTTCGTTAAATTTTATTCTCAAATTATTAAATTAAATAACACGTGACAGTTAAAGATACCAATTTATGATTTACGTTCCGTTTGTCACAGTTTGCAATTTTTATGATTTTTTTGTGTATTAATCCAATTTAAGATAGGGTATATTTGTCACAAATTTACCAGGTTAGGGTTTTTTATCGGTCGGGGTAAATTTGTCACAAATTTATCAGTTTAGGGTTTTTTATGGTCAAAAAAATAGTTTAGGGTAAATTTGTCACGAGTGTACCAGTTTTGGGTTTTTCAAGGTATTAACCCATTCCATTATTTCGTGGAAAAACTGACCGGGATAGTGATTTGTAATTTGTACTGCTTGTTAAAATAAATAAATAGAAAATATTTTTATCTTTCGCAAAAATAGTTCCAGTTAGTGAAATTATTTTATACTAACTAGCTTTTCTAAAAGATATAAGGGATATTCTCAGGATTTATAATTTGCTGTAAATGATCATCACTTGGACAATAGAACGTCGTGTTTAAATTGCAAATACATTTGGGAACTATTTATGGACTTTGAATCTATAATTGTTTGCAATAATTGTCGTCGGTGGGATATAAAACTTTCAATGGACTTACTTTACTATACCATAACGCTAATTTGTCCGAAAATCACAGCCATGGACTCTAATATCATTTTATTGAGGATATACAGTAGAAGTCCGATACATTTACTTGTAAAGATCGCCAAGAAAGAGCCCAAGTCCGAGCTTGTTAGCATATCCAAATTGGTCCACCTTCACTTAAAAATTTAAACCAATGAGTTATGAGTCAACTACAACATATTAACCGTTATACATCACATCAATTATCCGATATGATATTTCTCTAATATAACTCATTCACACAGGCTTATCATGTTACGGGTTTTAAAGTCTATCAAGGTCCCATCTATATTCTTAATTAAACGATTAAAATGAATCATCACTTCTAATAACTAACATTTGTCACGATAATCCAAGATCAGTAAAGGACAATTTTATGGCCTCGTTAATTAATTCGACCCACCACGTTCTTAGAATTTTGAAACCTTCAACTAGTTTTTTTCGCTTGTTTTAACTTGAAATTCACTTTGAATTCCATTAATGCAACGCAATCATGATCATTAAATTCAAGTTTGTGTCGTTTCAACGAGTCTAGGTCATCACAAAATATAGCTTGAGTTTTAAAGAAGTACACAAGAAATTGAGCCGGAAAACTATACATGACGAGAAATTACAAAATGGCCCGACATAAATTTGCTCGCCAATAAGAAACAACGTGCATATTCATAGAGATAAAATATATCCATTTACTCCATCTTCCAATATATTAACTTCCATTAGAAAAATAAAAATAAAAATGTTCTAATTCCAGTTGAATCACACACGTACATTGGAAACAAGTAATTGTCTGTTTCAAGCTTTATTACATAATATTTTAAGAAATTAATTTGAAATTACACTAACAAACTAATCCAATTTCTTTTTTTTCTTTTTTAATTTTGTGTGGTCGTTTGTGTAGTCATTTAATCAGATAATTAACCTAAATGCAGTGCTTGCATTTGGAAATGATATTTGATTTCAAAGAAAAATGAAATTTTGAAAAATGAGAAACTTTCCCAATCTATTAAGCTCATGAAGAATAGCAAGTTGCATAAATTTTGGTAACCACCCGATGTCACAATAGGAAAAACAAGCTCCAACTGATGTGGAAAATAGAAAATGAGTAATTATTTGTCTCTGAGCTTTATTACAAAATATTTTAAAAAATTAAATTTGAAATTACACAAACAAATTAACACGATTGCTTTTTCTTTTTTATTTCTTGCATAGTCATTTGTGTGGTTATTTCATATGATAATTAATCTAAATGCAGTCCTTGCATCTAGAAATGATATTTGATTTAAAAGAAAAATGAAAGCTTGAGAAAATGAGAAACTTTCCCTAACTTGTTCAGCTCGTGAAGAGCGATGCGGTTTGTAAATTTTGGTAACTACCCGACATCCTGATAGGAGAAACAAGCTCCAATTGACGAGGAAAATAGAAAATGAGTAATTGTCTATCTCCAAGCTTTATTACAAGATATTTAAAAAGATTTAATTTGAAATTACACAAACAAAAAAATCCCATTATTTTTAAATTTGTTGCATAGCCGTTTGTGTGGTCATTTTATATGATAATTAATCTAAATGTAGTGCTTGCATATGGAAATTATATTTGATTTTAAATAAAAATGAAAAGTCAAGAAAATGAGAAACTTTCCCGATCTGTTCAGCTCATGAAGAACGGTGTGTTGCATCAATTTTGGTAACTACTCGATATCCTAACAAGAGAAACGAGCTGAGATGTGGATAATAGAAAATAAGTAATTGTCGCCTCCAAGCTTTATTACAAAATATTTTAAAAGATTTAATTTGAAATCATACTAACAAATTAATCCAATTTTTTATTTATTTATTGCACAATCATTTGTGTGATCATTTCATATGATAATTAATCTAATTGCAATGCTTGCATTTGGAAATAATATTTGATTAAATGAAAATTCAAGAAAATTATAAATTTTCCCAATCTGTTTGGCTCATGGAGAACGGCACATTGCATAAATTTTGTTAACTACCCGATGTCCTAACAGGAGAAACATGCTCTAGCTAAAGTGGAAAATAGAAAATGAGTAATTATCTCTGTCTCAGAGCTTTATTATAATATATTTTAAAAGATTTAATTTAACATTACACTAACAACAAAATCCAATTGTTTTTTTCTTTTGATTTCTTGCATAGATATTTGTGTGGTCATTTCATATGATCTTTAATCTAAATGCGGTGCTTGCATGTGGAAATGATATTTGATTTCAAAGAAAAGTGAAAATTTGAGAAAATGAGAAACTTTCTCAATCTATTCAACTCATGAAGAATGGCGCATTGCATAAATTTTGGTAACTACCCCCAATGTCTCGATAAGAGGAACAGGCTCCGGTTGATGTGGAAAATAGAAAACGAGTCTCCGAGCTTTATTACAAAAATAGATTTAATTTGAAATTACACTAACAAATTAATCCAATTGCTTTTTTCCTTTAATTTCTTGCATAGTTGTTTGTGTGGTCATTTCATATGATATTTAATCTAAATGCATTGTGTGACATCCTCAAATCCAACAATAATTTTTAGAACAAAATTACAATGGTGGCCAATTTTCGAAGTGGGATTACAATGAGAATTGATAGACCACAAAAAAGCCAAGAAGACCACTTTTGGGCAAAAACTTGAATTTTCATTTGCAAATCGCAAAAATTTGGAAAAATGGAAATGGGTTGCAAACAAGAACCCACGTGGGCCCAATGGGCCTCATGCTCAAGGATGGGCGGCCCAATGAGCCCACTTGCCAAAGGAGTCCATGGCCATCCAAGCCCACTTAGGCTCGTGCAAAACTTCACATTAAATGCTCCCACGTGCTTGAATAGTGTCATATCTCATTTGACCTTTCTAGAAGCTTGAGACGGATAGTACAAGAGGGATAAGCATGTAAGAGGGATGCCCATGAGAGATAAGAAAAGAGAAAATGATGTCACCTTAAGCCTAGGCCACTCCCCTAATTTCCTCTGTGCATATTTAAGGCATTAATAGCCTTGGATTTACTTTCATCTTGAGTTTTCTCCTCCAAGCAATTACAAGGATTTTGAGAGATTGCAAGTACATCCCATTAATGACAAAAATCTTTTTTCTCTCTCTCCTCTTCATTCCCTTTGGATCACACGGCCACACACTCTCTCTTCTTCCATTTTTCCTCTCATTCCCTCTCCTCCCTTTTGCTACCTGAACCCCTCAACTCTATTTTCTTTCTCTTTGCAAACCCATTGTCTCTGATTTCCTGGGTGTTTGGTTGGGCATTCCCAAGGGGCTTTGGGCCTCCAAAACCCCTTGGGAGAAATTTTGGGTGTTTGGCAAAGGCTTTTGAATGCCCATTTGCGAAATGTGGGCATTTTAAATGCTGAAAGTTGAATCTTTTGGGGGACCGGCTTTGAGCATTGGGCATTCGGAGATGCGAATTTATTGTTTCATCGCGTCACTTGTTCATCATCTCCCTCCGCCATTCGCCTTCTTCTTCGCCATTCGTCTTCTTCTTTGCCAAAGGCGACGCTCAGCCGCAATCTAGTCGCCGAGAAGCCTCGCCTGAGGTTGCACGACCTCAGGCGAGGTGGCCTGAGGTCGGGCGACCTCAAGCGGCGTCGCTTGGCACGCGCGAGCCGGCGAGGCCAAATCCGGCCGTTGAACGGCCGGGATCCGTGGTCTTGAGCCAGATCCGGCCGTTGAATGGCCGTATCCGGCGGTCTTGAGGCGATCCCAGCCGTTCGACGAATCCAGCGGTCTTGAGGCCGATCTGCATCCGCGACCTCCGCCGCCGAGATCGCTGTCCGCGGTGGCCAAGGGGTTGGCGGCGGTGGCGGGCCGACCGCCTAATTTGATTTCGTACTTTAAAAAAAAATAAAAAATAACCAAAGCTAATTCCAAATGTAAATTTTGCCAAACGGTGTTTATGCTAAGTTGCATTTCAATGCTAAAATTTACCAAACAGTCTAATATTTCCGAAAGCCCCTTTCCCTCAAAGATATTTGCATTCCTCAAAAGCCGAGCCAAACGAGCTCTTCCTCCCTTGGATCTCACTTGGCCGTCCCCCATCCACTGTTGAAGCTGCTGTCCAGGCACCATTGTCCTCGTCGCTATGCCGAGCTTGGGCCATGAGTGGTGACCACCCGACCCTCACGCCGTTGTCTCTCTCTCTCTCTCTCTCTTCGTTTCTCTTCGGTTTGCACTGCCATGAGCCCGAAAGCCATTTGCTAGCCCTTGCCGCTGCCATTCCCAGCCAAGGCCGCTGTCCACAGCCTTGCAGTGGGCTATCTGGAGGACGACCAGCCATCGCCAAGCACCGCCACTGCCCTCTAGCCCTTACCACCCATTTGTTGTCACTTGCTGAGCTTAGATCCCGAAGTGGCTTTCTAATCCTCGTTTAGGGGATTGCCCTTATAACTAGGATTAGTATTAGATTAAGGATAAGTAATGATTTGCTTATGTAATAAGTGGGTTTAAGTGATAGGTTATCATGATTTTTGATAGGTTATCATGATAGGCCATTTTAATATTCGATGAGTTATTGTGATAGTTATGCTTAAATGCAATAACCTATATTGTCTTCAATAAGTGTTCTCTATGTTTTGAGTTCTAAATTGATTAGTGCCTATTAATGTTGGCTTTAAGTGGATGTAAGTTCACGCAATCCTTAGAATGGAATTTGCTAAATGTCTATGGCATTTCATGATCGTAACTAATTAGTATGAACATAAGAATACGTGGAAATGTAATATCTTGAAGTGTTTAAGTGATGTTATGATGTGATATGCTATGAGATAGAAGCATGGCATGGTTGCATGTGATAAATATTATTACATATAGTATGAATATTGCACACTCATGCATCAATAATGAGGAAGATATTGAGTGGTGATATGCTCGTGTGATCACTTAAATACCCTAATGCATATGATTATGCGAGGTAATGAAACTGTCCCGATGCGTATGATTATGCGGGACAATACCCAATTAAGTTCAGATACCCACATGTCAAAATGATGCCCCCAAGTTAACGAGATGCCATTCATGAATGGATTTCGGAACAAAATTCTTTAATTGGAATGCCATCCCGAGACGTATACATACACGGGATGATGCCATGCCTAATGGGGTGGGACAATGCCCGATTATACCAAAAGACCACTGACCTTCGGGTCAGCTATGGCCCTAAGCGGTTGTAATAATATGTAAATATATATATATATATATATATATATATATATATATATATATGTATATATAGAACGTGCATAAGGAAGATATTTGATTATGTCTAGATTTTTAAATAGTATTTGTGTATAATTATGAGACATTGCATGTTCTTATTTCTGCATCAAAGTATATGATTTATTGCAAGAATTACCTATGTTCTTATATGATGATAGTTTGAGAATGTGAGATGACTGTTCATGTTAATACTTAAGGCAAAGCAAGGGTTTTATTATTGATTTACCATCAATAGATAACTTGCACATTTAGGGCAACTCCAAGGTGAATTACCTCTTACGCGAGGATTATGGAGCTTATTCATTGAGTTTTATCTCATTGTATTGTTTAAATGTTTTTAGGCCCTAAGCATGTCTAAGCCCTTTTGCCACATTAGTTTCGGAGGTCCCCATCGAGCAGAGTTAGGAGGTGACTGAGTATCTCATTGAGAGGACGAATGCTCACTACGAATGTTTTGTGACCACCATTAAATAGATGAGGGGCTTCAAAACTTAGTGTCTCATCGTTTCATGGCCCAGTAATTCTGGGTTAAGGAGGACTTGTATGGCCCCATTTGAGGCATTGACGGGTCTCCAAGTGCAGTCTTGAGAACCAAATATGGGACCCAATGGAGCTAGATGTGCCTGGAGGAGCTGTGTCTAATCCAAAGGTTGATCCTGACCTAATCATCAATCTAGAGTCTTGGTACATGGAGCCCTTAGGGTGTTAAGA